>CM069531.1:47177500-48427500 GCA_035773235.1 Eospalax fontanierii | reverse complement strand
TTCAGAAGGTAAAACTGGGAAGGAACCATCTCCACCCCATGAGCAATCCAAGCCTCAAGAGAAAGACCAGACCTACACACCATGCTCAGACATGCTCCTGGTGTTGGTCCTAGAGAGTTGGGATCTTAGAGCTTTGAGGAAGACTCTGGGACTGGTCCAGACAAGAGGGAGGAGGAAGAGGAAGAAACATGATCCCTGAGACCTATTCTAGGATTTCATGCCCAAGTGTGAGCTCCTCCAGGCCTGTTCACTCACCCCTCCCTTCACACCTGCCCCCAAAGTCGGGAAAGAGACAGGGCTCTGTCTTGAAGGGAGTAGTCAAGCAGCAAAATGGCTCTCTTCAGCTCCTCACTTGCACCGTTTTAGGGTCAAGCCTGGACTCTCTGGGGCAGTTCAGGAAAAGATCCTAGAAAAACCAGGTTGGTGCAGGTAGGGTGAAACCCGGAAGGCTGTCAGCTGGCCCAGCAATATTTTCTTCTAGCCCAGGCCTGAACTGGCGGTGCTTTTGTACACCCTCCCATGTCACCTAATAGTGGCTTCTTGGCTACAGACTCTCCCGTACATCCATCTAAAGTGACCTGTCCCTACAAGCTCCAGAGCTGGGACCTTTACTTAACCCACTGCCTGCCAGACGTTTCTTCACTGCAGATAGGTGAACTTGGTGACTCACACTTGCAATTCCAACACTTGGGAGTCTGAGACAGGAGTAGGCTTAAAAGTGAGACTTTGTCCGGGAATGATATGGGTCCTTCGGGAAGGTTTCCTTTATGGCTGAACTCAAGCCCCCAGGGGGCCTGTCAGGCTGTGACACTGGCGCTGTAGATTCACTTGCCTGGCTTCTCTCTCTCTCTCCCTATTCAAATGCACCTTATACACAAGAAAAACCCTGAGGGCTGGCCTTCCCAAGGTCTAGAACTTCCAGAGTCAGGCACCAGAGCTACACTTTTCCCCAAGGGCTGGGGAGCCTGAAAAAGTTCAGAGAAGGATCACACTAGGTTAGGTGAGCGTTAGCTCTCCACCGGGCGCTCGCGGAGCGAGGCCGGATGAGAAGGGGTAAGGGGCTGCCAGAACTGGCTCCGGCCAGCCCCACCCCCCTAATCTCCATCGGCAGGGCGGCGGCGGCGGCCCAGCGCCGGCGGGAGCAGAGGAAACGCTTCCTCATTCCAGAGGCTGCGACTCATGCACGCCGGAGCCGGCGCCCGCCCCCCGCGGCCGCCCAGCTGGGGACACGGAGGCCCCAGGGCAGGGGAGCTTTCTCACACTCCCTTGGCCCGGCCTTGCTCCTTCGTCCTCCCGGTCCGCGCCTACTGAAACATATCCTCCCGCCGGCGGTGCGTGGGGTCTGTCCTCTGCCCGGAGAGAAGCTGTTGGGATCCAGCCACCTCTCCTGGGTAGGGAACGCTGCAGCACCAGTAAGCGGGCAGGAGCCCCGGGTCGTACGCCTTACACTGTCAGCTTGCCGCTCTGCGAAATGGGGACAAGCCAGCAGAAGGCCGCGCGCGCGCGCACTCACCACTACGGCGGTGACCGGCTGACCCGGTACGTAGGACATTTCGACCCCAATCTGACAAGCAGGCAGCGTTCGGAGAAGCCCGCAATCCGAGTGCCCACGGCCGCGCCCTCTCTGGTTAACAAAGGCAGCCCTGCTCCGCCCGCCCCCTTATGAATACTTAACGAGCCTCCAGCCAACCAGCAGCGGGAGCGCCGTTCTGCTTTCGGGAGTCCCGGAGTGGGCGGAGCGTGCCCTGGGCGCAGGCGCGGGAAGGCGGGGCGAGGCTTTGCGCCTGCGCAGCCGGAGCTTTCCCAGCAGCCTCCCGTCCAAGATGGCGCCGCAGGAGCCAGCGTCCCTGCCTGCCTGAGGGGACGCCGGGGGACCGCGCCGCTGCGTTCCAGGTACCTGGGAGTGCCCGGCCGGGCTGTGCGGCGTGCGGCCGCATCGAGGCCTCGGCCTCGGCGTCTCCCGGCCCGAGAAGGAGGTCCGCGGGGAGGTGGCGGCGTGCGGGCTCCGGGCGCCACTTAGAACTCGGTTTTCTCCGCAGCTCCGCGTTGCTCGGCGAGCAGGCAGAAGCAGAGCCGGCGGCTGCGATGGCCGCGGTGGTGGCCAAGCGGGAGGGGCCGCCGTTCATCAGCGAGGCCGCCGTGCGGGGCAACGCCGCCGTCCTGGATTACTGCCGGACCTCGGTGTCGGCGCTGTCGGGGGCCACGGCCGGCATCCTCGGCCTCACCGGCCTCTACGGCTTCATCTTCTACCTGCTGGCCTCCGTCCTGCTGTCCCTGCTGCTGATTCTCAAAGCGGGAAGGCGGTGGAACAAGTATTTTAAGTCTCGAAGACCTCTCTTTACGGGAGGCCTCATCGGAGGCCTCTTCACCTACGTGCTGTTCTGGACTTTCCTCTATGGCATGGTGCACGTCTACTGAGATGAGGGCAGGGGTGACTCTTTTTAAAAAACAAAACAAAACAAAATCCAGATTGGGAAGACTGTTGCCAGAAATTAACACCGTGTAGACTTACTCGTTTCTGAATTGTTGAGTTCGCTGCTTGTTCTTTACTGTTCTGATTTATATCCGAAGACAGAGAGCCTGTAATATTCTTCAGATTAAATGAAGTGTGACTCTGTGTCGAGTTCTTTCCTACCTTAATGCATACTCAGTCATGATTTGAAATCGCCAAGATTTGACTCCCGGAGAACAGGTACTAACTAGACTAGATCATAGCCTGTAATTTTCTTCGGATTTATACCTAGTAGGTCCAAAGGGGCCTCTGGGGTTTACGTGAGAGAACTTAATGTTAACATCCTAAGAACTGACAACAGTTCGTAGTTATTAAGCGCGCTCTGTGTGCCAGGCATCGTGCCTTGTACTTTTTACATCTGGTATCATTTAATTCTAGCAATAAATAACTGTGGAGATGTTACTGTTAATCTGTTAGAAACCTCTGCAAGATGTGGCCCAGCCGGGAAGAGGCAGAGCCAGGATCTAGTTACTGGTTTCTACATTTGCTCTTGCTGTATTGGCTGAGTGTACCTTTCCAACATCCCCTTCCACTAAACACCACTTTCAGGTGTGAATGAAATCAATTAAGTTCATTTCACCTGGTCACAAATAGTTCTTTCTCACAAGAAAAAAAAAATGCAAGCTATTTTTCTAAAATGTGTCCTATGGTGATTGCATAGATTATTTATGCATTTAAGCTAAACTATGGGTTTGAGTGTAATGCCTCTGTATGTTCACTCGTAGCCTTTTCTTGTCAGAAGGGTTATCTTTAGAATGAAATACATATGTTCAGTTGAAAAATAAATAATTTGTACTAGACTTGTAATGTGAATATGTTGCACATGGAATTTATGGTCTCACTTGGGGGGAGATTACCATTACCTAATTTCACAAATTACATGCTACAAAGAGTATGCAGAACCAGCAAAACTGGCCCAGGTTGGGAATGGGAGTCAAGGAGGGCTTCCTTGAGGGAATAACATTACATCTAAGACTGAAAAGTTAAATAACAGCCCAGTCAAGTATGGAAAAAGGGCCACTTTCAGGAAAAAGCATGTAGAAGGGCCACAGGGCAAGAAGAGAGTGTGGCCCTTTATAACTCCGTGATGTAGTCCCGAACTGGTCAGAGAGGGCCCTGATAAACTGGCCTTAATCCCATCAGCAGTTAGGGGAAGGCAGGAAATTTAGGAGTGATGTGAATCTGCTGTGTTTATTTTTTTAAAAGAACCAGTTTTAGATAGGAAAGGGGTATGAAAGACCAAATTCAAGCCCTCTTTTCCAGACTACTGGTAGTCTGTGCCCTCTCAGGAAAATGGAGTTGGGACCCAGACCTGAATCCTGTTTTGAGTCCAGGACCACATGCTTGCACCCTAAGCCAAGAAGAACCTGAGATCACAGCTTTGCCTCCCTGTCAAGAGCCCACCCCTGAAGACCCTCACAGCCTTGGCTTGCACAGCCAGGGCTGCCCTCAGGGCAGTCTGTGGGGGAAGTGGAGGCTCATTCCTGATGCAGAGGAAGAGGAGAAAGGATGAAGGTCTGTGAGCTTGACTTAGCCATTTTCTTGTTGAACAGTACATTTGTTGGAAATGTTCGATGCTATAAAAAACATGCAATGAATGTCTTCACATTTGTACCATTTTTAGCAGATTTAGTACTCCTAGGACAGAGGGTAAGTTAATTCCAAATACTTGCTAGCATTTTGTCCAGTAAGAACTAGTTTTGTCAGTGCCTTCCTAGTCTTTTAATGTTTTCTCATTTAAAAAGTCCCCTTGACGCTGGCTCAGCAGGTAAAAATGCTTGTTGCCAAGCCTGATGACCTACATGGTAGAAGAAAAGAACTCCCACAAGTTGTCCTCTGACTTCCACACAGATGCCATGGTACATGTCTGTCTATACACATAACCATACACTCCCCCAAGTAACTGTTTTAAAAATCTCCATACTTTGACGAATATCTACAGATAACAAGGAGAGTAATATATTGGTAATTGCTTTTTGTGTCTGCCTATTTTGGTCTCATCTCCTTACATTTTCCCCTATAATCATGAAAAAAATAAGGAAAAAAATGTTTAAAATTGGTGTCTTTTATTATTTTAGAACCAAATAAATTGTCAGAAAATGCATGTGTCAGGTCCAGGAAAGTGACGGCCATCTTGGCCCGTTTGACTTTGTGTACTGGCTGAAAGGAAAAATACTGGAAAATGAACAGTGTAGTCTTCTGAAAAGAAGCATTCTCGAATCGCCAGAGAGTGCCAAGTCTTGTCCTTGTGGAGAGAATGTGGGTTGGAACCCAGTGGAGGCCTGTTCAGATTCGGAAGATGCTCGCCAGGGACTCTACCGGGCACTGCGGCTCCCCAGCCCAGACTGGAACAGGTCCTGTTCCCCTTTATACGGCCTTCCCACTGAGAGGTACAGCTGACACGGGAGCAAAAAGGCAGCCATGACCTCAGCGTCAGGAACAGAGGTCACTTTGCTCTACCGTGACTGACCCCCGTGCCACACTGATCGCATCTTGTGAAAAGGGATTATCTTTTACTTTTTTTCTTTAGACGGCGTCTCACTATGTAGCCTTGGCCTGGAACTAGCAATATGAACCAGGCTGGCCTCAAACTCAGAGATCTGCTTGCCTCTACTCTTAAGGACTGGGCCTGGCTACTTTGGTTCTTTTGTACCTTTAAATTTTGAATTAGATTAAATATTACCTGTCAAAATAAATTCAAGGGACTGGTGAGATGGCTTAATGGCTAAGAGAACTGGTTGCTCTTGCAGAAGACCTAGGTTTGAATCCCAGCACCCACATGGCAGCTAACAACCATCTGTAATTCCAGTTCCAGGGGACCTGACGGTCTCTTCTATCCCCAACGGGCACTGTACAACACGGATTCACTTACATACATGCAGGCAAGACACTCATACACATAAAATAAAAATTTTAAAATATTTGAATTCAAATAAACTGAGCATGCTGCTGTCTTCCTGATGGAGATGGGGGAAGGGCCTCCTGGCCCCCAGGCAGCATGTGTAAGTCTGCCTGTGCCATCCCTGCCACCCTTAGAATCAGGGCTTCACAGTGTGCTTGCAAATCACTTTGAGATTTTGGGGCAAGTTGAGTCTACTTGGGTAGGATGAGGGGGAGGCCTGAGGTCAGGCTCTCTGGAGACTGAGTGTGTGTGGTGCACTCTGAGTAGCTGTGCTCACCAGTCTCTGCAAGTTCTGTGGGGTAGGAAGGAGGGGACATAAATCAGGACATTGTGCCTCTCAGCAGGGGCCTTTCTTTATCTCAGTAGCACTTCAGATCAAGCTTCTGAGGAGAGCCAGTCAGGGACCCCAATCCTCAAAGCAAGAGCCAAACCACACATCTCCCATCTGGCAAGGCCACGTTCCTGAGGATGCAGGTGGGGGCCCAAATGGAGCTGCAGCCTGCTTGTCTTTCCTCTCACATCTTACCTAGAAGCCCATGGAATTGACCTTGACCCTTAAATTCAGCCTTTTCCAGTTGCCTCCTTGACCACCTTTAAATTTTATGCTTGCAGTACAGTTAAATGTCCCCTTGATGTCATCCCACAGTTTTTTTCTGAGTAACCATCATTCTCTACAGGGACTTGTAAAAGTCTCTGCTAGAGGCTGGAGGAAGGCAGGCTGGCTGGGCTGGCTGTGATATCTCTGTGTAGACTCTAGACAGAATTACTTACGCATCCCTTCCCCTCGGGCCAGATCAGTGGCTCACTTAAGCATCTCATAGATAGGACTAAAGCACAGCATGCACCAATAAATGTGTACTGCCTGTATAAATGAATGCACATCCAGTTGGTTGGGGGGAAGGTATTCTGGTACCATAGAGGCCCCTTTGCTTGAGGGCCTGCCCCAGGACCTCCTCTCTGCATCCAAGGCACTCTGGCCACTAGAAGGCTCCCTCCCCACAACAACAAGCTTGCAGCAGATCCCAAAGTGCAAGGGAGGTGGCTATTCCCAGAAGCCCTATCCCCCAAAAGGCACAAAGATGCCTCTTTTCAGTTCAACACTGTGGATGGTTCTGGCCCCACTGTCTTTGAATGTTGTTGGTCAACAGCTCTGGCTACGTCTTCGCTGTGTGTGAGATCTACGTCTGCTTCACGTTCACCTTGGTATCCTCCCGGAGGTCGGACCTGGGAGTAGAGTGCACACAGAGGGCAGAGAGGAGGGGCTGTCAGGAACTCTTGTAGGCACGTAGGCACGGCCTCCTTGAGGCTGAGAGCACATGGAGTCTCAGTGGCTCCTTGGCAGTGAACAGGCAGGCACCAAGGTGGGGAAAAAAAGCACTGTGCTGGCTGCTTGGCCATGTTCAGAAAGCTGAGCGGCCTGGGAGGCACAGAGCCTCCCACAGCAGCAGGAGGCTATAGCACCCCAGTCCAGCTTGGAGGGGTCTCCCCTACAGAGTGAATCCTAAGTGGTTCCCTCTGGACAGGAGCCAGTCCTCGCCAGCTGTGTCCCACATCGCCTCACCTGTCTGACTGGAGTTGCTCAGGACACCCTCCGTTGAGTTTCCTGCTGCTCCTGGACTGGAGCTGCTCCTCCCGCTGACTCCCCTCTGGCGGTTCATCCTCTTGCAGATCCTGGTCCTCAGATTCGACACTGAACTTTTCTTCCTGGGTCTCACCCTTGAGACTACTGGGTAGGACATGATCATGACCTTTTGGGGACACCAGCAGAGAATCGCACTCCCCACCCTGCAGTCCTAGTTCTTCCAGCAGACAGCAGCGTGTAGCCAGGTGGGGCTGCCCCAGAGGGGTTCAGGCTGCATGCATCTGGGACCATCCAGGCAGATCTCAAGGGCCCATCCTCCACCCACGGCCCAGGTTGCTAGGGCTGAGGGAGCATATGCTGCCTGACCCAGTTCCCCATGGTGGTCCCAGCTCCTCTCCAAAGCCTGCCCCCAGGGGTCATGACCAGAACCCCATTCCCTTCCCATCACTGCAGACATCAGGACCCCACCTCCATGTTCTGACGCTATGCACACATGCACACAAAGCAAAGACCAACTGAGAGGCCCTACAGTAGAGGGGGAAAATCCATTTTTTCCTTCAACCCTAGATCCCTAGTACTGAATAAACCAATGCTTTCATCTCACAGATGGAAAAACCGAGGCCCGAGGATGCCTGGGAATTGTCTAAAATCACTGAGAGATGGCAGAGCCTGTAAACAAATGTCCCTTTATGCAGCCTGGGGAGCCTTCCCCTTCTCTAAGTATTCTGAAGCCAAGTCCAGCCCTATGAAGTAGGGACTCACAGCATGCCACCTACATACCCCAACCCAGGACTAGCCGGGTAAGGCTCTAAGCAGGGTCTGGGGACTTGGGGAAATGCTCTTGAGTCATAGATTAACTGACCTCACTTTCTCAAACTTCTTGTCACGGTAAAAGCCCTTCTTCCTGATGAGGTGGATGAGAATCAGGTCACAGAGGAAAGCCCCCTGCAAAAGAGTTTGAGGCTCTCACTCAGAATCCTAGTTTCATACTGCTGGATCCTGCAACCCAGGAAGTGGGGAGCGCATTATAGTCCCACCTAAGGCATAAACAAACAACCCAGAAAAAGGCACCGTTGTCTAGGGACTCGAAGCTGTTCGATAGGAGACACAAATTAGATTGAAGCACTTATGCCTGTTTCCGTAAATCAAGCACCACAAACTACCCTGAGT
Source organism: Eospalax fontanierii (assembly GCA_035773235.1). Classification (NCBI taxonomy): domain Eukaryota; kingdom Metazoa; phylum Chordata; class Mammalia; order Rodentia; family Spalacidae; genus Eospalax; species Eospalax fontanierii. The sequence goes on along the minus strand of CM069531.1, from coordinate 48,419,334 downwards.
GGGTCCAATTTCTTCAACACACATTTGCTGAGAATTTACCACCTGCCAGGTCTGCACGGGGGTGTGTCGAGGACATAGACCACAGAGACGTGGGGACTCCCCAGTGCTAGAGGAGACAGGTAAACTAAGATAGAGAGTCACTAGTCCTATAATGGGAACAAAATAGGAGCAGGTAGAAAACAGTGCTTCACTCAGCCTGAGGAGGGGCATCCAGGCCATCTTGAGAGCTGGAGAGCTGGATTATACAAGGCCTGGGAATGGCATGGCATGGCACGGGGGGCGGTGGCGGGGGGCGGGGAGCATGCTTGTCAACACCACTAAATGCCACAGGGCCTGTGGGGAAGAGCAAACAGTAGGTTTAGAGGAGACAATGAGAACCAGCCCATGCAATGCTTTGGAGATCGTGGTCCTCGAACGCTAGGGGGAAGCACAACAGTGGCAATTCTGGTTGTCTGGACCGATCCCAGAGCTAGTCAATCCGTGTGAGATGGACTGGAAGGTGTCAGAACCTTAACAACAGGGATGCTGCGGCATTGGTCAAGTAAAGACAGGAAGCAGAAGTAAAGCCACCTGGGGCCAACTGAGCGGCAGGTTGTATGTAATGTCTGTCTTCTCCAGGAGAGGGCAACGGCTCCCACAGTGCAGGGGTAGAGGCACAGTTCCCAAAGACAGAAAAGGGAAGTCGATAGGGACTGAAGGACAGGCCAACAGGTAAACCTGGTCCTTTTCCAAAAAATATTTATTATTTATTGTTTTTATTTTATGTGTTTGAATGTATTGCCTGCATGTATGTGAGTGCACCTATGCTGTGCAATGCTCACAGAGGTCAGAAGAGGGCATCAGACTTCTGGAACTGGAATTATGGGCAGTTGTTAGTCACCAAGTGAGTGCTGGGAATCAAACCCAGGTCCTCTGCAAGAGTAGCTGGTACTCTTAACTGCTGAGCCATCGCTCCAGCCCTGAACCTGGTTCTCTAAGCCCGAGGGCAGAACACAGGTCTTCACAAGATAGCAGAAATGTCGCACATCCTGCTTCTTCCTTCAGCTTTCCCAGAGCCTTTTCACTGCACTTTCATTTCACAAGTGTGACTCCTAGACTTTACCTACATCATAAGAGAGTTTCCCATCCAGGGTTCCCTAAAGATGACTGCTTGCAGTCAGGAGGACTCCATCTGGGGCTCATTCTTCATCCCCTATCAGGAGCATAGTTCTTTGAACCTTGTTATAAAACAATGTTCCTGATCTCAATAAAAAGTCAATCCCAGGTGCTACCAGAATCCTCCAACGGCTGCTTGGGCTGCCCAGGCAGAGTGGGGAAGAAGCCTCGAGAAGTCTTGGAAAAGAACTTGGTATGTGAGCATGAGCTCCCCACGAATGACTCCCATAACTCCTACATGTTTAACCCCTCCCGGAAGTACCAAGGGCATGACAGGCATCTGCAGGAAGCCCTTCTCCCACCTCCCACCCACCAAGAATTACAGAACTGTCTCCTTTGCTTCTCATCCTTTTAGCCACAGGTTTTCAACCTGGATTCACCTAGAGATACTTTTGAGCATCACAACTGTGAGGAGCGTCCCACTGACACCCAGTAAGTAAAGACCAGCGATGCTCTGAGACGGCACACAGGATGCCCCAAACAAGGAAAGACACACACTACAGTTGCTGCCACCTGGGACAGGTGGAGGGTATGAAATAGCAGGAAGCTCCCTCTCCCTAGGTCCCTGTGACCTCTCATTCTGGGTTTGACATGCTCCTCCCAGGCAATAAGTTACCTCCCTCTCTCTGCTCAGAACAGGAGGCCAGCAGGGCACAAAAATTACTCACAGCACCCATGAGTGCAATCCCAGTGCCCAAGTTGATGACTGTGGGGATGATGCTGAACTTTCCCGCCTGCAAGACAGAAACAGCCAGGTGAACAAGGCAGGTGGACAGGTGGATCCCCAGAAACTCTCCAATCTCCCTGGCCCAGCAACCACCAGGCCTCAGAATGGGAAAGGGACCCACACACCTTGCCATAAACGATCACATCAAAGCGAATACCGTAGGCTTTTATCAGGTCTCGGAACTCTTTCCCATTGGGGTCACGGTAATATCTGGCAAACCTGGGGAGACAAGGGTCCAGGGGAAGTTCATCTGCTTGTGCTTTCTCTAACTGGGAGCACTGGGGAATTCTCAGAAGTCCAGGACCCTCCTCTCATCCGCCCTAGGAGAGTATCCAGAACTGTTTATTGAGCCAACTATAAAAATAGGACTTTCCCAGGATGCTCAGCACCAATCTCTCGGCCATGAGAACGCTGGTGGACTTGGCCCAAGAGAGGGCACAGAACATGGTCAAGGTCACAAGGTAGCATAAGAAACACAGTTACCTGAAGTTGTACCCAGAGGAGATGGACTGTGGACTTTTGTTGTCCAGACGGCTGAAATGATACTGTGGGTTGCATTTAGAGGCAGATTTATCAAGGTCACAGTTCCATTCGATGTGGATTCCTATTACACCGCCCTTGGTATAAGAGACAGGGTGAGTGCCAGAGCTGTCTGCAGATGGACAGAAGTCCGAGGAAGCTCTTTACAAGATCTAGACAAGTCAGCCAGAAGTCCACCAGTTGAACTGATGTGACCACAGCTCTAGAGCAAGTTTACACACAAATCAGCATGCATCCTGGGAACTCCTTCTAACTATTTCTGATGATGTCCTGGGAGCAGAGGACTATCTACCCACAGGTACCTACAATAGCTGGTCATGTGTCTCACCTAATTCTGAGAACAGTGAGCTCCTGGGAACAGAGGATTCTGCCACGCTGGCCCTAAGGTACCCCTCCAACCAGCCTTCATACTGCCCAGTCAGCTCCCTGAGATGGCTCACTAAGCACATACCACCCACCTTCAGGGCTATGTCCTGGAAGCTGGTCCCTGCCCAGCTGATGATTGTTCCAAGTCGGAAGATGGGACAATAGAGGTTCTCGGGACTGAACTGACAGGTTTTCAGGAAAGTTTTGTTGTCTGTTTCCAGCACATTGGATCTGGGAGGAAAGCATCAAGTGAGGGTGAGAGGCTTTGCTGCCAGACCCCACCCAGGAGGTCCTTCTCCAGGTGACCTTTCCCCTAGTTCAAGAACAGAGACCACCCCCAAGTGGAGGAAGAGATGCCTCCATGACTCTGAGAGTCACTCACATATACATCAATCTGTGTACAATCTGAGCATAGACTCAGCCCACATCCTCACCCCAGGGGCCAAACCCAACCTACTTGTAGAAGTTGAACTTGGGGAAGTGGATAAAGTTCTTCACGAAAATGGTGAATTCTTCAGCATTCTTCAGAAAGGGCTCCCTGAAAACCAGGTCAGGGCAGACTGAGCAGGAGGCCTGGCCCCACCCTCCATCTCTCCCCAGGCCTGTAGAGTAGGCTGGGCTCTGGCCTTCCGGTGGGACACACTGTGTAGGGCTTAGCAACTCCTCTAGGATCACAAGCCACATCACTCACGTTAGCTTGATCCTTTTCTCTACTGGGCACCAAGCAAAGATCTCACAGGTGCCTTTGGTAGAATTCCCCACCCGCAGACAGCGACCTGTTTTCAGTCCTACAGAGGAGAGATGGAGATGGTTCCAGGAACATTCCAGTCTAGGTCCCTTTTCCCTGCTCCAGGCCCAACCACTCCAGGCCCTCACCATGTCCAGCTATAACAGATTGCCCAGCAGGGCAGTCGTCATCCTGAGAACACTCGCCATCAGGAATGCCTTCACGCTGCCAGGAAAGAAAAGTGTCTGTAAGGAGTTCCCCCAAGCCCAAGACTAGGTCCTATAGAGTATAAGGGGACTTCTTCCCTGACTTGAGGCCACATGACCCTTGAAAACCTGCTTCTCAGGCTAAGGTAAAAACACCTGCCATGAAAGCCTAATGACTTGAGTTTGATCCCTAGAACCCATGGGAGAAGGAGAAAAATGACTCCTGAAAATATGATTACACATAGACACAGACACACACACGCACACAAATAATTTTTTTAATTTTAAGAAAACCTTTCTCTCCCAAACCATGCAGGTACACCATGCACCAGTTATATAGCATCTTGACATCCTTGGAGCAAACCAAGGCCCTGCTTCAGGAGGGGTGTCACCATAGTTGGGGACTCTCCAACCCCTCCGCAATCCCCATGCCAAATCAAACCTCAGCACAGTTGCCCTGCCGCTGATTGAGAGTCAAGATCAGGTTGGTGATCACGGTGAAGACATTATTCCCCTGAGGAATCAGAAAGAGGTTAGGGAACTCCTCTTGTGGAGGAGTCTGCCTAGAAGGGACATAGGCCTCTGCGTGGGATTGGAGACAACAGGAGGCCCCAAAATTGGTGGGCTTTGCCCATCTGTCTGATTATTTCACTGTTTCTGAGTGAATATCCTTTGATGGATAACTTGTAGCTCTACAAACTCTAAGTGCTCCCACCTCATAATTCTGTTCTGACCTCAGATGACCTGATCACAGTGCCCTGATAGATCACAGTGCCCTCATGTGGTCTCAACAATGCAAAGGTCACCGGGAAGAAGAGAAGCCAGGTCTGACATATAAAATGGGGCAGGAACGGAACCCAGGGAGAAAGACAGACAGGGCCTCTGTCTGCGTCCTGGGCCAGGCAGACAATGGATAGAGATCCCTGGGTACCCCAGCAGTTTCCTTCCTGTCTGACACACCCCAAGGCACACCCTACCAGCCTAGGCCCCAAGGACCCTAGGCTGGGACTCTGACCTGGGGTGGCATGATGTAGTCTGCCACATCCCAGAGCCGCTCTCCGAGAAACGTGGAGTTGGTAAAGGATACACCCTTGACTTTTGTGACTACAGCACTCTGCAGGGAGGTATCGGTATCTTGATAACTCTTCTTTATTCCGAACACCCATCTGTAGAAAGGGAGCCAACAGGGAGCCTTGTTCAGAGGGTTGCCCAGGCCCAAGCTGCAGTGGGAATCACAGTAACTCTTAGGCTGGGGTGAACGAGCTCGGGACAGAACCTGACCCACACTCATGCATTCTTGCATTCAAGATGGAAACGCAGGAAGAACTGGGATGAAAGGTGTGGGCCTTCATGGCTATCGTTAAAACAACAAAAAAATGAAGATTGGAGACATAATAACAGAGGGCTTGCCTATCACATACAACGCCTTGGGATCAGTTCCTAGCATCAAAAACAAAAAATAAAAAATAAATTAAATCCTGTATGCATAAGTAAGGCAAGCAAAATGGCTCAGTAGGTAAGGGCACTTGCCTCCAAGCTGCCTGATGACCTGAGTTCAATCTCCAGAATCCACAGGAGAGAACAACCTCTTGTAAGTTGTCTTCTGACCTCTACATGAGTGCTGCGCTACATGCTGCCCTCCTCCACACAATCAATCAATGCAACTTAAATTTTAAGGATGTCAAGATGCTATATAACATTTAAAAACATAACCAGCAAAAAGAAAAATCAGAAAACTTTGACTTCCTCAAATTAAAACTTCAGCACATCAAACGGCACTACGAAGAAAAGAAACTCAGGCTGACTTCAAACTCAGCAATCCGCAATCTCTCATGTGCTGGAGTTATAGGTGTGTGTCAGCCACTATACCTATCCAAAAAGATGTCGATTTTTTTCATTTGTCTGTGTCTATGTATGTGCACATGAGTACAAGTACCCTCGGAGGTCAGAAGAGGGTATCAGATCCCCTGGACTTAGAGTTACAGGTGGTTGTGAGCCACCCCATGTGGGTGCTGGGAACTTAACTCTTGTCCTCTAGAAGAGCAGCAAGCACTATTGACCACCAAGCTATCTCTCCAATCCCTAAAAAAAAATTTTTTTTAATGAGATGGCCATGTCAAATGCTGAGCATAATGAGCCTAACACAAAGCAAAAGCTCCATGAACACAATTAGTCCATTTATTGTTGCTATTAGATAGCATCCAGGCTATCCCTTTTTGGTTTCACTGGGGAAACTGGTCAATGAGGACAAAGTCAGTGAGTGGGATGGGATGCTGGTACTCTCCAAGGAGCCAGAGGTGCCAACCAACACCTGTCTGCTTCCTCTTATCTGGGGCAGAGATAGGGGAGCGGAGACCCTATGCTGTCACATTTTCAAGGAACTGTGAGAAGGTTGTGATCCTTGAGCAAACCAGCCATTTTAGCAGAGCCAGGCTGGACCTGGCCCAGAAACATTAGGCGGATATTCAAGGATCACCTTCATCCCACATTCACTTATTCATTTCACACCTATTTCCAAGTGAAATGACACCAGGACCTTCCAACATCGCATCCCTAGACTGGCAAAGAGTCAGAAATAGACACTGAGCAAATGTTTCTCCAAACAGGCCCATAATGACACTGTAGAAATGGAATGCCAGGGAGGGAAGGGGGAGATGGTCATTGGAGAACCCAGGTCTGGAGGATGAGTAGGTGCTAACCCAACAGAGAAGGAAAAACATGGCTGGCTGAGGAACAGCAGAACAAAGACCCTGAAGTAAGGCACCATCAAAGTGCAGGAAAAGCTAAGTGTTCAGCTTTCAGAAGGCAGCAAGGCTAGTAAGGCAGGACTACCCTCCCAGAAGGAGATGGAGCAGTAACTGCTCAGAATTCACTGAATGAGGAAAAGAAGGCGCATCCAGTGTCCGCAGAGGCTGCCTCTCTCAATCTGTGCCCACCTCTCTTCCAAGGAACAAGGTCTAGTAACTTCCAACAGCTGCCCCCTGGGCTGGTGGGCCCATCCCTTGTTGTGATATGGAAAACAAGAGACTGGGACAAGACTGAAGGGGAGGGTCTCTGGACAGGACTCCCTAGCTGGACATCAGACTCTCTACCCATGTTTTGGGTGAACTTATCAACTGGGAGTTCCAGAACATGCCAGTCTGACCAGTCCGTTCCCCCTGGCCCCTCCAGCCAAGAGTAAGACACTGCGGCTCAGTGCTTATAAATAACCTGCTGGGTGCCTGGCCAGCTGTCAGGCCAGGCCCAGGGAGGCCTCTGGGAGCAACTGGAACCAAACTCCTGGCATCCCTGCCCCCTTCCCATGGTTGTAACCCTGGGAGCTCCAGACCCAGAGGAAGAAGCCAAGGAAGAACCCCTGTCCACGGTTCATACTTCCAGAGCCAGACTAGAGTGTCCCCTTTTCACCCCAACCCTTATATCCAAGCGCCCATGAGGGCTCACTCCCAGGCAGGGCCCCCAGTCACCCTCAAGCGTACAGATTTCAGGATCCGAGAGAAGGTCCCCGTGCCTACACCCTTCCCCACAACCCCTTGGCTTCGAGAAACTGGCTTCGAGGACTCACATGATCAGGTACAGCAGGATGGCGATCTGCAGCATCCTGTAGAGCAGACCCACCCTCTTGCTCTTGGCGACCACAAACTTTGCTGTCTTGTAGTCCAACAGCGTCCGTGCGAGCCCCTTCCAGGCCGCCTGGCCCATGCCTCCGGCTCACCGAGCGCCTACCCGACCCCACGGTGCCGCCCGGAGCCGCCCCTCTCTCTGCCCCGCGGTGGCCGGCAAGGAGCTCGGCGGCCGCACAGCCGCAGCCTCCGCGCGGCTCCAACCGGCCAGAGCGGGCGGTACAGGCGCTGGCCCCGCGCGGGCGCAGTACCAGGCGCCCGACGCCCGGAGGATCCCGCTGCAGGGGGCTGGGCTATGCGGAGCGCAGGGCCTCGCACTGCGACCTTGCCGCCGCTGTCCCGGCTGACACGGTGACAGCACCCGGTGCTCACACCCCTGGTGCCCACACCAGGCAGTGGGAACTCCGCGTGCGACGGCCCCACTTCGGATCGCGGGGCAGTAGGGCCAGGCGGGGTGAGCGGAGAGAGAGAAGGGAGCTGATCAAGGCGCATCACACTCGTCCCTTCTCTCCTGACCTCTGGATCCTCACTAGGGAATCCGGGTCGGGAGACAGAGGCAGGGAGGAACCTAGAGCACAGGAAGGGAGGTTGGAGGGGACAAACACCGTCAAGGTAATGGCAGGTTTCAGGATTCCCCTGGCCTAGCTCCGGGAAGGCAGCTCTCTTGGGAGTGCCCTGGCCCGGCTCTGTTCTGGCTGTCAGATTGGCTTGTAGGTTCTAGGCTGCCTGCGGAAATCAAGGGGACACTTCCACCCATTTGTTGCTGTCGCGTTTAAATCCCATGCTCCCTGAGGACAGTTGCCAATGGTCCCAGGCAGATGAGATGGGATAGGCAGAGCCAGGGCGTGGAGGCCTACGTGGCCCTACAATATGCATAGACAGAATACAAACAAAAGATAGATCTCATGGTGTCCCATGACTGAGCAAAGGGAGGGTGCTGGAACTGAGCTTAGGAAATGGTGACCGCCATGCACCAGGTGGGTTGTGTGTGGGGAGGGCCTGGGGGTCAGGGGTTCTGGTGAGGGGTTGTAGTGAGGACTGGCTGAGTGATGGCTGTGCTCGCTAACTGTCTCCACCTGTGTCTGAGTGCCCCACGCTGCTCCTCCCCCTGCCCCTAGTCCTCTTGCCCAGTGGGGAGCTCCTTCTCTGGAACCGCAGTTTCTAGGTGTTGGAAATGACCCTGCAGTCCAAGAGGAGTGATCCTCTCTAAAAGTAAAAGTCTGAGGGAAAAAAAGGCCCTTTTGCAACTCATGGAAATTCTTTGAAATTAAAAAAAACAAATTCCTGGGCCTTGCCCTGGACTCTCCACTCAGTCTAGGATGAGGCTAGGGATCTGCACTGTTCTCAGAGTCTCATCTGGAAACCATGCATTGTTACATCTTTTCAAGCTCAGCCCAGTTCCTCAAAAAAAAAGCTTATTATCATAAGCAGCCCTCACCCCCACTCCGACCACCTTCTATCTGGTGACCCTCATCTTAGTCCTGCAGAGCACTTGTCATTACCTGAGATGACCTCACTCATTTGTTGACTGTGTCCTCCCCTCCCTCACTCCCCCTTCTCAGAAGTTTTGGGTATGATCTTGCTCAGGGCAACTCTATATCCCTGGCCCAGCAACATGCCTGCCATATGCTAGTTCTGTACAGATTTGTCAAATGTGACTTAAAAAGCCTGGGCCTGGTTTCTTTTAAACAGAATTTGGACCTGCTTCCCTGTTCCAATCTTGACCTTGAAAGCTGAAGGCATTCTCTCTTCTGACAGTTTCTGTCTCAGCCCTCCCCATCAAGGCTCTCCGGTAGCTGAAGGAGAAGCAGCCACCATGGAGTGATGTCATGTCCTTGGAAAATCTCACTACCTGAAAACACTGCTCCAGCAGATGGCACAGTGGGAAAAGTGGACTTTCTGAGCTGGAGAGCTGGCAGGAATCCAAGACAATCCTGTCACAGACACAGAGGACTCTCCCATCTGACAATCCTGTGCTGAGCCTACAGGATAAACCCTTCATCCAGGGCAGTGACAGCCATGAAGAACATACAGAGAGAACATACAGGTTGTTTCTCTTCCGATTGTTGAGGAGCCAGCCCGGTATCCTGGCCTACCCCAACTTCAGTTTCAGGTGATGACCCCTCTGCACCTGTCCTCTTGGGTTAAGAGATTGAAGATCAAGCAAGTCTTTTGAGGAAATGACTTTCCTGCTTCCTGTGTTGACCAGGGGTTTGGGACAGTGTGTGACTTAGTGATTGCCTACAGTGTAGCTTTCTTCCTCAAGGTAAGAGATTACCACAATACCTCGAACTCTCAATACTTTATTACTTTAAAGAAAAGAGGGGCTGGGAAGATAGCTAGGTAAAGGCTTGCTGTGCATGCATGAAGACCTGAATCAGATCTCTAGCACTCTCATAAGAATCCTAAATAGCAACGTACACCTGTGGTGGAGGTGAGCAGAGATAGACGATCCTGGGGGGCTCACTGACCAGCCAGTCTCCCTGAAACAATTCTAGGTTCAGCCAGAGACAGTGTCTCAAAAACTGGGTAGAGAGCACAGACATCGACCTCTAACATCCACATGCACACACATGGGTGAGTACAGTGACATATATATATATGCATACACAGGCATGCATACACCAGAGAGAGAGAGAGGAGAGAGGAAGTGATGAGCCTATCCAGGTTTTGACTAGAGCTCCTGCTTATTCTGTCAAGAGATACCATGGTGTATACTTGGGACTCGGATACAGAGCAGAGCTTGCTAGACTGGGTCCAGTCCAGGGTCTCTACCTTTTTGTTTGTTTTGAGACAGTGTCTTGCTATATAGCCGAACTAGCCTAAAACTCACGATCCTCCTGCTTTGGCCTCCTCAGTGCTGGGATTCCGGGAATGTTCTCATGTGTAGGCCCAGCTGCCACTTCCACTCTTGCTCATTTAGCTTTTCATGGGCACGTACTATAACCATCATGACAGGGAGGTATTCTGAGAGATGCTCGTGCCCCGCCCTTTACCATCAGTCTGTTAACACCACGGTATCCAAGGCATTTTCTCAGGTATCTCATGCTGGGATAAAGAAAAAGCTGAAGCCTGGTGCCAGCAGGAGGAAGAATTTGTCTTCCAGGAAGAGATTTCACACAGTTCTGACAACTTAAGCCACCTTGCAGGGAGGTTGGAGCTAAGAGGACAGTAGTGGACAGGACCACACCTCGACCAGGACTGCTTGGTTATTCATATTCTTGCCTTCTATTTAAACTCAAACCTCTTGTTAGAACCCTAAAGGCTGGGGGTTACTGGGGATCTTTATTCATTCCCCATTGAACAAATAAATCTCCTTTCTGAGTTTTTTGCTATTGCTTGTCTGTTTAAGTGTCCTCTTGAGAACAGGTGGCCAGTCCTCACTGGTCTGACTTGCCAGTGCTGATCTCTAACCCTGACAACTCCAGTAATACTACTATGTGTGCTGCTGGAGAGACTACGAAGCCCAGGACCTACCCTCTGACCTGTCTGTGGCAGTCACAACTGCCACTCCGGTTTTAGAAAAAGAAGTCTTGTTCTAACATGCCTCCTGAACATCCCCTGCATAGCCCAAAGTAGACTGCAACTTCTGCCAGAACTATCCAGAAGCCTGGAGAGACCATGAGGGGATCTAAAGAAAAAAGTGCCTCCTTATACCCACTGATGGGCCATGATATCAACTTACTGCATTAAAAAATAAAAAAGAGGGCTGGAGAGATGGCTCAGCAGTTAAGAGTACTGATTGCTTTTGCAGAGGACTGATTCCTAGCACCCACATAGCGGCTAACAACCATCTGTAACTCCAGTTCCAGGGGAATCGAATGCCTTGTGTGACATTGCACAACACGGATGCATTCACATATATGCACACAATACATTCACACACAAAAAATAAAAAATACTTTAAAAAATAATTTAATAAAAAAAATGAAGAAAGAAAGAAAAAAGGGATGGCAAGATGGCTCAGCTGGTAAAGGTACCTGCTGCCAAGCCTGACAATCTGAGTCTGATCCCTATGACCCATTTAGTATAAGGAGAGAACCGACTCCTGCTAGTTGTCTTTTGACCTCCATGAGCTATAGCATGTGTGAGACACACACACACACACACACACACACACACACACACACGAAATAAATATATAAATACATAAGAGAAATTTTTAAAGAAAAGTATCCAAGTGTGCCTAAGAGGTCAGGGTAGGTATGTTTCCATAAAGCTGTTGTTCAAGTATGTGGAACATAGTTCTTCCTGTGGTTTAGTTGAAATAATATGGGAAAACTATGCATGCATTGTGCCCCAGAGTTTCTGCACTCCATCTCTGCATCCTGGGGCCACATCACTATGTTCACAGATTTAACACCCTCCGTGTCCAAAGGGGAGAAGAGTATTCTTTCTTGTTTTCACATTTGTGTTATTTAAACTCTGAGTTAGGACATTTCCAAAGTGGCCTGGCAACCCTGGGGATCAAACCTAGAGCCCTGCAAATATTAAGCTCACACTATGTAAGCTATACCTCCAGCCCCTGCCTGCTGCTTTGAGGTACCATTATCCTTGATTTTACCCAGCCCCATGTCAAGTGTTAAGAGTCCTGTGATTCCCTGGTAAATGAGCCACATTACCATTGTCATAGCAGGTACTTCTCGGCATTCACTGCCTGCAGAGCCCTGCTCTGAATGGCTTCCACAGAGGCAGGGGGCAAGGGGACTGGTTCACCCTTATGGCAATCCCCCCACGTGGTTGGAACCATTACTACCCTGACTCCGTCAGAGGTTAGATGTGCAAGTGACCATACTGTTAGTAAGCCCGTGTTGACACTAGACCCAGATATGCCAGTTCCACTGCCCAAGAAATTGACTCCATTACCACCACAGACATGGTGGCCTGCCAGAAAGGTCCCCTACAAAGCGACTTCATACCTGCTCAAGCAAAGTCTGGACACTCACTGGGTCTGTTGGCTCTGTTCTCTAAGGAACCACAAAGCCTTCTAGAGGCTGCTTAGTGTGCAGTATATGTGTCTATCTTGGGACCCTGAAGGAAGGCCACTTCTAGGCCAGGTCCCACAGACACAGTCTTCCTCCCCTGTTGCATAGAGGTCACTTGTTAGAAAGGACTCTCTGGATGCCTTGTGATATGTTGGGGGGGGTGTCAAGAGAATGGATACTTTCTGAAGCAGCTCCCACTGCTCCTAGGGCAAGTGTGTGACGGGGGGTCAGGGGTTGGCGCAGGAGCATGGCTAGTGTGCTAAGTACCCAAAGTTCTCTTCCTGCCTTCCTCCACTCTTCACTCCCTTTCCTCACTGAATGCACACCATACCTCACTACAATGAGCACGGTTTCCTGAAGTCAAGGGCAGGCTTAGAGCCAGAGCAGCATTCTGTCTGTTTCACAAGCCTTCATCTAGTTGGATGATGTAAGGCGCATACTCTGCAGTGATAGGGAATTATACCATGGATTTCTATGGGCTTCTATTTTTCTATCCTCTTGCTCCTAAGACTTGCCACCCCTTAAGAATATTATTCTGTGTGGTTTGGATCAGCTTCTGGTCCCATCTTGCTCTGCTTTGAATCCTTGGACAGTTTCCAGTAGAAACAACAGAGCCATCGCCTACTCCAAGGAAATATTCTGGTGGCTGGTGATTCTAGTGCACCCTGTTATTCCTACTATAAATTCTACAGGCCACAGGGAGACAGTGTAGTGCCATGGGAGGCTAGAGGATGACCCCTCCATCAAGAAAAGCTCCTATTTCTCCAGGGATCCAGCAGAAAAATGAGCAGCTGTAGGTTGGGGGGTGACAGGGGAGTGGCCAGGAGCATCACTGTTCTTCCATCAGCAGCTTGGAGGTGTCACTAGGTCGTCCCTGCAGCCTCCTAAGATGCATGGGTTCCTCCCCCCATTAGTCCTAGGGAGAGTGAAATAAAACCTCCCCATAACCTAAGACGCTCACAGACTCCAAAAAACATTCTTCATAAAAGTAAAGGAAACCAAGCAGAAACAAAGCACAAAATCCCACATAATAATATGGTTCTTGGCATGGAGGTTCAAATGCTATTACATATAATGAGCTCTAATTTCCAACCCCAAAAGAGAGAAAGGACAGGGAGGAGACTTGAAGCTGAACTTGGGCAAAGGTCATTGCAAGGTGACCAGCCCTCCTTCAGAGTCCTGAGCGTCCCAGAAGACTCAGAGATAGGTGGGAGAGGCGTAACATGGAAGGGTTATAAAGGTCATCCGCGCTTTAATTTCCCTTTCTCTGCACAGTCTTGCTGTGCCCATCACATTTCATAACAGGTATCTCTGGTCCATGTAAGAACTGGCAGATGCATTATTTGTGCTGTTTAAATGCAGTCGACAGGTGAAAGGAAGCTCCTTGCTGAGGAAGCATTCCCACGACTGTGACCCTAATTGATGGGTTGGGATTTATCATTTAGTTCTAGTATCTGATTTGAGGATGAACTATAACAAGGCAGCAAACATTTAAAAAATGGTCAAGGGATGACTGCTAGTTTGTTGAGTACCAGAAAGGACAAAGATTAAACTTAAGTCAACCAAAGCCACAAGGCACTGATGGCTCTAACATGGCACATTTTAAAGGAAAACACATTCATTCTCCTTCTCACAGTGATTTCTCGCACTGTGAAGTCTCACACATCCACCCCTGCTCCCAGTTCACAGCACTGAAGAGGAAATGAAACCAGAATGAGCATGAAGTCCTCATATAAAACACCGAGATGTCTGGGGCTCCCCAGCCCTTTGTGCACAATTTGCATGTCCCTGCTTCCCTGTTCAGCCTCACAGTCTCCAGGACTCACACCTCAGTCACGCTGGCCAATGTGCCTTCACATCCTTCAAGTTCCAATGAATGCGCCCGGGCAGATCCTACCTTCACAGCTTCGCAGCTCAGGCAGACGTCTCCTCTCAATTCCCACGCCGGGCTCTGCACAGTTTAGAACTCAACTGATTTCTGTCTTGCTGCCACAGTTGGGAACACATCTACTGAACTGGTGAGGCAGGCAAGGCTTTACCAGTCAACTTCTACAAAATAGGTAGTGCTGAGGCTGGTAAAACCATGTGCAAACGAATGAATGAATGAATGAGCTTCCTTTAGCCTGAATCCTGAAGGTGTCCAGTGTAAAATGACAAAGGCTTCATTTTTATGTTTTTCATGAGGATTTCAACAGAGATTCTACTCGAGCATTAGGTGAAATTTGCTTCCTGAAGCAACTTTCAGTCAAGACTCCAGTGTGTGGAGATCCTCTTTGACAGTGTGCAATCCGATGCACGAACTCTGATCTCGCAAATAGCGTCTCCCAGAATATCCACATGCATATCATCTGAAGAGTGTGCCAGATCAGCTGAAGCCAGAACCAGGCCAAGCCACAGCCTTAGGGCCTTCAGGTGGGGCCAGAGGACTGAACAACTGAGTTCTATCAGGTGTTCTTCTACCTATTTAGGAATGAAAAACACCTCGCTACTCATGGACTGCAGCTGTGCCTTGCCCAGTTTATAGTGACAGGCATATATGGGAAGAACTTTAGACTTGGGATCCAAACACTTTTTAAAAACAATATTTTTATTAATTCTTTGAGAATTTCATACAATGTATTTGGATAAGATCCACCCTCACCTCTCTATTCTCACAGCTCTGTATCCTCTTTTAAAAATAATATTTACTTTACATATATGTGTCCAAGTGTATATATGTGCACCACATATATATATGTACAGAAGTCTATGGAGGTCAGAGCCCCTAGAACTGGAGTTAAGGTGGTTGTGAGCTGCAATGTGGTTCCTGGGAACCCAATGAAACTAGGTCCTCTGTAAGAGCAGTAAGCACTCTTAACCCCTGAGCCATCTCCCTAGGCCCTCTTTTTTTCAAAGTCTGTCGAGTCCAATTTGTGTTGCCTAAATACTCTCGGGTATGGGTCCATCCCCTGGAAAACTGTCAATTTACCAGGAGTCACAGCCTTAAAGAAAACTAACTCTTTCTCTCCCAGAAGGTACCAATTGCCAATAGTGATTTACCTAGAAGTGGGACTTCATGTCTACATCCCCGCTCAATGCTGAGATTTTGTTTGGCTTGAACTTGTACAGATCTTGTGCATGCTGTCACAACCACTGTGAGCTTATCTGTGTGACTTCCCTGTTGTGTTTGGAAAACACTATTTCCTTGTAGTCACCTACCACTTCTGACTCTGTTCTAGTTTGCCTTCAACTGCTGTGACAAATCACTCTGACTAACTTGGGGAGGAAAGAGTTTATTCAGCTCACATCTCCCAGGTCATAGTTCATCACTTAGGGAGCCCAAGGAAGGAGGAACTCAGGGCAGGAACCTGGAGGCAGGAGCTAGAACACAGCTTGCTCCCCTGCTCAGCCTACTTTCTTATACAAAACACAACTGTGCCCAGGGATGGCACCACCCACAGTGGGCTGGGCCCTCCCACATCATTCAACAGTCAGGAAAATAAACCCCAGACATGACCATAGGCTAGTCCATAGAGGAAATGACCATAGGCTAGTCCATAGAGGAAATTCCCCAATAGAGGCTCTCAACCCAGGTGTGTCAAGTTGACACTAAAGCCGTCCAGCACAGGCTCTGACAGTCTTTCTGCTGCCTCTTCCACAACAATCCCTGAGCCCTAGGGAGAGGGTGTAATGTAGGTGTCCCGTTTAGGGCTGAGTACTCTGCAGTCTCTTATTTGCTACACCTTGACCAGTTGCGGGGGGTGGGGGGGGGGGGTGGGGGGGGTGGTTTTCCTATGTTCATTGCCATCAGCTACAAAATGAAGCTTCTCAATGGGCATGGTGCCACATGCCTTTAATTTCAGCAATTGGGAGGCAGAGGCAGGTGGATTTCTATGAATTCAAGGCCAGCCTAGTCTACATAGCAAGTTCCAGACCAGCCATGGCTGCATAGTGAGACCCTGTCTCAAAAAGAAAAAAACATTTCTCTGATGAGGGTTGAGGGATGCACTGATCTCCGGGTACAGTGATAAGTCATAAGGAGTTACTTTAATACTGTGTGCATCAAGCAGAATAACAGTAGTAGATTCTCCCCTAGGACATAGCCAGGTTCTTGGCCCCGATAATGGTGCAGGTATAGGTTTCATTTTGTGGAGCAGGCCTAAAATCCAATCAGAAAGTGGTTACTCCCATAACATTCAGGCCACTACTGCACTAGTGGCCTACCATGCCAAGACAGTCATTGTTGTAGCTGGCAGTGTTGACAGCTGGGAAAGACTGAGGATTACTTTTTTCTTTCAGTAGTCTGCGTAGCACCCTCCAGCACTAAAAAAGCTAATGAGTAGGAATGAAGCTTTGAGGTTAGTACCAGCTTTATTTCTCCAGGAACTATGATTCAAGTATGTAGTGCCTTCAGCAACAGGGTCTTATCATCACGTTCTGGAGGATAACCAAGAGTAATAGCAATAGCCAGTGTTGTTTGGGAGTCTATGGGACCCCACTGGCCATCAGCTCCAAAAAAGGTAACACATTCCTGGCCCTGGAACCTTTATTTGCTATCCTATGGTGTCCAGTATAGGGTAACTCCATTTAAAATCTTTTTATATACACGAACGTACTTTAGGAAGCAGTAGTTTCCATATAACTTTTTCAAAGGGCTTTAACATTACCTTTCCCTCCTCACCACCTCCCCATGCTCTGCCCTCCCCCACCTCCATTTAACCTTCCCCTTTGTATCTCTGCATTCTGTCTCTCCTCCCTTAAAAGCCTCCCCATCCCCATGGCTTCTTACTAGTTTCCCGACCTCTCTAGGTTTTCCAGATAAAACACACATATCTAGAGATTCAAAGCTACTATCGACATATGAGAGAAAACAGTTTGTCTTTCTGGGTCTGAGTGACCTTACCCAGGGCAATTGTTTCTGGCTCCATCCACTGACCTGCAAATTTCATCATTTCATTTTTCTTAACAGTTGAATAATATTCCATTCTGTAAATGTACCACAATACATCATTCATTCATCACTTGATGAACATCTAGGCTGTTTCCATTTCCTGAATGTTGTGAATGGGACAGCAATGAGCATTAGGCAGTATCTCTGTAGTGGGATATGAAGTCCTCTGGGATATGCCCAGGAGTGGTATGGCTAGATCATGTCGTAGATCTATTTCCAGCTTTCTGAGGAACCTCTGCACTGATTTCCAGAGTGGCTGGACCAATCTGCACTCCCCCCTGCAGCGAACAAGTGCTCCCCATTCTTCACATCCATGCCAACATCTGTCTTCATTTGTCTTGGGCATCTCAGTCATTCTGATGAGAATAAGATGAAATCTCAAAGCAGTTTTGATTTCCATTTCCTTGGTTTGCATCACCCAGCACAAACTCAACTCCAAATGGATCAAAGACCTCAACATAAGGCCTGACCCCTTGAACCTGATAGAAAACATGGACTACAGGCAAAGTGAAGGACTTTATGAAGAGGACCCCACCCCAACAGTACAGGTATTAAGATCAACAACTCACAAATGGAACCACAGAAAAACTAAAAAGCTTGTGTAGGGCAAAGGACACTGCCTTTGGAGTAAAGAGGCAGCCTGCAGAACAGGAAAGACAATGTTATCAGCTACACATCTGACAGAGGATTAGTACCTAAAATATACAAAGAATTCAAAAACTAAGCATCAGTACCAGGCATGCTGGCACATACCTTTAATCCCTGCACTTGGGAGGTAGAATCAAGTGGATCTCAGTGAGTTCAAGGCCAGCCTGATCCACATAACAAGAAGTTCTGGGCCAAACAAGGATGTATAGTGAGACCCTGTCTCAAAAATCAAGAAACTAAACATTAAGAAATCAAACAACCCAATTAAAAACAGAGAGGGGCAGAAGAGATGCCTCAGCAGTTAAGAGAACTTGCTACTTTGGTATAGGAGCCAGGTCCAGATTCCAGCATCCACATCCGACAGCTCACAACTACCCGTAACCCAAGTTCCTGGATATCCCTCTAGCCTCCACAGGTACTGCATCCACAGTGTGCCTACAGGCCAGCAGACATGCACATGCACACACAAATAAGAATTTAATTGCAAAAAACTGGGGCCTGGCACTAAATAGGGAGATCTCAAAAGAGGAAATGCATGTCTTTTTAAATGTTCAACATCCTTAGCTAAGTAAGTTTAAAACAATGGTTCTGCCATATACTAGCCTTGTGACCTTGGACAGGTTTTCCTCTCCTTAAAACAGAGATGAGGCCACCTGAAGTACAAAGCTCAGGCCTGGCAGGATCACATACTTCTGTTAATATCCCAGCACTCAGGAAGCTGCGGCAGAAGGGCCTCAAGTCCCAAGCTTGTATGGAAAAAATCTACATGTCTTTTTACTATGGTTTGACCGAAACTTACTGTTTCAACTATGGATGTAGACAGCAGTTCCTGTAATCTAGGTAACAGCAGAAAGTATAACAATTTTCTTCCCCTCACCTTATAACCACTGCAGATATGGCAAAATGCATTTTAAGCTCATTACTGTTTTTTTAAGGTTTGTTATTTTATTTTTTGTGTATGAGTGTTTGCCTGCAGGTGCGCATGCAGACCGAGGTTCAGGTCCCAGCACCCACACGGTGGCTAACAAACTCTGTTTTCAAGGGATCCAACTCTTCTGGCCTCTGTGGGCCAGACACAGGTGCACTTACATACACACAGCAAAACAGTCATATACACAAAATAAAAAAAAAGAAAACAGAACATCTTAAAATAAAATACATTTAAAACTGAACTAAAAAAATTTAAGAACATAATTAATAATTTCTAAAAAATAAGAAGAACTTGGCTTATCAGCCATCAAAATGTACGGCACATTAAGAACATGTACATGTTAGAGGCACTGTTGTAAAGACAAACTTAATTTTATTTAACACCAAATGAGTCCCAAGTTTCCCTTCTGCACAATGTACAGACACTTTAAGGACAATATATGACTACAAATAACTTTCTACAGTTTACTGATGTTCCTGGACCATCCTAAGAAAAGGAAGCAGTAAACAGAACACCCAGCTCCAGAGCCCAGTGGTGGACGTAGGACTTAATCTGTGAGCAGACTGTCTTCCTTCAGCTGGGCCCTCCTTATGTTCTCCAAGTTCAGTTGTTGATATTTTCTTTTAAAAAATCCACACTGAAACAAAGAGGCGGGAAGCCTAATTACAGACCTGAGACGGCCATTTGCTTTAGAAACTGTCATCCTGGTTGTTGCCCAAACAGTTCCAGATGTCTCTGGCCCTCACACTCTGTCCCCGCACTCTCTGAGCCTCGCCCTGAAAGTCAGTCCTCCCAGTGCCTTCTTCAGCGCTGCCCCCACCTCCCCCAAACCTTCAGAGCATTCAACTCCTTTTAACCAACTCCACGAACAGTATAATTTTTCAGCTCTGCTGGATCTAATCCCAGTTATGAAGAATACCCAGTGCCCACTCTGCTGAAGACAGAAGAGCTCATGCGTGATCCCTATACCCCAAAACAGAATCTAGAAGAGGGAGATAATTACAACACAGTGTAGGGCCCGACACTGGGAGAGCTTCAGAGAATAAGCATGTAAGCCAGCACGGAGATCGAGAAGCCTGGCTGAGTTCTCAGGGAAGATCATGAGCAAGGTGAGACTAGGAGCTGGCACTCCTGGCAAGAAGAGTCACATGTTCCCCAAACGAACCTATTTAAGAAATGGTTTGGAGCTGGTTTGGAGGAAAAAGTAAAGACTTAAGAGTGCTGAGGGGCAGAGGTCAGGAAAAAGAGGGCTTTAAAGAGCACAACAGAAGTTTGGACTCTGGTTTGGGGAGACAAAGACAGGATTTTAAAGGGAGAATGACAATCAGATCCGTCTTAGGAACATTTTTCTGTGCTTAAGTACTTCAGTCAGGCTTTTATTTTTTTCTGAGAAACTGGCTGATCCATTTGCTAAAATAGAGCATGTAACTGCAGCAAGATGGGAAGAGGCCGTCAGGCCAGTGTAGGTGCACTAGATCCAAGATACTGGCTTCCTCAAGAGTACCAGGCCCAATACCAGAGCCTGGTCTCCTTTCACCATTACAAAATGGGTAGAACTAACCTTGAACAGAATGGCTACGATCACCACCAAGACCAGGAGGCCGCCAATACTGCTGCCAATGATGAGAGGCAAAGAATGGGGTTCCTCATCCTTCAGGAAGATGACAATGATCTGGATAAAGAGATCGCCCAGTAAGTCAGTAAAGCAAAGGAGGAAGCAAGTCCACATGTTATTTCAAGGAGTCAAAGATGAGGACTTGGCAACAAACTGAATATTGATCAAGACCAATGATGGTACAGCAAAAATCTGGACATCCCCTGATGCGGCATTATACATTACCTAAAATCAGCTAATGAGCACAGTGTTTTATAAGAAGCTATTCTAGTCTCTGATGAGGTGAGCT
This sequence comes from Eospalax fontanierii, assembly GCA_035773235.1. Lineage (NCBI taxonomy): Eukaryota > Metazoa > Chordata > Mammalia > Rodentia > Spalacidae > Eospalax > Eospalax fontanierii. The sequence goes on along the minus strand of CM069531.1, from coordinate 48,398,595 downwards.
AGGTGAACTTGGACATCAGGTGTGACCTTGTGTCTAACAGTCTGAAAATGGTCCCATGGATCAACGTCAGAAAGGTTAGAGTATTCAGAAGCTGTGCACTCTATGTCCTTGAGCCCCATAGTCATTATCTCCAAAGTGATAGCTTCTTTAAATGATCTCTAAGTCCTTTCCAACTCAGTCTGACAGATGTTTTAAAATCTTGCATAAGTCCCTAGAGTCTTTGGTATATATTTTTCATTAGAAATATTTGGCAGGGGCTTCCCGGCTCCCACCCAGGCTCTTGCTAAGGGTATGCAGCCCTCGGGGAGTCTAGCCTTCTACAGTACTTGCAGAACTCTTTGACTAAAAATCATCCCAAGTTGTATTTCCCTAAGGATTCCGTGATTTCAGCAGTCTAGTCCTGTCTCATTGAGCTGGAGAGCTCTGGGGGATACCTTCTCCCTACGACCTGGCTCTCCTGGTGTTGGCCAAAGTATCTTGCCAAGACACAGTTGGGGGGTCAGAGGGTCATCACAACTTGCTGCTCTGAATTTAAGTAGCAAGGTCGAGAATGCTTTGGAGAGATTTCTATACAGGGTATGGAGTTAAACAAAGTTACCCTTGAGGCCTCTTCCAGTTAAGTTACAAATGATGACTGACTCAGGACTGGCCCTCCAGGGCCACTTAACTCACAGGTAGCTGAACTTTACAGAAGCCAAGTTCTGGACCTTGAGAACAGCATGGTATAGAGCACTAGAGCAGGTGGGAGGAAGCACAGAACAGCTGGCTTTCACCTCAACAGAAGAAGAAAGGCAGAAAGGGGAGACAGGACTCTAGAACCTGTTTGAGGAGAAAGTGAAGCCCCAGATGACAGTGGAGTAATAGGCCAGAGTGGAATGGAACAATATACCTACTTCTCAAAGCCGTTTTCCCCTGTCCTTCCTAACATGCCCCAAAACCACCTTAGCAGAGGACAAGGAAGAAGCAGGACACGAGGTCCCTCTGCTTGTGGCAAACACTGGAGGTTGGGTGGTCCTACAGCCATTCTTTCCTTCAGATGCTGTTCAGGAGTCACAGTGGGTCAAAGCTAGTATGACAGAACAGTCCCCTTTGCTAGTGGCTGAGAGGAGATCCAGTCTACACAAATCACATGTCAAGGAGTCTCCTCAGAACTTTTAGGAAGTTTCTTCCCTGAAAAATGAGGGCACATGAAGAAAGCGCCTCTTGCTGATCTCCTGTCTCCTGCTCTGTATTACATCACGGACAGATACTGGCTGAATGTACCTAACCCCCAAGTTCCAAATTCTATTATACTCCAAAAATGAAAACTTTTTTGTGTACCATATTGGCAACTCAAAACGTTTTGGATTTTGGAGTATATCAGCTTTGGGATGTTCAGATCAGAGATGCTAAACTACAATATTCTACAGACTTCCAAAATCAGAAAAGTTCTGACATCAGAGTGAGGTCTGAGGGATACTTAGGCTACAAAACATTTGGAGACATGACAACTCTGCTGGCCACAGGAAAAGCATCATCATCAAATGAAAATCAGAGCCTAAAGGCTGCTGGGCCTGGGTCTGCTCCCCACTAACAGTATATGCCTATATGGGATGCCGACCTGTGGCTCAAATGGATTTGGATAGACAGTTATTTATATTCATCTACTCGTTGTACATCACAGAAACCACCTGATATTTCATTTACTAGAACACTGAATTTAAAGAAAGAAATTTTAAGGAATCTATGCTATAGAAATATAATGATATACATGTAAGAAACTGTTGACAGTACTATTTTGGGAAGAGGGGAGCGTAAGGGAGCCATGATTTTCAACTCGTGCCTTCTATAAGAATTGTATTTCATTGCATTACTTCTTAAAAAATGTTATGTGTGTGTATGAGTGTATTGCCTGCATGTATGTATGTGCACCCATGTCATGCAATGCCTGAGGAGGTCAGAAGTGGGTGTCGAATCCCCAGGAACTGAAGTTAGAATAGTTGTTAGCCTCCATATGGGTACTGGGAATTGAACCCAGGCCTTCTGCAAGAGTAGCCAGTGCACTTAACTGCCGAGCCATCTCTCCGGCTCCTATTGCATTACTTTTTATTTAGACATGGGTCACTCTGTTTCACTACAACTTATATATTTTTTAAAAATCTACACAGTACAATTAATGGTGAGGCAATTCTATTTCATCCATATTATTTTCTGTATCAGAAATATCTTGGGGGCTATCGAAATGGCTCCATGAGTATAGACACCTGCCATCAAGCCTGACAATCTGAGTTCAAGTCTCAGGACCCACACGATGAAAGAAGAGAACCAACTAACTCCTGCAAGTTGTCCTTTGACCTCCATGTGTGCACCAATGGCACGCACATCTATACATACATACACATATCAGACAGATGACAGATGATAGGTTAGATTAGATTAGAAATATTCCTTAAAAAGATGTTGAGATCAAGCTATATTCTGCTCTAAGTCACTGCACTGTGTAGAACAATGGTTTTTCCAGCTGTGCCTTGCCCTGAAGACACTGTTTGCTTGTTTGTTTGTTGAGACAAGGTCTCTCTGTAGCCCCAGATGTCCTGGAACTTGCTATGTAGACTACTTCCTAAATTATTTTCAAAATGAATATACTTTCAAATTGCAGTACACACTGTATATTGATGCCAACCTACTGATTCCAAGTTAGATCTCCTCAGTTAAGGCTTCTTAGGCAAACTGCCTTATTTTAAAGATGAAAAACTGAAGCAGAAGCTCAAGGTCATTAAAGCAGTTGTTGTTGGAAGAGTCAAAATCATAAGTGACAACAGGACATGTCTGTGCAGTGGCTCATAGGTAGGCACAGTTTTCCCAGGACACTACTCAGAAGACAGCCAGGACTTACCTTAGTTCTGTGGTTTTCTGCATTCAGCCCCTCATAGAGAGATTTGTTGAAAGATATTTCACCAAAGACCTGCAGGTCTGTTACATCTCTGAGTAACTGTAAGATGAGTGAAGGTGGGAAGGAAACAAAACATATTTTAGACATGGACTGTTTCTGGACAGGACCAACCACTTTTCCCTTTAAACATATTCCTTCTCCAGAATTCCCTTAGCCTCATTAATAGCTCCCTGCAGCCACACAGTTATCCAAGCAAGAAGTCCTCAACTTCTTTTTCCTTACCTTCTGCCTCGCGCCACAACCCCAGCCAAAGACACTTCTTGATACTTCTTTTTCTAAAACATTCTGTCTTGCACACGACCCTTTTTCTCCACCCCCACTTCTATGTCAGTTGAGACCACAATGCTCTCATCTGAATCACTGTAAGATGCTAAACTTGATCAGTTGTTCCCACCTTTGAACAAGGCCTCTCTACAAAAATAATATTTGAGCAATATCATGCAAATTAACTGTAAGTACAAAAGCCCTGTGTACACAATAATATCAGCAAGCTAAAAGAACAGAAATGACAGAATGGCTGAGTTATAAGACACAGGAGGGAAAAGAGAGCATTAGGCAAAGAACTAGAGACCAGATCACATCACTCTTTACATGCTAAGCATATTCAACTCCAAAGTCCACTGCTTTTGTTTGACTGAAACTTTTGATTTTTGTTTTCAGAGGAAACTGACAAATCTACTATTTGCTTTTAGAAGATGAGTAAATGTTAAGTAAAGAAATACTTGTTTTTTTCTAAAAATTATATGTACCTGTGTATGTGTGCATGAGTGCAGGTGCCTGTGGAGGCTAGGGGAGGTGTCAGATCCCCTAGAGCTGGAATTATAGGCAGTTGTAAAGACCCAACTCAGATGCTGGGAACTGAACTTACATCCTCTGCAAAAGCAGTACATGCTCTTAACTCCAGCCTGTGATGAATTATTTGTACAAGTTGTGGGAAAAGCCAGGGCAAGGACAGCAGGTTATTAATGGTCCCAGTAAGAGCTAGTGACCTGAATACAACAGCAGCAGTAAAGATAGAAGGCAGTGATTTAATATGCATTCTGGAGGTGAGATATCGGGGTTGGCTGCTAGGAACAACATGGAGATGCTGCAAAGGGAGGAGTCACAAGTAATTCCTATGCACTCTAGCAGGGAACAGGATTAAGATCCTACTGAGGGTTCTTGAGTAACTGGCTAAACAGCAGGTTAGGACAAAAGGTGGATCAAGAGATTCGTTTTGGACATTACATTTCAGATCCTCTCCTTTCTAGAGGAGAGACTCTAGAGCTGGATAACCAAATCTACAGCATCAGTCTCAAGTACCTGCTTAGAGTGATCCAAGGAAATCTCGGCAGTCACCGTTACATTTTCTTTACTAGATTTGATGGCACAGCTCACTGAACACCACTCTTCTACATCCTGCAAAAGCAAAGTCTTGTTCACCCATTCCCTTCTCGTGCATTAGAGCTGAAAATTTTGACAGCCCTAAATTTTAACAGCTGATGCCCTATCCTAGAGATAGGGCATCAGCGGTCCCCGAAAAGAAGGTGTGAGCTGTTGGAGTGCTCACCTTCGCCCAAGCAAAGCATCTATCAACCTGATCTGAGTCAGAAGAGCGCTGCAGCAGCTTTCAGGAAGAACCTTGCAGAAGCAGCGACCTGACCTCTGCGGTCACCCCCTTTCGAGCCTCTTCCCCCCTCGCTCAGCCTCTTTGCTCACCAGAGCAGGATGGCTTCCACACGTGCGCTCCTGACTCTGTGTGCACACCGTCTGGACCTGAAACGAGAACGGTTCCCAGGCACCATGAGCACACTAAGCTGCGCCGGTCAGCGCCCCCTGGCGGCTTCCGGGAGGTCCGACTGGAGCCGGGCGCTAGGACCCAGCGGACAGGCGGAGCGCTCGCATGGCGCGGAAGTCTCGCGGTGTTTGCGTTTGAACTGCCCGGCGGGAGCCGGCCGGCCATGGCGGCGTCGCTCCCGCAGCGCGGGAGCCGGCTCTTCCGAACGTACGGGGCGAGGGGCGGCGGGAGGCCGCAGCGGCAGGCCAGCCGGCCTGCGGTGCAGTGGTTCTCGCCGCAGGACCGGAAGCGCTTCTTCAGCAGCAGCTCCAGCAGCGGCGAGCCGTCGCAGTCTGTCGCTTCCGACGACCCAGACGACCCCGACTTCCCCGGCAGCCCGGCGGACCCGCGGCGCAGGCGTCCCGGCGGCCGCGTCTCCCGGGGCGCGCGGACCCAGACAGCCGCCGGGAGACGCCAGGGGCTCCGGGCCCGGCCCCCGCTGAAGTGCAGCACTCCGCGCGGCCCACTCCGGCCGCCGCCCTTCCTCACCCGCACCTCGGGCCGCCGGAGCCCCGACCTCGGCGTGGACAGCCTGCCCCAGGACGGCGACGAGCTGGGCACCAGTGCCTCCCTGTTCAGCACCCCGGCCTCGCCTGGCGCCCCCGCCTCGCCCGATGCGACCTCTGCAGTCCGCAGCGGCTCCCACCTCCTGCCAGCCTCTCAGGACCGCACATCTCAGCCCTGCTCCCCAGAAGCAGCCGCGGATGAAGGCAGGTTCACCAGGATGGCGCGCCGTGCTGGAGCCAGCTTCAGGCCAGCGCCCTTTAGCTCTGCGGACCCAGAGATCCCAGAGTTTGGGACAGATGGAAAGACGGTGAGGGGGTCTTGTTGTGAAAGGCAGCAGATGGGAAGCCGACTAAAGGGTTCGTCGCGGGCAAGCACAGCGAAGAAGAGGGCCACAACAAGCCAGGACTCTGATCAAACGGTTGTGTGTCCAGGGGCCAACCAGGTGGACCACGAAGAGGCCAGTGCCTGCAAAAACCTTGTGGGGAGAAACTGTAGGGCTAGGAGAACTGGGCCAAGCCAGAAGAGGAAACGTCAGGAAGCAGCGGACACCTCTGCCCTTCACAATCGCCAGTCTAAAAAGAAGAAAAAATCATTCCCCTCCCAGAACCTGACTCGTTTACAGAAAGCCTGTTCTTGGAACAAAACCAGAGCCTCCTTCAGTTTCCACAAGAAGAAAATTATATCTGATGTGTCAGAGTTATGCAGCAGCTATGCCATTGCCAGTTCTCTCTCTGGGTCACTCCTGTCGGACCATTCAGTCACCCCTATCATGAACAGAACAAACAGTACACCGTCTTCTTGGCGGTCCTCATCGATATATTTGCTGAGCCCCTTAAAGACTCTGCATGTCACAGACAAAAAGGCATCTGATGCTGAAAAGGTCTATGGGGAATGCAATCAGGAAGGACCTATGCCCTTTAGCGACTGCCTTTCCACAGAAAAACTGGAACACTGTAAGAAGATTGGGGAAGGGGTGTTTGGTGAAGTGTTTCAAACTATTACTGATCAAACGCCTGTAGCCTTAAAAATCATTGCTGTTGAAGGACCAGATTTAGTCAATGGATCCCATCAAAAAACCTTTGAGGAAATCCTGCCAGAGATCATCATCTCCAAAGAGCTGAGCCTCTTGTCTGATGAGATATACAACCACACAGAAGGCTTTATTGGTTTGAACTCAGTACACTGTGTTCAAGGGTCTTACCCTCCCTTACTCCTCAAAGCCTGGGATCACTATAAGTCAACCAAAGGGTCTGAAAATGACCGGCCTGACTTTTTTCCGGAAGACCAGCTCTTTATTATACTAGAATTTGAGTTTGGTGGGGTTGACTTAGAGCAAATGAAAACCAAGTTGTCCTCCGTGGCTACTGCGAAAAGCATTCTACACCAGATCACAGCATCTCTTGCAGTGGCAGAGGCATCGCTACGCTTTGAGCACCGGGACTTACATTGGGGGAATGTGCTCTTAAAGAAAACCAACCTCAGAGAGCTCCACTATACCCTCAATGGGAAGACAAACACCATTCCCACCCAGGGGCTGCAAGTCAACATCATTGACTACACCCTGTCACGCTTAGAGCGGGATGGAATTGTGATTTTCTGTGACATTTCCTCTGAAGAGGATCTATTTACAGGTGAGGGTGACTACCAGTTTGAGATCTACAGGCTCATGAGGAAGGAGAACAGAAACTGCTGGGGTGAATATCACCCTTATAATAATGTGCTCTGGCTACATTACCTCACAGACAAGATTCTGAATCAGATGAGCTTTAAGACTAAATGTCACAGCACTGCCATGAAACAAGTAAAGAAAAATCTCCAGCATTTCCATAAGACGGTACTAAACTTCAGCTCAGCCACTGACCTGCTCTGCAGACACAGTCTATTTAAGTAAGCCAGGTCCATCTTACTGCTACCCTGAGAGGGCGCTGGCTCGGAATCCTCTGGTACTGTTTTTAATCTCTACCCCTAGAGCAGGGTGGAAGTAGAATGCTCATTAAATGTTTCCTGTCAGTTCTTTAAGAAATAATCTTGTTTTCAAAAGGTAACTGAAATGTTTGTGGAAATGATTAAACTTGCTGTTAACAAATGTTTTTAAACTACTCATGAGGACAAGTATGTACACCTTATAAGTCCTCTTAGTACCTGTCAGCAGTCTACTCTAAGTCTGATGTTTCCATTTTGAGCCTTGACACCTGATGTAGACAGTGAAATCAATAATCAGAAGAGCCCAGGCCACTGTGCTGCTCCTCCTGATGCTTGAGGTATCTTGGAAACCAGACTCCAGATGAGTAATTTACTGAAAGCAAAGAGGGTGGAGCAGAGCAGTGAAGACACAGACTGAAGGGTGAAAAAAGAAAGAGGGGTTTGCACAAGCAAGGGGGGTGTGAAAAGTGCTGTGTGTTCAAGCTCACCCACTAAACAGAAGCAGAATATATGATTTCAAAGGATACAGTAAATGTCTCCATGGCTACTGAAAATGTTTGATTTTTGCTAATTTTCATCAAAGAAAGGAAAAGAAATTCTGCTTTAAGATCTTAGTAAACTTTCCTTTTTAATGTTGCTCCCATAACTAACTAGTCTCATTTCTTCTAAAGTTCTAGCTAATTTGTTTGGTTTTTGTTTTGTTTGTTTTCAATGCATCTTGGTTTATATGCAGGTGCACGTGTGTGTATTAGTGTAGAGGCCTAAGGACAACGTCAGGTGTCATCCTCAGGAACAACATCCATCTTTGAGATTAGAATCTTTCATTAGCCCAGAGCTCAACATTTAAGCTAGATGGGAGCCTCGGAGCCTCTGGAATCCTCCGTGTTCACTTCCCTAGTGTTTATTACAAGCCTGTGCTGCCACGACCAGCATTTTTACATGTGTTCTAGGATCAAACTTGTGCTTGCAAGGTAAATGCTTTAGTGACTGAGCCATCCCCTAGCCCTCGTTTTGTTTTTGAGGTACCAAGAATTGAATCCAGGGCCTTGTGCCTGGTAAACAAAGTGAAGTCCCCAGGCCTCTTTTTACTTTTTATTTTGAGACAGGATCTCATGAAGTTGTCCAGGCTGACCCTGAATTTATGAAGCCAAGCAGGCTTAAACCTGTGAGCCTTTCACATCAGCCTCCAAAATAACTGGGACTGTAGGCCTGTGCCACCAGGCCTGACTAAAGCCCTAGTTTTGTTTTTTATGTGTATGGGTGTTAAGCTTGCACGTGTGTAAGTACAGCAGTACCTGAGGAAGACAGAAGAATGCGTTGAATTCTCTAGAGTTAAACAGATGGTTGTCAGACACCACGTGGTTGCTGGGATTCAAACCTGGGTCTTGTGCAAAAATAGTCAGTGCTCTTAACCACTGAGCCATCTCTCCAGCCAGCCAGCAACACCCCCCACTCCCTGCCCCAGCTCTAGTTTTTATAGCTTTGAGAATCCATAGTCACTCTGAAAAGAGATATTTTTTTAAAATCTCATTTAAGTACCTGAGTCTTTGTCAGATTCTTCACTCTTATAATCTGGAGTGCTTGTAGTTTGACTGGGACACAAATTTGCAACTGAAATACAGCTCCAAAGAGGTTTTCCCCGTGTATCTGCCAAATACAATCAGAGTAGGAAGTCAAGGCTCATGCTGCTTTGCAGGCGGTAGCTTTGCAATAAAGCACTAAGCACTTACATTGAAAAGGAACTCCTTGTGGTCAGAAAGCCCCTGGCTTGTGTTCATGTACATCACTGATGGTCTGCAATGACAGGATATGTGTTAGGACTCAAGGTTCCTTTCTCATTTTGTATGGACTTGAATGCTGTTAACTGAATACCCTAGAACAGACAGCAGCAGATCCTTAAGAGGAATCAAATCCTCATTTGCATTCTGTGCAGTTGGACTCTGCTGTGTGGCCTCGCTTCTCTGCTTGTGTTTGTGTACACGTGTGTAGGTGTGCTCACCTGTGTGTGTGCTTACATAGGCCAGAGGTTGATATTAGGTTCTCTATCGCCATGTTTTATTAACACAATCTCTCACTGAACTTGGACCTTGTCATTTCAGCTAGACTGGCTGGCCAGAAAGTTCCAGGATCCACCTGTGTCTACTTGCCCCGAGTACTGAGGTTACAAGTAGGCACTGCAGCACCTGACTTACGTGAGTTCACATTGGGAATCTGAACTCGAGCCTTCATTCTTGTACAGCAGTTACTTTAACCACTGAGCCATCTTCCCAGCCCTCTCCAGCTCTTACATCCCAGCTGCACAGCCCCTCTCCTCCTTCCGTAGCATACCGCCTCCCTTTTTGCAGCAAAAGCAGCTGGCCTTGATTCTTTTGATGACTACTGGTGTTTCAAAAGCTGCCCATTGGTATCTGACAGCCTGGGTCCGAAGCCGCCTTCTTTCAGAGAAGGGCATTGTCCATATCCCTCCTGTCAGTTCTGTCCAGGACAAAAAGCCCAAGGGTGTGCTCACTGCATGACAGCCCCACAGGTATTGGCCTGGGGAGTACTTACCTGGAAAGAACTGCAATGAAGGCGTGCCTGAATTGAAGCCTGTGGGTCTCTCTGGCCAAAGACTGTTCATTGGAACTGGGAACAAGAATGTTAGTTCACAGCACAACTGCTTTTACCTCCACTTCCTAAGAAAAGTCTTGGAGATAAGCAACTAGAATGCAAAAGATTTAGAAGACCACACAGAAATGTTGGTTTTTTTAAGAGGGTTTCTTAGCTTCAACACTTGACTTTTTGGGCCAGAGAATTCTATTACTGACTTGTCCTCTACATTGCACTGTGGTTATAGCCTCTGTGGTCTCTGCCCATTAGAAGCCAGGAGCACCACTTAGTTCATGGCAATCAGAAATGTCTCCACAGCATACCCTCCCTACCTTTAAACATGGAGACTTTACATTGTTAGATCAGTTAATTCTGAACTAGGGCTCCAGTTCAAAGCTCATTCCACCAAAATATGCCCTAGTCTTACTTTATTTGAATAAAAACATTTTCAATATTGGGGCTATAGAGATGGCTAAGCAGTTAAGAGCACTGACTGCTCTTGCAGAGGACTTGGGTTCAAATACATGGCAGCCAACAACCATCCGCAACTCCAGTTCCAGAGGATCTGATGCCCTCTTCTGTCCTCTGTGGGCATTGCATGACACAGGTACACATACATATATGCTTGCAATACATACACACATATAAAAATAATAAAGAACATTTAAATCTCTTTGATAAGAGGAAACTGAGTCAGTATAGAGGCCTTTGGTGGGCTCAGTGAGATCCCCCTTCTTCTTAGGCAGTGAGGGGCCATAGCACTCAAAGCATGCACGTGGCTAGGGGTTGTTCCCAAGACTGATTGCACACCCAGTCACTACTTACTTGGAGATGGTCACAGTGATGTCTGCTGTCCTATTTGGAAAGCTATTCTCCTCTAGCTGCCAGACAATGGAGACATTTGCCTGTTTTAAAGAGGGAAATAGAAGAATAAGTAAATAGAGGGGGAGCTGGTCATCTAACGGCTGCCTCACTAACGATCCAGATTGCGTCGTGCTGCCTAAGCGGCACTAGGACACCCACTTTACATTCCTTGCGTTTTTGTATCTCCACATCCACTCTTCCATGGATGCTCACAATACAAGTGTGGAGCGAGTCAGGAAGACAGCATTATTCTCCCTCTACCATAGCTGAGATTTCCCTCAGTACAAAGAAAAATGGGTCTGATGCTCCTTTTCATAGTACCCCCACTTCTCTGCTTTCTTCAGGGAAGCCAACAATGGCTCTGCTGTGCATTTGAAAACTATTCTCCACGTTCCTGACATTCTCTTTGCAGAGCAGTCTTAGCTGTTCTAAAGCACTGCTGTGCCTTGACTACAGCAACCGAAACCTTGACCACTACTGGAAGATGCAGGTGGCCCGGGAACTTCAGGGTAGTGAGGAGAGCCAAAGAGACTCACAGATGATCTTTTGAGTATGGGGTGACCAATCTTGCAGTTCATGACCAGGCCAGAAGTGACTGGTTTAGGGTCATCACACTGGATGTCTGGAGAGGAAGGCTGTTAAAGCAGAAAGAGATACATTTCTTGAGCAAGAGAAGAACTGTTTCACACCAATTCATCAACACTCAGTTTGTTTTATTTTGTTTTTTCGTGTCAGACACTGCCAGGAGCTAGAGACACAAGCCACACTTGGTCTCTGGCCTCTTCACCTCTGAGAGTTGAGTATAAACAAAGCCTAAGGGGTGGTTCTGTCAGAGGAGCAGAGAAGCTGTGGAGAAACCAACTCCAGCTGACAGGACTGAAGTCTCCATGAGGAAAGAGGCACTGGAACTGGGCTGTGGACCAGTGCAAGTGTCACGCTGAGATGGAGAGGAAGGCCTGCATGGGCCCAAGCACTGCCACGTGACCTTACAACCAGGGCTCCTCATCTAGACCACCAAATAAGAAAACAGTTTTCCCACAGATGGGCATCATTAATTCTGTTCTAGATATGTAGGAGATAATTTCATTTGTTCATGTCATGGGTGTTAATTTAGGCCAAATAAGCTAAGACCACTTGGGACAAACCTGTTGTTCCAACAAAATCAGGTTTATTGGGCTCATGGCAAGGAGGAAAACTGCCCTGTGGGGTGTCTTTACCCAGTAAAGGAAAATGCAGAGCTATTAGGAGATCCTAGGAGTGGGTAGATTAAGGTTGTAGTGAAATGCTAACAGAGCAGTTCTGATAGCCTCAAAGCAGGGCAGAGGAAAGTCAATGCCAGCTGCAGTTTGGTTCCTGTTGGGTTAATATATGTGTGGAAAGCTCTGTATCTCAGATGGATATTGAATCTACTGTGTCAACGTGACTTAGATTCTCACAAGAGTGAGATGGTATCATAGTTCTTGATATAACTTCAAACACCAAAGTTCTGACCATCATTAAGATAAGAAAACAAAGCTTCTCAGTGATCTCACACTTCACAGCTGCATGTTTCTTAAAATCTTTGCAGCCTGCTTTGTGCCTGTGGTCCCAGCTGGTGAACAGCAGGGCAGAGTTTTTACTTCTCAATGCAATGCCTTAGAAGCTTATCTCTCACAAAGGTTAAGGTTGCCCTCAGGGTGGAGTGGGTTTGTAGAGAAACAGTGCCATGGAAGGGTTTTAGGTCCTAAGAGTTGGACTGGAGAGGATTCATCTCATTGCTGTTCGTGGACAGAGCGGGAGGCTACCACAGAAAGCAGATGGGGAGCAAGGTGAAGACATGAGCTGCATGTTTCCCAAGCTACCGTCATCGTTACCTTTTGTATCCTCTTAAACTGTAAGTTTCTGGGGTAATTCAGAGCCATGTTTGTCATATAGGAATCTTCTCCAGAGTTAGTTAGGCTGATGTTCATGGTCAGCTCTTTTGTGACACCCACCACCAGGTCCTGCCTGTGCAGAGCAAAAAGAAACATTGCAAGTTTGTTTAACCTGTAAACACTTGTACCACAGAATAGCACATTCTCAACTAGCTTCTCAAATAACCTGCCTAAGGTCTAGATTTTCTTCCACAGGATCGGATGCAGGTCCACCTTCACTACTGTGTGAGATTAATAGTGGCTACCATTTGTTTAGTGCCTACCATGTACCAAATACCATGCCTAATGTGCTCAATTAATTCTCAGAATTACCCTACAAAATAGTATAATGACTTTCTGTTTGCAGAAGAGGAACAGAAAGCAAAAGAGACCTCTTTGCCCGAAGTCTGAGGTCTCCAAAGAAAGTTGGGAGGATTGAATCCTAATCCTCTTTCTCCCGCTGACTCACTGTGACCATCAGCAAGATCTTTCATATCAGCCCAGCTATTTCACAAATATCTATGGAGTACTGTAGACTGCGGTGCTCACCCTGGCTCTACCCCACTCCACTCACCACTGGAGAGTACAGGATCCGCCCCCCTTCCTTTTTTTTTTTTTTTTGGTCTCAGCTTTCCGACACAAAATCACTCAGGCCCTTCTAATCAAAATTCTATGATTAGACTGGGGCTGCAGCTCAGCTGGTGGTAGTGCTTGCCTAACATTTACAAAGGCCTAGGTTGGATCCCCAGCACAGCAGAAACCAGTCATGGTGATACACACGCCTATAATACCTGCACTCAGGAGGTAGAGGCAGGAAAATCAGAAGTTCAAGGTCAGCCTTAACTACATGAGAGATCCTGCCTCAAAAGGGGGGTTGGGGGTGGTAATAGATAAAATTTAAGGTACATATGAACACTTCTATACTACTGAGGAATCTGGGGGCTGGGACCTTAGACTGCAGAGACTTTAGTAACTGAGATTTATAAAACAAATAGTTAACAAAACAAAGAAAAAATTTACTGTTGTGTGCATAAGAGAGTGCAGGTGTGCCATAGCCTGTGCATGTAGGTCACAGGACCTCTCAGGTGGGTTCTGGGTGGCAAGTGCTTTTATCTACTGAGCCATCTCACCAGTCCTATTGTTTTTTGGGACAGCGTTTCTGGAACTCACGATACCATAGCAAAGACTGGCCTCAAACTTATGACCGTTCTGCCTTAGCCCCCTGAGAGCTGGGATTACACGTGTGTATCACCACATTTTCAACTATCTGAAATGTCCAAAGGCAGAATGTGCAGATCTGGGAAGCAATGTTGTATGTGTTTGTTACTGGTCTCGTTTTTGTTTTATCACAGCTGAGAAAAGATAGGTTGATTAAAGGGAAAATAATGGGCTGACAAGATGGTTCGGAAGGTATCAAACCTGAAAACCCAAGTTTGATCTGGAGCCCACATGGTAGGAGAGAAGTTGTCCTCTGACCTCCCCACATACACATATACGTAAGTAAATACGAAAATAAACTAAAATAACTTAATAACAGGCAAAGACAGGACCTGCTGTGGAAATTCATCACACCTGAAATAAGAACAGAGCGGGGTGGTGGTCACACCTGCCATCCTCGCACCTGGGAGACTGAGAAAGAGGATTGCTGCATGGTCAGAGGCCAGCCTGAGCTATAGAGCAAGACCCTGTCTCAAACAAAGACAGACAGTAGTAGTAGATGGGAAAGGTAGTGATAGAAGAAATGATCAGGAGAGAGAGGAGGGAGAGAGAATGAATGAGAACTAGATCTGAGCTCCCAGCTTGGCTATCCCATGGAATTATTCACACAGGCGAGAGACCCTAGGACAGAGGAAGATGAAATCTGTCTTGGACATGAACAGAGTTCCTACAGACTAGCAAGATAGAAATGCTCAATGTCCATTGGCCCCAGAAGTGTTATCAAAATGCTCAACAAGGTTCTTAACCTGAGATGGAGGGACAGTTTCAGGAGGCCCAGGATATAAGCATTTATGTGTGTACCATGTGTTCTTCTAGGATGAGGGGTCTTTAGTTTGGGGTTTTGTTTTAGGTTGTTTTCAGGGAGAAGGGGTTGAGACAGGGTCTTTTGTAGCTCAGACTGACCTCAAACTGATTATGTAGCCAAGACTGGCCTTCAACTCCTCATCGTCCTGTTTCTACCTCCCAAGTACTGGGATTACAGGTATGTACCATTACACCTGGTTTGTTCATTCTTTTTTTCTTTCTTCAGTACTAAAGATTGAGCCTAGAGCTTCACGCATTCTAGATATATGCTCTATCATTGGCCTACAGCCCCAGTTCATTTTGGTTGGTTAGTTGGTTGACCAGTTTTTGAGACAGAATTTCACTCATTGTCCAAGCTAGCCTGGAACTCACCATGTATCCCAGGCTGGCCTCAAACTTGAGGCAATCCTCCTGTCTCAGCTAGCCAAGTGTTGGGATTACAGGTGGTTTACACCATGCCTGGTTATGTTTGCTTTCTGAGGCAGAGTTTCACTATGTATTACCAGCAAGAGAGTCTATAGTTCTGATTAGACTTTTTAGGTCCATCTACATCTACAGAAAAATCAAAAATCACTGCAACACTGGACACTATTGGTAGCTTGCTAGCTATGTACGCTAGGGGGCAATGCAGGGCAAAATGAGTTTGCTGCATCTGCTTCACAAGGAACTGGCTGGGAGGTGGTTCTTGGCTGTCATTCGGTCCATGTGGAGAACAGCTGTGTCTGCTTGTTAGGCTGTGTTCCAAAGCACTCGAGGTGTTGAATTGGTTCCCTAGTGCTGGGCCACACTAGTCATCTACATCTGAAATCAAGTCCTATAAATGACTACTAGAAGACAAGCACCGCTGGAAAAGATCCAGACAACTGGCCATCAGTAACACGACACACAGCACTAGTAGCCAGGGAAGACACTTCAGGACCACCAAAGGTCCAAAACAAACTCATGATCACATTTCAGCTCTTGGCAACTCATTCAGGGACTTGGGGTGCTTCAATAGAACATTTGCAGTGATGGAGAGATGGTCCACATCTATGCTATCTGATATCATTAACCACATGAAGGTATTCAGTATTTGAAATATGGCAGGTGCCACTAAGGAACTACATCTTTAATTGTATTTCAATATAATGACTTTAAAATTAAATGCCCAAGTGGGAATAGTGACAAGTGTGTTGGATGGTACAGTTCTGGATACTCAAGCTGTGAGTCCTCACTCCCCACGTGCATTGTTGGCAAATCTTAGGACTCTAACTTCAAAAGACAACCGCTATCTCCACTACCACCCAGCCTAAGCCACCATCCTCTCACCTACACCTGCACTGTCCCAGCAGTAATTACGATCTATGGTGCACATTCAACACATCAGCAAGAAATAGAATGTTAAATGTAAGACCAGGGGCTGGCTCAATGGTTAAGAGCAGTGGCTGCTCTCTCAGAGGACCCAGGTTCAGTTCTCAGCACCCACATGGCAGTTAACAACTGTCGTAACTCCAGTCCAGGGGATTCTGTACTGTCTTCTGGCTCCTGTGAGCACTGCACACATGAGGTGCACTTATATACATGCAGGCAAAACACTCATACAAATAAAAATAAATCAAAAAAATGTTTTTAAAACTGAATTTTTTAAAAATGTGAGACCATGTCACTCCTCTGACCTCCCAGCTCATAGTGGAGGCCCTTCTGAGGCCCTGTCCAGTCCCCTCGGACCTCCCCATTTCCATCCCCTCACCCCTCTGCCTCCTATCTGCCCGGATGCTACCATCAGGGCATCTGCGCTACCCTGCTGCCCACACACTGGTCTCCGCCTCCTCCTGTCACCCTCCCTGACTACTCTTTAAAACTTCCCTCTCTGCCTGACTTTTCTTTGTACTATATTCCATCAACCCACATATTAGTTATCTATTGTTTTCCCACTTTTTATCTGTGTTGTTCACTGAGGTTTTCCTCTCAGTACTAATGCCTGGAACAGAGTACATACTCCAGAAATACTCCATCAATTAGTTCATAAATTTGGACAAAAGGTGAACCAAAGTAGTAGTCCTAGGAGTGAGGATCACTGTGTACATAGCATTGACCAGGTTCAAGTTCACCAAATGACCATCAGCACTCTGCACAAGGCTTCAACTACTGACCTGTTTCCTGATCTATAAAATACAAAGTGGCTGAAATAGCAAATGCCAAAGCCTGCTGAGAGCCATGAAGGAACGGGAAGTCATGAGGGAGTATGCAATGGGTATAGATAGGAACTTTCCCACATAATCCTTCAGGAGAAAACCAACCACAAAAACTACAGTGATGATGACAAGATCCAACTCACTGAGAGATGGTGGTGGTCAGTTGGACCTCAGCAATGCAGAACAACTTATCTTTGCAGTCCTTCGCATAGGGTAACTGTAAGCAAACAAAAGGCAGGATCAGCCCAAGGACCCCACCTTCTCCAGCAGTCCTGACTCCCCATCTCCTTAAGGACACTTCTGTCCATCCTGTCCTCTAGCTTGGAGAAGTACAGCAAGAGGAAAGTAAGGCTGACAGTGGGGACAGTGGCCACACAGCCAGGAGAGCTGTGTGTTACATTCCTACACAACATGGGCACACTGTGATCAGGGCCTCTAGCCAAGCTGTAAGATGGGGTGAGTTTTGCCAAACAAGAGTCATGCCTGTCCTTTTTGTTTCATGCATTGAGTGCTAACACTCACAAGCAGCTCTCCACTTCCAACATCTAGGGAGGAAAACCTTTGTGAAGGAAAGCTTCCTAGCCCTTTTGTATAGGCAGAAACAGCTGGGGCAGGAACAGGGCCACCTGACTAAGTAGTGACAGGTGAAGTCCTTGGCAACAACCCCCCACACCAACCAGGGCCAGTCTTCTCTGTAAGCTAACCACTTCCCTTGTAGTTTTGCCTTCATATAAAAACCTAATCAGAAAGTCACATTTGCATATAATCATAGCACGGGATATTGAGGCAGGAATGTGAGTTTGAGGCCCTGACTATAGCAAAACCTTGTCTAAAAGAAAGGAAAAGTCACATTTGGCTCAAAAGCTCTCTTTAAGATTGAAAGTTGCAGTTTGAGTTGAAAAACCAAATTGCTGAAGTAGCCAAGTTTTTGGTTTTGGTTTTGGTTTTTGTAATGAAGGAAATAATGAGCTCCTTAGTTTTACTTCTGTGATAAACCTGCCAAAAATTCAGAGCCTGTATCTAACCATAGGGAGCATCAGAAAAACCCCAAATGAGGATCAGTCCACAAAATGACTGTCATGTGCCCTTCAAAACTCTGAAGGCCATTTGAGACAAGGAAACACAATCTGGGTATGGTGCTGCATACCTATAATCTCAGCACTTAGAAGGTGGACACGGAAGATCAGTAGTTCAAGGTTATCCTTGGTTGCACAGAGAATTCAAGGCCTGTCTGGGCTATATGAGACCCTGTCTCAAAAATAAAGACAAAGGGGCTGAAGAGATGGCTCAGTGGTTAAGAGTACTGGCTGCTCTTGCAGAGGACCCAGGTTCAATTCCCAGCACCCACATGGCCACTAACAACTGTCTATAATTCCAGTTCCAGGAGATCCAGTGTCCTCTTCTGATCTCTGTGGGGATTGCACGACATAGGTGCACTTAAATACACACTCATACACATAAAATAAAATAATTTTTGTAAAATATAAAGACATAGGCATAAATCAATCATTCCAAATTAAAAGTGATTAAGATAAATTGCAGTTAAACTCAATGAAAGATCCTAGAACTTTTTTTTCTGAAAAAAAAAAATTTCATGTAGCTCAGACTGGCCTTGAATTCACTATTTAGCCAAGGACGACCTTGAACTCCTGTTCCTCTTGCCTGTAGCTCCTAAGTGCTGGGATTATAGCCATGTGCTGCACCAGGCTCAGTTTGATTTGATGCTGGGGATGGAACACAAGGCTTCCTGTGTCCTAGGCAGGCAGTCTACCCAACTGACCTGCATCCATAGAATTATTTCCTGTGTCCTAGGCAGGCAGTCTACCCAACTGACCTGCATCCATAGAATTATTTTGCTGCAAAAATCTGTCAAAATTTGAATACGTTTATGGAGTAGTATTTTCTCAGTGTTAATCTGACTTTGTTGTGCTATGAAGGAGAATGGCAAATACATATATTGAAACATGAGGATACTTTTCAATCTGTAACTTGCTCTGAAATGAGAATTCTTTGGACACCTGCCCCCTCCCCCCACGCACATACACTCTGAGACAGGATCTTACTCTGTAGCCCAGGTTGGTCCCAAATTTGAGTTTTGGGCCAGGCATAGTGGCACACATCTTTAATCCTAGCACTTGGGTGGCAGAAGCAGGCAGATCTCTGTAAGACCCAAGCCAGCCTGGTCTACATAGCGAGTTCCAGGCCAGCTATGACTACTAGGAGATCCTGTCTGAAAAACACAACTGGAGTTCCTCCTGCCTCTACTTCCCGAGGATCGGGATTACAGGCGTGCACCACCATAGCCAGGTGCAATTACTACTTTAAAAAAAATATGATGTGCATGTTAGTGTAGATCCCCCTTGAGCTGCAGTTACAGGTGGTTGTGAGCTGCCTGCTGTGGGAACTCTTAACCACTGAGCCATGTCTCTAGCCCTGTACTTATTTATTCGTGCAGTCACCTCTTCTTTCTCCTGATGATTTTTCTCTACTCTGTAAGTGGAGATCGGCAGAGTACTCTAGAAGCCACAGCCTAGGTGAGAGCAGTCAGCTTAGCTATCACAGGAGTGGGCAGTCTGGCTCTTTTATCTTTCCCTCTCAGCTCCCTTAGTCATGAAAAAAACTTTCTGTGACACTACTTGCCCGTTTCAACTGCACTGGTAGGTACCAGTCAAGACGTTGGTGCAGGCTTGGTGGGTCAGAATGCTCAGTATGAAGGCTCTGAGCAGGGCCTAAGCAAGCAAAGGCTTCTTCTCTGCAGCCCAGGGCAGGACAGCTCCAGTCCAGCCCCCATAAGGGACCCACCACACCACTCTTAGGTACCTATCAAGCAAGAGCCCCGGCATGCAGTGTGCTTCACTAAATACGTCAGGAGCATGTTTTGTGAACAAGCTGAGGGTGAGGACTGGGTAATATGTTACTTACCAGTGAGCAATGAACACACCAACTCAGGGATTCTCCCTCCCCACTGACATAGCCTGACAACCCTCCCTCCCAGCTCTAGCCTTCTTTGAAGTTAGGGGAACAGGTACATATTGTGGGATGATCCCAGGAGGGTTGGGTTCTTCCTGTGAGCAGAGTCACCTGGAAGATGGCAGAGGGCTCGGTGTAATAGTCGAGGATGGGGTTAGGGTGGCCCCTCCTTCTCTCAGGTGTCTGGAGCTGGTAGCTGACATTGACAGTGATGTTAGAAAAGCAGTCCTCTTCACAGAGCTTTGGGTCACCATGGAAACAGAGATGGAGTCAGCCATGGAAAAGATAACAAGAATACTTTTAACTTCAATGCACGCATTAAGAAATAAACAATGGAGGATGGAGAAGTGGCTCAGCAGTTAATAGCACTGGCTGCTCTTGCAGAGGACCCAGGTTTAGTTCCCAGCACCCTCGTGGCATCTAACAATCATATGTAACTCTGTTCCAACGGATCCAACACCCTCTTCTGGCCTCTTTGAGCATTGTATGACACAGGTGCACTTACATACATATAGGCAAAACACTTATACACATAAAATAAAAATAAATAATTTTAAAAAGAAATAAACAATACAGTGATGGATCAGAAGTCTTCCAAAGGGGCCAGACTGAGGGGAACTCTCCCTCAAGCAGGCCACTTCAAGCTTTGAAAAAGCTTCCCTGGATCTGCTCCAGTCTTGGGTCCCAGGACCCTTTATGGTTCTCACCCCAATCACAAAGGGACTCTAGACTGGACTTTGTGTGGCGGGCACATGGGAACCACGGAGGGAAGAGCCACAGCCACATTTAAGTTTGCAGAGGTCTCTCTCCATGCAACCTGGAGGGATATTCAGGAGATAAAAACTGAAAATAAAACCGTCTTGCCAGAATAAGAGCTAGCTTTGAACATGAGAGCAAGTGAGCTTGATCCCCTGGGGAAAATGTATCTGTGCTTTTATTAAAGAGGGCTGCGATATGCTAGAAACCCTTTCTTAAGCCAAGTAGCAAGCACGTGGGAGCAGGTGTGTAGTCAGAACAGAATTCACGAGTTTGCTTATTGAAATAAATGATTCATATAGGTCCAAAGTTCTAGTACCTGTGAGGCTTTGGGTTCTGACAAGGACATTTATTTTTTTAAAACATCTCTGAGTATCTTCACCAAAAGAAAACCTTTTAAAATAACTTGTTTTCTAGTTCTGTCCTTTAATTGTTCAATTTTTCTGACATGGATTTACTCAAGGGCTTCAGCCCAGGGATACCGTCAAGTGAGGTAACATCACGGGACTACTTCCCTTCTTATCCAGCTTCCAGGAAACTCAGAGATACTGTCAGTGCTCAGTTTGGTAGAGACCTTCACTCTCTCCTTCCCTTTCTCCCTACTTTCTTTCTTTCCTCTGTTCTTTCCTTCTTAGTGGACCAAACTCAGGGCCTCACAGATGCAAAACACGCACTGTTCCACTGAGCCACATCCACAGTCCAAGTTTCTTTAGCTTGAATTTCTTGCAGGATTGGCTACATCTCCAGGACTGACTCAGGTTCTTGATGTGTTATGATTGCTTCATTCACCTCATTTGTGCCTATATGGGTCCTGCACTGCAGATATTTTCCCGGGGTTGTTGTCTAAGTTCCTCCACTTACCTCTCCCTCTGTGGGGATGAGCGAGAGGTGTCTACACAGAGAAGACCCATTGTTCCACTTGCTAAGGTGATTCAGACAGTCCCTCACATCAGCACACTGCAACCTCCTCCTCTGCTTCGTCACATCCACATTCACGGTGTAGTTGAACGACACGTTTCTGAGGCCTGGAGTTGAAGACCATTCCTTCTGACAAGGCTGGGAGTGGCAAGGTCCACAGAGAGATCCTGTGGCTCTGAGAGCCCCTCCTGAGCAGTGCCCCATGTGGACACTTTCCTGGCCACGTTCCCAGGTTCCTCATCATTATGAAGGTGATGTTTTCACTGCTTCTGGACATGGCCAGAGTCCCTCAGTATTCCTGGACTGGATCCAACCTTCCTCAGGAAGGTGGCCTTTGACAGGAAAGTGAGATGGAAGGAGGAAGGGGAGGAGAAGGAAAGGATACTAAATGGAGAGAGAAGTCATGCAGTCTGAGCACAGCAGGGCTGGAAACATTTTGGAGATTACTGAACCACTATCCTACTGTACAGATAGTACAGGCCCAGTGAGGGAAAGACACGTGCCCAGAGTCACCCAGCCCTCATCGGGCTCTGGCTCTGAAAGCAGTAATCCGCCTTTCCTCTTTTCTTTGCTCTTCTGTTTTGAAACAGGGTCTCATGTATCCCAGGCTAACCTTGAAGTTAATACATAGATAAAGACGACCTTGAAAACCAGATCTTTCTACCTATCACCCAAGTACTAGGATTACAGGCTTGCACTGCTGTGCCCAGCCAGATCTGTCATTTTCTAGGGGGCTGAGCATGACCCTAAGCCAACGAGAGTGCTTTGTGACTTGCAGGGAGCCATCTCCAGGAGTTCGTGAGGGTTAAACCTTGAGAACTTGATAAGAGATTGCTGGAATGGAGCTCTGGGCTGTGACCGCACCCTTTCTGAAAATATCTCCCTGAGTGTCAGGTGGAAGAGAGACCTGGCCTCCCTGCCCACAGGTTCTCCAATCCCACCTCAGTCAGGAAGGGGAGAAGGTTCAAGGCAGGGAGGGCCTTTTGGGAGCCCTGCACACACACAAGTGAGAGACAGCGGGTGGAGATGAAGCAGCTGTTGCCTTTTCTGAGTATTTTCTCAGAAGCCCCTTTCTCTCCCCAACTCCTTCCCGGGGCATTTACATTTATCAGAACCTGATGACATAGGTACTAGGCTCCAGGAAAAGGAACTGAGGTATAAGGACCATCCCAGTCCTCACTTCCTATCCATAAGCCAGTCAGGAATGACAACACCAGCGTACCCACCAGGCTGCCTTTACCTGGTTCAGCTGATGAGCTTAAGGAGTAGACTTCAAAACACAGGTTCACAGCTATGCTGCCATTGAAGCCGATGGGCAGCGCAGTTGGGGTGAAGGTCATGGTCACCTTCAGGCGAACCACAGGCTGTGAGCTGCACAAGAGAGCAAAGAGGCTTGTGAGAAGTGAACACAGGACTTCTGGGGCAGATTCTGCTCGACTCAAATCTCCAACCTGCAGGGGTGCTCTGAGTCCTCGGGATATATTAATAATAGGAAAAGCAGACAACCAGCAAATAAACAAAAATGGAAAAAATACTAGGTACTGGTGATGATGACAATGGAAGTACATAAGGTGATGAAATGGAGGGTACTTAGATCAGGTGAGGTCAGGACGGTCGTCTGTGATAAGGAGGCCTTAAACATGAGAGCTGTTTAATGAGAAAAAGCCAGCTATGTGAAGATCTCAAGGGAAAGCATTCTAGGCAGAAAACACAGTACAAAGGGCCTGTGGTAGAAAAGAGCTAGGTTTGTTTGAGGAACACAAAGGTCAGAGCAACCAGAGCCTGAATGAAACAGAAGGTGGCAACAGGAGCGGGGACGGGAGAGTGGATGAGAACGGGAGAGTGGACGGGAGCGGGACAGTGGACGGGGACGGGAGAGAGAGTGGAAGGGGACGGGAGAGAGAGTGGACGGGGTGGGAGAGTGGAAGGGGGCGGGAGAGTAGACGGGGACGTGAGAGTGGACGGGGTGGGAGAGTGGAAGGGGGCGGGAGAGTGGACAGGGGTGGGAGAGAGAGTGGACGGGGTGGGAGAGTGGACGGGGACGTGAGAGTGGACGGGGTGGGAGAGTGGAAGGGGGCGGGAGAGTGGACAGGGGTGGGAGAGAAAGTGGAAGGGGACGGGAGAGAAAGTGGAAGGGGACGGGAGAGAGAGTGGATGGGGGAGGGAGAGTGGACGGGGATGGGAGAGTGGACGGGGGCGGGAGAGTGGACGGGGGCGGGAGAGAGAGTGGACGGGGTGGGAGAGTGGACGGGGACGTGAGAGTGGACGGGGTGGGAGAGTGGAAGGGGGCGGGAGAGTGGACAGGGGTGGGAGAGAGAGTGGATGGGGGCGGGAGAGAGAGTGGACGGGACGGGAGAGTAGACGGGGGTGGGAGAGTGGATGGGGGCGGGAGAGTGAACGGGGATGGTCCCAGACAGCCCTGGACGCCCTGGCAAGGACCTGGGACTTGACTCAGGTGGGAGTCACTGAAGGGTTTAAGCAGTGGAGTAATCGTACAGCTGCTGTGGAGGGCAGATGGCAGATGGAGAGGGCACAGGGAAGTCTGTGTGCCGTTGGTCCTGGCAAGAGATGACATCCTGCAGCACTGGGAGGTGCCGTAGAGTCAGAGCCAACAAAATCCCTGTGGAACAGTGAGGAAGGCTAGAGAGGACTTTTATCTTCTGTAGCCCAGGCAGGCCTTGAATCTGTGGTCCTCCAGACTCAGCCTCCTAAGTAGCTGAGATTACAGGCCTGTTACACCAGGGGTTGTCTTGAACTTCTAGGTAGGTAAATGATGGTGGCCTTTGTTGAGACAGAACACCTGGGAGAGGGGCATATTGGGGAAAGGAAGATGAGTGGGAATAAGCTCTGTTTGGAGATCTGTTCTGAAGATGGCCCTGAGCAGCCATCAAGAGTGGTGCTGAGCAGATGGCAGGTATGGCACTCCCTGGAGGGGGCAGGGGCTCTGCCAGTCTACTTACAGCCATAGGACTGAAACTTGCCTGAGGGTGAAGTCCAGAGGCTCTGAAATTCCCAGCAAGCCATCCCTGAGCACTATTTTACACACCTTGCACACTTCCCTCATACAGTCCTTCCACCCCTATGAGGCAGGCACTGTTGTGATTCCCAATTAGATAAGGAAGTTGGGACTTAGAAAATCCACATAAAGCAGAGGACAAACCCAGCCAGGTAGACGGCAAAGCCTGTGCCCTGAAGTCCCACACTTCTCCCTCCCTTGGTGCCTGGCATTTGTAGGGCCCACTGAATGCACATCAAGGGTGAGGCTGGGGTCTGGGAACCCAGGAGGCAGGGTAATTCCTTACCAGAGCACAGCTGCCCTGCCCAGAGATCCCACGGTGATATCAGCAAGGCCATCCCCACTGAAATCTAGGCCACCATCCACAGACATGCCAAAGTAGTGGAGTCCTGGGGTTACAAAGGAGGCTCCGATTCGCTGTAGAGAGAGAAACACAGGCATAGGGTGGGGAAGGAGGAGAAAGAGAAGTCCTTCACCTTCTATTCCTTTCAACATCATCATCCAGCTTCCCATCCCAGGAAGCCCTCAATCTAGAAACAGAAAATAGGTGGAGAACTGTGACCTAGGGGCCAGTGGAGGGGTAGGGAAGAGAAGAGAGCAAGGGGATGTGAGTGCAAGGAGGCTTGAGATGGGGCTGGGCTGGGGATGTCAGCAAAGCTCTTTAGGAGTGACCTCATCAGGACAGTTCAGAAGTGATCACAGTATCACTGGAGGCAGAGGGTAAAGGGGGGTTGGAGATGGGAGTTAGGGCAGTGTGGGGGCCCAAGGGAGTGGGGGTGGCAAGGCCTGAGCTGGCGCTGTGGTGGTGGGGATGGAGACGGGCTGGATTTGGGACAGAGCTAGAATCATCAGAATGTGACAGCTGGCAGGCTGTGCATTAGGGTGCCAGAGGACTATCCCAGGTACACAGAGGAGTAACAGATCTAGAGGGAGAACATGTTCCTGTTTGAGAAGTATAAAAGTAAGAGGACTGGGGAGGTGCTTAGGAGACGGTTAGATGAGGGAAGGAGGAAGAGCATGGAGGTGTTCTGTGGAGACAGGAGCCAGAGAAGAGGCCAAGCGGAGGAAAGACCCAAAGTGGGCTGTGGTCAGGAATGGCAAAGAAAGAGACGCAGGTCAGGAAAACAGACTGTGCCTCCACTTCCCCTTTCCTGGAGGACCTGGAGGAGGCCCTGGACTGGAACCTCCCCAAGTCTGGTCATTTCTTATCTAAACTGGCACTCTCCTCCCTGCCACCATTGTCTGGCCTAAAGCTGAGGACTGGAACTAATTCTGTCTGGAAGAGGCTTGAACCCTAGAGAGGAAGCAGGAAAGAGCCCACAGGGTCACCTGGGAAGGGCTGGCAGAGAGACTGTCCTGGTGTCCATTGTAGATGTACACACTGCCAAAGCTGGTCCCATCGTCTGCTCCAAAGCCCTCCAGAGGGGCCCCGATAACAACATCTGTGTATGTATCTTGATTGATATCCCCCACAGCTGCCATGGCAAAGCCAAAGCGGGCATTGGTGAACCTAGGGTGCCCACTCAATATGTGTGCCAAGGAGAAGGAACCATCCTGCAAAGTGAACCGGCCACTCAGCCCTCAAGAAAGGTGGTTCAGGGCAACTAACCCAGGGCCACCCCGAGGGCATTACTCCTTTGTTAATTTCAACTCTAGTAGGACTCAGGCAAGAAACAAGAGGCCTGAGTCAGTGGTAGAGCTGAGGTTTTCCTGTCTTGAAGTTCAGGACCTAGAGCCTGTCCCTCTATTCCAACACAGTCCTATATTAGCAATAGAGAAGCCTAGGGTCCAGCTGAAGCTCTCCCACCCACTTGCTGGGAAAACTTAGCAAGTCTCAGCATCACTGTGACTCACCGGGCGGGCCCCAGCCTCCTCATAATGTGATAGCCATTCCCACAGTTATTGTGAGGAACAAGTAAGACCAGGGCAAGTGTTTGGTCAACTGGGCAGCTATAATAGATGCTGCCAACAATGGCCAGGTGGGAAAGGGGGACAGTACGGGGACAGCCGTCCACCATGAACACTCTTCCTTACTGCCCACTGTAGTCAGGTAGATGTCAGGCCAGGGATTACCCAACCTCTGCCACCTCTGTGAGCAGGCATAGCCTTGACAAGCTCAAGATGCTGAAGACTCACCCACCTGCTTGTGCACACGGTACACATAGACTCTGCCTTCTTCTCCACGGATGTGGTAAAATGGAGCGGCCACGAGCAGGAAGTCTGTGGTTCCATCCATGTTAACATCCACAGGGCACAGCTCAGAGCCAAAGTAGGATCCCATCTACATCCATCAAGAACTCAGTGTTCCTGAGTATGGGAGGGGCCTCCCTCTACCTCCCACTAAGACCCCCTGCTTATGCTTTTCCTGGGTCCCCCGGCTGGGGTTCTGCCAGACCCGTCTGCTCACTAGTAAGGGAGTGAGGAGGACGGGGCAAACAGCTGAGTCCTTACAGACGGAGTCCACTGGGCAGGCAAGAGGCCACTGAGTTCCGCCCAGAGCCTGAGCCTTGCCCAGAGCAAGCCCATCCCCTTCCCCAGGGCCCTAGAGCTCCCACGGGTAGAAAGGGAGCTTCCCAGCAGGTACCTGCTCTCCCTCCACCCGTGGCACAAAGGTGACATCTCTGTCCTTCTGGAGCTCAAATAGGGCCCCACGGTGCTTGTGCCGAGGAGCCCCTGCCACATAGGAGACGCCACAGGCCTTGTGCAGAACTGCCACCGAATAACCTAGAGCAACAGTGGTGAGACTGCAAACCCCACTGCGACCTCCAGTCACTTCCTTCAGCCCCACCTTCCCAGCTGGGCGTTCTCACTTCTGCATTGTCACAGCTACATATGTACCAGCATGCCCGTGTGGTACACACTGCCACGTATATAGCTTTACACACACACACCCTTTCATCACATGAACATGGTCTATGAGGACCAAGGTGAGGGATGGGGGTACTCATTACTGTTACTAACACAAGTCCTAGTTCTCTCCTATGCAGGTACCCAAGGCCACCCTGTTTCCACCCAGAATTCTCAACCTCAGGGTCCCTAATCAAGGTCCAACCCCATGGAGCCCATGAGACGGACCATAGCTTCTCCCCACCAGGAATCCTAATGTACACACCTTCAGGCAACCTCTGGGTCCCAGACACAGCATGCTCCCGCACATTACCCCTCCCCTCTAGCCCAAAGACATGGCTCTTGTCCTGCCCCCAACCTTCAGGTCCAGCATTCTCCCAGCCCCCAGCATACAGACCCTCCTTCATTCTCCCACATTCCTCAAGACCCAGCCCTTGCCCTTCCAACTTCCAGACCCTATTTAACCTCAGGCCTCTCCCTCTGGCCTATCCCCAGTCCCTACCCTCAGCTGGGTGTCTATCTGCCAGATCCCTCTCTTACCCAGGTAGCTATACTGCGCAGCTGCTTGGGAGGCCTCAGCTGTCTGGTTCAAGAAGCGGCCTTGATAACTGTATGTGTCGTAGAGCAGTACGCCCCCGGACCAGTTAAAGGCTCCCACCGCACCAAGGAGCACCTGCCCCTGCAGAGGACCCGAAGGGCAGCAAATCAGTGGGAAAGACCCAGAGGCCAGCACGGCTAATCTTCCTGGTCCCAGAGGACATTCAGAAGTCAAGTGGGAAGGTGAGATGGCAAACACTGGCTTACTGCTGTGTACCCATGAGTCTGTGGGGCAACTGTGACTCCAGAAATCAACAAGGGACCCAGATGTTGAGCATAAAAAAGTATGATTGAGGGGCTGGTGAAATATCTCAGTGGTTGAGAGCATTTGCTGTTCTTCAAGAAGACCTGGGCTCAGTTCTCAGCACCCACATGGTGGCTAACAACTGTCAGTGACTTCAGTTCCAGGGGATCTGCTGCCCTCTTCTAGCCTCTGGGCACTGCATAAACATGGTATACTTGCACCCATACAGGCAAAACACTTATACACATAAAATAAAAATAAATTTTAAAACAATTTTAAGTACGTTTGAGCAAAATAGAGCTCAGAACCTTCCCCTTGGGCTGGTGTTGTATGAGAAGTGTTCTCAGGGTGCCTGTATCTCTATCAGTGAGAGAAGCATGGATCCGTATTAGCTTTAGTCTCACCTGCACAGAAGCCCCAGTTAGTGAGGCCCCATCAACTGCCTCTTCTCTTCCTCCTTCCCTGCTTCCTCTTCTCCCACACACTGTAGACAAAACTCCAGCTTTGCTAAATTCTATGTGTTTTCCTAACACACCTCGGTGGCCTTACCACTAAAACCAAATCTTACTTTACTCATATCAAGGGAATCTCACAACCCTTTAGCACACAAAATGACCTCCTACAATAAACACAGCCATTCTTCTATCTCAGTGGTCCAGATTAGGGAGAGCTAGCAGACATGTTTCTCTGCATCCTAAAATGGCTTTTCCAGAGATAATCTGACAGAAGCAGTGTGAGCCAGGAGCCCCTGAGACCCTGGTGGTCACTGAGCATGTCCAGTTAGGGAGACTGCCTATATAGAGTTAGTCCACAAACCTTGTCCAGGATCTGGGCACTGAAGCCAGTCTGTGCCAATTGGTAGTGAAGGGCATCTCCAACTGTGCCTGAAAGTCAAGGAATCTGGTAAAGACACCCTATGCCAAGGGGCAGGGAGAGACCCAGAGGCCACGTGGGAGAGAGGCCCATTGGGCCAGGCCCCTAGAGAGTATTTGGTGCAACAGGAAGAGCACTGGGCTGAGAGCAGAGATCTGGGTCCTGCTGTAGCAAGTACTGGCTGGCTAAGCCTGGACAATTCATTCTTTCTTCCTGGGGCTCAGTATCTGCATCTGTAAGCTCCTGGGGATGGGGTTGCGGGGAGGAACTATGTCCCAGTCATCTTTTTTTCTCCAGAACCAGCCCAGTTCAGTAGAATTTCAGAGATTCTGGGCAAAGAGGAGGGTGGGGGCAGGAGGAGGGCCTGTAATCATAGCCGTTTTAGACATGAACAGTTATGGCTCAGTGAGGTGGTGCAAATGGGGCAGGAGGGGGATTGGAGCAGGCTGAAGCAGGCCTGGGGTGTCCTGCTGAATGCTGAGAGGGTCTTGCAGGGCCCCTGGGAGCCCTCACCTTCCGTGTGGATGATACTTTGCCGCAGTGTGTCTAGCAGGTTGTCCAGAGCTGCATAGTTGGTCACCTTGAAGGCATGGGTCTCCTTGGGGTCAGAGGCAATCAGCTTCAGTTCCTTGTCAGTTTTAGCATTTTGAAATGCATTTCCCACCTGTACAAAGGCCAGGTCAGTGAGTGCTCCATCACCTTCTCTTTCCTTGCCTGCCCACTGCTCCTCAGCCCCAACAGAGCTTGAGTTTTTTCTGACACACCAGCCTCTGTCGTCCTGATACATGCTGTCCTCTCTGCCTACCGAGTGTGATCTCCATCCCCTGCATCCAAGACCAGCTACTCATGTTATCTGCTAGAACTCAGCTCGGCACTCACTCCCCAAGAACCTTCATATAGCCTCTCCTCATCCCATTCAGCCAATGAGCTGAACCCATGGCAGGAAATAAGCCCTCTGCAGGAAGACCCAACAAGAAGTGGAGTGCGCTGGACCTGGAGGTCAGGCAGAAGGGGCTGTTTGTGAACGGAGAGGGTTTAGATACACTGTTTCCAGAAGTTTCTGTAGGGCTCCTCTCTGCCCAGGCTGTGCAGACACAGGGTTTGCCTCTTAACTCTTGGCTCTTACCCCAATGGCAAAGCGCTCAATACCCTGCATCTCTGGGGAGTTGATGACAGTTGTAAGGTTGAGAGGGTCATCAAATATGTCACCATCAGTAAGCACCACCATGACCTTCGATGCCTTTTTTCTGGAGCCATGGCTTGCTGTGAAGATGTTTTCTCTTAACAACAGGGGAAAGAAAGAAGATAGTTTTCCAGAGGGTATTCTGACCTCCAAGTGAGATTTGTTCACTGACCTGCTTTAGAATTGGAGAAGTTAAGGAGCTCTCTAGAATGGGGAATAAAGGCCCAGAATATGGTGGATTTGGCTCTTATGCCATACAACAAGGCATAAGCCACACATGTCTGTGTGTTCCGCCCCTGCTTTCTACAGAAGGATAGACAGCACTTGTGTCTTTCCCTTTTATGTATATACAATATCATGTTTCATGTTAAAAGAGTGGGAAATACTGGCATCAAATTTTTTATGTTAGGATTATTTTACTTTATTTTTTAATTTTATTTTTGGGTTTTTTGGGGGCAGGACCTCATCATATAGCCCAGGTTGGCCTTAAACTCACAATTGTGCTTCCTGAGTGCTTATGCACCAAGTACTATTATCAACATTGGATATATTTTAACCTATTACTCCTCACAAAATCAGGACTTTTAGTATCCTTCTGTTAGATGTGAGGACGTGGAAGCACAGAGAGGTTAGAAAAGGGCAACATTACCCACGAACAACTGAGACTTGAGCCCGTCAGCCTTCTCCTCAGCACTCTGCATCTCACAGTGGGAAGTCGCTGGGGGACTTTCTGAAGGACAGTCTTGGGGTGTCATCCCTCACATCCTCTCTCAGCCAAGGAAGAACTGGCACCCTGACTTCCTCCTCCCACAGTTCCATTCAGCCATTCCTCTGGGCACTATGCCACAGAGTCCCTGGCAGAGCTGTTTGCTGGCATCCCACTCACAGGACGTGCTGCATGGCTGAGGCCGTCCTAGTGACTTTCCCCACTTGAGTGATGTTCTGGACTCTGGCAAGGGTGGCCATGACATCCTGGCTGTCTTGAAGGTCGAACTCAGTCTGAATCACTTCCCCATACTGTACCAAGGCAAAGCTGCACTAGAGGGGAGGGAGGGATGGAAAAGGGGGTTGGAAGATTTGTACTATATACCACTCCTACTTCCTGGACACATAGGAAGAAACCATTCATCTGTCTTGTCCCTGGGAAGAAGGAGATGCTAAGGCAAAGGGAAATCTCTCATCAAGTAGTGGTGGTAGACGGTGATTTCTCTCTGAATCAACCTTGTAAAGACCCGTCTACACTATGGGATTGGCCATGTGACCTTCTTTGGCCATGCGACATGAGCCAATGCATGTATGGAGTCATAATTCTTAGGGTATTGGTGCATGGAAAAGTTGAACCGGCCTCCTGGAGACCGCTGGCTCCCATAAGTAAGTAGAGCTATCTCAGGCCACCTAGCTTTTCAAGCAAACAGATACCTAGAACCAGCCGCATAGTAGCTGCAGGCAAGAATGACAGAAGGGTCACCCTGCTGAACCCAGCCCAAATAACTGAAGAACTAAGAGTAAAGGAAAAGGTGACTGTTCTGAAGCAGTTACACAGACGCAGATAAGTGACAGATGATGTGAGAGCAGACTTCAAGGAGGCCCACCTCAAAACACTTGTCATAGAATCTTGTCATCATGTTGATGATGAAATCTTTGGCCCTCTGGAAATCTGGGGCATCAATGCTTCCTGAGCCATCCAGGATGATGGCAATCTCAGTGCCTGGCCAAGACAAAGGAGCAGGTCAGGAGTGGGTATGAGCTCTGGGGCAAGAGTAAGGGCCACAGGCCCTGCCCTGTAAGACACCCCCGCACACACATACATTCAAATCCTATGGTAGAATTCAAGAAACAAGCGAGGGAAGCACCTAAGAATGGAGTTCTTATCTCAAAGGCAAAGAGAAAGCCAGAACTTGCAGTGGCTCTGACTACTGCAGGAGTCACACCCATCTATGCTTCAGTGCTTCCTTATCTGTAAGGTGGGGAGAGTAGTGAGATACCTTGGTGCATAAAGGAGCTTGTTGCCAAGCCTGATAACCTGAGTCTGAGCCCCAGAACCCACATGGTAAAAGGAGAAAACTGACTACTGCAAGTTTCCTTCTGCCTTCCACACACGTGTGTGTGCATAATAAATAAATACAAAATAATGAAGGGACAGAGCTGGGACTGGTCACAGCTGTAGGACCAGCCACTGTGCCTCATCTCCCAGACCTGAATATGCCTTGACCCTGAGGGCTACCAGCCTGGAGATGGGCTCTGGAGGCAGCTGGTCTGCCTCTTCTCACCAGCTTCCTCCTCTTTGTCCTCTTCCTCCTTCTCTTCCTTCTCCACAGCCCGAGGCCTCCTGGCTGAGTTCTGATCCTCCCTTGTGCCGCCTCCTTTGTTCCTGTGGCAGTCACCGGCATCCACATGTATGTCAGGATCCAGGCGTCTTTCTTCAAGAAACACACAGGAAGGATTCAGAGTTAGAAAGCTCCATGTTTCCCTAAAGCAAGGTTAGTTCTGTCCTAATGAGGGACCTCGAGCCTGCTTGTTCTATTCTGGTTCTTAGTGTCTGTCTGTCTCTGCTGTGGGCTGGTGCCTCTCTTTGGACACCTAAGGGATCCCTTTAGGGATGTCAAAGGCCAGAGAGTGTCCAGTTCCTTACCAAGGTGAGAGAAGGGCTCAGTCTCGGAGTTTAAGTTGGGTGCCAAGAGAGTGCATATGCCTGTGAGCTCTGAGTTGAGGCTGTGGGACTGTCGGGTCTGTACCTGAATGCATATCTGGGGAGAGAGGAAGAAAAGAAGCAGAAAGGCAGAGTTGTCCCTTTATCATTGCCACTGTCATCCCACTGCAGAACTCTGAGGTTCAACCAGATAGAGAACAGAGAACATCTACTTCATCCCTCACCAGGGTCAAAGATACAGTCAACACCTGCCATCCATGTAGATGGTAAGACCTCTGACACCACCTGACCAAACACCAGGCCAAGCACCAGGAAGACAGCATTCTGGTAGGACGGGTAACTCCATCTTTACCCACAGGGGTCAACACTAGCCTTCCCAAGGCCCCTGTCCTCCTGCCCATGCACTCACCAAAACACTTTGGTGGTTCCGGACAACCGTCACTCCCCGCCTGTCCTTTGTGTTAAGGATGGTCTCTGAAATAATTAAGCCAGGGAAGGAGGGAGGGATGCTGGGAGGCAACCACCAAGTCAAGGTCAGGAGCACAGGACTGCTGATGTCAGCAGCCTCTAAAAGCTGGGTCTAGAGGGTCCACAGATCAGCTAAGTCATGCCAGGCTACAACCCTTGTCCCAACCCCAGTTATCATTGCAACAAACGCCCACCTCCTCCCGGTACCTATTCTGTGCCCAGCCTTGAAAATAGTGTGGGATAGGGATTCAGAAATGACCACTACCTGCAACTTCTCAACAGGCTCCTAGTCTGGGAGTGGATTCTGGTAGAGAAGCACTATTGATGGGTGTGTAAAGTGCATGAAAGTATAAAAGATGCTGTGCCACTTGTGCCACTGCCTGCATGAACCGGAGAGTCCTCATCATCAAAGACCAGTCCAGAGATAGCTTTTTGATCCACAGTCCCAAGGCCTCAGGTCTCCTGATGGATTTTGTATTGTCTAGACAGAGACTGAGTCTCTACAAGTCAGAGTTCCTCAAAGAGACAAGCATTCTACTCAAACAGCTTGTGTTTGCAGCATACGAGTGACCCAAGCTGGACTAGGTGGGCAGGTGGTTAATGAGCGAATAGGCTCATTCATTTCTTCATGCCTTCATTGGGTAGTCACAAACTGTCTGCCTGATGTATGGCATGCTCCATGCTAGATACTAGGAAGGCCAAAGTTAAGATGAGATAAATAGGGTTGGTATGAGGATTTGTGGGGGTGGGAGGGTCCACCTGTACTGCCACCAAGTCTGAAAGGGCGACCTTATCATAGTGACAACCAAAGGGTTTAACTTCTCTAAACTGTAGCTTCCTCTCCTGAAAACAGCTTGGCTTTAAGGGTTAAAAGTGAACAAAGCGGGGCTGGAGAGACGGCTCAGTGGTTAAGAGCACACACTGCTCTTCCAGTGGACTAGATGGAGTTCAATTCCTAGCAACCACATGGGGCAGCTTACAACTGCCTAGAACTTCTGGGGGATCAGATGTCTCTGTGCCCAGTCAGACAGACAGACAGACTCATGTGCACAGATAGTCGATCAGACAGATAGACACACACACACACACATACACACACACAGAGAAAAGGGGAAGGAGGGAGAGAGGGAGGAAGAGAGGGATAAAGAAAGAGAGATAGAGAATTTAAAACCCTTTTAAAAAGTGAACAAGGGCTGGAGAGATGGCTCAGCAGTTGAGAGGACTGGCTGCTCTTACAGAGGATCCCTGGATCAATTCCCAGTTGCTGACAACCATATGTAACTCCACTTCCAGTTCCAGGTGATCCAATGCCCTCTTCTATCCTCCGCAGGCATTGTGCGACACAGATACACTTACATACATGCAAGCAAAACATATACATTTTTAAAAAGTGAACAAAGTGAGCTGGGAGATGACTCAGTGGGTAAAGTGCCTGCCACGCCAGCATGCAGACCAGAGTTTGGATCCCTAGTATACAGGTAAATTCCAGTTGGGCATGGCAGCCTGCCTGTTACTCCAGAACCTAAAAGGCAGAGACAGGAAGGGGGTCCCTGGAGCAAGCTGGTTAGCTAGAGTGGCCATGTTGGCAAGCCCTAGGTTCCATGGATAAGACAGAGAGGGATCCAGGAAGACTCCCAACATCAGCCTTAGGCCACCACACAGGTGCACACATATGAGCACTCACACACATGTGAACACACACACATACTGACACATTAAAAAAAGTAAATAAAGCACTTAAGAATGCTAGGCACATGGTAAGCACTCAGTAAATATTGGATACAGCTCTGTCATTGAGAGGTGGTTACATGGACATCGGGTGGAAGGCTGTCTGGGACCAGGGGCTGAGGCTGGACCAGGGGCTGAGGCTGGACCAGGCAGGGATGAGGTTAGAATGGTTGGGTTGGGATATGTGGGATTCCTAGCAGGGTATTCCAGGGAGCACACTCTGGAGGTGGGGCTGACTTACCTACTGGCTGACAAGCAATTTCTTCTCCACTGAGGGCACATCGATGCAGGAACGCTGAAGTCCTATTGGGGCTGGTGACCAGGAGCCTGAGTAGAGGACAGACGGCAAAGCCCAGATGGCTGGAGCCTCCTTTCTCCTCCCTGCCCGCCCAGTCCCAGTCTTACCATTCCAGGCCCTCAGAAGCTCTGTCTGAGGAGAAGGCTCAGCCCTGAGAAAAGCAGGCAGTTCCCCAGCCTAGTCCTGTAGACTCTGTATTACAGGGAAGGTATTGGCTCAGCCTCTACTTCTATACGGCTCCAGGTAAGAAACAGTTAAATGTAACACCTATCTGCTTGCCATCTACCTGGACAAAGCTGGGGCACTTTTGGTGCTAAGAAAAGACTCAGTTGTCCTATGGGTGGGGTGGAGGGAAAAGGCAGTCACTAACCACATAAGTGGTTATTTTGTAACTTTCTTCTAATGTATTTTGTATATGAGTGCTTTGCCTACATGTATGTAAGTGTATCCATGTCATGGAATGCCCACAGAGGCCAGAAGAGGGCATCAGATCTCTTCAAACTGGAGTTAAAGGCAGTTGTTAGATGCCATGTGGGTGCTGGGAACAGAACCAGATCTCTGCAAGAGCAGCTAGTCGTCTCTCCACCCCACATAGCTGGTATTTTAAGCATCTCAGCTGACACTGGACCACCTTCCCTCAGTGACAGTGTTTCCCTAAGGAGAGCACACCAGCAGGCACCCCTCTCCTGTGACTCAGTCAGAACTGGAGGTTTGGGGACATGATAAAGACTGCCCAAGGAGATACCAGCTCTGCTGCAAACTCCTTGTCCTCTAACCCAAGACAGTGGCAGAGAAGCCAGCATCAGCCCAAACATTCTCATTTCCCATGCTGTCTCGGGAGGCCTGAGGCTGGCCTGAGACAGGGTAAGTGCCTCCACTTTGGGTTTAAGCAGAGCTGGTAAGGAAGGGGATCTGAGATTTGACTTGGTAACAGGGAACCAAGTCCAAGGTCTTCGTGTAAGCGGCAGTAGGAAGCCATGGAGGGTTTTCAAAGGGGAAGCGTATGATCAATCTGTGTTTTAAAAGGTCATGCTGTGGCTATGGCGGCTGGAGACAAGTTAACACAGGAAGAGGGACAGAAATGGGGTGTCGCCTCTACTTCCTCAACACCTATCACTAGACGTTTTTTAAATGATTAAGAACACTCACATATTTACGTGGTTGACAGAACAAGCCCACAGCTGTGTGTGTGGCATGCACACAGCTGCTGAACTCACCCCAGGCCTTTACCCTCTGACAATGCTCTTGTCAAGGTCACCTGTGTCCTGTCTTGCCAAACCCGACAGACCCCTTTCAGCCCAGAGCAGCAGCTGGGACGCGAGTGCTGCTTCCTTCCGCATTCCGGATTTCCTTCCTAACTCACTCCTCCTACTCAGTCTCCTTTGCCATCTGAGTTCTAATGTTACCAGGATCCTGGGTCTTAGTCCCTGTCTTGCTAGCCAGCATGCTGTACTCATGATTCCTTCCGGTCCCAGGGCTTCAATGCATTCTCCAAGGCTGCAAGTCCCATCTGCTGGTCTGCCGACCTATATCCCTCCAGCAGACGCCAGACCAGCCAGCTGTGGCTCTAGCAAGCAGGATAATGGACTCTAGTGTGTCCATGTCCTCATCCTCAGAAACTGAATGTGTAACTTTCTATGGCATAGGATAATTTGTAGATATAAATAAATTAAAAATCTTTGGATGGGGAGATGATCCTGGACTATCTGAATAGGTCCTATTCGGTCACATAGGTCTTTATGAGGGGAAGACTGGAGGATCAGACTCAGAGAAAAATCTAGCCAGGTGCAATGATGCATGCCTCTAATCTCAATTTGGGAGGTAGAGGCAGGAGGATCATAAATTCATGGCCAGCCTGGGCTATACAGTGAGACCCTCTTTGTTTGTTTTATGTTTTAGTTGTATGTGTATATGTGTGGTGATATAACTGTTCATATGTGTAGAAGCTAGAGGCCAGAGGCCATTATCTGATGTCTTCTTCTATTGCTACCCTTGTTGTGTCTGTTTGTTTGAGACAGGGCCTCTCACTGAATCTGAAGCTCACTATGCTGTCTAGTCTGGTTGGCCAGCAAGTCACCAGAATCAGTCTGTTTCCAGCCCTTCATCACTATCCTAGAACTCTATATGTAGACCAGGCTGGCCTTAAACTCAGAGATCCACCTGCCTCTGCCTCCAAATGCTGGGATTAAAGATGTGCACACCAAGCCCAGTTTGTGTCTTTTATTATTCATATAAAAATCTGAAGATGCAATACTACAAGCTTAAGTTTATTGAAAGGGACTATATCAAAGAATATGGTAGCCTTTCGAAGTTATAAAGGGCAAGACAGGGCTGGAGAGATGGCTCAGCAGTTAAGAGCACTGACTGCTCATGCAGAGGACCAGGTTCAATTCTCAGCACCCACATGGCAGCTAACAACTGTCTGTAACTCCAGTTTCAGGGGATCCAACATCCCCTTCTGACCTCCCATGGGTATGACATGATACAGGAGCACCTACCTACCTACACGCAAGCAATACACTTGTACACATAAAAATAATTAAATATTTTTAAAATTAAGGACAAGACAATGGATTCTTGAATGAAACTTCTAGAAGCTGACACACTGATATCATCCCAGGAGGACCTATTTCAGACTTCTGACCTCCAGTACCATAAGATAATAAGCTTATAGTGTTATAAGTCGCTAATATGATACTTGTTACAGCAGCAGTAGGAATCCAACACAGTAACTAATTGTTCACTGTGTTGTAGGTATCTCAGACTCAGAGTGCCCTAAACAGAACTCCTGTTCCTGTCCCAAACGGGCTCTTTCTCATGTTCCCTGCATCTAAAATTGGCATCATCTGGAAAGCATCCTTGTTTGCCTTTTCATTCATCTCTACATGGTCAGTTACACTGGTTCTTTGTCCACTGACTCTAGAGATCCACTTCCCTATTGCTGCCATCCTGCCTGGTCTATGGTAATAGCTCCTGTTGTTCGCTGTTTATAACTGGCTTTAAGATTGATACTATGTCACACTCTGTTTCAACAGCTCTCATGCACTCAGAAAAAAAAAAGTCCAAATCTCTCATTACAGCACACAGAGTCAGGCAGGATCTGTGTGCTCCCTGTCTGTCCAAACTGCCCTGCCCACTCAGAGAGAGCCCTCAGATGTGGTGCTTTAACAATCTGCAGGGGCTGGTCCTGTCCTGCCTCAGGCCTTCTGCCTGGCTGTTCCTTCTTCCTGGAACTCTGGTCCCACTGTCCCCAAGTTTGGCTCAGTCTCATTCCTGTGTCCTGCTTAACTGTCAACCTACTCACAAATGCTTTTTCTAACCAGCTCTGCCTCACAACCTAGTTACCCTGCCTTATATGGCCCTGTTTTATTTCCTTCTCAGAACTTATCACCAGATAGTATCTTAACTTATTTACCTGCTTGTTATCTGTCTCCTTCACTAAGCAGTTAGTTCCCCAACAATCTCATCTACCTTGTCCTCCTTGCAATTTCCCAGGGCCTAGAACAGTGCCTGGCACAGTACAGGAGCTCAGGAAACATTTGTTGAATGACTTGGATAACTGCCCAAGCAATAGCTAAAGGGCTGATCTGGTATGGGTTGTGACAGAATGTGTAAATTAAAGAAGAACTGTGAGCTCCACTAGAGAGGACATAAAGTATTGAGTTCTTTAAAGTAA
This sequence comes from Eospalax fontanierii, assembly GCA_035773235.1. Classification (NCBI taxonomy): domain Eukaryota; kingdom Metazoa; phylum Chordata; class Mammalia; order Rodentia; family Spalacidae; genus Eospalax; species Eospalax fontanierii. Next base: position 48,359,652 of record CM069531.1, on the reverse strand, counting down.
CCAGCTATCCCTAAATTGGAAGTCTGGCCTCAAAGTCTTATCTACTGGTAACTCCCTGAACTAAGGGAGACAGTTTGTGAAGCTGACCTGTGTCCCTTAGGGCCTTGAGATACCAGCCTGCTCCCCTGGAAAGGGAATCTTGAAAGAAGGGTTTCAATCATTCAAGGACACCAAATCTGGGCACCAAACACATTCCAGCTGGGCCCAAAAGAATAAAAAGTCCCCCTTTCCTCACTGTGTTGCAGGGGCTTCCTATACAGGGAAGTGTCTGTCCTGGCTGTATACATCTAATAAAGTATACATTCCTTGCCTATTGCAGGTCTGGCTCTGTTTTTTATTTCATAACTATAAATTCCATTTCTTTTTCTTCTTCTAAAATCTAACAGGGTGGGTAGGTGGAAGGCCTGGCGCCTGAGCCACCAAATCAGGTTACTGCTTAGCAAGACTGCCTCTCTCCCCAGGCTGAGCTTTGGCTCTGGCCCAGTACTTTTAACCTGCTCCACATACTAGGTGAACTCAGAACCAGGCTCCTCCCCAGAACACTCATCACAGCCTGGCGCTTCCTCCTCTTCAGGCCTTTCTAGGCTGTCTCTTTCACCTACAATGCCTTTCACTTCCTTCTACAGAACAACCTTCTGAGGCACTAGCTCCTTAGGAAGGTGCAACTTGACACTCTCCAAACCTCTAGCAGCCCTAACTACTGGATTCCCACTCTCATCCCCAGCCTTTGTCCCACCTGGGATGTGAGCTGCCAAGAGACCACCGTGTGCAGCTGTGTAGGCTGCACACTGCAGAGCCCCAAGATGGCCGCATGCAGTGCTCCGGCCCCTTTTATGGCTGCTGATCTCCAGGTTTGTTGATTCACTGGCTAGCAATTCATCCAAACCCAGACTGACTAGCTGGAAAGGACCAGCCATCTGCTGACAGATTCCCTTTTTCACTCTGGACTGGGTACGGCCCCTGCATGTCTCATCCGTGTCTTGCCTTCTCCCAGCTCTACACTGCCTCTTCCCAGAGGCATTCCCAAATCCCCCCAGTGGACGGGATCAGGCCTGTTTATGTTCCATTCCATCCCCCTGTAGCAGCCTCAGCCCAGGATGCTAGCAATCCCAGTCTGCTGTACTTCAGAAAGTGCAAGGGAGGGAGAGGCTCGTTATTCTCGCCCGGGGGTGCAGGAAGGTAGCAGCCTGTTCTTCTCTATGGCTGGGCAAGGTGCACTTCCTGCCTCCTGCAGCAGGTCCGTGGTCTCAGGGACCCAGAACTGCCTCCACCGCATCCTCTTCTCAACATGTGTAGACCTATGAGCCCCTCTCTTCCTCAGTAGGTGTTGGGAAGGTATTCAAGGGCCCCACTTGGCTCCCCATCTCTTGACAGCTCCCAGCAATCTCCATCAAGACCTTTAGACACAAATAGTCTCCTTTTACCTGAAGCTAGTGAAGGACCCACTGGGTAGGGGTGGGAGGGAGCTGGCAGGAGATGATGACAGATAAGTAGACTAGAACCACTGAAGGCATAGTCAATATAGAACTCGTGGCCCGGCAGCTCCACTCCTGAGCCTGATGGAGTGAGAGCATCTGTCTGTGGAGTGGAACCAGCAGGGACAATGCCCACATGCTCACTAAGTATGTTCAGAACGCCAGCAGTGAAGCTGAGTATTTCAGCCTTGGGCAGCACGGCGAGTGGGGTTCACAGACCTTCTACTGATTGAGAGTTGCTGGTTGGGGCAGATTCTGCTTGCCTCAGGTTCAAAACCAGGCAGAACTAGCCTTCAGATACTCTGAGTCAGGAGATTAACTGGGAGCCCAGCATGGAGCTCCCAGGAGAGCCTGCCTGTTGAACTTGATCTACATGTTGCTTGCACAGCTGGCTTGCTTTGTGAACATGTAGTGAGCTGCACATTTATGGTGTGTGCATTTTTTTGTGTATGATGTATGTCAGAACAATTCTACCAAAACAAAACAAAACAAACATCAACTGCCAATTCATTTTCCTGCAGCCAACATCTTCCTGATAACTTTCTCACAACCTGTCCCTGCTTCAAACTCTTCTGGGTCCTCCAGACCCTCCACACATGGGTGCTGAGGCACTGGCCACCACCGCCATTTTCTTTTCCATAGCTCTCGGACTCAGTCATGGGCTTTTTCATAGTGATTGCCTTTGCTTGGGGCAGCCTTCTAGCTTTTGGCAATGCTCTTCTCACTACCTGGACTCTCCTCTCCCATCCAGGCTCATGGAAGCTCCTTTGAGCTCCCTAGTCCTGGCGTCAATGCTGAAGACCAGCTTGTCTATGTTCCTGCCACAGCTGTCACTGTAAGATGTGTCTGTGTCCCTTATGAGCCTAGGAGTGCCACAGGAGCAGCAGTCACGCTCATCATTTCATCCCACAGACTGGCACTGAGCAGATGCTTTTCAGTCCCTGACATAATAACTTTGTTATTTGAGATACGAAGGGGCTAAAGAGACGGCTCCAGCTCCAGGGGGTCTGATGCCCTCTTCCGGCCTCTGATGGCACTGTATGCATGTGGTACACTTACAGACATGTAGGGAAAACACTCATACACATAAAATAAAACTAAATAAATCTTTCATTGTTTTGTTTTGGAGACAGGATCTCCCTGTAACTCCAGCTTGCCTAGAATTCACTATGTAGTTAGTCTAGGCTTGCCTCAATCTCACAGAGATCTGCCTGCCTCTGCCTCCCGAGTGCTGTCATTGATTAAAGGCATATACCATCATAAATAAATCTTAAAAGAAAGAGAAAGAAATGGAGGTTGGCCTGGGAGCTGACATATAATCCCAGTATGGAAAGTTGAAACTCCAACATTGGAGACTTTAAGTCTTAGGAACCATTTGTGTCAACAAACACTTTTGGTTTTCAACTTTAATATTGATATTTAAGTTAGAGTTCCTGATTATAAGCAATAGAAATCTATTACTGACAGTATAAACAACCAGATTAAATCTAATGACCAGCTGACTTTTCACCATACCAATGAGGAACCCAGAGTTGACAAAAAGTCCAAGCCTACTTTGTTGGCAGGGCTATGTATGGCCCATGGTCCAAAGCCTCTGAGGCTGTTGCAGTGGCCACTAATGCTCATTCACTCTCCACCAGCAAAGAAGCTCTGCTCAGCCAGAAACTCGCACGTGGCTCTGCTCAACTCCTGTCTGGACCCTGGGGTCACTTGCAGGAGTATGAAGAAAACTCTCATGCTGGGGATATAGCTCAGTAACAAAGAGCTTGCCTAACATACATAAAGTCTTCAGTTTGATCCCCTCAAATTATTATTATTATTATTATTGTTGTTGTTGTTGTTTTGGTTGAGACAGGCTTTCCCTGTAACCTGAGCCAGCCTAGAACTCACTCTGTAGACCAGGCTGGCCTCCATCACACAGAGATCCACCTGCCTCTGCCTCCCAAGTGCTGGGGTTAAAGGCATGTACCACCATGCCCAGCTCCCTCAAATTATTTTAAAAGATTTATTTTTTATTTATTCAGGGATGGTGTGCATGTGCCTGCCCTTGGAGGCTAGACTGAGTGCTACACTGGTTTCACTAATTTGACCTGCTTCTTGCTTTATATAATCCGTACCTTGTTTTTCTGCTGTCCAGTGATGAGTATTTCTGGCCTTTCACAGTTAAAAGCACTGTCGCTGTTGATATTTTCATGTTAGGGCTAAAAATTCAGTTCAGCAGTAGAGTGTGCTTAGCATTCTCAAGGTGCTGGGTTCAGTTCTGAGCAATACACACACACACACACACACACACACACACACACACACACACACACACACACACACACACCCCGACTACAGGCCTTTGGTAGGAGTTAGGGGATAGAGCATGTGCTTTGATTGTATAAGATCCCAATTCAATTCCAAGAACTACATTTAATTCCCCCCGACTCCTTCCCCCACACAGGCCTGCACATTTCTTCAGAGCTGGACCTGGGGTGCAACTGCTGAGCCAAAGGCGCTGTGCACGCCAGCCTCACCAGCTGTGACAAGGCTGCTTTCTAGGGCAGAGATGTCAGTGCTCTCCCACACATTCCTGTCTCACCACAACCTCACTAGCACGGTCTTCTCAGACTTTACTGTTTTTTGCTCAGTCAGTGGGTGGATACTGCTCATATTTTCAAAATAGGAGGTACTGTTTCTGCACCTCAGTTTGACTAAAACCCATATGAAGCTCTATAGGTTTGTTTTCTAAGACAGACCTGCAGCAAACCTGAGAGGCTGGGAATGACCACCTCCATGTCTGAAGGGAGAAACTGAGGCTCGGGCTCAGCACCTTGCTAAGATTGTTCAGGAATACGGTGAGGTGTCACCGAGCTGTGATCCCCCCCAACAACTGCAGGCTCTAAACCACTATGGCTTGAAGTTCAGAGTTTCCATTTTCCTTTTAACTTTTTTTTATACTTTCCAAGTTTTCTATGTTGACCACATGTAACCGTTATAATAACAAAAGAGCCTTGGTGCGCGTTATCTTAAAATAGTTTTTAAGTCTCCTTCCCCTGGGCAGTGGAGCGGGGAGGGGGGGAGGCCTGAATAAGAAGAAGACAGGGACTCCCTGAACTCCACAGGCCCCTCCCCTGCTTTCTCTTTGGCCCTGTGTCATTCACAAAGTGAAAGGGGTTCTGCTCAGGCCCTGGGGTAGAGCCATGGCCTTCTCTGGGGTGTACCTCAGGCTCCCTGGGGGTCACCCAAGTTCTCACCCTTCCACATGGCGGTCCCACTCACCAGGTCTGGTTGGTGCTGGGGTCTTGATGCAAAAGGGAGCTGAGCACAGAAGGCATGCCTCTCTTAGGTGTTGTGACCCAGGACCAGGCCATATCCACATTGAAGGCCCCCAGTGGGGTCAGGCCTGTGGGCAAAAGAGGAACATTTGATGAAAGAGGCACACTGTTAAGATTGTGGCTGGGCCTGGGCCTGCTGTCAGTCCATCAGATTCGGTCATCATTGTCCCACCATGAAGATGTGAAAAATCAGCCCTAGCCCCGTTTTCCAATTTGAGTAGGTGTGTCTGACCCAGGGTCTCAGATCTTACTAAACCAAGGTGCTCGAGCCCCAGGGCTTCTGGGGAAGCCTCCTCTTCAGAGCACTGTCCACCCACTTACACCTCCTGCTACACACTTTCCACATCAGTCACATGGCTCATACTGTATCATGTGCCAAAGTTAAGAGGAACCAAGCCCCACAGAGGGCCTTCCCAGTGCTGCACCCCTTCCAGCGACCCCAAAGGAAGTATGTGTCCTCAAAAATCCCATAAGAATGTTTGATGGCGCTTTGTTCATTAATAGCCCCACAACTGGAAACAAGCTGAATGGCATAGTGGGAGAATGGATAAAGTAACGGGACAATCATGAGGTGGAGCACTAACAGTCAGGAGTGAAAAGGAGGGAGTGGAGGAGCAGCAGTGTGAGGTGAACCTCAGCTCATGATGCCCAATGAAGGCCTCACAGGAACATCTGATTCCACTTACCCGATGTTCCAAACAAGCTAAGTCAGGCTACTATAAAGAAATGCCTGTGTGGAGAGTGGGTGGGATTAGCCAGGAAAGGACGAGAGGAACTTTCTGCAGTGATGGACGTATGCTGGATCTTGATAGGAAATTATATTAGAAAAAGCACACCAAATGGCCTGGCATGGTGGCGCATGACTTCAATTCTAGCACTCGAAAGGCAGAGGCAAACAGATGTGGCCTACATACCAAGCTCCAGGCCAGGCAGAGGCAGGTGGATCTCTGTGAGACTGAGACCATCCTGGTCTACATAGTGAGTTCTGGGACAGCCAGGGCTACAGGGAGACCCTGTCTCAAAAAAAAATTCAGAATATGTTCTCTGACTATACAATTGAATTAAAATCAAGAAGAAATCTAGAAAAAGCTGAAATTCTTGGAACTTAAGAAATGCACTTTTTTACATTTTTCCTTTTTTAATTTTTGTAGCCAAAAATAAAGTTTTAAATACATAGCTTATACAAATGGATTAATAAACCTTAAATATTAAGCAAATATGACCAAGCAGATGAAATGAAATTAATGTAAGAAATAAATCATCTAATTATAAGAACATACTATTCAATTTTCATAACCATGGATGACTGAGATTTTCATTTACCTATAAAAATATATCTGGCATGCTGTTTTATCAATTAATATTTTTTCACTGTTAAGAACATATAATATAAACTATATTACCTTAACTACTCTGCCCAACCCATCCTCTGAGAATTGCAGTTCAGATGGTGCCTAAGTCAGCTTCTGGATTTAAGCAATACACTTTTAAATGACCCAGAGTCACAGAGGAAATCAAAATGGAAATATTAAAGTATTCTGAACTGAGCTGAGGGATTGGATTAAGATACAGGAAATCAAACTCATAGGATAGAGTTATAGCAGTGCTTATAGTAAGTATGCAGCCTTAAATACAAGTTAAAAAAGAAACCAGACTGGGTATAGTGGCACATGCCTTTAATCCCAACACTCAGGAGAGTGTTGCAGGTAGACTGCTGTATTAGGCCAACCTGGTCTACTTAGCCAGTTTCAGACAGCCAGGGCTATATAGTGAGACCCTGACTCAGAAAGAAAGAGGGGGAGGGAGAACAGCAGGGGACTGTGACACATGCCTGGGATCCAAGCACTTTGGGGGTAAAGACAGGAGGACTGGTATTTAATGCAATCATCAGCTACATGGGGAGTTCAAAGCAAGCCTGAGGTACATGAAACCTCACCTCAAAAAAAAAAAAAAAAAGAGAGAGAAAAAAAAAAGGAGGAAAAAGAGGAGGAGCCAAAGGAGGACCCGAAGGAGGAGCTGCTGGAGAAGGAGGAGGAGGAGGAGGAGGAGGAGGAGGAGCTGCTGGAGGAGGTCGAGGAGGAGGAGGAGCTGCTGGAGGAGGAGGGAGGAGGAGGAGGAGCTGCTGGAGGAGGAGGAGGAAAATGAGGAGGAGGAGGGGCTGCTGGAGGAGGAGGAGGAGGAACAGGAGGAGGGGAGGAGGAGGAGGAGGGGGAGGAGGAAATAATTTAAACCCCTATATCAAGAAGCTAAAAGAATAGCAAAACAAACCCAAAGACAGTACAAGAAGGAATAAAGATACACACATATACCAATAAAATAGAAAATAAACTACAGAGAAAATTAAGAAAGTTAAAGTTTGTTTTTAGAAATTATTAGTAAAATTAGCCTGGTAATGTATGTCTGTAATAACAGCAATTGGAAGGTAGAGGAATTCAAGGTTGTCTTCAGCTACCTGAATTTGAGGCCAGCCTGAGTTATGTGTGATCTTGCCCCCAAAAAGTGGCTAATTAAAAAATTAATAAAACTGCTGGAGAAATGATTCAGCAGTTAAGAGCACTGGCTGCTCTTGCAGAGGACCCAGGTTCTATTCGCAGCACCCATGTCTGGTGGTTCACAACCACCTGTAACTCCATCTCCAGGGATCCAATGCTCTCTTCTGATCTCTATAGCTACCTACACTCATGTCCACACACCAATACACAGATATATACACATAATTTAAAAATTAAAACCTGAAAAACCTCTAGCAAATACTATGAATAGATAAAACAAATTACTAATATGAATGAAAAAAGAATAGATCCTAAGATATTTTTTAATGAGAGCATATTATACCCAACTTTATGTTAGTAAACTGTATTATTTGGGTAAGATGGGAAAATTCCTTAAAAAATTGCTAAAACTGATGAAAGAAAATATGTACAATGTGAATAAGAGCTTTAACTTATTACCAAAACATCAGAAAAAACCTTAGGAGGGGCTGGAGAGGCGGCTCAGTGGTTAAGAGCACTGGCTACTCTTGCAAAGGCCTTAGGTTTGATTCCCAGAACACACATGGCAGCTAACAACTGTTCATAACTCTAGTTCCAGGGGAATCCAATGCCCTCTTCTAACCTTCTCAGGCACTGCATGATACAGGTGCACTTATATACATGCAAGCAATACACTTATATACATAAAATAAAAATAATAAAAAATTTTTAAATAAGAAAAAACTTTAAGAATGGCTGTCTTTCGGTTAAGAGTCCTGGCTGTTCTTGCAGAAGACCTGGGTTTGAATCCAAGTACCCACTTGATGGCTAACAAGTGTCCATAACTCCAGTTTCAGGGGATCCGACACCCTCCTCTGTCCTACTTGGGCACTGCAAGACATGGGTGCACTTACACACATGCAGGCATATCATTCATACATATAAAATAAAAATAACTAAATAAAAAAAAGAATAGTTATCTTCTCTGATGAAATCTTTCAAACATTTAATCAATACCAATCTCACACAGACAGAATTCTGTGTTTCAGAGAATGGAAAATGAGGTTTTCTGAATCATCTTTGAATTATTTTATGGGGTCAACACAAGACTGACATCAAAACCTTATAAGAGTAATCAATTAAAGGAAAGTTGACAACCAACCCCCCGCCCCATCTCTCAGTCACAGATGCAAAGCTGCCCAGGAGATGTGTTAACGATTCTTCGTGAACTAGGAATAGAAGGGAATTTCTTCAGTCTATTAAAGAAACAAAAACTACAACTGGCAAACGTGTTTTGTTTTGCTTTTGAGAGAGATGATTCTGTGCCTAGGCTGGCCTTAAACACTGAGCTACAGCTCTGGTCCCAAAGAAAAAATATTTTAAGCATGATGTAATCTAGACTTAAATGTGAAAAATGAAATAATAAGGCTTTTAAGGGAAAACTTAAGGCCTTGAGGAACACGTTTTTAAACAGGAAACAAACAAGCACTAACCATAGGAAATAAGTAAAGAGCTTCCGGCCATCAAAGGGAAAAATCATTAAAACAAGGAAGACAAGCACAAAGACCTGAATTCAATTCCTAGAACCCATGAAGAAAAGCCAGGTATGGAAGTACACACTTGTAAACCCAATGCTGGGAAGACACACAGAAACACACATGCATGTATACACACATATACACAAGAAGAAGGAAGGAGAGGGGAGGGAAGAGAGGAGAAGGAAAAGTCGCAGAGTAAGAGAAGGCATTTGCAATGCACATTCATGAAAGGCTTCATTTCGGAATAAGTGAAGAATTTCTACAAATCATTAACAAATAAAAGCACATAAGCTAATAGAAAAGGAGGCTTTCACAAGATACTATTGAAGTGGCCAGCCGTCACATAAGGAGCTCATTAGACATGAGAGAGGCAAATTAAAACCACCACAAGATATTGCTAGAAGCGGACACAGCAAACAAGTGTGGATCACGACAGGAAGCAACTAGAACTTCCACACACCACAGTGAGCAGTGGACACTGGTACAGTTCCTTTAGGGAATCGTTTGGCAGTGTCATTTAAAGCTGAACACATGATTAACACATCATCCAGAAATTCTACTCTTGGACACATTCACTACATAAACCTGTTCACATGGAGATGAAAAGGCAGTTTCACTTCTCATAACAACCCTAAATTTTAACAGCCCAAATACTCATCAACAGTCGAAAGGACAAATGGAGTGTGATATATTCACACAATGGAATACTACACAACGCAGAATATAATCTACCAGAAGGCAACAAATGCAATAGCCATCATGAGGCAGGTAAGCACAGGGAAAGCTGAGCAACCCAGGACTCTGCTGGGTTTGAGCTATACACACACCCTTTCTTAAAAATGCAGTTAGCAACCGTGGACTCCCACCTGCATCCAGTTGCACATTCACCACTCCAGATAATGCAAAAAGTTGCTCCTTTCTAACAGACCATCTCAAAACATGCTCCTCTCCTCAAAGTAATAATCACAAGTGTGTGAACACATTGAATACATACAATTTACATGAGTTCATAATGATATTTTTAAATTATAAAATGGCCACTGGCAGCTGAAAACTGCTAGGAGAGGGATGGTCAGTTTTGAGTGTGACACTGGGCAGGCTGACCAGGTGCCAGGGGACGGACACACACTAAAGGGCATTTGGGCTGACAAATAGGCTTAATAGGCCTTAAAAAATAATAGAGGACAAGAAATTGGGTTTGGGTGCAGGAAGAGAGTGCAGGTAGGTGAGGGGTCTGAATATAATCAAAGTACATTGTATGAAACTCTCAAAATTCAAATAAATATTTTTAAGTATAAAATGATTTTAATAGTATTAAAAGAGAAAAAAGCAAAAGCAAAACAATGAAAACACCTCACTGGTTACTTGCACGCACACACAAAGAAAAAAAAGAAATCATAATCGGTCCATGAGTTCATCCTCACGTGAGGATTACAGATCCCCCTGAGAACCTGCTGATAGCATCAGAGCCCTCCATTCCTCCAAGTGCATCTGTGTACTATGGGGCTCAGAACACACTACCCTAAATTATGACTGTAGGAGACCATGAGTGACACCCCAAAATCTACTTCTTTGGGATGCACTGAGTTGGCTATTCTGAGGAAATGCAGACATAATGAACGAACACAATACCTCTGAAAATTTGTTTTCATAAACAAGCAACCTTACATGCATAAAGGCATCTACTTCAGTCAAGTATCCTTAGGAAGAAGTGAATTTTATTAACTGAAGGACATTGGCTACATACCAAGATAGCCTTTAGTCCCCACTCAATCCCCTGTCCCAGCCTCACACAAGGGCCTCAACCCCCAGAAGCCCCAACCCTGTTCCTTTCTGTAGCTTAGGCGAAGAGATTAAGCTTCACCATCTGGCAGTTTCTGACCCTGACTTCTCCCGTTAATCTGCCTAATGTCAATTTAATTGGCAGCACAGCTAAAGAAATAAGGATAGAGGAAAGCTATTTTTCCCTCCCTCAGAACAAAACGTGAGCCTGGGCTGCAAAGCTCTCCTCTCAGGCTGTCTTGGCTTCTTCCCCATCCTCACAGACAGCCCTTCCAGAACCCTGCCTCCACACTTCCAATCTATGAGCCTTGACCTTGGCTTTTACCATCTTCTGAATTAACCTTGTTCATGTGCTTGTTGACTTAGCACTGTGATTGCTCCTCCCTCCCTAGACTGATTCTCATGAAAGCAAAGGCCAAGTGTTTATCTCATGGGGCACATCTGCCAGGGCTGGCTGTGGCCTGCACTTGGGAAGTCTGGGTAAGAGACTCATGGAGCCAACTATGCCTACTCATGGTCCCAGTCAGAGTAACCCAGTCATGACATCCAGAAGACAGTGTCCTGGGAACTCGGAGCCTAAGTAAAGATGGCCTAGGGTTTGTCCTCAGCTGCTATACCTGGTTTCAAGCTGAGCCCTGTGTCTGAGTCAGCCAGTTTGAGAGGAAACAGGAAGTCAGTCAATGAATAGGAAAAGAACTTAAAAAATGAGAACCACCAGCTTTTTCCAGGGTAAGTGTGGGGGAGGGGCTTCTTTCCTCTCATTGCATTGTGTGTAACTAATATACAGAAAGGACTTGAAAGCCCAGCCTCTCACCTGAGCATCACAGGTACCATCCCACCCAGTCTGCAGGGAGCTGCCTGCTCACTTCCTACTTCAGGCCTTTGTTGCCCTAGCTGCTCCCTCCATCCCGCAGGCCTTTCTCATCAGTTGTTCCCCTCTGTCTGGCAACCTAACCTTTATGGTTCTGGTTAGCCAGCCAGCAGCCAACCCAGATCCTGGGCAGAGTAACTCACTGGTTCCTGAACCCACTCAGCATCCTGTGGTGTTTGTCCGGCTGTGACTAAACCCTATCTTGATCAATGATGGGTGATAAAATCTGTCTCTCCCAACTGTGATCTGATCTGAGTCATCCATGACACCTCCAAACCACAAAGCCCAGCTCAGCCCAGGGCCAGGCCCACAAGAGGAACCCTGAAGATACTAGAATGGACCAGACAGCCCTCTTCCTCACAGCCCCTCCATCACTGTGTTTGCTGTTTAAGTGACAGGTTTGGGCTAGGATCCCAAGGGGAGGGGAAGAGAAGGAGAGGCAGAGATGATCACAACCACCCCTCGGGGCACTTGCTGTCCTCCAGGTCCTGTGTTTCAGGACGAGGCTCAGAGAGGTCTAGCAGCTTCCTCATAGACTCAGTAAGATGGTTGTGTCTGGGACCCAGGCTGATTTCAAAGCCTTTACCCAAAGATGGAAGCACTGAGGGGCAAATAGGAGCTAAGCATGGCTTGCTGGGTATAGTTCCCTGTTGTGCTAGCGGCTCACAGGGCCGGACCAGAGCCCTGCTTTAGAGCTGTTAACTAGGTCATTGAGAACCACTTGTGCAAGGTAATATGCATGTACGGGTGTGTGGGTGTGGTGGTGCCTGGGGTCTGCTGGGGCCTTAACATTTTTCTTTTGCTTGGGTTTCCCCTAGATCATGTAACCCAGTCCTCCGTATCTCCCACAAAGACTCAGAGAAAACAGTGCAGACCCCAAGCACTGGCAGTCTGGAGTTCAAATCCTTGTTGTGCCATGGAGTCACTGAAAGATCTTGGGTTGTCCCATAGCTTCAGTTTCTGCATTGTGATGTGGGTGGTGCTAGCCCTGGGTCTGCCACATGGAGGCTTAGCGTGTGGATGCTGGTGTTAAAAGTTCTGTGAGTGCACATGAAGGTGTTAAAAGTCCTGTGAGCACACATGAAGGTGTTAAAAGTTCTGTAACCCTCTCTTAGTCTTGCCACCCACTCTCTTACTTCAAACTTGTCATGCTGAGAGACAGGAGAGCCCAGTTAAACTAGTGTCTCACCACATTACCCACAGGGCTGTTCCCCCAAACTGTTCCCAGCAACATGGGTCCTCTGAGTCAAATATCCTCTCCACGCTGGCAGCCACCACTGCTTCTTCTGTTGCACTGGGCATTGTAAATGTGTCTTCTCACAGTACAGTGGTCGTCACTGTTCCCAATAAACAGGCCTAAATTTATATAAGGAGCTGGTTGTAGAAATGGTACTAGACCCAGAAAGGCCTTGGGGGAGGGTCATGCCTGCAGAGCACCTGCCCAGAAGGAGCAACTCAAAGATGGATCACATCCCCTTTTCTTTGTCACAGAGCTTCGTCATCTCAACCCCAAACTCACAGGCAACGCAGATACTCTCCCTCCTCCAGACCTTCACAACCTCTGATACCAAGAATGGCTGCCAGCCTCAGGCAACTCCCGACTGCCAGACACAGCACCATGCTAAGCATGTGTGGATTTCCCGATCTTCCCCCTAACATCTCAACAAGCACCTCCACCTCTTCATGGCTGCCCTCCCCAGCACCCATGGGCTGAACCACTGCTGCCTCCTTTCTCCCAGAGTCCATCTTCCACACAACTGTGGTTGCCACTATCCTGCTCAAGACCATCCCTCAGGGTGAAGTCCCTCAGCCTGGCACTCCAACACTGTCCAAGTGTCTTCCAACACTCCATGCATATCCATACACCACGTCCCTCATAGATGCCATGTGTGCCTACACACACCACACACACCGTGTTTACACCACCACTCCATATACCACACATACCGCGTACACTCACATAACCACAAACACCCTGTATATACGCATATACCACACAAACCCTGTGTATGTCATGTACACCTGTGCATAACCACACACATTCCACATACCCCAAGAACGCCTGCACATGCCACCCATACTCCATATGCACCATCAATACCCCATGCATCATACACATGATGCACACCCCACAAAACCCGTACACACTATGTGTGCATGTATGTATATTCACACATTCTATATAATTCCCATACAAATTCTACACACTTTATACATGGCACATATCTCATATACACCACATACCCTATGTACTTTATACAATCCACAATAGTCCCTACATACCATCAACACCTCATATGCACCTCCCACATCCCATACATTCCCCATATATATCAAGCATACTTCATACAAACCAGTTTTCCAGAGGTCAGAGATGTGGAGTTCTACCTGCCTTGCACTCCACCCACCTGGCTTGTCCACTAATACTATCCTCTCTGACATTCACCTTTATGTGGGCTATCCTTCTGCCTGGTGTCCTTTTCTGGCACTGGAGTCCTGTGGCACACTCCATGGGCCCTCCACTGGGCTAGAAAGATAGTAAGTATATAGTCTGCTTTTGTATCCCATTGGGGCTCAGCAGGTCCTAATCTGGGAGGGAGAAGGCAACATCAGAGCAGCCTTCTGCTCTCACACAACTTGCTCTCCATTTCCTCACATGCCCAGGCCTATCCCCTTCTGAAAGTCCTTCTTCCCAACCAACCTGTTTGCTGAGACCCTTCCCATTCTCTGAGGCCCATCTCAAGGCACCAGGTCCCCACTCCTGAGAACCAAGGTATTCTCTCATCTCTGTACAAAGGTGCAGAGTAGGCCTAAGCAGAACCAGGTTAACCACCTCCTGGCTTCCCTGGTAGAGCTAGAGGCCTCAGCCTGGGTTGGTGACCTTAGCAGAACAGGCCCTGGACTCTTTAATTCCTTCCTCTTCAATCCTGTGAAGTTTCACAGATTCAAAGCAAAGTTCCCTTCACAGAAGGGAAGTAGACTTGACCTCTGAGACTTAGGAGGAAGTGAGTGGCCACAGGATGAGTCAGGGATAGATTGAATTGGGGGCAAGGACATGGCAGCAGAGTGTGCTGGGGCAGAGGTATGGGTTGTTCTAGGTTCCAGTGGGTCTGTGTATCTGAAACTGAGTTCTCCCTAAAGCTTTCTGAAACTTTCTTAGCTCATTTGCTCCCATGGGTAACAGGAAAGGTCACCGCAGCGGGTAGCCTGTAAGAGCAAGCCACAGGCCAGTTCTGGATTGGCTCAAGCCCAGGGAAGCCAGCCAGGCACAGGATTCAAGACCCTGACCCTGGGCTGTCTTCATTCTCTCCCTCCCTGACACCACCTCGTCTGCTTCTGACTCCCCAAGCCCTCAGGACTTCCTCTAGGGAACTTCAGAGGCCTGGTCCATCACCAAGCCTCAGAGTCTCACAGTACAGCGCCATCATATTTCTCTCATCTAGTCTAAGGTCAAGCTCTTACCCCATCCCATAGCATAGCCAATCCACAGGATAGAGGGTCTCAGTGTGAATTTTCCCATTTTGCTTTGTGGTATATAACTTGGAAAATACCTGGGCCTCAGAGGTTGATTACTGGTGAGTACAGAAGAGGTGCAGAGGTCTGACATGCTCAGGGGATATAGGAAACAGCTGAGGGGAGCTAAGGCTTAGCGTCCCAGGTCATGGAGCATCCTAGAGCTGAGGCAGGATGGAAGCCTGCACATGGTCCTGTCTCTACTGCTTGACTGCCCCTCTCTGGCCCTTGGCCACCTCTGTACATGAGTGGGTCAGCCTAGTCTCAGCCCCCTGTCCCACACTCTGTATGTAACAAAATTAAAGACTAGTCTAAGGTGTAAAAAGTAACAAGGAAGTTCAACCAAGTTTTGATCTTTCTGTGGAGACTACTCAGATGCTTCTTTTGAGACAGGGTCTCACTATGTAGCACTAGCTAACCTAGAACTGACTATGCAGATCAGGCTAGCTTTGACTCAGAGATCCATCTGTCTCTATCTCCGACTCCCAAATGCTAGGATTAAAGGCATGCATGCCTTTTAGATACTTAAAAAAAAAGCGTGTATCATCATGATGCACTTGTGGAGGTCAGAGGACAAATCAGTTTTTTTCCACCATGTAGGGCCTAGGAAACAAACTCAGGTTGTTAGGCTTGACAGCAAGTGCTTTAACCTGCTGAGCCATCTCACCAGCCACCCTCAGATGCTTTAGAAACATCAAAACCTGTCCCAAAACAGGTTTTGCTGTACTACGGGCAGGGCCTAGCCTGCCTCCAGGGTGCTCTGGCCTATGGTGGGTGCTCCAGCCCATGATGAGTGCTCAGCCTTCATCCCTCTCCCAGTGTGGCTCAGCTTCCCCACACACTGATCTTCACTGACTGGTATGGCCTCACTCTCAGAGACAGGTTCCAGACGCCTTGATATCACTGTACTTGATGTCCACCTCATTCTTCTGCCAAGCGTCTGAGCAGGAACCATCATGGCTAGGGCCCAGTCTTAGCAGCCCTGGGAGGCTCACCTAACCATGATGTTTTGTCACTGAGATCTTGCACGAGGGCCAGGACGGTTTGTCTAAAAGGGTTAAAGAAAGTATGGGACCCCCCGGCAGCAGAGAAGTACCTGCCCATCCCACACACCACAGAACAGGAAGCAGGTTCACCCCACCACTCTTTAACTGCAGATACCACCGCCCCCACCCCCCGCCAGTGTCTTGCCAATGTTCACAAGGCCCTCAACCCCCAGCGGCTGAAGCTCTGCTCTATAATTTAAGGGTGCTCTGCTAGGTGGTATGAGGCATCATTAGCTTCTAGACTCTGGGAACTAACTGGGCAGACTGAGGATCTGGACAACCGAGGGTAGGCTGGCTAGAGAAGGAAGAGGGTGGCAATGGTCTGAGTTTGAGGCCACAGGCCAACAGCACTGAGGCAGAGCCTCAGGTACCCTTCCCAGTAAACCTGTACATCTGAGCAAGGGTGCTTCCCTGGAGGAGGCTCCCTGTTTCTCTGACCTTTAGCCCTGAGCCCAGACAGACAGAGGCTGTGTTCTAAGACATCCAGTCAGAACTGAGAGCACCTGAAGGCAGGGGGTAAGGCTGACTTACTGGTCATGCAGAGAAGAGCGTGGAAGAGCCACATTGTAGCTAGAGCAGAGGCAGCTGTGTGAGCGGAGCTACAGGACCTCAGCAGGCACTCAGCTTCCCTTCCACAGCTGGGGAGGCTCGGAGGCGGGGACAGAGACGCATTACAGACAAGAACCACAGGCATACGGGGACTTTCAAGTAGACACAGCCCCTCTGGCTTGTGCACACCCAGCACGTAGCCTCCTCCATAGCTGTTGGCTGGGTCCTGGAACTGCCAGCCCAACTTCATTGCTCACTGAACACCACACCCCCGGCCCCCAATTCATAGAAGACTGGGCTGAGGTTTGGCTATAGTCCTGGATGTCTCTGGCAGATATTGGAGGTCAGGAACAATAATCATCCAGCATTGTCTGTATCCAGGTGAGTGAATTTCAGGTCCTTGTACTGTATCAGAATGCCCCTCACCAGACACATCAGCTCAGCTGCCAGCCATCTCAGAGTCAGATTCCTCATGAGACAGAGGTCCTCTCCCATAGAGTGCCCCCACAGCCAGAGATGCCCCTGTACCTGCTTCTGCACTCGAGTCCGGGGCTACGGATGGCCAGGTGAGTATTAGGACCCACTGTGCTAGCTCCAGTGCTGCCTCAATCCAATTCGGCTGCACTGCCTTCAAAGTCCAAACTTGACAGTGGCTTCACCACCTTTCAGCCTAGCTGACCCAGCCCAGGTTGCAGACTCTACCACCAACAGGGGGCAGTTGTAGCTAAGGGCAGCTCCCTTACTCCTCAAACTTGCCCACATGACAGTGAGAAGAAATGTCTCAACACAACCTAACAGAACTCTGCATAGGGAAGCCTAGCCAAATCACAGCACTCAGGGAGGGCAGAGGCCCCTGAGTTCGAGGCCAGCCTAGGCCACACAGCAAGACCTCTTCACAGATGGGCTGTTCCCGACCATGCTGTTCAACTGAAGCCACCAGTCAGATGTTAAAATGCTACCAGTACAATGGAAGAACTGATTTTTAAATTGAATTTAATTGTAATTAAAGTTCAGAAAGGTGGGGTGCTACACTTCTTATTCTTACATAGACAGCTGAAGCCCAGAGAACACTCTGAAGTGTTTCTGCATTAACATAAAGTGGACAACTGTGTTGTCTTAATGACTACATAAAAACACAGTTTATTTTCTTTCTCACATGGCAAACTTCCTTGGCCAAAGTTCTGTGAAGATTCAATCACACTTCAGACATTGTGCATTGTCCACTCAGTCTGACATCTGAATAGATCTTACAAGACTATTTGAGATTACAATTGACCAGTTTCCTCTGCACACCACCCAGCAGGAAAGATCAGCAGCTAGAAAAGCAGAGTTCCAGGTCTGATGAGCTTCTTGCCACATCGTGATGCAGACCATCCTAAGGCTGCTGCACCTCAACATAAGCTGCGATGACACCTGCAGCCCATCTTCCCATCACTGTAGGGTTCGGTGACTCTGCTCCATCCCCAGCTCCTCTGGAATTCCACAGGCATTCGGTAGAGCCACACAGACTCTCCCAGTTCTGACTCACAGGGAAAAGAGGGGGCAGTCCAAGTCAGAGTACATCCTTGGTGGGGCAGGAAAGGCCCAGAACTGCAGCTCACTTGAGAATTCTGCAAGAAGCAAGACTTTGTGTTTGAAATATGAACTTCAGGCACCTCAGGAGGCCAGGCGACGTCGATGACCAGGAGCTGCACAGGGAGCAAGACCATCTTCTGCATCTTTGTCGAACTCTAGAACACCAACGTCTCCTGCACCCATCCAAGATGTGTTCACCCAAGTTTCCAGTGCCTCTAGGTGTGAGCCTGCAGAAGGGCCCCACAGCCCATCTGATGCTAGTGTTCTCCCACAAATCCAAGCTTCAGGTCCCTAGGCTGGGGCCAGGCTTTACTGTATAATGTTCCTGTCTCATCACACCCAGTCCAAGGTTGGAAGTTCAGTAAATACACACTTTGAAAAAATGTGAAAATGTTTTAAATCAATGTTAATGAACCAACTTGAAAGATTATTCTATGCTATAAACTAGACTATTCTCAAAAACACCCATGACATACAAGATAAAGAAAGGCTGGGGAAGTGCTCAAGTGAAAGGGAACTACAGAGGAGAACCGAAGGTTCTGCCTGGCTCACTGCCTGACGCTGGGCTGGATCCTAGACCAGGAAAACCACTTGAAACATCATTACTGGACAGCCAGCAAGACTGAAGCACGAACTATGAATAAGCAACTATCACACTGACACACACTGCACATTCCTCGACACATGATGTCCTTGTTCTTAGGAAACACAGTAAAAAGCACTATGAGGATAACGGGGAATGCTGTACAAAATACTTCAAATAGATGACAGAGAGGAAGAAAAGGGCACGAGGGAGGAGAGGAAGCAAAGGTTGAATAGTAAAATAAACACAGAAAGTATTCTTTGCTCTACCCTTGACACTAATGGCGTGATTTTGAAGCTATTTCAAAAGAAAAGGGTTTAGAGGCAGGTGGTATATACCTATAATCCCAGCTCTTGGGAGGCTGATACAGAAGGACTGTGAGTTAAGACTAGGGTTCTAGATCAGATCAGCTTGGGTTACTGGGTGAGACTCTGCCTCAACCCTTTCTTTCCCCCCTAAAAAAGAAAAATTTTAGAAACATTCAGGGAGACAGAGGTATGCCACATGAGGTTGGATGTGCTGTCTCCGGAGACAGAAGGACGTATATGACCCAGCAGTAGAAGGAAGGCTGCCCCCCCCAGCCTCTACACAAAAATGGTTCTAATCACTCACTACCAGCCTTGAGTCTCAGGAAGCTGAGAAGCATACATATGAAGAGCAAGGACCACAGGGGAACTAGAGACAGGCAGAGCAGTGATCATCACCAGCACTGACTCGGTGCTTGGCAAAAATGCCAGACTGTCATCTGGGAGAGCTCTCATCAGAGGGTACTTTCATCCCACAGATGAGAACGCTGACTTCAGAAGGAGGCTAAGGACCAAGCCCAGGGCCACATGGATAGTAAGAAGCTGAGCTGATAGCCAGACATGATCATTTTCTCCAGAATCAGGAATCCTGAACCACTGCAAACCCATCTATCTTCAGAGTCATTAGTTTTTGAGAATTTTTAAAAAAGCAAGAGTCCGTATCCCACAAATACATACTGGCACCTTTGCATTACTATGTGCTATGGACTGGATTCCAGATTCCTATGTGAAAGCTCTCACCCCCAATGTAACTGTATTTGGGAGAAAGGAAGGACCAAGGTGGGAATTTGGTTTTTAGGAGGCCACTAAGGTTAAAAGACGTCAAAGGGTAGAGCCTACGCCTAATACCGTAAGACTGGTGGTGGTAGAAAGGCCACCTGAACACAGGGCGGAGAAAGGCTGCATAAGCAAGCCAGGAAGAGGGCTCTCCATGCTGGCACCCTCTCAAGACTCTTGGCTTCCAGGTCTGTGGTATCTTGTCGTAGCTGCCTGAGCAAACTGGTACCCTGGGCTACCTTTTCAAATACCTCCCAAATTAAAGATTCAACAATGTATATGTGTGTACATGTGTATGTCTGCACAGGTGTGTGTTGGGGCTTAAGGGGTTGGGGAGCAGAAAAAGGAGATGACCTTGCTTTTTTTTTTTTAAACATATTTTTTGAAAGGGAAGGTTTTGAGACAGGGTCTCACTATGTAGCTCTGGCTGGCCTGGAACTCACCATGTAGACCAGGCTAGCCTTAAATGCAGAGGTTCTCCTGCCTTTGTCTTCCCAGTGCATGGATTATAGGGTGCACCACACAGCCCGGCAGGACATTCTTTTTTTGTATTAATTTAATTTTTGTGTATATGTGCATGTGTGCATACATGAGCATGCTACAGTGCCATGGAGGCCAAAGGACAACTTGCAGGAGTCTTTCCTTTCACTATGTGGGTCCCAGGGAGCAAACTCAGGTCCTCAGGTCTGGTGGCAAGCACTTTACCCACCAACCACCTCATCTACCCTTCTTGTTTCTTCACTGCTGAAGGGCTGGGAAGAAAAAGGCTGAACTGGGCCATGGAATCAGGCAGGCCTCTTGCTTACCACATCTCCTTCCTGTCTAAAGTGAACCCCTGGTGCTCCTTGGAGCCTCTCCCACCTCTATTAGTATGTACAATAGAATGAAACCTGGACAACATCCTAGTTGAGGCCTTCATTAAACAGACAGGGAAACTAAGGCCCAGGGAGGAAGGGACTTGGTTCAATCTTTTCCAGTTGAGTTTATGAGGTAAAATTGAGCCCCTAGGGCCACAGGCTCAGCTTTAGTCATCATCCTTTATGACTTTCCCCCAAATACTTTCTACCTGCACTGAGTGCTTGTCGACTGCTCAAAGGCCCTCCGGGGAATGTTTGCACACAGAAGAGATGTGTCACTGGAGACAGCCCCACATAGAGGGCAAGAGATGGGAAGGCTGTGTCTGCTGACAGTGTGGTCTCTCACTCTCTCTGACCTACACTAGTCCTTCACCTGGTGGAGGTGACAAAGAGTCTGATGTCACACAAGTCTTGACCACTTGAGAAGCTAAGTGCCCAGAAGAACTCTAACTGCTCAAGCGGATGAGACTCCCCAGGCAGGACAGTAACTTTAATAGGTTAATTATCATCCACACTAGACTTTTATTAAAAACACAGTAAATTCCCACGTCCATGCTTTGCAAGCTTTAAAATAAGCTTCTGAAATAGTGTTTCTCTAATTGCTTCCAGAAACATCAAAGTTCTATGAAATATTCAGCAGTTCACTGGGGTGGGGGAATACTACACTGTATTTTTTTCTAAGATTTATTTTGTAAACATGTAAGACAAGTTCTAGGCATTTGCTGTTGGTCAAATTAGGCAATTCACAATCTGCCTTGAAGTAAAAGTACTATTCTCAAGATTACCAAAAGCATTTTTTCCTTTTAGTTCTTATATTCAAAGGGTGGAAAGAGGAGAAGTCTTAACTTCTAAGTTACACCTTGTTAAATAAGGTTTAAAAGCAAATACTTAAGACAACAAACTTGTCCATGCAGCGGTTACTCTGGGAGGCTATAACATACTACTGAGTACTCAAAGTTCATTCAAGCATCTCAACAAAACTTTGATACCACTCTGGTAGAGGTCTGAGGAGTGCTGCTTCAGGCAGAACAGACCCCCCGAGGGAGTTATTTTCTGCCTCCTGTTCTGGATTGTGGTCACTTTCCTAACCAGTGGGACTAGAACCTAAGAACTGGTTCACTGTTCACTTTGGGTTCTCGCCTACCTGCCAACTTCCTTTCGTTTAATCCTAGGGCAAATGGATATTTTTCTTAAAAAACATTCTTGGAAAAAAAACTTCTTGGAGCTGGAGAGATGGCTCAGTGATTAAGAACACTGGCTGCTCTTGCAAAGGACCTGGGTTCAGTATCCAGCACCCACATGGTGGCTTACAACCACCTGTAACTCCAGTTCTAGGAGATCCAAAGCCCTCATTTGGGCCTCTGCAGGCACCAGGCAAGCACATGATGCACATACACACATGCAAACAAAGCACTCATACACACAAAATATATAAATCCTAAAAAAATTTGGTGGTCCTTATGAGCTGAGCTACTGTGAGGTTTGGCTGGGTCTGTCAGCCATTCCTAGTTGGGACTTGGGGAGGCCTAACTTCTCATTTTCCTTCTCTTTGCCTCTTCTTTCGGATGCTGGTAGAACCCGGGTGTCCACATGCAGTGTCCACGTGCTGCCACAGCACACGGCTGACCTCCGCGCCCACCTAGCTGAAGCAGCATTGCTTTGCTTCCCTCCTGCCCTCCATCCTCTTCCAGGCAGCTTCCAAGACTTACAGCTTGCCTACCCTGGCGGTTTTTTTTTTTTTTAAACTCTAATAAAAATTACCTCAAGTTTAAACAAAATCATGCATCTTAAACTACCTACATGATTTCCCTGAAAAAGTTTTATTATACTGGGTAAGCTTCAGCTTTCAGCTCAGATATGGTCAGGTCATCAAGATGTGATGGTTATTGAGATTGACTTAATGAGTGTCTTTTCCTACTGCAAACACAATATATACACCACTGAATAATCCTCCCCTTCTTGCATCTGGTGGTCTGATCTAGAATTAGACAAGCTAGCACAGAATGTGTTAGAGCTGGGTTGGGTTACCACAATTCATTCATTTCCCAAACACTTTTGAAAGCACTACTTACACTGGGCTGGCCTGGTGCAAGGACACAGAGAAAACAACATGGAGACACCTGCTCTTTAGGAGCTCATAGGCTGGAAGGAAAAAAAAAACATGAAAATAAGACATTGCATATATATGGCAGATAAATGAGAACTGGCCTATATGAGGCCCTGGGACCTCAGAGGGCAATCTGCTCTTCTGGCTGGGGATTTACAAATTCTATAAATGTTCATGGAGGATTTGCTAGGTCCAAGCATGGTCGTAAGCACTGGGAAAGCCCTAATGCATAAGCCAAATGTGGTCCCTGATCTCCCAAGCTTGCAGTCTAGCAAACACACAAACTAGAATAGGAAATGATAGTCCAGTGTAAAGTGTGCTGGGCTCAGGGCATATGACTTGGCATTATACACTTCAGTTAATCACTACATTTGTCTGAAAGGTTTTTTTTTTGAAAAAAAGAAAGAAAACAAAAACAGCTGTAGGGTGACTGGGCCAGTCTACCTCTGCCCTCCCCTAGCAAACTTGGGCAGACTGGGAGAACGTGGACAGGTTTATGCTCTGCTGCTCCTGTGATCTAAGTTTCCAAACTCTTCAAAAGTGACCTCACTGAATAGGGTTCTTACACCAAAAATAAGCAAGCATTTGCACAATATGGTCCAAATTTGCAGGCCCAACTACCTCACCTGGTACTCAAGATGATCTTTTCCCAGCAAGGTAAGAACTGACTACAAAGGAATCTTGTGATGCTGGTTTTCAATGTGGAAGCTGCCTCGGGGTTTCCAAGAGGAATTTTGATTACATTAAATTTTTATTTGGGGCACTGACTTATAACCTAACCCTGGAATCAGCTAAAACTCCTTCACTGCAATACTGGGAGACACATACGAGGAAATCTTAGTTTGGCTCTAAATATTGAGGACAGCCTCTCAGAGGGGTCTTTGGACCTTGATGATGAGGGAAACGAAGAAGGCAGGACTGAGGCAGGATAGGAAAGGACTGAGTATGCAGTCTGAACGTTGGTCAGATCAAGATGGATACAGGAAGCTGGGCATGGTGGCGCACACCTTTAATTCAGGGGGTAGGCCTATCTCTGTGAGTTTGAGGCTAGCCAGGGATACATAGTTAAGACCCTATCTTTAAAAATAAAAAAGATAGATACAGGAACTAGTGACCAGAGGACATAAAAGAAACAACAGGTCACAAGATACTGCCAGAGCAGAGGCTACATTTGATCAGTTTCATAGGCTATTCACCTTGAAGCACATGAAAATATGCCCAACACCTGAAACCCTGCCTCAAAAATACAAAAACAAAATAAAGAGGAGAGGAGGAGGAGGAAGAAGAGGAGGAAGAAGAAAAGGCTGGGGGAGGTGGCGGCGGCAGCAGCAGCAGCAACAGAAGAAATAATAATGCCTGCATCACTAGTTATTAGTAAACTGCAAATCAAAACCAGAGTCAGGGGCTAGGGATATAGCCTGGTGGTACAGGACTTGTCTAAAATGCACAAGGCCCTGGGTTGATGGCTGGCACTGGAACAAGAGAAAACACATACATAGTGAGATATCACTTCATGCTAGAAAATAACAAATATTGGTGAAGACACGGATAAACTGCTGGTAGGAATGCAAAATGACAGCTCTATGGCATTAATGATAAGTTACTATATGACCTAGTAATTCTACTGCCAGGTATAAACCCAAGAATAAGGAAAACACATCCATGAAAAAAACCTATACATGAATAGCCACAGAAGCCTACTCGTAATAGCCAAAAACTAGAAACAAGTGAAACTCCCTTTAACTGATGAATGATAAATAAAATGTGGTATATCCATACAACTTGGAATGTTAATCTGCAATTTAGAAACTGAAGTACTGATACAAGCCACGAGATGGATGGACCTTGTAAACATGTTAGGTCAAAGAAGACATCTACAAATAGACATATAGTGTATGACATTTGCGAAATGTCTGTCCTAGTCAAATGCACAAGGAGAGAAAGATTAGAGTTGCCAGGGACAGGGAGAGTAAGAATGGGAGCGACTGCTGCTAACGGTAAATTATTTTCTTGATGAAAATGTTCTAAAATCGATCATGGTAATGGTTACACAACTCCATAAATATTCTAAAATCTACTGAAATGTACACATTAAAAGGATGGAACTATACACTAGGTAAATCATATCTCAAGTAAAAGTTTACCCCAGCTGCAGCTGCTATGGGAAGAGCAGACAGAGGATGTCACAGAGAGAGAAGACAGAACAGTAGCTGAACCAGGCAAAGAGGGACTCATGGAATCAGATTGGAGGGTGGCCGGCAGAGGAGGAGGAAGATTTACAAGTTATCCTGGATATTGGGCACTTTTACAAATAGGGAGAGTAGAAAAAGAAATGAGGTATCTGCATTTATTACCAAGCAGCAAAATTATATTGAAAATCCTCTACATGTAAATACTAAGCCCACATGCACAGAAAGTACCCTGGATAAAGCATGCTGAACTGCCAGCTGGGCTGTCCCAACTGTCCACTCTCACTCTTAAGTGCCAAAGGAAGGCTGAGCATACAAGGCTCAAAATGTTGAAGACCTGAGCAGTTCTGAGTGCGGGCTGAAGAGTGAGAGAGGGGAGAAAAGCCAGCACTTCAGGAAATAAAATCCCTGAAGCTGCCTCTGAGTTCTCTCTGCGCTGTAAGAACTGCAAGGCTGCTAAGGTAGGCGTCTTTCTTGGTTAATCAAAGAGCTAGTTTTGAGGACATATTGCTTATCTTCAGTAAGTTCTCCATCTCTAGCAAGAGACTGATTAGTGCTGAAAGGTCCTGGAAAAATGGGCCTGAATGCTGGTTGGAAAGGGTAATGACTAAGAAACAAAAAGCAAGCCTGGGGAGTTCTCTAAACCCTGAGGAAACTGCGTCAGGTGGGAACCACATGCACATCTTTAACCCACTGGTAGAACCAGTGACTGTAACAGGATGGGGTAAGTCCCTATCTATAACCTGTGCCTGCCTTGTCTCCCTGAAACTTTGGCCACTTCAACAGAAAGTGTTGCAGTTTCAAGAAGAATAAATAAAACACTAGAGACAGGTGCCAGAAACTGCAAGTCATTCACTTGCTACATCGGGAACCCAAGGCTCAGGTCCATAGGAAGAGTCCTGGTTGGCATCTAGGTCTCTAATTCTTGGGTACTCGAATGTCTCACTCTACCAAACTCTGCACTTTCAAAGAACCTGGCTCTGAGCTTACACAGGGCAAGCAGAGCTTAGAAACCTCAGAAGCTTCAGGTCTCAACTGACAAAGAAATCAGAACCACTCCTTTCCTGAGATCCTACTGGGAAGCTGAAACATGTCTTGGTTATATGCTCCCATCTTTCAGAAGAGAAGGAAAAAGTAGGTAAACTAACATAACATGCACAATACAGCTTTGTTACAACTCTCAAATATTACGCCTTCTACTTTATTAACACTGTTCCACATTCATTCAACAGTGTTGGGACACAGGCTCAGCCACAAGTTAAGAATTCTATGATCCAGGGTAAAGGTAAAGAGCTGTGACATCCCAAAGAGAGAGAGGCTTACAACTGTCTCTAATTCCAAGGTTCTAATGTGCTCAAGTGAAACACCATTTTTAGACCTGCAGAGGCATACGTTATTTAATACTTCAAAATAAAAATCATATGGGAAAACAAAATAATTTCCTTTTCATGGTAAAATAATTTGAAAGGAGTTTAAAAATGAACTAAAAATTTCTGAAGCTATGATCTTATTTGCCAGTTTTGAAGAAATCTTCGGGTACAACTCAGAGACAGAAAGAATAAATTATCAATGTATCACTTCTAAAGTGATAATAAACAAAATCCCATCTCAGATGGATGGAATATTTTTTTTCTACAGTGGCCACAAAGCAAACTGAACTCTGTACAACAGACCATATAGTTAGTATCATTCAAAAATAACGAGACTCCTCTCTTCACCTTCTTCCAAAGTATATAATATATATTTGACAGCACAAAAGAAGACACCACTTGAGCTTTCCCTGTAGCCAACAGGAAGAATTTCTACATATAAAAATTAAAAATTTAAAGTTTTAAGTCATTAATAGTTTTTAAACATAATACAGACTTAAAAATTGTTCAACATTAACCCAAGACCCCACCTCTAAGCACATAAATCAATTCCAGATCCAGAAGTCACAGTTGTCTGTCCCTAAAAGTCCCATAGCACTGAACTTAATCTTTGCATCAAGCTGACAGCCAATAAAAGGCCCTAACAGAACGATTGCTGCTGTCTCTTATCTACCTAGGTGGGCAGAGCATCTCAGAGGTCAGGTCCATGAGATCAGCCCCCACACTAAGGTTCTGGAAGGGTGAGCTGGCAGCTTCCCTCATCTTCCCCCTTGAAGGCTGTCCAATAAGCACCTGGGAATTACTTTTCTTGGGAAAAGGGTGCTGGTAACAGCTGTCAGGGCCAAGGCAATAGTGAGAAGTTCAGTTCTCTGCTCTTTGGATGAACTGTGTAAAACATTTCTTTTAAAAGACACAATGTTAAAAATATTACGAAAAATGTCTACAAAATCTGGAGGACTGCCTTTTCTCAAAGGGTAAAGCCTGTGGGGTAGTGGGAAAAGAATCGAGGGCCCAGAACTGTAACTCTGCAGAAGAAAGAGATGCCCTTCAAAACTCATCACATTCTTAAGATGTCCTGCTGAAACAGCAACAGTTGAGGGTGACCATATGAGGGAAGGGCACCAACTCCTGCAAGGGAGGCTCCTACTGTGCGGTCCACCCTGTGTAAGAATGTCAAACTTTAGGACAGCTGCCTCAGGTCTGGGGCATCAGGACTCTGCCTCTGAACCAGAGGTACTTTCCCGACTAACTTCAATCTGGAGAGATGGTAAGCTATCTAACCGGCTCTTCTTTTGGCGAGACTGTTCTTTCTCCTTAATCAGAGCCCCCCATGCCCTCTGCAGCTCCGAGTCATCTTCCTCAGTGCCAGGTGCTCTGTGATCCACTTTCTTCCTGTTCTTTTCTTTGGTCTTGGGTGTAGATCCTAAGCGAGTCCATAAGCCACCTGTTTGGGTAAGAAGATACTTCAGTTTGGAAACCAATGCTGAGCACCAGGGTGGTTCTAAGGAAGCAGGTGCAACTCCAACACCTGCCATACAGGAAACATCAGTGGTCTATAGCACTTACAGCTAGCATGCAAATGGAAGGCCTGAGACCCAACGTGAGATGCAAGATGCTCAGAACAGGTGTTCCACATTAGAAACAGGATAACCACCTGAGACTTTTCAGTCACATCTACCTCTCCCTACCTATCTCATGCTGTGTATCACTTCTGTCTGCCAAGAAACTGCCAGTTCTAACATTCTACAAACCAAGGGGCCCATTTGATTGTGAACTAGCCTCAGAGTTTCAGCTGACTATTAATTTTTAGAGTGTTTATTAAAATCTAAATAATAATTGAGTGTTTAGATTGTTGTGGCACAGATACACTATGAGGCAATTAAAACTTTTATTTATCAAAAGTAAGGCAACGTGGAAAAATTGTTATTGTAAAGTGCTGCATGAAGAAAATAGGGTTTGTGTGGGGAAAAAGACTAAAATACATATATGAAACTAAAAAGAAGCCCTGTTGGCATGATGCAGATACTGGTAATGAGATGGCAACAAAGACAGCAGTTCAGTTACCGGAAGAGGAAGGAGCATTGATTTTTGGCATGTGCTGCTTCTTGCCCCAACCTCTTAGGTTACAATCACTGTTCTCAACTTTTTTCCCATTCCCACCAGCATGCGCTGCTGCTCACCTGATTTCCTCTCCCGAGTATCAGAGTAGAGGCCTTTAATATCTTGCCTGGGAACACCTAGCCTACTATGTACATCCGACGAGGGCTCCCTCCGAACCACAAGGTTACTACTAAAAGCCTTTTCTGGAGAATATGGTCTTTTTCCTAACCGCTGGCGAATGTCTGAAAACAGAGAAAAAGTACTCCTGTTACCAAACCCATGCCTGACTATCAGTGCTGTCAAATTGAGCTCTCTGAGAGACCTGATCCCAAATTTCTCTGAGGACACAGGGCCTAGTACAGCAGACTTCTCTAAACATCTATTCTCTTCATAATCGGTCTTGACTCCTGGGAAAATTCAGACCCAAGGGCTTTCAGCTGATTGCTTCTGAAACAGAATCACCTTTTCCTTTTTTCTTTTTCTTTCTTTCTTTCTTTCTTTCTTTCTTTCTTTCTTTCTTTCTTTCTTTTTCTTTTCTTTTCTTTTCTTTTCTTTCTTTCCTTCTTTCCTTTTTTTCTTTCTCTCTCTTTTTCTTCAGTAGAACCAAGCAAAACTAAATAACGTAACAATTTCAGTTAACAAACAATACTGCAAGCTCCCAAAGGCAGAAGCCATAATCTTTGAACATATAAGTACTTCTTAATAAACTTACTACACTTAACCAGTGAATCTAATGAGATTGGTAAAAAGCAAAGAATAAAGGCAAAATGCGCCAAACCAAGTATGTTTTTCCTCCAACCCCCTCACAAAGCTGCTTGTTCTCAAGCTCATGCCAGCAAACAGCAGCCACGACAGCCACAGGTTCAGTGCAAAGCTCTGCACTGGGGCTCTTGCCATCTCATCAACCTCCCCCAGGAAACAATACCCATCAGCCTGGCCTCTCTGGCCAAGCCTCCTTGGTAGCTTCTCCGCCATTCCTCCTCCTTCCTGGCAGTGAATCTTCCCACAGCCCCAGTCTCATTCTTTGTCTTCACCATCCTTATCAAGCTCACACCTTGGTACTCCATTTTCTACTCCCACTCCACTCCACCCTTCCCCAAAGCTAACTTTCTAAAACAGGTATATGATCAAGTTATTTCCAATTTCAAAAAAACTGTCTGCCAACTGAGTTCCTATTCCTTCCCAAGTTCTAGCCCTAAAACCACTTTTTCTGATTCTAAGCTTTCTGATCCTAAAACCACCTTTTCTAATCCTCCCAGCAGATCTATGGTAAGTCTGCAACAGCCTCTCCAAAGACTTCTCAACTCCTAGCCTGGGGCCTGATAGCAAGCCCTCCTCCACCCACATACCTACTGCATCAGTATTTGTACATACAAATGGTCTAGCTCAAGCTCAACCAGTTAGCTAACCAACCAACTTAATTTCTACTGCTCTCGGGTATAAAGTATACCAAGGAAATAGTAAAATAACTTTCAGTTAAAAAAGTATCAAAAGCTAGTTTTGCCAAAATCTGTATTTATTCTTCCACATCCTGAAAACACCAATGCTTAGCCTAAGATTTAGATTGGACAGATAAGAACAATTAGATCAATTAAAACTGGCATTTTTATCTAAGAATCTACCCCTGACCTAACTGCTCTCAGGAGCTCAGAATGAAGCCAGAAACACAAGGGAAGAACATACCTGACTTGGTGCTGCTGACTGCTGGCCGTGGACATGACTGTTGACGCTTTTCATCTAAGAGGTGACGGACATCTGAGAATTTCTCAGGTGGTAATTTGTTACCAATTCGATTTTTTATATTGCTTGTGGATATACTATCTGCCCTCATGGAGTTCCTTTAGGGTAAAAAACAAAAACAAAAATGGGGGAGCACAACTAACCAATTTCAACTATGAGACGAGCAAGGCACAAGCAACAGCCTCATACCATAAAGAAAACAATTTAAGAAACTCTAATATGGCCAACATCCACTTATAAATACCACTGACTGATAATAACTTGCTTAGGAAAGCCATGGTCAACATGCTGTGAAGAGATGGATGAGGATAAGCAGGTTGCTGGTCTTCCTAGGGTGGTTCCTGCCTGATACTTGTACATTTTATCACAGAACACATAACCGAAAGTCCCTTCTCCTAGGCCAACAAACATTACCCAGAGGCCTGCAAAGAGGCTGGAGTTCTTGGTTCACCCAAGCTACAATCTGGCTGTGGTCCCAACACAGGAAGGTCTACAATACCCTTCCTTTAAAGACACACTTCCCTGTCAACAGATCACCTACTCTTCTAGAGAGCATTATTGAACCAGAATTCTCTATTAGAAAGTTCAGTGAAAACTAAAAATAAAGACTCAAACAAGGTCACACACATCAACATTTAAGGCATTTTTTTCTTCCTGCCCAAGAACATCTTAGAAAAAGTATCCCCAAGCCAGGCCTGAGGGTGTAGGCCTATAATATCAGCAACTTGAGAGACTGAGGCAGGAATAACACAAGTTCATGTCCTATCAGAGTTGTGTAAAGCCGCCCTTGTCAATCTAGTGAGACTGTCTCAAAATTTTAAAAACTAAAAATTTTAAATTAAAGAAAGAGTAACCCTAGAATCTAACCTTCACAGTTTTGTATACCCTATCTATACTCTAGAAACCAAAGAAATGGGCTACCCAGTGAGACCTTATCTCAAAATCAAAAATAAAGGAATAAAAAAATAAACAGGATCAGCAAGATGGTAAGGGCACTTGCTTCCAAACCTAATGGTCTCTGTTCTATCCCCAAATCCACAGGGTAGGAGAGAACCAACTCCCACAAACTGTTCTTTGACCTACACACTTGTACTGTGGCATTCGCTTGTTCACATAAGCACCTGTGCACATACATACAGACACCCATACAAAATAAACATAAAAAAATTTTATGTAAAAATAAATGATTAAATGATAGCTTCAAACAGTGCACTGTACATGGTTGGAAAAAAAAAAAAACAGATGCCTAAAATAGTGGCAATAAGAATATAAGTACACAGATACATAGATATTTGGAGAAAAATTTGATGCTTCTATTAAACTCCTACAAAGGACTGAAAATTAGGGTAAAAATCACTGCAAACATGAAGAATACATCTGTAATTAGCACTCAAAAATTAAATTACAGGGTAAGAATATATCTCAGTGGGAGAGTGCTTGTATGAATGCACATATGGGGTCTTGGGTTCAAATCTCAGTACTGCCAAAGTAAGTACGTAAATATTTAAATAGTTTAGAGTTAGAATTAAAGGAAAGAAAAAAGTATTTTTACCTGATACTTTTCAACTGTGATTCAACTTCATCAGCATACATGGTCATTTTCATGCTTTTCTTTGGCGAGGGAGTGGAAATCATTTTCAGTTCCAGATCATAGTCCATTTCATCGGAATCTGAGCTGCTCGCGCTGGACCTCCTGGCCGTGCTCCGCTCACGCATTTGCTTGAGAGCTGGAAGCTCCTCATGGTACTCTACTACAACCCTGTCGTCTGCATCCATGTCCTGCTCCTCCTCCTCTTCCTCTTCCTCCTCCTCTTCAATGGGTTCCTCGGGAACATTCACTAATCCTGAAGAAATTTAACCCAAGAAATTAGAAATAAAACTAATAAATATGACTCTATTCTACTTTGGTGGGAAAAAACAGCCATCTCTGGCATGCTATAAAAGTGATCTAGCAGCCCAATGGAATGTTTATTCATAAGTTTTATATTCATAAACTTGTCCAATTTATCTAACTCCTACATCAATATTTCAGGTATACTCAAGGTCATTTGCAGATGTGAGCAGACCAACAGAAAACAGTCACTGGACACACTTCTTCCTGGCTGAGGTGGAAAAGGGCAACCCTACCTTCTTACTCATCTCCTACAATGTAAGTTAAGTCCTTTTCAATCTACTGACCACATTTTTGTGCTTTCTGTTGATGATTTCACTATTTTAAAATGGCCCCCAAATATAGTACTGAAGTACTGTCTAGTGCAAAAAGTTTGTGGTGCACCTTGTGAAGAAAATATGTATTAGAAAAACCTCATTCAGGCATGAGCCACAGTGCTGTCAGCTGTGAAGTCAATGTCTATTAATCAATAGTACATATTAAATTTGCTGTCTGTAAACAGAAAAATAGGTACAGCAAGGTTCATACTACTCAGTTGATGAAAAAAGTGTGACCAGAGGTTTTGTATGGTTCAGTATTTGCTAGTTCGACATTCAATGGAACTTCATTATCACACAATAACCCTAAATAATAAAAATCAACATACTTCAAAGTTTATTGACTAGAGAGATGGCTCAGTGGTTAAAAGCAAATAGTACTCTGGTGGAGTACCCAAGCTTGGTTCCCAGTATCCACATCTGGTGGCTCACAATGCCTTTGAACTCCAGCTCCAGGGGATATGACACCCTCTTCTGGTCTCTCACTCAAGCATGCAAACCCCACTACCATATACACACAATTTAAAAAATCTTAAAAAATAAAGTTTATGGAATAAAGCTTATGGTAAATGGAAGAAGCAAATATAAAGTGTGCATCGACAATAATTATAGTATTTATTATGAGCATAAATGAGTAAGATAAATGTAAAATGAAACCAGTTACTATAATATGGTGCTTGAATTAGAGGCAATTTCTTTTTAATTTTAGATGAACGTAAGGAGCAGATTTTTGACAATATCTTAAAAGTAACTGAAAGTTGGAAAAGTATAACTGTGTATCAGAAAAATTTATGCATTATTAATATGTATATTTCAAACACACAATTCTGTGCATATATATTAACTAAAAATATACACACTCCATCTCCCCCAGACACATGTACATGTTATTCTGTTTGTAAGCCAACTTGAGTTCTATAAATCGTGTGGCAGATTCCACACATAAGTTCAAAATAAAAAAACTAAATCTTTAGAAAGCGCAATGAAAATGGTTCCTTTAAAATAAACAAGAGAAGGACAGAAAGAAAACTCAAGTCATAATATTCACTTTTTAGTAGCATTCATATGCAGAAACCAGTTTGTAAAATCACTCAGCATGACAGCCTGTTTACACTGTCAGAGAAGGAACAATAAAGTCAGCCAATTTAGCAGTTTTGTGGCTTTTTATTTCCAAGCAGTTGTTGGTATTAATAGTAAAAAAGTTCCTAAGAAAAGCTTTGTTTTATTTTTTTTCTCTCTCACATTTGGTCTTTATTAGTTTTATAAAATCATTTGACCTCTTTGCATGGGCAATTTAAAATTAATTATGACTTGACTTACTTTCCTATACGTTGGCAGAGGGTGAGGGCAAGGAAGAGAGGATGGTAAAGTTTGGAACCTAAGACTGTATAAGAATAAAGTATGATTTCGAGAGGCAAACATGTGTCTACCCAAGAGCTGAGCAGGCAACTACCAGAATGCCGGTGCTTATACGACGTCAAGCCCACGTCATCCCCAATCAGGGCTCTCTTCTTGATCACATCCCTCTGTATACGACGGGAATGGTATCTCCGCTTCCTGCAGTATTGCAAAAACAAGCACATCATCAGAAACCAACAGGGATAAGGCTGGACTCCACCAATTCATTCCAACTCCACCACCACAACATTAGGTACTTTATGAATAACAAGAGATTTTAAATGAAACTGAAGCAGTATTCTCTTCTAATTTACCACAGCTAAGAATCATGAATTCTTCCCCTGTCTTCCTTCAGCCAACAGGTTTGACATTCCCACCACAGGATAATTGAAGCAGAAGTTAAATTATTACATTTTTAAGGTGGGCACAATGACACACACTTGTTATCTCAGTTCTCAGGAGGCAGAAGCAGAAACATCAGGAATTCAAGGTCAGGCTTGTCTACATACAGAATTTGGGATGCGTTTCGGTTATGAGGCCTTGTCTCAAAAAACTAAAAACAAAAGCTGCATGTGGTGGCAGACAGACATTTTTAATTCCAGCACTCAGGAAGCAGAGGCAGACAGATCTCTGTGATATTGAGGCCAGCCTGGTCTACATAATGAGTTCCAAGACAGCCAGGGCTACAGGGAAACGCTGTCTCAAAAAACTAAGCTAAACTAAAAACAAAACCAAACATTCTGAGTGGTCAGCAATGACTGTGGAGACTTCTAATTGGATAAAGTACTCAGAATGATTCTTGAAACCCTACCAAAAATGGGACACCTACATCACCCCACCAAGTCTCAGGAACATTGTAGAAATGAGACTGGAAAAATGTGAAAGCCAGAGAAAAGGGGGGCTGGGCAAATAGCATAGAACACTGACTTCCTTGGCACTGCATGTCTTTTGCACTCTTGAACTCACAACAGTGTTAATTACCTGCCCAAGACTGGGCCCATCATCCCCATCATGGAAGGAGGAAGGATGATGGGGACTCATTCTTCCCTAAGGATTTAAACATAGTTAATGGCTGATGCGGGAAGGAAAGACATTTTCTTCAGTGGTATAACTATTGCTAAGGTACCTATGCTCCTGTTAAAAAACTAATGAAATTCACTAGATCACATAAAAAAAGAGAAAAAAAGACATGAAAGTAGAAAGGAGGCTAGCTGGGAAGAGGAGAGGCCAGCAGGAGGGGGAGAGAAGGTAAGAAGCAGGGGAATGATCATGATCAACACACACACATGTATGAAAATGTCTTATGAAATCCATTATTACATGTAATTAATTTATAATTCTTTAGACTCACCATGAATTGCTAAGAATTCCTTTCATGCCTCCATAATTGGGATTCCCATATTTCATATAATACTGACTTCTTCTGGCTGCTCCAAGTTCCTTTTTGTCATCTTAAAATTAATTAAAACAGTTACTTAGGATTTCTTGTGAATGTGAAGACAATATTGAATATTTTGTTTCTTTGGGTTTTGGTGGGGGAAGGGTCTCATTTAGCCCAGGTTGGCCTCAAACTTACTACGTAGCCGAGACTAACCATAAATTCCTGATCCCACCTAATTCAACATCCCGAGTGCTGGGACTATAGGTATGCACGACTGCCCATATCTGATCAGTGCAATATGCCAACACAAAGGGAAAAGCCACCATAAATATTCCTTCTGAATGTATACTAGGGTGGAATGCAAATGAGATAGAGCAAAACAGAGGCTGACTGAGCTTAAGCTCCTGTTTTTGAGTTAATTAACTTAGTAAAGGAAGTACTACAAGAAATAAGTAACCCGAGATATGAAGTTCTAGAGGTAGGGGTGTGGCTCAGTGATTGATCACTTGTCTAGCAACTGCAAGGACACAGGTTTGATTCCCAGTATCATGAAAGATAGAAGGTTCTAAGGCACATAAGAAGTTTTCAGAAGTGCCATTTTTTTTACTGTTCCCTGATAGATGATATTCATTTTTGAATGACAAATGTTACAATAACACAGAACAAGAACTAGAGGATAGAACTATAGATAAGTCTGTTATTTGGCAAATCTAAATATTTCTCAAACTGTCTCATGAAAAGAGCTTAATATTATACTTCTAGAATGTGCTCAATAGTCACAATGAGCAAAGCAGGGGAAAACCCACAGTTGTCATGTCAAAATGCTGGTTAACAGGAAAGAAAGATGGCAGGTGAATATACATTTTTATCAAAAATAGTAACAGAAAAAGCTTCAGCAGCTCCTTAGGCACTATGACCTCAGAGCCAACAGCAGTAAATTATCCAACACTAGGGCACACGGCACAATGCTAATCAGTATGTGTACTGGTCTACACATCCCCTAAAAATAAAACCAGCCCACTAGCTAAACCTAGACCCTGAGCACATAAAGTACAAACCGAGTCTGGAAAAATAAGATGTTTTGCTGTGCTATAAAGAAAGTGCTCAAGGAACCATGGAGATGTGAAAACACAGTGTGAAGTAGCAAAGTCCAAGAAAATCTGTGAACCAAAATAATGATGGTGGGTCACGGGTGGTGGCACACACCTTTAATCTCGGCACTTGGGAGGCAGAGGCAGGCAGATCTCTGTGAATTCAAGTCCAGCCTGGTCTACCTAGCAAGTTTCAGGTGAGCTGGAACTAACAAAATTATGGTAATAGCAGACCATAATTCATTGAATAAGAATCTATTTTATAATAAGCAAAGAAGTGAACAAACAGGTTAAGGGAAAGTTGTCCTCTGAGGAGAAGCCAACTAAAAATGGAGCAAGAAAATCATCAACGGATGCTATCAAAATTGCACTGAAGTGTGATGAACAGGCTGAATATTCAGTCTCTAAGCACCTCTCCATCTTTTTTTTTAAGCTACAAACACAACAAAAGTAGCTTTATGATGGAAAGGAGGAAAAGGCTGCCAAGTCCGGAGAGTGGGACACCGTCACGTCTGGAGAGTAAGTCCGGAGAACGGGACACCGTCATGTCTGGAGAGTCCTGCCATCGATGTGCAGCTTGGTTTCATCAGGAGGAAACAGAAACACAAACCAAGGACATCTATAAAACAATAAACCTATATACTCATTCTCAGTGGTTAAGAGCACCGGCTGTTGTTGCAGGGGACCAGGATTTGGTTCCCAGCACCCACACGGGGGCTAACTGTCCATAACACCAGTTACAGGGAATTCGACATCCTCTTCTGATCTCCTAGTACATTGTATGACGTGCGTGCACTTACATGCATGCAGGTAATACATTCATACACATAAAACAAGAAAATATTTTAAAAACAATAAACATAATACACTCATTCTTTAAAAGTGTCTCAGTCAAGGAAAACAAAGCACAGGAGCAGTTCCAGATTAGGAGAGACTAAGCTATAAGACAATGAAATATTTCAGTCCTACAGCAAACACTAGACCCTGTAGGATGAATCTATACAAGACATATTTTGGGACAACTGAAGAAATCTAATCAACTATAGATAAGGCTGACAGTATGGCACTCAGATAAGATTTCCTGATTTTGACAACGATGTCCTACATAAGACAGTGTCTGTGTTCTTCAGAAATACATATTGAAGTATGTATGGGTGGCAAACTCCAATTCAATGTCAAACAATTAAAGCAATATGTATAGATTATAAATGGTTACACATACATATCTTTAATTCTCCCAAACCACTATACATAAAGTCTTATAAGGATCAGAGCTGAAAGGCCCAATGATGATATCTGTCCAGGAGAACAGTGCCAGTTAAAAGGCCTTTTTTTTTTAAGTTTTCACAGTTTACAGGTTGGCAAGATAGTTTAGCAGCAGGTAAAGGCTTTTGATACCAAGCCTGATAACCCATGGTAGCAGGAGAAAACCAACTCCAGCAAGGTATCCTCTGACCTCTACATGTAAGCCCTGGGTGTGTACACACACACACGCACACGCACACGCACACACACACACACACACACACATACACAAATGACTAAATAAAAAAATGTAATTTTTAATGGGGCTGGAGAGATGGCTCCGTGTTTAAGAGTAATGGCTGCTTTTGCAGAAGACCGGGTTCAGTTCCCAGTACCCACATGGCAGCTAACAACTATCTGTTAACTCCAGTTCCAGGGGATCCAATGCCCTCTTCTGACCTCCATGAGCACTGCTTGACACAGATGCACTTACATACATGCAAACAATGTACTCATACACATAAAGTATTTTAAATTTTTGAATTTTTAAAAAAAGTTGTCATAGTTTACAATGTAACTAGCTAAAAAACACAGAAGACAAACCAGCATTAATAAAAGCAATCTGACTTCAACCAGAAATCACACAAATGTACAAATAGTTAATGTTTACTTTCAGAGGTGGAGATCCCTTCTCAGTAAAGAACGGATGACAAAGCTATAGATGAAGACATGTTGTACATCTTTAGCTATCAGGGAAACACAGATCAAACCACACTGAGTCCATCTCATCCCAGTCAGAAGAGCTATTATCACAGTAACAACAAACACACACTGGCAAGCATGTGGGGTGAAAGGAACCTGCATGTACCATGAGGAAGGTAAATCAGCGCAGCCACTACGGAAGTCTATGTGCAGGGCTCTCCTCCAGATAAAAAATGCAGTGACCATACGACCCACTGACGCCATTTCTGGGTAAATGCCCAAAGGAATCAACGTCAGCGCACTACAGAGATACCTATGATTACCAAAACATCATTTGTAGGGCCAGAGAAGTGGCTTAGTGGTTAAGAGCACTGACTGATCTTGTAGAGTACCTGGTTTCAAGTCCCAGCACCCACATGGCAGCTAACAACCATCCATAACTCCAATTTCAGGGGATCTGACACCCTCTTCTGTCCTCCACTGGCACTTCACAACATGGGTGTACTTAGATATATGCAGGCATAACACTCATACACATAAAGTAAAATAAAAATAATAAATAAAATATTTAAAACAACAACAACAAACATTATTTGCAATAGCCAAGTTATAAAATCAGCCTTGGTATCCGTCAATGGATGAACAGATAAAGAAAATGTATGTGTATATGTATGGAGCATACATATAGAGTGACACATACGGAGCATTATTCAGCCATAAAAATAAAATTATCTCAAATGCAAAAAACTGGAGAACACTGAAGATCATGCTAAGCAAAACTCCACAGCTGTGAGCCTGAGAGTCAGATGGCTGCAACTTCCTGCATGATTTCTTAGGACTGCTGGCTGCTACAGTGGTCACCCTTCCAAATTTGGCACCACACACTCTTCAGAGTCCATCCCATCACTCCCAAAAGAACCTGCAGCAACTTTAAGGCACTGCCCCAAACTGGGATATACAATGGCATCTTTCACTGTGACAGACATGGCAAGTACAATTCTTCTGCTGGAATAATGCAGAAATGATGTAGACTTAGGATCTCAAAAAGCCATCTTCATATGACTCTGTGGTAACATGAGTGGCAGCACCAATGTGACTATTACCAATAGATTATCACCATATGCTCCTTTCTCTCTTGCAAGCTGTGGCAGATCAAGTTGAGCAAAGCAAGACTCACCTATCTACACTTTGGGCACACACTACTGGCCTATTTCCTGGGCACTATGAAGATGAGAATCTTCTATATGACAAGACGTATGAGAACTTCATGAAAGAGGAAGACATGACGGATAATGGGATCTCAAGAGGCACCTCAACTGCACCTACCAGTATGCTGAATGCCTGGGGTACTACACTTAATCTCACCTGAAACCAGCCCAACCAAGACACCAAGGAATAGGTCAAGCAAACAAAGGATCTGGTTCAAGAGAAGTTTTTGCAAAGACCAAACTTCTAGCAACACAGCTAGTTGCCAGTCTTGGTGGGAGAGGCCCTGGTCCAATGATTCTAGGTGGATTTAAGTGGGTTGATTGTGGAATTGGCAAGGAATCAGAAAGAGCCTATTTACCACCCAGAATCTGGGCTGTCTCCTTGGTGGTTGTCACTTTGTTCTCTACAGTGACCAGGATAGACAGTACTGGGTCCAGAGTATGCTCAAGGAGCCCCATCATTTCAAAGACAGCCACCCTTGTCATTGTCATGGTGGTATCTTTGGAATGATGCCTTCGATTAGATCAGAGGTCACCCTTGACTAAATCTTCATCCATGGCAGCAGCTTCAATGGTGGATTCTGCATTTTAGAGGATTTTCTGAGCCTGGTAAATGCCACTCTGTTTCAATGTCCAGCACCTACACCTTCTACAAATCTCCTACTCCAATAAAACTTCTATCTCTTTAAAGTCTCATAGTCAGGAGTGGTGACACAAGTCTTTTAATTCTAGCACTCTGGAAGGCAGAAGCAAGAGGATCTCTGTGAGATCAAGGCCAGTTGGTCTACACAGTGAATTCCAAGCCAGCTGGGGTTACCAGGAGACCCTGTCTCAAAAAACAAAACAAAAACAAAGACTCACAAAATAACGTGTTTGCCCCTGCTCCAATTCTGTGTATGAATGTTTTGTCTACATGTATGAAAATACACTCACATATGCAATGCACGTGGAGACCAGAAGAGGGCAACAGATTCCCTGGAACTGGAGTTACATTGTTAGCTGCCATGTGAGTGCTGGGAACTGAACCTAGGTCCTCTGCAAGAGCAGCCAGTGCTCTTAACAGCTGAGCCATCTCTCCAGCCCCACGTTTGTTCCTGTACATGGAATTTAAGAGTTAAATAAAAGGAAGACTATCAAGGAGGTGGAGGGAAAGAGAGGGAGGGGTGATAAGAAAAGGCAATAAAGGAGATGAATATGACCAGAGCAAATCATCATATGCATGTATGGAGATGTAGTAATGAAATCTGTGACAAGACAATAAATATACACTAACAAATACACATAAAAAGAAATTCCTTCTCAGTAAGTAGGCCATTTTTTCATAAATACAATGTATTTGTTTGAAGGAAGCTTTGGGATTACTTGATCTAACCTCTAATCAAAAGAGGAAGGTATCACTCAATAATTAATCATTCTGATTGAAAAATATCAAATTTACCTTTTGTAGCGAATCTCATGAATAACCTATTTCCTTTAGCAAGTTTGTTAGCTGGACGAAGATCATTTCTTAACAGAGATTCTTCTTCTACCTGAGACAACGTGTCCAACTTAAGAAAAAAAGAACACTTTCAATATAAAAATTAAAGTATTTTTCATACTTTTTTCTGTAGATGAGTTACCATTAAGAAAGCATTCTATCTCTTAAATCGATCTTTGTTACAGAACTAGTTCCTCTGTAGACTTCTAAAGTCAGGTCTTCCGTGACTATCCTATCTAAAAGAACAGTCTCCATAATTATTGTGTGTGTGTGTGTCTGTATGTCTTTGTGTGTATGGATTTGTGCATGTGAGTACAAGAGGGTGTTTGAGTCCCAAGAGCTGTGAGCCACCCATCAAGAGAACTGGGAACCAAATTTGGGTTCTTTGCAAGAACAATACTCTTAACCACTGAACCATCTCTCTAGCCTCTATTTTATTTTTAAATTATTTATATGTGTGTGAGTATGCACATGTACCAAAGGAGGCCAAAAGAGTGCACTGGTTTCCTGGGTACTGAAGTTACAGGTGGTTGTGAGTTACCCATTAGGGGTACACACACTCTTAACTGCTATGCCACGCCACCTCTCCAGCTCCATTCTTCTTCCCTTTATCCTTACAGATTCACAACACTGTCTCCTAAGAGCATATAACTGTGTTTTTGTTCTCCCCACTACAATGCAGCTTCCAAAGGGGTAAAAACTTTGTTTTGCTTGATTATGTCCTCAGAATTTGTTATATAGTAATCACTTAACATCTAATTTAAACTTAAAATAAATATACACAAGAAGCACAGCACTTGCCTAGCATGTCCAAGGCCCTGGGTTCACCCCAAGCACCACACATACACAAAATTTTTTTAATGAATAATACATTTCAATATTTCTAACAAGCCCTACTTGCTTTTCCTTAATTTTACTAATTAGGTCATACTTCAAGGTGTGTCTTAATAAAACCATTTTCTCTTATGCAGAAGTATAACTACTATCCTAAGAGCTCGAGATGAACTGTCACATCCATACAAGCTAAAAGGTCAAGAGTCTGCTATACTGTCAGAAAGTTTCAAGGTAAAAGGTAGATGAAGAACACAACTTACTAAGCCTTTAAGCCTTACATTTAAAAAGACATTAAGTAATTTTTAAAATAAAACCTTACAGACGTCTTTATTACTAACCTCTACATCACTTGAATTCTCATCTTCAACTTCTCCTTCTTCAGCCTCATCGTCATCTGAACTGTCTTCATGTTTGTCTAAGACGGAATGTGAGGGACAAGATAAACTTTAATGTAACTCTACCTCAAAATAATGTTAAAAGTTTTCTCTTCCTATTCACTGGGAAGCCAAAGCATCATAGTTTGTCTCAGAAACACTTTGTGATGAGATATTGTATAATTACTTAAAAACTCAAAGCCAGACCAGGTATGGTGGCACACACCTTTAATTCCAGGACTTGGGAGGCAGAGGCAGGTAGATCTCTGTGAATTCAAGGCCAGCCTGGTCTACATAGTGAGTTTTGGGTCAGCTGGAGCTACAGGGAGACCCTGTCTCAAGAACACACACACACACACACACAAAAAAAAAAACCCTCCAATCAGGGATGGACACAGTGGTACACGCCGTTAGTCCTAGCATGTGGGAGATAGAGGCCGCAGATCTCTGAGATAGAGGCTAATCTGGTCTATATAGCGAGTTCCAGGCCAGCTGGGACTAAAAGGAGACCCTGTCTCAAAACAAAGCAAAGCAAAATCTCAAAGCCCCAGACAGGTCTGTGCAGAGATGAAGGCAGGTGCCTCCTCTCCTGTGCTAGTCACCTTTTTTGCTTTTCTCAGGTGGCTTGTCTTCACTGGTTTCTCTGCTTCTTGTCTTATCCTGGGCTGGCAGAGAGCTCATATTGATAAGGGCCCGTGTGGCTGTCATTTCATCCAGCCAAACCACATTACCTAAAATAAAATAGAAAACATTATACTAGATCCAATGGTAAGCTCTTGAGAGCAGATTCTACATTCCATTTACTGCCAGTCTCATCTGGCTATAGACCGTCACTAGTAAATGGAAAAGACAGCTAATGGAAAGAAGCATAAAAGTGATGATAACACCTTTTTGATGAACTGAAGTCTGCATTCTCACACTCAGTTCTATAAAGTAACTGTTCTATAGTCTATGAGAAAGGGTTCGATGCATTAGGACTGCCAAAGCCAGATGTGGCAGCACACACTTACAGCCCCAGGACCTGGGAGGCAGAAACAGGAGGATTCCCAGTGCTAGGCCAGCATGGGCTAGAGTGAGAGCCTGCCAAAAAACCCAAAACCAAAGAACCAGGAACATGTAGGTATTAACAGGTCCGCACGTCCCATGTTACTGAAGACTGAATTCAGGGCCTCCAGAGTTCAAGTACTCCTGAGGTAAGAACTTTACCATGGAGCTATATTCTTTTGTTTGCTTTTTGATGTTTTTGAAACGGTCTCCCAGTAGCCCCAGCAGGCACAGAACTTACCATGTAGACCAGGCTGGCCTTGATCTTACAGAGATCTGCCTGCCTCTGCCTCTGGGATTAAAGGCATGTACCACCATGCCCAGCTGTTTGTTTTAATTTTTAAAAAATTATTTTTATTTCATGAGTATATTGCCTGCATGTAGGTAGGTGCAACCCATGTTGTGCAGTGCCCACGCTGGTCAGGAGAATGTCAGATTCCCTGGAACTGGAGTTACAGATGGTTAGCTACCACGTTGGGAATCGAATCCATGTCTTCTGCAAGAGCAGCCAGTGATCTTAACTGCTGAGCCATCTCTCCAGTCCCCTGACTGGAGAGTTTTAATGATCTGTATGTTGTCCAGACTGGCCTTGAATTCTGGAGTTCAAGTAATCCTCCTGCTTTAGCTTCTTGAGTAGCTGAAACTACAGGTGCAAATCACATCTGGCTAAATTTTGCAGGGTTTTTTATTTTTGTGAGACAGGGTCTTATGCAGCCCAGGCTGACCTCAAACCCACTATGCAGCTGAAGATGACTTGGAACATCTAATCTTCCTGCCTCCATTTCCCTAGTGCTGGAATCAAAGGCAGGTGCCACCACAGCCAATTTTATGTGGTGCTGGGGATTGATCCTAGGGCTTTATGTTGGTAGGCAAGCACTTCATCCACTAAGCAACATCCACAGTCCTGTTAGCAATTCTTGATGATATAGCTGTCAAACTTATTGCCCATTACACAAATGCCCCCTAGGGGACCATCTGCTACTCTTTATCTTCTATGCCTGCTAAATGATGTTCTACCACCATAAGGTGGGTTTTGAAGATATTCATGGGATATGGACACTGGAACATGACAGCCACATGACTTTAAAGTAATTTAATTTAGCACAAAAAGGAATTTGAGAAGCCTAATAGAAAGTAAGTCTATTCTGTTCTAAATGGTATTTCTCAAAATTACATTATCCTTTTATCTTGATTTGGGAAAGATCTAAAGACTCTCACTTG
Source organism: Eospalax fontanierii (assembly GCA_035773235.1). NCBI lineage: Eukaryota > Metazoa > Chordata > Mammalia > Rodentia > Spalacidae > Eospalax > Eospalax fontanierii. The sequence continues at coordinate 48,315,301 of CM069531.1, read as the reverse complement.
GTTAGTAACAGGCCAGGTAGCTTTAGGCAAACAATTTCCTTTCTCTGTCTTTCAGTTTCTGATGCACAACAGCCACTTGAACTTGACAATCCCAATTGTCCTTCCCACTCTAATATCCTTTAGCTCCAGTTTTAATGATAAACATCAGGAGTTATCAAAGTCCAGTCCTCTATCTGTTATTTATAATACTTATTTTTATCACCTATATTTAGGTATAGACACACAACAAACTACATATCCACTGCATGGTTTTGTAAAGAAAGTGCTACTGGAAAAGAGGCAGATGTATTAGTATATATCCTGCTGATAACCACATTCATGCTACAATAGTAGAGCAGAATAGATGCAACAAGGTCCATATAACCTGTAAAGCCCAAAACATTTACTACCTGGTTCTTTATAGAAAAATGTTTACTGACTCCTGATTTTGGATAGTGTAAGCTAAATAGAAATTTTTAAAAAACACTTTTATTCAGTCACATGTTATTTCAACAAAAACATTAAACTGTCATACCAATAGAAAAGCTGAGAAAACCAGCTTCTGTCTCGGGTACTATCTAGTAAATTACCCAGCTGGTAGCAAATAAAGTCAGTCTACTGATGAGCAGAAGCAGCAGCCAGCGAAGTGTTTACCAGAGGTCAGAGGAAAGCTGGCTCACAAGCTAGACAAGTCACAGCTGAGGACAAGTAGATGACATTCCAGAAAATAGTGCACAGCAAGTAGAGGTGTGAGGTCTGCTGAAGCATCGGAACACTCCGATACAGGTCAGAGATGCTGAGGTGGAGCCAATCCCCTAATAAATGACAAACAGCAATGACAATATCCAGAGCACTGAAAACAGTCCCAAGTTTCCTCTAGGAAATGGTGGGTGTTGTAGAGGCCTCAATCATGTATGTTAGACTCAGATACCAGCTACAAACAGCTCGAAGCCTGGCTCACCACCTCTGTGCTGATTTGGAATACTCAGGGATATAAGATATAAGGCACTATGGTTCTCTTCAATGGTCATTTTTTTATAGTATAAACACTTTGGGTCATAATTATGTATTATCACAGTTAGAAAGAACTCTTTAAAAATTATAAACAAAAGCAAACTAAACAGAAAAATGTGGCTATACTTACAGGAGGTATCATCCAACCATTCAATGTGGGCCGGAGGATATTCTTTAAAATAGGAAAAGATATCCTGGGTGCTCATCTCATCTACTCCACAAATGTAGATTGTCTCCAGTCTCACTTTGGGGATTGCTAAAAAAACAAGACAGAATTTTCCCACTTGCTAAAGTGTATCTTACCAGTACTTCTTTATAATGATACGTAATGTGTGTCTACAAGAAAACTAGCCTAAAAGAAATAATAATTATTTCTCAAAAGACCATGAAACAAGATATATCATTGAAGTACAACATTATAGACATATGGAAATGACAGACACCCAGTGATCTATACAATATAAATTTTTAAATCTCAGGTAAATAAAATATCCCATATAAAACTTGGACCCTATAATTTCCCTTCCTCCCTCCCTTCTTTGAAGCAATTCTGCCAGAAATTCAGTTCCCAAGCTTTTTTTTTTTTTTTTTTTCTCTTTTTGGCTTTTTGAGACAAGGTCTTCCTGTAGCCCCAGCTGGCCTGGAACTCCCTATGTAGACCAGGCTGACCTAGATCTTACAGAGATCCTCCTGCCTCTGCCTCCAGAGTGCTGGAATTAAAGGCGTGTACCACCAAGGTCAACCCAAGCATATTTTTAACTGACACAGAAAAACAGAAAATTATACATATTATCACTCAATATTTCAGTATGCATATAGATTGTATAATGTTTAAATTGGATTTACCACAGCTATCTCCAACAACTATCATTCCTCAGCTGGGCGTGCTAGCTCATGCCTATAATCCTAGCACTCAAGAGGCTGAAACAGATGGATTAACGAGAGTCCGGGGCTACAAAGTGAGTTTCAGAAGAGCCAGAAATACCCTGTCTCAAAAACAAAATAAAACAAAACCTATCTATTATTTATTTCTGGTGAAAACATTCAAACTCTCTTCTTTAATACTTTTGAAATACACATAATATAACCATTATCTATAATGGCCTTACTATGTAATACAACAACCAGAGCTCCTTTTTTTAAGGAAGGGGATAGTTAGAGACATGTTCTTCCTGTAGCCCCTGCAGGCCTGAAACTCTCTACGTACACCAGGCTGGCCTCAATCTCACAGAGATCTGCCTGCCTCTGCCTCCTGATTGCTATGATTAAAGGTATGTGCCACCATGCCCAGCAAGCCAGAGCTTCTTAATTCCTAACTATAACTTGGTACCCACTGACCAACCTGTTCTGACCCCTCTATCCTTCCTCTTCTCCCCAGCTTTTGGTAACCAGCACTTGACCCTCTACTCCTACTGAGTTCATCTTGTTTAGATTTCATGAATGGGATCAAATGGTACTTGTCTTTCTGTGTCAGGCTTATTTTGCTTACATAATGACCTCTACTTGCTTCTATGTTGTCACAAATGACAAGATTTCATTCTTCGTTTTAATTGCTGAAAAATATTTCACCTTGTGTGTGTACCACATTTTCTTTATCTATTCATCAACTGGTGGGAGATGCAGCTCGAAGATGAGAGTGTTTACCTAGCATGTGCAACACCTCAGGTTTAACCTCTAGCACTACAAGCCCTGCCCCTCAAAAAATCAGCAGATGGACATTTAACTTAATTGCCTATGTTGACTATGTAAATAAAACTACAACAAAATACAACAAACATCTCTTAACATACTGATCTCTCTCTCTACACACACACACACACACACACATGCACACACACACACAAAAGTGAGGTTTCTGGGTCATACATTAGTTCTATTTTTAAAATCTTTTGAGGAAACTCTATACTGTTTTCCATAGTGATTACAGTAATTTACATTTATACCCACAGTGTACAAAGGTTCATTATAATTTGAATATGAACTCTCTACAGAGTCATATTTTAAGGGTTTGATCCTCAGCTTGGGGTGCTGTTTTGAAGGCTATAGACAAGAGCCTTCAAGAGATGGAGACTAGTGGGTAGAACTAGGTCACAAGGCACAGGCCTTTGAAGGTTATTCCCACCTCTGATTCCAGCCTTTCTCTGCCATACATTCCCACTGCCATCTATCAAACTGCTCCACAATACCTTCCCTACCATGACAGACTATGGTTCTCTGAAACCTTGAGTCAAAATAAACCCATCCTTCCTTAAATAGTTTCTGTCATATCAATAAGGAAAGGAAAGTTTCTTTTTCTCCACATTCTTGCTAACACTTGTTATCAACTCAAAAGAGATGAGGCCCCGTCTAATCTTTTGACACTACAACGAGACCTTGCCATCTACAGAGTTCAGGCTGGAGAACTGCGTAATCAAGTTACGAAGCAAAACACAACGATAATCACACACACAAAAATCTCATAATGTTTTAAGTAAGTTTAGTTTTGTGTTGGGTCATATTCATTCCTATCCTGGAGTACATGTGGCCCACATGCTGTAGGTTGGAAACACCTGAAAAAGAATTCAACGTAAGACCTTAAATAAACTACTCACAGAAAACAAGGGGAAAATTTCAGGTCACTGGAATAGGCAAGGATTCCCCAAACACAGGAAACAAAACAAACCAGACAAACAAGATTACATCAAACTAAGAAGCTTCTGCACAGTACACAAAATAATCATCAGAATAAAGAGACAACCCATTAAATGGGAGAAAATAATTGCAAATTATACCTCTGACAAGAAGTTACTATCTAGACTATACAAGGAACTCCAAAAAGTCAACAGCAAAAAAAAAAAAAAAAAAAAAAAGGGAAGAAAGAAAATCCTATTTTAAAATGGGCAATATGCTGGGCATGGTGGCACACATCTGTAATTATAGCACTTGGAGGGGAGGGGAAGATTACCACAAGCTCAAGGCCAGCCTGTTCCAAAGGTGAGTTCTAGCCCGGTCTACATAGTGCAAGAGACTATCTCAAACCAAGACAAGGGGCTAGAGAGAAAGTTCAGTGGTTAAGAGCACTGGCTGCTCTTGCAGAGGACTCAGGTTTGATTCTCAGCATGCACACGGAAGCTAACAACCGTCCGTAACTCCAGTTCCAGGAGACCCCATGCTCTCCTCTGGTCTCCAGATGCACTGTACGAACATGGTGTACTTACGAACCAGCAGAAAAAACCCTCATACACATAAACAAACAACAAAAGGTTATTTGTGGACATATCTCAAAAAACAAGACACAGAAATGGCCAACTATATGAAAGACTATTCAGTATCACTAATCATCAGGAAAATGTAAGTCAAAACCACAGTGAGCTACCTCTCAGGAGGGAGAACGGCTATCATAAGCATGTTTTTATGTGCTATATATTTCTTTTACTTAAAATACATGAATACTTTCAGATTTTTAAAAAATCTAAAATTGGTTGGTTTGTCATTTCATTCTGAAGAGTAAGAGACAGGACTAATGGAAGCCCAAGACTCACTCAGGTGAGTACTTGCTTGGCAGTCCAGATTACTGAGTACAGAAATACCTTCCCTCAGGATCTGTGAACCCCAACAAATCCTCATCAGTAGCCAGTAGTACAACAGTGAGCAGGGACTCAGTTGCAGAAGGGAAACAAATAGTGATTAGCCTAGGGGTTCTTCTCAGTTCCCTGAGCTAAATGTTCTGATTTTAGAAGTCAGTGGGAAGTCAAGAGATGATTCCACAGACCGCAACATAGAACAAGAGAGCTCATAGTGAAGGAGGAGAAGAAAGACTGGGTCTTCAGAATACAGATTTGTTGATCTGATATAATGAACTTAAATCTTAAATGAGACAAGCAGAGGAAAAAAGAAAAGGAAATTGAATAAATTATCAACTATATCACAATGATATACTAACAAAATATCACAACTCTGAAAAGAGAAAACCTACAAATAAGAAAATAGTTTAAACATAAAAGAAGAGTATAAAGAATTTTGGCACCCAGGAGACCCAGGCAGATGAATCTCTAGATTTCCAGTTAGCCTGATCTATATAAAGTTCCACTCTAACCAGGACTACCTGGAGAGACCTTGCCTGAAAAAAGAAAGAAAAAGCAGAAGCAGGTAAAAATCAGGCATTTGCACATTCAAGGTCTGCCTGACCTACAGAATTAGCTAAAGAGTCTAGGCAACTCGGTAAGACCCTGACACAAAATAAAAAAGGTGAGGATATACCACTCAGTGGGAGAGTGCTTATAACATGTACACATGACCTTGGGCTCCAACCTCAACAAAGACACACAAAAAAGTAGAGATTTTAAAAGGCTGGGAGGGGCTGAAGACACTATCACTGCAGAGATAAATCAGTCTCAGTTATCTGAAGGAAAAGAAAGGTTCATTCTCCAAAGAAAATCAAATTGCCAGTGACAAGATCCATTAAAGATAAGAACTTTGTTAAAATCAAGATTCTAACCAGGCATGGCACACCTTTAATCCCAGCATTTGGGAGGCAGAGGCAGGTGGATCTCTGTGAGTTCAAGGCCAGCCTGGTCTACATAGTGAGTTTTGGGTCAGCTGTGGCTACAGGGAGACCCTGTCTCAAATATACATACACACACACACACACACACACACACACACACACGCACGCACGCACACACACAAATAATCAGCATTCCATAGAAGACTGCCAAAGGAAAAGATCCTCACCTTGCTGGCAATTTACCAAGCAAAACAAAACAAAGCACAAAGAGGACGGCTGGACTAGTGGCCAACCGCTGACAAAAAGCCGAGCACTGAGGAGCAGCGAACAGATGTCCAGGGATAAGAACTGCACATTTACTCAGTGTTGGTCACAAGTTAGGTGCTGAAGGGATCATCTTGGATGTTCCAACAGGAAAAGAAGATAATGAACGACAGAGAGTAGGACAAAAAAACTCAAGTCTTCAGGAAAGATTTCAGAAAATCCAAAGAAAGAAACAGCCCATTTCAAAGCCTCAAATTATAATGATAAAGGATGAAGTCAGAAGTCCCTAAACATTGTAACAATATGAAAAGTGACTATAAGAAAAGAGAAGACAAGAATAGGTTAGCACAACTTATCCAAAAGGCAAATTACAGTGACAAAGACAATTAGAACATACCAGATCTGAAAGACTGCTACACAGTGACACAGAACACAGATGGGTGACTGCCAGGCAGCTCCTCCACAAAGAAAAGACAAAAGCAAGCCCGGACCCACAGAAAGACTAGAGTGAGCATACCACACTGAGTAGGGGTGGCAGATTGTGGGCAACTTGCCATCTTATTCTACTTTCCAATGCTCCTTGGTGATCACAAGGTGTAAAACACCTAATGAAGAAAGGGTTATAGAGCAGCGTGACCCTCTTAGCAAAAGGGCTGACAGCTTTCTGAAGTGTTTAGCTGCAAGACAGAAAAGACACAACTGCTGACCCTATGTTGCTCTTCTACTGATAGCAGAGCCAAAATCTAAGTTAGTAAACAACAGTGTGAGAATTCACTTCAATAGATTAAGACCTTCTAGTCCAGAATTACATCACACACTAACTCAAACATGAAACAGTGGTTTCAGAATTAGGAATAATCTCTAAAAAGCAGCAGGGAGAGAGAATTAACCTGAAGCCCGGAGAAAGACCAATCCTATATTGATTTCCATAAAAAGGAAAGGAAATTCCCAAACCAGACTAAAAAGCTTATTGTCAGTCTCTGAAATTTAACACAAGTAGCTTATTAGGCAGTATCTATGATCCCTTAAGATACCAAGTCTTTCCCATAGGAAATAATAAGTTCAGTAAGAAAAAGGCCACTCTACCCACATTTGTGTTTTTGACAGCATGACTAAGTCAAAAAAATCCAAAGACTACTGTAGGCAGTGTTTCATGGAGAGTTAAGGCACACCATCCTGTTATTCTCAATGATGTTACTCACAAAATGAAGGGTTTAATAGGTTTACAACCAGTGCACCACATGCAGGAAACAGGCATGCACTGATCAACAGTGAGTGACAGCTGGATCAAGAAAAACTATACATATTAAGTCGGAGAGGTCAGTGAGGAAGATAGCTAAAGAGATAAAAAGCAAAAACAAACAGCTGTGGTAGTACACACCTGGAATCCCAGCACAGCACTCAGGAGACAGAAGAAGGAAGGCCAGAACTGTAAAGGCACTGCAGCTACATGGCAAATTTATAGCTAGGTTAGAATACAAGAGATTCTGTCAGCCAAAAAAAGAACCAAAAACCCCACCAATGGGGAATGGCACTGGCTCAGTCTGCAAAGCCTTGTAAGCATGAGGACCTGAGTTAAATCCCCAGAATCCACATAAATAAGCCAGTGGTGGCACACTTGTAATCCCAGCAGTGGGGAGGTGGAGACAGGCTGATCCCTGGAGCTCGCAGGGCAGCCACCCTAATCTACGAGGCTAGCACGGTCAAAGAGCCGACCTCAAAAAAAAAAGAAAGGGTGGACAATGGACAGTGCCTCAAGAATAACAGAGGTTCCCCTCTACCCTCTGTGCGCACACACATGTACACACACTCACTTGTTCACCTGCACACACAGGAACATATACATTCACATACACATAAGAATAAAAGATAGACCATTAATAAAATGGACTTAAAACAGACTAAAATAGAGTACAAGATGAGAAAGACTGCTTTCACAGGCTCAGTCCTACAGAAACTACCTGGCTGCTTTGACAAGGCAGGGAGCAATGACCCTGTCCCTCTCTCCATAAACCCCATGTATCAAGAATCTATACAGCATTCTAGGAAGACACCGAGAAGCTGGAAAGAGGTGAGAAGAGATCAGAAAGGCATGTCAATATAACAGAAAGTTGGGTAGGGACAAATGAAGTGGTTCATACCAGTAATCCCAATACTTGGAAGACCGAGAAACAAGGACCACCCAAAGCTCAAGGTTAGCCTGGACTACACTGTGAAATCTAGGCCAGGCTGGACTAGGCTGAGACTCTGTCTCAGAAAAAAAAGGGACAGTGAGCCTGTATTTCCATCACCTGAAAGTTTATGACAAACAAACAAAAGACTTAACAGTGTTGTTCTAAGAGTCACAGGGCAATCATCAGACAGAAATTCCTAGAAAGCAATGTTCCACGCAGGGAAGCATCCAAAGACAAAGTACCCTGCCTTATGACTCTCATATCATCTCTAGATACTCAGGCAGAGGCCAAAGGGCCTGCAGCACTGAGAAGGAAGTTGGTCTAAGAGACCCTGGAAGTCACCTCCAATCAAGAAAGCTCTAATCTTGGAGATGTAGGGACCAAAGCTATTTGGTAAGATATTCAAAATAGTCATCTCTTTAGATGCAAAATAGACGAATACAGCCTGTCTCAAGTCATGTCCCTGAATGCTGGCAAATTAATTAAGAACAAGGGCTAGAGAGATTCAGCAGTTAAGAGCACTGAGACCCAGTTTTGGTTCCCAGCACCCACTTCTGGCCTCCATGGCACCAGGCACACATGTAGTGCACTTATACATATGCAGGAAAATATACATATAAAATAAAAATAAGTGTTTTTTTTGTTTTTTAAAGTTAGGAACACAAGCTTTTGGTCTATCCAGCCTTCAATCCTAGCCTTGCTTGGGACCTCAGCCAAGTTTCTCAACCTCTCAGCACGCTGGTTTTCTCAAGTGTAAAATCCCTCATGGGATTGCTGAAAGGGCAAACTAACCACAAAGCAGAGCAATTGTGACACAGTAATCATTTAGCAAATAGTATTATTGTTGGTGCTGAAACTGACCCACTCTCTACTCTTCTAAGGTGACTATTGTTATTAGTAAGAAGAAAATTACATGACATCTGGTGTAGCTGTGAGCATCAAGATACTTATTCCAAGTCTTCCTCTTTTAAGAGGCCAGGTTGCTTAGGTGACTACTTAGAAGAATGCCAGAAAATAACTAATATTTATTGGGCATTTAACTATGTGCCAAGCACCAACCTAAGAATTACAAAATTTTGCTAGATTTCCAATAATTTTGTCTGAATTCTTCTGTCTGCCTTCCCAGATGAGAAATCTAAAGTTTGTAGAGGCTAGACAATTTGCCCACGGCTACACAGCTAGAAAGTATATCTGAATGTGGGTAATCGGAATTCAGAACTTTGATTCAAAACCAATGGTTCTCTTGGCTACACAGTAAAATTACTCAGGAGAGGGCTGGACAGATGGCTCAGCAGTTATGAGCACTGGATGCTCTTCCAAAGGACTGGGGTGCAATTCCCAACACTCCAATGGCCACTAATAACTCTTAGTAACTCCAGTTCCTAGGGATCTGATGTGTTCTGGCCTCTGCAAGCACTACACATATAGGTACACATACATACATTCAGGCAAAACATTCATACACATAAAAAATAAATAAATAAGGCCAGGAATGATGGTACATGCCTTTGATTCCAGTACTCAGGAGGCAGAGGCAGCTTGATCTCTGGGAGGTCAAGGCCAGCCTGGTCTACAAAGCAAGTTTCAGGCCAGCTGGAGCTATAGTGAGATCCTGTCTCAAAAAGATAAATAAATAAATAAGTACTCATGAGATAAAAAACAATAGTTATGAGGCTGGAGAGATGGCTCAGTGCTTAAGAGTATTTACTGCTCTTGCAGAGAACCCAAGTTTGGTTCCCAGCACCCACATAGCAGCTAACAAGAGTCAGTAACTCTAGTTCCAGGGGATCTGATGCCCTCTTCTGGCCTCTGCAGGCACTGTACACATGTGGTACACTCATATACATGCAGGGAAAACATTCACACATAGAAAGTAAAAATAAATTTAAAAAATTTTAAATAGGGGCTGAAGAGAGATGCCTCAGCAATTAAGAGCACTGGCTGTTCTTGCAGAGGACCCAGATTCAATTCCCAGCACTCATATAGTACCTAACAACCATCTGTAACTCCAGTTCCAGGGGAATCCGATATCATCTTCTAGCCTCCACAGGCAATGCATGACACAGGTGCACTTACATACATGTAGGCAACACACTCATACACATACAATAAAATAAAAATACTAAAATATTTTTTTAAAAGTCACCTCCAGGACTTACCCAACTATATGTACCCACGTTTCTAGTTTATATTCATCTGGATGGGTAAGGTTCCCCAGGGTTCAGAAATACTATTTGAGCTATCATGTTTAATATTAATTTAGGGCTGCACAATAAAATGAGCAATCTTCCCAGGCTGATGTCAAGGCAGACCTACTGCCCTTTTAATGAAATAGCTATAGAGCTGAGCACAGAAGAGGTCTATAATCTCAGCACTTGGAAGGTGGAGACAGGAGGATCAGGAGTTCAAGGCCAGCTTTAGCTACACAGTTTGAGGCCAACCTGGGCTACATTAAGACCCTGTCTCTAAATCAACCCCCCGCCAAAAAAAACTCTAAAGAATCGTAAGATTCAGATAGTGACTAAATTTTAACCCCAAAGCAAGCCTATTAAGGGAGGCATCATATTCCCAGTTTACAGTCAAGGTTCAACAACTTGACCTAGTGACAAAAGAATTGGCACTATCTTCCAGGAGGGTTTATGACCTTAAGGAGCGTTAGTGTAAGAGAGTTCTGAGTATATGATCAGAGAAGCTTGGCATTTCACTGAACTTCTGTTTCCGCCTTTGTAAAATAATAGTTAAAATATATTCCTATATTTGCTATAAGAAACAAACTTGCAGTGTATTTAACACACTGCCTGGTAAGAAAGGAAGTTCCCAACAAATAGGAGCTTTTCTTTCACTTATTCTGCATGCTTACTGAGACTCTGCTTTCATCAGCCACACAAGACTAAAGAAATTCACACATCACAGCACCACAGAGTTTTAACATGCAGTCAGAAGGGTGCCACCTGAGCCCTTTATTAACACCAATATTGATCTATACTAGAGGATGCAGACTCAGTAAAAAGAAAAAGTTTTCCCTTTTATTTATAAATTGCTTTGCTAGCAGGTGTGGTGGTAAACCCCTATAATCCTAACATTTGGGAGGTGGAGGCAGGAAGATCATGAGTCCAATTCATCCTCAGTTTGAAACCAATGTGGGTTACAGGAGACTCTGCCTTAACCAACCAAACAAATCAATAATCTGACTACAGATGTAGCTCAGTAGTATAGCACTTGCCTAGTATATATGAGGCTCCAGGTTACAACTCCAACACTCAACACCCCACAACATACACACACACACAAAACCACTATAAACTGCTTCGCTTTGAGTTCTAGGGAACAACATACCATAATAACATAGGGCACATTTAGTCTAGGTTTGGCAATGGTAGATTACTAGGAGATTTGCATGGGCCATATATTCACACTGTCAATAAAAGACCCTATAATTCCCAAAAGTACTCCAACAGCCCCAAAAGAAAGCTTCACAGTACTATGCTTCCACTATTTTTAAAGGCAAAGGGAAATTAACTAATGCTTCTATAATGAAAGCAGACAATGAAAAGGACCCACAGAAGAATAGGATCTCATCTCATCTCATCTCTGCCACTGAGGACATTTTCAGGCCTCACTAGAAAAGACAATTTTTCTGACCGTAACATCTGAGAAACACCTCACAGCATTTCAGCTTTAAGCAGGTGACCTCAGAATGTGGACTCACAAATCCCTTTCTCTGGAAGTAGCTGGATGAGGACAGGACACAGGACACACAAGGCAAAGCCAGAAGCATGAAGTGATGGCAGAGAAAGTCACTCCTGGAGTGATGTGAAAAATCCCAATACCCTGTACCTTTCTTCATCATGTCTCGGTCCAAAGCTACATTTCTCTGGGCAAGATTTACTTCGGATCGAAAATGGAAGCGCTTGGCTCGCTGTTCTTTCTTTTCAATTGCTTCCTAAAAAGTACAAAAAAAATCAAAGTAAAAAGATGAGGAAAGTTTAATTACAAACAGAACATGTTGAAATCCTAAAATAAGTCAGAAGAAATCAGCAACCATGTGCTTTGAATGTGTTTTTAGGATGGATATGATGAGCCTACAGTAACCCTGCTGCAATCTGGAATCTCTCCATTCTATCACAGCCTATCACTACACCTGGAACATAATAGGAATTCAATGAGCAACTATTTATAAAGTTTTATGGTACTTTATTTATTATCAGCAATCATCCCAAAAAATTACAATGAAATAATCTTAACACCTCAGTTTTCCAAGTATAGAAATAGAGGTACAAAAATATAAGAAGGTTTTTAGGAGATGTTTCAACTAGCTAAGGGACAGATCTGATTCTAGTGCTATTTCTAGGAGCCCCACAACTACCGCCATCTCTTTACATTGTCTGTGGGCATGGTAATCACACCTATAATGCTCTTCCACATCATGTCTGCCTGAATGGTCTACTCCCTAAAAGCTACACCCCCATTTAAAAATAACACCAAAGCAAAGATGCTGTCTCCTCTATTCCAGCCTTATATCCACGGAATTGCCAGTTTTCATTTTTAAGTGACAAAAAGCATTGCCACTTTACTGAAAAAAAAAATTCAGCTTGATAAATTTCTCCCAAGAGCTAAAACAAATTCCAATCCACCTGTGACTTTCTGATGGCTCTCAGGAACCTTCACTAATTGTAGATCAACTCTGCACACTAATTGAAGGGCTGACTATAGAAAGCTTGTGGGCATTGGTAAGGCAGCAACACTCCTGTTATTTCCCAATAGTACTGCTAATTTTTTCACTGACGTCTTCCCAGTACAAACAAGCTTCTTTTCTTTCTTTAGTATGTGTAGTATATGTGTGTGGGTAGGTAACATATACACATATGTGTGTGTATGTGTTTGGGGCCAGGTCTTCCAAGGCACTGGGATTACAGATGCACACTGCAACGCCGTTTTCTACATTAAAACTCAGGTCCTCATCTTACATAGCAAGCTCTTTCCTGACTGATCCATCTCCCCAGCCTCATCCTTTAATAACAGTTTAAGTACCAACTCCTATTCCCATGTATACCTCTTAATTACAATAAGAAAACATTTTTACTTTATACAATTTTCTTGACTGTCCAGAAGACAGTAATCTGAGACAGACTGAGAACTTAAAAAGCTAAGTATGATTTAATTTTTTTTTGCTTTTAAGGATCTAATATATCAAAATATATTATTATTATTTAAAATCAAAATAAAAAACAGCTCCAAACTTAACTGTACACATTTAAATCAGGAAAAAAAATTCCTAACTGGATTAAACCAATAAACTGACTTTTTATCACATGGAAAAGAAGAGATTCCACTCTGAGGTATTACAATGAAGCCGGTAAAATGCTGTTAACAGCAATTACTAGACAAAAGACAATACTGTTAGGTGCTGTGGATAATTCAGTTGACATGGCCTTCAAAATTTAGAAAGGCACACAACCAGAATTTTTCTAAGTCACAACCAGTACGGAATAGAAAATTATTAAGGGGCTATTTACATGTTGGGTGCTTTTTATACTCTTACTGAAAATGGAAACAAAGTGGGTGTGGTGGTGCATGCCTTTAGTCAAAGCACTCAGGAGGCAGAGGCAGGTAAGATCTACAGAGTGAGTTCCAGGTCAGCTGGGGGTTATAGGAAGACCCTGTCTCAAAAATACCAAAAAAAAAAAAAAAAAAAAAAAGGGAAAGTGGAAACAAAACACACTTTTAAAAGTGGAAAAAGTATTAAAAAAAGCATTCCCGAGGCCAAGGAGATGGTTCATTGAGTAAAAGGGCTTGCCACACATCTCTGACAACCTGAGTTTGAATCCCCAAAACACATGTAAACACTATATACAGTGGCACAGGTAGAAGGCAAGGAGCAACACCTGAGTTCTGTTCTGACCCCACACGTGGGCCATGACATGCACATATCCTTACACACAAAACATGTACATGAACACATCACACTTGTCAATAAATAAATATTAAAATAAGCATTCCCAGTACAAACTCTCAGAAATGATTGAAGAGAAGCATTTAAGCATAGATTATCTAAGTACACACAACTTCTGTCTGCTTTAAGGAAATATAAGAGTACCCTTGGGTAACAAAAACAAAAAATTTTTTTAATCCAGCAACAGAAGCAAAAAGGAAGCATCTTTCCCGTGAGTCCTAAGGACCAAGTTCATTAAGTTCATCTGCTTATCAAACTGAATAAATAAATCAGTCTTTCTTACCTTGGAGGTGACATCAATTCCAGTGATGAAGCTGCCAGCCTTGTTTTCATATCTTCTGCTTGTGTCCTAATAGAAGAGGAAGGGTAAGAAATTCTGACAGCAAATATCCACAATTAAAGGCAGCCTTACAACTGATTCTTTCTGAAGCCATTCTTTTCATCAACCCTTCTCCACTGTGACAACCCCTTGTTAAGAAGGATCCCATCTCTGAAACTCCACCTTAGCAACCAACCATTCTAACAAGAAGTCTTTTCTAGACCCCAAACCAGAGCCTGTTCAAAATATTAAGTAATTCTGTCAAATGAAAGTATCTATGTAAATCAAAATCTAAAAGCTTTTGTGACAAATGTCAAAAATGAGACACAGTCCTTCAACTCCCCAACCTCGACTGGACAAATTTCCTACAAAAGGCCACCAGGTGGAGCAAAGCCTTCACCAAAACACAGTCCAGACTCACCTGGATCTCTAGGAAAAACACAGCCCAATACAATGAAACGAAGATGGAATTTGTTTTGTTTTGAAAAAGGGTGTCACTGTACAGCTATGGATGGCCTGGAACTTGCTATATAGACCAGACTGGACCTTAAACTCACAGTGATCACCTGCTTCTGCCTTGGGAGTGCTGGGATTAAAGGCATGCGCCACAACAACCCACTGAGGATGGAAAATAGAAATAGAGTAAGGGCTAAAAGCTCAGCTCTGACATTCACTAATTACAATACACTATCTAATTCCTCGGGCATCTCTAGGCCTTGGTTTCTGCTATGCTGTCTTCCTGACCTCTTTTTCTGCTCTCTCCTTTGTGCTTCTTAGAACTCAACATTTCTCAAAAAAAAAAAAAAATCTTGTTTCCATTTCAGAGACTTTGTGCGAGCTGTTGGACCTGCTGGGAACTGCTGCTCCCTTTCAATCGGCTTAAAAGTCGTTATCTCATAGTGGACTTCCCTGTACATCCAGATACTGCTTCCCACCCTCCGGCCACTTACTAGCCTATTAACAGGTTTTGTTTTCTTTGTAGCACTCATTTACTTGTGTCTCCTACTAGGACTTAACTCCAAAAGGGAGTTCAATCTTGATCAAGTACCTAGGAGTATGCCTGGCACACAGTGGAAGTGCAATACATGTATGTTAAACTGAACGAATGAATGAATAACACCTACATCATAGCTGCAGTGAAATCTAAATGATATAATGTAGGAAATGGCAAAGTTGTCAGTACGTTGTCACCAGAGTCATTAATCACTGGTCATCACTACCTTAGCCTGTTCTCATTAACTTCAGTGTAAAAAGCAAGACTTGATAATAGTAAAAAAAAAAAAAAAAAAAAAAAAAAAAACAGTTCTTGTGTGGAAACTGAGCTATCCAGACTTCTAACCAGTTCTAAGAACTGGGCATGTAACTACCAAATCACAAGCAAAACACTCCTCCTCCGACCCACTATGGCAAAAGGGAGATCAAGTAGCACTGCGGGTCCCTTGATGCTCTTGACTGCACTGCAAGTCAGAAGCTGGTGCAGACGCAGCGAAGGTGCGCGGGGGCAAGATGACCATCACCCCCAACAGAGAGGGTGAGTGCAGCTGACAGGTCTCCAAGAGAAGACACCAACTCGGCCGAGGCAGGACCCCCCGGGGGACCTGGAAACCAGCACCACCTAGCACTTCCTTTCTGAGCCGCTCCGGTTCTGCTCCCGCCCGCAGTTCCCCTTTATCTCCAGCCGGCCGCAGCGCATTCGCTCAGGTCACAGCCCGACCCAAGGGGTGTCCCCAACTCTTCCACTCTCCCGCCTCCTCCAGCCCTCCTGGCACCCATTTCCGGGCGCCCCGGCGTCCTTTTATCTCGTGGTCGAGCTCGGCCCCCGTCCCTCGCGCCCCTCCGGGTCCCTGGACTCCCCCCGCCCGCCGCCTTCCCGCCTAGCCCCCACCTGCAAGGGACACTCGCTCGGCGACCTCCTGCTCGGCCCCCACCCCCCGCCCGTACCGGGAGCAGTTCCTTCAGCGAGCGCCGCACCGGCACGATCTCCAGCTCGCCCTCTTCCACTTCCATGGGCTCCGGCTCGCCGCGCTCCAAGCCAGACTCCACCTCGGGCGACGGAAGCCCCAGAGCCGGCCCCGCTGGGGCCTCCGCCTTCACCGACACTCGCAGGCCGCGGACGGCCGCCATAACTGCCTGCCGGCCGTACCACTGAGAACCCGCTCCTCACACCCGCAGGCTAGAGCGCCGCCACCACTAGCCACAGAGGAGCACCGTCGCTAGCTAGAGCGTCACCTGCTTCGGCCAGACTGCCGCCCTTATCGCTGGCGCCCCCTCGATAGCAGGATGAACCTGGGGCCAGCTTGGGGAGGGATTTGGCCGAGAGCGGGTGGGACCAAGTAGGGGCGGAGGCGGGGCTTGCTTACGTTGGTTTTGTCTGGAGTTAGACCTTGAGAACTACACCTTTCCTAAAAACTAACTTCTGAGCGATTAGTATGTGCGGTACTTCCAAGGGTTTATAATAACCCTATGAAATAGGATTTATTATTACCGTTTTTTCACATATGAAAAACTCGAAGCATAGTTTACCCAAGGTACAGGCTATTTAAGGGCTAAAACCTGGATCTGAGCCTAGGCAGTCTGGCTTCAGAGCCCAGAATGAGCTGTACTCTATCACTTCTTGGCAATCTGAACGTTCACTAAGTTATTTGACTGGTAAACCACGTCTCTTTCACGTCTTGCCATTTTATGTAGTCAAATTTGTAAGCTAGGTATAGTGGTACATGCGCCTGTATCCCATCACTTGAGAAATGGAGGCAGGAGGGTCAGGAGTTCAAAGTTATCATCCAACACATAGCTAGTTGCAGGCCAGCTTAGCCTACAGGAGGTCCTATGAGAGAGAGAGAGAGAGAGAGAGAGAGAGAGAGAGAGAGAGAGAGAGAGAGAGAGAGAGAGAAAGCCTGATTCCCAAACAGTATAGTTTGGGCTCTGTTTTCTCACTGCTTGGAGTTCCATCCATCCATCGACTCATAAACATGATTTATTGCAAATATTTCTAACTACACCTGGCTAGGAAAGAGGAACAACTTGTCCAGGCTTCCAGGGGACACCTCTTGTCTGTGTTGAGTCCCAGTTTTGCATCTCTTGTGTGACCTCTGACTGGCTCTAACTACTTTCCAAACCCGTTTCCCTATCTGAAGCAGAGGCAGGTGAGACAGAGTATATGAGCCCCTAAAGATCTGCTCATGGGGAACAGATCATTCTGAAACAAGGAAAAGCATGCCACTTAACCTTCAAGCCTCATTTCCTTCATCAGTAAACTGAAAGATGTCACCCCCCTTCAGAGGAGTTGTTAGGGCTAAATGACATAATTATATGTGGTTATGTGTTCCAACAGAAGAGGTATAGCACACCTTAGTTTTTCCTAAATTGGGACTAAACCATTGGACAAGCAAGATGGAACTCCTTAGAAGCGTGGCTTTGATTGAGGAATGTGACATTAAAGCAGGTGAAAATTTGGGTTGAATGAAGAGATTGCATTTGTAAGCACATCCTTTATTTTGCTATACTGACAATGGAGTCTAGAGACCTCAGCATGGTAAGTAAACCTCCACCAATGACCTATATCCTCAGTTCTATTGTACATTTTAGTTTGCTTGAATTGTTTTTTATTTTAAATTTTCCTTTATTTGTGTTTTGCCTGCATATATGTAAATGCATCCATGTCATGCAATGCCTACAATGGCCAGAAGAGGACATTAGATTCCCCTGGAACTGGAGTTATGGACAGTTATTAGCCATCATGTTGGTGCTGGGAACTGAACTAAGGTCCTCTGCAATAGCAGCCAGTGTTCTTAACTGCTGAACCATCTCTCCAGCCCTGTATTGTTTTGTTTTGAAGTAGGATCTTGAACTCCTAATCCTCCTGCCTCCCTCTTCTCTGTATGATGTGATCACAGGCATGTACCACTATCCCTAGCTCCATGGTATATATATTTTTTAAAAAGTGGGGGCTGGAGAGATGGCTTATGCATATAAAAAATTAAATATTAAAAAACAGTGTGGTCCCCACCATTACACTGGCTTTCTAGATCAGGATGTGGAAGAGACAGAAGGAAACTGCTTGTCAGAAGACCAGCACACAGGACTAGGTAGCCCCCTCCCTGCTGAAGGAGACTTGAAGCTTGAGGATTCAATTTAGAGGAATTTAGAATTACAGTTCAAAGCAGTCCAGAAAAGAACTAGCCCTGTGGGGCAGCCAGAGCTATCATGAGACTTAGAAATCCCGAGCAAACCTGGACATCAGGTAGTCAACACAAGAGCTCCCAGGCTGCTATCATGACAGCCCTGTGCCTTTCTCTACTTGATAATCCAACTCCCCTCTACCACCTCCCTGCCCACAGTGCAGTCTGATAAGGTAAAGCCATGGAGAATTTAGAGAGATGGCAAAGATTAATTTTCAAGAAGTTAAAGTTAGATGAGACTGGCCCACTTGGTAAAGAACCTGCTATGCAAACATAAGGACTTGAATTCAAATCCCCTGCACTCATGTAAAATCCAGGTAAAATGTTGAGCATCTGAAACCCCACTGATGGAGGGTGGAGACAGGCAGGTCCTGGAACTCACTGGCAGCCTAGCCTAATCTGTGATCTCCAGGTTCCATGAGAGACCCTGTCTCAGAAAACAAAGTAGAGAACCTCCACATACCCACATGAACAAGTACGTACATCATACATATTTATACATACAAACATAGAACTAGACATGGTAGCTCACACTTGTCAACTCAAGAGGTTGAAGCAGGATGATCACTGAGTTCAGAGCTAGTCTAGGCTACAGAGTGAGACCCACCTAAAAAAAATGACTTTTAAATTTTTTATTTTTATTTCATGTGTATGAGTGTTGTGCCTGCATGTATATAAGTGCACCCATGTCGTGCAGTGCCCACGAAGGACAGAAGAAGGCCTTGGATCTCCTGGAATTGGAGTTAAAGATGGTTGTTAACTGCCATGTGGGTGCTGGGATTCGAACCCAGGTCCTCTGCAAGAGCAGCCAGTGCGCTTAACCACTGAGTCATCTCTCCAGCCCCCAAAATGACTTTTAAATAAATGCATAGGTTATGAATGTGGCTCAGTTGGTAGAATGTTTAACCTAGCAGTCACAAAGCCCTGAAATAAACTAGGCATGATGGCACATCTGTAATCCCAGCACTCAAGAGGTGGAGGCCATTCTTACCAGATAGCAAGACGAAAGCCAGTCTGCAACGTGGGAGAAACTGTCTCAAAAAAAAAAAAAAAAAAAAAAAAGCCATGAGACCTGCCCACACTACATTTATGAACACAGTGTACCAAGTATTTCTATGTCTCCCACTAAATTCTAGGCCTGAGCTATTCATGTCTACTCTTGATGTTCATTAAGACTACCTGGTGCACAAAAAATTACATTCTGTATAATTCCAATCATGTGACTTTCTGGAAATGGAAATAGTAAACAGTCAGTAGTTGTTGGGAAGGGCAAGTAGGAATGAACAGATGGAAAATGGATTCCTAGGGCAGTGAAGAGCACATTTCTCATCTCAACTAGAGAAATGGATATATCTGAGATTCTAAAGGTAGAGCCAAGTACAAGTGAGTGTTGGGGAGAGGATTGGTTCTAGAAAGGGATGGCCATTTAAGCCTGGAACTGAGCAACACAGGAACCCTCAGAAGCCTAGTCCAGCCACAGTGCTGCAGAGAGTACTTCTAGGCCTCAGGTGACACCCAGGACACCTGGCTCCACAGAGGGAACAGACATATCTCCTTGCCCTCAGGAAGGCTGTACAAGTGTGCCCATTTGTGTGTGATAAGGGTAACCCCAAGGTATGTATCACCTGAGAAATCTGGACCTCAGTGGATCCAACCACTCCCAAGATGAGGCCACCATATAGACTGAGTGAATGAGGGAACAGAGACCAGGTAAGGACATGTAGGATTTAGAGCCTGCAGATGTCCTCTGGCAGAGACTGGAGTCTCCCACAGCACAGGCTAGACTGTCTCCCAAGCTTTTAACCAGACCTGCTGTTGCTAGGACTCAGCTCTCATATGTGGTGGTATGGCTTGCAACTCTAGTTGTCCCAGATGCCTTTTCATGCATAGGGCTTCCAGTTCCCCTAGAAGCTGATATGGGAAGGCCTGGGTGGGGGTTGGTGAGCAAGAGATGTGGGCTCTGGCCTGGGACTTTTATGCATCACTGCTCTTTGAGCTTGTTTTATGACCAGTGTGCCTGCTAAAAGGATTAAACTCATGGGAAAAGAACATCAAGCACCCCTGGTTCTTTTCAAAGTTCTCGGGCCCAATAGGCCTTGATTGAGAGTGGGGCCAACTTTGCCAGGCAGAGGCAAAGGATGGCCAGGGCAGTGCCCTGGAGGGAGAGGTGGGCCAGAGGCATAGTGGGGAAGGCAAGTGAATGAAGTGGGTGGAACCTGACTCAGCAGGCCTTGGAGGGTGGACTGAGATCACTAGGCAGCTGGTAAAGGTAAGGGCTGAAGTTGAGGGGCTGTGAGGATGGGGAGGGAGTGGGAACAAGCCCCACTCATTAGTCTGATATCTGGGAACTCTTGCCTGGACACCAGCATCCGTCCTGGGGAGGGCCTGGTACTGTCCCTCACAGGAGCATAAGGGTTGGCATTTCTGAGATGGGAAGACTGAGAACCATACAGGGCAGCCTCTGGCTGGCCATCTTGAGTCTTTAGCGTGCTGGTCAGTCTCTGGCTTCATCTGGAAGCTCACGGCTGGTCTAACAGCATCTGCACAGGGCCTGCTGAGCCACAGTCTTCAAGTTTCCCTCATAAGGGTCTCATTTGCTGAGTATCCACTGTAAGCCAGGCTCCTGGCCCAGGGACTAACTTTCCTGTCACAGAGAGCCCATGAAAGTGCTGATAAAGAAACAACCTCTTGCAATGACTTGCCAAAGGTGACAGTTATTAGCAAAGCCTGCATTCACGCTCCAGGCTATCACTTTCTATCACTGACATGGAGGACCCTAAGGATAGGATACTAGTACCCCAGGCTCAGGAGGCATGGGGAGCACACGGGGTAGGCCACCTCTCCCACTTGGCCTTCCTGTACCTCTGTGAAACAGGAAGTATGTGCTGTGTACATCATCCTGGTTCCCAAGCACCTAGTTCTCTCCGATCAGGTGTCCTGGAATCTAAGCTGCATCCGGGACAAGAGCCTCTCAGCCTTCCAAGCCCACCCTTCTCCTCAATCCACCTCATCTCTCCCCGTCTCTCACTATTATACTGCTAAGGGACCTACAGTGTCTCAGAACTTTTCAGAAAAGTGAGCCTGGTCAGCTGGTCCAGGTGATGAGAAAGAACACATACATAGATGAAGAAAACAAAGTCTTTTTTAAACTCAAGAAAGGGCTTTTATTTTTTTTGACTCACTTCCTAGGAAGTTAATTTTTAAAACACTCTTATGGAGTTTGTTCAGCTGTTTACATTCAAAAACAATGATGCCAGTCAAAGCCCTAAGCAACGGGTGACAGCGAGCATGCCTTCCTGGCTCCGCTGGGGACAATGAAGCCAGCCATCCAGTTCCAAGCTTTTTCCAAGAGTGAATCTCATCCATGAAGCTCCCTGAAGCCTTTCTATTCAATGACTGGCATTTAACTTGCCTCCTGTTAACTCTATAAAAGTATTCTTAAAGATAGGATTAAATGACTTTTTTAAGCCCTGGGTTATACTGGCAGCTTTAGTGCAGAGGAGCTGGGGTAAAATGGGAGCCCACTGACAATGGGCTACTTTCTGCTCCTGGCCTTAAGTAGACATAGAAACTAGATGCATGTGCCAGTACAAGACATGCGAATGTGCCATGTACAGCAGATGGGCATGCACACATGTGTGTCCATGATGGCACAATGTACACCCATGGGCACAGAGATGCAGTGGGACGCAGTGCTCTGGTCCAGCTTCCCTCTCCAATCTAGCCATCCTGAAACCCACATAGGTAGCTGGGACCTCCACATGGGATGCTTTTAGAGGGGGTTTCTGAGTCCTGCTTATCTCTCTTTGAGGATCTCTCTATGAGCATTGTCCATAAACATCAGGCTAGCTATTGTGGAATCTGATGAGATGACAACCGTTCCAAACAAACGTGGACCACATGTGTGTCCCAGCTCTGCCCTGTGCAGACTGGCTGGCCACTGTCCTGTGCTGAAGCAACCAGCAGAAGGACCGCATGCCTGGCAGGGTGCATATCCTTCAGGGCCCTTGTCTGGTAATGCCTCCCACCTGGGTAGTTTGTCCTTCATCATAGGCATGTAATGGTAAGTCAGTGTAGGACCAGAGCTTGGATTCCAGTTACCTCAGCATCCACAGGCCCACAGCTCTGAAAGTCCATGGCCCTTGGTGCCACTCCATGTGCCTCTTCTGCAGCCTTGGCTCTGGGGATCCACAAAGGGAGGACGGGAGGTAGACAGGGAAGGTGCCCTACTCCTGGCTCAGGCATATTCTCTGAGCTAGATTCAGTTCAGCCCTTTTTCCAGAGTACAAAACACAGTTCATGAAGTCAGCTCCAAATGAATCACCGAAAGCTGGAGGAAGGCTCTGATGTCCCTCTGTCACAGCTGCTCCCACCCAGTCCCCAGGTAAAAGACAACAAAGAAGGAATCCGAATTCTCCAATACTGGTCCTTTCCTTAGTGAGGCTGGGCACACATCAGAAGCTGGAGCCTTCAAGCTGATGATCTCAGTAGACAGGTGCTCGAGCACCTGTGGTTACCACCCCTCTTTGTGGTGTGGTGGCTGGGCACACCCGCCCAGCCCTGTGGGGTTTCTCTGAGATGCAGCCCACCAGGCCTCCACCTGCATTCTTAGTCTCCTGCCTCCTACCCTGGGCCTCACCAGCTTGCCAGGTAGTTTTTAAGTATTCTATAGGCCCCGGCTTTTCCACAGGACGGGTGAAGCCAGAACCAGGACCCTCCTCAAACCACAAATGACATACATTCCAATTCTGTCCCTGGACATGCCTGTGCACACAGGTCATGCAGCACGATGGGGTGGGGGGCTGGGAGAGGGGCCACAGTCCCCAGCCCCCTGCCCGCGGGGGCGGCTATTGCATGAGGGCGGTGGGCCTCTGGAGGCGCGGGATGAGCATGCTGCCGATGGCCCTGGGCACATGCAGGGACTCAGGATGCAGTCTCATCTTCCTGGACTCCGGGGAGCTCTGGGCTTTTGCTCCCTTCACCACATCCTTCTTTTCTGTTAGGGAATACCAGGGCAGAGGAACACCAGGGGTCAGAATATGTTCACAGGAGACATTCTCACACACATTCATCATTGCTTGGGTATCCCACAAATCCCCCTTCCACACTGGGTCTCTCTGGAATCCCTAATAGTGTGGCAGCCCCTCTCTTAGTTTCCCTGCCCTCAGCCTCAACCACAAACCTTCTATGGCTCCCCACTTCTTTGAGACGAAGTTTCATTTTCTGAGGAGACTCTCATGATCAGCTAACTTAGTCCTGGGAGTAATCAGCCAGTTTAAGGGTCTTCCACATTGACCCTGATTAGCCCCCCGTGGGTAGAAGGGATTTAATTCGGCCTTTTTGTTGTTGTTGCCTCAACCACAGTGCAGAGTTCCTATCAGTCTTGGGATTCAAACAGATTACTGAATCTGATCATTCATCACCACTCCCAACCTATGTTTTAAAAATAGCCAATGAAATGGCCAATTCCCTGAACAGGGCTAAAAATATCCCAAACTACGAAACCTAGGGTCTACCAGAGACCCTAAGGACCTTGATTGATGATGTTAACATTTACTTTGTTTTTCATTTTATTTTCTGAGACAGGGTCTTCATGTAGTCTAAGCTGGGCTCTAATAATGTAGCTGAGGATGACCTTGAACATCTGACCCTCCTATCTCTACCTCCTGAGTACTGGGATGACAAAAATCTGCTACTATACCTGGCTGGGTTACTGAAGTCTCAAATTTAATGGCTGGAAAGTACTGAGTCCAATCCTAGACAATCAGTTTCCAGAGCACAAACTAGATACTAGATCTGTTCCTAACCAGAGACTGGTTCACTCCACCACCAGGGGGCACTGAGCTACAGGTGCTGAGCTGGAGTGACCAGATGGCCTGTGGGCTGGATCTAATCTTGATTCAGCTTCTGTCCTGATTTATTAACAGCCTCTCCCTCACTCTCAGAATTGGGTCGATTTGTTTGCCAAATCCTATATGATCCCTTCCACTGAAGAGATAGGACAACTGCAGGTATCAGGTCCCTCCAGGGTCCACCTCACTAGTGAGAACACCTGCACAATGTCACCTTTCACTTCCCGGGGACATACCTTCACTACAGGGCAGGCTGGAAGCACAGCTCCCCCTAAGCCCTTCTCCTCAGAGCTCCCTTTTTAGGCCAGAAGAAGTGTCCACTGTTCCAGGACCTCGTTCTGGTCAATGACTCCTTACTGTTCTCTCTGAAGGTCTGTGCACAAACTCTAACTGGCATCCCAAACTAAATTTTACTACAGCAGAAAAACTAAGGCTAAGATAGTGTTATGGGAGCTGCTTTTTCAGCAGTTTACAAAGCTGCGAACCCATGCCTGTGGGTGTGCTAGATAGCTTCAGTTGTGAACTTGACACACCGGGGTAGAGGAACCCTCAACTGAGAAATTTCCTCCATTGGACTGGCCTGTGACCATGTCTGTGGGGCGTTTTCTTGATTGTTAAGTGATGTGGGAGGACCCAGCCCACTGTGGGTGGTGTCACCCCTGGGCAAATGGTCCTGTGTTACATAAGAAAGCAGGATGAGCACAGGCAAGGGGAGCAAGCTAGTAAGCAGCACTCTTCCACGGTCTGTGCTCCAGGTTCCTGCCTTGGCTTCCCTTGATGATGGACTGTGAGCTGCAAGCCAAGCAAACCCTTTCCTCTCCAAGTTGGTTTGGTCAGTGTTTTTATTACAGCAATAAGAAACTAAGACATGTGGGTCACAGTAAGGAGCCCTTAGCAAAGGGGTTCTTTACATCTGGCCCAGTCGGCCAGTTTGTCTGTGTAGAATTCCTGGACAACCACTTAAAGTGCTGGCTGTGGGTGGCATCAGCCACTCAGAAAGCAGCCTGGGCCCAGGAAAAGCGGGCAGAAGTGCCCATTCTTCCATGAGTGTCAGCGTTCTACTAGAGCATGTCTGCAAACCCCTAGCTACCAAAGGCTAAGGGTGCCACAGATTTGAAGGCAGAGGGCTGAGCTAGACCCAGTGAGAGAATGTGACTGCACCAAGCTTCCAAAAGAAGGAAGGTTT
Source organism: Eospalax fontanierii (assembly GCA_035773235.1). Taxonomy (NCBI): domain Eukaryota; kingdom Metazoa; phylum Chordata; class Mammalia; order Rodentia; family Spalacidae; genus Eospalax; species Eospalax fontanierii. Next base: position 48,289,896 of record CM069531.1, on the reverse strand, counting down.
TCAAAAAGGACTGCGTGAAGTCCTCATCCCTAGCAGTGTGTGCATGAGGGGTGCTGGACCTAGGCTAGGGCAGAAATGGACCAAGAAGGTCCCTTCTAGCCTCAACTGGTCTTGAGGACAGAGGTGCAAATGAGGCCCTGCTCAGAGACTTGGCTGTATCCCCAGACCCTAGAGATATCCCCACACTAGTCCAAGTGGAGGAGGCCCCTCAGTCCTTACCCCATCCCAGGAAGCAGCACACAGACTGCAGCCCACTCTACTTACGTCACTAAGTTTCCTGGAGCAGACATAGATCGCTCTTCCCTGCGTGCTTGGGGCTCAAACGGGTTCCCAAAGGAACGCTTTCTCAGCATGGACTTGACCAGGATCTGGGGAGCACAAGTCAGCATGGGGAGCATAGGCCTGGACCCCCAACTAGGCAAGCAGTACTGGTTCCAAAAGGGTGACTTCTGGGAGTAGGGTGGGGACTAATTGACACTCAGGGGTCTGGAGCCATTTCTCCAAAGTCCTCCAGGCCTTTTATTGCCCTGGGCACCACTGTGGTGCCTGGGAAAAGAGTAGCAGTTCAGTGAATGTGTGCAAGGAAGGAACTGCTTCTTCCTGTCATGGTAAGTGCTGCTGCTTGGTAATCTGTTCACTGTCCTCAAGGGTCTCCCTGCCATCAGTCTGAGTGACATGGCCTTTCTCCACCAGATCAGTGGAGCAGGGGCTTCCATAACCCTGCACTGTGGCTGGCTAACCAGATGTCCCACTGTTCCTCCCAAGGCCAGAAGCAGAGCAAGTCCCAGGCAGTGGAAACACCCTGCTAAGACAAGAGAACCCAGCCCCCCACGCTTACCACCGTGGTCCAGCTGGGGATGAGCTTGACTGAGTTCTTCACCTCCTCCTCGGTCACCTCCACCACACTGCAGTGCTCCTCCTCCGAAGGGAGGGGCTCCTCCCCATGCTTAGTCACCCAAGGATGCAACTGTGGAGCCCAGGAGAGAGGGAGGAAGAGTCAGGGTCATAGGCAGACAGACAGACACCAATTGGCAAAGGCCTCTAGAATCTCTGGCAATGACCTTGAAGGAGTCCATCGCCCACAAACCCCAAATCCAAACCTAACACACATATGCTCAATGTAGGTCTCTCTAGAAGAGGAAACTGAGGCCTATCTTTTTTCTGCCCTGGCCCAGTCCAAGACTTTGTGCTCCCGCACCTTGATATCAGACACCCCAATTCTTGTTTCGGGATTCTTGTCTAGCATCTTCAGGATCAGGTCCTTGAGCTCCTCACTGACTTCTGGCCTAAGAAGAGGAAAGGAAGGAGATGAGGATGTAATGTGTGACCTGGGCCTCAGACAGTCCCTCTAAACAATGAGATTCAACACCCCCATGTCTTAGAGAGTCTCAGCTCCCACCCTCCATATGCTTTAGGCCCCTCCCAGGGACCAGTAACCCCAAACCAGCTCTGCAGGCTGCGTGGCCCTCACAGAGCAAACACTCTGCTGAGGCTCAGACACATTCCCCAAGAGTAGACAGGAATCTCTATGGTCCCCTGCATGGACGACTCACTCCTCAGGGAACACCACGGCCTCATTTTTTATCTTCCTGTGCAGGGCCAGGATGTACTCATCGATGAATGGGCACTGTGGGAAGGAGAAAGAGACAGGATGGAAGCCTTGATCCACACTGCAGAGGCCAGAGGTGGGAAGCAGATCAAGGCCCCCGCAGATGGCAAGGGCTCCATTTAACTTGTTCAGGGCTGGCATACAGCAGGGGTTCGGCAAATGTAACTGAGCAGATGAGTTGCTGATGAATGAGGCTGGCCACACCAGTCCCCAGCAGTACAGATGCTCGCACCAAGGCCCAGCACTAGGAACATGCTCACAAGAGATCCCGTCGCCCTCTCACTAGAGCCAAAGCACCTACGGGCAGGGATCTTGGTCATGTCAGTATTAGATGTCCCCAAGGTCCAACAATTTGTTGAACAAATGATTGAGTAACTATATGAATGAAAGAATTAATGGCATCAAGGAGAAGAGGGACAAGGCACATTCTGGCTGGTGAGAGGGTAACACCATTGATATCTCCTCTTGGATGTCTGCTGTCCCACATCAATCCCTCCCAGGCGGATAAGTGAGAAACCAAAAGCCTGGACCAGGTGAGGTGGGCTTTTTCAGAAGCTACTTTGTTTAGAGATACCAAGGAAGGACCTGCATCTGTCACCCATACCTGGCTCATGGGTCCAGTCAGCTTTGCACTCACCTTCCCATACACAAAGCAGTACAGCGTGACCCCAGTGGCCCACACATCCAAGGCCTAGAAAGAAGCACACATCAGTAAACATGGCCACCCCCTGCATATTCGGCTCCAATGAGTTAAGGGAAAAGCCGGCAGGGACCCTCCTTTCCAGATGCTACACTGGGGGAGACAAAGGGAAGCCCAGAACAGAGCTATAGCACTTCTGGATATGGACTTTCAAGGGACAGTTGTTTTGAACTCAGGAAGTGCAAAGCCTCATTCATCCACAGGGTTATTGCTGCCTCTATGACACAGATGTATCCCCGCAACATAGCAGTATGTATTGAGCTTATGTTCAGTGAGTATCTGGCTTCAGTAGGTCCATCACTTCAGCTGATTTAGAAGCCACTGTATAACTGCTCCTGAAGCCCTGCCTGCCCGACTCCCACATCCTCCTGCAACCGCTCTCAGGCCAGATCAGGCTCCTGGTGGGATCCTCATGTGACCCTGATACAGACCATCATCATTATAATAATCACCAGGATCTAACCAGGGAGCACCAGACAAAAGTAAACAATGCTGAAACATGGGGAGAACACAAGCTAGCGAGTCTGTAATTCCAACACTTTGGAGGTAGATGCAGGAGGATCAGGAGTTCAAGGTCATCCTTAGCTCCCTAACAACTTTGAGGGTAGCCTGGGCTATGTGATACTCTGTCCCCCGCCACACCCCGGAAAATAAATGCAGGAACTCCTTCAGGCCAGAGGGTACCAACCAGACAGGACAAGTGACTCTTGGATGGATCTCATCTGAGATCAGAAAAGTAGAACTACAAGAAAAATACCAGACAAGCTGACAGAACTTCAGTATCATTTCAGAACAATTTACATTTATTAGTGATAAGTTTCTGACCTTGGTCATTGAGCTTAGACTATATAAGAGGATGACCTCACTCTTAGGAAATAGCTACCAAAGTATGTATGATAGAGAGACATGTTGTCTCCAACTGAACTTGAATGGCTAAAAAGATGCAATAGGAATATATATAAATATATACAGACAATGAAAAGGATAATGGGACGAATCTGATGAATCTTGATAAAAAGTTATATGGTATCCCTTTGTATCATAACTTCTCTGTAAATTTAGAATTGTATCAAAATAAAAAATTATTTTTATTGTTTGTTTTGTTTTGCAGTATTGAGGACTGAACCCCAGCACATATACACTAGGCAAATAAATGTTCTACCACTGTGGCATGTGCCCAGTCCTTAAAAAGAAATTGAAAAAAGTAACTTAACCTTTGGCCTCTGTTTGAGCTCCAAGCTCTACTCTGGCCAACAGCCTCCTACCCTCCCCTGCATGAGAAGCTGTAGTGCAGCAGCCAGTGAGCCACAGGCAGAGGGCAGGCAAGTACCAGGAGCATGCTGGTCGCAGTGCCCTTACTTAAAGGACACTTGCTTCTGTCATTAGGCAAAGCCCAAACACATAGGTCCTCTGAACCAGGCACAGGTGTGGTTGACATTGACATTGTGATTCTCAATCAGAGAACCACACGGTGGAGTTTATTTAAAAAAAAAAAAATCACAAACAAACCTCATACTTTTTAAAGTAAGGTTACCATTTTGTGTTGGGCTGCATTCATAGCTATGTCCAGTCAAAATCCAAACCCGGCCCAACCCTGGGCTTCTCAGTCTTCATGCACATTCCCTGACTCTGCCTCTACCTCAAATCTTGCTTCACGGTCCAGTCCAGATCATAGCATGTCTGGGGTCTGAGCAAGCCTCCACCTTCTCCTGCCATGACTGTCAGCCCTCATCACCATGCAAAAGGGTGGCAACAGGGCTATTTTGGCTCTGACAGCCCCATAGCCCTGCCCAGGGCCCTGCCCAGAGCAAGTGGTAGTAAAAGCTACAAGGGAGATTGGAAACATTTTCTGGGAAACACTGTATATACTGGGCTCCAGGGAAAAGGCACACATGTCGTCTGCTTTCTAGATTCAAGGAGCCTGGAAGTCTCATCTTAGAAGTGACCCCTGATGCAAGCTGTTCTGCTTTTCCATCTGAACCCCAACATGCCCCAGGCCCTGGGAGTCACCTTCCCACTGAAGCTCTGGCCAGAATCAGAAATGGCCTCCGGGGCCATGAATGCTGGGGTCCCCGCCGTGCTGGACAGCTGAGCATCATTCCCCTCAAACTGGTTGCTGACACCAAAATCGGCGATCTTCACATGCCCATCATCCCCCAGTAGCAGATTGGATGGCTTGATGTCTCTGTGGACGATCTTCTGGCAGTGCACTGCAGAGAGAAGCAGCTGATGCGATGGTCTAGAGATCTGCTGTCCAGTGCCACTTGCCTGCACTCACCCAGTCCATGCCCACTTTCATTATGAGAGGACCTCAGAGGATGGCATGGAGGCTGCCTATTCCATTCTGAAAGCGAATACACTGAGGGGACTCTTGGGAATCTTTGAATTCTAAGTCCTGTGCTCTTTCCACAACAAACAAGTCACTTCCTCCTGAGGTGGAAGGTCAGAGGAACCCTCTGTTCTGTGAGGAGCAGATTTCTCCATCGGCCCCTCCCACATCAGTACAGCTGCAGACCCCAAACCCATCCAAACCTCTTGCCAGAACCATTCTGCACCCAGCCTAGTCAAGGACATCCCTGCTCCTAGGACCAAAGCTCGGATGGTGGGGACTGTGGTGCACTGTCTCAGCCTTAGGGATCTGGGATAATAGGGTTGAAGGGAGGGAGAGCACCCCAGGCGTTGGCACCACCAGGATGAAGATAGCTGGGGAGATGACATCTCCAATAGGATGAAATCAGAATCAGAAATGATCCAGAACACTAGGAACCTGCTCTGCCTCCTGGGTCCAGCACTACCAAAATGAACAAGAATCTGACATTCCTATCAAAATATGGAAGCCCCGAGTACTGAACAACTGACTACAGAAAGTGGCCTTAAATTCTTTTCTCAAACCATAGTCCTCCCCCTGAGCTCCTGGCTCTGTACACATGTAGATTTCAAACAGACTGTCAAGGTGGGTGAATATATCAATGTATATCTCAACATACTGCAGATATCAGAACTTGACTTCTCTGTCTATATCCCCCACCAACAAATCAAAACAGAAAATCCCAGTTACAGACAGGTATAATGACACATGCCTGTGATTCCAGTGGAGGCAGGAGGCGTGCAAGTTCTACACCAGCCTGAGCTACACAGGAAGACCTGCCCCAAGAAAAGAAAAAAGAAATGTTCTGTTTTTCCCTAGTCTTCCCCATCCCCGAAGACCAGCATCAAAAAGCTCAGGACCACCCTCAACTCCTCCCCACTTCGTACCTCACACCAACTAGCCTTGGGAGCGCAAGCTCAAATACTCCAAGCTAGGTGCAGTAGTGCACATCTGCCATCCATCATAATCTGAGCTACTCCACAGACTGATGCAGTTAAGGAGTTAGAGGGCAGCCTGGCCTACACAGTGACACCTACTTCAAAAAGAAAACCATGCATGCTGCATGCATGCTTCAGTTCCAACTGCATCTCAGTGCCTGCCTTCAGGCCCCTGCTCCCATCGTCAGGGAGCCTACCATTCCTCCACGGAGCCAGAATCATAAGGCAAGTCTACAGGACTCAAGTACCTCACTCATCCACTGGTTAGCTCCTGGTGCTAACCAACCATTCCAGAGAGTTCTTTCACTATGTTCAGCTGGACCCTGAGGCCCTCAGCAAGAACTTGATATTAGGGCCAGGTATGATGGCACATGCTTCTAATTCCAGCACTCAGAAGGCAGGTGGAGTTCACAGCCAGCCTGATCGACAGTGAGAGAGACAGAGACAGAGACAGAGACAGACAGAGACAGAGACAGAGACAGAGACAGACAGAGACAGAGACAGAGCACCAGTCCAAGGTTAGTATGCTTCTAAAGTGGGATTAGGAGAAGGTAGACAACAGCCTCTCAGCAGAGAAGGGCCCAAAAAAGAAGGGGGTGGAGTCAAGCTGTTCCTGCCCCTGACTAGACCAACAGACCAAGAGGAAAATGTACCATCCTTCCTGCATCCTCTAAGCCTCGGCTGGGGTCTAAGCACAAAGCACTGTCCTCTGTGTGCCTCAGTTTCCCTATATGTACAAAGAGAGCAGTAATCTGAAGACACTAGAAAGGCTCAGGAAGATAAAAGTAGTCTTGTTTCTGTCACTACGGGTCACATCTCAGTAGGCCCCCAACCTATTCCCCCAGGGAGAATATGCTCCCAACAAGCTCAGCTAAGATGTAAGAGATTGGCAGCACGCTCCGGCCAGAATCCCAGGTTTCTGAAGTCCCTCCCCTACCTAAACCAGTCGATCACCAGGTGTAACCACCTCACCCTCTTCCCGTCCCATTGCCACTGCTCTAATCCCAGCATCACCATCTGTCACTTGGGCTGCAAAAATAGCCTCCTCCCTGGCCAGCTGGCCGTCTCTCACCAATGGTCCAGCCACCACACAGATGCCAGGCAGAGCTTTCTAAGAAGCAAATCTGGGGTCTCACAATACTGACAGGATTTGTCAAAAAGTCTTGGACAGAGTGTGGCCTGGACAGAGTTCCAGCAAGACAGCTGGTTAGACCCTGCCCACTGGATCCAACAGTATAGCCCCACTGCTCTCTGTCTCTTCCTGCCACTCTCTCCTACAAAAGCTGGCCAGTAGACTCATCCTTCAGGACCTGATCCCAGACGGCCTTCTCCAGAAAGCTTTCCCTGGCACCTGTGCTTCCCCAGCCTCCTAGGCTTGAGCGCCCTTCGGGTAGGTCTCGGACTAGGTCATCTGTGTGTCAGCACTTCGTAGGCACTTATAAATAAGTGAAGTGCATGAATGAACTACATAAACAAATAATGAACGTACTCCTGATACAGTGGCTAATCTGTTCTCCTCCCGCCTAAGGGCCCCCCACCATTGAGCTAACCCTGCCATCACCGCAGGCACCAAGCCACAGGCACACACTTTTCCCCAAACAGCTGGATGCAAACCCTTTCCACCCACACCTCTTGAGGCCCAGCGCAGTGGCAAAGCTTGGATGCAACCCAGCAGAAAAATAGCCTGGGGCGGAACACCCCGAGCCACAGTGGTAAATACCACGCGCGTGCCCAGTGAAGTCTGCTGCGGCCTTGCCCAGGCCTCCAAGTCCCGCCTCCGCTAAAGCTGATTGGCAGATCAGCACTGACTGACAAGAGAACCGCTCAGCCTGGGCTCCGCAGGCTCCAGCGTCCTCCAGCTTCAGTCCCAGGGCGCAGCCAGCCTTGCACTCACAGTACTCCAGGCCCAGGATGATGTCCCGCAGGTAGACGCGAGCTTGCTCCTCCGGGAAAGGCTTGTCGCAGGGCACTTCCATGACCGGTCTGTGGTAAAGAAGGGAGGGAGGGTTGTTCAGTGGAATCAGGGGTACAGGTGGCTGCAGGGACTGAGAAACGGGAGCTGGCCATTCGGGCCCCTTAGGGCCTCCTGGAAGCCTAGTGCTCACCCCGATCTAGAGAACCCAAGATACTTGCTTCTTCTATGCCAAAAATTTAAAACTGTCCTAAACATCCCCTTTCAGTTATAATTTCAAGACCATCTTATCCTCATTTCCATTGGTTTGTAATTCTTCTTAAGTATTTAAGATTAACCACGAAATTTAAATCAGTGGCTTTAAAACTGTGAATCCACATCCAACAATCTTGAAAGCGATCCAGTGGGTTCGCTTTTCTTTTTTCTAATGAAATAGAAAGTTTCAGAATGCATCACATGTGATAAAGATATATACTGTTCCATAAAAGTTCAGTTTCAGTTACAGATATGGAGAGCAATACAAACATTTTCTTAAACCTGGTGTGGTAATGTACACCCGTTATCCCAACACTTGGGGGACCAAAGCAGTCAAGGTTTGGGGGCCAGCCTGGGCTATCTAAAAAACAAACAACACAAACAAAAAACCCACAGCCCAGCCCAGTGTGCATACCTATAATCTCAGCACTTCAGAGGCAGAAGAGGATGGTTCATGAGTTCCAGTGGAGCCAGGGTTACAAAGTGAGACCCTGTCTCCAAAAAATAACCACATACTTCATGTTTTTGTTATTTTTTGAGACAAAGTTTCATGTAGTCCAGGCTGGCCTTGAAATTACTAGGTAGCTGAGGATGACTTTGAACTTCTTCTGATCCTCCTACCTTCATGTCCTGAGTGCTAGGATTATTGGTTTTATGCAATGTTGGGGATTAGGTCCAGAGCTTTGTGCATGCTAGACAAGCACTCTACCAGCTGAGTTATAGTCTCAGTCCCTACTTTTTGTTTTTAATGGAGGTTAAGAAAAAAATCTGAAAGTCCATAGTCTTAAAGGGACACGGTCACCACTTCTGCTGCCCTCTCCAAGTTGCTCTTTAGGAAAGCCTACAGCCTGCATTCAAGGATTGGCAATGAGAGTTAGGGTCCACCCAGCCCCATGTCCACTAGTCCATGTCAGCTGCTCTGCAAATGCTCTGAAAAGTTAAACAGGGCAGACAGACATGTGATAGAATCCTCGACTTCATCAGGAACTTGCTGTGTAACCTTGGGCAGGCTGTTCACCCTCTCTGATCCTTGGCTTTTCCTTCCCATAAATAGAAATGAATGAAGTCCCATGTACTGCATTCACAGCTACGAGCTAGTAATAAAGCTACAAGAATTCTTAGTGATTTATGGGTAAGAGTTGTGTCCCATATCTAAGTTTTTGCCTGAAAACAAAACTTCCTCCACTTCCACCCAAATATCTTCCCAGTTTTTCAAAGCCTGGCTCAAAATCAACCCTTCTACCAGAAGTCTCCTAGTCTTCCCGCTTCCACGACTCTCACCAGCCTTTAAGGAAGGAGGCAAGAATTCCTGAGGACAGGCCTACAAGCCTTGATTTCTCTTACGCTAGCTGGGCCCTGGGCAGGGAGACACAAGGGAGGAAAGGGATTAGAAGTGACCTGCCTGATTGGGACGGGGAACTCACCCCTTTCTCAGGAGGTCAAACACTGAAAGAGAAAAAAAGAAGGTGAGGTGTAGCAAGGCTGGTAAGGCGGCCAAAGCCCCAAAGCCGAGGCCGCCCTTGGGAGGCAAACAGGTATGCAGGTGCACTCGAGGGAGGTAGTGGGGGACAGGATACTCGAGGAAGTCACTGGATGAGAGTGGGCCTGATGTGGACCTGCCTCACCTGATTCTCAGGTGCCAGGTGAGACTGTCAGCATGGACCTTTTTTCCTGAGGAACTGAGGCTCAGAGAAGGGGCAGATAATTTCCCAAAACCTCATGGCAGACAGGCAGGTAGAGTAGGGAATGGAGATTAAAGCCTTGACCTCCAGTTCCTAAACGGCCTCTTCAGCCCCACACCTTTCTGCAGTGGAGATTAACCCAGGCCTTGCACATGTTCTATCCCCAGTCCTTTTGCCCCATTTCTTGAGACCTCCTCCAAAAAAAAAAAAACCACAAAACCCAGGTATCAACAGGATAAAGAACATAAATAATAGCATTTGTATTAATGAGAATAATTACTAATGTGTTCTATGCATTTCCTCCCAACATCAGTCCTCTGAGGTAGATACCATCATCTCAATTTATCATTTTATTATTATAAATTTTTGAAGGGTTGGGGACTGAACTCAGGTCCTCAAGTATGCTAGGCAAGTGCTTTACCACTGAGTTACACCCTTAACCCTATTATCCCATTTTGAGGTGAAGAAACTGAGGCAGGGTCCCCAAACTCACTCAGCCAGCTTCCTGCACTTACTGAATGCAAAGTTTCACTGATTCACTGTCTGGCAATCTGTGGGGAGCAGGGAGCAGGGCTCAGGGATAGTGTGAATATATTCATTCTGGGTCTAGAAGCAGAGCTGTGCGAGGAAATCCGGGGCTGGAGAGCATGTTTTCCCTCTGCCACAGGAGATTAGTGCATGCACATGGCCACCGGAAGGTCCTGTGTGTCCCTGGGGAGCCCTTGCTGGGACCAGCCCTAGGTGAGCTGCTTTGGGGAATGAGTTTGATCACTTACCTAAATATAGATTGTCTTCAGCTGGGTCATCCAGGACCTGCTTAGAAAAGACATGGGAACAGACATGGGAAAGCAGCTTGAGGAGACATGGGATTGGGAGGCCCAGGTCTCCTGTCTTTTCCAGGCCAAAGACCCCTAGTGTTCCCTGCAGCCACGTTTATTAAACACAGAGCAGGAACCACACAGATGCCAACAGATGAGCCTCAAGTTCCTGGCTCCCACTTGGCCCTCCCATAGCACTGGGTCTTCCTGCTGTAGAAGGGGGTTCACATTCACCCTCAGCAAGAACCCCTGACCATCCTGAATGGTCTCTGATGCCTCTGGAGTCTCTTACCAAGGCTGACCTACCCTTGGGGCCTAAGCCACAACTACTTCCCAGGTCCTTGTCTACCAAGCACCCCTATCTCTAGGTACTGCTCCCACAAGAACCAGAGCACTTGGTTCCACAACCATGACCATCCCTCCTACCTCAATCAGTTTAACTACATTCACATGGTCCAGTTTCTTCAAGATGGCGATCTCCTGGTATACACGCTCCAAGGGCAGCAGTTGCTTGGCTGGCCCTCCCTGGGCTGCTTGAGACCCTCTTGGAGGAGGACGACCTATGACCAAAAAGTGAGTCAAGCCCCTGGTCCAGGAGCTGGGTCTTCAAAAACTCTCCCAAGGCTACGATCTTGCCCAAGCTCACCAAGCCCAGGCCATTGTTCCTGCTTCCCACCCTCCACCAAAACTAGCTAGGGACTTGGTTCCCGTCTCCTCTGGACAGGACAGACAGATACATACGAGGAAAGCCATACTGCTTCAGTAACTTCTTTTTAGAAAGAACTTTCATTGCCTATGGAGAAAGGAACATAAATGTCACTTGGGTACAGTCACCAGGGGCTACACAAGGCTGGTTATACAGGGACTGAGGTTCATATGTGCACACTGATATCTGCCATTGGCACTGAGCCTGTGGCCAGGTATGTGTCTTCAGTGCTAGGACGTGGCCATAGCTGAATCTACGCCTTCCCTCTGCTCTTCCCTCTGCTTACATACCCCACAATCCCTCCCTTGAGAGTCAGCCCTGGTCTCCCTCTCCCGTGCTTCCGCCGACCACCCAGGCTTCTAGGGCTCCACTTGGGCAACATCCCCTCCTGGTCCCAGACTCACATAATGTCTGTCTTCACTTTCATTATAGGCCAGCCTCACCACGCCGTAGGCACCCTGCAGACAGCCATTGGTCAGCCCCATGGGGCAAGGTATCTTCTCCAGGTCTAGCTCAAAGAATGGCAGGCCTGACAGCTCTGGTCCCTGCCCCTGCATCCCAAGACCACCCCACCTCCCACCACCTGACTCTTGAATATACATTTCCAACAGATAAGGAGGGGACATCTGTGTCCTGGGAACCACCCCTGCCTGGTTCAGCACAGGCCCATGCAACCCCTTGTCTCCCCTGGTCTTCATTAAGAACCCTGGGAGTCAGGAATCAGGAGCCATCTCCACAACCCCCTATCATCTCCCAGAGGACTAACTGTCCTCTCATTCAGGCTGGGGTGTTCCTGGTTCTGCTTTCCAGTCCCACCAGAGGGAAAGGAAGATGCACAGGGAGCACCCTGCAGCTTCCTGCCCTATGTCCTGCTCAGGTCCTACCTTGCCAATCTCACTCTGCAGCTTGTACTGGTTCAGCTGTACACAGTCCTGGGAGAAAGAGGCACATCAGGGACAGTTTATCCAGCAATAAATCTTGGGTATCTTTCAGGGCCTAGCCCCATCCCCAATTCCCAGACCCCTCCCTCTCACCAACCTTTCAAGTTTGGAGCGGGGAGATCAGGGCAGCTACACACTACCACCATGAGAGACAAGAAGCCCTGGGTAAGGTGTGAAAATGTAGGGTGAGACCCTAGCTACGCTCTGCTCTGATTGGTACCTACGTTTAGATTCAGACCCAAGTCCACGAGAGACCCCAAATCGGAAGCATGCCACAACTTCTAAGAACAGGCTCTCAAGAGGTGAGATTGTGGCCCTGGACTCAAGCTTGAGATGATGTAAAGGTAGGGATACTTTATATTTCCAGTTCTTGAAGAAGGCTTCTTAGGGACAGAGGGGAGCCTACTTCCTATGCTTGGACTGAGAATGAGAGGAGGACAGAAGGCAGCTTGGTTCACACAGAGCTTCCTGAATAGTAAAAAGCCCTATTAGGGCTGTGAGCGTCCCAGTTCTTGGCCTATGCAAACCAAAGATAGCTAAGTATATGGCACAGGTGGAAACAAACAAACAAAAATGGCTTTTCCAGGGGCCCACTGGTAAGCTTATGAGCAACCTCTAACTCTGCCTTACCAACCTCTGCATCTGAGATGGCCACGTGGTGGGACTCAATGGTGGGCCTCCGCCAGGCCCGAGGGGAGATGTGGCTGGCAGGTCCTGTAGAGTAAGGTCCAGCCTTGGCCTCTAGACAGCTTCCGGCAGGCCGTTCCTGCAGGGAGAACTTTCTAGCCGAGAGGCTGGGCCGTGCTGGGGGCGGTCTTGAAGCACTGCCAGGGATCACAGAGGCAGCTCTGGCTCGGGGTGGAGGGTCCACACCATTCCTGACAGGCTCTGGGCATTCTTCTGCCTCTTCCAAGTGGGCCACATCGATGGCTGCCACCCGTTCTACCAGCTCTGCCCGAGGATCCTGGCAGCAGACAGCTGGGCCGCCCTCCATCACTTCTGTCAAGGGGAACTCTGTGTAACCTTGTTGAGAACCTGGGAGAGGACAAGAGTGGATGTTACTCTTACATATCAGAATAGCCAGGCAAATGAGTTGGGTCTGGGTCTTTCACCCACCATAGCCACAGTGCTATAGACCTATCTCTAGGCCTGGCTGTTGCCCTGGCTGTTCCCTTGGCCTGACTTGCCAGCACCCAAACCCAGGGAATCCCAGCTCATCTGGCTCTGCCGGATGCCAGCCTTCTAGCCCTCAGTGCCCCTGCCTGAAAAACAAGTACAGTCACTTCTGCCCTGCCAGCTTCACAGAGAAGTACAACAAAACTTGTTCTGGAGTCAGGACAGATAGATCTCAGCAGGATTAGAGGCCCAGCCACGTGAAGGCACAGAGAGTCCCAGGTCAGCTCAGTGCTAACCACACAGGCAGCCAATCCAGTGGCTCACTAGTCCCAGCCCATACTGACAGAGCATTCTAGCATAGCCTCCTAGAAGTAGACTGGGTACTGGGGCTGTGGGCCCAGATACCTCCTCCAGGAAGGCTTCCTGAATGTCTCAGTCCTCCACTCCTATCCCTCTCACTGTTCCCAAGAATATTTCTGGCCTCTGTTATCTCATCTCACTATCTCCAGGAGCCCAGGACAAGTCCAGTTACTCCCTTTACTGCCTCAGCAGAGCCTCTGGCCCAGAATAGGGTGCATTAAGAGAGGAAGGTCTGCCAAACAAGACACTAAAGCAGCAAAAGATCCTTCTGGATTCCTCCTGCTTTTTTCTTCCAGTCTGGCCAAATGTTCTTCACATTTGCTCTGCTTAGGCTGAGATGCTCCTGGGTCTGGCTTCACACAGGCACCATATACCTACTGCAGTCTAGGCTTTAAACCAACTGGCAACCCTAGCAGTAGCCCTAGCTTGGGCCTCAAGTCAACCCCTCACTCCTTCCTCTCCCCTTTGTCATGACCCTGGGCTACACTCTGACCATGGCTGAACCCAGACTTACTCTCAGACCAGGACCACCATCTCAGCCACAGCCCACATGCTCACCCACCCCATCCAATGTGCGCCCCCCTTCATAGGTCTGGCTCTGATCTTCTCAGGAAAAGGAAGTGAGTGGACTCCTGAACCCTTGACCTTCTGGTCTGGCTGGTGACTTCCTCTGTCCATACACTGCCACTCACAGCACATGGGTCTTATGGGTGTCATGCCCATTTGACCCCTGGCTCTCTACCCTTCACTAAGATCTGTGTCAAAGAGGTAGGGCTGGATGGAATGCCCTGGCCAGGGAGGAGAGTGGAAAGCCAGGCCGGCTGCCAACCTAGTGCAAACCTGGGTGGGCTGCCTCCCAACTCTGAATACTAGGCTCTCCCCCTGTGCTGTGGATGCTGTGCCTCTCTAGCTGCCTTGGGTACCACCAGGTTTTAAGGTAGATTGTAGTAAGGAGAGATTCAGAGCCTCAGACTGGGAGGGACCCCATGTGCTGAATGAATGGGAGCCCAGAGGCAGCAGAATTACTTCTGGCATTAAGAAAGAAAGAAAGAAAGAAAGAAAGAAAGAAAGAAAGAAAGAAAGAAAGAAAGAAAGAAAGTGGGAAAACCAGATTGGCAACAGGAGATAACCTAAAGGCTGGACCTAGAAGAAGGTAGGAGTTGTGAGGCTGGAGCTCTGAGAGGCCTCCTTGGAAGAGATGAGGGAGGTGGAGGGCTTTGAAGCTGAAAGGAGCTTCCCTAGGCCTGGTAGGCTCCTCTTTAGAGGTGACTGGCCCCTCCTCCACATCCTCTCTTCCCTTCTCCATGGGGCAGGCCTCCCCACCAGGTCCTAAGCTCCTGAGATTAGTGCTCAGGTCTGCTTTGTCTCCATAAGATCACTGATGTCTTCAGTAGCGCTTAAGACCTCAATAAATATTTGCTGAATACATGAATGGTTGCCATAGTGATCGCTTGTCCCCATTACATGGAGGAAAAAGGAACCTCAGTGGGGGAACTCCAACCAGCCTCAATCAAGGGATGGAGGACAGAATCAGGAGATCCTGTCCTCTGCTCTCAGGCAGACACAGGGCCTGAGAGCCACCACAGGTAGAAGCCACAGGTTGCCCTGACCCATAACACTTGTATATGATTTCCCTGAGCCTCCTATTCCCCTGAGAGGCTCCTTCCTTTAGCTCCCTCCTTTCCTCTGATGGGGAGAGTGAGTCCAGGCAAGGGGTAAGGATGGGCCTGGGGTCACATGGTAAGTGGGTGCAGAAGTCTTCCTTCCAACCTAAGGACAGTTACCTGGTTTGGCACCCAGACTGAGAAATCAGATTACCTACTTCCTGGCTATAGGGTGTGGGGAGGGCAGGTAACTTTGCCTCTTAACTTTGGATTTTCCTGGTCTGTGAAATGGGCAGGTCTCACATCCCTGTGATTGTGAGGTTTAAAGTTGCTGATGCTTGTTAGGGATGTAGAACAGCACTTGCCACTAGGAAACTCCAAAGAAGTGAGTTGTGATTGCATGGGACTAGCTGGGGCCCAGATGGATGCTAGGGCGGCAGCAGGAGGTGGCTATGAGAGCTGACGTCAGGCCCTCCATCCATCCCTCCCTCCAGCCTGGATTAAATTCAGGTGACTAAGCCTGGCTTGGCTGGACAGAGGCAGCAAGAGAGGCCCAAAGTTCCAGCCAAGAGTCCAGGAGACAGGGCTGGCGCCCACAGCTGAATGTATAAGGTCCTGTGTCTGAGCAGGAGAGAATGCTCTGAAGGAGGGCTGGGGGCCCAGGCCACTGGCTGCATGCCACCAAGGAATGCATCTGTGTGAAGACAAGCAGCTCTCACTGTGGTTTACTCCTGTAGCTGTTGTTCATATGCATGTTTGTGCCTTTAGGCCTGCAAATACATGTGCCCAGGACCAGGAGAGCTGGCCCCCAGAGGTCAAGTCTGGATTTTCCCACGCGTTCACCTGTCCCACCCAGCCTAAAGCTGGTGGCCTGATAGGCTGGCCTGAAAGTCCAGAACTCCCTGGGAGCTCACCCAAGGGGTCTTCTCAAGGCTCTTCCCAAGACCCTTTCCAAACTGAGGTCTTGGGAAAGAACTGTAGAAGCTGACTTAGGTAACCAAGGGTCAGGTAAGCAAACAAGATGGATAAACAGGCTGAGACCCAGGCCCAGTCCCAGGACTCAGGAAGAACTCTTGTAGGCAAAGGCACCTCCCAGGGACTGGCCTATGGTGCAGCCCCAGGAGGCAAAACTCCAATCCTGTCCTCCCAGGTAGGACTCACACTGCCTGAGACAGGACACTGAGCTTCTTAAAGCCTCAGTTTCTTCACAGGTAAATCAGACAGAAAGCCACTGCCCTGCCTCCTCTGGAGGACCTGGAAGTGGACAAGGTTATGGACACAGAAGCAGTTTGTTCCTGAGTGATGTGTGGCTGGAATGTGTGTATCTGGAAACAACTCAGACAGAACAAACACTATTGTACCAAGTATAACCAACTTCAGCCTGGCTCTGGGATGGCCTGGCTTAGACTTCTCTATTAAGCTGCACCCCACCCTCCAAGTGTCTGCCACTCCCAAATACACAAGCTCCTGGCTTTAGAAGTCCACTTAGTCTAACTTCTTTCTCAGGACATGCCCCATCCCACTAGATCCCTCAATGGAGACCAGAACAGACCCTGCTGTCGCCCACATGGGTTCAAGCAGCCCTACCTAGGGTGACTTCAGATACCAGTGATGTCAAGTCTCATTCCAAGTTCTGTTAGAAGGTTCCAGCATCAGGCCAAAGCAAAGGGACCATTAACCATCTAGGCAGAAGATGACCAGCTCTGACCAGCAGTGGACTGGCCAGAGGGAAAGCTGCAAGGAGATAGTGATCACCGGGGCCACACACAAAAGTGGGCCTGAGGTTCCAAGGCCACCTCACTGTGGCCTGTTTATATCACTGACTAGGGTCTGATGGTTCTGGCAGTGGTGCCCTCAACAGCTGCCGCCCCCGCCTGGAATGACTCAGTCTCCTTGAGGGAGACCCAGGAGTCTAGTGCCAAGTCATGCTTGAGAATGCCTGCCATGAGAGTGGCCCTCCCATCCCTCTGGGGATCCCCAAGCACCCAGGTGGGCTCATGCCTGTCCATCTGCAGCTCTCCACAGCCCACCCATGGAAGCTGATATGTGGGCTTCTTCTGCTCCAGCTGAGCCTCCACCCTCTTTACAGAGAGCTGCTTCCTCCCCTCCATGTTCCTGAGCAGCTCAGCTTCAGCAGGGACCCATCCAACTCAACATCATCCCCGCACTGTTCTCCCTCCTCTGGCCCACCTCATGGGTCTTGTGCCAGAAAGGCACGAGCCAGAGAGATCCTCTCTACCTCTCCCATCCTGGCTTACTTACCCCCACACCTGCTCTCCACTCTGGCTGCATCCTGTTACTTTAAACTTCCCAAACTTAGGCTCTGTGCCTCCAGGCCTTTGCACAAGCTGTGCTTTTTGTCAGAACACATCACCCTTGGCTTTGATGCTTGAAGAGCAGTTCAGACATCACCTCCTCCCAGCTGAGTGAGCTCACTCCTTAAACAGTCCAGATTCAGAGATGGGGATGGAGGAAGAACCAGATTTTGATCTACACTGTCCTTTCACTACTTTCAAGGTCTCCCTAACCACAGGCTCATATCCCACCTTCCTTATCAGTTACCAGTGGGAGGATTTCTATCATGATTAGGGTTCACCCCTAGTTCTTCAGGGGCCTCACAGTCTGGGGAATAGACAGGCATATCAACTCTTGGCATGCAAATCCAGTCATTCATTCCTGACACAACTATTTACTGAACATCTGCTATATACGAGGTCCAGTGCTAGGTACTAGAGATTAAGACAGTGAACCCAAAAATCAAAGTACTGCTTTCTCACAGTTTGCTTCCTAGGACAGAAAGGAAGCGATAAACAAGAATGCCAGTAACAAATATATGATAGGTCAAGTTCGATGCCCTGGGAAGACAGCCATTGCACCAAGACGGAGCAGGAATAAATGGCGCTGGGAGACACCATTGAATTAGTGCAGGAAGAGCTTGTTTTCAGATGCAAGATCTCATTAGCCATCTAAAGGAAGAAAGGCAGCAAGCAGTACAGACCTCTAGGGAAGAACATTTCAAGCAGACAGACTGGCCAACAGGTGCAAAAGCCATGAGGTGGGAAGGTGCTTTGTTGGAAGACCAGGAGGAGGCTGATGTGGCTGCAGTTGAGAGGTTTCTGATGGAGGGGTACATCTGGAGAGAAGCAGAGGTCCTCTTGTGCTGGCCTCAGGGATGGTGGCTTCTTCCAGGAGGTGGCATGGGCATCTTTAGACCACTGAGCAGGATTGTAGAGGGGGAAAGCCCTTCCCCACGTGCAACTCATGGCTTGGTTTTGGGTTGGGTGGGACTTTGTGGATAGAAACCAAAAGGACTCCAAAGCCAGGGGATTTTTGAGCAAGGAAGCAATTAAGTTGGACGAGGTTTAAAATGAATCTGGCTGTTGTGGGGACTAAAGGGTGCAGACCAAGGAGCAGGCAGTGAGGGTCCCTGAAGTGTGTGGGCCAAAGGCAGTCTGACCCACAGTGTGTGGATGAAGGAACCAGGGGTGCACAGGAGGCCGGGCCTCTTCCTTCACGCTGGGATTCTCAAGGACACAAGCTGTATGCTTCTCTCAAATCCAGAACCTACCTGGCCAATGCCCAGGGAAGGGCCACCCACTGAGACACAGTCCTGTGACAGCGGACTCTGCTCACTCTGCAACACCCTCCAAGAGGCGCACACACCCATCCCTTGACAGGCGCAGCCCATGTCCGCGTGACCCATGCTTGCACACCACTCCATCCTGAATGCACCCCCCCAACACACACACACACACACACACACACACAGGCACAGTCCGGTGTCCACGTGACGCACGCACACACGCCTCCAAACACCATACACAGCTCCCCACGCACGTGTGCACCCCCAGAGCACCAGTCCTGAGCCCACCAGGCACAGAAGCCGTAGCGCCCGCCTCCTCAGCCCCCAGCCAGGGGACGACTGCGCAGCTAAAGCCGCACACCGCATCCGTCCCATTCATCACCCCTGCCCCCAGCTCTCCACGAAAGACTCACTGGAGGGCCGTGGGAGGAGCGCTCCGCCGAGATCCACACGTGGGTGCACCCGTCCAGGCCTACTCCGTATAGACACGGCCTCCACCCAGAGCCGGGGCACCGCGCGCGGGGTTCAGATGCAGTCCCGCAGACAGCAGCCGCGAAAGGGATGCAGATGGTGGGGCGCCCGCGTAGGTGCGGGCTCGGCTGACGGCTGAGACTGAAGCAGGCTCGGGCTTGGCACCCCGCAGACACGGTCCCGCAGACAGAGCGGAGGGCGCTGCACCCGCCAGGTCCCGGCTGCCCTTGTAGACGCGGCCTCGCAGACCACCCCGCTCTCCCGCAGGCTCGGAACACAGGGTAGCTCAGGCGTTCGCATCCAGGTCTCGGCCCCAGGTCCCTCGGCGCCGACCCCTACCTCGACACCCCGCGACAGTCTCCGCGGGCGCCAGGCTCGCTCCCGCGGCGCGCGCCCTGCCCCGCCCGCCTGCCGGGCTGGGATCGCGGAGCTCAACCCGCCGGCGCCGAGGCTCCAGGCTGCGCTCGCTCCCCCGCCCGCCGCCGCGCCAGCCCGCGCTCATTGGCTACGCGGCGCGGCCCCCCCAGGGCCGTCCAATCAGAGCCCAGGCCTCCCGCCCCCTTCTGGAGGGGCGGGGCCGTGGCGGGTGGACGCTGAGGGGCCCTGTGGCTGAGCCTGGCGGAGTCACGCCCCCGGCGCCCACCGGCGAGCTGGGTGGGGGAACCCGAAGTCCCTCCGGCCGCGTCGTGGACTTCCTCAGCTGGGCCTGAAGGGTACCGGCGTTTTCCCCAGACTCAGTCTCCCCTCCTAGCCTGCAGAAACTAGAGCAAACCTCCCTCGGTTGGGGGGGTGTTAGGCGGGGTGTGTGCCTGGGAGGGGCAAGGCTGAGGCGGAGAGAAAAGGGCCTGGAGTGGCGGACCCTAGAGTTGAGGGTTCTCCTGGGGTAGGCGGAAGCCTGGAGGATGTTCAGCGGAATGCTACCTAGGGTCCGGAGGCGCTCAGGATTGAGGAAGTGAGCAGGCGACAGCAAGCCCCTATGGGACAGAGAGAAAGGAAGCAGCCCAGCAGGACCAAGTGCCCTTGGCTGTCTGTGGTGGGGACTCTGCGCTTCACCGAGGCTTCGTTCGCATCTACCACTAGTTACTTGGGGATCCCCCAACCACTGCTTGCTGCAAATCCAGACCCACATGGCTGTTCTCCTGTGTGCTTGTCTCAGACTGGAGACAGAAACCTGGAGTCACCTGCAGCCTACTTGTTTTCTGCCCCAACTAGTCTAGCACAAGGCTCTGCCATGCTGTTTCTCAGAATCTGCTTCTCTCCACCCCCTCCAGCTCCTGCCTCTCCCTTAGCTCGAGTCACCATAGTCCTGTCATGTGCCTGATTGCTTGCAGCAGCCTCCTCCCTGGCCTCCCACCCCCATCCCGTCTCACTTCCCACTGGCCTTTGTAGGGCAACCAGAGCAGACTTTCAGAAGTACAACACGCTGCTACACAGGATCTTCCGTGGCTCCCCATTCATGCCCCTCATCACGCAACCCCTTACCACCTGCCTGCCTAATTCTTACTTGTTCTGGACTCTGTTCAATACTCCTGCTGCCAGAGAACCGTCCCTGTGACCTCACTATACAACATGGGGGCTTCTCTGAACTCTGCATCTGTTCACCTGCCTGCTCCCCATCTGGAGTAGGAACTGGGGAGGTTTGAGATTGTGCTTGAATTTGTCTAGCATAGCCTGACCCTTTATAGGTGCCCAGTAGATGCCTGTTGAATGAATAACTAATTGGATGCAGCAATTGGAGGATTGGATCTGTAGGGCAGGAGTTCAGGAAAGAGGGTCGAACCAGAGGCTTCCCCTACCCTCAGTGCTGAAGACTGAACTCGGGCCTCAAAATAAGCAAGGGTTGTCCTGCTGAGCTACACCCCAGTCCTAAAGTGATAGGTTTGAGAGTCCTCAGAAAGGACTCATAATAGTAAATAGAGCCATGGGAAAGGATCAATCAGCACAAATAAAGCAAGACCAAGAATGAAGCACTTGTCCCAGGTAGGATCAGAACCTAGCAACAACAACTTCACATGTAAGCCTCAAGGAACAGTCCTAGTCTCTGTCCCACAAAAACCTCCCAGATGTGGCTCCCTCCAGTCACGGCATCAGCAACCTCTGGAGGTGGCTCATGACATGGTTCAGAGTAGGGGCCAGAGCTCCAGTCATCAAATACACATTCCAGGTGTTGGAATGGAGAAAAAGAACAAAGAAGGGCAAAGGATCAACATCACTCTCAGAAAGTGAAATATGACATCCCCCAACATGTCTCACTAACTTGAATTTTGTCACATAACCAGACTCAGTTGCAAGAGATAGAACAGGAGAATGCAACTTCTATTCTACGCAGTCATGTGCTCAACCAAGAGCAAGGATTAGGACACCAAGGAGAGACTGTACACCCAAGGTCAATGAGCCCTGCTGTGTGCCAGGCACTATGCTAGGCGCTTCACATGTATATGTCTTACCCCAACCATAGCAGAGGCCATATAAGGTAACAGAGGAGCCCTGGAGAGAAGGAACTTATCCAAGAGCACATGGTGAGGTGTGGCAGGGCTGCAGGAGGCCTCTGTCCCCTGCATAGCGGGTCGGATCTGGCACTGTTGGAAGGAGTCATTGAACAAAAGTGCTCAGGCAACTGTTAGATGCTGGTGGGCCAGGCAGGATGTGGGCCTAACTGTCTATATGGATTTGGCAACAAAGGACTCTGCTAGTGACCTTGTCGAGGGTGTCTGGAAGTGGTGGGGTGGAGGCCAGTTGCAGAGGGAACTGCAAACTGGTCTTTCTGGAAGGATGGCAGTGAAGAGAAGTAGGCCAGTCTGCAGGAGGGCATGGGCCAGAGGAGGAGACAGGAGATGAAAACACACAGGCATGTGGGAGAGGAGATGGCCTTGGCCCAGGGTGTCTGGGTTGCTTGGACAGTTTTTTCTGCCATTCAGGAAGGAAAGGGCAGGAGTTACAGGAGTTGGAGATGGAAGGGAGGGTGGAGAAGCTTAGTTTTCGGTTGGGGATGGTGGCAGAAGGCCAAGGTCTGAGAGCAGGAAGATTGACTGGCCTGTGCTGTTCACTCCATTAGCCACTGATCACATACAGCTATGTCAGTGAATTAAAAATAAATAAGAGATGGGGAGTGGTTGAGCACGCCTTTAATCTCAGGTCTTGGGAGGCAGAGCCAGGTGGCTCCTAGTGTGTTTGAGGCCAGCTTGATCTATATAGTGAGTTCTAAGTCAGCCAGACCTACATAGTGAGACCCTGTCTCAAAATAACAAAACAAAACAAAAAAATAAATAAGAGCTGGGTACATTAGTGCATGCCTGTGATCTTAACATTTGGGAGACTGATGCAGAAGGATCATGAGTTTGAGACCAACTTGAGCAAAACGCCTTCTTAAAAAACCAAAAAGGTAAATAAAGTCTAAAAGGGCTCTGGGGTCTCACTGGCCAGCTTTCAGGTGCTCATTGACTACTTGTGGCAAGTAGCCACCAGATTGGACAATACAGACAGAAGGGTTCTGTCATTGTGGGAAGTTGCACTGGACAGGCTGGTCTAGATGGAGCAGGGTAGGGGTGCTCAGAGCCCTTGGCTGGCTACAAGCCCAGGTTGACGGGCATGCCTGCCCTAGGCCCAGAGGAGCCCTTCTCCACTCTCCAGCCACAAGCCTTACTCTGTGGGATACCCTCAAATCTCCCCCCTGGGACAGCCAGACCTATTTCCTGAGGCTGTTCCTGGGATTTTGTACTTAATCCAAAACCAGGGGAGGAGTTTGCTCAGGATTAGGAAGATATGCAGAGACAGGACTCCGGGACCTCTGTGAGCCACTGAGCCAGCCCGCCCACAGGAACCTCAGTTACTCAGCCCAGCAATGCATCTCACTGGTGTACATACTGAGCTTCAGAGAGGTTTGGAAAGCAAAGAAGAAAATACATTTGTCCTCATTTCTTTTATTGTGCTCTACCCCTTGCTTCCACAGCCCTCGTGTTCCAGCCAAGCAGGCCATGAGAGCGGGAGCTGGGGCACGGGCAAGAAGCCAGGATTCGGTCAGGCTTGCATCCCTACCCGAGGTAGCTAAGTAAGATTCCATGGCTAAACGGACAGGCCTAGCCTGACTCCCTTGGGAAGCAGCCTCTCCCTGTGAGGGTAACATGGCATGGACCACGTGTCTCTGATGCTTGGGGGTGTAGGTGTGTTCAGATGGCTGGGTTTGCAGTACCCAAGTTGTTCCCACCCACAGTGGGGATGGAGGGTTGTATGCATATGGCGATACACACACAGGGGTGTGTGAATCCCTGTATGGCACATGAGCATGCTACACACTTGCTTGGGGTGTTTGAGCCCCCGCTTAGTGCCCACACCTGCCAGGTGGTGCTGGCCCAAGGCTGAAGCTGCTATGGCTGGATTAGGAGTTTAAGCCTTGGATTCAAAGTGGCCTGGGGATTTGCTCTCTGTGCTTCTGGTTGAGGAGGTGGGGGTATGTCCTGGCACCAACAGTGTTGATGAGTCTCCAGTGGTAATCCAGCAGAAACCGGGTTCCAGGGGGCCTGTCTCGCAGAATTTTCTCCGATGAAAATGTCCTGTGCTGTCCAGTATGGCAGTCACTGGCTACATGTATCTCCTGAGCTAGTTTGACTGAGGCATCTTTTTATTATATTTTAATTAATTTATTTAAATTAATTTAAGTTCAAATAGTCATGTGTGGCTAGTGACTGCTACGTGGAAGAGCACAGATCTAGGCAGTTGAGGGAGTGCGATGAAAAGTGAGGGCCTCTTGATCATAACCACAAAGCTAGGGTGCAGGTGAATGAGGGGCCAGCCACGTGGGGCCTTTTGGACTCAGAGTGGCTGAGACCCAAGTGGGATCCCTTTGGGGGGTGTGGGTTTGGATCCACACCCCCAAATTGCACAGCCTTGCCTGTCTCCACCCTGAAATGGAGGCAAATTGGTGTTTGCCTGACAAAAACGTCCCTGGGGACAGCCTCCATCCTGGCTGGAAGCTGCCAGCCATTGCCAGAAGCCATACACTAGGTCAAGTCCAGAGCCCAAGGCTGAGGTCAGAAGGTCCTCATATTCTCCTGCAGGCCCAGAGTAGAGCTGGTAGCCGCCGGGTCATGTTCAGCCTGTGTATGCAATATGGAGATGTAAGTCAGGCCCAGGGAAGCACCACCCCCAACACAGACACTGACAGGCCTGAGGTCTTTGAAAGGTCCTGCTTTGAAGTTGGCTTACCTCCCCCTGCCCCATGTCCTCTGCATACTTGAACTTTTTCTGCTTGTAGTAGTGTCTCTTGGGCAGGATGTGGAGCAACAAGAGGTCACAGAGAACTGTGGCCTGGGGCAAGGAAGGGGCACAGATGGAGCATAAGAATCTGAGGCAATACAGAACCTTCTATGTCCCACAATGGTCTCTATTGATGGTGGTCCTGACTGAATCCCACCCCTAGCCTTGTGTTTCCTAGAGACAGGAAAAGGTGCTATAAGCCCCTCAGAGGACCAAGCCAGCCCCATCCCACCTGCCCTAGTTCTGACCGTCCATTTCCCCAGATACACTGTGGATATGGAGTGATAGGGAAGGCAGCTGCTGCTTCATGGTAGACAGCTGTGGTCACAGATGAATGGGAAGAAAAGGGGCTGATCCCAGCACAGCAACCACGTGTGCCCAGCACTTACCACTCCGAAGATGCCAATCCCAGAGCCAATGGTGGTCATGGTAGGGATGATGTCAAACTTCCCAGCCTGGTGGCAGGGCCCAAGGGAGAGCAGGGTCAACAGAAAGGGGCCAATTGGAAGAGGTCAAGCTCAGGACAAAGGCACTTCCCCAACCTTCCTCCCTTAACCTCAAAATATCCCCACTGTCCCATGGCCCAGGGCTCTGACCCTACCCAAGAGCAGGCTGCTGCTCACTAGACTAGGGTGTTGTCCTTGGCTCTGCTTCCCTCAACTTGGGGAGATGGTAGGAGAGATATGTCTGTGGCTCAAAGCCTGGCCACAGTAATCACCCATGCCCACAGTCCTTAGAAGCAGAACTCTGGGACAAACCCACCCCACAGTACTTCTTGTTATCTGTAACTACAGACACCCAAAAGCAGGAAGGTGGCCTGGCTGCCTTACTCTGCATGGGACACTCACCTTCCCATCCACCAGGATGTCAAAGCGAATCCCAAACACCTTGAAGAGGTGACGGCGATTAGTTCCATTCTGCACAAAGTGCCTGGCGAATCTGGAGAAAGAACATTTCAGGAGAAGGTGACAGGACTACTTTGGGTGCCAGAGCATCAAGGACACAATAGCCCTGTTCCTCCAGCATTAAAGAGAGAAGGTCTAGGAGGGTCAAGCTCCGCTCTGTCCTGACTCTTGCTGGGTAGACCTCTGGAGGATAGAGACCCAAGGCAGGGCACTCAAGCCTCCAAGATCTTGTTTCCTGCTGACTTCCTTTTTGGCCACCCACACAGGATGGATCCCATCAAGGGTCCTCTAGTCTCCTCTGAAGACACTGGACAGCCCGGGCTCCAGGAATAGGTAGGAGTCTGACAGGTACCTGAAATTGAAGCCTGGAGACAGGATTTTCCCCTCATACAGTCCATGGAACTGGTAGATGGGTTTGCAGTGCCGTATGTGCCAGTCCAGATCGCACTCCCAGTCAATGGTGATGCCAACCACCCCACCCTGCCAAGGACATAGACACATAAGATCCGGGATTTCAGGATTTAAAAACTCCTAGTTTTAAGTCTGAGCTAGTGAGATGGCTCTGTGGGTAAAACCACTTGCTGTGCAAGCCTGATAATTTTGATCCCTAGATCCCATGATAGAAGAAAATGGATTTTCCATGTTATTCTCTGACCTCTACACATGTGCCACAGCATGCATGCACGTGCCCCCCATACAATTAAAAGAATTTCTGTTTGGGGCTGGAGAGATGGCTCAGTGGCTAATAGCACTGACTGCTTTTGCAGAGGACCCAGGTTCAATTCCCAGCACCCATATGGTGGCTAACCACATGGCAGCTAACAACTGTCAGTAACTCCAGATGCCCTCTTCTGACCTCTGTGGGCATTGCATGTCATGGGTGCACTTACATACATGCAGGCAATACACTCATGTACATAAAATAAAAATAATAAAATATTTTTTAAATGTTCTGCCTGGGCCCTCTCTCCTTTGTTATTGTTTTTTATTAAATAACATTTATTTAGTCACTTATGGTGTGTGTGTGTGTGTGTGTGTGTGTGTGTGTGTGTACACTGTACCACAGCATGAGTGTAGAGGTCAGAGGACAATTTGCAAGAGTCACCTCTCTCCTGTCATGTGGTCCAGGGATTAAATTCAAGCTGTCAGATTTGACAGCACCAGTCACCTGGCTGACCTACCTGCACCATCAAAGAGAGGACTTTTTTATTTGAGGAAAGACACTGAGGTGCCGCTTTTGAGTATCTATCTCCTCTGGTCTCACCTCCTTCTCATCCATCACATTCCACACTCCAGCTTTCTGACTGTTTCTAGAATATACCAGTTCTTCCCACCTTGGGGCATTTGTATCTACTCTTCTTTCCCAAGGCTAGCTCTCTGAGGGCTTCCCTGACTACCAAGTTGATCTAAACTGTGCTCTTGTCATTCTCTCCTGTGGTACTCCGTGTTTGCTTTGGGGACATTTGTCACTTTTTAGTTGTTTGTTTGTTTTTTAAACATGCATGTGTCTGCTGTGTGCATATGTGCTCTTAGAGGCCAGGAGAGGGCATCAGATTCCTTGGAGCTGCCCAACCTAGGTGCTGCGATCTGAACCTGGGTCCTCTGGAAGAGCAGCCAGTGCTCTTAACCACTAAGCCATCTCTCTAGCCCCACTGGTTATTTCTTGTTTTTGTTTTTTTGAGACAGGATATTGCTATGTAGCCCAGTCTGGCCTTGAACGGCCTCCTGTTTCTGACTCCTCTGTGCTGGGATTACCGGCATATGCCACTATACCTGGCTTGTCATGTGCTTATGTGATTATGTGTTGACCTCTCTCCCTTAAGGCTGTGAAGTTCAGGAGGACAGAGCTGTCTGGCATTCATCATTGTTTCTGAGTCAGAGTTCAAGTCACGGTGCATGAGAAACAAGTAAACAACCTTTGAATTAGAGTGACCTGTGAAGTCTGGAAAGAAAATACTTAAGCAAGTGAAGCGGGCAGGGAACAGGACAGGTGTGTGGGTTGAGGCTCAGGTAGGGAGGGGATCAGGGAAGTGGGCCGGGACCTGAGCAATTCAGCAGCCAGGAAGCTGAAACCAAGATCCAGATGTTCCCAGTGGGCTAGGGCAGGAAGGGTTCTGAGAACAGGGTAGTAGGTACATCGTAAAACATGAAGCCCCTACAAGAACAGGCAAACCCTGAGGCATGAATGCCCCTGTTAACCACTGTCTGTGGTTGTGTTGGCCTCAACCACAGACCTGGTAGCTGTCACAGAAACTGCACTGCCTAAAAAGTTAAGTACTATCTGGTTCTTGAAAGCAAATATCAGCAGACCTCTGCCTTACACAGTTGTGTCCTGAGCAGGACTTGCTGGTGACAACACAGAAAAGGGACTGCTTGTCATCCCCACATAGGCAGCTGCAGGAGCAGGCACGGTAGGGACCAGGTGAGAACAGGACATAGAATTGCCCGTGCTGGTCAGAGCTGAAGCGCTGTCACAGTTACACACTCATCTGATCCTCCCAACATCCTTACCAGAATGGTACTCTTTGTGTCCTCACTGGTAAGCAATTCTCAGACACACTGAACTTAGAGAACCTGTCTGAGGTCACACTCTTGCTGAGGGGCAGAGCAGGTTTTGAACTTAGACAGCAGCTACCAGATCATTACAAAGGGAGTATTTGTCCTAGAATCCGGAGGACTGAGAGGATCTCAGGTACAGGATTTCTCAGGGCCTCAGGTCACGGCATCCAAGTGGCTTTTACCTAATATCTTAAAAATAGCAAGAACTGGGCAAGGTACTATACATCTGTGATCCCAGCACTCAGGACGCAGAGACAGGAGGATTGCCACAAATTTAGTTCAGTTTTGCCTGCATAGTGAGTTCCACACTAGCTAGCCAAGGCTATATAGCGAGACATAGTCTTAAAAGACAACAAGGGACTGGAGAGATGGCTCAGCAGTTAAGAGCACTGACTGCTCTTGCAGAGGACCCAGGACCGACATGGCAGCTAACAACTGACATAACTCCAGTTCAAGGGGATCCAGCACCCTCTTCTGGGCTCTGCAGATATTGCCTGACAAATATTTCCTTACACATGCAGGAAAACCATTTGTACACATAAATTAAAAATAATAAATAAATAAATTTAAAAGACAACAACAACAAAAACAATACTTGTATTTTGGACTCAGTGCATAAACCTGAAATCTGCTAAGAAGGCACAGGCAGACGGATGGGGATTTTAAAGCCAGTCAAAGGTACATAGGAGAACTTGACTCAAAACAAGATAAATAATAAATAAATAAATAAATAAATAAATAAAGCAGGGCACCAGCAAACATCTAGGTGATGGTATCTCTCCACTCCATTCCCTCTGAACACCTTCTTGGTGGCAGGTCCAAGCACAGCCAAAGGCACTAGGAGACAGCCCTGTGCACATGCTTGACCAGGGAAGTTTGGAAGGAAGTATTGTGACCCCAGGCTATGCTCTCCCTGCGGGCACCACCCCTTCCCATCCGTACCTTCTCAGCCAGTCTGCGGAAGTCCTGGCCTGACTCTTGCACTACATAGCCAAGACTGAAGACTGGACACAGTGGGTGCTGGGTCTTGTGATAGAGGCATTTATTCATATAAGTCTTATTCACCTCCTCCACCAGGTTGCGTCTGTGAGAAGGGGATGGGTAGCGGTTGTGTGCCAGCTAAAAGGGTGCCCACTTTGTCTCACAGCTCTAGGGAACCCTCCAAGACTCTAGAGTGCCCCTTAGACACCCCCTCCCACCCCATCCAGGCACAGGGCCTGGGCTTCTGCCTCCTGAGTATAAGCAGCCTGAGTGGAGGGAGCAGCTGCCTCTGCTGAGAGCCACCTGCGTTTCTGCCTGCCTTTCCCACAAACCTGTTGACCTTGAAGCGTGGGAAGCTGATGCTGTTCTTGATGAAGAGGGTGAAGTTCTCGGCCTCACGGAGAAGGGCAGGGCTGGGGGAGAGGGACTCACTCAGCGCCTCTCCCTGAAAGCGCCTGTATACCCTGAAGAGCTTGGCATGGCTGAGGAGCACAGGGATTCTCCTGCTGTGTGTACTGGTGTGTGTGGAGGTGGGTGGCCATGCTGCAGATGGCAGGGGACTCACAGGCCTCTGGATCAGGGGGACTTTTGGGTCCCGGCCACATGGCTAAGGTGAGGGTGGGATCAATAGAGGGAATTGATCCTTACCAGATCGCAATGTCTGGGTCTGGGTCAGAACTCTGCCCCCCAGCTCCCAGGAAGGCAAAGACATCAGTTACCTTGGGATCTTGTCGTCCACCTCCACAGGACACCAGCCAAAGATCTCGCATGTTTGCACAGTGTTGTTGAAGGCCACACACTTGCCCGTGCGGATACCTACGGGGGGGGGGGGGGAGGAGCCCCTGGGTGCCCACCCTATGCTGGACATCTGAGGTGATGCAGCTGAGAGCCAGGGCGGCAGGAGGGAGAAAGCGGGAAGCACAGCCCTCCCTGGAGGGCAGCTTGGTGGGACCAGAGAGGTATATGCAAGAAAGGAGACTGGGGAGGCGGCAGGGAGGGACTGGCCTTACCCTGGGCCTTCCTTTCTGCTTTTCCAGGAGTGCAGCCACTGTCATCCTTGCATAAGCCGCCTTCCGGGTTCTGGGGGAGGGGAGAGCTGCTGGCTCCAGGCTGCATGGTGAGCTCCCAGGCAGGACCTCGGCTATCCCCCAGGGTCCCAGGGAGGGCGCAGGGCGGAATCTCTGACTCTGTGAGGTGACCCCTGCATGGGTTCACACCCGGCTGCCGAGTGCCATTGCCAGTGAGCAGGGGACAGGAGGTTCACGTAGGGAGGGAGGTTTAACACCCAAAATGGCATTAGCAGTGACTGAGGGTTACTTTGTGTGACTCTCTGCTCAACATCCCACCATGGCTGCTAGAGAAAACCTGTCCCATGTCACCACCGAGGCCCAAAGGGATCCCACTTCTATTATCTCCCCTGTGGTTTTAGGAAAAGGGGCAGAAATCCTCACCTCTGCACAATAGCCTTGAGCTTGCTGGGGGGTCACAATGAAATTGGTCATGACCACGAAGGAGCTGTCTCCCTGGAAGTGAGGGGCAGGGAAATAGTGGGACCAGGTTAAGAGAGCTTCCCCCAAGAATCTAAATATTGCCCAGCAGGTCCCTGGAACCCACATGACACCCAGCAGCCCACATCCCATAACATCATTGTGGGGTTAAAGGACTAATCTCACAGTCAGAGAAACTAAGACCCAAGAGTAAGGGAACTGGACTGGTCCCTCAAGGAGTCCTGAGCCAGGGACTGTGGGAGGATGGTTCACCCCTGAACCAGCTTACCTGTGCTGGGAAGACATAGTCAGCCACATCCCAGACCTGAGGCCCAAGGTCCTGGAGCTGGGTCACGGCCAGGCCTTTGAGCTTCACAGACACACTGCTGATGAGGCTGCTGGAGGTCTGGTAACCCTTCTCATAGACAAACACCCACCTGCCGGGGTGACAGCGGAGTTACATCTCTGGGCAGAGCTGGGCAGGCATTCAAGGACAACAAGTGGCTGTGAGGACCACTGCCCTTTTGGCATGCTCTGGATTTCCTCTTGCCCTCCTCAGATGCATCTCTGAGTCACTCTGCTTCTCTGGCAGCTCCCCAGGCTGGAGGCAGGACAGCCTCATCTGCCCTCCTTTGCTGGCTTGTGCCTGCATTCTGTCAGCTCTGCCTGGGAGGACACTGATCCACGCACCTTCTGAATGTCACCCCCAATCCTTTTCCAAGAGCCATTTGCCGGGCCCTGACAGCCAGCTCTTGACCCTAAACCTCCTTCTCAAGGCCCTCTTTCCTTCCACACAACTTCTTCCAGAAAGTATGTGGGCTGCTCCTAGGACTGGTTTTCCAGTCAGTCCTACTCTTCGGTGCTATATAAGATTTGGAGTAAGTTCCTCAGCCTCACCTTCCTCATCTATAAAAACAGGAGCAATGTTAGTACTTGTGGATGTTAAGTAAGTTAATGTAAGGAAGATTAGGATAGGGCCTGGCACCTAGCAAAGGCTCTATAATCTGTCATTACATCTTAGTTATACTGGAGCCTCTGGGAATGAGAAGCAGGGAGGGGAAGGGAGCCAGAATAGGGCCCATAAGCTGCTGCTTGTAGTAACCCTCCTCCCTACCCCTCACTCTTTTGTGAGTGGCTCATTTTTAGTCTGGAAGGATTAGAGGGACTGACTGTACTTTTAGTCCCAGGGTTGGGCACATGATCAAGGCTTGTCAATCAATGTTCTGTCCCCATGGCAGCAGTGATGGGGCTAATGATCCCTACTTGACTGGGGGCTGTTAGTAAAAAAGCCAGGGTTTTTCTGGGATTTACTAGGAAAGAAACTTCCTGTGTGCTGGGTGGCTAAGCAGGCTGCTGTGAAGCCAAAATTACCATTAGCCATCTTTGCCTTCTCCATGAACCAGGCTGAGGATGAAGCCAGACTCAAGGATGACTGAGGCAGAGGTGGAGAGGGGCAGACTCCTGACCATGTTGCTGGAGCTCCTGGATCCAGCCAGGCCTGAAGTACACTTGTAAAAGAAGAACTACTTTGTTAGAGCACGAGCCAACAAATTCTCTTACTCCGTGTGAAGCAATTTAAGTTTCATTTCTGTTGCTTACAGCTGGAACTTCTGTGTCTGACTTCCCTGTAGAGGCAGCCTCCTCCTTTAGAAAAGACTATTGGGGTGGGTGGGTGTTGCCCATTGGAGCAGGTAGCTTCAGCCTTCCACAGGGAAGAGCCTATAGGTAGGTAGGTATGTTCTCCTCCCTCCATCTCCTGCCTTATGAGAAGCTCACCCGGATAGGCAGAGCTAAGAGCTCTGGAGCTCGGGCCTGGGGACATAATTTTCCAGACCCTAGTCCCAGCGGCGTTGTGGTCTCCATCTCCCTGTTCCAGGCCTCTCTTCTCTCTTCATCCTCCCTCTGCCTCTCTGCTCCTCCCAGCTGCATAGGAAGCAACCCCTTTTCCAAGCCTAAGTATGGTCACTGCTGCCCCCTGCAGGCCCCAGAGAGCAACAACTTTCACAGGCCAAAGACAATTCTCGGGAACTTGCCTAGATGCCCTGCTGGCAGTCAGGGCAGGGAGCAAGGCTCCCCATCCTGGCCATCCTGCACACCAGCTTGAAGGAGCTGCTGCAGGAGGCCGGTTGCCCGCTCTGGGCCCTCCTGCCAGGGAAGCCTCTGGCCTCTGTCTTAGCATCTTTGTCACATTCTCAACTGGTTTCTCTGATTCCCCAATATCAACACAGCTCAGCACAGGGAGGCCGGGAAGGAAGGGGACTGAAATCTGAGGGCACACCCCTCCCACAAGTCAGAAGTCCAGCAGGATAGAACATGGGCTGAAGGCCTCCCACCCAGGATTCTGCTCCTGGTCCTGTGCAGACACGTGGACGCCCACATGCCTCCCAGGAGCCTCACCGTATTCTCCTGCTGTATGTTGGGACCAATGCATCGTTTCCAGGCAGTGTCTACCCCGAGGGTTGTTGGTCTTGGGGTCAAAGTGAAATGTCAAATCCGGCATTCATACCTCAGTTCTAGTAATAATAGAATTATTTGGAATGGCGCCAGGCCTGTCACTCCAAAAGCCATATCTTGACATGACCTTGTGGTTACCACTCTGGGAAGACCATCAAGAAACCTGAAGTCAAAGGCCCTGGCATCTTCAGAAGTCCCTTCCCTTCTAAAAACGACCCTGGTCAGTCTTCCCTCCTCCCCTGGGGCGCCCTTCTTCCTGAGAGAGGACACATATGGGTGGCCAACTGCTTCAGGACAGAGAGTGAACCTCTCTGGGCACCAACATGCTCAGTGAGACAGAGGATGGGCCCCACTTCAGAGCAGCTACCCACACAGCAAATACTTAACAATGTTGAATACTAAGGTCTGGCTCGCCCACAGAGACAAAGGCATCTTGGTAATCTGGGTGGGTTCTATGAATTCTCTTTCAAGAAATTAGCAAAGTAACCAGCATGCAGTTAGGCACGTGGAAGTGCAAGTCTTTCTTTTCCACTCTCTGGGCCTCTTCCACTAATTCCCTTTCCGTGTCCACCCTCCTCAGTGCCCTGTTTCTGTTCTTAGTGCCGAGTGAATGCTCATGGGCACACTTGGCCCCCAGATTTCTACTTCCACACCCGTGGTCTGCCCCTGAGATTCAGTCCTACACATTCAGCTAATCATTCAAACCCACATCATAGGCCAAGCAGCATTCTAGACATTAAACAACACAAGTCGGCAAACCCTAAAACCTTGCCCTCAAGGTGTCTCTACTCTGGTTGCTTGGTGTGATGATGAATACTGACCGTCAACTGGATTGCACCTGGTGTCACCTAGAAGACTCACCTCTGGGCATGTCAATGACCGCATTTCCAGGGAGGATTAGCTGAGAGGGGAGGCCCATCCTCAGATAGGGCAGCACCTTCCAACAGATGGCCCAGATATAAAGAGGTCTGAGCAAAGAGCATTGCTTCCTGCCTGCCTCCACGTCTTCCTGCAAAAGCATGTCTATCGCCACTGCAGCCGCGGTCGCTGCCGTCCTTCACTGACACAGATGGACTTAAGCTTCTTCATCTTCCAACGGAGACCAAGGATCAGCGACTCTCTAGGAAACTTCCAGGCCGTCAGTGCCAGACTGGGACTGCTGAGGCGTCCGGTTTCATGGACTGAGCAGCCACCAGGTTCTCAAGCTCTCTAGCATGCAGACAGCCATGGTTGGGCTACGCAGGCCTTATCTATCATGGAAGTCAATCTGGTGAGTTCCTTTTCTAACACGCATCCATGCTACCAGTTCTGCTTCTGTAGAGGACACAGCCCAATGCAAATTTGGGTCCTGAGGAACGGAGCTGCTGCTGTGACAAACATGACCATGTAGACCGTAGGCCTTTGGGACTGGTTTGTGGAAGAGTTCAGAGCTGTAGGTTAGAGAAGCCCTTGGATGCTGAAGCAGGACTTAATGGGTCATTGTGGCAGGAGTTTGGGGGACAAGAATGCTGACAGAAATGCAGACAGAGGTGGTCCTGTTCATGGGTTTCACAAGGGAACAAGGACCCTACTGGGCACAGGGCAGGATAGAGGTCATTCAGTTTTTGTTTGGTTTTGTTGTTGCTTTTGTTTCTTTGTTTTTGTCTTTTTGAGATTGGGTCTCCGTGTAGTCCTAGCTGACCTGGAACTTGATACATAGCTAGACCAGCCTTGATCTTGCAGAGATCTGTCTGCTTCCGTCTTCCAAATTCTGGGATTAAAGACACGCACCACCATGCCCAGCTAGGGCCATTCGTGTTTTATTCTGGCAAAGAATGAGACTTCATTCTGCAGGTGTCCTGAGAACCTGAGTGAGGCTAAATTAAAAAGTAATAGGCCAATCTGTTTGGCAGAGGAAACTTTGAGACTGAGTTTCTTGTATCCTAGGTTGGCCTCAACTCACTATGCAGCTGAGGATTTCTTCATTTCCTGCCTCCACCTCCTGAGCTCTAGCACTACGGAGTGCATGTCCATGTCCAGTTTAAGTGGTATCTGAGTCTGAACCTCAGTCCACGGGCTTTGCTCATGCTAGGCAAACACTCTACCAACTGGGCTACATCTCCAGGGAGCGTCGAGGAGCTTTAACTGAGCAGGGGGACCCCTGAATGTGGGCAGCACTGTGCCGTGGGCCGGGGTCCTGAGCTGAATACGAAGGGAAGAGCAAACAGAGCACCAGCATCTGCCTCTCAGCTTGTTGATTCCAGGTGTGACCTGGTCAGCTGCCCCACGCTCCAGCTACCACAGCCAGAGAGTCTCTCACCACCACACCTTCCCTGTCACGATAGACTGCATCCGCAAACCGTGAACCAAAATAAACCCTCTCATCTTTAGTCATTCTTACCAGGCATTTTGTTCAGTCGTGAGAAAGGTAACTAACAGACTTGGTGACTCACACACGCCTGCATCACATCCCAGACATCTTGCAGACACTTCAAATGCAACAGGACCATTTGGAAAACAGTCCTGCAGTTCCTCAAAAAGTTAAATGTGCAATTTCACTTGACTCATCAAGCCTACTAGCGGGGGGAGATATATATCCAGTTAAACACTAGTCCTCAACTATTCAGGGCCGCATTGTTCACAAGAGCCAAGAAATGGAAACAACCTAAAACGTCCAACCATAGAGCCATGGCTAAACAAAATGTGATGAATCAACACATGGAATATTATTTAGCCCTAAAAAGGATTGTTACACATTACAACCAACATGGTGAGTAAAAGGAGCCAGACATAAAAAAGCACATGGTGTATGGTTCTATTTATAGGAAATGCCCAGAATAGGCAAGGCAAGTTGTGAGAGGGAGAACAGGGTGGGATGGTGATTGCTAAGAGGCACAGGGTTTCTTTTTGGAGTGATAAAAATGTCCTAGAATTAGCTCGAAGTGGTGATCATACAACTCTGTAAGTACTAACAACCTCTAAATTATGAAGTTTTGTTTGTTTGTTTTGAGACAGTCTCATCCTGTAGTTCAGGTTAGCTTGGAACTCACTATGTAACCCAGGCTAACCCTGAATTCATGCTCATCCTGCCTCAGATTTCTGATTGCTGGGATTATGGGTATGTACCACCTACAGTGCCTGGCCAGAACACACACACACACACACACACACACACACACACACACACACACACGTACACACGTACACACGTACACACACTGAGACAGACTCCCTGTAGCTCCAGCTAGCCTGGAACTTACTATGTAGACCAGGCTGGCTTTGAGTTCATAGAGATCCGCCAACCACTAGAGACCACAACTTCAGTTTCCCTCCTCAGAACCTGTCCATGTATTTGACTCTCAGCCTCTGTGTGTCTGGCTGTCTTCATAAGTCTCAGAGCCTCCTTCATCTGAGCTGTGCTCTAATACTTGCCCTCCTGTCCGCCTCCACCTCTATGCTGCCGACCCCCAATGTGGGCTTCGCTGTATCTGGGGCCCAGGGACTGGATGTTTCTCTGGTTCCTCTCTGTCTCCTGCAACATCTAAAGGACCAGGCAGACAGACAGACAAGTAGGAAAGAGAAATGTCCTTAGAACAAAGCCCCTCCCTCCTCAAGGAAAAGCAAATGGATCCCTCCAACCCCAACCCATATAACAAGGCAGAAACTGAGGCTGGGGATGCCAAGGAGATGCACAGGGAATCAATCTGCCACGGGGGCTCCTAAGTGCAGGGGTCAGTGCAGCATCAAGCAGTGGCCAGATGGGGGCGACAGAGACAGCAGGAGCCACAGCTGGAGACAGCAGGAGCCCCAGTGCGCAAGAAAACCTGGATTTGGGAATCTGGGACCCCCTGCCTTTGGTCTGTGTGACTTGGGTATTTCAGTATGAGACCAGCTGTGTCCCTCACCTCTGATACCCCATCCCCTCTCCCGGAACAGGGCGACGTCCATTTGAAAACTGGTGGGCTGTTTAGGGCAGGAAGAGGGAGGTGGCGAGGTCTCCTCCACTTCACCTTCAGCAGAGCTGGGAGGGCGGTTGGGGCCCACCTTGAAGCAGGGCGGGGGGTAGGTGGACTGTCCCTTCTGCTTTGAAACTCTGTGACCAACACATAAGACAGTCAGGAGCTGCTCACAGTCATGACTATGACAACAGAGTCCATGTTAGAACAACCCTTTCTGGCCTCCCCAAGTGAGGGGACAGCTGGGCTTGAATGGTGATTTTTCTTTCCTAGAAATACTAGAGAGAAGTTAGTGGTGGATTTTTAGGTTCCTCTTGTTCTTGACATGTGTCCATGAGTGACCAGAGAAAGTTCCCCAGAAATGTGGCGGTGGTGGGAAGGGGCAGCGAAGGCCCAGGCTCAGCCTGGCTCTGGGGCGGACTTGCCTTGTGACCTGGAAACCTCACTGCTCCTCTCTGGACCTGTTTCCCTCATAAGCTCAACCAATATCCTAGACATCAAAACTTATTTGTGAACAAGAGAGGGGCAGAGACTAAAAGACAACAGAAAAGGTCGTGGTTCTGGCTGCATCTGATCAGCTCTAAGTCTTATGGGATGTGTGAGCAGGAGAAAGGCTCTTCTAGGTACTAAATACTCTGGAGGGGCCATGGGCACACTTTGGCCTCCTGGCCAAATCTAGACTACAAAATGGGAATCTGCAAAACCCTCAGAACCACACCTCAAAGTCAGTCCGGGGCTCCCATCAAGGCCTGAATCCCTTTTAGTGACCCTGGGGTCTCTAGGGGTCCTCCTCAGCATGACTGTGAGTAGATGATTGCCCATACCTACATGACACCTTGGGCACTCAGCTATCCCACATACAGGATAGGGACACAGCCATATGCATGCACACCCTAGCGCACACTTGACCTGGTCGTAGGAGTGCACCATCAGCCATGCCCATTGGGTACATCCTCAGACACATGGGACATAAGCATGAACAAAGAGCCCTGGGCAGGACACAGGCGCATCCACATAGTGCTCACATGCCAGCTGGGCAGCATGTATGCACATGCAAGACTCTGTCAAGCCTACTGGCTTCCAGGACAACCAGAATGAATTTTAAAATATGGCCTTTGCATGGTTCCCAGGCTAGCCAGAAGACCGAGGGAGACCTGTGCTTCTTTGATCCTGTATGGGGTCAAAGTGTCCAGGAAGAGGGTGCTTTACTTGGGAGCAGAGTCAACCCCCTGCTTTATACCACCAGCTAGGTGCTAAGTGTTCAGAATCCAAGGGTTTCTCAGCTCCCAGGATCTCAGAAACCCCAGGTTATCCCTCATTTAGACAGGAAAGATGGGGGCAGAATCTGTCTTCTGATTGGTGTTGCCTCATTTCATTAGCTGTGGGTTTGTGAGAGGTCAGAGGAGGAAGGGACTCTACAGTGAGTACCACCCACTACTTGAGGGGACCATTTACAATGTCACTCTCACAGTGCTATTTCCTCTTGTTCACCATGCATCTAGGATAGGGTGTCCCTCCTGCTTCAATGTCCCCATCTTGACAGTGGGTTAACAGGGCTTTCAATTCCTTCCAAGTAGCATGGGGGTGATCAGAAGGGTCCTTCCAGTGCAGGTGGGGAGTGAGAGGCTCCTTGGAGCCCCCAGAGCTCAGAGGACAGATCCAGGCCGGGAACTGGTACCCAAGGGTGGTGAGGAGGGAACGCAGACTCACCCGACGACATAGACCAGAACCACCAGCTGGATCAGCCGAAAGATGACGCCCACCTTCTTGTTGCGCACCAGCACCATGCGGGGAGTGTCATACTCAAAGAAGAAGGCTGACAGCTCATCCTGCAGCCGCCGTGCCATGGTGGGCCGGGGGGCCTCTGCAGTCAGGGGCGGTCCAGCATCTGCACCCACAGCTGTGGCGGTGGGGAGACTGGGGGTTTCTCAGCCCCTTAAGGAGAGGGAGACAGGGCAGGTGAGATCAGAGGGCAGGAGGCAGGCGTCAGCCGGAGGGACTTGGGTTGAATGGGAGAAGCTCTGGGTGGTCAGAGAAGCTCTTGGCTTCTGGCAGGCAAGGAAGTGAGGGCCAGTGGTGCCCGTGAAATAATTTCCCAAAGATAGACAGAGGAGGAGCCAGCGGGGCCACGCAGACCCAGCCCTGCCGCCCCTCTAGGCTCCGCCTGGGCCCTGCTGAGCCTCCGGAAACGGGAGCTGTTGGCCGGAAACCACTGGCCACCCATCTCAGAGGCAGAGATAAGGCTACCAGCTTCTCCTTCCCCCACGAACCTGACAGGACAGAGCTGCTGGGCTCTGGCCGGGGCCTGGAGAGAACTCCGTTTCCGGCCCCACCCGACCTCATTCATCCCCTGCAGTCTCCGAATGGGCCGCTCAGTTCTTGAGGACCTGCAGGGAGACTGGCAGAAGTGGCTTCAGGTCCTGCTGCCTGGAACTGTCCTTAGACACCCTCTCTGTCCACCCGTCCCTCCAAGTCTAAGCCCATGCCGCACTCATCAACTTTAGCGTTAGATGTCCAGACACGGCCGGAACTACACAGGTCACACATCCTCAGGGTGGTCCTATGACCCAGTTAAGAAAATCTGACATCGGTCAGTTTTGCCACTTGTTGGGTTTAGGACATTGCTTGTCCTCTCTAAGCCTGCTTCCTGCAAAGTGGGAAATAATGGCATTTTCTTCATAGAGCTAATTTCCTGGGGGATGGGTCCTGACAACCCCAGGGACAGAAGACTTGGAGCCACCTTTATGTTTGGGGTCCAGCCCCTGTGCAGGCCCTGCCCCCCTCAGTGGCAACCCAGGCCTTGAACATGGGGTCCCAAGTGCTAGATCTGAGGCTGGCTCACTATACTCCTGTTGCAGACAAAGCTCAGAGGGGAGAAAGCCTACCTTAGACTCGAAGCACAGACCTCTCAGGCAGCCCCACCACCTTACACCCTAGGCCAGTGCTCCACCCTGAAGGCTAATAATGGACCTCTTCCTCAAATGCCAATAGCTGATGGGGAATGGCCCTGGGCAGAGTGCTAGGCCCCTGTGCTAACAGAGCTGCTTGCTATCACCCAGGCCAGTCTGTCTATCTGTCCCCCTCCCCTGCTCCCCTTCTCCCCATCAGGGTCCCTGCCAATCCAGTAGGGGATCTCGTAAGGGTCTGAAGCCGCTGTCAAGAGGGGTGATGAGATTCACTTCCTTTGCTTTTCTAAGGAAAATTTCAGAGATGCTGGAAGCCTGAGCCACAGTGGACTCCTTGGCCTGATCTTGACCCTAAACAAAAAGGTCTGTCCCTCTCCCAGCTGATTTCATGGCCAGCTGTCAGAATAGAAGATGGATCGTTGTATGCTGAGACTGAGCCATCTCTGCATCCTCCTCCCAGACACCCACACAACACTCTGGAGAGGGGCAGGGACCAAATAAAGGAGGAGGGAAAGGAAAGAAGAAAGGAAGTCACTGTCCAGTTTGTCGCTCTCCCACTGCGGCCAGCTTCTCCCCATCCTCCTCCTCTTCCCTCTCCTTCCTTTAACCCCTAAGCCCACCAGCAACCAAGGAGCCAGGACAGACAGTCCTGCTGGGAGCCACACACATGCTTCTGCTACAGTCTGGGGACCAGGCCTCGTATTTAGGAAACAGATGGTGGGAGAATCCTCTCATTTGAAGATACTAGAAGACCCAAAGTGGGAACAAAGACCCAAATTTCCTTTCTTGCTGGTAATCCCGCAAAAGTAAACCAAGACCTGAGGACAGAGAGGTGGCTCTGCTGGTAAAACACCTGCCATGCAAGCATGAAGACCCATGTTTGGATCGCCAGTACTCATGGGGACCCAGCAGCATGCAGCTCTAACCCCAGTCCTGGTCTAGGGGCAACAGGCTAGCTATCCCAGACAAATCTGTGAGCTTCAGGTTCAGTGAGAGACTCTGCTAAAAATATATGGTAGACAGTGATAGAGAAAGGTATTTGATGCTGTCCTATGGCTTCCACATACGCATGTACCTGCACACTAATGTGCATATACCTACATGAACAGGCATATAAACACACACACAAGTAAATCAGCCAGGGGATAGGGTAAATGTCTCTTCCACTGGTTCACTGGCTCCAACCCAGTATCTGTAGGGACAGACGTCTTGTGGGCGATAGGCATTGCATGGGGAGGGTGGCAGGACAGAGGTCAGAATTCCTCATACCAGATATCAGCCGGCTTTTCTTTGCCCCGTGAGGTAGATACCAGAATCCCCATTATACAGATGTAGAAACCAAGGCTCTAGAAGTTGAGCACCTGGCCAAAGGTCATGGAACAAGTAGTTCTCAAGCTCGCTGGTATCTGGAAGAGAGGCTCCCCAAAGTCTAAGGGCTTGGCCCAAGTCCCACCCAAAGACTCCAGCACTTAAGATCTGCCAGGCCTGCCTTATAAGCCCAAAGGCTGGGTGGCTGACTCTGGGCCTGGGCCGGGCCTTGTAGGGAGACATGGCCCTGCTGCCAAGGACTCGGCCCCAGGACAGCCTCCCCTGCCTGGCTAAATTTAGCAGCTGTGTGGGTGTGGAGGGGGTCAGTGCCCGTCCTGGAGTTACTGCCCAGGCCTGGAGGGCAGCCGAGCCCTCAACAGGGTAGGTGGACGTTAACTTGCCCTTGTCTCTTTAGCCATTCTGGGTCCCCAAACCTCAGTCCCCGCAGTCCCATTGCTACACCACGTGGACATGCCTTGGTGTTCTCAGGGACTCGCCCCAATGCCTAACAGACCCTCAAACACTACTGGAACAGAGCCCTGGGCCAGCCTGACAGATTGTCAAGGAGAGGTCTCTGGGGAAAGCTGGATACAAGCCATGGCCCTAGGATGGCTTCTCCTCATTGTCTGAACTTCCTAGACCTCCATGACCAGGCTGGCGCCTACCCTCCAGTGCCTAAGGCATCGTGACCTGCTGGTCATTTCTATCCTTTCTGGATCTTTCCCCTTCAGACCCCTTCTGTCTGGGAATGAGGGGCTT
This sequence comes from Eospalax fontanierii, assembly GCA_035773235.1. NCBI lineage: Eukaryota > Metazoa > Chordata > Mammalia > Rodentia > Spalacidae > Eospalax > Eospalax fontanierii. Next base: position 48,248,286 of record CM069531.1, on the reverse strand, counting down.
TTGGCTGGCATAGGCCCTTCTCCCCAACACTAAGTGCCCAGGAGGCCTGTTTTCTCCCTAACTCCTCAGGTTGCAGCCCTTCTGTGCATGGTAGCTTGTGTCAACTAGCCTCCTCTCTGGCTCCTTCCTATTTTCTTTCTTTTCTTCCTCCCCTCTTTCCTTCTCTCCCTCCTTCCTGCCCTCCCTCTCTCCCTTCCTCCCTCCCTCCCTTCCTTTTTATTTAAGAAAAGTTCTCATATATCCCAGGCTGTTCTTGAACTTAATGTGTAGAGGATGACCTTGAGCTTTTCTGATCCTCCTGCCTCTGCTTCCCAAGTGCTGGGATTACAGATGTGTACCACCATTTCCAGTTTATACAGAACTGGGAATCAAATCCAGGGGTTCTCACATACCAGGCAAGCACTCCACTAGCTGAGCTACACCTAAGCGCCCTGTCTCCCCTTTCAAATTAAACTAAGCTGAAGTGGAATTCACATTTTACATGAATTCACATTCAGACAGCTTGATGAACTCTGATAAACACATACAAGTATTCCCCACTTCATCATTCTAGAAGGTTCCTTCCTGCCCCTTTGCAGTCACTCTTTCCTGAACACCTAGGCCTGGCAATCACAGATCTGCTGTGTCACTTAGTTTTGTCCTGCCTTTTGTGGAACTTTAGAGGTGTGCAACCACAGGAGAGGACCTTTCGCTCAACACAGTGATGACTGATTTATTGACTGACTGATTTTTGAGACATGGTCTTATTCTGTAGCTCAGGCTAGCTCAGAGCTTGTGGTAATTTTCCTGCCTAAGCCTCTCTAGTGCTGGGATTTTAGACATGTGCCATCATGACCAGCTACTGATTTAAAGCTATATATATGTGGCTGTACACATTGGTCATTTTGTCTTCGTGTTGCTGGTGCTTTTCTGTTGTGATAACATTCCATGGATGGCTCATTTGTCTGAGGATGGACTTTGCTGCCTTGAAATGGGCTCAGCACCCGGCCTCTTCGGCCCAGGTCTCTAGACATCCATCTTCCTTTCTCCTCCCTGCCTCTCATTTTGCTCCTCCATGTCCCAACACAGCACCGACCTGCTCCTTCCAGTTCTGTAGAGGCCTGGGGGAGCACAAAGTCATGGCTTCCGGGGAAGTAGGGGACCCAGGGGCATTTTGGCAGCTGCCACCTTGGATTCTGGAAGGAGCATGCCAGGATTGCCTGGGAATTCCCTCCTGGGTGAGGTGAGGAGACTGGTCTGTTTTCCTTGGCCGCCCTGCCTCGGCCTGTGGAGTCCACGCTGTGTGCTGGACAGGGATGGATTTAGGCAGGCCCCGGGTAGCGGTGGAGGCCAAGTGGACCAGGCCACCAAGCCCCAAAGGCTGCAGGGAAGACTGGAACCACATTCTTCTGTCACAAGTCCCCTCAGGTCATCCCAGTTTCACACCTGTCATCATGATGCAAGCCAGAGGTAGGGTCTCGGGCTCCTGGTCTGTCAGATGGTGTCCCAGCCCCTGCCCAGCTCACGTTGCAGGGCTGGTTTAAGACCCTGGAAGGACTGTGAGGTTTCATATCTGAGAAGCCTTACAGATGGCCACATGACCAAGAATACTTCTGCTGACTACTTCCTGTAAACCCTGTGAGGTCCTCAGGGTGTGGCCTGTCTCTTGTCTACAAGCTTCATGGATGTGACTTGGGTGGCACATACAAATCAGGCCCACTGAGCACGACCCTGTGCCTGGCTCAACGCTTTCGTCCCTGGAATTCTAGTTTTCTTCCTCCCCCAATCCTAGGGCCTCAGTCTACATTCTCATCCCAGCAATACCTTGCGGGATTTGTTTTGGTTTTGTGCTTTTTTTTTTTTTTTCTGTGCTGGGGCTGTTAGTGCCTTCATAGGGTGGGCCAGCTCCCCACAGCCCCCTGCACAGTTTGGATTCATCTCAAGCACCCTTGCAAAGATGCCCCAGGGAGGTGTGGGGAGAGAAACCTTTGGTAATTAGGCCTGAAGATGGGACAAAGTGCTAGGAGCTGAGGGGACAAAATCAAAGCAAGATAGAAACCGCAGAGACCACAGGAACTATAGGGCTGCCAGGGACTCAGAGGTGCAAGGAGTGCCTGAGGTGCAGGCTCCATCTTCTTGTTCTTAGTGGAGACATACAAATCATGAAGCATGCACTTAGATTGTTGGGTACTGTGCTTAAACTGCCAAGCAGAAGAGCAGGCAGACTTCTTGAGGGTTAGGCTTATCTCACTTCTGCTATTAGAGTATGGTTCTGGTCTTAGAGTTCCAAGTCAAAGCCCCGCTTTGAAGGAAGAGACAGACCTTGACATAGGGATCCTGTGATGTAGGGATCCCAGACTTTCACTTTGCTGGGTTTGGGCAGGCAGACCCCTGGCCCACAGTCCAGACAAAACATCGGAATCTCCACTTCCCCATGCACACACCTTTATTTCTCTACCAGAAAGCATGTCAGCAGGTGGGTACAGGGCCCTGTCCTTGCCAACCCCGACCCCAGCTGTTTCTTTCTAGGGTCCCTCCAGGATCTGCAAGAGGGAAGGGAGGATGCGCAGGAGAACGGGCCACCAAATGTGGAGCTCACTGGTCTGCAAGGCAGGCTGAGGGGCTTTTGGTTCTGGGTCTTGATTTACATATAAAATAATCTCATTGTACACACTCAAGGAGGGGCTAAGTTACAAGACAGGCACTTACTTCATTTTCTGCTACACCTAGCAAGTTTTTACAACAGCAGAGTTAAGAGGAAAAACAAAACCAAAAAAACTCTGTCCATCAAATGCTGCTTTTCTACTATCTGACAGATCCCCCATGAGATGCTTTCTTCCAGCAGGGAGGGAGGGAAAGGAAGTGCCCTTGGGGAGCAGCCATCCTAGTGACATCCTTTTGGCTCAAAGATGTATGTGGGGAGAACCAAGAGTAATGCCAGGAGTCCAGGAGACTCAGAATCACCCAGCTGTGCAGTGAGTGACATGGCCTCACACCAGGTTGAGTGGGAGGACAAAGTGGGCAGGGACCCAAGGATGTCTGAGGTCTCAGGCACCAGAGACATGGACAGTAAACCTGACCTCTGCTTGGCAGACCAGGCCACCCTGAGTCAACCTGAGCTGAGGAACTGAGCCAAAAGCTGGGAATAGGATCAAGCCCAGATAGGTAGCCCAGGCTGTCTCCTGGGAAGGGGGCCCTGGTCCAGCCCCTCCTCCTGCTCTTTATGCTCCTATCTGTGACCCTCTTAGCCTACTGGGCCTACACATATAAACAGACACAGGCTCTGGCTCTCAGGAGTGGACTTGGTGGAGGCAGAGCCAAGTGGAAGGGGCTGCTTCCCGGCTCCATGTTCCGAGCTGGGTCCAGATGGTCCCCTCTGACTCCTCCTTCCCACAGCCGATCAGGCTCCAGATCCAGACTAAGCAAGAGGTCAGAGACAGTGAGAAGGCACCATGAGTCCTCTAGCGGGCAGAGGTACCAGTTACCAAGCAAACTAAAGGAGCACACGCCCAGCCTCCAAGCAGGGGAACAGTTCCAGAGCTGTGGGGAATGTGTAGTGGCCCTACAGCTAACTTTGGCTTAGCAGCCCCTCCCGGGCTCAGCTTCCGGGACAGAGTTACAAGAAGGGATAGAAATGGGAGTAGGGACCTGCATCTGGGCCTGGAGGTGGCCATTCTTGCTTTAGGCCAGTTGTGTCCAGCAAGGCTTGGTGGACAGGTGACTGAGCGTGGAGGCAGGAGTGGGAGTGGGGACAGATGCTTGGACACTGTCAGTCCGAGGGTTGCACCAGAGGATCCTCTCTGCTCCCAGCACTTACTTTGGGTCCTTTTTTTCTGGAGGAAAAAAATTAGAAAGCATATTAAGATTAAAAAGAGCGAGACATTTAGACTGCCTTCCAGCCCCTCTCATTCTCCATTTCTCCAGGGTCAACCCCACTTTCCATGGCAACCTTTAGGCTTGGTCTATCCTGAGCCTCAGTCACTTCTGAGCCATAGTCCCAGGAATCCAGCTGCCCCAGGCCTACTGCATTCTACATGTTCCCTTAACACCTCCAGAGAAAACTCTCCTGTTTCTTAGTTTAGGGAATGCTGTATCACCATGAGGTCCATAAACAGGGAAATAGGGGACCGAACTTCCCTTCTCCCAGCACACACGCAGTCTGATTTCAACCAGATTGCTTGAGCTGATCCTTACCTCCCCTGCCCACACTGCGACTCCAGGCCCTGCCTCAGGACATCTTGCGCCTCCACCTCCCTTCTGTTCCTGGCATCACACAAAAGCCGCAGTTTGGCCCCAACATCACTTTTCATGGCTCCATTGTCCATAGATGAAGTTAAGGTCCAATTTGTACCTTAGATTTGCCCAGTTCTGTCCCCTCTCAGCTCTCCCAGCTCAGCCTACAGGCCTCCTGACAGCTGCTCAGCCACACCTGAACAGCGCCAAGAGTGGAGAGGACCCCCCAGTCCCAGTGCTGACCCTGCATCCACAATTCTCCCCAGGAGACATCCTCGTAAATCACAGGGGAACCACAAGCATCAGGCCTCAGCAAAACTTCCCTAAAAGGCCACTTGGATGGCTTGAGAACGTAAAGGGTCCCCTCTCTTGCCCCCACCCTGTCCGGCTTTAGGAGGCCCAAGGGATTGCGGCCGCCTGCTGGCCTAGGGCAGAGCTGTCTGGGCTGCTAGCAAGAATACCGCTCGCTTTCTGCAGGAGCAGTCACAGGTGTCCGGCCCAGGTTCCGTCTTCAAGACCTGTCCCTTTCTAGCCAAACTTCTCAAGGACCATGGTGGTTACCATCTTAGGTCAAGGGTGTTGGTAAAGGTGTTGCCTGCAGCCAGTTTAACCTGGACCAGGACTTGGTTTCTTCCCCAGCTCACAATACCTTCTGCTTCTAGTGTCTCTGTAATGAATAGCTTTCCGGTTGCCCTAGGCCCTCTCACACTTACATACTTTTTGTGGTTCCCAGTACCCTGAGGATAATAAACAGCAGTCCTTATCTTGTCATTCAGCGTCTTCAGAGTACTCTGGCCCTCACCTCTCCCATTCTAGGCTCCAGCCCCATCACAGACATCTTAGCCTCTGCCCTGCCAGGTTCCATCTTGTCCTTGCAAACCTCCACTGTAATCCTGAATCTTCCAGAAACCACCCTTAGCCCTAGACACCTCCCCCTTGAGGCCCTCTCCCTCCTGTCGGGCCCACTGTGGAATGGCATCTCAGACCCGGGGTTTTCCCCAGAGAATGAGAAATTTTAGCCATGGACAGAATTTTTTCACTTTTAAATTTTCTCAAGGAAACTTGTACTCCTTGGCCACCGTGGCCACAAAGCCTAAAGAACATCTCTCAAGGAGGACAAATCTTCCAGATGCCCATGTTCCCGGACGCTTGGCTTTATAGGTTAGCTTATGTGACCAGTGATGAGCAGGAGGGGATGGGAAGGGCTTCCTGAAGACCTTCTGAGCTCTGGCCACACCTGGGATTCTGAGGCTCAAGTGTCAGGCCCATTTCTTCCAAGCCTCTCCCAGGGGGTTCAGTCAGAAGGAACCATGTATGATGTGGGCAGAATGGCATAGATCAGCTGCCCCAGTCCCAACTACAGGTTCCAACAGACTCAACTAAGCCCACCTCCACCTCTATTGAGCCCATACCTGAGTCTAGTCATTCCGTGTATGGACCTATGGGAGACAAGCTTCTCTAGAGAGCAACATGAACAGTCCATTTAGGAACTTTTTAGAAGACAGTTTTTTCTGATGCTGAGTATATTTGATCAGCATGGGGTGTGGGGGCCTCTATGGAATGACAGGCATGGGATTTATTTATAGCCTCCCCTCCTTCCTGGGTCAGAGACACATTCCAGGCAGAAGTAGCCCCCAATGTCCCAGCTGCCCAAAGTAGGCCTTAGCCAGTTGCCAGGCCCAACCCAGGTTCCTCCACAGTAGTCCAGCTTTCTGCTCTGCACCTGACCCATCACGGTCTACCACTTCTGGGTTAAGGTAGACCTTTCCCTTGCACCCACGCACCCACCCACGAGGTGACACTCCACAGGCCAACTCTGTATGGTGTGGGTCCTGGAGGCAGTCGGTGGTTGACTAGAATACCTGATAAAAACAGGCCAGTGCAGGGGGGTTAGAGGCCAAGGCCAGGGCCACGCATGGCAGCTAGTCCGTGTGGAGTGTAGAGAGGGGTGGTGAGTGAGGAGAGTAAGGCAGCATGGCTTTGAGCAGTGTTCCCAATGGGCCCAGCCACGATCCCTACAATGTGAGACACCTCTGCCCCCAACACCTTGGGTCACAGCCACCAGGGTCCTTCATGTCCTCCACTTCATAACCCAAGAACAACTCTCCCACTGTGCACCTTCTGTCCACTGCAGCAGGGAGCAGAGGCAGAAGGAAGGTGGCTGGGGGCAGGCGGGAGGGGCTGGGTCCCTCTCACTTACCATCCATATGATTCCGGGACAGGAACTTGAGGGCCTCATCAAGCAGGATGACCGGCAGGGACATCTGGAGCACCACCCCCCACTGCCGACCACTCAGTGGGGTCACCTGGAAAATGAGCTGGTGGGGGAAGGAGGCCTGGTTAGAGGCGAGACGCCCAGGCGGCTGTCAGCTGTCTTCCTGGTTCCCCACCTGGACTAGAGTGGGCCCTTCATGGACATGTCTCTGGAGGCCGTTTTTCCACTTCTTTGCCTGCTTGGTTTCCCCAGAAGAAGCATCGTTCCCTGCCCTGCCCCATCCCATTCCATCCCCTCTGCTGGGAAGTGGAAGGATTCTGCACTGAGAAAGGCCTGATTCTGTCTGCCACCCAGGCTTGAGACAATCCCCTTAGCGAGGGGTTTCCATCTCTTCTATTCCCTGAAGGTGGGGACCCATCTGGAGGGTGGTGGCCAGCCATGTCTCTCCCTGCCCTGTCCTCAAGGTGGCTGTATACTACAGAGGCGTCCAGGAAGGCCCAGCACCAAACTGGGGCCCGTAGTGTCCAAGGACCATTTGGTGCATGTCACCCCAGGAACTGAGGAGGGAGAAGGCATGTGGAGCAACTCACAGGCAGGGGCGGTACCAGCAGGATGAGGAAGTGTAGAGCCATGGACATGGCCACAGCTCCCAGTAGCCAGGGGTTCAGCCAGGGTGGCATGCGTAGCAGCGACTGGTTCTCTGAGACGCTGCCAAGGGCACAGAAGCTCACTCAAGTCAGCATGCCAGAGGCCATGGAATGCCCACCTACCTCAGCCCTCGGTACCTGGGTTGCAGAGGGTGGGTGATCCTGCTGCATGCCCCACCCCAACCCAGGGGCCCATCTCAGGGGTTGGACCTACTTTCTTCTGTCTTTCAGATTCAGACCTGGATACGCCCCATTTACTTATACCCCAGGCCTTTCTCTACTAAATCCAAGTCTGACCCCACTGACTCATAACCCATTATGGGCCTCTCTGACCCTCAGACCTTAATCCTGGACCCACTTGGATTCCAATCCTGTTTCCTTCTGATCTCGGACCCCAATCTTAGCCTTGGACTCCTCTGTCTCTTTGACCCTAGTCCTGGACCCCTCCACTCAGCCCACCTGTTGAGGGCGTTGCACATTTCAATGGTCACCAGCACGGACAAGGCCATGGTTGTGGGGAAGCGGGACTCAAAGACCTCACAGTCGATGCCAGCAAAGAGCGGGTTGTCTTCAGAGCACTTCAGGAAGTTTCTCTGAGGGCCAAGGTCGTGGGGTCCAGAAGAACAGCTGTTACTGGCCAGGGGAGTGGAAAGCTTCCCCCATCCTCAGCCGTACCTGAAGAAGACTTGTGGGCACAGCACTACAAAGGGTGGGCCAGAGAACCCAGAAGAATTGCTTTCCCAGGAAGGGATCAGAGGGGCTGCTCAGCCAAAGCAAGAAGGATCACTGTTCTGGGGAGGGGGTTTGAGGAACAGGAGAGCAGGTGGCTTTAGGTTGGGGAAGGCACTGGGGGTTATGTGGTCAGGGAAGGGCCCAGGCTCTACTGGGACTCCCCATCTCTGAGATGCAGGAGTAGAGGAGCTGACTGAAACCAGTGACTACAGAAATGCATCTCAAAAGCAATGAACACAATACGCTTGGGTAAAGCATATAGAAGACAAACGTTCCATGTGCCTTTTTCAATATCATTAAGTAAGGTTTCATTTCTTCCTCATTCCCTTCCTGCCACTGAGATAGAGCTCTGCTAGCCCTGCCTTCTGTTTATGACATAGATAATGAATTGCTAGGGCTCAGCCTTAATACACACTTCCTTCTGCAATTAACAAGCTGTCAGTGTCATAAAGGAAGTGGGCTGGCCCCTGTAGCTCCAGGGAGTTGTCTTTTTGCTCACAGGGCTTGCTCAGAGTCTCCAGTAATAAGATGCCAAACTGAGGATGTCTGGAAGAACTTCTGACTTGTTCTCTCCAGCACCACCGAGATGAGTCTGACCATTCACAACTGCTAACCAGTAAGGTCTCCAGCACATAATTCCATTCTCAGGAGGCTCGTGTAAACCTGAAGACCTTTAAGGTCAGGGCTTAGAAACGGGAACCGTACTGTGAAAATAATCCTCCAAGAGAGACCTGTCTAGGGATGGACTGTCTGACCCTAGCAGTAAACGCAGCAGTGTTTTCCCACGTTGCTCAAGTGCGGTGCACATGGCAGTTCTGCGTGTGAGCTTGTGCTCTCATGCAGAAGAATAACTATAGACAATCATGGGTTGACTAGATTTCATAGTTTAACAAAGACATGAAGAATCTGCCAGGTGTGGTGAGCACACTCTTGTCATCTGTAAACCCCAGTACTACAGAGGTAGAGGCAGGAAGATAGACGCAAGTTAAAAGCCAGCCTGCCTACATAATTTGAGGTCAGCCTCAAATACACAGAGAGACCTTGTCTCAAAGGGAGAAAAAAGACCTGGAGTTTACTGATTTTTTTATCACTTATGGGATTTTCTCTAAAACCCACATCCAGGGTTTGAAACAAGTGTACTTTTCTCCTTACTGCTATGCCTGGGATGCAACTCAAGGTCTCAGCCCTCCAAAGCTCCATGAGCCTTCTCCAGTGTCATTAAGTAAGGTTCTATTTCTTCCTCACTCCCTTCCTGCCACTGAGATAGAGCTCTACCAGCCCCACCTTCTGAACGCCTTCCTAAGGTATACTCCTGCTGGGCCACACTCCTGACTCTGCACTTGTCTGCATTGGCATTGATCATACGTAGAGAAAAATGTCCTAAATTGGAACCGAGCTCAGCACATTGTTCTGACATCAGTGGCCATGGGCCCACTTCATAGATCTTAGTGTATGTACCTTCTGTACACTGACATCCTACTCTCACTCCCAAGGCAAAAACACCAAGAGGGTGACACCAGGGCTCTCAATAGGGCATGGCTCTTGTCTTGCACTCTACCAGTTCTGATCATCTAGATGCCAACTAGAGAGCCTGTGCCACACACACATTATGCTCCAGGTCACACCCACAAGGGCAACATCCTTAACAGTTTACTACAGGGCCATAATCTCAGTCTCCTATGCACATCTAAGCTTCTATCGGAGCCCATTCCCATTGATGAAGCCCTACTCTGACTCTGCCTTCCTTCAGTCTGCCTGGCTGTTTCCTATTCACTGTGTCCTTCAGGACCCCTTTGGATTTTTTCTATTGTTTTGAGATAAAGTCTTGATATATAGTCCAAGCTAGTTTTAAACTTGATCTTTCTGCCTCGGTCTTCCAAGGATTATAGGGGTAGATTGTCACAGCTGGCTCCCTTTTGGGTTTTACTAATTTAACAGATGTTGTTCTAAAATCTTAGAAGTATTAACTCAGTTAATCCTCTTAATGGTCCTATGAGATAGAGCTATGTTGTCCATTTTACAGATGAGGAAACCAAGGCATATGGAAATTAAACAACCTCTCCAAGGTCACATAGGTAGCCTGTAGTGAACTAGAGCCCAGGGTTTATGTTTTTGTTTTTAGATATAATCTCATGTACTCTAGGTTGGCCTTGAACTCTCCATGTAGCCACAGATGACCTTGAACTCATGATCCTCTTGCTTCAACCTCCCAAATGCTGGGATTATAGATGTGTGCCTATTTTACCCAGTTATGTGGTAGTGGGGATCAAACCCAGAGCATCATGCATGCTAGGCAAGCCATCTACCAACTGAGCTATATCCTTAACCCAAGTCCAGTTTCTGAACTGTGAGCTGTGATCCCTTTTGGGGTCAGGTAACTGAATGTGGGTGTTGTGGCTAATTTTAATTGTCAAGTTGATACGATGTAGAAACATCTGGGAGGGATTGTCTAGATCATGTTGGCTTATGGGCATGTTTGTGAAGGATCATCTTGATTACGTTAATTGACGTGGGAAGAGCCAGCCTAAAAGTGGACAGCACCATTCCCTTGGTTTGGGTCCTGGATTGTATAAAAGAGAAGATGAGCACCTCTATCTCATTAGTATGCAGATTTGCTTTCCTCTTCACGGGTAAAATCATATATATATACATATATATGTGTATATATATATGTATATATATATGTGTGTATGTATATATATGTATCAAAGAACTGTTTTAAAATACATTTCTTTATGTTTTTTAATCAGTAACTATTTGATTTGTGTGCCTATTTTATATACCGCTATACTCAGGGTCACATAAAATTTCTTGTACGAGAATTTGCAAGTAGAAAAAATGTAGGAAGTCATGAACCCGCTTTTGGCAGCTCAAGGCACCCTGGGGCTCTGGACCCTTCTCTTGAAATCCAATAACTTGGGGCTGAGAAGATGGCTTAGTTGGTCAAGTGTCTGCCTCAAAAGCATTAGAACCTGAGTTCAATTCCTAGAACTTATGTAAAAAGGAGGCTATGATGATATGTATTTAGAACTCCAATGCTGGGGCTGGGGGCAGAGACAGGTTGATCCTGGAGCTCATTAACCAGCATGTTTAGCTGAATCTATGAAATCCAGGTTTCAGTGACAGACGCTGTTTAAAAAATTAAAGTTGAGTGATTAAGGGCGATACCCAGTGCCAACCTCTGGCCTCTGCACACATGTATCGATATTAACACATAAACATATCACACACACACAACATAAAATGACAAGACATACAGAAAAGGGAGGGAGGGAGGGAGGAAGCAAATCCAATTAACTCCAAGCCAGTAAGTGTTACTTTGGTTCTTGTGAGTGTGCGTGTGTGAGTGTGTGTGTGAGTGTGTGAGTGTGTATTTGAGATATGGTCTTCCTGTAGCCAGAGCTGGTGTAGAACTTGCTATATAAAGCAGACTGGCCTCGATCTCAGAGATCCACCTGCCTCTGCCTCCTGAGAGGTGGGATTAAAGGTGTGCACCTTCACACAGGCTCTACCTTAGTTCTTGAGCCACTTCCCACCCTGAATAAAACCTCCCTTTCCATGTCCCTCTCAGAGATTACCAGCCCTTTGCAGAGACCTCCCCCACCCCTACCCAACACTGAAATAGCCTCAGTAATTTGTGCCCAGACCACACTGATGCTTGATGGTTATTTATGGACCAAGTAACTGAATGAACCAAGGTCTGTTGAGAAGAGAGCATCAGACTAACTGGTGGACTGACAGGTGGCATAAGGGGGTGTGTCTAATATGACTCCTAGGTGTCAGCTTGGGTGACCAGGCAGGTAACAGATCTGAGATGAGATGGAGGGGTGGACGGGGAAATCAGTGTGGAAGGAGACTATCTTAATGTCTCCTTTTAGACTTGCATGGGACATATGAAACATCACAAAAGGGGTGAGCAACATTTATGGGGCTGGAGTTCAGAAGAGAAGGAGGACGTCTCTGCAGAGTTGGACCCCTTGATCTAAAGAATGAATGTAGACACAGTACCACCCACTAGCCTGCAGCTCCTACAGGAGCCAGAGAAGTTTATGTGACCAAGATGACCTGATCCCTGGCCAAGGGCAGGAGTGAAGGGGCTTTTGAAGGCCAGGCCATGCTCTGTATACAGTGAGCCAAAAGGGATCATCCCCTGGGCTTGAGGGCTGCTAGGTGACACAGCCTGGTGGTTGTCTCCTCTCCAGTAATTCAAGTGGCCTTCCTCAGGGAAGAGCCCCACCTCCCTCAGCTCTGAACTTTACACCTGCACTGTGACAGTTGCTTCAAGCAAATGTGTAGAAGGACAGCTGAAGGGGTGCCTGGTTTGCATGCAGAGCTGAACTAAGCTAAGCCTGAGCTGTACTGTGCTCCGTGGTAGTCGGTATCTGTCAGCCAGGTGAGTCAAGAGGTCAGTAGGGCATCCTTGAGAATTTGTGTGGATGATGACCCTCCCTCCCTACCTCTCTGACCTCACTTTGATCCTCTCTTTGAAGTCTCACCACTTCAGGGCTTACTGCTCTGAGCCCTCTGCATTTTGGTAGCTTTGTGGTAAAGGTAAGACAGCCCTAAGTCCTCCTAAGTGATTGTTGGAGGGGGGGATGTCTCCTCCAGTTGGGGGCTGCACCAGCATGTTGTGCTTCCTGGGCCAACGAAGCTGATTCCTTGGCCAGTGTGTGGTCACACCCAGGGATGGGAGAGGATGGCTGAGGGCTGGCCATGAAACCTGGGTCTGTCCTCTGAACTCCCTCAGCCTCCCATCCGATCCACAGGCCCAGCTGTCTGCTTAGATAGGCCCCCCCTGGCCACTACTTGCTCACCAACTGATAGAAGGTGACTTGAGGTCCCTCGGCGTCATACAGGAACCACCAGGTGGCAGCGGCCACTGTGGCCAGGCCTACGTACACTGTGGGCGGGGGAGGAGATGCTGCAGCAGACAGCTGTGGCTCTTTGGCATCCATACCCCTTTCCCAACCGTTCCCTAACTCTGCATCAGGGAACCACGTTCTCCCTCCCTAACCTAACCAAGATCTGCAGACGTCTACCTTCACTGTCAATGGAGGGTTCAGAATGGCAGTCTGATTCTGTCACACTCTTGGGCACAGTGACTGGCCAGGTGATAAGCAGGTGATTCAGTTTGTGCAAATGAAAACAAGCTTGAGACTTTTATCAAACAAAACAAAACAAGGGGTCTGGAGAGATGACTCAGCGGATTAGAGCACTGGCTGCTCTTCCAAAAGACCTGGGTTCAATTCCCAGCACCCACATGGCTGCTAACAACTTTCTGTCTGTAACTCCAATTCCAGGGGATCTGATGCCCTCTTATGGCCTCCACGGTCTCTGCACAACACAGATGCACTTGTATACAAGCAAGAAAAATACTCATATACATAAAATAAAAATAAGTAATTTTTTAAAATTAAGAAACAAAATAAAACAAATGAACAAGCAATAAAAATTTCTCCAGGTTGGGGAGATGGATTAAAGGTTATTTGTACATAATCATGAGGGCTGAGTTTAGATGCCCAGGACTCAGATAAGAAGCCAGATATGGCCATGTGTTCCTGTAACCCCAGTGCTGGGGAGTAGGATAGAGATGGAAGGTGGTGCACCAACCCAGCTGAAAAATACAGCAACTCCAGGTTCAGTGAGAGATCCTCTCTCAATGGAATATGACAGAGTGATAGGGCAGGACACCCGACATCCTCCTCTGGCTTCTATACACGGGAGGGGTGCTCCCCCCCCCAGTACACACGCGCACGCGTACACACACACACACACACACACACACTCCACACTCCTTTTTCCTCTATTGAATATGGGGTTGTAGAGGAATGAGCACAAGACCTGGAGCTTTCTTCCAGCCTGAAGATACCTGTCTGGGGATGGAGCTGAGTCAGAGACGAGCTGTGACAGTGACACTGTCTCAGACCTAACCCAGCCCTACCTGGAGTATGCCTCATCTTTTTGGTTTCATGAGCCCACAGAATCTGTTAGCAGAAGCTGGCTTAGTTGCACTGTCTACAGTCTGCACCTAACTGGTTCTCCAAATGCTGAGGAAGCCCTCTGGAGGGCTAGAGCGTTGCTCACCTCCAATAGCCAGATATCGAAAAAAGAGCCAGCCGCTGATGAGAGCCTCCCGAGGGTTCCGGGGCAGCTTCTCCATGATGTCCAGGTCTGGTGGGTTGAAGCCCAGGGCTGTGGCAGGTAAGCCATCTGTCACCAGGTTCACCCAGAGCAGCTGCACGGGGATCAGGGCTTCAGGCAGGCCCAGAATTGCGGTGAGGAAGATGCTAGAACCAGAGTCATGGGCTCTAGCCCCAGCAGGCCAGCCACCAGCAAAGGGTCCAGCTCCAGCTCATACCCCAGACTAAGGGAGGGGACCTCCACTGCAGTCCCTCCTCAGTGCCAGTCCAAGAGCCAGGGGTGCGAGTAGGGTTCTGCTTGACACCCACCCAGCTCTGTACACTGGGCACATCTGCCCTTTAGGCCTAGTTGGAAATGTGTACCCCCACCCCACCCCCCATGTACTGCGTGCCCAAGCATCAGACCTAACACTGTCACACAATCCCACAAATACAAGAATACAAAGGTACACGATCCACATGCATCTAGCACACATATGCACACCATGTCCCACAAGCATCTCCTCTATGCAAACAGAAATGTGACCACAAGCATAGTCTGATAAGCATTTTGTTTGTGTTCATGCCTCAAAATGTACAAGAGTGCACAAGTATACACAGACTTCTCACCCGAACATACTTTACACACACACACAGATCAATACATGCATACACATGGACATGCTACTGCCCACGGGTAGAGCTGCTCCTCCAGTCTTCTGCGTCTCATGGTGAGAAGTGGATAAAAATGGGAGGAAGCATGGCTGGAGGGATGGCAAGGGATACTTTTGGCACCTTCCTGGGAACTGAGGTTACTCTTCAATCCACGAGTGGCCTTCAACCCCGGCAGCCATCTCAGAGACACCCAGCTGGTGCAAGGGGTTAGGAGGAAGGAGTAAAGAGACTCACCAGACAACCTCGCCAACATTGGAGGAAATGAGGTAGCGGATAAATTGCTTCATGTTGTTGTAGATGGCCCGGCCCTCCTCCACTGCAGCCACAATGGATGCAAAGTTGTCATCTGACAGTACCATCTCTGCTGCTGACTTTGCCACAGCTGTGCCTGAGCCCATGGCAATGCCAATCTCTGCCTTCTTCAGGGCGGGTGCATCATTCACCCCATCGCCGGTCTGTGGGCCAGGCCAGGTAGTACATACCTGAGAAACCTCCCCACTTCCTCTCAACCCAGGCTATCCCAGTGTAGAGGATGTCCCCAAGGAGATAGACAGCTGGACAGAAGAAATGGTGGAGTCAAGAATGAACCTAAAGAGCAGGCTTGTAGTTCCAGCTACTCATAAAGAGGAGGCAGAAGGATAATAAGCTAACAGCCCTAGTCTGAGTAACTTACTGAAACCCTGTTTCAAAAAAAGAGTGAGGTACTGGAGATGGCTCACTGGTTAGAGCACTGGCTGCTCTTGCAGGGGGCCTGGGTTGATTCCCAGCACCCACATGGCAGCTAACAATGGTCTGTAACTCTAATTCCAGGGGATCCAACGTCCTCTCTCACCTCCTCGGGCACTGCACAACATGGATGCACTTACATCAATGCAGGCAATACACTCACACACATAAACTAAAAATAACAATAATAAAGAGAATGAGAAAAGGGCTGCAGATGTGGCTCAGTGATAGGAAGTGAATCCTGGGTTCTATCCCCAGCACCACAAAAAAGAGGAGGAAGGAGAGAGAGAAGAAGAGAGAAAGGGAAGGGAAGGGAAGGAAAACGAGCCTAGAAGTTGTCTTGAGGATGAGATTCAGGGGGACAAGTAGTACAGGCCAGAGAGAAGTTGGAGAAAAAGCCAAGTCGAGGTTCCGAGAAGATGAAGAAGCAGGGATGGGGTGTGGCGGCCGACAATGAGGACAGGGACAGAATCTAGATGCAGAGCAGACAATCACGGGAGAAAGCTGATGCCAATTCAGGGCTGAGGTGAAGGCTGTAGCCTAAGTCAAGGACCAGATACATACTTGAATCAAGGTGAAGGGTAGAATCAAGACTGGACTCACGCTGAAGACAAATACAAGCTCAAGTAGAGGTCAAAGTCAAGGTTATGGGATATGAACAGTGACATCATAGATTTAGAACTGGATAGGAGACCAGATCAAAATTGAAGTCAACATAAAGTATTGCATGCTGTAGGGAGATCAGGGTCAATGCCAGAGATCGATTCTAGACCAGATCAAGATGGAAATCCCTACCAGGGATAAGCTCATCATAAACAGATTAGCACTGAGGTCAAGGGAGGAGGGCTGGAGTGAACCTCAATAGTAAGGATATGATTAGCAAATAAAATGGAAGTGAAGGTCAGGGTCAGTATGGTGATTAAAGACAAGGTCAAGAATCAGGTTATGGCTGCAATCATGTTAAGCACCTCCCAGGTTCCAGTCCCGTGGCCTCACCATGGCAGTGATCTCATTAAAAGACTGCAGGTTCTCCACGATTCGAGACTTATGTGCAGGCTCCACACGGGCAAAGCAGCGGGCGGTGCGGCAGGCATGGCGTTGCTGCTCTGGGCTGAGGTCATCGAATTCACGCCCTGTGTAGGCCTTGCCCAGCACATCCTCTGTGTCCCCAAAGATGCCGAGCCGGCGGCAGATGGCTACAGCTGTGCCTTTGTTGTCCCCTGTGATCATGACGACTCGAATGCCCGCCCGGGAACAGCGTGTGATACAGGCCGCCACTTCAGGTCTTGGTGGGTCCAACATGCCCACACAGCCCACGAAGGTCAGGTCTGTCTGTGGGGAGAAGACAGAGGTAAGTAGGGCCTCAGTCCATTCTTGACCTATTACCCGGACAGCCACTGCATGAACCTGGCTTCCAGCACCCACCTTGTGCTGTACCCATGGCTCCCAGAACCCACCTCATACTGTACAAATTGGCTGCAGTCATCGAGCTTCATGTCCTCCTTCTTTGGGGGTGTGTCCCGGGTGGCCAGCGCTAAGCAGCGCAACGTGTCAGAGCCTGAGCCCCAATCCCGGATCTTGGCCAGAATATGCTCCCTGGAGGTAGTGTTCAGGGGTACTGTGCGGCTCCCCACACGGATTGAGTTGCAGCGTTCAATTACACTCTCAGGAGCCCCCTGTAAAGGGGAGAGGTGAAGAGTCAACGTCACTAGCCAGGACTCCAGTCCTTTTTGCTGCTCAACAGAGGAAACTGCAAGTCAGGTGTGGGGAAAGAGAACACACAGTAGACAAGGACCAGAATGCACTCTTTGCAAGCTCAGAGCAGAAAGCAGGTGGGTCCCGCTGTGAGAAAACCTAGAAGGATGGGCCGATGCATTACAGCTACCCATTGGGCAGTCCCCTACCTCCACCTGCCTACAACTAAGAAGGCTTGATCCAATGTTTGGGGTTCTGAGTGGAACTGCATCTCCCATAGGAACCTGTGCCTCTGCTTGCTGGGATTTCCATTCTGCAGGGGCCTCAGTAGCAGGGAGGCATGTTGACTCCTGCCAGGGGACTAGAAACAGTCAGGCAGTGTGGCAGGTGTGGCCCTGGGAAGCTTGCTTTCGGTGGAGGAGTGACTGGCTCCTCAGAAACATCAAGGTCTTACTGTGGACTTCACCTAGGCCTAGGAATAGTAGACCTAGGCCCAATACTAACTTCTTCCTCTCCAAAGCCTAACCTAAGCGGCCAGGGTTCCCAGGATAGAAGCCTTGTCTTTCCACAGGCATCTCACCACCTCTATGGTGAGATGAAGCTGGGGCTTCCACCCTTGTGTCAGGTTTGAATGCAGCAAGGAGGAGCTGGGACGGAGGCTGGGGTGGGAGCTCTCCTTTTCTCTTCCTAAGACTCAGTTTCCGAAAAATGGGAACACCAGCTATATCAACACCAGGCACCAGGGGCTGAAAGGGCTTCTGAGAACTTCCAGCCCAATCCTCTCATTCCCATGGGGAGCTGGAAGCCCATGAAGGAGCATGGATGACCCTGTAGTCCTGTGGTAATGCAGAAATCCTCAGCCCAGAGCTAGGGGCCCTTGGCTGCTGCATGTTGCTCCCAGTTCCCATGTTACCACCCCCACTCCAGAGCCATCACTTTGACAATCAGCCTCACAGTTTCCTGGGCCTCCCACAGCTGTGGTCTCTGACACTTTGCTTTTGTTTTTGAGGCAAGGATTCATGTCTCATGAACTCAAACTCAATCCCAGGCTCAGGAATTCAAACTCACTTCTGTAGCCCATCCTCCTGTCTCTACTTCCCCAAGTGCTGACAGAGGCACATGCCACCACGCCTGATTTATGTGGTACTGGGGAACTCACGGTTCACGCCTCTTGCATACTAGTTGAGCACTCTACCAACTGAGCTATACCCTAGCCCTCTGGTGTTTTAGAGGCTGGAGACCAGGTCCCCCCAAGGCCCCAGACTTACACCGGCAAGGCCCTACCTTCACAAACATCTTGCTGCCTTGGGTCTTGGGGTCAGGATGGGCAGGCGTGCAGTACACAGACATGGATTTCCGGTCTCGGGAGAACTCAAGGGTGAACTCCTTCCTCATGAGTTGCTTGATGATCTGCAGGGTCCAGGTGGGTTCAGGGCATGTTGGACAGAACCAGCAACTCTTACCTGCTTCTCACTAGCCTCTCAAGAGAAGCCTCTTGCTCCCTGTGGCCCATCGCTTATGTTCCTCTGACTCTGGCATTCAAGGCCTTCACCTTTGTATCTAAATTCATGCCTTTTCCAACTGCAATTCTTTGCCCAATCTAGCCTTTTCTCTCCCTGCTCCACAGCCCACTCTTGCCAGGTATCTGTGGTTCTTCCTTCTTCTAGAAGCCTCCTAACCCTGTGTTTTCGTCTCATTTCTCCAGATACCCTAGAATCCCCAGGCATGCGGCCAAGGCCAAGCCCCACACTGCTCACCGCATTGCAGGCACCAGCACGCTCCACCTGGGACAGGGCTTTCAGATCTGTGTCAAACACGTTCATCTTCTCCACCAGGCACGTCAGAGCTGTCTCTGTGGCCTCGCCCACCTTCTCATACACCCCCTTGGCCTGGAAGGTGCCAGGGCACAGGGAGTGAGGGCCTCCTGAAAACACCCTCCCTCCCTCCCTCCCTCCTTCCCTCCCTCCCTTCCTTTTCTCTTCGATACAGTCTTGTTTGCTATGAGCCCAGGATGACCTCCGCTTCCCATGACGTACAGGAGTATGGTACCACACAGGGCTTCTAGGTCCATCTTGCTGGCCTCCACCCTACTGTCTGGGCCCTGGGACCTCACTGCACAGGGCTCCCTAGTTCCTGTGTTTTCCTGTCCGTGCTACTGCATATACAACGTGTCTTTCAAAAAGACAATGTAACCACATCAATCCCCTGCTCAAAACCCTTTGGTGACTCTCCACTCGCCCTTGACTTCGCACAGGAGCTGACCTGGTCTGGCCAAGAATTCCTGCCAGGCAGGAATATCCTCCTGAATGCTCCGTTCTCCTGCTCCAGCCACACAAATGGCATTCGATACCTGTCACGTCCAACTTTTGTACACCAAGTCTTCCCTGAGCTATGCCCTTTTGCCTTAAATGCCCTCTTTTGTCCTGTCTTCCACACACTGTCTTCCCAGCCCCTTACACAGCAGCTTCCCAATCCCAACCAAAGAGTACAAAGGGCAAGGTTCCAGAAACTGTGCCAAATGAGGTGAGGGGATGGCCAGTGGGGGTGTACAAGAGTGTCCATGCTCCTGGAGTGTGGCCCTCTCAAGCAGTGAGAAATACCAACCATTCGCAATGAGGTTCTGGGCAAAGGAAAGGAGTCTCTCGTGAGCTTTAGATCCTAGGAAGTCATGAAAGTGACTAGGGCCCACCTCATTGTAGTCCAGTGCAGAATCATTGCACAGGGCGCAGATGGTCGCTAGCTCCACAAGTCCGTCAAACTGCCCACAGCGCACAGGTTGTTCTCCCTGTCGCCTGCAGAGCCAGAGAGGTCAGCACGAGGCCTTGGCCCTACCTCCGGGATGTGCCTAGCTTTGACCCCGCCCCCATGAAGCCACACCCCTGTGAATCTCTGGTTGCCCTGTGAAGTTTCACCCACCAGATCCCCAACCCCATCAGCCCCTCCGTCCTGTACTCACACTTCACCCTCTGGGGTGTACGTGGTACCCGAGATTGTGAATTCATGCAAACGGCAGGTGTCTGCTTCAGCTTCGGCTACCAGAAACATCTGCAAGCACAGGTGTGGGCTGAGATACAAACGGCTCGAGGGCCTTTCTTCTTCCCGGCTCCAGGCTGGGCTCCCTGAGACTCAGCTCTGCCCAGCCACGCTAGCCATTGGCTCTAATATCCTGGGGGTTTTGTGGCCCATGTTTCAGGGCCTGAAGCAGAGGCCAGCATGAAGAAATGTGAGGAGAGCAGGAAACCTGGAACCTTGCTCATCTGATTGTGTGACCTCTATTCAAGTACCTGAGCCACTGACAACATAGGGAGAAACTGGGATCAGAGCTTGGCTACCCCTCCCTTCCCTTCAAGGGGATGAGTTCTCTGCTTTCAAGGAGGAAACAAATCCATATCCTGCTCTGAGGCTCAGTTCCCTTTATCCAGAGGTGACCCCAGAGATGAAGCCCTACTCTCAGGGCCTGCTCGGTCACCCAGTTCCTACCTGTACTTCCCTCTACCTTGCCCATTTCCCGGTCTGTCAGACAACTCTGAGCGGGAGAAAGTTCTAGCTTCCTGGAAACTCCTGCGCAGCTTATTCTCAAGCCCGGAGCCAGGCTGGCACCCAGTAGAAGCTTGTTCTCTGTTCTCAGCCTTCCAGCAAGCACAGCCCATTTCCCAGCATGCTCAGCCACTACCACTTCCCCACACCCTGCTTCTCAAATCTTTATTCCAATCAAAGAACACTGTTCTGATAAACTCCCACCAATTTCAAGGTCAGGGGCTGCCGGATACAGAGCTCACCCATCCCCCATCCCTCTATCAGCTTCTGATCCGCTTCCATGGGGCTGTGAGGTCTCAGAGTCCTTAGCCAGTTCTGGGGTCCAGAGTATAAACTGGGAGCAGGTACAGCCATCACCATCTCCTCAGCCATCTCTCTGCTGAGTCAAAAGGGCCTCTGCCCCTTGAAATTTCAGCCAGAATCTCAAAGCATGTGGACAGTGGACCAGGATGTAGGTAGGATCAAGTGCCAGGGAATGAATAATTGCTGCCTTTGCCCTTCCCAGGTCACTGGAGCTAGTATATCTGGTGACAGGCATCAAGTAAACAGTCATGATGGAGCAGGAGAGGGCCTGGGTCCAATGACACAGGGGCTTCACTTCCCCCTTTCTTGGATCTCTAGCAGGGCTCATAGCCAAGCCTTCTATGAGGAGACTGCAGTCCACAGACTGGTAGCGACCTGTCCGGGGCCTTACAGTGACATAGGGGCCCCAGCAACAGGTCTAGCCAGGCACTGACACAGTTTGTTTTGCACCACGAAGAACTAGATCTAGCTGGTATCTAGCTGCACACCTTTAATCTCAGAACTCAGAAGGCAGAATCAGGTGGATTTCTGCTGTGAGTTTGAGACCAGCCTGGACTACATAATGAGTTCCAGGCCAGTCAGTCAGGGCTATATAGTAAGAACCATTAAAGAAAAAAAGGAAAAAAAAAAAAAAAAAAAGGACTGGATCTG
Source organism: Eospalax fontanierii (assembly GCA_035773235.1). Classification (NCBI taxonomy): domain Eukaryota; kingdom Metazoa; phylum Chordata; class Mammalia; order Rodentia; family Spalacidae; genus Eospalax; species Eospalax fontanierii. The sequence continues at coordinate 48,226,774 of CM069531.1, read as the reverse complement.
CTCCTGCTCCTAACTGGGAAAGAATCCACAGATTCTCTCCATAAAGGAGATCAGGGAGCCAGCCCAGCTACCCAGCATTACCCAACACCATGGTGTCCCAAGCCAGCTGCCACTTACCCTGCAGACAGACATCTGATTGGTAGTGAGCGTGCCTGTCTTGTCAGAACAGATGACCGAGGTGCAGCCTAGGGTCTCCACAGAGGGCAGGCTCCTCACAATGGCATTTTTTCGTGCCATGCGCCTTGTGCCCAGCGCCAGGCATGTAGTGATGACTGCTGGGAGACCCTCGGGGATGGCAGCCACAGCCAGGGCCACAGCAATCTTGAAGTAGTAAACTGCACCACGGAGCCAGGATCCACCATGGACTGGGTCAGCAAAGTGGCCTATGTTGATGACCCACACAGCCACACAGATCACAGAGATGGCATGGGACAGCTGCCTCCCAAACTCATCTAGCTTGCGCTGCAGTGGTGTCCGCTCAGGTTCCACAGCTGCCATCTGGCTCCGGATCTTGCCCAGCTCTGTGTGCAGGCCTGTGGCTACAGCCACACCCAGGGCTTTGCCTGATGAGATATTGGTGCCCTGACCAGAGAAGGGTGAGGAAGTGCTGTTCATTGTCTGGCCAGGGCCCAGGACCCCAACTCCAAGCCAGTCAGCTCCTCTCTTGGGTGGCTTGGGCTTCCAGACTAATATAGCTTTCTAGTTATTGGGACACTGTTCTAAGAGGCAGGGTTTTGGTGAGTAGCCATCCTCCATGTGCCTTGCACAGTGCCTGGCACAGGAGAGGCTTCAGCATTGACATCCACCAGCCACACGATCAGCTAGCATAACTCAAGGACCAACCCATCAAAGTTTGACTCATAAGCAGCCACCATGGCTACACAGGAACATGGGTGACAATGATCTCAGGTAAGCAGTTTATAAATAGTTACTGAAGAAGCCCTAAAACTTAAGCCTTAGTACTCCCATCCCCAGGCCCTGGGAAAAAAACTCCTAGTGTAGAGGACAAGTAGCCTTGTACCCCAGTCTCCCCTCCATAAAATACTCCCACAGAGGCCCAAGTTGCAGTCTCCTTGGAGGCTGCATGGTACCCTTCAGATGGATGTGCGGTTAAGGTGGCAATAACATAGATGCTGGTGGTATCCCTGCTGCTCCTTCAGCCTGAGCAAGGCAGCTCTGACCTGCCCCGACCCCTAACTAAGGCACAGAGCCTCAGCTGCAACACACAATAAGCCATACCTCCTCCTCATGTCATGCCTTCCTCCCCGCTCAAAGCAGTTTATCAGTCCATGAACCCAGGCAGGGCTCTCTGCAGGAGCTCTGTGGACACCTGGTGTTTTCCATCTCTCTTCACTCCGCAGGAGGCCTTTTAACACCTGGGTGGCCTGAGCCCCTGCCTCTTCCACCACTTCTATAACCCTCAACCCCATGAGGATCTTCTACTGAGTGACTAACCGCAAGCCCTGTCCCTCTCCTGTTAGAGACACAGTATCCTAACAGAAAGAGGAAAAGCCCTGGGACCCAGATGTCTGAGCTCACATCTCTGTCACTCATTGGCTGTGAACCTTAGCGATTTACTTAACCCTGTCTCCTTGCTGGGAAACATAGATAACAAGACACAGATAACCTTATTTCAAAAGTTTGTTGTAGGTATTAAGTAAACTATTAATTGACAGGCAAACAAGGTTCAGTAAAGCTATTATGATTACTATAAATTTGTATGTATTGTTGATTACCAAGAGGTCCTTTCCTATAGGACTTAAACATTAAAAATTTTATTACATTCATTATGTGTGTGTGTGTGTGTGTGTGTGTGCGCACGCACACATATACATGCCACTCTGTGAGTGTAGAAGTCAGACAACTTGTGAGAGTCAGTTGTCTCCTCCCCCCATGTGAAGACGGGGGATTGAACTCAGGTTCTCAGGATTGGCAACAAGGCCTTTACCCATGGAGCCATCCCACCAGCCCTCCTAGAGGGCTTTTATCCTTGTCTTGGTCAAGCCCCGAGCATCCCAGGAACTTACAGAAAACAGCATGTTCTTCTTGTCCTGGTTCACTGCTCTGGGGTCTGGGATGGCATCTGTGTGCTTGGTCACAGACACGGATTCCCCTGGTTATGGGATCAGATATGAGAAGCCCCACCTGAAGACAAGCCCATTACCTGGTCCCAGCTCCACTCCATCCCAGGCCTGGGCCTCACCTGTCAGGATGGACTGGTCCACCCGCAGTGTTGTGGACTTGATCTCAATAAGGCGGAGGTCAGCAGGCACCTTGTCTCCCACTGCACAGGAAGAATGGTGTGACTGAGAGTAGCTTGGGACCTCAACCCCAGTAAAGCCAGAAGGACTACCAGAGGAAGGCTGGGATTGGAATCAAGGGACTGAGAATCGATTCCTCAGGCAGACACTAGCCACTCTAGTCAGTCTCTGGTTCTGTCCAGTGAGACTGGACAAAGCTCTTTGGTCAAAGAGCTTTGGAATGTTCTAACAGTCATTCCCTTGGGAGTGCAAGATGGAGAAACAGGAACAAAGCTCCCTGTGTGTCATGTAATGAAAGGAGGAGGCCCTGGGCATACCCACCTGCCACTTCCACAATGTCCCCAGGGACGATATCCCGGGCTCGGATCCTCTGCACTCCCTTGCGCTCAGAGCGGATCACCTTACCCATCTCAGGCTCATACTCCTTCAAGGCCTCAATGGCACTCTCAGCATTGCGTTCCTGCAGGACAGAGATGGTCTCTACCTGCTGCCCCCAACAGGACTCCCCTTCAGAGTGGCACTCTTGAGGACCAGGATGGAGCAGGAAACAGGACTGTGGGTGGATGACACACCTAACAGCTGGGAGACCCCAGGAGCTAGCCTCACTTCTAGCACCTCCCACCTGCCAAACTCCCACGATTGCATTGGCCACGAGGATCAGCATGATGACCAGTGGCTCCACAAAGGCTGTTGTAGTCTCTTCTCCCTCCTCGAACCAGGCCAGGACCTGCGGGGACAAAGCTAGTCAGCCAGGCTGCGCTAGGAGCCCATGACCTGACCTTGTGATCTTTACACCCTGAATTACCTGTCTGCCTCCCTGGGCTTGGAAAGAAAGCCTCGGTGCAGGAAGGACGCCCACCTCACAGATGTGGTGCCCACAGTCCCCATCTCACCCAAACCAACCTTCAAGCGGGCAGTCAGTTAGAAACCCTTCCCCATCTGCCTTGCTTCTCACTTTGGCTCCCAACCAGCAACTGCAGCAGCTCCTGGGAACTTGTTAGAACCACAGTTCTTGGGCCCAGCCTGGACATCCTGAGGCAGAAACTACGTTTAACGAAGCTAGGTGTCCCGGTTAGCTTCAGCTGTCAACTTGACACACCTGGGAGGAGGGACCTTCAATTGAGTAACTTCCTGTATCAGACTGGCCTGTGGGCCTGTCTGCGGAGCATTTTCTTGACTGCTGGTTGTTGTGGGAGGGTCCAGCCCACTGTGGGTGGCGTCACCCCTGGGCAGGTGGGCCTGGGCTGTGTAAGAGAAGCAGCCAAGCAAGCCAGGGAGAGCAAGCCAGCAAGCAGCATTCCCTCTGCTTAAGTTCTTGTTTCCAGATTCTTGCCTTGGGTTCCTGACTTCCTTCAGTGATGGACTATCACTGGAAAGAGCAAGATGAAATAAACCTTTCCTCCCCAAGTTGCCTTTGGTCAGCGTTTCATCACAGCAATGGAGAGTAACTGGGCCACTAGGGAACTCTGATGAGCACTCATGTTCGAGATCTTCTGACCAGAGGAACATCATCCCCACCACAGAGCCTAAGCTGTGAATGGAACTTGGGTCAAATTCCACATCTACCTCTTGGCCAAGGGAGCACTTGTCACACCCTCCTGCAGCCCTCAGTGCATCCGTCTGTGGTGCTCCTTTACCCTTCAGCTCTGCCATTTCAGGCATCTGCACGGATGTTTTTGGCTGTCTTTACTGAATCCCAGTTTCTCTAAGGACACTGGCTAGGAGGACCATGCACCTCTGGAGTGGAGAAACCAGTCCCACCCAGCCTGCCACTGCTCCACACTCCAGATTACCAAGATGAGGCCTCTTCCCCCAGGTCCCGCTGAGAGTTCCCTAGGAGCAAGGATCCCACCACGCTGCATCAACCTTGGGTCTGTTGTTCAGCCATGGAAGGAAGTCACACTGTCTCCCTCCCCACTTCCCACTCCGAGTCCAGGTTTCATGGTCTGGAATGGACCAGCAAGAATGGGGGAAGGGCAAAGAAAGAGGAGCCACAGCCGGGAGGTCTGCAAGAAGTCGGAGCTCACAGTCTGTTTGAGGAATACAGGGGCCAAGGCAGCCGCCTTCAACTGAGGGGAGTCTGGGCCTCAAAAGGGCACCTGGCAAGATCTGAAGACACCTGATTGTCACTGGAAGGTACTACTGGTACCTGGTGGAGAGGCCGAGGACAAACATCCGCCTGTGCATCAGACAAACCCCATCCCTAGCCAGAACTATCTGGTCCAAATGTACTGAGGTTGACAAATCCTGACAGAGAGGGGCCAGGTAGGCTTGGGTCATTAAAAGCACAAATAGATTAGGGGGATTCATGTAGGTGCCAGGAGTTCAGCGTGGGGCAGTTGAGGTCTGAGGGCTGTCCATGACTGAGAGGAGAGCAGCCTGGGGCTCTGGGCACTGGCAAGACCTTGCTCATAGGATGGTGGGCAGAGCCTACTTACAAAGGAGACCAGAGCCGCCAGCAGCAGGATGCGTACCAGGAGGTCCTCAAACTGCTCCAGCACCAGCTCCCACAGGGATTTCCCTGTAATGGGAGAATGTGTGAGGTTGAAGCCTCTCATCCATCACCCTCCCCACTTCCTGCAGTTCAGAGAGCCCAAGGCCCTGAAGGGCTCAGCTGGAGGCTCAACAAGAGCCTCCTCTTTGAGAGAAGGAATCACAGCCTGATGGTGAAGAGCCCAAGGTTCTAACCTCTAACCTCAAGCCCAAAGCTGGCTGGAGCTAAGACTCACCTTCTTCGGTTGGGAGTTCTGCGGGACCCAGGCAGCCACAGGAGCACGAAGACAGGAGAAGACTGGTTACTGGAGGGACCTGCAGGAGTCTGGAAGTCCCTCCCCTCTGAGGTCACACAATTGATGTTTGAGCGCCAAGTCTGCCCTTTACCATATCCTCACTCTGTTAAGCAGAGTCTGGTATGGCCTGGCTCTCCTTAGCGTTAGACCAGTGCTTCTTGCTCCCCCTTATGCCCCCACTCCCTTTCATAGAAGTGAAACTGAGGCTTAGAGAAAGGACCTCAGTCAGGGTTACAGCTGCCAGTTCTTACAGCCTTGCTGCACTGGCCTTCCTTGTATGGCTGCCAGCCCTAGCCCTGGCCAGAGCCTCCCTGCCCCAGCAGGTTTCTCAGTGCTTATCAGACTCTAACCTACCTGCTCCTCGTCACCACCAGGACAAGGTCAACCTCAGAGCCCCACCCCCAACTTCCCTGGACACCCCAGTAACCATCTCTAGAGAGCAAGGAACCAACCACGTTCAGGCCCCTCCCAGGATCCTACTCCAGGACTCTCAGGGAAGATGGCCATGTTCCTCATGTGCCTGCCCAGTCCCGTACAATACGGTGAAGGATGCTGTCTATAAACAACAGCAGCACCTGCCTCAGTTCACTTGACAAACTTCATCACCTACAATTCTTGAATTAATTTTACACCAACCCAGGCTGCCCTGGGTACCTGTAATCTAACTCTTCCCGGTATCCCAGGGAATGCCAAACCTGCCTATTTCTCACATTTAAGAATAGAGGATCAGCATGAACAAGCACCTGGAGCAAAAGACACACAGCAAGCCAGTGTCTCTGTGGGTGGACTCTGATAGGCTCCCCTCTCTGGGCAGAATCCTCATCCTGCTGAAGCTGTCTGTGACCAGTCTTTCTGAACTCTTGCCTCCTCTGGCCCTCTGCAACTCAAAGGCCAACAGCCTCAGCAGCTCCGGGGAACTCGTTTGCAATGCACTCTCTGTGCCCCCCATTTTCCTCTTGCTGCTTCCTGACCGTGGACCAGATCCTCTAGTGTGTCTGCCTGTTCTTGGCCCACAGGCATTTTTTCCTGTGGGAACTCTCTCCCCACACCAGGAGCTGGGAAAGTTTAGGGTCTGCACCTGGCAATTTGACCATGGACAGCAGCAAGTGGTCCACTGAACCGCAGGACTCTAGGAGGGAAACATAACCTAAAAATATACTTTCTAGCATTTTCTCTTAAGTCCTATTTTAGGCAACGGCTGACATTTTCCGTGGAAAATGTAATCTCCAGTGTCCTGCATTGAGATTAAAATCAAACAGACTTTTCCTTCTGATCTATTTAACTGAAGCGAACAGGAAAGGCGGGGGAGGGCCAGGCCTAGTTTCTGGGCCAATTCTCCAACGGAGCACTCCTTTGGAGGTCATCTTAGCCATGCTCCTGCCTCAAACAAAGCAGCATTCATCACAGCACACATCAGAGGATTCTGCTGTGCCCTGCTCAGGAGTCTTTCCAAACCCTTGCCTAGCCGGGACTCCTGGTCAAGGGAAGAGTTATCAGTCTCACCTGAGATTCCTCTTGCTGTTTCTGTGGTCTTTTGCTCTGTGCTGCCACGCTCCTGACAGCACCCACTGAGCAGGATTAGCACTGGGGTAGGATACACGTCACTGGAGCATATACCCGTTCTCGTTCCCCTAGATTTTAGGGGGGGGTGTCTCTCCAGTTCCCCTTTTCTATCTATTCTCCCTGACCCAAGGTGACACAGGATCCACTCTCTGGGGGTCATCATGTCTCCCCAAACACTTCTGCTTCTCCCCACCTTGTGGCCACACTGTAACTTTGTGCTTCTTGACCATAAAGTTACCCAAAAAAGGATATGTGTTAGTTCCTAGTTGGGGCATTAGGCTCTTGGTGCAAGGCCCTCTAGAAGGTTGACTATCTCACAGACTATTCTGTGAGGACAGAAGGAGTCTCTGTTCCCTATGGCACGGCAGCCTTTAGCCACATGTGCCACTGAGCCCTCGGAAGGTAGCTAATGTGACTGAGGAATGACGTTTCTGATTTTGTTGACTTCATTTATTTAAACTTAAGTAGTCATAGGTGGCAGTCACTCTGCACAGTATGGGCTCTTCTACAGTGGAGGTAGCTGGTGAGTCATGACCTGTTCTGTCACCCTGAATCAGAGACAACCAACGTGCTACCCCACAATGGGAAGGATAAATACCTGTCTATTCTCTTAGGCCACTGAGAGGTTTTTTTTTTTTTTGGTTTGGGGTTGCTTTTTTATTTAGTTTTCTGAGACAAGGTCTCACTCTGTAGCCCAGGCTGCCTTGGACTCATGACTCATCTACCCCAGCTTCCCATGTGCTGGGACTCCAGGTGTGTACCGCCACAGCTGGCTAGCCACTGAAGTTTTCAAGTTGTTCGTACAATACCTGGCCTCTATCCAGACCCAGCTTTGTTTATGTGTTTGTTTGTTTTTGAGACAGGGTCTCTCTGTAGCCCCAACTAGCCTGGAACTTGCTATGTAGACCAGGCTGACCTCGCTCTTAGAGATCCACCTGCCTCTACTTCTGAGAGCTGGGATAAAAGGCATGTGCCACTATGCCTGGCTCATATCCAGCTTTTACAACTGGGTCCCCTCTGCCCCCTCTAGGGGAGGCTCAGCCAGTCAGGCAGTCATGGAGAAGACCCTGTTCACGGCATAGAGGACCCTAGTCCTGTAAGCAGTTGGCTCCCTCAGGGACAAGATGGGATGTCCACAGTCACCTTCAAAAGGTCACTGTGATGATTTTCATTAAGGGTAGAAGTGACATTTACTGAGTATCTACTATTTACTAAGCGGGTGGCCTCACCTATGCTATGTTCGGAGGATAAACAGGAAGACTGAGGGTGAGGCCTGCAAGGTGCCTGTATGTCTCACACCAGCAGCTGGCAGTAACCATGCCAAATCAGCTACCCCTTTGGGAATGCTATTTTCTAGGTATTTCTAGGCACTCTAGGTTGAGTGAGAACTCAACCTGAAGAGGCCCTGTTGCTATTCCTGTGTTGTCGAGTAGACAACTTGAGCCCAGAGATGCTGAATAACTACTCCCCGGTCATACAGCTGGGGAATGACGGAACACTTCTGCAGCTGGGTCGTCTGACTCTCAACCTCTGCGCTGGGTCTTCTGTACTAACTCCCAAATAGCTCTGCCTTCCCTCCTCGGGTCCCTTAACCGCCCAATCAAGGCCACCTGAAGTGTGGGTGGATGCCCAGCCTTCTGTAGTAGTGAGTCCAGATTACCTGAGGTGGGGTTTGGGGGGCCGCTATGGCCTACCTATTCAGGCCTGATCTGCCTTGGATGCTGATTCCACCAAGGCCCCAAAGGGCCTAATTCTCCCCTACATGAGCAAATCCCAGGGGCACAGATTTGAAAGAGTCCCCAGCAGGGGAAAGATGCTGGCTCCCCTAGCTAGCCCCAGCTGATGCTAAGGACTGAACCAACTCCCCTTGAAGTGCTGCCAGGTCTGCAGCATGGTACAAACATCCTATATGGTAGATGGAGGAAATGTCCCACCTGATCACCTCTGTGCTCACAGCTACACATAGCAAAGGCAATAATGTTACGCTCCTCTCCCAGGACAGTCCAAGGCACAGGACTCCAATATTCTTGCTTGAGCCACACACATGGTGGCTTCTTCTAGCCTAATCTAGGTCACCATTGCCAGGCTGAACAAACAGGCAGTCTGCACAATGTTCACTGTGGGGCTGGCCTAAGACCCTGAAAACTGGCCCAAAACTCTGGGAATGGGGTGGCGAAGGGGCTTTAGAGCAAGGAATCCTAAGGGTTGGAATTCAAATCCTGCCCTAATTCTTGTTTGTACCGAGGTCACTGGCCAACCCTGTAGAGCCATGTCTGTTTCCTCACCTGCATTAAGGGAGTGGCAACAAGAGTGCCTCAGGAGGTTGACTGGAGGCTAAGTGACCTGCAGAATGCTCCTGACAATCATAGTACAGTCAGCAGGCATCAACACACTGACAGTGATCAGACCCTGGGCTCCATGCAAGGACTTGGCCAGTGCAGCATCTCCAGCACCAAGAACAGCATACAGCAGGTGCTCAGTTAAGCATAACGAGGCATGGGGCCCTGTTCCTGACAGGTTCACAACCTTCAATGACTGTCCTCGGCCAGAGTGCAGCCTTTGAACCTTCCTAGTCTGCCTAACCTGCGCTACCAGAGTCACCTGCTCTCTTATATGCATGTCTCTCTGCAGCCAATCAGGGTCATGAGGGTCACTATCTCCTCCTCTCTAAAGCTTTTCCTTGACATACCCTCCTCCATGACCTCACCAAGACTCCAGGCTCTAGGAGGCCAGGAAACCTTTCTTCCCAACTTTGTCACCTCACCACCAGGCATTAGTATTGGGCCTCCTGCCACTGGACTAGGAGCATCTAGGCAGGCTGAGTCATTGCTGGGGCCACACTGTGCCCCCAGCCATTGTTCATTCAGCAGCTCTGCAAGTTAGTTCAGGCTCTGGGCCCACTCACCATACCCTGAAGCCAGGAAGAAGTGTGTGCAGAGCCAAGGGCACCACTGGACTGCCCCCCAGGCTCACACATCACCTGCTCCCCTAATCCCACCCCAACTCCTTCCTTCTCACAACACTGGAAACTGGAATTTCGGCTTCTAAATGTCAGTTCCAGCTGGAAGAGTCAGGTACTCACCAAGATCTTCCTCCAAGGTAAATTTACAGAGCAATTAAATTGTTACTTGCGGAGGCAGGGAGAGGCCATAGCTGGGCAGAGCCCGCCCAGCCCACCTGGCCCTGCTCTGTCTCCAGGGTCCACCTAGAGTGGACAGCCTGACTTGACCCTGAGGGGGAAGCACTGGAAGGGGAGAGGCTCCTGTGCTGTGGGGGGGGCTCACCATCCCACTCAGCTTAGCAGCTGGAGGTAGTGAAGGGTTTATCAAAACCCTTTATGTTTTGTGCACCGTAGGGTAGATCCTAACCTGCTTCTGGTACACAAGGATGAGAGTTCCAAGAGGAGTCGAACTGACACTGTTGCTTGGGGCAAAGTCTGCTTGTCAAGGGTCAGATGTAATAGCTAGGATGAAGTCCGAAACGGCCGCAGTCGACACACCTCAGCACTTTCAGATCCTGTGAGGCACTTAGGGGATGGGAGACCTCACCTCTGCTATGCTGAGGACACTGAGGTCCAGAAGGGGCAAGCCTGCCTGCAGCCAGCCATCGAGAAGGGCCAAACGTGTCCTGTTCCCATGGCCTAGTTTCTGGGCTCATACATAAGAATTTCCCATGTTCAAGTCCCACATGGCCTGGGCTGAAGACAGGGTTAGGCCTTGTTAAGCCATGGCCAAAGCACTGTTGAACCCTCCTGGGATCTCACCTGACCCAACACCGTTGGCTCTGTAAGGTCCTCAGTGTACCTGGCCCAGCTGTGGCCTATGTTGTGTAGGGACACACAGAGGTTAGATGGCTCCTAAGCATCTGAAGATGCTGAACCTGCCTTGGAAATAGAAAAATGCAAGGAAAGCCACAAGAGGGCCTTTCCCACCAAATGGGCCCAGATCAAATTCCGGTTTCTATACCACTGGTCAGGCAGTGGCAGCAGGCAGAGCGACTGCTGCAACCCCACAGACAGGGTCTGTGGCACAGCCTCCAAAGTGAAAACACCTCAGCTCTGCTCAGCAAGTTCACTCCTAGGAACTTGTCCTGAAGTGCCACTCAGAAGTGGTGAACGTGATGTGACCACAGGGAGACTCCTGGAGTGCTGTGTGGAACAGCAGAGGCCACAAACAACCTACGTAGGGAAAGTGGGGTGAAGAAACAGCCAGCCACAGGGAAACCCTGGAAAGCCACAAGGAAGCTCAGAGAGCACTGGTTAAGAGGAGGTAGGAGCTAAGCAACAGTTAAGCTTCCCCCTTCCATGTAAAAAAGACCCTGGCTCTGTGCCTGCAGTGAGCGCATGTCCAGAATATTCTGGAAAGAGACAGGTGGCTGGGAACCGGGTTAGAAAGACTTTACTGTATACTTTTTATATCCTTTGAAGGTTATATTTTGTACAATGTTTTATTAAAAAATTAACCTAGGACTGGGGTTATAGCTCAGTGGCAGAACCCTTGCCTAGCAAAGCTCTGGGTTCAATCCCCAGCAATGAAAAATGACAAGAACAAAAACTAATCAGTCAAGCTAAGCATGGTGGCACAGGCCTATCATCCCAGTTCTCAGGAGGTTGAGGCAGAAAGATCCCAAGCTCCAGGTCAGCAGGGCTTCACAGTGAGGTGCTGCCTCCAACACGCAAACAAGTAATAAATCCATTTACACATGTAAAAGCCCCTGAGAGAAACTGGACTCTGAGCCCTCTGGGACCATGCAAGAGGTGGGCTCACAGGAGGTGCTGTGGCCAGGCCTCCCTGCTCACAGCCCTGCTGCAGTCCTTGAAGGAGACATTTCTACTGTGAGGCTGGTGGGACCTTCCCGCAGACCTGCTCATCACCAGTGCTCCTAAAGCTGAAGCTTCAGCCCACTCTGAGGTTTCTGTCAGGGAAGGGAAGGAAGGGAAGGGAAGGGAAGGGAAGGGAAGGGAGGGGAGGGGAGGAGAGGGGAGGGGAGGGGAGGGGAGGGGAGGGGAGGGGGGGAGGGGGGAGGGGAGGGGAGGGGAGGGGAGGGGAGGGGAGGGGAGGGGAGGGGAGGGGAGGGGAGGGAAGGGAAGGGAAGGGGGACCAGAGAGGGTGAGACTCTCCAGTGGCCTCCCTTCCCCCCAGGGCAGAATTTGCAAACTTTGAGGACTTAGGCAAATGACTTCCTTGTGGTTTCCAGCACTAACGATCTTGCAGGTGCATAGCTGCCTAGGGTGGGGGGAACACTAGGCCCCGGGGTGTCCCCTTCACCTGCAGGTCCTGCCTACCTTACCAACCAGTTTCTGGCACAGAACCCAGCCCTGGCTCTTCACAGCAGGGTGACTCTCTAAGTGACATCACTAACCATGCACAAACAACCCTGAGATGGGCTCTATTGTTGCCTCACAACGAGGAAGCCAAGGCAGAGCAGCCAAGATGTTTGCCTAGAAAAGGGTAGAGCTAGGGTGTGGACCCCGATGTGCATCACCCTCTGGGGGATACCCACACCTCCCCCACAGGCCGAGAGCAGAGGGCAGGAAGGGGCAGCTGGCTCTCCTCTGTCCACCTGACAACTTCCAGAGCCCTGGATAGCTTCCTGAGGAAGAAGCCAGTGATGGGAGAGAAGAGCCCTCTGAGGACCGGGAGGACAGAAGAGCAAAGCAGGAAGAACTACGCAGCTAACTTCAACACCTAGCACACACACTGGCACCAGGGACTGTGACTGTCTTTTACAGATGGGAAAACTGAGGCCCAGAGAGAGAGGTAGGCCCCCAGGACTTGATTGATTGAACCTTAGGCTGCTGCTTAACCTTCCAGTGCCTCATTCACCTCCTCTATAAAGTGGGGTGACAGTGGTCTTTACCTCAGAGTTGTTTGGAGGAAGAAATGAGTTAACTGACAAAAAGCGCTGAAAGCAGTGCCTGGCATGAAGGAATTGCTCTATAACGCAGACGCTTTTATTATTAATACCATGAAAATGCAGGGGAACACGAAACACCCCTTCAGCCCTTCCTACCACATCCCTGCATGCCATGCCAAGCCAACAACCTCTCCCATCACCACATACAGATGTGCACACCCTAAGACCCCTCACCCAGACAAAATTACATGAAGCAAGGGGAAGAGGAGCATCCTCTCTTCCATTTAGCGCCTCCTCTATTGGACCAATGATAGTATGAGGGCCGGAAAGCACAGTGACCTAGGTTAGCCCTCTAGGGCCAGAATTTGTAACCTGGAATGGAACTAAAAGCTGAGTCTCTGGCTTCACATGGGGATCAAGTGCCCGGAAGTGTGGACCACCAGAGCACCAATGAGGCTGTGGGACCCCAGACCTGCCTTCTGGGCCCCCAGTGCACCCCAGGGCTAGGGTCAGCTCTGCTGCCCTGTCTGTCCTCAGCAAAGGACACCCTCACTGCCAAGTCATTAATGGGGGATATTAAATAATATTTATCTCCCAGTTCCTCCCACAGCTCCACTAAATATAGCAACTAATTTTTTTGAAAAAGGATTTCTGCTCCAGAAAGATAATATTTATGTAAGAAGTGGTTTTCATAAACCAATACAAACCCCAAAGCACCCTTTCTGACAGCTCTTCCCAGTTTCCCAGCCAGCCCTGAACAGAAGGACACCCAGACCACAGCACAGTTCCCTCCAGTGCCTGGGAACCCTCAAAGGGTAAGGCTCTCCAAAAAGACACATGTCCAGGCTATTCTTCAAGGGTGGATGGGACATTTCTCTATGAATCCCTCATATGCTTGACCGGTGCTGTAGTACTGACCCAGGAGTGACAGGTCCTGACTGCCCACAAGGGCATCCTGTACCTTCACCCCCTGGCTCCTAGCAATGTGCCTGGCCACATCTAGACACAATCTACTGGCACTGGTAAGCCTTTTGCCAGAAAGAAGCCCGTACTCCCTTGAAGGAGGTGAGGAAGCCTTCACCATCCCAGCAAACTGCAAGAGTGGAAGGCTCCCTTGGGGCCCAGAGATGGGCAGATATCACCCCAGCCACCAGGTGGGGAAAGGTCTCCCCTTGCAGCTCCCTGACACCTCGAATCTGCCACTGCCCCGACAGTTCAAACCCCCACCGACTCTCGTCAGCCACATCCGCTCAGGGTTGCAGAAAGAGGAAGACCTGGGGCTGGGGGTAAGGGCACGAAGACCGCCAGCTGACAAGCTGCACCTTCCCAGGCGTCTTATTGAACCTTCAGGGAGACTCTGGAGCCAACTGAGAGGCTGGGCCTGAGTCGCTGGCGGGTTCCCGGCTAGCGGGTCTCGGCGTCTGCACCTGCAGGACGCGAGCAGGTCACAGAGCAGCGCGGCGCGGGGGTCCAGCCAAGCCCGCGCACGGGGCGGGCCAAGGCTTGAAGGGGTGCCCGCTCACAGGTGGGGGAAGCCCGGAAGGGCAGCGAGGAGGGGGACGGCAGGCGTCCGGTCTCCCAAGACGGAACCCGCCCCCGCCCCCGCCCCGCGAGGTGGCCCCGCCGGGTGCCCCAAGAGCATCTGCAGAGGCTTCCGGAGCCCTCGCTTCCTGCCCGCCCGCGGGAGCCGGGAGCCGGGAGCCGGGAGGGAGCCGGTCGCTCGGCCGCCGCGGGGCACGGGGCAGCGGCGCTCCAGGGCCCGGCCCGGCCCGCGCTCACCGTTGGGGCCGTAGCGCTCCCGCGCGCCGGTCACCTGCTCCGGGCTCAGGCCGCCCTCGGCTGTCACCGAGAAGCGGCGCAGCACGTCGGCGGCCGGGAGCAGGTGCGCCTCCTCCATGCCGCCCGCCCGGCCGTCCGCGCCGTCCAGGCCGCCTCTCCTCGGGGCTACTGCGTGGGCCGCGGGCGGCTCTGGCCCGGGTGGGCGCCACGAAAGGCCATGACCGCTCTGGGACCTTCCCCGACGGCAGTGGCGGCGGCGGCCGGGCCCGCGCCAGGATGCTGCGCCCCGGGCTCCGTCCTCGGGGCGGGGCGGCGCGGGACCCGCCCCCTCACTCACACCTCTTCCGGCCGCCCACGCTGCCGCCGCCCCGCCCCGGGGACTCAGCGGGCCTCGGGCCCATTCTACGGAGCTGGGCACTGAGGCCGGGACGGCACGGAGTGGCCAGGGAGCTCCGAAGCGCGTCCTCAGAGCTGGAGGGCTGCGCGGCCCCGGGTGCGCAGCTGCCACGTCGCCCCCTCTCGACCCCCAGGCGCAGAGGGGTGCCGCGCACATAAGCTGCCTGTAGGGGGCGTCCCTGTTCCCAGCCCGACCCTGGGCTAACGGGAAGCAGGTGCTATGAATGCATACTAGGTCTCCAGAGGAAGCCACCTGATGCTTTCCTCAGGTGATGTCTGCGTGCGTTTTATTCTTTTACCAGAGGCGCAGTGGTGAGCGCTTACTCCTCACGCTAGCAGAATCTCTAAGACTGAGTGGTCCAGTAGGGAAGAAAGGTAAAGAGCAGCAAGCTGTTACCTGCCACTCAAGCGTTCCCGGAGCAGGAAACTAATCAGGAGCAGGGCGGGGCTCCTGAGAGATGCCCGGGAGCGAGGCATGGGGCATGTCCCTACTGGAGGCCAGCCAGGGGAGTAACTTTGGCCGAGGGAGGGGCGGAGACGCAGGAAACCCCTCCACGGCCAGGGGGTGCTACAGAGATGCAGGTCCGAGGCAGTGGGGGAAGGTGAAGACCCCTTACCTGCCAAAAGGGGGAGCGAAGAACAATGTGATCTGATGGTCGCTCCTCCCCCTATTGGCCTATGCTGTCAGAGTGCCGCGTCTGGATCGCCAAGACTGCACCTGCGCCCCACGGCGCCCCTGCAAGGAGCAGCCTCCATCCAGCCTGTCTGACCGTGGCACCCTAGCGTGGAGGTTCTTCATGCTGTTTCCCCATCTCTGTGCCTCCTGGGTGTGGAATGACTCGACTGCTTGGGCCTCTTGGGGGCTTTTGAAGAGTCCAGGGTCTCCCTGGCGTCATCTGGGACTCAGCTGGTACAGAGATAAAGGAATGCTAGTGTTATGGCCATGTCTTCTTCCAACTGACATTTTATTTGTTTACTTTGGCTCTTTTGAGACAGGGTTTTGCCCCGTAGTCCAGACTATCTTACAACTCTGGCAATCCTCCTGCCTCATCCTCCAGAGTGCTAGGCTTACAGTATGTGCCACCATGCCCAGCCTCTTAACTTGACATTTTAGATCTCAACTCCAGTGTCCCCAGGTATCTTTCACCTCTGACCACTACAGTACACACCCAATCCCTTTTCACTTTGAAGTTGTTAGGAAACTTGCTGGGACTGTGCTGGAGACAGAGCCTGATAGCTCCCCACTAGAAAGCTCTCTCCCTGAGACATAGACCTCCAAGACCAGCAGACAGACATCCCTACTTCCTCCCAGACATATCCTGGGGGCGAATGCCTCCTCTGCTAACCCTAGGGGACCTTAATCCCAAGCCTCTCCCACTTTTCCACCCACACCTGTGAGTTGGCGTTTGCTAGAAGGCAGGGCCAGGAGGCCTGACTGTTTGCTCTGGGCAGCCTAGCCTGTTTCCTTTTTCGAACTCACCGCACCCTGCCTCCAAACCACCATGAGCAGAGCAAATGGTGGCTCCTACCTGACAGGTGAAAAGGCCTGTCTGCCTGCTCACCTACTCAGCTTCCCTCATCAGAACTTCACCCCTCCAAACTCCCCCTGGGTCCCACACAGTCATTTCACACTCCAACTCCCTGCCTACTGCTTCTGTGTTTTCAATTATGTCCTCTCCACCTGGACAGACAGCTGGTGGTTAGAGTGACATGGTCATGGGCAGACTGTCCAAAGGGCAGGTGTGTTCTCCCTACACCCCAGCTGTCATGGCTCCAGAGCTCCAGGCCTACCTAGTCCCTGGCAACTGTCTGGCAAGGGCATGCCTTCCTTCCTGCCTGCCTGCCTCATGTGAGGGGCCAGGCCAGAATGTGGAGGGAAAGCAGGTGTTTCCTTGAGGGTCTGGACATATGAAGAAGGTGTCACAGGCAGTCATGAGCAGTTTGAGTGAAAGGTGAGAAACTTCAGCCATGTGTCAAGTATTGAGGTCCAGTTCCTCAGCACAGCTACATCTTAGGGAGCAGAAGATGGAGATCCTGAGGGTATATCAGGAGGCTGGACTTGGATGCTAAGCCTTGATTGCTCCCAGTCCTTGTACTGAAGGTTTTTAAGCATTGGAGAGATGGGATCAGATTTGCCTCTAGAAAAATGTCTCATGATGCTAACAAGGGGGAAGGGATGGGAAGCAGAGAAACCTGACCCTGGCTTTCTGGCTTTGGCTGCTGAGAGGGAGAGTGGGTCAGGTCTGGGAGAGGAGCAGTGGGCTGAAGTGGAGTGTTGAGGAGTACATTGGAAGCCAAGTGGGTAGGAGAGGCCTGAGGTGATCCAGGGGAGGTGTTGGAAATCAGTCCTGTATTTGGGACTGAAGAGGGACTTCTGGGAGGCAGCCTAAACTACCTATGTAACCCTCACAGCCCCGCCAAAAGGATGAGAGGCCCTGGCTCCAGAGCAGCTCAGCCAAGGTGAAAGTTTAAGCCTTTGTCCAGAGGTTGAACCCTGAGGGCCCCAGTGTTTGGACCAGAGTTCACTGGAGCGTCAGGCCCAGTAGTCTCAGGTGGAGCAGCAGGAAAACAAAGTGCATGGGAAGCAGGGATCTGAGCAGGATCCTGTGTGAGCTGCCTGGAGCCAGGGAAGGAGGAAGAGCATGGCCCAGTCATGGGAAGCAGGGATCTGAGCAGGATCCTGTGTGAGCTGCCTGGAGCCAGGGAAGGAGGAAGGGCATGGCCCAGTCATGGGAGGCTCTTACCACTGTTCCGGGGAGATGATGGTATTTCCTCTTATGGTCCATTGGCAGCAGTTCAGCAACACGGCCTCACCTGACTGCAAGGGGCTCTGGGAAGTGTAGTCTAGTTGTGCGTAAGAAGAGGGAGGCTTGGTGAGTAAGTAAATGTTCTCAGCCACACATGGGCATCATAATGGCCTCCTCCTAGGGTCCAGGAAATGGCCCCTTTCCTTGGTTTTCATTTTTGGAGCCTTCCCTTCCCCTTCCCACTCTTTGTGATTTCCATAGAACTGATTCCATTTCTGAGATCCAGAGGCCAGTGTATGACTGGCCTAGAGACTGATTAATTGAGGAGGAGGAGTGACTAGAACTCAGCCAATCAGAACTCTACTTGGAGTTTTGTTAAAATACTGGGGAAAATATTGTTACTCTATCAATTACTCATAACTGGCAGATTATTTTATCACCACAAGGGTAGAATTTCGATATCCGCGGGGCATGGTGGGACACGCCTATAACCCCCGAACTCAGGATACTTGAGGTAAAGGAATTAGGAGTTTGAGGTCAGCTTGAGTTATACAAAGTGAGGCCCTGAGAGAGGGGAAGAGGGAGAAAGGAAGGGAGAGACAGAGAGAGACAGAGACAGGATGATGATACAGAATTTTGGGGCTGGACTATAGTTCAGTGATAGAGAACTTGCCTAGCATGTGCAAAGCCCAGCTTTGATTCCCAATGCTGCAGAGTTAATTAAATAAGGGTAGTTTTCTGATCGAGCCTTATGAGTACACCTCATCATCCCAAGCTCAAGCCTATCCATGATCCCTTCACTCGTGTGTCAGCACAGTCCCCGTGAGGAGTCCCTTTGGGCTTCTGCTATTTGGAAATTGAAGTTTGGCCATCCGTAGCATTAGGAGCCAACTGTTGAGCTGGGAAGCAGGACCTGTTCGGTGGAAGGCTCTTAAGATTATCTCAATTATGGTAGGAGCTATAGTAGCCCTTAGTCCATACCATTCAGGGAGGAAGATGGAGAACCTGCCACGCAGCAAGGAAGGGCTCCCACATGAGCCTCTGGACTGGCACTGGAGCCACACTCCAGCACCCTGCTTTCTCTTGGATGCCTAAAGTAGACCTGCCTTTTCCCATGGGCCCAGGCCTTCTGAAGGGGAGCCTCCGTGCCAGTCAGGGAAGTGTTTGTCACCAGAGCTACCAAGAAGCGTGTGTACCAGGAGCCGGGTCCTGTGCTGCGGGTGATGCATTCTTGCAATCCAGCACTCAGGAGGCTGGGGCAGAGGATCTTGAGTTCAAGGCCAGCCCCAGACTCATCAAATCAAAATAAAATGAAACAAAATGCCCACAGGTCTACAGGTCTGAGAACCTCATCCTCTCTTTTTAGGGGGTCAGCAGCACCTGGTAAACAGACATCCCAGGTATCTCAGCTCTGCTGTTGAGCACTACTCTGAGTCCACTTCACGTCCCCAGCCCTCCCCTTTGATGGACAGGTAGTAAAGCTCTTTGCTTCCCACCACTCAGAATGGGAGAGCCCTTTGCCTTTGGGTATCCTGCCTCACCACAGGTGCTTTGTTTTGATTGCCCAGGCTAGGGACCCTGTGCCATTCCCTGACTGCCTCATCAGACCTCCTGTGCCTGAGACCTACTGGCCCAGAGCTGCGCTAGCACCCTCTTCTCTAGCCTTCCCTGTCTCTGAGTTGATCTTCCCAGGAGTCCCTACAGCCCCTCACCCCCTCACTCCCTCCGCCCCCAGCTTTGTTTTCACATCCTGGCCCCTGTTCTCATCTCTTCCTGCCGCCATGGGGGCCTCTCTGGGTCACACCTGTCCCTCTCCTTGCAGTAGATAGCAGGCCTCTGGACTCTTGTTCCCACTGTCCCGCTGCTGGGTACACTTCCCTCCCTTTCAGCTAGCTCATTCCTGCCAGACCCCGACACCCAGTGCTTTAGATGCTGCCTGCCCGTCTATCCCCTGCCACTCTTGTGAATGGCCACCTGAGCTGACCCATCGTGGCTCCTAGAAGGTATCCAAGAAGGCATGCAGAATGGCTGGGTTCAGTGTGGAGACTCACAAGGCTTGTGAAGGGGCACATGTCACTTGCCGGGCCAGGGAAATGAGACTGGTCACCAGGGGACAGAACAAACACCGGCGTCCCCAGGCCAGCCCTGGACACCTGTACATTTGGTGCCTAAAGAACTTTCCCCCGCCCCTTGCTTCCACCTCTAGGCTGGCCCTGCATGGGACCTTGGGCCAGGCTGCTGACTCCTCCATTCCTTAAGGCAACTCCCTGTCCTCATCCCCTTATCTCTCTGGCCAGACCAAGGAAGGGAAGTTGTCCTCTGCCTCTAGAGACACCCCGTAGACCCCAGGAAGAGCAGCATGTTGAGAGAGGATGGGTCTGCTCCTTCCTCTATCTGCTGCTGCTACGGTCCTGTTCCTAAAGCAGCCCTACAGCTACTTTCTTGCTCAAGAGCCTTCTGTGACTCCCTGTGGTCATCCCCAGTAGGATCAACTTCACTGCTTGTCCTTAAGGCCCACTTGCCAACCAGCCTTCATGCCCCTGCCCAACCACCACCTCAAACTCAGTCACATCAACCTGTGTCTGTTTCTTCTCCAAGACATGTTTTCTCTCTCTTTGCCCATGTTGCTTCCTGTACTGGGAAGCTCAGTCATATTCTCATCTTTGCTAGCCAAATCCTCTTTGCCCTTAAGAGTTCTAAGAAGCCCCCTGAATCCTTAGGGACCATCACCCTGTGCCCATGCTTGCCCGAATTCTCACTGGCAGCCTCCAGTCCGTGTGTCCCTTCAGGACACAAGGCCTCTCGGGGCACCCTGTGCTGAAGGTCATTATAAAGTCACCCTCTAGGCTGGAAATGTCCTAAGACAGAGGTGGGTCTGTGGCTGCAACTGAGAATCCACCTACTAGACCCTCAGTGATGTTGTTTAATGTAATTCTAGCCAATGCAATATGGCAAGAAAACAAATGAAGTGTCGGTATTGGAAAGTGAAAGAACAGATGCGTGTCCATGTCTATCAGCTTGTGTCTTTTTTTCCGCTTTGGATATAGGGTCTCACTGTGTCTCTTGTCTGGCCTGGAACTCCCCATTCAGAACAGGCTGGCCTCCACCTCACAGAGCCTCCACCTCACAGAGCTCATCCTGCTTCTGCCTCTAAGTGCTGGAGTTACACCTGGCATTTTGTCAGTTGTGTCATTCTTATTGTGAGGTATATTATATGTTAGTCATATTGTGTGCTCAGGGGTTTAAGGTCCAGAGAAGGGCTGGAATTTGCCAAGTCCCCTGCTTGGGCTGTCTTTCTAGCTCTGCACTACTTTACCTGCCATAGCGTCAGGCACAAAGACAGTCTCTTGGCCAGCCTTGTGCTCTCTTAGCACCTCAGTGAGGAGAGGAGAGGCCCTGCCTGGCAGGAAGGGGCCACACCCAATCAGTCTGCCTGCACAGCCGCAGCAGGAGGTGGGTTAAAAGTAGATAAAATACTAAGACCCTATTTGCCTTGGAAATTGTTACACCCAGCCAGGGCTGTAGGCCTTAAGGCAGGACTTGAACGGTGGGACTTATTCTGTAGAACAGGGAAGAGGCGATTTTGGTACCTAAGAATCAGGTCCTGTGTGCAGGGTTGGGTAAAGGTTTTGGGTGGCCTTACTCTAGGTACGTCCAAACTGAGGCTGAGCTTAGGTGGTTAGTCAAGTCCTTGGACCAGTCTGGGTTCTTTGGAGCACAATCCCAGCTACAGAGTCTGGGGAATTCCCCCTCCACCCTGGACCAGGGAGCAGGTGGGACAAACTCATGTCTAATTCTAAGATTCTTTGTAGGGCCTTGGTCATGCCCTCCTAGCCCCCCTCCCCAAGGAAACAGTGATAGGAGTCTTTGGCTCCTAGAATGAGGACAGTGGAAAAGCTAAGGTCTCTATTTGTGGGCACCTAACTTCCTCTGCCCCTGCCCTTACTTGTGATAATGGTTTCCATGACAGTGGTGGGCTGTGCACTGCCCGCAGGGACCAGTTGTCCTGACTTTCCCCCTCAGTTCTCTTTGGGGCCTTTTGGTCTAGTGGTGCCAGGTCTCCGCCCCGGCATTCCCCGTGTGGGCAACCAGCCCAGCTCCCTGGGGATATCCTGTCATTGTGGCCCAGTGCCTGGGCTCTGTGTCTGCCAGGTCAGCCCCAGTGTTCTGGGTCCTTTCCAGGTCTCCAGGTGGAGCCAAGGAGCCCAAGATGTGGACAAAGTTGACAGAGGCTGCCAGATCTCCAGCATGGCAGGCCGGGCTCTGTGTCCAAGACACCTAATGCCTGGGCCCTGGCCAGCCCAGGGCAGATACATGGGTAGAGCCCTCTGATCTGACTCATGTCTAGTCCTGTAGGTGACCTCGGAATGTTCTCTACCTTTGTGGGGGACTTTCCTGAGGCCACAACTTATGGCTAACCCAGCCCTGTCTCAGGGGACTAGGGCAATCTGTTACTATTGAGAACAGAGACTCCAGGAGTGGCTAACCACACTGGACATCACACTGGAGGTGTAAGGGAGCTCCCATGGGGCTCTGTCCCCCGTTCTCCAATAATGGCACTCCATGAAAATACCAGAATTTGCAAGTTGAGTTCCATTTGCCTCATACACCCTGGAGCCACACACCTCATTTGAATATCCAAATCAGCCTAGGCCCTTCTGGTTGATTATTCACAAGGCAGCTGCTGAGGGCAGGGTGGGGAAAATGTCCCAAGGAGGGGTCTCAGGGTGGGAAATAGCAATGGCTACCAGGGACTGGCTCCAAGCTGATGCAGGTACAGGGCAAACTTAGCTAGCTTGTTTTGAAACATGTCTCCCTAGGTAGCCCAGGCTAACCTGAAACTCTCAATCCCCCAGTCTCTGAAGGTGCTGGCCTGGGCCATCACATGGAAGCTCTTCACTTAGTCCTCTGAAGCACAGCTTCTCTGTGCCCCGTCAGGCAAGGCCACACACTGGTGCGCAGTACAGGAGGGAGTCAACATGGCCTTCTGGCCCTGAGTCCCAGCGCTTAGAGGCTGCAGCAGCCGTTTGCACCATTCTCTGTGGGGCTAGGCTGTTAACCCAGACTGACTCAAAGACTGACCACTCCCTTGACCCCTGAGCTAAAGCTTGAGAAAATGTTGAGGCTGGGCTCCCAACATGCTCTTGGCACCCTCTTGGAGGTTCCTGAGGATCCTACGGGTCACCCTTCCTGGGGACGAGCACCACCTGAGAAGGCCGTGGTTGCAGCTCCTCTGTGTGACCTTGAACATGTGCCGTGGTGTCTCTGAGCCCATGTTTTCTCTGTGAATCGGGAAGTTCAATAGTCCTCAGACACAGGGTCACCAGGGAGCTGACTGAGGGGGCACCAGCTGCTGCTCCTGAGTCGTGGCCCCCTAGCTGTACATCCATTGTCAAGGACCCAGTCTGGCACTGGCCTCTGTTCACCAGACTGTCTGTGACCTGAGCAGGAAGCTGGCCAAGGGCAATACCCACCCAGATCCTGGAGGCAAGATGCCAGCAGGCAGGAACAAAGAACTTTCCATGGCTCCAGAGTTAACGAGGAACTGACACTCTTGGGCCTCGACTGGTTTTTCACCCTCCTCTCCTTCCCCCAAATTTCCATCATCGCTGATATTTACCCTGGAAGTATGCCCAGGACTTGAGGAACCAGCAGGGGCGAGTGGAAAACATTGTGAAAAAGGTATGTAGCTTGCTAAAGGGGGCAGAGGTTTGTGAGCTACAGTGAAACATACTGCAAGGCAGCAAGCATCAAAACCAAATGGTTTTATGCATGAGTAAGCGCTGTAGGCCTCTGTCATTTGTAAGACACTGATGAGATACAAGTGCGATGAAACCTTTTTTCTCAAGCGGGTCAGTCTGGTGTGGGGTGTGCCTAAGCAGCGGGTCCCCAAGGAGCACACTCAATGGAAGCAGATCTGGGGTGAACCCCCTATGAGCTGTGCTGTCCCAGGAAGTTCCTAAATGTCTCAGTTTCATCATCTGTAAAATGGGAGTCATAACAGCCACCATTTCAGTGGACTGCTGTGTTTAACGGAGGAAATGTGCAGCGTCGGCAGCTAGCCAATCCAACGGGATCATTCTCCACTGCTGACAGACACACCTTTTGCTAACAGGCCTGAATTTGCTTCAGGTAGCAAAGTGCCTAGGCCCAGTGCATGGACGAATCATGCATGGTTTAAGCCAAGTGCCCTTCCTCTTTATCAAACACTGGCCTCGCTAGCGTCCCAGGCATTTGAGGTTGGCCATGTCACCCAGCTCTGGCCAATGAGGCGTGAGAGGAAATTTGCTGGGGAATTTTTGAATAAAATACAGAGAATACAACTTTGCTTTCCTTACTTCCTGTCTGTGAAATGTTTATGTCGTCTGGGGACTGTAGCAGCTGTTTTGTGTCTATGAGGGATCCAGGGGGAGGATGTAAAACTGAGACTAAGATTGGCTGAGCAGGAGGATGGGGGCAGGTGCCTGCTGAGCTGCAGAATCTCCAGAAATGACTGACCTTCAGGCTTCTAGTCCTGTCTGATGAGTCTAAATGCCTTTATTTAAAGACTTTGGGATCTGCATGGTCTGCTCTGTAGCACTGTGCTTGGCACATGGCTTATGCTTAATGCTCGCAGGCAGTGGCTTACATTCCTCTGTGCTCTCAGGAAACAAGGAAGCAGACAAGAGGGCCAAGCGTGAGCACCACAGTGATTCCCCTTGCGATGGGGCTGTGGACGCCAAGCATCTCTCAGGACTTAAGGGTAGAGAGACAGCGAGCCACGGGAGGAGCTACTGGAGACATCATGTCCCACCCTGGTTTGGCAGGAAAGGCAGAGGGACTGGACCAACCAACAGATGGCACCTTGTCCTGACAATTCTTGAATGGTCTCAAGGGCCATTTTGCCCATTGTGATTTTGTTATTTCATTTGGTTTCTTAAGACAGGGTGTTGCCAGTAGCCTGGGCTGCCCTCAAACTCACAATCCTCCTGCTTCAGCCTCCAAAGTGCTGGGATGCCAAGTGTGTGTCACCACACCTGGCTCTATCCTGATTTTTACCTAATGTCCCAACCATGAAGCCCTGTGGGGAACACAGTGATCCTGGATGTGAGTCAGAATTTTAGAGGTGCCTGTGACCCCATCTGGAGGGCTTCTGGAGGGAAGCTGCAGGCAGAAGTGACCCACCAGAGGGTCCTGGAGAAAACAAGGACACGACTATGAAGAAACACAGCCGGCTTATGCCGGCTTATGACCCGAGTGATTCGCTGCAGCTGCCGGGTATCAACAGACCCGCCTGTGACTTTAGGCAGTGTAGCGGAGTTAATGCAGGCTGGGGAACCGACGGGGGCCAGAAGCCTGTAGAGACTGCTACTCAGCATCAGTGGAGAGAGGAGAGCTTAGAGCTGAGCCTAGAGGACAAAGCCCCACATAGAACTGCAGACCCTGGTCCCTTCGCTGTCTTTGCATCTTCCTGGGTTGTGTCTGCTTTCTGTATCTCCCTCCCTGCCTCCCTCCCTGCTTCCCTCCCTCCCTCTCTCCCTCCCTCCCTCTTTCTCCTCCTCCTCTCTTCCTACTTTTTGCAGCCTCACACATGCTGCATAAATGCTCTACCACTGAGCCACACCCATGGCAAGATGAAGTAGTTTCTTGCTTCTCAGAATGGTGTTATATCATGTCTATGCATGCTTATGTATGTGCATGCATGTGTGCACAAATGTGTGCACACGTACACATTTGTGTTGGCATTCTAAGCTGAATCTGCTCTGGTTTTTTTCCTCTGACCAAACTCAGTCCATAGCTCAGTAACTGTGTGGTGACACCCCGAACATCAGCCTCAAGGTTTCACAATAATGTGCCAGCCGCAGGCCAAGCCTGGATGCCGTGGGCCCTGCCTTGTCTTTGCTTTGTGTCATTGTGACAAATGCCTGACAGAACAACTCAGAGGATGAAGCTTCACTTTGGGTTGCAGTTTCAGGGGGCCTTCCTATCATGGCGGGAAGGCACAGCAGAGTGCCTCGGTTCACGCAGAAGGAGTGTGGCGGAGGCTGCTCCCATCACGGTGGACCAGGAGCAGCCAGAGATGCTCTACTGAGGACCAGCACCCGCTGACCCACTTCTCTGAGACAGGTCCCACCTCTCAGAGCTTCCAGAACTCTCCAAGTAGTGCCACTAGCTGGGGACCAAGTGTCCAAAGTGTCAAAATGTTGGAGACATTTCAGATTCAAACCCTAATATCCAGGCAACCTCAGCCAGTCCAGACAGACACGGAGAGTCAGGCCTCAAGGAGAAAGCCACCAGGGGTTACCAGGGGTTTCTCTGCCTCTCCGGATAAACGAGGCTGGGTCGCCACAGAAGCCGAGGAGGCAGCTGTGCCTGTCCTGTCCTGCCATGCCCTGCCTGTGGCCTCTGATTGGGAGCCTGAAGGCTGCAGTGCTGAACAGTGGCTTCTTGGGATCTTCATCTGACTGGACAAGCAAGTGGAGGTTGGGGGGCGGGTTGGGAGGCTTTGCATCTGTGGCAAATTCATCTGCTCAGCAGCAGCCTAAGCTGAGGCCAGGAGCCTGACTCCAGTCTGACAGTCATCCCCTGCCAAAGTCTGCGACACCACTCACAGACTCCTTACCTTGGCTCTCATTTAGAATGTCAGACAGCAGGGGACCTGGAGCAACACATCCAGAAGATGGAGTTGTGGAGGAAGGGAGGGGCTCACAAACCAACTCCATCATCTTGAGCTGCTGCAGGATGTCGGCTCAGAGCCTCCCATGAGCTCTGGCCTCAGTCCAGCCCCCACCGGCTCTGTGTTCCTCAGCTGGACATATTCTGCCTGTTTGGGGGCCACCTTCTTTTCTGAGGTACTTCCTTCTTCTTGGAAACTGAGAGCTCTTGTCATAGAATGTTCAAACTCTGACTAGGGACAGCTACATAGGCACGTGGTCAAACAGACAAAAACACAGACAGCCTTGACTTCTCATTTAGGCAGCTCAACCTTACTGTCAGCCCCCAACTACAGGCCTCAGGAGTGGGCTTTGCCAAGCAGAGCTTGCCCTGGGGGCCTAGGAGTCCTTGTTCCAATCATACCTGGGTCATAGCTTGCTGTGCAAATCCTGAAAGACATCCTTTTCTGGACCTCAGTTTCTCCCTTGCACTGTGACAGCTGTATGTTCCTCCATACAGGAGGAACCAGGGGGCCTCTTGGGTGTGCTCCAGTTCCAGGTCTGTGAAGCTTTTGATTGGAGTTATAGACGGCTGTTAACCACCATGTGGGTGCTGTTAACTGAACTCAGGTCCTCTGCAAGAGCAGCAGTGCTCCTAACCACTGCGTCAGTTAGCTTTCTATTGCTCTGATAAACATTCTGACCAAAACCAACCTGAGGAGGAAAAGGTTTATTTGGCTTACTCATCCTGATCACAGCTCATCTTGAGGGGAGACAGGCAGGAACCTGGAGGCAGGAGCTGAAGCGATGGCGGAGGAGCACTCTTACTGGCTCACTCCCGTGGCCTGGGCTCAGCTTGCTTTTATACAACTTAGGACCACCTGCCCAGGAGTGGCACCACCCATAATGGACTGGGCCCTCCCACATCAACCAGCAATCAAGAAAATGTTTCACAGATGTGCCCACAGGCCAGTCCAATAGAGGAAATTCCTCAGGTGAGGGTCCCTCTTCCTGGGTGTCATGGTGACAACTGAAGCCATCCAGCACAACTACTGAGCCATCTCTCCAACCCTTATGCATGACCCTTGGTCCACAGGAATCCTCCCTGGCAACACAGCCATCTGCTGTGGCTGAGGGCTCGGAGTCTAGCATTGGTCAAGGGACAGGGCCTCATCAGTTCTGTGAGTCTCATTCAGTTTGGGTCTCAGGAAATCTCCAGCTGTGCTTGGATCACCTCAAAGAGCACCATGGGCTCCCAGCCTCCACCCAGTTGCCGGGGCTCAGCTCCCCAGCCCCTTTGCATCTCAGTGCATGTTACTTTGGAGTCTCTGTCAGGCCAGCAGCAAGCCACACTGGTGGCCTTCTAGAGCAAAGGGGCTCCCTGCTCCAGCAAAGGGTCTTCCCACTGTGAGAGATGGAAGCCCTGTTCAAACTGACTGACCCGCTCACTCTGATGAAAATGGGAAATCACCGCTCATTCTGCTGAAAAGTTCAGGGCATAGATGGCTTCAGAAATGGTGGAATGAAGAGCGCTCATATTATGACTTGAATCATTTCTCGTTCTCTCTCTCTGAGCTTTACTCTGAGGAGGGTTACCCCTCATGGTGGTAAAATGTCTGTGACTTCACTTACCAGCTCCTTGTTCGTCTACCCCAAAGGAAGGTTATCTTTGTCACCTTTTTACCAGACCTCAGACTTGAGTCTTACCAGGCTCCCTCGGGTGTGAGGTCGGTGTGCTTTCTCGAACCAGTTACAGGCAGGCTGTGCTCTGAAGCCAGAGATGGGGTTCCCCAACAGACAGGAGATGTAGAAGCCAAGGAAGGGCCGCTGGACAGACAGAACACTGGCATCTGGGGACATCATAAGGTCAAGCAGTGCCTCTTACGAGTGCTGAGTTCAGCTCTGTAAGTAGTTGTGACAGCCTAGAGGGAGAGAAAGAGGCCCCTGAGTGCCCAGCCCAGGCCCTGAGGAAACTCAACAGCTGCCCAGAGACTCAGCTATGTCAGAGGATGGTTCGGTGGGGAAGATGCAGGATGGCCTGGAGAGCCTTCAGGGAGCATTTTGTTTGACTGTTAGTCTTAGAAGCAGGAAGTGGGAACTTCCTGAAAGCAAGCTGATGTCATCTGTAAGCCCTTAGGTAGCTCAGGGGCCACCACCTCGAAAGGGGTATGGCCAACATGTCACCCAAGGAAGCAGAGCTGGTCACAGCTTGCCTCTCTGGTCTCCTCTCTAGCCTTGCCGCACTTTCACCTTCCGTGCAAGCCGGTGTCCGTTTCCGTAAGCTTGCCCTGCACTGCAGGCCCTTGGTGCTCGTAGTATGTCAGAAGCTTTAGTCACTGAATCTTCCTAGTTCCAGTCCCTCTCGTGCGTTCCTCCCTCCGATGCGCTCATCCTCCCATGGGCACATCTATTGTGTGCCAGTGTCTGCCAGGTGCCAGCTTCCTGGGACTATGAGTTTTAACTTAAGAGTGCACAAAGCAGTACTTGGAACTACCACATTTTCCCCTGGATATCGATGATGGCTTCTTGCTTTGAGCATCAGTCAAGGTCAGGGTCTAAAAGAGAAAGGATGATGACTGTTCACAAAGTGACAGTTCAAAAAGAAATGCCTGTTGTTTCCCTGCCAACCTACCTGGCAGAGGCGCTAAAAGACAGAGAACTGAGAGGCTCTTGCTGCCCTTGGACCCTGGCTGTCCTGCTGTATGGTCTTGGGAACTTACCGGGCTGCTGGTCTCCCTTGGGCTGTCCCTTAGCCACCCGGCTCAATGTTGGCAGATTCCAAAGTGAGCCCGTGCCCAGTCCTGGTCTCCCAGTACCAGCCTCCTGCCACTCCTGTTATGGTGGCACCCTCGGGCCTCTGTTCACTCAGTTCTCTGTGTGTGATTTTTCCACAGGTGACTGTTCAGAACACGATGCCAGTTTTCCTCCGAGGAGGTGCTGCAGAGCCCACACCCCAGCCAAACAGTGGATGAGGCTCTCTAGCAGAGGTCACAAGCTAGCAACACATATGGGACTCCCATGGCTCCTGAGCCTAGACTTCAGCCTGCTATAAGGAAGGCAGACAGCAAGGGCAGGTTCAGTCCCCAGAAAACAATGCATGAAAATAGCCTTTCTGAGATACTCTGAGATCAGAGAGAGAGAGAAAGAGAGACAGAGAAAGCCATAGCCAGTTCAAAAAGCTACCCTCTGGAAGGAGCAACATGGCTCTTCCCAGAGAAGTACCCCCTAGCAGCCCTTGCTCTGGCAGCCCAGAAACAAAGAGTCTGAGACTCCTGGCAGCAAGTATTTCCTGTCCGAGCTGGTTCCAAGCCAGGCATAGCCTGGAGGTGCTCAGGTCAAAGCAATAGCATGGCCTTCGCCCTCAGCTTCCCACCCAGCACCGGGAGCAAGCCGAGATTAAAACCAAAGTGTGAGTCCAGAGTGTCAGGGGGCTTCTTTATAAATGCATATACCTTCATGGAAAATAATCAAAAGATGGCCAGGCATGGCGATGCAAGTCTTTAATTCCATCACTTGGGAAGCAGTAGCAGACAGATCTCTGTGAGGTTGAGGTCAGCCCAGTCGACATAGTGTGTTCCAGGCCAGCTGGGGCTACAGGGAAACCTTGTCTCAAAAACAAAATAAATCTAAATATGGAAAGAATGATGCTGTCATGAAGCACTGAGGATACTTGCCCAGATTTCCCTAGGTACACGAGGGTAGTAGATACTTGGCATACAGGATTGTGCCTTCTTTGACAGTTTATCGGTGCTCAGAGGCTCAGACAGGCAAATTGAGACTAACCAGCCAGTTGCTGGAAGCCTTGTTACCTAGTAAGTGTCTTCCAGGGACGGAAGAGCTATGTGAGGACCCCAGGCTCCACTATCCTCCTGTCTCACCCCAACTCCAGGCTCTGGGTTCCTGGAGTGCTGACTCTGCCCCCGCCCCCCTTGCCTGTGGAGGATGCACTGCTCAGCCTGCCTGTCCCGATCTCCTGGTCTTTGGTCTCCTCTCGGCTCCTTGTTTATTTCCCCCCCTTGCTTGGCCTTTCCTGTTTGCACTCAGGATAGCCCTTTCTCCCAGAGCTATTGAAGTAAATCTCCGTGATCTTGATGTTAACAGTGGTTTCTTAGGATACGGAAAGTACACACCAGAATGAAAAACTAGATAAACTGGACTTCTTCAAAATTAAAGAAATTCTGTACATCAAGAGATACGATTTAAAGGCTGGGGCTTTAGAATGCATGAAGGCCTGGCTTTGATCCCCAGCACCTGGTGTGGTGATACGGCCCTGTAATTCCAGTGCTCTGAAGGTGATAGCAGAAGGATCAGAAGTTCAAGGTTATCTTTGGCTACAAAGCAGCCTGGGCTACATTACATGGCAAAATGCTGTCATACATACAAAAGACACTATTAAGAGAGTGAAAAGGCAGCCCTAAAATGAAAGAAAATATTTGCAAGTTGAAGATCACGTATTTGATAAGGCCCTACTTTCTAAAAATCCTTGGAGAAGATTTTTTTTTTTTTTTTTTGAGACAGTTTCTTGCTATGTAGCCCAGGCTGGCCTCGGACTTTGAGCCTCCTTCCTCAGTCTCCTTGAGTGCTGGGATTATATGGGACTTGACAAAAGTCTTTAACTGTTAAAGTGGATTGGTAGAGAAGGCAAACGTTATACAAACATTAGGCTATGAAGAGAAACTTGAAGTCTGAAATCACAAGCTAAGCATTTTGGGGAATGTAAATTCGACTTCTTGCTCTTCTTTTAGTGAGAGACTTTAAAAGTCCATAGGGACTTTGCAGAGGAGGGGCTGGCTTGCTGGTGGCCTGGTTGGGGTCTACAGGCAAGGCCAGCCAGGAGAAGGTAGCCTGGAGCTTGTTGAGCTATGGGATCCAGTCTTCCAAGTAGAGCAGGCCTGCCGTTACTGGGGACTTCTGAGTGTCACTGGGAACCTGGCTTTTAGCTCACTCATTAGTTAAGCCTGGTTTGGTGTTGAGTGATAGAAACCCAGCTGAGGTGCTGTAAGTTCTGATGAGCAAAATGGGGCAGTCCTGACTCACACGACTATAGGAAGGCAGCCGGCTGCACCAAGCCACAAAATATTGGTGCACTTGGGCCTTAGGCATGCGACTGGCCTGTGGAGCGGCTCCTGCAGAGAGGACGTTTTCTCTGCACTTGAGGCCAGTCTTGGGCCTGAGTCTCGCTGGGCTGGGTCACAGGTCACATGGCTGCTTTTACTGAATGAACAAAATCTCTATGGGTTTGAGAAAATGGCAAGCACTGCAGAGGCTCATGTTATAGTGCTCAGAAACACAGAATTACATACAGAGGCTTGGAGGCTTTGCTCAGTTTGTGCCTGAGGCAAGGCTCACATGTCGGGCTGGGATTCATCCCGTCAGAGCTCTGTGAGAAGTGGGCAGCTCCTGTTTGTTCCAAACGCACAGGCCTCTCAGGCAACCTGGAAAAAAA
Source organism: Eospalax fontanierii (assembly GCA_035773235.1). NCBI lineage: Eukaryota > Metazoa > Chordata > Mammalia > Rodentia > Spalacidae > Eospalax > Eospalax fontanierii. The sequence goes on along the minus strand of CM069531.1, from coordinate 48,195,304 downwards.
CAATTCCCCAAGCAGGAAACTCGCCACATATTCTAGTCCGTAGCCCAGAAAGCCAAATCCTGTGACAAAGTTAAAAACAAAACTTGAAAAAGTCAACTCTCACAATAGAATATATAAAAAAAAAACTTTTTTATTTTCCTTTTTATTATACAAGGACTACACATTTACTGTAGAAAAATTTCAAAATACAGATAAGTAAAAAGTGATAACAATTTCCCATAATCCCACTCGCAGGACTCACTGAGGCTAACATTTCCCTGCGTATTTTGTCAAGCTTTTCTCTGTAGCACAAGCCTGTTTTTTTCTTATCTAAGCCAAGATGTGGACATCATTTGTAGTTTTTCACTTGGGACCTTTTGATGAGCATTTTTTTCAGATCAATAAATACCAGTGTTTCCTTAATCCATTTTCTGTTGCTCTAACAGAATACTTCAGGCTGGAAATGTAGAGAGAGAAGTTCCTGTTGGCTGACAGTTCCCAAGGCTGCAGCATCAGGTGACGACCTCCCGGGCCTTTGGCCGTGGAAAAGCCGCACAGCAGTCAAGCCTGCTCTATTTTTTAAGATCCCCCTGTCTCAGCCTCACAGTGCCGAGACGAGAGGTGTGCACCACCATGCCAGGCTTGGAGCTGTCATTTTAAGGAGACACACGGGTACTGAGAAGGCTTTTCTGTGCTGCTCTGACCTCTGTACTGTGTGCAATGTACATCCCTCACCATAAGCAAATGCTCTTTTCCCAATTGAAATTTCAATTAAAACAGATGATTTCTAAAATTTTAAATAAAGCCCAAGGACAAATCATGAATAAAAATAAGAGAAAGGACAAAATGGAAAAAGTATGTGTAACATATACAATAGGTTGTTTTTCATGAACCCTCATGATCAATAAGATGAAAATCAACCTGCCAGAAGCTGAAAATCCCCCTCCCCAAATGCAACTAATAAAAGAAACACAGGTTGTCAAAGGCAGGAAAACCGGACAGAGTCAAGCAAGGGTGGGCTCATTGGGCACCTGCGTGGAAGAGGCAGGGAGTCGGGGTATCCTGGTCCACTCTGGAATTGCCATGTGGCCAAAGCCTTAGCATAACAAGCCCTTACACTGGCCCTTCTCCTGCTAGGACTTTTCTGTGGACTAGATGACCAAAGTGCTAAGATGTGTCTTTTGTAGCCCAGGAAATTCAGAAACTACCCACATTAATACTTTATTCAATGCGGCTGAGCACAAGCAAGTGATTAAAATAACCCTCCGGTGTGCCCTAGTGAATATGGTGAGACTTGGTGTTGTGAGATGGTGGGTCCTTTAAGAGATATTTGGGTGCTGAAGGATCCATTCCCATGAAGGGATTAATGTGGTCCTGTGGAGCTGAGTTTGTAGTCACATTAGATGTCAAAACAAACCAAAAAAAGCCAAAAGCTTGCAAAGCCCTCCATGCTTTCTCACCTTTGCCCTAGTGTGTTCAGAAGTAAATATTTATACGGAGGACATGTGGTTCAGAGGTGGAGTGCTTGTCCAATATGTAGGAATTCCTGCGTTTGCTCCCCATCACTGTAAAGAAATAATTAACTTAAAGAAGTAAATATAGGACCAGTGAGAAGGCTTAGTGGGTAAAGGCATTTGCTGCCAAGCCTGACCACCTGAGTTCAATCCCCAAGGGCCAAACCGTGCACGGCGAGAACTCACTCTTATAAGCTTCCTCTGACCTCCCACACGTGCAGTAGCACGCATGCACCCGTACAATACACATACATATATACATAATAAGCAAAAGTATAATACATTTTAAAGTAAATATAAAAATCCATTCATTCAACTAATATTTGGTTGAACAAAATGGATATGGTCCTCACCACACGGAACTTCCAGTTTAGTTTTCCAAACTGAAAGCTGTTAGCTTCTTTTTCTTGCCCAGTTGTCCTGGCTAGACTGTCCTACACAATGCTGGGCAGAAGCACACACCTGTGCTCCTGACCCTGGAAGGAAACAGTCTTCTGCCGGTAAGTGTGCTCTTGGTGGGTTTTCCCGGACCCTCTTATCGGGTTGGGGGGCACACCCTCTGATCCTTGTCGTCTTCCTCATGGAAGTGGTAGCAATCTGGCCAAATGCTTTGTTAGAATCTTTGGAGATGAACATATCGTTTCTGCTTTTATTCTGTTGACGTGATGTATCACATGACCTGGTATTTAGATATTGAGCCCACCTGGAATTCCTGTGGCAGGCCCCACTCTGGTCATGGTGTGGAATTCTTTTCTATATGATGGGGATCTGGTGTGCTAGGATTTTAGTGAGAATTTTTACAAGCACAATCATGGAGATGCTGACTTGTGCTTTGCTTTGTTTGCATGGTCTTCTGGCTTGGGTGTGGAAGAGAAAAGACAAATAAGTAAGTATGAGGCCATTTCGTAGTCAAACCACAATACTGCCATTGTTTCTCTTTTAAAACTTCTCTTGAGATGGGGTCTTGTTGTGTCGTCCAGGTTGTTCTCTGCCTTAGCCTTCTGAGAAGCTGGGACTACAGGTATCCCAGCGTCCCTCTCATCTTCTTTATCCCCTCCCTTCCCCTCTGTCCAAAGTCCACTGGACTCAAACTCATCATGGGCCCGCCTCAGCCAGCTTGGTGCTGGGATGGTGGGCGTGTGCCCACGCCATGCCTCCGCGTTCATTCTGATTGTAACCATTTGATTCTTCTCTTATTTTCTTGCTCAATATAGCAACGCTTGTTGTTCCAACTTTCTTGATCATTATTTTTTTTTGAAAGAACCAAGCCAGGCATGATGGCACAGGCCTGTAATCCCAGAACTCAGGAGATGCTGAGGTAGGAAGATCAGGATAGATCAGGAAGATTCAAGGCCATCCTCAGGATAGAGTGAGTTTGACACCAGCCTGGGGTACATGAAACTGTGTCTCAAAACAAAAAGTGAATCAAAGAACTGACATTTAATTTCATTAATGCTTCGGTGTTTCTGGTCTTGGTTTTATCTTCCTTTCTTTTCCTTCCCTTCCTCCCTTCCCTCTGCCTTCACAGGATGTGTGTAGCCCACGGTCAGAAACTCCCCATCCACCTGCCTCAGATTCCCAAGTACTATTCCACAATGTCCAGTTTTCTGTATTTCCTTCATTTCTGCTCTTGTCTTTCCTCTGCTTCCTTTGGGTGTTTTTTTTGTTTTTGTTTTTTGTTTTTTCTCTTTTACCATGTTCTTCAGATAGAGCTTTTGAATGTAGACATTTAAAACCACAAGGTTCCTTTTAAGCAATAGCTTAGATACATTCATAAGTTTGGGTATTCTGTATCTTTGTTTTTATTCATATCAAGGTATTTCCTAATTTCTTCTTTTATACACTGGCTATTTAGGAATGTTTTTGTTAAGTGTTTGTTTTTTTAAGAGACAGGGTTTATTTTGTTCAGGCTGGCTCCAAACTCCTGGACTCAAGTTCTTCTTCTGCCTCAGTCTCCCAGGAGCTGGGACTACTCAGGTATGTAGCACTGTACCTATCAGGAATGTTTTAATATCCATGCATTTGAGTTTTTAAAATGGCAACAGAGTACAGTATATGTATCCACAACCAAGGATCATGGAAGAGTGGGTGGAAAGATTGTAAGAACCAGAACTTGGAGAGGCTCCCAACAAAGCAATGTCTTCTGGATATGAAGGGACCACTGTAGTCATGAGCTCGCAGCAGCTGTAACAGGACAGGATCAAGCCAGTCAACATTCTGCCCTGCAAGAGGAAGGGACTTACGAGCCCCAACCCTTAGCTAAGGTCAGGTGATGGCTTCTGGAGGAGAGATTATCTGTTTTCTTTAAGGGTGCGGCCTGTAGCAGGGTCACCATACCATGCTCCAGCGGATGACTCCCCCCACCACTCGGGAGTGTATGAACAGCACAAATTGGACTCAAAGGGTTACTTGAAAAAGAAAAAAGGGGCTGGAGAGATGGCTCAGTAGCCCTTCCTGTTTTTCCAGAGGACCAGGGTTCAATTCGCAGAACTCACATATCAGCTAACAATTGTCCTTAATTCCAGTTTCAGGGGATCTGATGCCCTCTTCTGGTCTTTGCATGGATTGCATGCATGTGGTGCACTTACACATATGCAGGCAAAGCACGCATACACATAAAAATAAGTAAAATACATTTTTTAAAAGAGGACATAAAATTGGAGGGTGAGTGGGTCTGGGAAGAGTAGAGGGAAAGATGATTAAAATATATTGTAGAGGCTGGAGAGATGGCTCAGCAGTTAAAAGCACTGGCTGTTTTTGCAGAGGACCCAGGTTCAATTCCTAGCCCCCATGTGGTGGCTAATCACCATCTGTAACTCCAGTTCCAGGGGAATGGGATGCCCTCTTCTGACCTCCATGGGCATTGCATGTCATGGGTGCACTTACACACATGCAGGCAATACACTCATATACATAAAATAAAAATAATAGATATTTTATTATTATGTCTATTATTATGTATATTCTATACAATAATAAAAGTATTGTATAGAATTTTCAAACAATTAATAGGAGATATTTTTAAAAATTTTAATAGTAACAGTGGGTTTTCCCTTTCATTCCATTCTGGTTGGGGAATGTTATGGTCTCAATATGAAATGTCCTATGCAGGCTCATGTACTAAAGGCCTGGTTCTGTTGGTGGCACTACTTTGGGAGATGGTGACCTGTCTGACACAGGTCACCGGGCACATACCTAGAAATGTCATATCATGTCCCTGGGCTGTTCCTCTGTCTTTCTCTTTCTCCTTCCTGGCCTCCATGAGGTGAGCGGCTCCACCATGCTCCCACTGCTGTGATATCCCGCCTTGCCTCAGGCTCCAAGCAATGGAGCCAGCCAACCAGGGGCTGAAACATCTGAAGCTGTGAGCCAAAATGAATCTTTCTGCTTTTAAACTTTCTTTCAGGTATTTGTCACAACGATTTAAAATTTGATTTATGTAGAAAATTGGTACCTGAGAGGTAGGTTTGTTGCTGTGATTGCCTGACCATGTTGTTTAGAGGCTTGTGGAGAGAATCCAGAAGAGTTTGGAGATGTGACCCAGAGAAGCCCTAGGATGCTGTAAGCAAAGCTCAGCGGGCAATTCTGTTGGGAGCTCCAGAGCCCAGAATGTGGACAGAACTGTGAACAACAAAGAATGTGCTCAGGAGGTTTCAGGTAGGAACGTGACTCTTAGGAGTTGAATGAGCAGCCATTCATGCTGCATTTGACTAAAAAAACTTCACATTTTGTCCAAGCCCTGAGGCTTTATAGGGGTCTGAGTTGAAAGATGGTGGGTAATTAGTCACATGGAGAAAATTTTAAAGCAGCCCAGTATTCAGGCTTTTGAATGGCTTTTGCGGCTACTTTTAATCAAGTTTACAGTAAGAATCGGGAGCAAAACACAAGAGTAGAAAACCTTTAAAAACTTGCAGTTTTGTCAGAAAAGCTGCAGGTTAAAGTTGAGGCCAAAGAAGATGTGGATAAAAGGATGAGTGCCAAGCCGGAGCGATGGCTCAGCAGTTAAGAGCACTGACTGTGCTTCCAGAGGACCCAGGTTTGGGCTAACATCTATCCATAACTACAGGGGATCCCATGCCCTCTTCTGGTTCTGTGGGTATTGCACACATGCATTGCACCTACTTACATGCAGGCAAAACATACATATAAAAACAAATCAATCAAAAACGTTTCTAAAAAGATTAATGCCACTGAAAAGAAACCAAGAGGGCTGGAGTGATGACTCAGTGGTTAAGAAGAGCACTGGCTGCTCTTGCAGAGGACCCAAGTTCAGTTCCCAACACCCACATGGCAGCTAATAACCATCAGTAACTCTAGTTCCAAGGAATCCAATGCCTCCTTCTGGCCTCCACAGGCCTTGCATGTATGTGGTGCACTTACATACATACAGGTGAGATATACACATAAAGTAAATACAAATTAAGAAAAAGAAAACAGGTACTTTTTACTCACCAGTTTCCTTGAGGGCATCTCAGGAATTAACTCCACCTCTTCACCCATTACAAGGTCAAGTGTGTAAAGAAGTAACATCAGTACACAAGGTCACCCAGGGCAGTGTGTCTCTGTGTTCTGCCATTTAGGCACTCAGAGGCCATGGTAGACATGATCTAGTGGACCTGGCTACTGATCAAGCTGGTAGAATATCTTGCATAATTCTGGTTTGCATGAAAATTCAAGTCACGAGGTTATGGAGGCTTCCACTCAGATTTCAAGGGAAAGCCTGGGAGACCCAGTGATGTGTTACAGGGTCAGAATTCCTGCCAGCAGCTTAGGAAAGAACTACGTTGAAGCTGTGAGGGTAAAGTCTAAGCTACTGCCTGGCCTGTGGTCGGTTCCATGTGTCCTTGAGAAAATGTACATATTGCTCTTGAGGGGCGGGGTGTGTTATATATGTCTGTTAGATCAAGTTGGTTTATATAGCTAGCTGTTCAAGTTGTTTTCTTGTCTAGCTCCGTGATCAAAACAGGGCTCCAGTTATTCTTTTGGAATGGTCTGCTTCTCCTCTTGTTCTGTCAGACTCTGCTTTGTGGATTTGAGCGCTTTGTTATTAGGGACATGTTGGTAATTTTACCTCTTTCTGGCGTGTTTGTCTTCTTCATTGTAAAATGTTCCTGTGGCTCTAAAACCATTTTGTTTTAAAGTTCATTTTGGTTGATGGGGATGAATAATCCCTCCCTGCCCACCTTGCCTTCTTTGATAAGGCTTTATGCATCCCAGGCTGGCCTTGGACTCATCATATAGCCAAGGATGGCCTTGAGCTTCAGTCTTCCAGCCTGCTCCTAGCATGCTCTAGGAGCATGGGTGTGCACCTCTGTGTCTGGCTTAGCTTTCTTGTGATTACTGTTTGCATGATACATCGTTTTAATTTCAATGTTTGTATTTTTCCAACTGAAGTATTTCTCCTGTGGACAGTCTATTGAATCTTTATTAAAATGTTTATTTATGCTGCATACAAGGTAGTCAGAGGACAAGGCAGGAATCAGTTTTCTCCTACTGTGTGAGGTCCTGTGATTGAACTCACATTGTCAGGCTTGCACAGAAAGTGCTTTTTTACCCACTGAACCACGTATCTGGCACTAGTAGGATTGAAATTTTTTTTTTTTTGAGACTGGCCTGGAACTCACTATGCAAATCAAGTTGGTCTCCAGCTCACAGGACTCTGCCTGCCTCTGCCTCCTAAGATGTCATCTCCTAGTAGGATATATTTATCTGTTTCTTTATTTTTTGTGTGTATAGTGTATGTGTGAGTGCATGGATGGACATGTAGATGCACATGTATGTGTATATACATGTATGTGTATATACATGTATGTGGAGGCCAGAGGTTGACTTTGGGTGTCTTCCTCTATTGCTGTCCACCTTACTCTCTGTGTTCGTGTGTGTTGTGCATGTGATGTATGTGCATCATATGTTTGTCATGCACAAGGAGAAGGGGGGCTTGGGTGTCCTGCTCTCATCTCTGCCTTGTTTAAGACAGGGTCTCTCACTGACTTGGAGCTAGGGTGGTGGTCATCGAGTCGGTCAGTGATCCTCCTGTCTCTGCGCTGGCTAGCACTAGGGTTACAGGTGCACACAGGACCATGCCTGGGCGCTGGGATCCAAATTCCAGTCCTTGTGCTCGTGCTCCGACCCATGGAGCCCTCTCTCCAGCCCTTTCCTTCATACTTTTGAGACAGGGTCTCCAAAGCCCAGAGCTCCCTCATTGTTTAGACTTGCTGGCCAGAAAGCCCCAGAAATTCCCGTCTCTGGCCGTCAGTGCTTGGTGACAGATGAGTGCACCATGCCTGGGCTTTACTTTGTTCCTGGGGATCTGAGGTCCTCATGCTTGCACAGACTGAGTCATCTCCCTTAGCCTACTAATTAGCCTAATAATTTCTTTCAGCTGCATGTTTAATCCATTCACACTGATGTTACAAGTAGAGTTGGTTTATATCCGCCATTTTACTTTGCATTTTATTCGTCTCACTCGTCTTCTGTTCCTCCTTTCTCTCCGCTTCCTATTGCACTGGGTGACTGCATTCTAATGGAACATTTCCGCTTTAATGATCGCTCACTTTAGTTTTGAGTTCCTCAGTTGTGGATTGAGGGTTTACTGTATACATCTTGTCAGAGTCATCTTCAGACTCAGACTAATTTTAATTCCAGTGGATGCAGACCATCTGACAAGCCTTGCTGACTGTCCCACTCAGCGGCAGCTGTGCTGTGCACAGTCAGGGAAAGCTGTGCCTGCACACAGACTAGAGGGTGAGGAAAGTGTGGGCCTCCATTCCAGCATGATGTGGCAACTGGGATCCCGAGGTCTCCCCCAAGTAGGGCTTCTGCCCCTGAGAACACATGTGCAGGCCACTGGCCTCTGTCTCAGAATTCTCCTTCTATAACTAGTCTTGGAGAACAGATTTGCTATGAAATCTTCCTAGCAAATTTGCTCTCCATATCCTCTCTAGTGTTACTAATGTTTTGCACGGAACCTATTAGTAAGTGCAAGATACTGCTTTCCATGACTATTGTGTTTGCTTAATTCACAAGTTTCTAGCAGTGCCTTGTAAGACTTAGCATATTCTACTTTCTATAGAAAATTACTACTATTGTTTTTTTGAGACAGGGTCTCCCTATAGCCCCAGCTGGCCAGGAACTATGTAGACCAGGCTAGCTTCTATCTCACACAGATCCACCTGCCTCTCCCTCCCAAGTGCTGGGATTAAAGGCATGGTTACCCATCTAACATTACTACCACTTTTAATCCAGAGACACTTATGAATTGAAGTTCCTGGGAAAGCCCTATCTCTGCTGAAGATTCTGCAGACTGACTAGAACTTCCTGATTGTAGAGATGAAATGTTGCAGCTTAAGAGACCAAGGTACCTTGGGGTATCTTTAGTCTTTTCAGTAGTCATCTGTCACCACTTCTGTATCTAACCTAAAATCATTTCAACTAAACTTTCCATGTTTTCAGATCCTTTTGTATGTGGAAGCTAAAAAGTTGAGCCCATGGAAGAGTTGTATAACAGCTGTGAGTCTGGAAAGGTGGGATGGAGAGGGAATGGAAGAGAGGAGGTGTAAATGACAAGAGGACATGTCTGATGTTCCCTAGTACAGAATAACAGTGGCTGACAAGCGAGCATTTCAAGGCAGCTACTGGGGATGACTTTTTTGAGAAGTGCTGGGGATTGAACTCAGGACCCTGCACATGCTAAGCACATGCTCTGCCATTGAGCTACAGTCTCTAGAGGAGATTCTGAGTGTTCTCACCACAAACAGATGGTTAAGTAGGACCTGGCGGGACGAGGCCTATAATAATGCCAGCTAATCAGGAGGCTGAGGCAGGAGAATTGCAATCTCAACGCCACCCTGGGCACCTTAGACCTCAAAATAAAAAAAATATAGAAAGGATTATGTGTGAGGCCCTGGGCTAAATCCACAGTACTGCAGACAGCACAACACAAAACACAAATGTCACAGTGTTTTTGACAAATATATATAATTGTGTGTTCATTAAATTTTTTTAATTAAAAATTTAATTTTAAAAGGAAAACATTTTAAATGTAAGAGGAGTGATTTTAGCTGGCTGTCACTCTTCACTGCTGGGGTGTCTGCCTGCTGCGTTTTAGGGTACCTTTCCGGCAGGGTTGCAGAGTGGTAGCAGGCCAAGCAGCTGTGTTGACAGGACTTGAAGAGGCTGTGAGGGGATTTCCCAGGCATGGTATCTATCTGCTCTGTTGTTATGGATGCCATGCTGTTCAGCAGTTCTGAGGTGACAGCCGGTGCACACATGGGTCTCCCAAGTAGCCTTTTAAACATGAAAGTAAATTGTGTGTGAAGAGTCAGCTACCAGCTTAGGGAGGCTCTTCACAGGGATCAGGAAGCGCACACAGCTGCTTGGGGAAGAAGCACGTGGTTTTCATGGCTACTTGTCAGTGGAAAGTCCAGGAGGAAAGTGGGGAGGGAAGGGCAAGGACAGACAGACTTCATATCTTCAAGCACCTGTAATTTCACTTTGCCTGTTGCCAGGTGTAACTCTTGAGCTTTCTGGTTTTGTAAACTGGTAAATTCCCCCTTTTAAATTTAGTTGGTGTGGGACTAGCAAGACGGTTCAGTGGGAAAGGTACTTACTGCCAAGTCTGATGACCTGAGTTCAATTCCCTATGACCCACCTGGTAGAGGGAGAGAACCAACTCCCTCAAGTTGTTCTCTGACTCCACACATGCACTGTGGCACGCCTGTGTGCACACACATAAATAAACACATGTAATTAAAAATCTTTAACTTAGGGGCTGGAGAGATGGCTCAGCATGCTTAAGAGCATGTGCATTCCAGGGGACCTGACTGTGGTTCTCAGCATCCATATCAGGCAGCTTACAACTACCTGTAATTCCAGTCCCAGGGCATCCAATGGCCTCTTCCGGCCTCCACAGGCACCTATACTCATATAGGCATATACTCACATAGACACACACATACACATAAATCAATTTTTTTTCAAAGATTTATTGTTATGTGTATGAGTGTTTGCCTGCATGTGTGTAAGTGCACCTATGTCATACAATACCCACAGAGGTCAAAAGAGGGCACTGGATGTCCTGGAACTGGAATTAAGGGTGGTTGTTTGCTGCCATCTGAGTGCTAGGAACCATACCTAGATCCTTTGCAGGAGCAGCTAGTGCTCTTAAGCTGCTGAGCCATCTCTCCAGCTACAAAAATACACCTAATTTTTTTTTTTAAATCTAAATCTACTTTGAAGCTCAACTTACAACTGGAGAAGCTGCAATGAATTCTGGGACAGTACCTCCAAATTTATTTAGTCTCTCTTTGAGCCTGAGTGGATAGGCAAGAATCCTAAGAAAGGAGGATTTGCTAATGGCCACCATCGCTGGCCTGGACCCTGTCAGAGGCCTTCCTACTTCCGGAAATGTTTACATTTTTCCTTCCATCAACAGCTGATACTGGTGTGACGAGAGGACGAGTCACCTTATTTCAACACACTGGCGTCTGTGGTCTAAACTTGGGTCAGGTGCTCAGACAACACAGCTGAGGAATCCCACTCCTGTCTCCTTGCTTCCACAGCCTGTGTGACTCTCTGGTCACCTGCTTCTCATCTGATGGCAGCAGACTGCAGCTTCACAGCAGGCACCAGCCTCTGCTCACAGCCACCATGACTGCAAGAGGAGCCGAGAATGGAGCGGTTTGTAAACATAAATGAGACTGCCAAGAGGATGCCACCCAAGGAGGGTAACCCACTCCCCAGGGTGACCCTCCTCATGGGCCAGTACAAAGATTTGCCTTTCCTGAGATTAAGTCTCCATTTGTCACCCACAGAAAGACTGGATTAGAGAGCAGATGAGATGGCTTGGCAGATTACGGCACTTGCTGCAAAGCCCAGGTTTGATCTCAGGAACCCATGTGGTGGAAGCAGAAAACTGACTCCTGCAAGTTGTCCTCTGACCTCTACATGCACATGGAAACACGTGCATGCCCACCCCCTACATAGATAATGTAAAAATATAATAAAAAGATTGGATTCTGTGAGCAGGGAAGGAGGGAAAGGCAGGAAATGGCAGTTAGATGAATGACAGGGTCTGCCATGGGTGCTCAGGCCATGTTCAGACATGGCCTCATTCTGAGCCTGGGTTTTCCACCAGGTGGTTTCCACGAGGCCCTGACACCCTGGCCTCTGGGTGTCAGGTGCTGCTGGGCTTGGGGAATTGGACTGTGGAAATGTGTATGTGCAGAGGTCAAGGCTGTGGGGCTGGGTGCCAGGGCTGAGTCCCACCGACTTTCTACCTCCTCCTTGGCCGACTGATTTCACACCGATGTGCACAGCACTGACACACAGCTCTCAGCCTTATTAAAAGAGGCTCATCTGCTCGAACTCTGCCTTTCTCCTCAGTTCTAGAAAGCGTGGTTTTGTTCCCAGGGCCTTGCACTTCTCAGGCCGGCTCTGCCCCAGGGATTCACAGCCAAGCAGAGGCGGTCAGTCCAATCAACAGGCGAGGCTGGTGTGGGGCGGGGGCCACACTTTAAAGAATAAAGTCCCAAGGTGCTCAGGCAACAAGGTGAGGTGGAGAGAAATTATTGGCCTGAGAGGGAGATTCCGGGCCCTGGAAATCCCAGATCTCCTGAATGTCATGCTAGCCCAGGCTTCCTGTTGGTCTCAGCAATGGTAGGGACTGAGGCTGGGGCCACGCCCTGAACAGGCGTCCCCTGACATCTCAAGTTTTAAGAAGATGTGCTGGTTTTTGTCAACTTGAGACAAATTAGTCACCTGGAAGCTGGACCTTCAGTTTCCTCCATCGGAATGGCCTGGGAAGCACTTTCTTGATTGCTAGTTGATGTTGGAAGGCCAAGCCCACTGTGGACAGTTCCATCCCTGGGTAGTGGGCCCAGGCTGTATATGAAAAGTAGCTGAGCAGGGTGAAGAGATGGCTCAGCGGTTAAGAGCACTGGCTGCTCTTTCAGAAGACCCAGGTTCGAATCCCAACACCCACATGGCAGCTAACAACCATCTGTAACTCCAGTTCCTGAGGATCCAACACCTTCTTCTGACCTCTTCAGGTACTGCATGACACAGGTGCACTTACATACATGCAGGCAACACACTCATATAAAAATAATAATAAAGGAAAAAAGTAGCAGAGAAAGGCAGGAGAAGCAAGTTAATGAACACCGTGAACTCTACTTCAGTTCCCGCCTTGGCTTCCCTTGACGGCGCATTGTCTCATGGAATGTAAGCCAAGTAAACCCTTTCCTCCCCAGCTTGGTTTGGGGCAGTGTTGTATCACAGCAAGAGAAAAGCAAATGAAACCAGAAAATGTGCAGACTCTGTCAAGCTGGGCCTTAAAGGTGGGTTAGGCCCCACCTCCAGCAAGAAGGCTAGTTTCTCCATCTTGAAGATGGCGCTCAGCTCCAGGAGCATGTCTGAGAAAGGCACAGCATGGTGTGTGGCAAATCAAAGACCTGAGAAGGAACAAGTGCCAGCACATGCCAGCCCTCAGCTGAGTCAGGTGAGGCAGGCGGGAAAGCAGTCCCAGGAGAACATTGGGCCTGTGTTCTGGTTCTTGCCTTTCTCTTCTCTGCAGGCTGCAGAGTGTCCTGTGAGCTACAGGAGGGTCATAGGTGACAGGATAGGGCTGGGATATCTGGCTGGAGAGGCCTGTACTGAGGGGACACCATTTGTCAGCCAAGTCTGAGGGACGCTGTGCAGAAGGGAGAGACTGAGGTAAACTCCTGGATGACCTGAGGAGGGAAAGCAGCTGGCCCTCAGTGGCCTGAGTCGCAGTTCTAACACTCAAGGGCTGGGGCCTGAGTCGCAGTTCTAACACTCAAGGGCTGGGGCCTGAGTCGCAGTTCTAACACTCAAGGGCTGGGGCCTGAGGGACCTATTGACTTCTTCCCACAAGGAGGTGTGAGATTCTGTAAATCCTATCCGTCTGGCTGATCAGAAACTCCCAAGTATGATCTTCATAAGAGAAACTGAAGGGCCAGGCGTGGAAGCATGGGCAGACGGATGTGAGCCTCAAGCCAGCCTGGGGTATATAGCAAGACCCCTCCACAGGAGAAATGGGGGCAGGGAAAGGAGGAAGGAAATATCCACACAGAATTGTACTTTTTTTATATAGAATTTGTACAATATATTTCTCTTCATTTGTATATCTTATCCACAACTTAAAACATCCTTTTTACAGGCTGAACTCACTCAGCTGATATAATCAAAATTCTTTCTTTCAACCAAATAAGAAAAAATTCAAAATCGTAAACCCGTAAGAAAACAAATTAAAAACGATGATGAAAATAAGTCACTCCTCTCTTTAGAACAGTGTCTGTACAATACATATGATTTGGAACAGAATTTCTTTATAGATTAGGCACATGTTTCCACGACCCCTTATTCCTGCCGGTTTTGTCTCATTCCAGGCAGTCTTGCCTTCTAAGAAGGGTCAAGGGGAGGTTGGCCTTGATGGACATCCTTTGGGATCCCACTGCCTGGGGCTGGGTGTCAGAAGAGAAGGGCCTGGCTCAGCAGTGCCTCCCAGTGGCCTGAAGAAGAGGTGTCAGTGGGCTGCAGGTGGCCCGCCCAGGAGGGGCCCTGTCAGCGAGCAGCAGTGTGTGTGAGGGGAGAACTCAGGCTTGTTCTACGCAGACGGAAGCACAGGGACAGCAAGAGCGGCGAGCGGAGAGGTGTCCATGGGGTCGGCGTTTATTTACAACTGCTCTTCCTGATGGGAGCGTGAGAGGAGAGCTGGTATCGCTGTCCTGGGGCAGAGCCTTAGCCCTGTCCTGCCTATCTGCTCCCTTTACTCAGTCCAAGGTGTGGAGGCTGCGGCCGTGCCATCTCCATCTTCCAACTGCCACCTGATCTGAGCTCACAGTGGGGCACTGAGACTTGCTCTGATTCCCATCTAGAGAAACCCCCGAGTCCTCCTTTGAGTGGAGTTGTATGTAACAGGGGCCTTCTCTGGTGTTCAGGCAGCTTACAAAGCATGGGTGCTTTGGCAAAGAGCCTAATAAAGATGAGAAAGAGGTTCCTCTGGGCCAGCAGTATCTATCTCCATGTGTCCTAGCACCACAGAAGCCGGGTCAAGCTCCCTTTGGTGTCAGGATCGGGGAGAGTGGGTCACCACTCCATTTGCTCCTCTCTCTCTGCACCCCATCCCTTCCCATTCCATGACCATTTTTCTCGTATCCTATGTTGGATCAAGAACCTAAGTCTGGGCAGAAGGCACTCCCAGGCCTGCAGGCTTAGGCTCTGCTAATCCAGACCCTTGTATACCCCTGGGGGCTTCTTCAGAGGCCAACAGGCGTACTGGGCCATGGTAATGGCAGCTGGTCAAGTGTGGGCCTGGCTGTGATGAGAATTTCTTGGATTGGGCCTGTGAGGTGGGACATGCCTCCTGCTGAGGCACCTGCCATTCAACAGAAGGTGCCTCAGACACCCCTTCTTCCTGCATGCCAACCCAGCTTCCCACTTTGTATGACTGGAAAGAAAGTGACCATCAGCACTTCAGGGTAAGGCTAAAACCAGACAAAACTAAAATAGCATTCACTAGAACTAATGCAGTTATTGCTAGACAGGTGCCGGCTAAATAGCCACAAAGAGGCCTAAGGTGGTAAGTGTGACGGATTACCATGACCTTGGAGCAGAAATGAAATCAGGTGGGTCTTGACCCATGAAACAAGAGCTCCTGTGAGAGTACTGCCAGTCTGGGCAGGGGCTGAAGAGTCCCTCCACTCTGCTCCTTACACACACTGGTTTGTCCCCTAGGCACTCCTAGAGGCCCTTTCAGGGAGTCAGTGCAGCCGTTTTCTACTCCCCCCCCCCCCCCCCCCCGCCCCGAGGAATGGAAACATACTAAAAGAACTGAAGAATGCAGACGTGCGTGCCGGGAGCTGCTTGTGGGGACGCAGGGCATGCTGGCTGTTCCCAAGGGCACTTGTTCTCACCGGGGAGTTGGCTAGCTGACCTGTGGCATGACGACTGCTTGGGAGGTGCTTGTCCGCTTTGGGTTCCTGTGACCAGCCACTGCTGCTGCCGCCACCTGCAGGTCTCACTGTAAAGGCCGCTCTGGGTGGATGATGCCTTCTCCTGATGGCAAGCTTGGGCAGCTGGGGCTCAGTGGGGATAGAATCCTTCCAGAGGATACTTCGGGCCTCAGCATTGTGGTTCTACAGGAGCAACCCTGAAGGAGACTGGTCTCTGATCTCTCAACAACCTTCCCAAGGGCCCCATGGTACCCACTTCTCAGTCATTCTGCACTGTGCTTTCTTGCATGTGTGACAGTCTGGGCACATGTGGAACCTGCACAACAGGCCTTCTTGGAGAGGCAGTTCCTTGGCATCCAAATGGGAGCAGGGCTCTAAACCCCTGAGGACAGACTAGTGAATCCATGCAAGCCACACTGAGGCTAACACTCCACGTTCCAGAGGCGGGTGGCTTTGTTTGGGTAGTTGATGGCCAGGCTGATGGCAGCAATGTTTTGCAGAGCCTGTGGAGGAAAAGAGCAATCACCAACATCAAGGGTCGTTCACTTGTTCAGCTACCAGGTCTAAGACCCTCAACTGTGCTGAAGTTAGCAGAATGCAGTCCCCTTCATCTAGAGGCCCACAGACAGGGTGAGAAAAAAAAACAAAATAAAACCCACAGGAAAACATTGGAGGTGAGGCAGCCAGCAACCATCAGACCATGGTGGCAGTCAAGTTGCTGGGGCAGGCGCCTGGGAAAGCCACACACAGGTACAGAAGAGAAGGACAGGCACATACACAAGGTGCTGGGGGAATCCCATAAACAGGCTGGGAAAGTGTCTGTCCTGAAAGGTAGGCTGGCCTTTGTGCTGAGCGGAGGGCGAGAAGGGAGCAAGACTGGTACGCACAAGGGTCAAGCCCTTGGGAAAGCCAGCGCCCAAACTGTCAAACATCAATAGTTTTTCTACCATGTCATGAAACCAAGGGCAGGAGTGGCCAGCACAGACGGCAGTTGCGAGGGAAGAGAGCTTTTACTCTACCTAAGGTCTCAGGAGAGTCCCACACATTCTTCTTCCCCCTTTGGTGGGGAAATTCCATAGTTAAGCAGACCCTCTGACCCTATGTCAGCACAGGAGAGCCATCCTTGAAGGACCAAAGCTCTGGGGAAGAGTCCCGGCCAGATGCCCACTCAAGTGAAGGCCTGCGAGCCTGACTTCCCATGTCTGCTCAGGGTGGTGAGGGTTACAGTCAACAGTACCCACAGAGGGCAGGTCTGTGTTCTCAATATGCAAGCTGAGGCGGGGGGAATCCCCAACACCTTTGAGGGATCACAAGGTTCATGTTTCAGTTTCACCATTTCCTGAGCACACAGTGTACAGTTAGTTTTCCAGGATGAGTGCAGGGGCAGCCACAAGAACCCAGCTGTCTTCTGTCGGGCCAGACACCAAAAGGTCTGCAAAAAATGGAACTCAAGGCTATCCTCCTCAAAAATTACCTTGTTTTGAAAAGTTTTCCCAAAATACATTAACGTGAAATATGTTTATTACTATCTTAAAAACTGAATTGATAAAAGTTTAAACTTGTTTTAATTTCTAGATTAAATTTAAATCATAATTTCTAAATACTGATGTATATAATGTACATAGCCAAAAGCTTTCTTGGATCCTCAATGACTGAAAAGAACAGTTGTCAGAAGAGAAGTCTTCCTACTGGGGAAGCAATTTAGATTCAAAAACATCTGAAATCTAACTCTAGATGGAAACTTCAGGGATCAGCCAAACTAAATTTAAGGCATTGGTTGTTTTGGTTTTAGAGACACAAATTCTTGCTAGTGTCTTCTGACCCCACAGTTTAATATGAATGACAATGATAAATGGGGCTCCCCTGCTCTGAGAGCCAGAGGAAGTGACTGAATTAGAACGGAACTCCGTGTAAACTCTGGGATGGCCTGTACTCTTCCTCCTCCTCCTCGTCATTCACACACACACACACATACACCCTAGCAACAGTGAGTTAGTGCCATCTGTCATGGGCAGATGTCCTAGACGTCAGATCTGCCGGGGGAGTCGGTACCTGTGCTGCACAGCGGAGAAGGTGGTCCTCAGTGGTTAGGGCCAGCAGATACTCCTGCAGTAGGCCAAGCTCCTGTGAAGAGAACATGGGCACCTTCAATGATAGAAGGCAGCAGGGCCGAACAAAGGAAACCTGCCAAGGAAAAAGGGGCCCCAAGCAGGTAAAGCACTGCTTGCCTACTAAGCAATATGGCACCATTCACTTTAGACTCTGACAGAAGGGGCCAGGGTCTGGTTCCAGGGTTGGCCCTGACGGCCCATTAGGTGATCAGGTAGGGCACCCTCTCCTTAGGTCAGTCTTCTCATGTCTTCCTAAGGGGGACAAACAAAGGGCCTGTGAAAGGCCTCTCAGGTGGCACATTCAATGGGTCTATTGTGCTGAGATAAAGAAAAAAAGGAGGAAGAGGAAGCCATCTGTTTGATTTTCCAGAAGTCCCTGTGGTCAAGAGCTGGTCCAAGGCTGACGTTTTTATCCCCTTTGGCTATAGGCCTGACAAAATAAGCAATCTAGGTTGACCTGAGATCTTCCCAGAGAGGAGAAAGGAAGGAAGATAGAGGAAGAGGGAGGGAGGGCGGGAGGGAGGGAGAGACTGTAGGCCCAGGATTACCTAGGCACCCAAGGTTTAGGACTGAGGGGTAAATCTTACCCCCCAAGTCCTGCCATGAGCAGAAGGGAGCAAAGCATCTCCCAACCTAGACCTCAGAGAGAGGTGGACAGAGAGCGCTCTACCTGGGCACGGTTCTCGGTGACAAAGAAGAGCTCAGTGAGGGCACGGTGTAGAGGCAGGAGGATGCCAGGCTGTGTCACATCCTCAAACAGGCCATATTCCATGTGGGTAAAAAGCTGCCACAGGGGCTTCAAGAGGGCGAGATCACAGAGGTCACTGCGAGAGGAAGCAAGAATGGGTCAGTTAACAGAGACCCAGAGACAGTTGATAGGAACTGCAGGTCATGACCTCCCTTTCTTCCCCACCATAAAATAGTTCCCCACACTCCTCCATGAAATAATCATACACAGTCATCAAGAGTAAAGAAGGAAAGGTGCAGAACCTAAACCCCAAAGCTGATTCCAAGGAATTCAGAACTTGAAGTATGTTCACAGGAATTATTGTTTTTCTTCTTTTAATTTTTCACACTATTTGTGTGTGCGTGTGTGTGTGCACATGTATGCTAGCCTTTCCTGTTGAGCCATCTGATTAGCCTTTACTGTGTGTTTCTAAAAATAGTTCTTGGGACTGGAGAGATGGCTAAGTGGTTAGGAGCACTGGCTGCTCTTGCAGAGCACCTGGGTTCGATTTTCAGCACCTACATGGCGGTTAACAATCGTCTGTAACTCCAGTTCCAGGAAATCCAATGCCTTCTTCTGACCTCTGAGGGCTCTACATGACATGGGTGCACTCACACATATGCAGGCAATACACTCATACACATAATATAAAAATAAATAAAATATGTTAAAAAATGGTTCTTTTGAAGTCCTTCCAATGACAGTGGGAAAACTTTAAGGGAAATGTGTTTTGTTTTGCCTTACTAAGTAGCCTAGGCTGGCTTTAAAATCATGGCAATTCTCCTCCCTCAATTACCCAAATGTGAACCTACCATGCCACCTTAAAGTACATGTTAGGTGGAAAAAATAAAGATATAACACACCACATATAACATAAAAATGTGCTAGACATGGTGGTATACACCTTGAACCCCAGTACTTAGGATATAGAGGCCAGCCTATTCTACATAGCAAGTTTCAGGCAAGCTGGGGCTATAGGAAGCCCCTATTTCAAAAAGAAATAAAAGCCAAAAAATTAAAAAGAAAAACTACTTAAAGGATAAGGAGGACAAACATTATTTTGATGTTCAGTTATAAAACAGAAAATATGCTTGCAAGCTGCTAGGCCACAGTCCCATGAAAAGCCCATTCTTTCTCAGGCCTGTTAAAGTTAAAGAGGACCCCAGGGTTTGAACATAGAGGGAGCCAGGCTGTGATCGAAGTCCAGCACCCCTCATTAGGAAATTAATGTCCTGGGACTTACCACGGGATTACATATGCATATGCAATGCTTTTGCCTTTTTTCCTTAATTTAATTTTATAAATTGAAAAAGAATTCTGCCACTTTAAGTGTTGGCTTAGAATCAGTCATTCCTTTCTCCCACCTCTCCAAAGAACACATGTTCATAAAATAAATAAATGAACAAATTTGGCTGCTCTTTATGACATTTACAAATATGTCATAGCTAGTTTTTTCAGAAAAGTGCTGGAGAGTGGGGGAGGGGCGCCTGTGGGAGCCGCCCTCCTCGGGGCTGCCCCTTTGCTTTGGTTTCCACCATCCTCAGGTCAGCACAGCTTTAACTCTCCAAGAAGCCAGTATGGCAAGGCGTACTGGAAGCATGTTCTGTCCTCCCCCTAAGCCCCCACCCCGCCCCCACTTAGGATGGAGGAGTGCCGGGGAGTCATACTGGTATGGAAGGGCCAGTGACAGAGCACACTAGGAGCTCTCAGAAAGGAGGAGTGCGGGAGTGTCCCTACAGTAAATTGGTAGAGGTCAGCAAACTATGGAAAGACATCTGTGCTACAGCCAGGAAAGGCCTGTGGTCCCAAGGCCATGGAGATGTGGCATACTGCAAAGACAGTGTGCCACCCAAGTGCACTACTGGATGCCCATGCAGAGCTAAATGATTCACAATGTCTACAAGTGAGGACCTTGTGGTGATGGCACGCATGCCCAGCCCTCCCTCACCTTTTCCCCGCTGCCAGTCTACGGGCTGACTGTGGGCTATCTCTTCCTCTTTCTGACTTGAGAGTCTAATTTTATTTAATAACAACTTCATGTTGCTTTTTACTTCAAGTATCATTCCACATGGACTTACATTGCCTATGCCTATGTGCCTTAAAAATTCAGGAAAGAGGAACTCCTAGTGGTTGACAAGGAGGTGGGGCTCTGGGCAAAGGTTAGGGTTGAATTTGTGAGTGATATGTAAAGCACAATCACCAGCCCTTCCTCTGAGATGAAGACTGTTTCAGTCAAATTCTTACTTTAACGTTATAGTGGAAGACCTGACCAGTGTAACAGGCCAAAAATTGCTTGTACATATTGAAAGAAGAATGAAGGCTCATTATCACAAATGATATACCTGGCTGAGCACTGGATAATACACAAATGCACTCAGAATAAAGCTAGATGTGAGGGCAACAGACAAAAAGATACAGAGAAGAGAAATCAAAAGTAATTTTTGTTTGTTTGAGACAGGGTCTTGCTATGCAGCTTAGGCTGGCCTTGAACATGTCTCAGCTCCTGAGTGCTAGGATTACAAGGCAGGCACCATAATACCCAGCAAAAAATTTAAAATAATAATTATAATAGCATCAAAAACATTAAATCTCTAGGAATATTCCAAACAAAATGTTGTACAAGACATTTACAGAAAACTATAAATTACAAGGATCTAAACAACAGAAGGTGATAAGCTGTGGATTAGAAAATTCAATATTCTTGGGGGCTAGAGAGATGGCTCAACAGTTAAGAACACTTGCTATTCTTCCAGATGACCCGGATTCGATTCTCAGCACCCACATGACGGTTAACAACAGTCTGTAACTCCAGTTTCAGGGGAATCTGATGCCTTCTTCTGGCCTCTGTGGGCATTGTATGACATGGGTGTACTTACACACATGCAGGTAATACACACATACACAGAAAATAAAAATAAAAAAGTAACAACAGAAAAAGAAAATCCAATATTTGAAAGATCTTGATTTCCCTAAAACTGATGTGTAGGGCCTACCAAAATCCTGTTAGGAGACAGAGTATGTAACTCAGTGGTTGAGTACTGACCTATCATGTAAAAGGCCCTGGGTTTGAGTACCAGCACAATAACAAAACTCCCATTAGAAAAGATGGAACTGGGGAGTGCAAGTGAGAGAGCATGAGTGTGCACATGGGGGGAAGGGCACATGGAGAATTGATTTTGTCTTTGTTGTATGTGCGGTGTATGTATGTGTTCATGTGTGTACATGTGTACATGAGTGTATATTCATGGGGAGGCCAAAAATCAATGCTGGCTCTTTCTCAATTGCTTTCCACCTTATTTTATGAGACAGTCTCTTGTGGAACCCAGAGCTCGTTGGTTTGGCTAGGCTAGTTGAGCAGTGAGCTCCAGGTCTCAGCCCCTGCCCGACCCTCATTCACAAGTGCTAGAAATCTGAACTCAGGTCCTCATGCTCAGACGAAGCAGTCTCCCCAGCTAGTTTGTTTTTTTTTTTCTTCCTTTTTTTGAGACAGGGTCTCATGTATATCCAGCTTCTCTGAACTCACTATGCAGTGAGGATAACCTTGAGCTTCTGCACATGGAGAAATTAATTAACACACTAACTTAAAAATAGATAGGCACAAGAGGAGTTAAAAATACCCAATACAGCTGGGCATGGTAGTGCACACCTTTGATCCTAGCACTTGAGAAGCAGAGGCAATTGGATCTCTGAAAACCTCAGCCTGGTCTACATACTGAGTTCCAGGGCAGCTGGGGGCTGCAGGGAGACCCTGTTTCAAAAAAAAAAAAAAACCCACAAAAAAACCTCCACCAAACCACAAACAACCCCCTCCCACAAATATAGAAAAAACAAACCAAACTCAGGTGCTTTAACATTCATTCCAGGAGGACTACAGATGCCAGTGTGAAGGAAAAGCAATTAAGCCTCTAACAGGTAATAGGAGATACATTCATAACTTCAAATAAGGCAAAAGTTACTTTAAAAGGACACAAAAAGCACTAACTTAAAGGAGATGATGGATGAACTGGAAGCCACTACAATTAAAGATGTTTTAGCTGAGTATGGTAGTGCACGTCTTTAGTTCCAGCACTTGGAAGACAGAGGCAGGTGGATCGCTATGAGCCTGAGGCTAGCCTGGTCTACAGAGTGAGTGGCAGGCCAGCTGGGGCTACAGGAAGACCCTATCTCAAAAAGACACACATAAAAAAGTCTTTTCCTTGGAGATGCCATTAACAGAGTGACTAGAAAGCACAGGCTACTGCCCCCCACACGGTCAGCACAGATCAGAGTCTAGGCACTGCCTACCTGTGGGTACAGCACTGCACAATCCTCAGTAGTAAATGGATGGCTTTCAGTCGCTGATGGCCGGTCTGGCGGCAGGCCACACCCACCAGCCATTCCCAGATTTTGGCCAGTGGGAGGTGAGGTACGACCCTTTCTTCGGACAGCATCTGCTTCAAAATCTCGAACCCTGCCACCCCAGTCCCCAATACAGACATTTTAAAAACAATTGTGTACATAATAGTTATATATTTTATAAACTGTTCAGGTTTTAATAAATGGGGTGAAATAATTGTCATCACTTAAGTTTTTGCTGAAACTAAATTTTTTGGTAAAAATAACATAAGCACAACCTTCTTGGTTCCTCATTTTTGCAAAAGCCCTGGAAAATTCTAGGAAAAACAAGTGTCTTATTTGAGACCCTGACAGAGGCTCTTGTATCTGACCATTCAAGTTTACATCTAGCCAACCGTGTCTAGTGAAGCCAGGCTGAGGAGTGTGAGACACATTTGGAAGGCCTTAGAGAAAAACACTTGCTTTGATGTTAACAGAGGTCGGTGACATAATGCATGGCACCTCCAGCCACAGAGTGTCCTGGGTGGGCAGAGCATGTAAGCATGTAAGCAGAAAGCGCGGGGCACACACCTGTCTGGAACCGCCCCAGGTGTCCAGCTGTCACAGTGAATCGGTAGCCCCACTCGGTGTTGCTCATGTCAGAGGTAAATCGGTAATACAGAGTGTCTCCTGGGTCACAAAGAACCAGAGACAGGTCAAGTTAAGCTGGGGTGTTTCTGATGAAATACAGTAAGCTTGTTTTAAGATCCTCCAATAATTCTTCTTCTCAATATTATGGGTTAAAATTTTTTTTTTTTACATTTATTTATTTTGGGACCAGCAGACACGTGTATGTGATGTGCATGCATGCCACAGTGTGTGTGTGGAGGGCTACGGTGTCAGTTCTCTCCTCCTACCATGTGGGTTCTAGGGATTCAACTCAGGTTGACAGGTTTGGTGGCATGTGCCATTACACACTAAGCCATCTTACTGGTCTGCAATGTTTAAACATTTCTAGTAAAATCTGTATAGGGATAGTGAGATGGCTTAGTGGGTAAAGGTGTTTGCTGCCAAGTCTAATAACCTGAGCTTGATCCTGGGACCCACATGGTAGAAGGAGAGAATTGACTCTCACAAGTTGTCCTCGGATCTCCACATGTATGCTATGGGACGTGCACCTCCCCCTTCCATAAATAAATAATTGTAAAAATTTTATATAGAAAGGAAAAGTCTATATAACCAGGTTTTGTTTTGTTTTTCACTACCTGGAAGCTCAAAATCTTTCCACTTCTGTTGAGATCCACTGAAATTGTGTCGATCCTGCTGAAAGTCACTACTGCTAGACATGGCTAATTCATCACAGCCTTCTTCTGTGTTGCACTGAGGGTCAAATTTGATTGAGAGGTAGATCGCACCAGGGATATGAACTTTATCCTAGGGATGGAGACAGAGAATACTTCTATCCACCACTCAAGGGTTGTCACTGTGGCTGTCACCACAACTGGGAACATGGAACATGAGCACCCTTCTTACAGGTCAGTTTAGCTGGAGAACACCTAGATTGCACCATGGTATGGGGGTAGGCCATGGTGGGGCAACCGGAGAGGTCTGGTGCAGAGTGTTTAGAGGAGTTTCTCAGGGGAAAGGACATGTGAGCACCCAGGGGTTCCTTTTAAGGAGGGAGCAGTGCTAGAAAGGTCTGCATGGAGAGGAGCTGTGGTACATGGGGGTGGAGGATGTGCCATGTGGGCATATGCATTTGAGAAGGGAGTCAAGATGAGACATGACCCGACAGATCTAAACACTAAGATGTCTGGGTACGGTGGTCTTGTCCTGAGGAAGGGACACAGTGGCTGAGGAACCAGGCTGTGGGAGGGGAAGGAGTGAGGAGGAAGCAACAACAGGAGCCTCGGAGGACAGGACAGTCTAGGACACTGGGGATGACCTTTTTGGGGGTACAACTGGCAGCTGGGGGAATAAAGCAAAAGTTTAGGAACAGGGGAAGAGAAGAGGTTTGGAGAGGAGGGGAAGAGGTTTCTATGTCTGTGAAACATCTCAGCTGATCCACAGCCAAGCTCTGAACTGGCTTCTGTACTCCAGTCTCTATTGCTGTAGGGCACTTCCACTCAGACGATCAGGCCTTTCCAGCTCATCTCCAAAGGTGGGACACCAAGTCAGTGAACGCACCTGAGGTTGCCCACCCCTGGTACATTCACACTCTTATGCTTTGGGGCCTGGATGGAGTTTCCAAAGTATGGCCAAGTTGTCAGGAGACAGTTGAAGAGGCTGACCCTAGACCTGTATATACACTCGTTGCTTGAAGAGGCTGAGGATTTACTCAGAGGAGTTTGCTGTGGGAAAAGTAAACTCTCCCCTGGGGTCAGAGGCCCATTTTTTCCTATTAATACAGTACAGGTCAGGAGAAGGGAAGATCTGGCTACACAGGGCCTCTGGTTTCTGCTAGAAGATAAGGAAGCACATTCAGGATCAGGATTAGTCGGAAGAGGCCGATGTCTGCTGCTCAGCTGTACCTCAAAGCTGGTGTTGTTGTTATATGGGTGTTTTGATTCCCTCATTTGAACTTCCATTCCAGGCTCCTCCATGAACTGACAGGCAGCCAGGGCCATGGTCCCCAGCATGCTCTCTCGGCAGCCCTGGAGCACCTTCTGCAGGATCTGAGAGGATACAAGAAGGTAAGGACAGGGCTGCCAGTGTCATTAGGAAGAAGGGAAAGCCTACTACTTTAACCCAAGACCCACCTGATGGCATCATTCTGGATGAGAAACAAACCTCAGCAATCCATCCCCCAAAGCAACCACCAGAATAATGTCAATAATAATAAGTCAGAATGACACTTGAACCAATTAGAGGTTGCCAGGCCCCTAAAAAGAGCTCACAACCTAGTAGGCAGAGAGAGCTATAGGTAGACAAATACAGCATACAGGAAGAAGTAGCCAGAGTAAGGAGTTAGGGAAGCACATGTCCAGGACAGAGGGACACAGTGGGTCCAGATGCCCTTTGTAGAATGTAGATATGGCTAGAGCAAACTGCTAGTACCCACAGGGCTGTAATGCTGGCAAAGGACTTAGGGTATATAGAAACTGGTGGTACTCACACATGGCAAAACAAGGGTCTAAGGGCACATTGCACGAGGGGAGAGGAAGGAAATAAATATGACCTGAGATTTCTCCCCTTGAAACTGGGGAGATGGCAACAAAACCTTCTGGTTCAGAAAGAGTAAGTGCCCAGGGATCCCAAGGTGTGGACCAGGGTGTGTTTCTGCTGTGCTGTTCCCTGCTTCTATGCAACAGGAGGTGGAAAATTGCATTTAACCCAGTACTACTTGAAAAGAACATTGAGAAGAGCCAATTTTAAAACAAAACAGAAAACATCCTGAAATTTAAAACTCAAAGTCAGAGAATCAGGCTTCAAAGACCCAGGTAAAATCCCTGTTACCACAGTCTTGGAAGAGTGCCCCTCACTCGATTCCTATCTACACCAGGGTCAGGAGTGAGAGCAGAGTACCTGCTCTGTACAGACATTCTAGAAAAGATAGTTTAAAACAGAAACCAAACTCCTTAGTGGAAGCCTTCCTGTGTTACAGGCACAGGTTACCAAGGCCTCCTAATTTCCCATGTACTCTCAACTTTGCATCATGTGTGATTCCAGGGACATGAGAAGAGGCAGGCTAGGGAGAGCTCTAAGACTTGTTGGTATGAAACAACCAAGGCAGAAGGTCAAGGCAGGTTCAAAGGGAACACGGTAACACTGTCTGAACACAAGTCTGTGTGGGTCTGTGAGCTTGGCATAGGCTAGCCCACGGGGAATTCAAGGGTTTCCCTGCCTCTGCCTCATTCACACCTGCCAGGGAGCAACACAGCTGTAAACCATTCACAGTTCAAATATCCCAGGGTCACCAAGATAGGGAGGGAGAGGTGGAGAGCAGCCCGGCTGGGTGCAGAGCTCAGGCTGCTTTAGATACCTTCTCCCACTGATGCTTTTCTTCCAGCTGCATGAACATATCCAAAATGTAGGTCATATGGGCAGGGCCACTGAGCTCCAGGATGTCTTCACTCACTGGCACATGCCCTGGCCACTCAGCAAGCAGGGAGGCCAGCACATGACGAGCGTACAGGACAGCTGTGGCCTCGTTCACACGGAAGAGGTAGTCTCGGACAGCCCTCTTGCTCTTGCAGTTCAGCTCCTTGTGCAGGAGAGCCGCACTCTTGCTCCGGCGCTGCTTGGCGTAACTTTGCTGCAGCTCACTCTCTGTGCTGGAAATCAGCTTCTGTGTCACGGGGTTTGATTCAGCAGTGGCTTGGTCAGAGCGTGCGGGACGGGACTGCAAAGCCAAGACCATGGTTACAGAGGCTTGGTCTTCTCACAGAAAGGGGTGAAAGTGCAAATACTTTGTTCCCAAGGTGAGTGACGTACCAAGCATGGCAAGATAATCATGTCTGTGTCCACAGCTTTGGCGCTCTGCTCCTCCAGCCTTAGACTCCTACTGGGCTGCCACCTCTGTGCCAGGGAGCGGATCCTCTCATCTGTGGTGAGCTCATCACCATCAAACCTGGAGGGAAGGAATGTAGTAATGGGTACAAGACAAGAGTTTAGCCTACATCACACTGTCACACTTGGCAACATTACCAGAGCAACTTCTAGTCTCTCCCCAGTTACATCATCACTTGCTATATTTTGAAACTTGGAGTCACGGAATTCATCCATTCATGCATACGTGCATGCATGCAGATATCCAAGTATATCCTCATGGCCGACATGCAAACTGTCTTCCAGAGTCCGTTTTCCTACCTCCCCACCCCCAGCCCCTTTTCTATCTCTCTTTCAAGGGGTGTATGTGGTCAATGTTGGGTATCTTTTTCAGTTGCTCTCTACCTTATTCTGTGAGACAGGGTATCTCAATGAACTTGGAGCTTGCTGATTTGGCTAGACTGGCTGGCCAGCAAGCTCTAGGCATCCATCTCTCTCCCCCCTATCTTAAGCACTGGGGTTACTATTGCATACTCCTATGCCTGGCTTTTAAATGGGCAGTGATTCAAACTTAGGTCCTCATGCTTACACAGCAAGCATTTTATCAACTGGGCCATCTCTCCAGTCCTTTCTCTCTTAAAATAAGGTTTCCTTGAGCTTTAGTTCTAGGAAACAACATTCCAGAAATAGGGACATAGTTTGCAGACTGATTGCCCTCCCCACCATCAAAGCTTGATGCAGTGCTATAGCACGTTTTTGCCAATGGGAGGTGAGTGAGGCAGCATGTCACTTCCACAGCCCACTCAAATTAGTGCCCTAAGGACATGCTCCTTTCTCTGTCACTCCTCTTTTCTCTAGGATGAAACTGAGAGGTGGTGTGGGCAAGTCAGCTATGAACACAGAGATGAAAACACCACCCTTGAGACTGAATGCTGGCCACTCTGCATGTGGGCCAGAACTGCCCACCATGGGTTGCTGCCTGCCTCTGGGTAGTTATGTGGAGAACCACAAATTCTATCTGCCTCAGTCCCTGGTCATTTTGCTTTCTTATTTACAGTGGCTTAGACTGTATCCTGGCTGTCTTTCTTTCACAGCACCTGCTCCATCTCACACAAGATTTGCGACAATACATAAGGTAAAACAGAAACAGGAATAAAGTTAATTTAAATTCATTACACATTAGAATAAGAAGTTAAGGGGCTGGAGAGGTAGTGAAGCATGTACAAGGGCCTGGGCTTGATCCCTATCCCTAGCACTGCAAAAAGGGAGATAGGGGAAAGAGAGACAGAAGGAGGGAGGGAGAGAGGCAGTGGAAATGGAGGGAGGGAGAGAGAGCAGGAAATGGGGACAGAAGATGAAATTAGTGCAGTTATGTAAAGTTCCACACAAATTCAGAAGATGGGCTCTAGAACTAGCCCTCAACTTCCTGGCCAAGAGAAGAGAGAAGGGAAAGGGAATACTGCTGATTATATAATTGTTCGTGAGAAAAAGTCATGAAAATAATTTATACTGGTGAAAAAACAAAAGCAAAACCCCTCTTGAGCCAAAGCACCTGCTCTGCTCTGTGCTGTCTGCTCACCAGAGAGACATTCCAGTGTTGCCTCAGCATCTGCATCTGTAAGATGGCACACATAACATTCCCAAAGGAAATTGTCACAGCCTTCAGAGACGATGCAGGCTCAGTGGCCCAGTTGCCTTTTCTATGGCATCATGAAGAACTCTAGGGCCAGTGGCCATGCTGGCCTATCAGGGCTTCTCTCCAGATCCCACCTTCACTAGTGGGATTTGTACACTAGTGCATTTAAATGGTCTTTACCTCTTCTGAACCTCCAGGAAGAAAGAATCTGTCTTCTTCATCTGCAGTTCATATATGGCCCGGATAATGTGCAGAGGGGCGTTGAGGGCATCATGAGCCATCTGAAAGCATGGGAAGACACAAAAGACAAGCAGAAGTGCTTTAAGACACCGAGAATATAAACTCCAAAGTGATAAACACTGTTAGGTCGCCACCAGTCACAGCTGAATAACACTCTGTGGGTGTTTTTTTAAAGTATAGAAAATTGTAAGTACTAAGACATGACTTATAAAATGCATGTTACTACTATAACTCAAAGGAAATTGTAAAACTCTGAAGCAGTGAGGAAATAGTGTGCCAACAACACAACTGCAATAGTAATTCCTGCCACACTGCCAGCCTCTCTACAGCATCTCCCACCCAGACTGACAACCAGCAGCAAATGTACTTTCTTTTGAGATTTAAAATCTATTATTGTTATTATTATTTTTTGCTGAGTGTGGTGAGGCATGCCTGTAATTCCAGCCCTCAGTAGGTAGAAGTAGGAAGATCTCTGTGAATTCCAGGCCAGCTAAGTTTACAGAGCAAGTTTTAGGCTAGCCAGGGCTGCAAAGCAAGACCCTGTTTAAAAAAAAAAAAACAAAACAACAAAACAACAACAACAACAACAACAAGACTGCTTTATCATATCCATCCCACACTATGGGTTTATTCTTCAAGTACTTAGGACACTTTGAAGTTCCAGCCCCACCCATTTCACATTAACTCAAACAAGAGATGATATCCAGGATGCTAAGATATTTCTGAGAAACTAGAAGAGGATGGTCACTTAGGGGTTTGCAGATGGGCCTTAGGATGTAGCAAATCCCAAATACTGCATTCACAATTTAATATGCATATTTAAACTCATATTTTGTGGTAAAGAAAATGGAAAACTTTTGGGCTCATGAGCCCCAAACATTTAAAGCTGCTACAGGGGCTGGAGAAGAGTTCTTATTGTTCTTGCAGAGGACCCAGGTTTGGTTCCCAGTACCCACATAGTGACTCACAACAACCTGTAACTTCAGTTTCAGGGAATCTGACACCCTCTTCTGGCCTCCATGGGCTCTTGCATGCATGTGGTATGGATAAACTCATGCAGGCACACATACATAAACATAAAATAATAAATAATCTTTTGTTTATATATTTGAGATAGGATCTTCCTACGCAGCACTGGCTCACCTGGAATTTACAGAGATCCACCTACCTCTGCCTCCAAATCCTGGGATTAAAGGCCTATGCTACCACATCTGGCATAAATAATCTTAAAGCCATTACAATGAAGGAACTCTTCAGTCCTTCTTGGATCTCTTCTGTACGCTATAGACTGAGTGTTTAGGAAAAGAATTTTCAGGACATTGGACTGAGCATTTATTTTCTTGTTTATGTTGAAGCATAGCCTAAGCCAAAGTGAACCTATTCTCTGAAACCCATGCTCCATCCACATGAAGATCAGAGAACATACCAAGAAGCATATTCTGGTGGGTTCATCCAGTCCTTCAAGAGGGTCTAGCTTTTTCTGTTCTGGTTCCCCGGGGCTATTAACTGGCCGCTCTACTTCTTCTTCTTGATCCCCTCGCTCATCCAGCTCAAGGTCTCCATGCTCGGCCAGAGTGTTGATCTCCTTTTTTGAGGAGTACAGCATAATAGACAGAATCTACACAAAGGGGAAAGGAGGCAGAAGTATTTAGTGAGAAGATGATGCATGTCTTTAATCATATAAGAGTATACAAGATTTAACCTAACCTTTTAGGATATCAGAGTTCATGCAAAAATGTCTAATCAGTAAAGGAACATGAAAGCATGTTCATTGTAATAGAAGAAATATTAATAAGAACTACGGAGGCCTTTGTGTTTACTAACTTTTCTTGACAACATAAACTGGTATTATCCTTTTCCAACTTGTTTTGGAAAATGTAAAGAACTATTAAAAATGTTCACATCTTTTGACCCATTAGAAATAAAATACATTAAAAAATTCTGCTCAAAATGTGATCAATGAACCATTAATAATGGCAAACACCGCAAAGTAGTAGCTGAAAAAATAGCTCAGCAGTTAAGAGCACCAGCTGCTCTTGCAGAAGACCCAGGTTTGGTTCCTAGCACCAACATGGCGTCCAACAATCATCTACAACTCTGATTCCAGGGGACTGGACGCCCACTTCTGGTCTCCATGGACACTGCATGCATGCATGTGATAGACTTTACATACATGCAGGCAAAACACTCATAAACATAAAAGTAAATAAATAATTTTAAACTGGCCCAAAACTGTAGAATACATTACAGTACTATATGCAGCCAGCAAAAAAAATGGTGGTTATGAAAATCACAAAGCAACTAAAACACAAACTTATAAAATATTCTCTTAAGATTCCTGGTTACTGGCGGGGGGTGATGAGGCGATGGCTCAGTAATTAAGAGCACTGACTGTTCTCGCAGAGGACCTGAGTTAGATTCCTAGTACCCACACAGCAGCTAACAACCACTTGCAACACCAGTTCCAGGGAATCTGACTCCGAGGACATTGCAAGACACAGGTGCACTTACACACATACAGACAATATACTCATACACATAAAATAAAAATAATGAATATTTAAAAAAAAAGATTCCTGGTTACCCATTAATGTGTTTTAGCACAAGTCTCTTAGACCTAAGCAAATCCCAAAGAATTCTTCAAATAGGCCTCTGTGTGAGTGAGGGTAGCAGGCATAGCACAGTCCCTGAAGCATTGGCCTCTAGGGTACTTGAAGCCAGCATCTGGACTAGAAAGTCTATGGGGAACCACAGGAATTCCACTAAGAAAAATCTAAGGCCTCAGAGGAACAGCAATAAAATAAAATTATCAACTGAAATCCTACATAAAATAAACATGAGTGAGGACAAATTTAGAAACTGATTTTAGCATAAAGGAACTTTAGAGGGAAATAATAATTCAAAAGTACATCTTATTACCATGATATAATGGTCAATTATGTGTTTCTATAAAACACTTTTCCAAGGTTCTTTGAACAAACACCCAATTCATTTTCCTTGACAGGGGAGGACAGGTGTCAGGATCCCTAATTCCAAAAGGGAGGACAGAATCAAGGGCAGGTTTAAAAGCTGTGCAGAGAGTGCACAGGGTAGAACTGGCTGGAACAAGCTAACTCTCTGCTCCAGGCAGCAGACCTGTATCAGCAGCCCCGCAGGAATACGTCTTACCTCCAGGTCCCGGAGGAGCCACGTCTTACTGAAGCCAGTCCCTTTGCTGCACTTTTTCACCAGCAGCTTCAGCAGATCGGTCTGAAGGAAGGTGGCATGGGTTTCTTCAAAACCGTGTGCCTGCCAAGCCAAAAAACCCAGTGCTTTTCAGCTGCTGCAGAGTGAAGCTTAAGGTTAGGCAGACAGGGCTAGTCCTTCCCAGAGCCTACTCTCAGCTGGTGACCCAAATGACTTTCTAGGGAAGAATCCCAGTGTTGGTAGGAAGAATGTATTATGAATCTTAATATTCACTCTGTGAGTCAACAAACACTTCCAAAACCATTTTTTTTTTTTTTTAAGATAGGGTCTCACTATGCAGCCCTGGATGACCTACAATTCACTATCCAGACCAGGCTGGTCTCCAGTTCACAAAGACGTGCTTACTTCTGCCTCCTGAAGGTGGGATTAAAAGCATATGCCACCATACCTGGCTTCTGAAACGTATTAAAAAAAAATTTATTTAGTCTTATTTTATGTGTATGAGTGCATGTATCTAAGTGTACCTGTGCCATGCAGTACCCACAGAGGATACAGAGTAGAGAGAATTGGAACCCCTGGAAATGGAGTTACAGACAGTTG
Source organism: Eospalax fontanierii (assembly GCA_035773235.1). Classification (NCBI taxonomy): domain Eukaryota; kingdom Metazoa; phylum Chordata; class Mammalia; order Rodentia; family Spalacidae; genus Eospalax; species Eospalax fontanierii. The sequence continues at coordinate 48,162,536 of CM069531.1, read as the reverse complement.
TTAGCCTCTGTGTGAGTGCTGGATTTGAATCTGGGTCTTCTGCAAGAACAGCCAGTGCTCTTAATCGCTGGGTGATCTCTCCAGCTCCTGAAACCTATTTTATGTCATCTCCTTGCTGTCTACTTTCCAAAAGCTGGAGGCTAAAACCCAAGTACCTCATCACAGCTGACAGGATCCTACATGGCTCCCTGCTTTCTTATCTGGCCTCATCCCCTTCTGTTGTACTATCCCAAAAACCTGGAGGTCTTTCTGCTCTGTGACCATCATGGCCTGGTCTACTTCAAGGCATCAAACTTGCTCATCTTTCTGCCTACATTACCCAAGGCTGACTCCTATCAACCATCTCAAATTTTACCTTTTTGGAAAATCTTTCTGATTCATAGCAGTCTTCCTGGTAGACTAGAAGAGTGTAAGCTCAATGAAAGCAGGGCCCTTCTTTCTAGTTCACCACTGCACACTCAGTTCCACCTGGCTCTTGATGCTCAGCTAATATTTACTGAATGAAGGATTCAAAGCATCAGGGAGTTAATTTCTCCTTTTCTACTACAATAGAGACCTGTAATGTCACACTATGAAAAATGTGGAACTAAACCACCAGCAGATGAAAGGTCTCAACTGACAACTATAGATTCTTTGGGCTGTGTGGAGCTGGAGAGCCAAGCAGGTCTGTCTCTGGTGGTGCCTGAGTCTCCTCAGTGACCTCTCCACCAGAGCTTCCAATGAACACTTCAATATCCAGAACAGTTCTGTGGAAGATGACCCTACAAGTAACCTGAAACATGTCTCCTTGAGAGATCTTCCCTGTCCACCTGTATCCCTAAGATTCTAGAAGTCCTTATATATTAGGGCCTCTTTTCAATGCCTAGCTCTTTAACTAGGCTCTTGAGCCTGAGAGACCTGTTTCTATAGTCCTTACTTTGTAAGTCACACTCTTGTAGGAGAAACCTGGATGCAGGGGAACTTTCTCTTTTTATCTGTCTACTTCCTCCCAGCCCAACAGCCACACCTATTGAGGAAGTTCCACTGGATGCTAACTCCCTTTAGTCTTCCCACCATTCCTAATATGAATCAGAGGAACTGGTATTTGGGACCAAGTGAGAAACTTCAGTTCATTTTTCTTTCTTCCTAACAAGACTATGTCCTCATGAAATCACAGAACCTGAGTCTATAATACAGTATTGATGGGGCTAGAGAGATGGCTCAGCAGTCAAGAGCACTTGCTGCTCTTGTAGAAGGCCAGAGTTTGGTTCTCAGCACCCACATGGTGGCTACAACTGTCCATAACTCCAGTTCCAGGGGATCTGTTGTCCTCTTCTGGTTTCTATGGATACCGCATGCCTGAGTGCTCCTAAATACATACAGGCAAAACACTCAACTCATACACAGAAAAAAAAAAAAAAGAAAAAGAAAAAGAAATAATATTGAAAAGTCAAGTCTCAAACCACTGGGAAAATTCCATTTCCTCCTTAAAGTTATCCTTGTACAAAGTCCTAACCATTTCTAAAAAACAGTCAACGGTTAACTAGTCATCCAAATCAGATGACATTTCCTCCTTGTTAATCCCTTGCAGATGTCAAGTCATATGGAGCAGGCTCACCATTACCTTTAGTGTTTTATATAAACCTTTGAGGGCCAGAGATAGGACCCAAGTTGCTTCCACTGCCTCAGGGCAATGGCTGTCCATGCTGGTTTGCAGAAGGTGACTGGCGATAAATGCGAAGTGCTGAGAGTACTGGCTCAACTGGGCCTGAGAGGTGCCACATTCTTGTCCTCCTCCCTTCTGGACAAGCTGGTAATCCTTCACTGAAGCATCAGGTCAGACAGGAAGAGAAAGATACAAAAAGTGCAGTGAGTGCCCATGCAGACAGGTTTCTTCCACAGGACTGTGGTTTGCTAAGTGAGGACTACAGAACAAGTTTCTTAGGCTCAATTGTAGGCATTATATTTAAGAGGCCAGCTTGATTAAGGTAAACAAAAAAAAGGTACTGGACCGCTTATCCACAGAGAAACCGACAGGAACAAGCCAAAATGTACAGGTCCTACTATGTACAAGCAGGTTATTTCCAAAAGTGTAAACTGAAGTCCTTGAAAATAGTGCATATAACAGCTGGGGTGTAGCTTAGTTAGAAGAGTGACTGTCTAGCATGTATGATACTCTGAGTTCAATTCTCAGCACTGCATAGACTGGGTATGGTGACACATGCCTATTATCCCAGTACTTAGGAGGTGGAGGCAGGAGAATTTTAAGCTCAAGGTCATCCTCAGTGGGCTATGAGATCTTGTCTCAAAAACAATAAAAATGCATATGAAAGTCACTTCCAAATAAGGTGCAATGAGACTGGTTCACTCTCTCACCCTGAGCAACTAGAATGGTGGGGGTGGAAGGAGACACGAATACCCATAAAACAACAGTTTCCAAATACCAGCCAGTGTGGAAATATGATCCCCAAAATGAAGGACATAAACTAGGTTGGTCTATCAGTAACATCAGAAATTTGGCTACAGAGCAGGAAGCAGAAATCCAAACCATGTCAAGAAAGTCCAATGAACTGAAGAAATGGAGGTCAAAGTTCAAGAAAATCATGGCAGCTGGAATTTATGGACTAGAACCACCAATAGGAAGATGCAGAGAGAAGTGAGTGGGAAAGAGCTCTCTGGAAAGTAACAGAGGGTTGCTCCTAAGACTTGGGCTAAATATTGGTCTGCATATACATGATAGGAAACTATCTAGGGCAAAGTAACAACTACCAAAAAGCAGCAGGCAGAACCACTCCTGGAACTCACATGAACTGGGAATATTTTGTCTTCACATCAGGGAGGATGTTAGCATTCTGGCTAGGGGTGGAGTGAATGCAAGGGGCAGACAAAATATTCCAAAAGATAGTTAAAATTTCCCCATATTCAATAAAAACTATAAAGAGCCCAAAGAATCCCTAAGCAAAAAAAAAAAAAAAAACTCTAAGAAAATCAAGCTAATGTATATCATAATCAAACTGCTAAAAAATTAAGTGATAAAGAAAAAAATCTTAAAAGCAGAAAAGATACAATATAAAGAGTAATAAAGATGACAACAGCAGATCTCATCCCAAATTCACACCAGAATCATTGTAAGCCAGAGGACAACAGATAGGCATCGTTAAAATATTCAAAGACGAAGACAAACAAACAAACGAATAAAAAAACAACTATCAGAGCTTAGGGATGTAGCTCTGCTGGTAGACTGTGTGACGAGCACGCAAAGAGCATTGGGTTTGGTATCTAGCACCATATAAAACAGGTGTGGTGGTATGTACATGTCCACCCTAGCACTTGGAAGGCAGAGACAGAAGAATCACAAGTTCAAAGTTATCCTCAGTCATGTATTGAATTCTAGGCAGCCTGGGATGCCTTGACAACCTGTCTCAAACACACACACCCCACTCTCACCCCATTACCACCACCATCACCACCAGCACCAAAAACCCCAAACCTCTGAGCTTTGTAATTTTTATCCAAAAAAATTAACTTTCATATTTTATTTTCTAAATATTTCATTTATTATTTTTAAATTTTGTATGTATGAATGTATTGCCTGCATGTGTGTAAATGCACCCATGTCGTGAAACGCCCATTTGAGGTCAGAAGAGAGCATTATATTCCTCTGGAACTGGAGTTATGAACAGTTGTTAGCCACCATGTGAGTACAGTGAATTGAACCTGGGTCCTCAGTAAGACAGAAAAACTATCTTCCAAAGATGAAGTCAAAGCTGGGAACGATAGTGCACACTTACAATTCCAGCTCTTGGGAGGGAAAGGCAGGAAGTCAGGAAGGAAGAGTCCAACCTGGACTATATAGTGAGAGCCAGGCTCAAAAACAAAGATGAAGTCAGAATAAACTTTCTTCAGAAAGATGTAGCATCAGACATGGCTTTAAGAAATGCTAAAGGGAGTATTTCAGACCAAAGACGACAATAACACTAGAAGGAAATCTGAATCTACAAAAAGAGAGAACAGTAGAAATAGTAAATGTATAGTTAAATATAAAATATACTGTTCTCATTTCAAAATCTCTTTAAAACTGCATTTTGTTTTCTTAATTTTTAAGTGTTTTGAGAATCTCTATGAGTATCATCTGTGCATTATTTTTATCACTCCCAGTCCCCACCAACTCCTCCCGTGTTCCTCTACTCCCTCTCCATTTCTTGTCCTCTTCTTTGGTTATTACTGTTACATAAACATTTATAATTATATACTGATTACCGTAGCTCTTCATCTTGAGGTGGGACACCATGATATTCCCTCCATCCACCTTGGCATAGCAACTGGTTTGGTCTTTGATTGTGCAGATCTTGTTAGACTACCACACTGTGGAAATTTCATTGGTGGAGCTTCTCTATCATGTCTAGAATGCCTTAACTAGTAGCAGATATTTTGATAACTACACTTTAAAGTAAACGTAATGCACTATGAGAGTTATATCATGTAGAATAAAAAGTGTGACAACAACAAGCTGGACTGGTGGTGCATGTCTTTAATCCCAGCACTGTGGAGGGGGAGGCAGAGGCAGGAGGATCTCTGTGAGAAAGTGTTTTACATAGTGAGTTCCAGGCCTGCTGGAGCCACATGGAGACCCTAGGTTTTTTTTTCAAAAGTGTGACAACAATCAATAACACAAAGAATGGGGCAGAATGGACATAAATGTAATATTTCTATACTACTACAAAGGGTATTATATCTGAAGACAGACTGAGACGAGTTACAGGTATATAGTTTAAACCTTACAGTGACCTTTATAAAACTACTACTGTAACCACCAGAGCAATGGTCATAATTAAAAAGCCAATAGCAGATATAAAATGGAATCTCTAAAAAATAAAAGAAAATCAATCCAAAAGAAAACAGAAGAAGCAAAAAAAAAAAAAAAAAAAAAAAAAAAAAACAAAGAATAGAGGAGGTACATGGAAAATCAGCAAGAAGACAGTAGATTCAAACTCAATCAACCTTGTAATGCCTGAATAAATATTAAAATTCAGGGATCAGCCAGGTATGGCAGCACATGACTTTAATCCCAGCATTTGGGAGGCAGAGGCAGGTAAGTCTAGCTTGGTCTGCATAGCAAGTTCCAGGCTGGCCGGGACTACACAGAAAAACCCTATCCAAAAAACAAAACAAAACAAAACAGTGTATATATATATATATATATATATATATATATATATATATATATAAAATACACACAATCAGATTGGATTAAAAAGAAGATTCCAACCTATATGCTATTTATAAGGAATCCACTTATTTGTTTATTGTGTTTATTAATCATTACTATTTTATTTTGAGGCAGGATCTCATTATTCAGCCCAGGCTGACCTCAAACTCTCTATGTATCAAGCTGGTTATGAATGCATGATCCTCTTACTTCAGTGTTGGGATTATAGACATGTGCCACCACATACAGTCTGAGAAATGCACTTTAAACATAAAGATATGAGCCGGCAAAGTGGCTTAGTGGGTAAAGGTGCTTGTTGCCAAGCTTGACTACCTAAGTTTGATCCCCAGGACCCACAAGATGGAAAAGAATCAACTCCTGTAAGCTGTCCTCTGATCTCTACAAATGCTCTCTCTCTCTCACACACACACATGCACATGCATGAAAATATACAAATAAACAAATAAATAAATAAATGTAATTAAATAAAAAAAATCACATTCAGGGGCAAGAACCAAGGTCTCTTCATTGACTTTATAACATGCAAAGATTAAATAATTTTCTTTCATTCTTAGAAAACACAATTATGCTTAGGACCTGTTTTCCTCTTCCTAGTTTTGACGTCGACAATCACAGCTCTATTCTTCTCAGTAAAGTGCTTCAAGATGACCACATTATGAGGTTCATTGGCATTATCCATATAAACACAGCGGGTTCCCACACAGAGGACCTGGGACATTGAGACAGGAAGAAACACTTAATTAGACCAAGTCCAGACCTTTTTGTTTGGGTCTCTATCAACACACAGGGACAGGGGTCTTCTCATCCATACATCCAAAGGATGTGCAGGCCCAGCACAGAGTTAGCTTATGTCCTTGCCATGTTTTTACTGCTCCTTATCTCAATTAGATGAGCCACATGAAGATTAGGAAGAAGATCAAGATGAAAGCCAAAGTAAAAACAATGGTCTCTGAAGTTCTTTGTGACTTAATACAAAGCTAATAAAATAAATCCAAGTTAAACAAAGCATCCCAGTCTTGAAAATATACCAGTATTGTAAAAGCAAATTATACAAATAAAGAAAAAAGCTTCCAAGAAAACTACACACACACACACACACACACACACACACACACACACACACACACACATGCTATATAGATTTGGGTGTGTGTGATGACAGCTAGAAGGGTGAGTAGGCCTTCAGATGCTGTACCTGGGGGAAGCCAACAAGCACCAACAGGGTGAAGATGTTGGTGTGCTTCAGCTGGAAAGGCAGCTGCTTGATGCAGTGGTCTGTGAAGATGGCAATAACGTCTCGCCACAGCGGGGCATTGTTGAGGGACCGAAGAATCTCTGCCATGGAACAGGCCCAGTCCAAGCCCACTCGACTGGAAGGCAAGAGTTTCAATGTTAGGTGGCAAGTGTACAAAGCTCCAAAGTCAACTCACCATAGCTCACTGTCCAAGAGAGATTCAGACTCAGGCAAACAGTCATTCATTATCTTAAAAACTCCCTGAATGATGCTTTTCATAGACAGAGAAGTGTAAGTGAGACAAAACAGAACAGCAAACGACATCAAGATCTGTTATTTACATACTCAGTCTACAAATCCAACTTACAACTATGTTTTCAAATATCTCTCTAAAAAGTCATCCACACAAGCATATACACAGACACATTCACACTCAGAAGAAAGCTTGGAAGGAAATTCAGTACAAAAGCACTAGACACATATGCTACAAATCAGGGTCATTTTCTCCCGTTCAGTTCTGCTTTCCAAATCTGGTATTGTGATTATACTATTTTTATAATGAAAATAGATTTTTTTTTTCAGCACCAAAGCTTATGCTTATTTTTTCTCAGGAAAAAACCTGCCAGAATCTATGTCATCAGAGTTGAACTCGCAGGCACTGCTGAGGCGCTCAGGTGTTTTAGTGTGGATACACTAGTTTGATTCTCATAGAAAAACATCAGATAATAGCACTGTGGGTGCTAGAGAGATGGCTTACTGGTTAAGAGCACATACTGCTCTTGCAGAGGACCCAAATTCAGTTCCTAGCACCCACATCAGGTGGCTCAGAACTGCCTGTAACTCTAGCTCCAAGGGAATTCCAATACCTCAGGTCTCCATGGGTACCTGCACTTACATGTGCATATACACACACATGAATAACTAAAAATAAAATAAATCTTTAAACCAACAATAGCAACAACAAAAAAGTACCAATGCAGCACACTGAAACTCAGCAACAGTCAAATTTTTGTCCTCAGTGAATGTCACAGAAAGTAGTGTGGAGGCTGGTTACATGAAAACCAAGGCTACCTGTCCAGGCACACAGCTCCTAGGCTAAAGAGCAGGTGGGTGGTCTTCCAGCCATCTGGCACAATGGCATTGTCTGCTGCTGCAAACAGGTTGTGTTTGGCAGAGAGAACCTTGATGACTGCGGTATCTACTTCTGCTGGTAAGAGACGGGTGATTAGCTGGCCAAGAAGACCCAGAGTGAGGTGATAGGTTTCATTCAGGTGTCCTGCGTTGGAGATGACAACTTGAAACATGAGTGGGAGGACGTGCTCCAGGTCTATTAAAGGGACTGTGGGACCCTGTCAAGAGAGGTGAAATCTCTTCAGTACAAAGTCCAAGAAGCCACACTAGTAACATTTATCCCTTCATGGAATATTTACAAACTAGCCTGTTCTAGAAGAATTATATAGTCACTTCCAGTAATGTCATGTGTAAAATCAACTGTAAAGTAAACATATCCAGGTATCATTTTATCCCACTTCTAGTATTTCTCCACCCTAAAAATAAACAAGCTATTTGGTTTTCTTTCCTTCCTAAAATGTTCACTGTAAAGAATTCAAATATACACAAAGGTTAGATCTCCCCATAACCCTCCTTCCATCCACCAGTGCCCAGGGGGTAACGACTGGTAACAGATGAATGGATAGTCTTTCAACCTTTCTCTGTGCACATATGTAGGTAACACATGTAAAAAAATTTAAAATAAAGTTACTTTTTTTTGTTTTCGTGTGTGTATATAATGTATGTGTGTGCGATGTGTATGCATGTATGTGTATGCACAGGTTCATGTGACTAAGTGCAGACATTCATATGCCACCGTACATATGGAAGCCAGTACAACCTCATTCGCCAGTGCTCGCCTTCCACCTTATTTGAGACAGGACTCTTTGTTTTTTGCATCTGAGTATACCAGGTTAGCTAGCTTGTGAACTTCTAGAGGATTCTTTTGTCTCTGCCTATCATCTTCCTGTAGGAGTGTTGGGAATAAAGACACAAACACTGAATCTGGCTTTAACATGGATTCTGGGGGTCCAAACTCAGGTCCTCATGCTGAGATGGCAAGTACTTTACCCACTGGGTCATTTCCACAGACGAATTTTCTTTCTTCAAATATTGTCCTGCAATTTACTTGCTTTCCAATGCTTCATTATTATAAATGCCATTTAGATAAATAGCTGACCATTTGTTATTTTCCATAGGAAAATACAGAAAACTAGAGAACCCCCTTTTAAAATCATGAGTTATGTGTCATTGAGATGGCTCAAAGGTTTAAAGGTGCTTGTTGCTAAGCCTGGTGACATGAGTTCACTCCCTGGACCCACATGGTGGAAGGAGCAGACCAATTGCCTTCATACCTTCTCTGCTCCTAATGCAGCTGAAGAAACAGAAATTCTTAGAAATAAAAAATGAGTCTCAGGAAGGCATTCCCTCACAAGGGTGTGGAAGTCCAAGGAGAGCAAAGAAAGTGTAGGGGTAGGGGATAGTATGATGTAGGTGACAAGCTGTCTGTCAGAACCCACTTAAGGAGAAGAGCTTCCATGGCAAGGTCTAGGTTGTGTGAGGAAAGGCAGGCACACTCAGAAGTGGTCAGGGTTAAGAGGCCAAGTTGGACTCTGAGAGGGTTAGCAGGAGGGCGCCAACATGGAAAGATAGTCATGGCGAGTGTCAGAGCCTAGACAAGAGGTGAACATATTTGTGTGGTGAGTTCAGTCTGGCAGAAGAAGCAGAGTTCATACAGAATTTGGAGAATATAATGATGCACCGAGGAGCATCCTGCTGTGGGTGAGGTGGCCCTGATGCAAGGGGGCACCCTTGTATTGGCACAGGGCCAGACATGGTGAGATGCTAATGTTGGGGGAGCCTCAAAGTAGAGTGTCAGGAGTCTATAAAGAGGAAGAAGAGAACATTCTTGAAAGAAGAATGGTAGCTGAGATGGGAGATTGTTCAAATAAATGATTATACCATGGATAATGAGATTCAGAACCTTCATGTCCTCATAGGACATTCAGACACAAAAAAAGAGAAAGCTAGAATCAATCTTGTGGCTTCTGATGGGAATTCAGAATGCTGAGAGGGAATACATTGATTTTCCTGTCAGATACATGCCCCTGTGAATTATGACTGAATTATAAATCAATTTCAATTCCTGTGTGCAAGCTGAGCCCCCTGAGTCAAAGCATCTCAGCAAACTGCCTGGTATTTTGTTTGTTTTGCGACAGGGTCTCACTGTGTAGTCCTGGCTGGCCTGGAATTTCCAGGCAGGCCTCCAACTCACAGAGATCCACCTGCCTCTGCCTCTGCCTCTCAAGTCCTGGCATTAAAGGAGTACATCCCCATGCTTGGCTGCAAACTTTTAGAAAGGTCCCTGAGAGCTGGAGAGATGGTTCAGCAGTTAAGCACTTGCTGCTCTTGCAGAGGACTTGAGTTCAGTTCCCAGTACCAACACAGTGCCTGTAACTCCAGTCCCAGGAGATCCAACACCTTCTTCTGGCCTCCATAGGCACTGCAAGCACATGGTGCACTTATATACATTCAAGAAAAACAATAATACACATAAAATAATTTTTAAAAAGAATGTAAACTTAAAAAATACATAAATAAAATGTTCCCTAGACCCAGAGATCTGAGGACTAAACCTTGGGTCCCTTTCCAAAAGCTCTGCAAACTTGGGAAAACATGTTTCCACATTTTGCCAGCTCTGTCTGATTGTCTAGCCACAAGAAAAAAAAAAGTTAAGAACTGTTAATGATGTCAGTTATTCCTAAATCAATATATAAATTCAATGCTACTTCAATGAAAATACTAATTAAATCTTAAAATACTAATTAAAGCTTAACACGGGCTTGATAAAAATGAAAAAGTTCACAAAGAAAAATATGAATATAGGAAGAGCCAGAGAGCTATAAAGATGAATAATGAAGACGTATCTAAGTTGTCTAGATTCTTAAGATATCAGTATTATGAAAGTCACTAAAATAAACAGATACAAACACATGGGAAGTAAATTCAAGGGGATTGGATCTGTATGAACTCTGAATGAAAATATTCTGAAATGAATCCTGACTTCCACAAAAAGCTGCAAAAGGTATTCTGAAAACAATGAGGAAAATCTCTACCTAAGCCATGTCTGAGAGAGAATTACTCTGTCAATATTAACTTTTTATTAATGTAATTGAATTTGATTGTTTTGAATTAAATTCTCACTTTGCAGCCCAGTCTAGCCTTTAACTCATGATCTTTTGCTTCCCAAGTGCAGGGATTAGAGACATGCACCACCAGGCCATGCTGAAGTTTTCAATATAGTGACAACATGATTATGTGGAAGATCGAGCATATCAGGAGACAGCGTGCAGATGAACTGAAGATGAAGTATCAATAATCACTTCAATTTATTTTTAACATTTCAGGGGAAACGTGATTTATAAATAAGCAGAGATAAAGCAAAATTAACAACCGGTGAATCTAGGTGAAGATCTTCATTCATTGTTCTTTCCAAAAAAACATGGAAAGGGGGCTGGAGAGCTGACTCAGCAGTTAAGAGCACTGGCTGCTCCTGCAGAGGACATGGGTTTGGTTCCTACACTCACATGGCAGCTAACAACCATCAGTAACTCCAGTTTCAGGGGTCCAATGCCCTCTTCTGGTCTCTGCATGCCTGTAAAGTACCTACATCACGCAGACAAAATACTCATATACATAAAGTGAAAATGAAAATAAAATGTATTTCAAAAACATGGAAAAAGAAGTATAAATGAACATACAAACACATAACACATATACACAAAATATAAGTTTAAAGGACAAAATAATATTAATTTATAGCCCCACCCTCGGGGACACAGAACTATTAATAAAAGTTTGTTTCAGCTTACAGTATAGCACCATCTTTTTTCCCTGTGAGTATCACCATCTATTCTTTCATAAAGAAAACACTGCCTGCCTCTTACCGTCTTGACTGGAGGTAACATGGCTGCTAGCAATCCCAAAATCCTCTTCTGGGAACACTCTGCAAATACTTGCTCAGGGTTTGGAGTAACTGTCTTCTCCTCTACTGGCATCTCAGATGACACTTCTGAATTTTCAGCATCTGTGTGGAAAAACACCATACTTTCAGATTTTGGTGGGTTCTATACATATAAAAGAGTCACAAACCACTGTACTGTCACTGTGCGCCTAACTGAAGAAAGCTGGGACTTAAAAACACCTACTGTTGAAGCCAGGCATGGTAATGTATACTTGTAATCACAGCACTTGATAGACTGAAGGTAGAAAATCAGGGGTTTGAAGTCAGCAAAAGCTCTATAGTGAGTCCTTGTTTCAAAAAACAAAACAATAACACTTTGCACAAGGTTCACTTTTCCAGGAGGCCTACCTGCTCCCTACTTGAATGGGCAGCCATCCTGCCTCCCCTCCCTATTTCTCTGACTGCTCTTAAACTAGATGCTTTCTAGCATTAATTACTTCTTAATATTCTGTATATTTGTATTTACTGCTTATCATCTGCCCTTCCTATTTTTGCCTCTTTTTGGCTCAGCAGTTAAGAGCACTGGCTGATGCTGCAGAAGACCTAGGTTTGGTTCCTACACTCACATGCAGCTAACACCATCAGTAACTCCAGTTGAACCTTTGAAATGTTCTGGAATATGGGGATACTTGTCAGATTCTTGCTGCCTGTGAATCAGAATGCTGGTCCTTGGGAACCCGACTCTGGTAGACCTTGAAGACTTGGACTGATGTAGAGTGTCTACTGCTTCTGAGAGTTGGCCTTGCAGATGGTGTAGAATGCACTCACTTCTACTTCCATCACAGAAAAGTTAATGGGACAGTGCCGGACTCCCTGGGCTGCCATAGGAAGGGGATGAAGGCCAGTGTCTTTAGCTTGCAGCACCTCCTTGTTGGTTCTGGAGCTCCCTTTAGCGCCTATATACACAGTGCTGTTTCTGCCCTAAATGTTAGCCTCTACTGGAACATTATATATCTTGGCACATTTAAGGTCACCTAACACCTCTCCTTTTATATGAATTTATGTAGATACAATCTGCTCCAAATCCCAATTGTGGTTAACACTCATCACCTTTCTTGTAGGGCCAGAATCACAGGCTACCTCAAATGACTGTTACCTGTACCTCTGTCTGAAACTCTCCTGGACTGTGATTTCCAGGAGGGTAGGAACCATGTGTCCCTCTGTTTATGTCAGTCTCTTCCATTCCTAAGCGTGGTGCTCAACAAAGAGAAGGCACTCAATAAATACATGGACTAAATAACCTGAGGTGAAGGAGAGGTGACTCTCAGTTATCAGTCCCAGCTGAAAAGAATGGAAAAACCTGAATTGCTGGATAATTTCAAATTGAGTACAACAAACAGCCATAGCATGAAGAAGTACAAACTTTAAGATGAAAGAGATCCAGTTAATGGTCACATGTTTCTTACCTGGAAATTCTGGAGAAGTGTGAATATTTGTAGATGCATCTGAAATTTGGGGCTGGCATGAAGGATCCTTCATTAAGGGGGGATCCTCATCTATTTTCTTCTTCTGTTTGTAATCTAAAGGTCTGACTTCCTTGTCTTCCGCTCTCTTTCCCTAAAAACAAGGTGGTGGATATAAAAGAATTAAGGTTTCACATAATAAAAATGTATTCCATTTATATTGTTTACAATATTTTGTCATTATCCAGTCTTTTCATAAACTAAAAAAAAAATCTTCTGGAATTCTTTTAAAAAAATGTCACTAATCGATACTCTAAGATGATAATCACTGCATTGCTTCCCCCTGATCATCTTTGAAATGCCCCTTCAGAGCCTCTAGTTCACCTAAGCAATGGCTCAGACTAAATTTTCAATATATTCTATTTAGCTTTCATAAGCCAAGAATGGAAAGTTCTTCCCTTGGGAAAAAGATAAAATTGGCAACTTCTTTCTAGTATAATATAGCAACTATCCTTATATACTTTATTTTTCAATAGAAAAACCAAACACAGGCTAGGGAGAAGGCTCAATCAGCAAGGTGCTTATTATGCAGGCACAAGGTCCTGAGTTTGGATACCTAGCCATCATGAACAAAGCCAGACCCAGTGGAGTATGTCTATAATCCGAGCATGGGAGGAGGCAGAGATAGGAGGGTCCCTGAAGCTTGCTGGCCAGCTAGTCTTTCAGAATTGGTGACTTTATGTTCAGTGAGAGACCTTATCTCAGTGAGAGATAAGATGGAGAGTGACAAAGGGAGATACCTGATGCAACTTCTGGCCTCCACACACATATACACATACACATACACATATGTGTACACATGTATACCAAACACACAAAGAAAAACCGAACATACCTTTATTTACAGTGAGAACTTTAGATTGATATTATCTTTAATACTATTATGAAGATAATTAAAATAATAAAATCTATACACGATATTGTTTCTATTGCAAAAGAAGTAGTTATTTTATTGATATGGAAATAAGCAGTCTTAGGCTGTGGGACATAGCTGACAGAGCTGTGTATCTTTCTACTTAGTTTTCTGTAGAGTCTGCCTTGATAAACATGATAGGCACTGATAAATCTAATCAGACATATTACTTCATCAAACAAACCCCCAAACTAATCCTAAATCACACACACATAGCCTCTACCAGACTCTAGCACTGTTTTCCAGTTGTTTCCTGTTACAAATTGAACAAGCATACTTCTGACGTCCTTCTAGAATTTCACTTAGCAGTCAGACTCTCAGTGGAGTGGAGAGACTTTTCCGGGATTAGGAGTCTGGCAGTAAAATGCCCACATGGGCAAGGTAACAACCCTTAGTCTGCCTGAGGAAAAAAAGCCAACTAGAAGGAGTTGCCACCAGCCAAATATGGGACTATTTGAGCACTGAAGTAAATAAAATGTAATAGATTTTTAAGTTTTACTTTAATTTTATGTGTATGAGTATATTGTCTGCATGTATGTAAGTACTCCTGTATTGCACAATGCCTGCAGTGGTCAGATGAGGGTGTCAGATACCCTGGAACTAGAATTACAGACAATGGTTAGCAGCCACGTGGGTACTGGGATTCGAATCTGAGTCTTCTGCAAGAGCAGCTGGTGCTCTTAACTACTGGGCCATCTCTCCAGCCCCAAAAGTAATAAGGTTTTTAATCCATACTGAATAGCAAAGAATCTCTGCGTCTGTTCTGATATAAATAAATGATTAAATCAATAGACTGGAGGCACAGTGCTTTGGGCAGCCTGCTACAAGACGCAAAGAACTCATAGATAAGACACTCTCAGACACAGAGGCAAGGACTGCTATCCCTCCTAATTGATGGAGTGACTACATTCTCTCTTTTGTGAAAGGTTATGTATGGGTGGTTAAAGTGTTGTGTGGACAAAGGGCCTGGTAGGTCACAATGTCCACAGCTGAGAGACAGAGAACTGTAGAGATTAACTTTGAACTAGCATCCAAATGAGGCCAGCACAGAAATACCAGTGTCCTGTGGCAAAAGCAGGGACATTTATAGCACACACTTATGCTATGGAGGCAACCTGTGCTCTTTTACAAAAATAACCTTTTAGGGGCTAGAGAGATAGAAGAGAACTAGCTGCTCTTTCAGAGGACCCAGATTCAGTTCCCAGCACCCATATAGTGGCTAACAACTGCCCATAACTCCAGTTTCAAGGGGATTCAATGCCCCCTTCTGACCTATGCAGGCATTGCATAACACAGGTACACTTCATAGATGTAGGCAGCATACTCATACACATAAAACAAAAAAAAAATTAAAAATAATAATCCTTTGTTTCTGTAATATTTATTCTTATTTTATATTCATAAAACAATTTCTATGTATCACCAGCAAAGATTATGCTTGGGCCTGTAAAAGTTTTTCTGTTTATACAACTACATGTAAACTATAGTGTCCAGGGGTTGACTAAACATATAGCTCCATGGGTATAGTGCTTCCCAATGCTAGGAACTAAATTCTTCAGTTACATAATCTTGTTAAACTCATAAAAACACCAGGAGGCAGGCAATGGGTATGGTTAACACTGTCACTGGAACTGCTGTGTGCACATTCTTATATATGTTTCCTCAAAGTGTGGAAGGTATATAAGTCTTCCCAATAACCCTGTACATAGGCAGTGTTATTGCCATCCCCTTTTACACATGAAAGAACAAAGGCAAAGAGACTGTAATAGCAGGGCTCTAAACCAGCAGCCTGACCTGCAGTCCATGCTTTTAACCTCTCTGCTGGGCAGCCTTATGTGAATAGCTCCCTGAACTCCAGCTGTGATAGTAAAGACATGCTACTTACAATGCAGGGCACAAATGGGCCTGCCTCTGCTGGTCTCTCTGCTGGTTCCTCTACTGGCTGGTCTGCTTTCTTTTCTAGTTGCTGCTCTGATGTCTGAATGAGCATTGTGGCTGGCAGAGCTTGATTTTCCAAGGTAGAGTCACCATCTGGCAGTACACCAAGAAGAGCTAGAGCTTTGAGACCTGCAAGGAGGACACGAGAATGGTTAGAAGTTCATAACAAGGGATATCTCTTCCAAGTGCCACAAAGCACTTGCCACTTTACAGAAACAAAGGCTGAAGGTTACACAAACCACACCCGGGGATGCTCAGCAGAAGCATTCATAGTTGTCAACATCCATTCCACTCTTGATATCAGACAGGGAAAAAATTGACAGCAAGGGGTACCTGCACATTACCAACAATGGAACCCTAAAGACACAGGACTGTTTTGAAAATTAAAAACTACTTTTTGTTGTTTTATTTTTTTTTGAGACAGGGTCTTCATGTAGCCCAGGCTGGCCTGGAACTCACTATATAGACTAGGCTAGCCTTGATCTCACAGAGATCTGCCTGCTTTTGCTTCCTGAGTGCAACCAGATTTCTAAATCCACACTCTGATTCATTGGTTTTACCCACTTGCTACTTACTACAGACCTAATTACAGACATAATACAGGTCTGATTATATAATAATAACTAGAATGGGGAGTCTATAATCTAAGAGAAACTTAAATGTCTCAGAAGCTTAATGTTTCAGTTATTTTCTCACTAACACCCCTCAGTGAAGTCAGAATTACCTTGTTATTTTGTTAAAACTAGTTTTCTTTTTTTTTTGAGACAGGACCTCTATGTAGCTCTATGTAGGTTGGCCTCTTACCTCAGCCTTCTGAGAGCTAGCATTAAGATGTGCACCACCACGTCCAGAAACACAACTTTATTTATAAATAGCTATCATCTAGAATATAGGTGTATATGGATTTGCACTGCAGGTTTAAAAAATTAAGCTTCAGGGCTAGAGAGATGACTCAGCAATTAAGAGCACTGGCTGCTCTTCAAGAGGACCCAGGTTCGATTCCTAGCACCAACATGATGGCTAACAACAGTCTATAATCCCAGTTTTATAGACTGTATTTATGAGCATTGCATACATGGGTACATTTACATACATGCAGACAGAACACTCATACACATAAAAAAAAAAAGCAACCTTGAATTTCCTAAGGAAAGTCTGAGAGATTCAAAAACGAAATATTCACAGACTCCAAGAGTTTTGGTTATTAATAATGCATTGTATCATCATAGAAACATTTTGAAAAAGTAAATGCTACTTTATACTAACATCCTTTCAAGTAAATCTGGGACTTAAGTCCCAGGCTAGGTTGAACCCCTTTTGTTGACCAGCAGACTCTACTGCCTCTGAGCCAATCATGGTCTTTTATTATTGCTTAGGCTTTGTCATTTCCAGCAACTAGGGGCTGGACTTGGTGGAATAGTTACCTTTGCCCTGGTGAGCCTTCATCAGACAGTCTCCAACCAGCTGCATGCACTGGCTCTGCAGGGTAGCAGCATTGCTGCAGGCCTTGGGGTCCAGCTGCTCCCCATCCATATCTTCTGTGCTGGTCAAGTGGGCACTATAGAGAGCCAGGGCAGCAAAGAGCAGCCAGGAGTAGTTGTGGATATACGGCTGGATGAGCCTCTGCCGGTCACTGATTCGGATGGTCACCATGGGGTGGGCTGTGATGCTGTGGGTTGGCAAATGGCTGCAAGGACATTATAGTTTTAAGGCCTACAGCATTTGTAAGGCTTTGAAAAAGAGCCTTGGACCTCAAGGGAGTATGTACTTGGCCATGTTGGGCATCAGTCACCTTTAGGCTGTGGCTGTTGAAATTTTAAAGAGTGATATCGAGTCTCTCCCCATAAAAATGAACAAACACAAATAAGTACTAGGTATATCATTCCAGTACTTCATAACCCCTAGAAGACTGAATATAGAAACCAACCTAAGGGAGAACTTAAGAACTTTTAAAGGTGTGATAACTGCATTTTGGTAATGTAAGATAATGAATAAAAAGTATATAGGAAAGAAATGACTTAAGGTTTGAAATTTGCTTTAAAATACTTCAAGAAAAAACTGAAAGAATAAATTTAGCACATCTAACTGATGACTCTGAGTATATAAAGGTACTATTCTCTCCTATAAATATGTTTAAAATTTTTAATAATACAAACCTCTTTTTTGAGACAGGGGCTCATTATGTAGCTCTAGCTGGCCTAGAACTTAAAGAGATTCACCTGCCTCTTCCTACCTCTGAGTGCTGTGATTAAAGGTATGTGCCACCCCCTGCCTTCTCCGCTCAGTAAAAACCTTGTCTTTAACTCCAGTTCCAGGGGAATTGTAGCCCTCTTCTGACCTCCACAGGCATTGCATGACATAGGTGCACTTTTCATACATGCAGGTAATACACTCATATACATATTATAAAAATAATAAATAAAAAATATTTTTAAAAAAGGTAAGAAAGGGGCCTACAAGATGGCTCAGCACACATAAAGGTATTTGCCATGCAACCCTGGTGACCTGATTTCAAACTCCAGAACCCACATAAAGGTGGAAGGAGACAATCAATTCCACAAAGTTGTCCCCTGACCTTTACGTGTGTGTGCACATACAAAAATAATAATAATGAATGTTTTTAAAAGGGAGGTTAGGGGTATATATAGTATCAGAGTGCTTGCCTAGCACCTGTGAAGTCCTGGGTTCAATCCCTAATTACTACAGAAGAAGTAGGAAGACTTCCCTTTTCATTTTTCACATTTCACATTTTTTTTGAAGGCCCCCTTTTAAGCAAAGACATGCATCCAAAAAGACTATGTGGCAGCAAATCATCTGAAACATACCCATAGGAATATTTTTTTGCTGCGTAGCATCCATAGCAAAGATCAAAGTCATCACACACATTGCAATTCATTCTCCGGCCTATGATCAAACCCTGGCAGTGGTCACAGGTAAACTCCATGTTGACCATTTCATGATCATCTCCATGGCCCTCAGGTTTCACTCCACCTGGAGAAATAACAGCAGTGTGAGGTGGATGGGGCAGAAGTCTCCCAAAAGTACTATCAAAGTGACTCCAACACCAGTATCACCTGTCTCGGGAAGACAGGGGCCACCAGTATCTTCTCAAGACCAAGACACAATGCCCTGATGGCTCTAATCCTATCAATGGTGTTCTCAGGACAGAACTCTTCAACAATGGGTGCAACCCATTTTAGAGTGTCAGTCAGATCAAATACATTCCCAATTTCCATCATGTCTGCTGTTTGGCAGAAAGAAGCCCACATGCCATTTCGTGAGGTGTCTCCTTCAACTCTTCCTCTGACAGAGATTAAGTATCCATTGGTATGTTCCTATTAAGCACTGGACAGTGATCAAATTTTTGTTCTTACTTTTCCACTGCAGAATTATGGGTGAAAACAGACTTAGGAAACCCAGACCCACTGAATAAGAGAATGTCAGACATGAACAAGATGGGCTGCTCTGATCTCCTCACTCTAGATCCAATGAGTCTCCAGCTCAGACATGGACTCTATTTAATATTTCTCATATCTGACCATTTCTGTTTCCAGTGCTGTAAACAAGGTCCAGACCTAAATTCCCTTGAAACTATAGTTACACATTTCCTAGAGGAGACTGACAAAGACTGTTGTCCCTGAAAACAGCTTTGATCATGTTAACATCCAAGTGAGAAATTTTCCCTACTGTCTGCAGACTATTCAAATTCCTTAGCCTGTCTCCTCAGGGTCCCACAACCTTGCCCTTACATGTCTTAATCCATCACTTAGTTGGGCAGAGACTCAACTGTGTGTATATAAAAATCACTGAGGACATTCATCCCCTGTCCCTGAGCTTACTTTCCTCTTGAAGATGATGCTATCTCAGTGTTTCCACTATGTCATCCAGTTCAAACTTTCTTCAAAGATTAGTCTTCACCCCACCTCCTCCTCAAGGCTTTCCTGTAGCAGTGCAGCTATACTTCCAAACTTTCCCAGAAAACTCTGTATTGCTCATTTATAACTCAGCACATGATTCACTTTGTGGATATATTTCGTCTCCCTGCTGAACTGTTTCCAGAACAGGAGCCAAGTCTTGTACTGTGGACCTTGCACTCAAAGAGCCCTCCAATCCTCACTATTACTGATGGGCTCTGCTGTAGCAAGTGTATTCAAAAATATTTAAAATTTGCTTTGTGTATGTGTGTCTATATTTTGCTATTTGCAAACTGCATGATTCAGAAGCAAAAGTTTATCAAGTGCCTCCCCAGCAGGATGGGAGAAGGAACGATGTCAGGTAAAAGCAGTGGGGGTTATCATTGAGTTGAGGGAGATAAGACATATTTGTCAATGAAATGTCTCTAATTTAGTACAATGAAAGTTTTAAAAGCTGGCGAGATCACAGAAAACAGAAATGACTGTTACTTGTGGGCATGGCAAACCCCTGAAGTTTACCTAGGAAGCAAGTTCTGCAGAGATCCATGTCACTGCATTGCAGACACCGGTAGCGATGCCAAGGGGCAATCTCATCACACCCATCACAAGAGATGTCCACGTTTAACAGGTCACAGTAGCGAGCAATAAACATGTGCATCTGTAAGGGGAAATGAACACAATTAGCCAACAGACTTTCTAATGTGGCCACTACTGATTAATCATTCAATAGGTACTTATGATCTCCCAAGCTTTATACTAGGTACTAGAATTGGAAGCTGAATTTGCAAGTACATACTCAGGAATTCCCTCAAGTACACAGATGATGATTATACAGTATGGTAAATGCTTTGTCACATAAATTCAAGAGGCCTGGAGAACACAGAGAATGCTGTCAAAGGGTATTGAGAGGGTAATGGAAAGTTTTCCAAGGAAGACAATTCCTTAGTGAAGATCAAGGACAAACCATGTAGTAGTTGAGTGGAGATAAAGGTGACCAGCATGCCAGAAGGAACAGCAAAGTCTACAGGAGCAAAGCTCCTACAGAAAGGAAGCAAGACAAGGGCTGGGGATGTTGCTTGGTGTTAGGGTGCTTGCCTAGCATGCACAAGGTACTAAGTTTGGCCTCCAGCACTGAAAAAAAAGAAAGAGAAAAGAGGACAAGAATTTTTGAAATTGGCAATAGAGAAGGAATAACCAGGTGAAGTCAGAAAGGTTAAACTCCAAGGGGCCTAAAATGATAACCTAGGGAGCTTTAAGATAGTCCCTTCCCCCCACTCCTGGAGCTGAGGGCCGAACCCTGGGCCAGCGTTCTACCACTGAGCTAAATCCCCAATTCCTACAACAGTTTTTAAATACAAGAGTGATGGAATTAGATTTGAGCATTCTGAAGGTTCTTCTGATTACAGAGCAAAGGACGGATTGATAGGATCAAGACAAGAGTAGCTATTTAAGTAATTCCATAACATGTTGTAAGGGTAGGGGGACTGAACAGTAAATATGATCAGGAAAAGCAGGTGGACATGTGAAGTACTAAGTCAAACTGAGAGGCCTTAGTGATCAATTTGATAAGAGGATAGTCAAGAACAGCATGCAGATTTTTGGCTTGGGAACTTTATTAGACAATGGCAGTGCTTAACCAAAACAGAAATACTACAAGAAAAGCCCTGATTCCTGGGACTTCAAACTACTGGACATGGTGCTTCCCTGTAATCCTAGCACTCAGGAGACTGAGGCAGGAAGATTCAAAGTTCCAGGCCAGCCTGGACCTCTCCATAAACAAACAGACTGACTGACTTCCTGAGAGTAGAGAGGAGAGGGACTGTTACACGAGCAAGCAATTCTATTACTATTTGGTGGCTTCAGGACAAGTTAATTTTAAGGTCTAAATATGAGGGAACTAAATCAGAAAGTCACCATTCAGTAGTAGATGGTACGTTTTATTAGAGGCAATCTGATAGGGCACCTGAACACTAGAGAAAGAATCCCATTTAGATATTAACATACAAGACAGAAGTCGTAAGTTCCAGTTAGTGTGTTCCATCGAAGCATTACAAAGGTACTATAATGAACAATGTGGTTGGTACATAGAAGGAATTCAATAAACAGAAAATTAGTGGCTTCAAGGCAGCAGAAGGCTGGCACATGTGAGACAGGATACCTCATGTGAAGACAGGCAGGCAGTACTTGAGCCTGATTCCTCTATAATCTGGGTCATTTAACTCTCATGTGATATACACAGAAATGCTTTAATGCTCAGTCTTGACTAGCAACCTTCTAATTGAAACGTAGCTTCCCTGGTACTATAGGAAGATATAGGCTAGAACCTATGAGTTTAAGCCTTCCAGCAATTTCATTTCTAACTATAAATTAATATACTGACACCTAATATTGTACATCAGCTTTATGAGACACTCTGCTGTGAGTTTAGTTCTATAGAAGGAGTCACCATGATGGGTAACTGAAGCCTGTTCCAGTTAAGACCAGAAACAGAGGTTCTTAATGTTCCCAGAAGCCCTCTTGGGAGACAGCATTCAGGCACGCCCCTCCTCTCCAAATTCCTAGCAAGTCACCCAGATCACTCTAGTTGAGAGGTCTTACTTTCCTCTGCTTCTCTGGATCCTCCTGGGCTATTTTTTCATACCAGGCCTCAAACATGCCATCCTGACACTCATCCATCCACTCTGAATTCTGCTTGGCATCGGCGAGCTCATCTTCTTCACTCCACTGGCTGAAAGAAGGATATGAGAGAAAAAGCATGCTTCTTCCAATACCCCAGGAAAGTGCTGGTTAGCAGATAGTGAGTTCCACAGGTCTAAAAGAATGGGCATTTTTAAATGATGGGAAAAGGTCAACTGCTTTTCAAAACCTCAGAGCTTACCAGTTATTTAAGGAATTTATACCAACAAAACAGGAAAAAAAAAAAAAAAACCCTTTCCAGAGCAGACTATACTGAGGAAGATGAACCTATCATGTGCCAGGTACTGGAGTCAAAAGCAGTGATTTAAAAAAAAAAGTTCAGGTTGAAGATGTGGCTTCATTGGTAGACTGCTTAGCTAGCATATGAGAAACCTTGGGTTACATAGCATGTTTAAGAGCCAGCACGGGACAAATAAAACCTTGTTTCAAGAAAGAAAAAAAAAAAATCCAATATGGATATGGTGAGAACATCCTAGTGTGATAAGCACTGGGTTAGGAGACCCTGTCCTATGACTTCAGTCTTACCAACAAATTGCTATGGGGCCTTGACACATTACAGTCAGTCTTTTGTATCTGTGGGTTCCACATCCATGGGTTCCATATCTTTGGATTCAGTCAACATCAGGTAAAAAATGTTTAATTTTTTTTTTTTCTGCCTGGATTGAACATGTATAGATTTTGTTACCATTTTCTAAATAATACAATGTAACAGCTGTTTATAAAACATTTATAGTGATTCAGCAACAGGCATCAAAAGTAACTTAGAGATGATTTTATGTATAAGAGGATATGTGGGGGCTGGAGAGATGGATCAGCAGTTAAGAGCACTGGCTGCTCTTGCACAGGACCAGGGTTCAGATCCCAGCACCCACATGGCAGCTAACAACTGTCTGTAATTCTAGTTCCAGGGGATCTGACACCCTCTCTTCTGGACACCCTCTTCTGACCTCTGTGAACACCAGGCACACCTGTGATATATATACATACATGCAGGCAAAGCACTCATACACACAATCAATCAATCAATCAATCAGTCAATCAAACAACAACAAAGATTTAAAAGTAATGTGGGAGGGGGGCACGAAGGGAGGTATTGAGGGATTGGAGCACCTGCAGATTTTCATATTGATGAGGCTCTGAAACCAATCTGTCCAGGGACAAGAGTGCAACTGGCTTACTGTTGCCATACTCACTTATTTCCTCTTCCTAATTCTTTCCTCTTAATGTCTGCTTCCACCCCCACCCCCCTTATTCTCTTCTCCTTTCTATACGAAGTGACTAATGGTAAGTGGACTTGAGGAGGGTAGACACACTGATCAAAGATGGACTGAAGAAATTCCCTCTTAAGAAGTATACATCTACTCTGAGCTATGTAATACTGTCGTTGTTTTAAGGCTCTCTCTCTCAATACCCATGCTTAAATCTATATTAAAATTTTGTCTCAATAAACTCCCAACTTTGCTTCATAACAAAAAAAATAAAGAAAATAAATCCTCTGCATACTATTTTTTTTGTATAACCCAAGTCCTTATAATATGTAGGCAATTATAGCAGCTAACAGCACCTACAGGTATAACAAAAAATACAAAAGGCTTCTCCAATTCAACAAACTACATTAGGACCTCAAAAATGAAAATGACTCCACCATCATCCAGCTTATTCCTTATCTTTCTTTTCTTCTTACACAGTGAGAAACTGTTTTCTCTTGGAAATTAATATATTTGTATGAAAGAAATACTCTGTGCAGGAAAATTATCTAAGTTCATTACAGTGCCTAAGGATTTACTCTATTGTGTTCGTTGTAATTATTAGAATTCATTACTCTGATTAAAATATTACAATATTTTATAATGTATTTGATGACAACTACCCACGTACTCTTCTTTGCAGTAGTCCTTCTTCAGGGTATTTACTATCTCTTGTCTGTGGTAGAACTCCTTTTCTGTTTTTCAACCTATCCGATAACTACGCCAATATTTTAATATTATACCATTCAACAGTACTCAACATTATCAAAGATAATTCAAATATTTATTATTTTATAAATATTTTTACTATTTTCAATGCATAAATACTTGGTAACAAAGATGTAGTTATTTCTATCCAGTACCCATCAATATGAAAAAAATTACAGGATATCGAATTGTGCCTAAAGGAATAAAACAAAAATCACATACACATAAAACTTGCAAAGCAGATCCAAGCAATAGAGATGCAATATTTACATTTATATGTTTTACATTTAGCATACATTTTTCTATCACGTTACATGTATGCACATATGTGAATGGATAAACATATTTAAAAAACGAAGATGATCCTCATCTTTGAAGTTCACATCACCACCAAAACCCAGCCCCACTACTATGTGTCAGACACTGTTGTAGACACTGAGTAATGTAACTTATTCATTCTTCACAAGTTTGGAAGGTAGCTCTGAAGACGAAGAAAGGGAGGCACAGAGCAGTTAAATAACTGCAAAGTTACTCAGCACACATGTGACAGAGCCAAGATACACTGCAGACTCTTGCCTAGCTGAAGAGCCCATTTTCTTATCCCCATATTTTCATATCTCATATTTCATCATTTTCATCGTGTAGACCAAGACTGTACTCTTACCTGATCACACTGTCATGGACGCTGATATTTTCTTGTGACATTTTCATGAGGAGATCTGGCAGCTGAATGTCAACAAAGAAGGCAAGATCACTGGGTTCCCAGCCCATATCCAAAAGATGAAGCAGGGCTGTCTGAACACAGGATAAAGCAGGCAGCAGAGACCTAAAGAGGTCACACAGGTGACAGTTACAAAAGCTACCCACTTACCATTGGGACAAGAGGGGTAGTATAAGTTGGCAGCCCGGTTTGGCGGTAATTTTTATGAAAGGATTTCACACAAACATCCTTTAAAACTTAAACAAAAGAACTCTGAAAGGTGGAAATAATTTTTTTCATCCTCCAAGAATCACCACAGGGATATCTGATAGTGAATGACTAAGCAGTGAAGTCTCCTATTGATAAATGGCAAGATCAAGACCAGTCCCAAATTAGCCAAGGTTAAGCAATTACAGAAGAACCATCTGATTTTAAGTTTATGTCTGGACTACTCACTACAGAGAAAATCAAGAAGTGGCTTTGTACTCAATTTTTACACTGCACACAATGCATCAAAAATGATAGATAAGCTATAAATTCTTAGACATCCAAAATCTTTTCTCAATCTACACATTAGACACACAAAAAAGACTAGGATAATATACTAGTGAGTATCAGTGTTTAGCTCTAGATGGAAATATTAAAGGTTAATTTTATAGTTTTCTGTATTTTCAACATAAAATATAAATTTCACTTAGAATCAGAAAAAATAACTTTTTGCCCCTAGAAATTTAAAGGCAATCCAGTACCTGTCATTTATGCTATTAAATCCTTTAACTGCTTTGACCAAAAACAGAACAAGTTGATAGTAAGTGTCTCGGATTTCTTTGTGTAGATCAGCACCACAGCCTTCCAAGTGTCCAAAGTAACTAGAAACAGAGTAAATCACAAACTCAATTACTAGGACAACTTTGACTTGCTAATCTTTATCCCTTCAACAAAAGATCCAAGAAGCAGAAAGCTGAACAAAGTAGCACAGAAACTTAAGTAAAAAGATACAATGACTTTCAGTTGCAATGGACAAAACAGCAAGCGAGTCCTACAGTGTAATCCAGGTTGGGTTTTAACTTACTGTGTAGTCCATGCTGGCCTCAAACTCACAGCAATCCTTCTGCTTTAGCCTCCCAAGTGTTGGGAATACAGGAGTATACCATCACGTACAATTCACAACCATAATTCTTTAAAAAGCACTTGATATTGTTAAGCAATTTAATAGACTAGCTTTCTCAATTTTCATACCTATTTAAAGCCTTCCTGTCTTTCCTTAAATGATCACTACCTTTTTCTCTGCATCATTTTCACTGATGACTCTCCTCCTATGTATGTATGTATGTATGTATGCATGTATGCATGTATGTATGTTATTTATGTATGTATGTATGTATGTATGTATGTATTTTTTGAGATAAGGTCTCCTTGTAGCCCCAGCTGGTCTGGAATTTAGTACATAGACCAGGCTTATAGAGATCCTCCTGCCTCTGCCTCCTGGGTGGTGGAATTAAAGGCATGCACCATCATACCTGGTACTATATATATATAGATAGATAGATAGATAGATAGATAGATAGATAGAGTAATCACATGGGAATTCCCTCATCTTTGTATCACTAAATCTACCAATCAACCTGTATCTGTACTGGACTGTCTGTGTGTCCTGTTTTTTTCTGCTATCACAGACAGTGCCTTCCTGATTCTTATCAAAGGGCAACCTCTCTATATATGCAGGTCTTACTGTAAACTGTCCTTTCTTTTTCTAGTCCACCTTGTCTCATTACAGATCCACCCATACCAACATTCAAAAGTACTCTAACAGCTTTTCAAAAGCTCAGGGGCAGGCCTGGAACTACAGCTCATGGTAAAGCATGTATTAGCATGAGCAAGGTCCTGGTTCAATACCCAGCATTAAAAAACAAAACAACCTTTAACTGTTCCACATCCCCTTCCAAAATCCACAATATTTTCCTGTTCCTTTAAGGTCAAATTTCTTGAACTATCTTTCCAGTCTCTCTTTCCATCTTAACATTCCATTATCTTTTACACAAGTCCAACTGGGATTCAGTTCCATAATTCCAATAAGACAGTGACAATTCTAGTATTTTAATCTCACTCAAATTCTAACAGCAGCATTCAATTCAACTAACCATTCTTGTGGTTAGATACGATCTTCTTTTGGTTTTTATGACACCACTATCCACAGGTTTTCAGTCTACTTCAAGGGCCACACCCCATCTTGACAGCCTTAGCTGACTCCTCCTCTTCCTCTAGACTTCTAAATGAAGGCAGGTTGAAGGCTCAGTCCTGGGTCTTTGTTTGTCTTGCTGTACTCTGTTTAGGTCTCATCTTGTTCAATGCTTTAAACATCATCTATAAGGTGATGGCATCCAAATTCTATCCCTAGCCCTTCTTTTCAGGACTTTAGATTCTGAGCTCTGTATCCTCTGTATCTTTACTTAGATATCAAACAATCAGTTCAAAGATATGACCAAATCAAATCATAAGATTTTTGTCCCCATCTGTGTGTCATTTATAAACTTTCTTAGTAACTTTAGTAAAATGTGATGGAGTCTACATAGCTGCTCAAGTCAAATTCCTAGAAGTTTCTTTCCCCTTGATTCTAATATCTTTCATTCATCTTCTCTAACCCATCAATTAGTCCTAGCAATTCCTCCTCAAAAATATATCCTGAAAGTCTTTCCTTTCTCTCTGTTGCTGAGACTTCTTCCTAACTGCTTTTCTGACTTTCACACTTTTCTATATAATAGCCAGAGGCATCTCTTATAAACAAATGCCCACTGTGCTCCTCCTCCTGGGCTGCAGAATCTCCTATGGTTTTCTACCTGTAACTCAGTATAAAATCCAAAGGCCTTGTGTGAAAGGATCTGCCTCACATTCTGACTTGGTTTACCCACTTACCCCTCTCACTCAGCCATGCTGGCTTTCTTTCTGTCCCTTGGCTGGAGTTCCCACTCCAGCCTCACACTTCCTCAGCTATAGTACATTCCCACAAGCTCAGCTTGTTATTAATTTCTTGCTTTAAATGCTGTCTCCTCCTCCCACTTTACATGACCAAACTATGTCAATGTACATTAAATATTAAATCACCACATACTAGTACTACTATCTGAGATTGCCTAATTTATTATGAATGCTCTCTCACTTTCCAAGAGAATATGACTTCTCTAGAACAGGGACCTAGCTTGTGTTTCTGTATATATAATGCTTAGATTAGTACCTGGTATGGCAGACAAAAAATATTTGCTAAGTAAAGGTTAGAAAAACCCTTGAAATCACTTTGATTAATGTTATTACTGTAAATGAGCATTATAATTAGCTCATAGCTTGCAGAAGCCATATGACAGGCTAGGTACATGAGAAATATAATTCTTAGTGTCAAATGAAAGGAATAATCCTCTGCTTGGCTTTTACTAAAAAAACAATGCATTTTTCCTTGAGATAAGAGAAGAAATTTCCCACAATGTAGATTTGTATTATACATGAAATATTATGGAATAATCAATTAGGACAATTAGGATTTCATTTTTTTAATTTTTAAAAGAAATTTACTTTTATATGTGTATGAATGTTATGCCTGCATATAGGTAAGTACACTAGTGTTGTGCAATGCCCACGGAGGACAGAAGAGGGCATCAGATTTCCTGAAACTGAAGTTACACACAGTTGCTAGTGCCATGTGGGTGTTGGGATTCAAACCCAAGTCTTCTGCAAGAACAGCCAGTGCTGCTATTTCTCTAGCCCCCAACAATCAGGATCTCATTAAAATGATCTGTTTGTTTTCTTGGCATATCTGTCATTAGCACTTACTTGGTAAAATCTTTCTGGCAGGTCAGAAGTTCCAGTAGGAAAAGTATATAAGGTGGATGGAAGCAGTGGGGCTGTCCGAGAGATTCTGTACAATACTGAATTATCCTCAGGACTTCGAGAATGCTCTGGGCTTGGACTTTCCTCAAGGAAAGAACCTTTACAACACTGGAAACAAAATTCAAGTTAGAAAAAACACCACACCCTCCACTCAAGCTCTGAAGCCATAAGAAGGAAAAGAAGTCCTGCTGTGAAGAATTAGAACATCAGTAGGGAGAACACTAAGGATGTGTGTGCTACTTGCTATTTGGCCACATGATAAATCAGTGTGTACCAATTGTGCAGATGTACAAAATTCTTTTTTAAAATTAAATATTAAAAAGCAACTTTGATATCTTTACTTCTCTACAGAGACAAAGTTTTAATTCTTAGGGCAGGCCTTTCTCCCAGCATTAAAATAAGTCAAAAAAAATTTTTTTTGAGACAGACTCTTGCTATCGTCCAAGCTGGCCTGGAACTCACTACAAAGACCAGGCTGGCCTCAGTTTCACAGAAATCCATCAGCCTCTGTCACCTGAATGCTGAGATTAAAGGCATGTGACATCAAACACATCTTCTTTTTAAAAATTGAATGCGTTTGAGTGTTTTCCTTGCATATAAGTGCATCCATGTTACTGTGCCTGTGGAGGCCAAAAGAGGCATCATATCCCCTGGAACTGCAGTGATGATGGTTGGCCATTATATGGGTTCTGGGAATTGAACTTGGATCCTCTGTTAAGAGCAGAAAGTGCTCTTAACTGCTAAACCATCTCTCCAGGCCCCAAATGTACAATTTTAAAAAAAGATTTATTATTCTTAAATTATGTGTATGATTGTGTGTCTGTGCAGAAGTATGTACACATAAGTACAGGTGCCTGGGAAGGCCAGAAGAACTGGAGTTACAGGTGTTTGTGATCCACCAGATATGGGTGGTAGAAAATGAACTTGGGTCTTCGGAAAGAGCATCACATACTCTTAACTGCTGAACTATCGAGCCCCATTTTTTTTTTTCTTTTTGAGCCAGGGACTTTTATAGCCAAAGCTGGCTTTGTACTCAGGATAGCCTTCTGATCCTCTTGCTTCTACTTCCCAAGTGCTCAGATTATATACATGCACCACCACACCTAGTGTTGATGTGGTGCTGGGGATCAAGGTTAGGGCTTTGTGTATGCTAGGCAATTATTCTACTAACTGAGCTACATTCCCAGTGCACAGTGTACAAATCTTACAAAAAAAAATCCACTAAATTTTTCATCTTGAATATTCTAAAATCAGTTTACACGTACTATAAATATTATTTGTTCATTTTAAACATGAACTTTAAACCTTGGACTAGACTGGTTACCTACAGCTTCAAAAGGGGAAGTGCTGGAAGGAATGACTGGCTTACCTCTCATGTGAGAGTGACTGATCTTTAATGAAGTCCATGACGTCCTTCAGCACTGGGTATTTCTCTTTGACTGTGGGCACTGGTCTGGCTTCCTCCATTGATCTGAAAGACAGCAGCCGGAGTCTCCCTCGAGTGAAGGGAGGTCTCCGGGAGGGTGTGGATGGTGACGAAGACTCTTCGGCTATAGACATTTCTGTAGCAGAGGGGCCACTGCTGGGTGGCAGCTTTGGCTGGTTCTCCAAGCCAGGACTCTTGTTCCCTGCAGTGGGAAGTGTTGCTTCTGTGGAGGATGCCAAGGCTTGGAAATGTTCTTCCACCACAGAGCTTGTCCTCTGCCGCCTATCAAGTGGCTGGAGATGATCAGTTTCATCAACAGGCACCAACTTGTCACAGTTTTCTTTTGAACTTTTGCCCATGGGCAAAAATTTCAGTAATAAAAGACTTTTCTGAATACATTCTTTCGCTAAATGCAAAAAACAAAACCAAACAATGGTAAAGAAGAAAAGTAAAAAACTTATTAACTACTTTTAGAGAGAAAATAATCTAAATTTCATAATTTAAGGCAAAAAATACTTTAATAAATGTGCTGATATGTCCATCTACTGAGAGAATAGAATCAAATTTCATCCACTATATAAATCAAGATCTTGCCAAAAGCATCAGTTCACATTTTTACTGAAGTGATCATTTCAAACATACATAGCTATAGCAGAAGGACCCTGCCACATTCTCACTGCTGAGCTTCAATAATTATCAACTACTAGCCAATCTTCCCTCCCACTCCCTCTCCCTGAAGGTTTCCAAGCAAATTCCAGGCATCAAACTATTACTCCTGTAAAAACTTCAACCCAGTTCTTTATAAAGATAAGGCTTTAAAAAATAAAACAGCTGGGCTGGAAAGACACACGGCTCAGCAGTTAAGAGTGTGTGAGTACAGCTCTTGCAGAGAAACTGAATTCAGTTCCCAGCACACACATTGGGCAGCTCACAACTGTCCACAACTCCAGTTCCAGGGGATTCAATGCCCTTTACTGGGTTTGGAACACAGTGTGTGCACATGGTGCACTGATGTGCATGCCGCAAAACAAATCTAAAATAATTTTTTAAAAGTTTTGTTTGAGTCAGGGTCTCTCTGTGGTCCTAGTTGGTCTGGAACTCATCATGTAAACCAGGCTGGCCTTGATCCTCCTGCCTCTGCCTCAAGTGCTGGGATTAAAGGTGTGTGCCACCACACTTATCTCAAAAAATAAAAAAAAAATCAATGGTAATTGTTTAATTATTCTGGCTAATCAGTGTAAGCATACTTTAAAAACATAACAAGATATAGCTCACAAAGCACTGGATGCCACCTGAGAAAGAAGTCATTTCAAAGATGCTCTACTTGAAGCACGTTGGTGAGCAATCATTCTTTTCTGACATTGTCTCTATTCCCTTTGTTACTTTCTCTAGGTCACCAGAGCCTCACTTAAGATTACCTGAAAGGCAGGGCACTGGTTCTTAGGTTCTGAAAGGAAACCTGAGGGCCCAGTGGCCACAGGTGATATTGGTACACTCACCCAGGCTTTCTGGATTCACCTCTGCAGCTTCCAAATCACGTTTTTCTTCTGCCTCACTTCCCAGGCTCACCAGGGACTTCTGCTTCATCTCTAACTGGGGAGATGATAGGAGCCACATAATTAAGCTGTCTAGATAGGAGCCACAGCAAACCCCTTTAAAGGCACACAGCACTAAGACAGTGGAGGACAACATAGCTATCGCCTAGCTGCGGGACACTGTGCTGAGCTGTTTGTGTTTATCCTAGGAGTTTTTCAAGCTTTAAAGCTGTCTAAAGGAAACCTTTTCAACTATGCGGTATTTCGAAAGAGCCTGTATACATGACTTCATATTTAAAAAAAAAAAAAAAAATCTAAGCCAGGCACATACCTTTAATCCCAGGACTTGGAAGGCAGAGGCAGGTGAGTTCAAGGCCAGCCTGGTCTACATAGTGAGTTCCAACACAACTAAGGCTACAGGGAAACCCTGTCTCAAAAAGACCAAAAAAAAAACTTCTAGGGTTGGAGATATATAGTTCAGTGATAGAGCACTTACCCAGCAGGTGCAGGCCCTAAGTTTGGGCCCCAAGTACTACAGAAATAAATAACTAGAACACTGGTGCTGGAGGGGCCTTTCTCTAAAGCCACAATTATAGACAAAGGAGTCTAGAGAAATGGGGTCTTGCTACAGTCACATATCCATTTTGCTGCAAAGGTCAGATCAAAATTTGAACTCTATTCTACCCTGAATACAGGGACACTTCCAAGCGATGAATTCTTACAGAGAATACAATGTGTCTGGTCAATTGCTAAACCCTTTTATTTAACTATCTGTGGCTGTAGCTAACTTTTTCACTTTTTGCCTTTAAACTTTAGGAGTACTTTGATTCTTCTGTCAACACTCTTGATTGTCCTCCTATCACTTTTTAAAAATTACGTTTATTTATTTATTTATTGGGGGAGGAGGTACATACGCCACAGTGTGCATGTGGAAGTTGGAAGACAACTTGTAGGAACTGGTGTTCTCCTTCTACCATATGGTCCCAGGGATCAAACCCAGGTTGTCAGGCTTGGTAGCAAGTGCCTTTTCCCACTGAGCCATCTCACTGGCTCTGTACTACTCTTCCTATTTTTCTTTCCTTTTGTAGTGCTGGAGATTGAACCCCAGGGCCTGTATATGTTAAGCAAGGGCTCTATCACTAAGCCACAGCCCAGATGATTCTCCTCCTACCATTCTGATGACCATGTTTTAAGTTTCTTGAGAAATCCTGCTTACTTTGGTCTTTACTTATTCAGTATATTTTGGGCATTAACCATATTCTAACATTACGGATTTTGTACAAGGCTGTCTGTTCCTGAGTAAATGCACATTAAAAAAAAAGAACCATCATAAATGGTTTGAAGTTGTCTTTATTTCTGCCTTGACAGTTCTGTGGAATGGCTGTGGAATATTTTAATCACTGAATTTTCTAGCCAGATGTCTCAGATAACAATTCCAACGCTCTACATCTCTGCTAACCCCCACATCCAAGTCAACTTTTCCTACAGTAGTCAACACTTCACTACCCTCTCATCAAGAAGTTGGGACTATCCTAAATACCTCCTTCCTGTTCATCAGTCCGATCCATCACAAAGTTCTCCTGATTATTTTATCTCAATGCCAGAAGCCATTCTTACCTAACTACTGAGATTAATCTCTTGCTTTCAATTTCATTATTTATTCTCTACTCAGTTATTTAAATATTTTTTCTCAATTACTACCCAATATTTAAGATACATGCAAATATATAAAGAGTAATAACATGAGTATACAGGTAGTCCTCTTCATGCCTAAGAAACAAATTTTCCTAAATTTAGAGTTTATAATTTTCATACATTTATATAATGTATTTTATACTTTATTATACTTTTATTTATTTATTTATTTTTATTATATTTTATTACACATTTATATACAAAACACATAAATTTGGCTTATATTACAACTTTATATAGAGGCTAGAAAGATACTCAGTGGTAGGTCACTTGCCTAGCATATATGAGACCCTGGTTCAATCCCTAACACCAAAACAGACAGTTACTTCATATAAGATTTTCATGCTTATATATTCTTCTGTAATCTGCTTCTTGGGGAAGTTTGTACTCATCATTAATTCTGTGAAAGTCATCCTTGCTGATACAGACAGTTCTATTTCAGTCACTTTTGTTGCAATATAATACTACATTATCACATTACATTTCGCTATAGCATTATGTAACAATATAATATACATGACTGGGAATGTAGTCAGTCATATCCATGACTAGTAGAGTGCTTGTTTAGCATGCACAAAGCCCTAGGTTTGATCTTCAGCACCACATAAACCAGGTATAGCAGTACATGTTTGTAATCTTGGCACTTGGGAGGTAGAGGAAAGAGAATTAGAAGTTTAATGTCAGGGAGTTCGAGGACAGTCAGGGTAACTGAGACCCTATCTATAAAGAAAAAGAAGAAGAGGAGGGAAGGAGGAGGAGGAAAGAAAAAAAGGCGCATGTGAGTGTGTACATGTGTGTATGCACACATGACTTCTTGTCTACTCTACTAAAAGACATTCGTTTTTCTATGTTATTGCTGCAGAATAATTTCTCTAATATGCTAGGGGTCTTTCCATTCCCTGAAATGGTCACTGGCTGCCCAGTATCTAAGGCATGCTTTTCCTCTAGTTATAAGGAGTTATAACCCCTCTGGGGTTACTAAAGGACATAAAGAGGGCTCAATTAAACACTGATTACTCAGCATTTTCACCACTTACCAAACTATGATTCAAATTATACCTATTCATGATACTGAAGTTTGGTTTATTACAGTGGAAAAACCTATGGCATACCAAAATTGCATGGGAAGGAAAATCTTACCATCCATATTCTAATTCCATCTGCCAAGGAATACACCTGGGCGAACTCCTCATTCAGGGCTACTTTGCCCCCACTGTTTACTAGGGAAAGAAAGAGAGAGGAAGAGATTACATTCAGCTAGCACAATTCACTATTGCAGCATTAAGCTTCTGAATTTCCTAACATCCTCCCAACAGTTACAGACTGGGTATGGCAAGAGAGGCTTGGGAGAAAAATCATCAAATCATCAAGGCACAAATACCTAGACAGGTTCTCTATGTCACTTCAATCTAATTTTGTTCAATCTAACAATTTGGAAATGGCAGTGCTATTAAAGTACACAATGTAAAAAGTAAAATATAAAAAAAATTATTAAAGGTAAAGATTTTAAATACTAAAATTGAATTTAAAAATCTTTGATAAGGGGTTGGAGAGATGGCCGAGTGGTTAAGAGAACTTGCTGCTTCTGCAGAGGACCTGGGTTTGGTTCCAAGCACCCATATGTCAGATAACAACTGTTGGTAACTCCAGTTCCTGGGGATCTGTTGCCCTCTTTAGGCCATCATGGGTACTGCATGCTTATGGTTCACTTACAAAGTTGCAGGCAAAACATTCATACACATAAATTTTTTTTAATTTTAATTAAAAAAAATCTTTGATACGGGGACTGAGGAGATGTATTACAGGGTAAGAGTACTTGTTGCACAAGCATTAAGATCTGAGTTTAGATCTCTGGCCCCCCACATAAAAAATCTGGGCACCTATAACCCTAGCATTGTAGGAGTCAGAGACATGCTTGCTAGCCAACTAGCTTAGGTAGGGATAATGGGAAAATGATATGGGAAATAGTTTATGGTACATTAAATAAGAAAGTAGGTTATAAAACAGTATGAACAAAATTATCTCAGTTTTTAAAGGAATATATCTATATTTAAAATACAGATGACTATATCTCATGAATATATCTAAGGCCAGAGAGATATGTAGAAAAATGTAGACATAAGTACTGGGTAAGTGAAAAGATCAATAGCTCATATATATTTTAAGCTTGACTTTGCAAGTCTCTACATGAATGGGTATGCTTTTCAAATCAGAAAAATAATTCTAATTTTTTTTTTTAAAGATCTATGAAGTCTGCCTCTTCTCTTCATCTAAAACCCAAAAGCTAATATCCTAGAACACGGTGAGGCCCTTCTGTTATATGGTGTGTAATGAAGTAAATACTTCTTTCTGA
The DNA here is from genome assembly GCA_035773235.1 of Eospalax fontanierii. Lineage (NCBI taxonomy): Eukaryota > Metazoa > Chordata > Mammalia > Rodentia > Spalacidae > Eospalax > Eospalax fontanierii. The sequence continues at coordinate 48,126,551 of CM069531.1, read as the reverse complement.
AACCCTAGAATGTGCCAGGCTCTACATCAGGCACTGAGCACAATGCTGACAAAAAGACTTGGTCCCTGCCTCATGCAGCTTGGGCTCTAGTTGAAAATCTCCTCTTCTACTTTCCTACTTAAAAGGCTTCACACCATGATAGCATGGAATGAAGGGAACTCCAAAGAGCAGAAATAAGCCAATTTTTAGGTAACAGTGAGCAGAACAGCTGCACAAAGAACAGTAAATACAGTCAGTTTTGAAGAACTCTTGAATAGTTCTTAGAGATAACATATGCATCATAAAAAACTAAGATAAAATGTACCCCTTTCCCACCAGTAAGGAGAGCTAAGGATGTATGTAAGTGGTAGAGTGCTTGCCTACCATGTGCAAGATCCCATGTCTGATCCCGTGCACTCCAAAACCAAGCCAACAACAACAAAACAGTAAGGAAGGCATTTTAGAAATAATCTGTCTACAGTAACATATTTCTTGTTCCCATATTTGATCAAGTGTTTTTCTACTAGAAATGCACATGCGGTAGACACACAATTTGATCATTCCCGATCAGGACACCTTCTGTGTTCAGTTTTTAACCTACAAGGCCCTTATCCCTCTAATGAAAAGTCCCTCAAGTAACAAGGATGGTTCAGCTTCCTTGCCATACTTGATTACAAAAACATATACTAATTTCTTCCCCCTAAACCATGCTGGTCATCTTCCTGTATTCCCCAGTGCAGAGAGAAGCTCTTCTACATGTGATCCATGTCTCAAAGTGCTTTTATTTATTTGAGGAGTAATTAAGAGGTTTTGAAGTCAGGAAATAAAGCCTGCAATGCCAGAGCTAAAGGCCTAAGCAATACCGGTTCTAGTGATCATATCAACTATAATAACATAAGCAATAGTCAATCTGATAAAGGGAAATATTTGTTTCTGCTTATTTCATCTGCACTCGAAAGAACATGTACTCTGCCAAAGTGCTTGCGCAAACCCATACCACAGCTTTATGTAAGGTTTCAAATGTTTTTTCCCTGAGTAAAGATGAGTGTAAAGACTCTCCCTCTTTGTAGGCAATGAGGAAAAGAGGTGCAGAAATGTTGTCTGATCCCAATGAAGCTGAGTCTATGAGCTACATTTTCTTTCATTTAAACTTCCATGAGGATTCTTGATAAAGTACCTGCTAATTCTGCAAGTCAAGGTTAAATTGTCACACATCATAATCTGCTACCTGTAAACTGACCATGAATCTCTTGACTGATAAAGTAGAACAAGATTAAGTTGTAGAAATGGGTTACTATCCTTAAATATTTCTAAATCTTTACTTAGATGGGCCTTCTTAAACTTTAGCAATTAGCCTTCAGATCAAACATATTCCCTGTAATGAGTTACCATATTTTTGCAGCTTCTCATATAAATCTGGAGTGCGATACACCAGAGCAGCAAAGGTGGCGTTCACAGCTTGATCAATAGTGGAACCAGCAACTATATCTGTCTTTGGGGCCTGTTTTCTACATGCCTGTATGAATCCTTTGAAAAGTTCTGAATATGGCCCACAGAAGTTCTGAGCAGGCTCTGACTGGGCAAAATCAAGGAGAAAATGGCGGCAGGGATCATCAGGGATGTTCTTGACCTAAGAACATGAAAAACAAAAACAAAAAACAAAAAACCCATTGTGTGTAACATATTCATTTAAAGAAAAAAACAACAGACAAACAAAAAAACTACTCACTGAGCTCCTACTAGACCAAAGCAGAAGTCTAAATTTAAAATGGTGTATACTCTCAAAAAGTTTAAATCTATTTCGAAGACCAGACAGATATATGGGTTAAGGTGAACAAAAATAAAACTTAAGAGTATTAAAACTAGCACTACCATAAAGCATAGTATTATCCAGTGCCAAATGCCTAGAGGGGATACCCAGAGTTGAGAATTCAGAGAGCTCCTGGCAGGTTAAAGTAATTAAGAAAAGCCTCCTGGAGAACAAGGGCTTAGGGCTGGATGCTGAAGGACGAGCAGGCATGGCCCTGAGATACAACTACTCGAAGAGGTTAAGAGTCAGTGGGGAGACTGACCTGGCCTGAAGTCTCAGCTGGGGAGTGGTGGGAACTAGAGTCAGATAGGTAAGGTGAAAGGAGACTGTAGAGAGCCTTGACTGTCACACTGAGGAGTTTAGACTTCACCCTGTGGGCAACGGGGAGCCATTAATGGTGCTTAGCAGTGGAATGACAAGATAACACAGTGATTAAAAACAAAAACAAAAAAAACCTGGTAGGTCCCAATGCAATAATGCAGGTACAAGGAGAGGATTTAGATAAAGATGGAGATAGAGGAAACATCACAGATGAACATCACAAAGAAGAATCCACAGGGCTTTTAGCTGACTGCTTAGAAATGGCAAGAGCAAGGCAGGAATGAAGGGGAGGATAGGAAGAAGTGGCTAAGACCCGGACAAAAAACAGACATAAAGCAGTGTGCTGGGGAGACATTTTAGTTTTACACTTTGGAGCTAATGAGAGGCAGGATGGGAAATGGAAACACATAAAGGAAAGATGGAGATACTAGAGTCTGGGAGAAGAACTAGGGCTGGGAGCTGATATGTAGGAATTATTTCTACAGAGAGGATCATAAAACAGAACAGAGAGGATGAAGTCTTGGGGAGTTATGGTAAAGAAAAGGAAGTCTGAATAAAGCCTATCCTTTGAAGGAGGAGGAATAAGAGGACAACAAAGAAGGCAGATGGAATAATTAGTAAGAGAAGACAGTGGACTACCATGGACCAAAGGAAGAGAGGGTCTGCAGGGTAGATTTAACAGAGGCAATAGAGACTAGAAGAGGAAGAGCCACTAGATATGGAAATGAACCATGGGATACTTGGGAGGAGAGGGGAAAGGAGCTGAGGATTAGGAAGAAAAACAGAATAGAAAAGAGGGGGGAAGAGGAAAAGCAGAGAAGGCAAACTTGTTTTGTTTTAAAAACATACACCTGACTAAGTGCTACAGTTCAATGGTGAACAAAGGGACGACAGACATATCATCTGCTCTAAAGTGTGGCTCGGCAGGCCCTAGAAGTTTAGCCTACTTGTTTATGTAATAATACCAGACAGATTTACTGACTACTATTTCAATGACTGGTCATTCACTCCACACTTTTGAGCACTCATTGCATATAGGCCCCTGCTGCATACAATGGGGATAGAAATAAGAAGGGACAGCCTCTGCCTCAGGGAGCTAGCAGCCCCATGAGAGTGAGAAGATATAAGCACAATATTTACAACTTAAGGTAATAAATATTAGTCAACCTTTCCACCTAAACAGAAGGGTAAAAGAAGAGTAAATACCTCTTTCCCATCCTGGTGTGGGTGAGTGGGCCAGCTTGCTTCTAATTCCAACTCTGGACAAATCTGATGCCTGAAGACAGGTTTCCACAACGGAGAGTTCAGGACTGAAGCCATTTTTGCCTGTGGTACTGCCATGTTACTGCCTAACTCTGGAGATAGAAGGTAGCTCATGAGAGTACTATCTTTAATTCAGTATACTAAACTCTTTGAACTAACAAAAGGTTTGGGGGAAAAAAAAAACACAGCCTGGAGGAAATTCACTGACACTTTCCAGTATGGAATTGTGACACCTCATAAACACACACCATGAATCAACTTAAACCCTAAGTCCTGAATGCTGCTACTCTGTTACAAAGAGCCTCTGATGTAACTTGTCTGTTTGTGAACTGAAGGCAGAACATGTACCACCTCTTGGGCCTGATGGGAAGCCTCTCAGGAATACTAATGATGGAAAACACTCAGGATTTATAACCTAAACTTTATGCAAAATAATTAAACACTTATCCTAGATATAAATAACACAGAAATAGAGACAAGGTAGAATTAAATAAACGTGCTAATAATAGTCCTCTCTGAGTACTAGGAAGAAGGATGTTTCTGCTGTTCTTTGGGTTTTTTCCACATATCATTTTTCTATGACATTTTATTTTTGAAATTGGAAAAACTCAAGAAATAATACAGAAAGATGATAAAACAGAAAGATTTTTTTTCTTTTTGAGACAAGATCTCACTACATAACCTGGAACTCACTATGTAGATAGGGCTGGCCTTGAACTTACAGAGATCTACCTGCCTCCTAAGTGCTGGGATTAAAGCCATGTACTACTACTTATAAAACAGAAAGATTTATTTTACAAGTCTTTCAAGAGTTATTACAAGATTTATTCTCTATCTTTGAAGAACTTAATAACAAGTTAAATTATTTAGAATAAAGCCATATATATTTATATATCTATAGACTATATAAATATCCACTGAGAGGATATGCTGTTATTGAATTCTATATTTCTGTCTTCTGGCTGGAGTACACCTAAATCTATTAACAAAATAAAAGTGATCATGGTGCTGCTAAAACCCAACTCCATCCCTCATCCTTCCTCCACAGACAGAGAACTCCTCAGCACCCTTTGTGATAAGAGCTAAAGCCCAAGTCAGGAAATTTCCTAATAACGGTGTTAAAGAGACAGACTCTTCTGGTTTGGTTAAAGTAAACTAACAGGGAATACTGTCAATCCCTTTTCTGTTACTGTGTAAGAACCACCTACAAGAACAAGCCCTTGCTCTTCAACATGGTTGTGATGAGAAGGAAGAAGACAGGGCTTTGAACTTACGATGCACTGACTTGAGTGCCATGCACTGGGAAGCAAGGCGCCCCATCAGTCGGGAGACAAGAAGTTGTAAGTCTAACCCCCAAGACACAGCGACATCAGGCAGGCCGTAGGCAGTGACAGTGAACTTGTAGCCCCACTCATTGTTACTACTGTCAGAGTGAAAGAGGAACTGCAGCCGAGGACCATCCTTGAAGGTCACTTTCTAGAAACAAACAGAAGTCATGTAGCAAAACAGCTGAAGGGATATGTACTTCAGCAGTCAGCATGCTTTTTATGACTCAAGACCCAAGTGTAAGAGGAGTCTCTCTTTCTACAAGTCCAAACTACTAAAAGAGAAGGTGTGACTGAAGTACAAAACTGACAATTCTACTCACAAAGAAGCAAAACTGGGAGAAAATAACCAGTCAGCTCTGAGAAACTTTGGTGACCATCTGCCTACTACCTACTAAGTCGGTAATCATGTTTACTTAGGCCTCTGATCCCAGCCAAGAGCCCTGACAGCTGAGGTCAACAGTGAGAGGCAATTTGACCCTCTAGCCCAGAGACAAAGAAGATTTAACAGGGAGTTGAATTCTGGGCCCTTTTCCTGTCCTCAGTGGCCAAGAATGACAGCTCTATTGCCCTGAGGAATGACAAAAGGAAAGTTACTGCAAAAGAAGGTATTTCACCTGTTTCTGGGAATGCCACTCACCTTGGGCCATTTGTAAGTCCCAACTTTTGTGTCATAACGTGTCTTCCCACCTCTGGAGTCAGTAAATTCCAGATAATCGTACCTATGAAGGCACAGTCTCCGTTACTTCCCTTTTCTGGATTTTGGCCTACTGTTGCTTGGGAAAGAGCCAGTGAATCTTACCTTTTTTCAGTTTCGCACCTCTCATCGAATTCCACCTCAAAATAAGTTGCCCCTGGGCTAACAAAGACAGACACTTCATGGCAGTTATTTTCATAATTGTGGGCAGATTCCTTGGTCCATGTATGTAATACCACAGGCTGTTCTTGCTGCCATGTCTCCACATCCAGCTAGGCAGACAAACAAGTCAGGGAAAATGGTACACATGACTCCACCAAGGTCAGAACAACAGGCGGTTTATCAATACTATAGGTACATGAGTTCTGACAGCTCTGAGGAAGCACTGTGCAGACTAAAAGGCATGTATGACCTTGTAATTCATGTCCATCACTCAAGAGAGTACACACCTGCTTTTAATCTACTCAAGGAACTCTGTGACCAGCTTTTACTTTTGAGCTATGACAGAGCTATTTCTTATAAATCATTACTGGTATGAATTTTCACTGGGAAAAAAAAAAATCAACAAATTAGAGAATTTCAGGCCTTACGTAAATTCCTTTTTGGGATTCTGGTATATCTGAGACCTCTCCTCCCATCTCCCAACAGCTTTTTTTAACGTATTACATGTATATGCCTTTTCTACTACCATAGGGCTATTATGGGATGCAAACCAGATCATGAAAAAACTGTATACTAGAAAAGTGAAAGAGATACTTCTTTTAAATCTAATTTGTCTCTGAAGTCTTCAAGCTAAGTATCCAGTTATATGAATTTTACATAACTTCATATGCTATAAAATGATACAGCTTCCTGTGTGTCTCGTTTTTAATGTTGATTATGACAAATGAACTAGGATCAGATTTTCTGTCCTTGTTGGAAGTCACTGAGTTAAATGTGGAGACAGTCAGTGGTGTGTTCATTCAGTGCAATCACTCACTCCTGAGAGGAAAATGCAGTTCAGAGCTACCTCGAGTTACCTTGTTCAGGCCCCCTTCAGGGTCACTGCAGAGCTTCTTCAACAGCTCTGTGAGGGTACTGAATTCTCTCAGGAGTGTGCAGTGGGAAATGTCTAAAGTGCAGAAGTCTAGCAGGAAGATGACCTACAGGAAGATGAAAGGGATGTTTAGCATCCATTTCAGACTCTCTCTGGGATGACCACCCCTTTTGGCTTGTTATGAACAGCCCCCACTTTCTCTTACCAATTGACGAGCTGCCATGGAAAACACAGAATTACATAATTTTTCTACTATGGTTTTTCCACTATATTGTGACAAAAGGGACTCCAAAATCACTCTCATGTTTGCCAGAAACTGTCCCACATCTGCCAAAACATGAAACAACTAGTTAATATTTTAAATGGCAGAAACATCATTTGCTTAGTTGTCACCAAAGGACAAAGTTATAGAGGGATACAGAAGCTAAGGGTTCCACAACAGAAGACTGTTAAACATCATCTAAAAACTTCCCTCAGGGAGGGAAGCAGTGAAGGTTTTAGTGAAAGGATATAAAAGTAAGGGACCACCCCCCCAGGCTACTTTTCAAAGAAGCTGAGATAATCACATCTATAAATGAAGTTATGTCAGGCATGAAGGCACATGCCTGTAATCCCAGCACTATGAGGCTGAGGCAGGAGGATTAGGAGTTTGAAATCAGCCTGGGTTATATAATGAGACCCTGTCTCAAAGAGGAAGAAGGAAAAAAAAAATCAACCCATAGAACTAACTGTAATACAGTCATATGCACACTTGATACGTGAATAATTATCAGTTACTGAGGAAGAATCTTCTCAGAGTCAAATCCAGATGCCTGTCTGCGGTCACAGATTGTTGACACTCACATTTTTCTATAAGATCCATGGCGAGCTCTTTGGCTCCAGAGTCTGTGCTCTTGAGCTGCAGGAAGCACCAGGAGAGCAGGCTGCCTTGGACAGACCAGAACAGGGAGAAGAGCACAGAGCCAACTTCCCCATGGGCCCTACTGAGCATCAACAGCTCACACTGCAAGGAAACAGACAAAGTGTCCAAACAAGACCACTCACAGAATAGAGCCAGGGGATTTCTCTATGGGATCAGCTGTCACTGGCAAAACATGTATGAGGAATAGTCAACCCATGAGTGAACCAAGAAAGATGGCATTATGAAAATTCCCCTCCCCAAATGGTGTTTCTTCTACAGGACATCTCTCTCTGCACTCAGCAAGCTCAGCCCACAATTCCCTTCTTTTCTTATGTTTTCATATCTTCTCTCTCTCTCTCTCTCTCTCTCTCTCTCTCTCTCTCTCTGGTTCTTTCCCCTGAGCACTCAATCAAATCTCTCCTACCTTAAAATAATTATTCATGCTTCTAGGACTGTCTAACCATGATCTTTGTTCTTGGGACTGTTTTTAAAGGGTTACCTGATCTCTAGAGTTAAACTCTTGCATATAAGAGTCATGTGATATGTTTATATTGGCATCACTGTGGGATTAACAGTTCCAAGCTGGAACCAAATCATCTACTCCTCCAAAGTAAAATGGATAAATTATGACATATAGGGGCATTATTTAACATACCTGAAAATAAGTGACAGTACATGTATCAACATTAAAGAATGTTAAAAACATTGTTAGGTGAAACAAACATGTCACAGAAGATTGCATACCTATGTTTCTCTAAAGACAAAACAAACATGTTGTATAGGGATAACGAGAAAGAATGGAAACCACTAAATGAAATGATGGTGGCTTTGTCTAGAGGGGAAGACGGAAGGTGCACCATCAAAGGGCTAGTGGCAAGGAGTCTGGACTTCAGCCCTTAAATGGAGTTGTTTCTGTGGGTCATCCATTCATCCACTCTCTTCTGCATGTGCAGCTCATTTTAAAAAGTGCCTTCATTTACTGTAGTTTTGCTTCTGCCTCTCATTCTGTTGCTTCTATTCTCCACAGGCATCAGTTATCACCTGGAAGGCAGAGCTTCTCTCTGTACCTCATGCTCACTCTCTGACAGCATGACTACATGGTCAGCACCATCTGATCACATGCTTTCTGCTCTCAACACTGGGTTCCTCTACCACTGTATCTCCTGTGCCCAACATGGGGTCTTGGACACAGCAGGTATTCAGTGAATACAGGTGAATTTTAACAGACCTAGGAGAAGAAATTCAGGTAAGCAGTTCTGACCATCTTTATATTTTTTTCCTAATCCAACTCTACCTCTTTAGTAAAACTAGCAATAATTCAGGAAGCCATGTTAGCAGTTGAGTGATCTCCGCCTGGGAGTTCAGTGGCAGATCTGACTTCCTGTGTTACAGGTGAAGAGAAAGGGAAGACAAGATAAGCACTTGATCTCCAAGTGGTAAGGGTTATGGGAGAGTCTCTGGGACAAATGCCACCTCATTTCTCCATTTCCATCTTATAGCAAGTACAACCTAGTGGAAAGAGGGCAACATGCAGCGGGTGGGATAGCTGCGGTTTTCTTCCCAGGAGCCCTAGCATGTGACTATAGAGGAAGGCCTGAGGAAAGTGGGAGGAGCAAGAGCTTAGAAAGGCTTCACAGTTTGTGGAACTGGCAGAACTGAGCCAAGCTCCAAGAGAAAGGAAAGGTGTGAGAAACGCAGGAGTAGAGATGGAGATAAGGATGAACTGTGGCCATCTGGGGTGAAGAGCACACATTGATGAGGAACAGGTTACAGTGAACATGTTAAGGAAGACTCAGACATGAGCAGAACAGTCTGCAAATACAACAGAAAGTACAAAGCAAAAGAGAAAATGAAGCATCACCAGGAGCAGCACAGTATAAAGAACCAACCAACCATGCAAACAAATAAACAGTAAATAAATAAATAAAAATAAGACAGCTAAAGAGAAGATACAAGTTATCTTAAAGCCCACATCTCCAAATATCTCAGGGATGGAGGTGTGGATTCTCCTGCCATGAGATCTCTAACTGGTTCCCAGAGTTATCAAACAAGGTAGTACAGGATGGATCTCCTCAGAATTTCCTGGGGTGATTGGTAAAAATACTATAGCTCTATCCTTAGAGATTCTAAGTCGGCAGCATAGAGTGAGATCCAGAAATCAAGTTTTTATAAGATAATGCTGATTCAGTCTAAGAAGCACAAACTTTAAAAAATATCATTAGCACAAGATAAAGAGATCTTAGATTTGATAGTCTGAAAGTTCATTAATCTTAATTTCATTTTAAAAAATCAAAATAGGAATTTCACTTAGTATAACAGTTTCTAGTTCCATCTGTTTACCTGCACATTTCATAATTTCATTTTTTCTTACTGCTGAGTAGAACTCCATTGTAGAAGTACACTGGGTACAAATGCTTGATTGGACAAGACCTAGCATGTAGGATGGAATGCACAAGGTCTGGTAGGAGAAGGAGCTTGTGGGGCACAGATGGGAGGGGTGTCTAAATTTGATTAAGAACTATTGTATGAAATGCATAGAAGCATAACAAAAAATCTTTTAAAAACTCTCTTAACTTAAAAATTAAAGAGAGAGAGAAAAAAAAAAAAGTCAAAGTAGACGCTAAAGAGATCTGCTCTTCCAGAGAACCAAGATTTGGTTCCTAGCACCCATGTTGGGGGCTCACAACCACCTGACACTTCAGCTCCAGAAGACACTACAATCTCTTATGCCTCCACACTAGCATGGTGTACATTCACACAGATATATACATGTAATACACACAAAAAATAATAAACTTGGGGATGGCTCAGTGGTTAAGAGCACTGGCTGCTCTTGCAGAGGACCTGTGTTCAAATCCCAGCATCCACATGGCGGCTAATTATCATCCTTAACTCCAGTTCCAGGGGGACCAATGCCCTCTTCTAATCTCCATGGGTATTGCACAACATGGGTGCAGTTACAGACATGCAGGCAAAACACTCAAACTCATTAAAAATACATAAATAAAATATTTAAAATAATAATAAATGTCAAAGCAGTTTTCCAAAAACTCCCTTGCTGGTCTCACTGACCAGTACTACCAAGGATATAATCTATCCCTCTCTGTTCACAGAACAAGCACACCTCACTGAGGTAAATAAGACTCCCCTAACTTGTTTGCAGGACTGGCTGGGAAACCTCTCTGTGTTCATATGAAGCAGTCAAGCATGGTGACTGTCAAATCCTAAGCTCCTAAAAGCATGAAATAAAGAAAACAGGAAGGCGATCATGAGATACCTCTCGAGCAGCAACAGACAGGAGGGTGTTCATGACTGCCAGGACTTCGCTGATGTTTGTGCTGACCAAGTCACTTTTCTCAGGCAAGAGTAGAAGACCTCCTGGATCTTTATCGCTAAAAAGACATAAGCTTGTCAGGACACTTGGTTTCAGAAAAGAGATTTCTGTTTTCTACCTTGAAAGATTCCAAGAAAGAACTTAAGACAGATTTCAGTGTTAGGGAGGTCAGAAGAATAAGCTAGGGTTCCAGCTGGGAGCATGCCATTGTCTGCAAATGCACCATTCCAGTAGCACAGATTAATAGACTACTTTGGCCTCCAAAGTGAAATACACCTGATGTCATGAGTGGTAACTGAACAATCCAGGCTAACAAGTCCCATGTCCTAAGTCTTCACATGACAGCCCCAGGCCCTGTCACCATCCTTGCTATTGATTCTGAAATACTTTATACAAATAGTCTTAATTCTGACATTCATCAAGGTATAGTCTGACTTGCAGGCAACTGCACAGACTTTTAGTTGCCCCCTCCTTTACAGGAGTGTGTACTTCCATTAATGCACATACAGACCCATTAACATTTTTGGTAAGGATAAAACCCTCCCAAGTCCTCTGTTCCTGACATTCTTCTTTCTGCAAACTAATATTCTGTGCTTATGTAGAATTTTTTTGTTTTTGCTTTATTTGTGTTTTATATATGTGTAGAGGCCAGAGGACAACTTTTGGCATTGTTCTTCAGACATTGCCCATTTTGTTTATTTGAGAAAGGGTCTCTCATTGGCCTGGGACTTGCCAGGTAGGTTGGGCTAGCTGGCCAGCAAGCTACACAGATTCACCTGTTTTTGCCTCCCTAGCACTGGGATTAAGTGCATAACACCATGCCTTTTTATTTTTTTAATTTTTAGTATGGAATCTGGGGATCAAACCTAGTCCCTCTTGCAAGGCAAGCACTTTACCAACTGAGCTATATCCCTGAACCCTGCTTTTTTAAAATTATTAATTAACTTTTATCTTATGTGTGTGAGTGTTTTGCCTGCATATATGAGTACATCATATATGTGCAATGCCTGCAGAGGCCAGAAGAGTGTTGGTTCCTCTGAAACTGTAGTTACTCACAGCTGTTAATTGCCATGTGGTGCTGGGAACCGAATCCTGGTCCTCTGCAAAAGCAGTCAATGCTCTTAACTTCTGAGCCATCTCTCCAGCCCCAATTTTTGTTTTTGAGACACGGTTTTTGAGGCAGAGCCTAGGCAGGCTTGGAATTTGCTATGTGGCCCAGGTTGGCCTCAAACTCCCAGAGCTCCTCCTGTCTCAGCTTCCTAAGTGCTGGAATTACAGACACATGCCACCACACTGAGCTGTAGTCAGTTGTAATGTAGTTGAGCTCTCAGACTTGAGTGCAGGACCCAGACCTTCTTTGGCTTTAGTTTTTATCTTTAAAACTCCCTTAGAAATAGAAATATTCAAAGAGATACTCAATGGAATCAACTCAAACTTGTCTTATAATGATTAAGCCTACTATTCAATGAATATTTCAGTCATACTTGGTCTAGTATAACTCAATCCAGAAACTGAACTTTCTAGAAGGACAGGGAAAGCAGGACTCCTAAAGAAATGAAAGTAACGGATAGCTAAAGAAAATAACTCTGCAAAGATTCGACTCTTTGACAACTGAAGAGAATCAAACTTACCTAAAATATGTGCACAGTGAACGGAAAGTGAACTGCAGAGACTGCCTGTGTTCATGCTCAGTGACATTCTTCTAAAAAAGCAGAAAATGTACACTTAGAAAATCTATTCCATAAGCTTTTAGAGACTTTAGAACAGGACAAAATACCACCACCCAATGGATCACTTCACAGCACCCAACTAAACCCTGGTTCCAGAGCTAGGAGGAGACAGAAGCAACCATCTACCCATAAGATGGCAGCTCACTGCCAAAGGTAACATCCATCAGCTTTCCTGCCAGAAAGGCTTTATTCTGGGAAAATAATCTCAAAAACAAGGAACAAAATACATTTCTTGTGAGCTTTTTGGTTTTAAACAAAGTCAAAGCTTCCCCCTCCTCCTGCATGTTTATAATCTGTGGTAATAATTATAGGAATTAGACCTCCTATCAGGGCTACTGGGCTACTGTGTGGAGGTCAAAGGACAACTTGAGCAAGTAGGTTCTCTCCTTCTACTATGTACATTCTGGGGACAAACTTAGGTTCTGAGGTTTGGCAACAGGTACCTTTACCAGCTGAGCCATCTTGCCAGCCCTTGAACCTCTATTTCTATGCAAGGCACTGAGGGGTATTCCAGAGGACTTAAGGTGTAGACCCCTGCTTGGCACTGAAGGGTGGGGAGATAAGACATGGTCACAATGCATCTGGGTAACATGGAGAAGGACTAGGTAGGGAAGAACCAACTGAGGATTAAAACCTGGGGCTGATGAGATGATTCATGTCCTGTCCTGTCTTTGCAGAGAATCCAAGTATGATTCCCAGAATCCACTTTACGTGGCTCACAACCAAAACACCTGTAACTGTAGCTCTAGGGGGATAAGATGTCTTCGGCCTCCTCGGGTACTAGCACTTATATACACACCCACACATACAATTTTTTAAAAACTTAGTGTTTTATTTTTTTCAGTCACATTCATAACATTTATGAATAGGTTAAGTATCTACTTCAAAATGACACTGGGTAGAAAGGGGGATGGAAGAATAGGTGAGAAATTATAGGCATAACAAGATCAGCCTAAGTTTGTCATCACTGAAGTTAGGTGATTAAAGACATCTGGAGGTCAGTAGGATTTACTATATAATTCATTTTAATATTTCTCCTAATTTGGGAAAGAAAATTTGGTTGTAGGCAAGTCATAATGACGGAAACTATACTATGCCTAAGCAATAGGACAGGCTATGAAATATAGATTGAGCACAGTATAAGTCCTTAAAAATCTGTGTCCCACATAAAGCTTTGTATAGTGTAAGCATCAGAAAACATGTCACATACCCAGAGAAAACAGACTAACAGATCTCATCCTAACTGAAATTCAGCAATGGAATCCACACTTTTGTTACATAATTACCATCATGGTGAAGAGATGGCTCCTCCGGGTCTGTCGATCAGGAAAGAAGATGGCAGCCCCATTGAGAAGGGTGTTCCTGACTTCTTGTTTTAATATCTCCATGGGAATGGAGTCTCCATCGGCTCTGTCTACCACTAATGAAAAAAGAACAATGAAGTCAACTCTAATAGAGTCCATTGATTCACTAACTACATATCTGCAATAACTGGGTTACAAATTCACTTTTTTGTAGTTTGTACCAAAGCAAATAAATATTTTTGTATAGTGTAGGCAGTATAATTTATTTTTTATTTATATTTAACTAAAACAAAGACCATACATACAAGTTTTTATTTCATTATTTGTTAAGATTTACATTTTAAAAATTGTGTGTCTCTGTGTATGTGTATGCAGGTGCCCTCAGAAATCAGAAGAGGGGATCAGATCCCCTGAAGCTGTTGTTACAGGCAGTTATGAGCTGCTTGATATGGGTGCTGGGCACTAAACTCAGGTCCTCCCCAAGAACAGCACCTTCTCTCCACTGTTGAACCATGTCTCCAGCCCCTCTGTTTTTCTTTCTTTCTTTCTTTCTTTCTTATGGGTACAAGTGTACTGTCTGCATGTAAGTGCACCTGTGTTGCACAATGCCCGTAGAGGTCAGAAGAGGGCATCAGATCACCTGGAACTGGAGTTATGGACAGTAAGCTACCATTTGGGTGCTGGGAATTGAACCTGGGTTCTCTTCAAGAGCAGCCAGTGCTCTTAATCGCTGAGTCATCTCTCAAGCCCTCTTCTCTGTTCTTTTCAGACAACACTTAGCAAAGCCTTAAAAATACCATCAGTTGGTGGCATGTGTTTCATCCTCAATTCATTATTACAGTCTCTCTCTCAATCTATTACCCTCATCCCAGTATCTTGGATGAAATTACGGTTGAACAGTGTGACAGTAATTACCTTCAATATAACACAGCTGAATATCTGAAACTAGCAGGCAGTCATCTAATAAAAAACAAATCCTGAACTCAAAATAGTAATTCAAAAGGTATCAAACAAAATGCTCATGATGTTGGGGTGGCAGGTCAGGTTGCAGAGTGCTTGCCTAGGATGCTGGAGTTGATTCATTCTCAGCACTACATAAAACCAAGTATAGTGGCACCTGCCTATAATCCCAGACCTCGGGAGGTAGAGGCAGTAGGTTCAAGGGTCATCCTCAACTACATAGTGAGCTATAGTGAGCTATAGTGAGCTAGAGGCCAGGTGGGAAACATGAGAGCCTGATTCAAGGAGAAAAAGGAAAGGAAAAGAATGCTCATATTCCATAGCAATCCTTTTCTGCTTCACATGCTCCCTGGATCCCTCATAGAGCAAGAGGCCTGTGGCTACCAGCACAGTCCCATTCAACAGGCACATCCCAGCCCCTACCATCACATAAGTGTGTGTACAGCTCCTTGGCAGCCTGCACTCCCTCAGGGCACTGGGCTGCAGGCTTCTCCTCGGAGGTAGCTGGTGTGTCTCCCTGCAGCACTGAGAAGCAGCTCTGGAGGAGCTGCAGCAGCAGGGTCTGGGCACAGATGCATTCTTCCCTCGGGCTGCAGAAGGACAAAGAATATAAAAGAGCAGAAGGGCAAGTTACTTTCACCTCTAAAGTCACACAGCTGTCTACAAAGGACTTTCCTTAAGACACCAAGTTCAATAAAAGGAACACCAAGCAAGAAGCTGGGTAAAGCACAAAAAACACTACCAAAGTCTTAAACCGCAGACCCTGTCTTGACTCTGCCCACTGGGGAAGGAAGATCATTTCTGATCCTACTTCTTCAGGAAACAAACTGTATCCCTTATCCAAAGTGCTGGGAAGTAGAACAGAAGAGTTGCCAATTTTGGAACATCTGTGTATATATATAAAATGAGATCTCTTGGGGATGAAACCCAAGTTTAAACATGAAATTCAAGCTGGACATGGTAGTGCATAGGAGCACTGTGGAGGCAGAGGCAGGCTCATCTCTGAGATTGAGACCAGTCTGGTCAACATAGTCAGTTCCAGGCTATAAGGAAAACACACACACACACACACACACCAAAAAACCAACATGAAATTCATGGGCTGCAGGGATGGCTCAAGGTTAAGAGTGTTTTCTCCACAATCATGAGGACTGGCAGATTTCAGCATTCATGTAACAAGCCTGGCACGCCTATAAATTTGTATAACCAAGAGAGACAGAAACGAGGATTGTGGGCTTGCTGGCTTCCAGTCTAGCTGAGAAAATATAAGTTCCACGTTCAGGGAGAGACCTGGCCTCAAAGGAATAGTCGAATGCCTTCTTCTGGCCTCTGCATGAACAAAAGGCTACCCACATATGCACATAAATTCACACAGACATATATGTACACACAAATATTTTTAAACCATTAATTTGTTTTTTACACGTTATATACTCACCTTGAAAGTAATTTTATGTATTTATTTTTAAATTTTTATCATTTTTAATTATGTGCATACATGTGATTCTAATTAAGTGCATACATGTGGGAGTATATGCACATGAGCACAGGTGCTCACAGAGGCTAAAAGAGGGCATCAGAGCTTCTGGAGCTGGACTTACAGGTGAAGTCTGTGCTGGGAACTGATCTCAGGTCCTCTGGAAGAGCAGCAAGTGCTCTTAACCATTAAATCATTTCTCTATCCCTGAAGGTAACTTCAGGTACTTTTTTCCCCCTTTTTTACAGTGCTGGGGGTTGAAGCCAGGACCTTATGAATGCTAAGCAAGCACGATGTCACTGAGCTACAGCTCAAGTCAGTTTTAGTTGCATTTTTACTGTGATTCATGATATGAGATCAAATGCAGAACTGCTCACCTATGGCACGCAAAGGTTTCAGATTCTGGATTTCTGGATTAGAGATGCTAAATTTGTTCTTAGAAAATTGTGAGAATAATCAAATAAGAAAATGTTTGTGAAAATGCTTCTTAAATATTTTACAGAAATCTGAAGTGTTATTTTCAAGAATCAAATCTATCAAATCAGAAGAATACATACTAATATGAAGCAAAAATTTCAGAAAGAAAAAAAATGTCCATTTAAAATAGCAAAACCCAGTCTTTTCAATACCTTTTATGATTATCAGCTTATAACAAATTCTGACTTACTTTTCCTTTAATTTACTATAAAAATTCCAGAAGATCTGCAAATCAAGACCCGTGAAGTCCAGAAAAGATTTATATTTTAAGCCACTTTCCTTCTGCTGCACCTAAAAAAATAATAAAGACCAGAAAAAGCAAAAGTGAAAAATAAATTCAAAGAAATACTGGAACGTCTCATTTATTTGTTATTGTTAAGGGGTATGATAAACCTACCTGAGTAAAATTCCCATATAACCATTATTTTGAACTACTAAGAAACGTGTGTATGCATATACAGTATATAAGTACATGTATATATTAATCTACAGATATACAAAACACTTCTAACATGCATATATCCACAAAGGCTCTCTGGTTCTATAAAACATAAGTCAATTTTGACTTGATGCTACTGCTGCCCAGGACTTTACTGAAGTATATCTGACTTTGGTACCTGTGGGGTTGTACTTTTGCTGTCAACTTTGTCACTATTCCTAGGTTCCTCCCTCTTTTGTGCTATGATAGGAGCTCTTGGCAACAAAACCCCCAAAAGGCAATATGTACACTGAGTCATGGGCCTCGGAATGTACAGAGCAGAAAGAAAGCTAAGAATGGACACTTTTGTACACATGCACGAAGGTGCCACCGAAGTAAGCCACATACTCCACACTAATGGCTATAAGACTCCCTTTGAGTGAACTGTTACTATGTTTTATTAGTGACTATAAAACCAGCATCAAAATAAAAAATAATTTCAAATCCTGACAGCTTAGTCCATTGAATAAATGAAATTCAACTAACTTTGGAAGTAAGTCTCAGACTTAGAGAATAAATCCTATGACGTTGCTTTGTTTAGCTCCCAGGCAAACATAAGTGGAGATCTAATCCAGGAACGCTCACAACAAAGGCCACATGCCATGTTCTTTCACTAGTGCCATACCATCTCATTCTCCCTAGGCTTTTCATGTTATCATCCATCCTGAAGTCTGCTGTGTTTACTTCAGAGGGAGCAGGTTTCACTGGCTTTCTCTTGATATTGTCATTTATTTTTTCCAGAGGAATGTTGTATCATAATGGAGGAAACTTTACCAAGTCATGGGCAAGCTGCTGGATGAACTGCAAGGTCCTGAGGAGCAGGGTGGCTCCACAGACACTCTCTGTGTCTTTTCTGCAGTGGGCACAGAGGATGTTCTGCTCTGTCTCTGCCCTTGCAGGCCGGAGGTACCCACTGATGCTCAAGCCTTGCACGCCCAAGCGCTCGGCTGACTCCTGACGGGTGCAGAGGAACTTCACCATCAAATACTAGAAAAAATAAGAGAGATCTAAGAAAAGGGCTCAGAATTCCCAAATACAATGAAAGAGGAAAGAGAATCTTTTTAGGAAAGTCCCCCTTGATTTTAATAATTTATCAGGTATCACCATGCCCAGCACTGGAGACACAAAATATAGTAAATTCAGTAGTCAGTATCTACAAAAAAAAAAAAAAAAAGAAACGCAAACACTGAATGAAGAGCCAGGTAAAGAGTATAGTCAAAGAAATGATCCCCTGCAAGGCAAAAGCCAGGTAAAAACAAGACAAGTACATTTTCCCTTTGACATAGACATTTTGAGATTAAAAAAAAAAAAAACCAGTTAATGCCCTAAGGAATCACCTCAAGTCCACAACTGACACATGCAATTCATTTGCTGAGAGTTGAAGAAACAGTCTTGGCTGTGCAAAGCAAAACCATTTTCAAAGACCAACTTTTGTGCAAACTCTTTTTTATATTAAAAGTTCCTTTCGTAATGGCTTTGATGTGTTTTATCATTTTATTTTTTATATTTTATTTATTTGTGTGCGGACACATGGTATGCTTGTGAAGGTCAGAGGACAATTTTCAGGAATCAGTTCTCTCCTTCCACCATGTGGATTCTGGGGCTCAAACTCAGGCAGGCCATCAGGCCTTTATCTGATGAGTCATCTTGCTGGTGGGACCTTTTATACTTCAACTGATAATACTATGTACAAACCCTGAAGATAGTTCTGAATTCTCTTTATTTAGTCTAAGATTTAAACTTGAGGTAAAGAAAAATATATTACATAGCCAGCTACTTCTGCCAGAGTCATGGAAACAAACACGTCTCTCTTGCATTTATGCCTTATGCTCACTGTTGTCAAAGGAAAAAACGTAACTCTCTTGCATAAGCCTTCCATTTCTAGCACTTGGCATGACTTAACTCTCTGCTCTTTCCAATGAAGCCTTCTTTAGTGAATTACGGGCTGAGTTAAATCTCCCTTTTTCACAGTCCATTATCACATTTATCTTTTCCAGCAGACTAGGAACTCCCTGGAGGGACCCTGCTCTGGGGTCCTAGTGTCAGCTCAGGGCTGGTGCACAATCAGCAGTTATTTGTAGAAGAGGAAAGTGGGTGAATACGTTAAGGTTAGACTTGCTGGTACTTACTTTGGCAACTCTGCATTGCTGCAACTTGACATCTGCTTCATCCCACTCTTCTTCCAGCTCAAACCAGCCAATCGGATCATCCTCTCCAAGGTCATCAGATGAGCAACCAATCCTGTGAACACAAGGGTAATCACCATTTTTTATTTCTAAGCTTCTCCAGCATCTGATAAGCAAGGCCTCATCCAAATGGCATTTAGCTCATAAAGGAAACCTGTTGAGTAACACCCAGGGACAGGGTATGATACCTGGTACCCTCAGAACACACAAGGTAGTTGGTCTTAACTGCCTCTCCTTTTCCCACACATTTCATTGGTGAATTAGGAACTATGTCAGGCCACATAAACTTGGGAACTAAGGAAAAAGTTTATTTCTCTAGATAATGGCTTATCTGAAGAATGAGAACCAAAGCCAAACACTTCCAGAGAGGTGTAGGAGTGAGGTACCATGGTCAGTGCTTCTGGAAAAAAAATCAAAGGAAAAGCAGAATTGACTTCTTTTCCATAAGTCTGACTAACATGTATTTGACCAGCCTGAGTTGAGGGCCATTATAACAGCTGAAGGGTAGAAGCTTAGGAGCTTTTAGGTTCTAGAGATCCAAAATAGGAAAATCCCAGCCTGCACAGATCTCCAGTTCTTAGGAAGTGCTTACAAGAAAACATTCTAGCCTTGAAGCTGAAGCATAACCATGTGTCACTATTTTTAAGCACTGAACAGGTAAATGTTGCTCTATCCTAAGGAATTAAGTGAGAAAGATGAGAAGCAGAAACTCTTTTCAAGTCCCATTTCTAAAACCTCACACTACTTGGCTTTTGACCCAGCTACTGAGTTAGCAGCAGAGAGTGGTCTCTACGGCTATGACAAGCAACCACAGACAACTATGAGAAGAAGTAGAGACACCCCAAAGTAGGTTATAGAACAATTGAAAGACTTGTTCTCTTCTTCACATATGACTTTATTGGCATAAAGTTTTTGTGACATAGATGACCCCATCAGGAATGTGGAATTTGCTTAGCCCCAAACGTAAATGAGTCTCATCCATAATGCATGTTTGAGGAAGTTAAAATATATTATTTGATGACTAAGGATATAGTTCAGTAGCATAGCACTTGCCTAGTGCATGTGTTGTCCTGGTTCAACCTCCAGCTATACATCCCAGGCCAGTCTTGAACTCTCAATTTACCTTCCTATCTTCCTGCCACGTGTCTGGCAGAAAATCTACTCTTTATGAGTCATGAAGAAAATGTCTGCACTATAAAAAGCTGGCAAAGAGTCAGAGAACACAGAGGCAACCTCGCTCACTGAACACTGCACAGTAGGCAGGACTTGAATATTAATCCTCTTACATATGCCCAAGAGCCTAACAGCTGACCCTAGAGTATATTGGCAGGACAAAACAACAACAAAACAGACAAGCTATTTTTATTTCCAAACTGGAAAGGAACTTATTATATGTAGGCCAACTAAATAAGGATTTAAGAGGCTAGAACCAGATGCAACCATTGAAAGAGTTGTGAATAAGCCTGTATTAAAGTTAAAAAAAAAAAACCTGGTCTAGATAAGACATGAAAGACCTTGTTTGACAGAAAGTTTAGAGGAAAAGACCTATTTTAGTATGTCCTAAGAGTGGGACATTGTTGCTTAAAATTAGGTGTTCCCTGTAGCTAGTATTCAAAAAGAAATCATGCCAGGCATGGTGGTAGATACCTGCAATCCCAGCAATTGGGAGGCTGAGACAGATAGACTTCTACATGTTTGGCCAGTCTCGGCTATACAAGTTTCAAGCTAGGGAGACTAGTAAGACCCTGTCTCAAAAAGCAAACCAAAATGAAGGAGGAGGAGATAGAGGAAAGAAAGAAAAGAGAGAAAAAAAAAAAGGTCTTAGGTTCTCCCCATAACTACTGAATCAGAATTATACTTTAAAAGATCCCCTGGTGGTTCATATACACATTAAAGCCTAAGTAGTACTGTACTGGGTGATATCTAAAGACTTCTGTTAACTCCAAAACTCTATTGCCTGTGAAATACAGCAGTACAAGCAGCAAGTCCAAGGCTCTACTCCACAAGCTGTAACCTACAAGCAGCAAAAAGGGGGGCAACACTACCTGAGCAGTCACTAATGACCTCTGTGGTATGTCTACCTTGAGCCTCATCTTATTGATTACTGGGTAACACTAACACCATAGGCATTCCCTGCTTTCTAAGAGTACAGCTTGCTTTGCCCACTAATCTCTGGCTGAGTTTTCTCTATTGCCTCTTAAATACTGGTGTTGCTAACCAAGGTGACTGATGTCTTTCCAGCAGGCAATCTTCTAGATCATCTCTTTAATCCCCTTCTATCTGTGCTATTTTGTTGTCTGAGACAGTCTCACTCTGTAGGCCAAGCTGACCTCAAACTCTCAGGAATCCTACTTGAGTAACCTGAGTACAGGGACTGCAGGCATGAGCCACCATACCTGGCTCCCACATTTTAAATGACCATTTCAATGACTGTCATGTCTGTCCCGGGAGCATAAGAGTGTCTCCTAGGCTGCTGACCTGTTTGTCCTACTGGCTACTGGCCATCTCAAAGGCTTTCAGAATGTTCTAGCACAACTAACATGGAGCTCATCACCTTCCCATTAAACCTGCTTTTCCCTAGGGCATTTTCTATCCCAAAGAAAGGCACTATTAAGTTTCTCACCTGGCAAGCCCCAAATCTCAGACTTGGTGCTGCCCAGGACTTCTTTCTTCCCTTGTTCTCTAGTTCACTGTCCCCAGGACCTGCTGCATCAAGCTATCTTGCTCTATTGCTGCAGATACAGAGGCTGTGTGCTGATCCAGATCACTCCCATCTTTAGCTTCCTCGGCAACGTGGCAGATTCCTCCTATGACCCCCTCCTCTCTGTTTGCTGTCCTCTATTCACACTGCTATAGCATGAGCCTGGGTAGCTCTTCTAAAATACATACCTGACTTTCATCTTACTCTCAATTCTCTACATCATGCTCCACCCTCCTGCCTGCTTGCTTCCCCAACATATACACATGCTTTAAAGAATAACTGAAGGCCTGAAACTTCTACTGACCTGGTCTCTCCCAGATCTCCAGCTCTGTCCCTCATCACTCTTCCTGACAGAATACCTCAGCCATATGACCACCTGCTCCAGCAAAGTGGTCAGGCAAAGGCCCCTGGTGCCTGCTCTTCCCTGTTAGACCATCCTCTTTTACTTCTTCCAGCAGCTTCTTAACTGTAACTCATTCTTCAGAAATATCACAGCATCACTTGCTGGTTCAGGAATACCTTCCCCATCAGGTGAAAAGCCGTCTGCTCCCAAAGTCTCCCACATAGCATTCTTTACACAGTTGACTCAGTCTTCTGGCAGGAAGGTCTCTAAAGTAGAGGCTCTACCACTTTCCTCACTGCAGGACCTTCAATGCATCAGGCCTAGCATATAGCAAGTGTTTACTAAAAATCTTCAGTAAAAGCATGAACGGCAGGAAGTGAGTTTAAGACATGGATAAATTCCCAGTGGTCAGATAAGATGCAGGCTGCACCTAACTGAGACCTGGCTCACTCCCCAGTCATTTTGAAGAGGTGTGACTCTAGTGACAGAAAAGGCCAAGTAAGAAGCTAAGAACAAACTAACATTCATCTTTGTCCGTTCTGCTAAGAAGTAATGAATGTGTATGGCCCCTGGAGTGGTTACCAGCACCTGCTCTATGAAATAGTTTGTCAATAAGAGAAAAGATACATTCATACGGAACACACAGGATTCTTGCTCTGCTCTGTACCTGCTTTTTACGAATTGCCTGAGTTCCTGAAGCTTCCATTTGTCATAGTTTTCAAACCGTTTGAAGTGTTCTTCTGCATGAAACTTATCAGAAGGTGAGTTATAGGCAAATACCAGCCCACACTGGGCACCAATGCCACCACGGCGAACCTAGAAACAGAGATCGGATGGAGAACATCAAAGGGGCCAAAGTTCTGTAGCTGTTTTATTTCCAATAAATACAGCTAATGTCAAGATGAAACCAATGAAAATATATTTAAATATATTAATTCCTGAAAAAGTAAGAAAGTGACTTCTCAAGAAATGGTCCTTAGTTTTCTCATTCTTCACAGTCACGTAATGTAGAGCTTTAACACAAGTAGTCTTTGTGACCCTGTCCTCTGTTTGAGGCCTGACACAGAGTAAATAACTGCTGCATACCCAATGAAAATCAATGGCAAGGACCTCTGAAATGTAATCCAATTCACTTTTTAAAAAAGCAGTATTACTGCTTAAAGAAGGTAGCAGGGAAATTACCATAATTCTGATCTGTGTAACTTGGAAGGCAGATTCAGTTCCTGTAGAAAAAATAGTACTTGCTCTGGTTTTTCCAGTCTCTGTAAGAAAACCTAAGAAAAGGAAAAATAAAGTTAGGATGACCGAGTCACTTTTATAGCCCTTAGATCTATTATCAACAAGGGGTAATCTAGCCTACCTTTGTGATACTTAGACAAAAATACCCCTTTGAACAGAAGTGACACCCCCACCCCGAAAAAGCCTTAGGCAAACAGAGCACTGTCTAGGCAGTTCCCCCATACACACAGGGCCATAATCTTCTGATTGTGATTTTAAATCAAAGAGATAGAAGACTGCATGATCAGTCATCTTCCTAAGTTATCCCTAAACCCATGACTCATATTTGACTGGGATGATAAAGACAATCAAGCACAGTGGCTGAGAAAGGAATTGGTTAACTTTAAGAACACTCAGTCAGGAAAGATTATGGAAGACACTGAAATGGAGAAAAAAGATTACCAGGCATCTCGCACATTCTGAGTTATCTCCATTTTTCTGGTCTCTAAGCTATTCTATAATTGTGTACATTGACTATTGATAGTAATATGAGTGATTCTTGCCCAAAGAATAAAAATTGAATTCCACAGAAATGCAGTTGATTATTCCTTACAGATATTGAGCAATTTTGTATCTAATTTCAGCATTCCCATTGGTCTGTGTGTGTTTTATGAATTCTCCTTTGAATTCTTGGTAATATTTTACTGGTTCTTTCATTAATTAATTAAAAAGCCTGACATATAGCTATACAATTTATAGATACACAAGAGTTATTAGATAGCCTTTTGTTGCCAATTATCCCTTTAGTTTGTTTTGTTGTTGCTGTTTTTGTTTAAACAGGGTCTCACTCTCTAGCCTTGGCTGTCCTGGAATTAATTATGTAGACCAGGCTAGTTTCACACTTGCTGACATCTGCCTGCCTCTGTCTCCCACATGTACCAATTATCTCTTAACAATTCACAAAAAGGTCTTCTATTAGAGCCACAGTCTCTCCTCTCTTCTGAACTTCTGTGAATGCTGTTATCCAAGTACCTGCTCAAGTTAAGTGCTTAAATGAGCTTTTTTCCTGGGACCTTGACCTGCATTCAACTATTCTGCTTGTGAAGGTCAAAACACTGAAACAAAGTTCATGTTCTTATTTAATCTAAACAGAGGCTGTTGCATGATCTGACTTAATCAAATAGCGGCATTGTTTACATTTTCAAGAAAGTATAGTGGGAGCTGGAGAGATGGCTCAGGAGTTAGGAGTACTGGCTGCTTTTCCAGAGGATCCAGGTTTGGTTTCCTGCACTAACATGGCAGATAATAACTGTCCATAAAACTATAGTTCCAGTGGATCTGACACCTTCTTCTGGCCTCTGCAAGCATTGCATGCACAGGTGCACTTATATACATGCAGGCAAATACTCATGCACATACAATAAAGAAAAAACTTAATAAAATAAAATAAAAAGAAAACATGATGCCAGAAATGCACATGGTTCTAACAGTAATACCCCAAACAACTTTAATTGTCTCAGAGGTCTGGACAAATTAATGTATAGCAATTATAAAAAGGAAATAATTTTTTTATTATTTATTTTATGTGTATGTATATGTGCCTGATTGTATGTATGTGGACCATGTACATGCAGGTGCTGCAGAGAACAGAAGAAGGTACTGAACCCCTGGAACTACAGTTACAGGTGAACGTGAGTCTGTAAATGTGGGTGCTAGGAACTGAACTACCACCTTCTGGAAGAGCAGCAAGTACTCTTAACCAGCATTCTCTCTCCAAACCAAAAAAAAACTTTAAAAGAAGAAGGAATCTATAGTAAAAGCTGAAAGTCTCTGTGCTTTTTAATTTTAATTAGTCTCCAAGTAGTTGAAGTAATAGTCAATAAAATCAGAGAGACTATTTTTTAATTTGTATTCTATTTTATTGGTTTTCTGAGACAAAAATCTCATTTTGTAGTACAGACTGGCCTAGAATTCACTATGTTACCCAGGCTGGCTCTGACTCAAGGCAATCCTGTCTGTCTTCTCAAATGCTTAGATTATAGGCAAGAGATATCACACCCAGGTATGAAAGACTCTTTTTAAGTAACACTGCTATCAGATACATATTTAATCTCTCTCCTTTTCTTTAAAGAAATCATTTTAAAAACAAATAAATAAAACCCAGGCTGGGGAGGTGGCTCAGTGGGTAAAGTGAATGCTTGTCCCACAAGCATGAGGACCGAGTTCAGATTCTCATAACAAATGCAAAGCCTCTATTATCCCAGTGCTCCTATGTCAAGATGGGAGGCAGGAACAGGAGAATTCCTGAAAGCTTGAAGGCCAGGGAGCCTGGCAAATGCAATGGCCAACAAGGTGGAAGGCAAGGACCGACACCCGAGATTGCCTCTGACTTCTGCACACATGCACCTGTGCTCATACACATTTCATACTCAAATGCACACGCGTACAGGCGTGCACAGAAAACAAATGACTGTGTTTTCTTTTCTTGTTCTTGAACTACATTTTTTGATACAGGCTATAGTTATGTATACAAAGCTGGCCTTAAAGTCCTGATGCTCCTGCCTCCATCTTCTCAGTGCCAAGGTTATAGTACTCATGGTGTGGTATATGTCCAGTCATTTGTGATATTTTAGATCTATAGTTCACACCCTGCTCCCAACTTGTGAAATTTAATCTCCTATAATGACAAGGGAAAAAATTTAACTGGTCACAGATTTAAAGAGCTTATTCTTGGGCACTATAGTGGCACTCCGTAACTTGAACCTCCCTGCAAACAGGGAACTTGAAGTGTATTCATTGAACAGCCTCCACTGCTGTAAGGGGAAGGGAAAAATTACCCAAACCAGCAGCTATGAGAACTTTCTTTTTCCCTGGCTCTTAAGGTTCATTTTTCAGCTGAGCGGAGATCTTCAGTGACCCCAAATCTCAAGATAGTGAGAGCTATGTCAGGAGGATCCTAGAGAAACTGAACATTCCTGCCTACAACCCCACCCTCTGAACCACAACAAAAAACAAATCCACCTACCACAGCTCAAATCTAAAATTCACACAATCTAATAGGGGAGAACAGGAAGGGGGTAGGTGATAAAAGATACAGAGAAAATAAGAAAATTCTCAAATCAGGCCTAGGTACAAGTGCTGGCGAATGTGCCTTATAGGTGAGAAAAACCTGCGCAGGATTTTCAGACTCTGAACAATGCTAATATCCACACTGTAAGTCAGGTGTGGAGGGATACACCTCTGGTCCCAGCATGAACTTAGAAGGCTAAGGCAGAAGAATCAAGAGGCAGGAGGTCAAGAGGCAGCAGGATCAAGAGTCTGCAGTCAGCCTGAGTGACACAGAAAGACCCTGTCACAAGAAAAACCAAACCAAAAACTCCACATTCTGATGTGAGAAATTCCAAGTCTTTCCAGGCTTGGTGGTGCACCTTTAATCCCAGCACTAGGGAGGCAGAGGCAGATGGATCTCTGTGAGACTGAGGTTAGCCTGGTCTACATAGTGAGTTCCAGGCCAGCTGTGGCTCCAAGGAGACCCTGTCTTGAAAGGACCAAAAACAAAACAAAACAAAAAATTACAATTTTCAGTAAGGAGGGAAAAACAGAGGCTCTTTGGCAAAGTGGTCTTAACTTTGTTGGGTGAGGAGAAGAAAAGGGGCAAAAAGAGCTGCCATCCCCTTCCCAACACCGCACCCCACCCTGTCTTTGGGTGGCAGGTGACTCAATGGCCTACAGTGGCCTTCAGGGTAGAGGTAATGGATGCAGTAGAGGAAAGCTCTCTGAGGAGGTCAAGGTGCTCAAGAAAGACTGTAGAGAACCATCTTATGCATCCATTGCTTAAGGAGACACCACACTGAGAGATGCACTTGGGAACACATAGTGTTCCAGGAAGCTGGGACCAGTGCTGAGAATGAATTCAGGAAACAGAATGAAGAAGCAGCAACACTGAAGTCAGAAGCTTATAGGCTCTGAGAAAAGCCATGGGAGAACCAAATCCAAAGCCGGAAGGCCAGGCCTATCAAATGTTTTACAGTTGCTGGAACATTCCACTTCATTGAATCAGCAAGATACAAATTAGTATAGTGAACAGAAAAGGGACACATGCAGGACAATGACCAAGTGGTCACCAAGATGGCTGAGGAAAAGGCTCACAAACACTCCTGTGACAGCAAAATGAAGCACATGTCAATAACTATTATATTTATATTAGAGATAAAGACTTCCTCCCAACACATCAAACACTAGACCAACTGTAATGTTCTTAAAGATGTTCTTAGAGGTATGGTGCTTCAGACCCATTGCTTTTCTCAATACGTTAAGCCAAGTTAAAAGCAATCTAAACTTAAAAACAATTTAAAACCATCACTTTTTCTATTCCGAGAGTAAGAACCCTTATTTAAAAAAAATTTTTATTTGTATGAGTGTTTTGCCTGCACATACGTTAAGTTTACCACGTGTGCAGTTCCCAGAGGGGCCAGAAAAGGGTATCTGATCCCCAGGAACTGGAGTTAAGGACAGTTATTAGCCAGCAGGTGGGTG
Organism: Eospalax fontanierii; assembly: GCA_035773235.1. Lineage (NCBI taxonomy): Eukaryota > Metazoa > Chordata > Mammalia > Rodentia > Spalacidae > Eospalax > Eospalax fontanierii. Next base: position 48,098,475 of record CM069531.1, on the reverse strand, counting down.
CTAGGAGCTGAATCTGGGTCCTCTGCAAGAGCAGCTTAACTTAACTGTTGAGTCATTTTTCTAGCCCTGAGTTCCTACTTTGTAAGACTTCAACTTTAAACAGCCTCAGGCTCTCAAATACTTACATGCAGTTACAGATCTTTACCACTTAGAAAGATTAAAACTGAACCAGAGAAAGTGTGCTAAACCTACTGACCAATCAAGGTGAAAACTAATGTCTTCAGTAGCTAATGCTTGTAACCCCAACACTTAGGAGGCTGAGGCAGAAATGTCGCCTTGAGTTAGAGGCCAGTCTGGGCTAAATAGTTGAGAGTGTGTCTCAAAACAGCAATAAAACACTAACATGTGAAAATTTCAAAGGTTAGAGGGTGAGTTCACACAGCTGCCTGGATACACTAACAATGGACCATCTACCACTTACCATCCCTGGTCCATGGCTCCACAAGGAGATTTTCAGGTCCTGACTTATCTTCTTTTCCTTTGACATCACAAGCCTGAAGAGTCAACTGGAGAGGTTTACCTAAAGAAAAGAGAGAGCAAGCCTTATGCTAGGTGTGCAAAATAATGAAAACTAGTAGGAAATGTGAAGCAAGGCAGGGCAGGTGACCACCCAGACTGCCAGAAGTCTTCCTGTTTAAAAGGTAAAATAGGGGCTGGCAAGATGTTGCCACGCCTGGTGACTGAGGTGGATCCCAGAGATCCACAAAGGAAAAGGAGGAGCTGAGTCCCTCAAATTGTTTTTGGCTTCCACATACCCCTGAATGGTACACATGTGTGTGCACATGTGTGCATGTGTGCATACAGGTGCGTGTACACACAAGTACAAATACATGTACTTTAAAAATTGGTGGGGGGGGGGGCTAAGAGTCGCAAAGGACTTGCCATTTGGTTCCCTGTACCCACCTATGACTGCTCAGAATCACCTGTAACTCCAGCCCCAAGGGATCTGACCCTCTTTTGTGGATTCCAAGGGTGTCTCTATGTGCACATACAGACACATTTTAAAAATATTAAAAACACATCTTGAAATTTTGAAAAAAACTGTTATCTATTATTTTTATTTTATGTGTAGGAGTGCTTTGTCTGCAAGTATGCAAGTGCACTGTTGTGTGCAGTGCTCAGAGAGGCCAGAAGAGGGCTTCTGATCCTCTGGAACAGATGATTGTTAGCTGCCATGTTAGCTGAGAATCAAACCTGGGTCCTCAGGAAGAACAGCAAGTGTTTTTAGCTGTTGAGGCATCTCTCTAGCACTTCAAAAATTTTTAATAAGTAAAATAAAAGGTGAAATAAGGCAGTAATATTAGGCAAAAGTTGACACTACATCTCTTGCTTTTCTAGAAGAAAAAAAAGCACAGACTACGTCTCGGAGATCAACAAGAAGTCTCTAGAACAATCACTGTCATTACGTTTGTGATTATAAAGCCCATTATAACCTATAGGTTAATACCCTAGATACAACATATCTTAGCTACTGTTTTGAGACAGAAATCAGTTTTATTTGGAGTTGCATTTAAATACATTTTCTTTTTCATTAAACTACCTCCAGGGAGCCAGCAAGATGGTTCAGTGAGTAAAAGAAAAGCTCTTGGTGAACAAGCCTGATGACCTGCAATCCTTGGAACCAATGGTGGAAGAAGAAAACTGACTTCCAAAGTTTTCCTTTGACTCCCATACATGGACCATGGCATGTGTGTGCTGCCTGTACACACACACACACACACACACACACACGCACGCACGCACACATACAACCCATATACACAAAAATAATAAATATCTCCATGCAAATTTTGAAAGTTTCAAGAATAAAAATTAAATTTTGCTATGATGATTTGCAAAGTTTTTTTTTTTAAATAGTATAGCAAATACCCACTAACCTACAACACAGTTCAGAATTAGATCATTTCTAATCATGTACAGTCCTTCCCTCCAACATTCCTCTCTACCTCTCTCTGTCTCAACAACCACTGATCTGAAAGGTAAATATCTCTGGAAAACACTTCAGCTTCTAGATGCGATCTCATCTTCCCATCTAGCCATGTCTGCTTCTGGCCTGAAGTTCTCTAGAAACTTTCCTAGTGGAGGAAGAAACTGGATTTATAAAACAATTGTCTAATTTAAAAGGTAAATATAGAATAAATAATATTATGTTATATATATAAACATCATGGCAGAAATATTACAGTAATGCCTGCATTACTGAAGAAGGTAAGATCTATCAACAAACCTTGTGGAAGGAAATTTTACCCTAGAGACCAGGATGGCAAATCCTCACATGCCAGGTTGCAGTCACTGGGAACAACTTTATGGGCTCTTTGTATTGAGATGCATGAGGGTGAGGTCCCACTCTAGGTCAGCAACTAAGTGCTGAGATGGGTCCAGGTAGGGAAAGCGGTGGCAGGCATGTGTACACGTTTCTGAGCAGCTATGGTCAGTATGCTGAGGGAGACTTTCTGAGGCAGGATCCCTCTAAACCAGGTCTCAGCTCCCTCACTCCTGATGAAAAATACTCCAACTTCCCAAATTTCTTGACCTATACAATGACACATGTCTAAACTTTACCAAAGATGGATGTTGTCAAAATGGCCACCAGATCCAAGTCATTGTGCCAGTAAATACAAGAGCCACCAGGGGACGCTTGGATGTCTTTTTCTGCCAACCTTGCTATAAATGATGAAGACCCTCCTTCTACCAATTCCTGTGAAAAGCTGATACTAAGAAGATGTGTTCACCCAGGGGATCAGGGTACTGCTACAACAACCCAGACTACAAACTATGCAGAAAGACCAGAAGATGCAAAGGAGGGCACCCACCACGAATAGCATTAGGACTGCCCACTGCTAACATTTCTGTCATGCCCAGGTCACTCACCATATTTGAGGAGCAGGTTCTGCCTGACAGATGCCATGGATGAGATAAGGGATGAGGCATCGTACTGTGTGTCCAGGTGGTCAGTGATGGTACACAGAGAGCTCATCACTTTGGCAACACTTCCTCTTGCTAGCGCAAAGGCTAGAAGAGTCAGCTCTACCTCTGGAGTAGAACAGCAGCTACAAAGAACAAGCAAAAATCTTTTCTCTTTACTAAAAACACGAGAAAAGCCATCAACTCAAACCCACGTAATCAAGTCCCATAGGTGAAATTAACCTGTTACAGGCTCTCTAGATATTTGTCAGAAATTTTTTTTTTTTTCAAAATCCTTAAGATAATCTAAGGAAAAACTAAATCAACTCAGGGGCCAGGAAATTAAACCCTCATTTTTTAAACTTTAATAATATGAAACAATATTTTAAGCTAAAGATAAGTGAGCTATGGCAGTCAGTTCTATCAGGAAGCCTTGGGAATGAGCTGGGTTGGCCACAAAGTTGACAGTGCATTTCTTGCAAACCATGAAAAAATTTTAGATTCACCCCCTTTCCACTTCTCTGCCTTTCTAAACACACACATGGAAACTTTTAAAGCTATCTACATATCTCAGGGAATGATCTGTCCTCTAATACATTAATATACTTAGAATTCAAAGAGGATGGCTGCCTGTCCTTATATTAAGTGTTCCCGTCTATAAAGCTACCAAAGTTCCTGTATTACTTTTCTGTTGCTATGATAAAAACCAAATCCTGAAGCTCCATGTCCAAGGTCTGGTATTTTAGTTCCAAATGGTTTAGATAGGTCAAGGCCCTCCAGCTTTGTTGTCTGTAATATACATCTCTCTCTTGGGCTGGTTTACTCCCTGTGTACAGCTCTCCCTGGTAGATGTCTCATGGCTCTGGCATCTCTAAAATCTTGTGAGTCTCCAATGCCAACCAGACTTCACCTTCACAGCTTCATGAAATAGCCATTCAGAGCCTCTTGGTCTCCTAAGGCCTACTTCTCACAGGGACTCCTCTGCCACATGCTGCTGAGCTTCAGAGGTTCTCTGAAACCATGGAGGAAAAACCAACGAGCCCTCTTACTCTTGCATCTTTCATGCCTCTAGAGTCAGTAGCACAAGAAAAAAAACTGCCAAGTCTGGCTGCTAGCTTAGGATGGACCTTGGTCCCTACCATCCACATTACCAACAGCTTTTGTATATTGTGGTTTTCTAGGAGCAGAAAATTCCTTAGGCCTTTTCCTTTCACAAACTGGAAATAGGTGTGTGGAATTTTGCCCTGAAGGTACTCTTTCCATTGTTCAAGTGCAAATCTGGAGGACTTTCTTTAAAGGCTCTAATCTTATGAAAGAGCGCCTTGATTCCAGCAGAGACCTTGGTTTCCTTGACTCTAAAATTATTAAGTTTCCTGGTGCTCTTTTTCTCTCCAAACTGTTTATTTTGCATTTCTTTCCACCCCACTTGTTCTTTTTCACTGTAGGTCACCATAATATTTACCATTAATAACTACGCTTGAAATTTCCTCCACCAGAAAAATTAGTGCATTATTTTAAAATTTAGCTCAGGAAAGTTTAGCCTCAGACAGCAGTCAGACTCTTTGCCAAAATATCCCAGTTGTTCTGAAGAGGAAAAGAAATATATTTATGCATTTAATGCTAGTTCTGTGTATGTCTGATTTTGTTTGTATCATTTCGTGACTGATTTTATACTTTGGGACATAGTACTCAACTTATAGTAGTTTTATGAATGCTAATTAAAAATGTGTGCTGAAAACGGAATCAAAACAAAATGGGGAATACCAAATACCCCCAAATTATATTGAGAAACAAATACCACAGTTATCTAGTGGAACATCTGTTTGCAAAGGTGCCTACCTTGCTTGCAAAGGCGCCTGCAATAAACTCTGTTGTTAAAAAATGTCTTAACCCTTCCCCCCAGTATTTTCTCTGCAAACATGCCTAGAGAAGAAATTTCCCCTCAGTGATCTTTGGGCACACAAGCATCTGTGTTGGTAATCACATAGACTGCAACTTAAATCTACAAATGCTGTAACAGTTACAAAGAATGATGTGGGGAAACACCACTCAAGTCTGCCAGCATAAAAAAACTTTCCCAATTTCTCCAGGTGAGTCTCTCGGGTGGCTTCTCTGTGAATGGCAGGTTCTGTGCCACAGTTTCCTGTAACAGTTTAAGTCCTTGTTTCATCTCCTTCTGGAACATCTTGAGTCAGCCCTCTAGCAGAAAGGCCCATTAAGCTCTGCTTATAGCACTTAAGTCACTTTTCTAGTCCAAACTTCTAAAGTCTTCCATATGCCTCCAAAAAACAACATGGTCAGGTTCTTCACAGCAACATCCTATTTCTGGTTCCAACTTTAATACAGACAGAGAGGAGGTGCAGTCTTGAAGGAAGCAAGTCACAGGGGATGTGCCTTTAGAGTTCTTAGCCACATTTCTTTCTCTGCTTCCTGTGCCTGCTTGAAGATGAGTGCTCAGCTTTCTGTTCTGGCTGCCTCTTGCCATGCTTTCCCTGCCACAGTGGACTCTTACCCCTAGAACAGTAAGCCAACAAACTCTTCTCTAAGTCGCCGTAGTCATGCTGCTTTATCACAGCAACAGAAAAGTAACCAATACAGCTCCCTTTCCTAGTTTTATAGACAACTAGGCTCATTAGCCCTGTGTGAAGTGAAGTGAGCAGGCTCTGCCTGAGAGCCACAGGCTGAGCAGAGGAGTGAACAGAAAGGTTTGAATCCTGGACTCTGAGATGTCTCTTCTAACTGAATCTGAGGCCAACTTCCTCTCCCCTCAATTCTTGAAGTCATGTGATATTGGAGGTACTCCAGGGTGATGGAATTCAGATGGAAGAACTATTATTTTACTTTCTTTTTGGCCACTAAAAATGGATGATGATTTTAAAAGATTCTTTTAAACTTTTCTTAAGAACTGAATAAATACTGTGCCTGGCCCCTTTCTGTCACATATACTTTGGAACTCTTAATAAGAAGTAGTAAGACTTTATACCAAAAGTAAACCAGATTTTCTAAAGTTCAGTTCATGATTACATTTATTTTATACAACTCTCAACTTATGTAAAAAGAAGAAATATATATAATTTGATGAAAGTAAACTGTAGCAGCTTTTGAGGGTTCTTAACTCCCACTAGAGGGTTGAAACTCTATACTTAAACAACTCATTTACTACTTAAGGAGTGTTTTTGATGCCTTAGAAATAGGAAGATAAGTGTGTGTTTGAGAAGCCAAGAAAGATTCCATTCTATAGCTAACTATATCTGTTTCTCAGGAAAAAGCACTCACTTGTTCTTTTTGTCCTGTCTTTCACTTTGTGAGATTACTCCATTGTTTAAAAATATTTTATTGATTTCAATGAATTAAAAAAAAAAAAACAACCCTGGGAAAAATAAAAAGAACTGAATAAACATATATGCCCTCCATTCCACACAGGTTTTTCCATCCTTGATTTTACCTGGTTATCCTTATGAGGAAGCTGTCCACTTCTTCCAGAACATTAGGAGACAGAAAAGTTGAGAAGTCTGTAGATCCTGGTGACAGGGACAGTGGCGGCATATGCTGTAGTGCCTTCCTGGAAAAGTAATGTGTCCAATCAAAGAAAGCCGGGCATGACATTAGTCAAAAGTCACCTTAGAGAAAGAGACACCTGTGCTGATGAATTCCTTAAGCTAGTAGAGACTGTTACCACAGAGAACTTGGTGTACAATATAAACTAAATCTTTGTCCCCAAGAGTCATAATTCTAGACAGTTTAATAGGGTTTTGCTTTTGTCCATTTTTGCAAGAGTTCCATTCCTATGTAACAGTTTCTTCAACTCCCTGGAACCTGGCACTCATCTTAAGTGGTAAGAGCAGACTCGGGAAAACTGCCCTGAGGCAGCAGTATATGGTTCAGTAGAAAGTCTGTTTTACGGGCTGGAGACATGGTTCAGTGGTTAAGAGTACCAGTTTTCTTTCAGAGGACCTGGGTTCTGTTTCCAGCACCCACTGGAAACTGCCACCCACATGGCAGTTAACACCTGTAACTCCAGGTCTAGGGGATCTGACCCTCTCTCTTGACCTCTGGGGACACATGCATGTGGTGCATTTATATATAAACAGGCAAAACACTCGGGACACATGAAATAAAAATAACTTGAGCTATGTCGCTCAAGTTAACCTCAGACTCACTATGTAGTACAAGCTGGCTTCAACTCAGGCAATCCTCTTGCTTCAGCCTCCTGAGTGTTGGGATTATAGGTGTGTGCCACCATACCTCACAATTGTCACTTTATGATACCACTAAAGAAAGAACTTGAAATAATTTTATTTCTGCAGTTCAAATTACAGCAACATAATACTAAGCCAACTTCCACTCTGCTCTGATTCTGCCTGGCTGTGCTGTTATGGCAACTATGCTCAGTCAATCAATGAAGTCGAAAGCATACAATCATTTACTGTATTTATTTCCCCTGACAGAACTAAACACTTTGTTCTCACGTAAATTTTCACTTATTTTCTCTCATTGATCTTTTTCAAAGTACATTTTTAAATTTTGTAATACTTATAGATCACTGAACTTTAAAAGTCAGGGTGCATGAAAGTACCACTGCATATGAACTAAGACAACAGAGCCAGAATATTCTGCAGCAAGCTGATATATCTTCAAAACAACTAGGTAGAAAGCTCTTTCCTGCTCCCCTCCTGAAAACCCAGTCCATGGCAGGACCGTGTAAGGCAGGCCCTCAAAGGTGTTGGGGGTGGGAGGAGCCATGGTGGCCTACACTTGGGTATGAAGCCTGAGCACAGTAAGAGGGGTATCTACACAAAGGGACAAAACAGCATGGCATGTAGGTGCCAACAAGGATGAGAAGGGTGGTCTGACACAGGGCACAGGAGCTCAGGGACAAGAAAACATCTGTGCAAAGATAGCCACAGCAGCAGCCCTGCTAATGGCATTGGAGCAAGAGGGACATACAGAGGGTGTCTGCAAAGGCAGGGTAACAGGACTCTGGTTTTATATAGGGAGACCAAGGAAATTAATAAGCACATGTGTGAAAGACAACAGGATCCAAGCTTCTCACTATCAGAGAAGGGAATTACACATCCAGAAATTCAGAAAACTAGAATGAATTTGATGGTGAATTGGGGCTGGAAATGTTCGTGAAAACTTGGTTCTTAGTATTACAGATGTAGAAATACAGGTATAAATATGCATATGTGTATATGAGACTTATATCCATATAAAAGTGCATTTTCAGGCTGTGTCCTCTAAAAGACCTGGGAGAAGTAAGCAACGCTTTGACAGCAATGAGTTAAATTTCAAAAGACCATTCTCCAAAGACCTTGTAATGTTTAATTTAAAATTTTTATTTTCAGCATGAAGGGGTTTCAAATCATCGAGGAGACAAACTTCTAAGTGTGCCTGTGAGGGCATTTCCAGGGAGGATTAACTGATGTGGGAAGACTCACTCTGAATATGGGTGGTGCCATTCCAGGGGCTGGATTGAATAAAACAGGAGGAAATGAGAAGAGCACCAGCATTCATCTTTGCCTCCCAACTGCAGGCACAACATGACCAGCTGCCTCATGCTCCTACCACTGTGCCCCTGTCACGATGGACTGCACCTTCCTTTCCTAAATTGATTTTGTCAGGTATTTTGTCATAATAAGCAAGAGAATAAGTTTAGTATCCTTAAACAGATTTAAGGAGCTCCCAACATAGGAGTCCAAAGACCTAGATTCAAACTGACTTATCTTTTTGCCTGGTTGTGTGACCTGAGAAGGTCACTATATCCTCATCTACAGAATGAAGACAACTTTACAGAAGCATTTTCATATCCGCAGGTAAAACAAAAGACAACATTTGAAAATGCTCTAACCAGTATTAAATTAAAGTTATCTAATTGTTCCCAATGGGTAAGAAACAAGGACAGCATGGCTGATCTCATATGATAAGGGAACTTGGAGAGCTAATGAAGAAAGACATTGGAGGAACTTTGTGAGTGGGGAAGGAAGGCAGACCTGGCACTTCTTCAACATCTACAAGGTCAGAACAGCAAAGAAAGAAGCAGCATGGAGCTGAGCCCTGATGATGGAAGGTTTCTCAGGTTGTTCTCTGGTGGGCTAAAAAAGAACAAGTACACCTAGATGGGGTAGAAAACCAAGAGTGACTTACTGAGTATTATGCAGCACTGTCTGTACAAAAGCGGGATTTGTCTCCATAGAAGCTGTCACCAGAGACGTCAGCAGAGACCAATACCATATTGCAGAAGCATCGGAGACTGAGACTCCAGACTTCTTAACTCTCTGAAAGCCAACAGCCCTCAGACCATGAATCCTAGTGTCACATCCATCGCTAAGACAACGCTTTATGTTAATCTGGACATCTGTCAAGCACAAACAACAAATTCAGTATTGAATTAACTTCTTTAAAAGTTCAGCAAATGCTAGGCTTTCAACTAAAAGCAAAATGGAATTGCCATTTTACACAGAAAATTGCTAAGATACAATCTGATGATAGAAATAATGTGTGCCATGAAATTAGTATATAAGCTTGTCACAAAAGCATTGATGAATCTAAGAAATCCTAAGAATAATGTGCAGATTAAGGGTGGTGTATTATAAATTTCTTTAGAACCTTTTGAATCTTGAAAATTACATAGAGATAGTTTTATAAATCCTAATTAGATACACGATTAGAACATTTCTAGAGTTTGAAATTCCAGTAGCTAGTTCATAAGCAGTTGTGAGAATGTCTTTTTAATAATCAAGTCTAAACAGATGACACAGACATGACTCACTTTGATAAAATGTCACAATTTATTTGGTTGAGGAAGAAAGAAGTCTAAAAACACAACTTAGAGAAACAAGCGCCACACTACAAGGCCAGAAGCCTTTTCCTTTGGGTGAAACACACAGATGCTACTTCCCTAGGCCTCAGTTCCTTTGTTCTTTTACCCCAGGAAAGCATTAGAAGAAATGAGACAAAACGTGAAGCATTCCAGCTTCCGAAAATGAAATAAGCCTGGGAAGAAATCACAGAGTTGTGATTATTTCCAAAATGCTATGTGTGAACAAGGTTAAAATATTTAAAAAATGAAAACAACTTAAATATCCAAGAATAAGGGGTGGGTTATAGCTATTGAGACTATTTTTACAACACTAAAAAAAAGGCACCATGAATACATGAGATGACAACACATTAAAAATACAAAAGAATGTAAGCAGAATGTTACAGTCTTTGTAAAAAGATGTACAATATATAGGATATACAATATATACAGGATATACAATATATCATACTATTTTAATGCATTTTTATGTGAATGCATACATATAAACATATACACACATAAATTTACAAACACAAGAAGCAGTCTGAAAGAATTTATACCAAAGAAGCTGTGACTTGACAATCTCTGTGTAGCAGAACTTTGAATATTTTTGGTTTATTCAATTTGCTAATTTTCTCAATCAGAAAATAATATATTTTTTACTATTTTTCTATAAATTTTAAAAATACTTAAGATATGAAGCAATGGTAAGTTTTTGTGTTTGTAATGATAAGCAAGTCAAATCTCTAACAAAAATATCCAAGACTTTCCTGTATTAAAAAAACAAATCACTTTCCCCATCCCCCACAACCCTTCCAGTTCTGTTTGACTCACAGAGCTGACTAATGTTGGCATTTTCTAGCAGTGTCACGTAGCCAGTGACATTGCTGGGGATGTGCACATCTCGGACTTCCTGAAGATCGTTAGCACTCCTTCCCACAGCTACTGTCACCTGCTGTGGCATGTAGCTCTGGTCAGTGGCAGCCACTGCAATGGACAGATGCCTAAGCACAACATCTGGCTTCATTTTTAAACTGGAAAATAGAGCACAGAAATCACCAGTGTTTACATGGGCCAAGAACTGGTGGGGCCCCAAGTCCCATCTCAAAGGTCTTGTATTGGTATATGCAAAGATCCACTTCTAAACAGCAACTAACTTGAAATGCTAGCTATGTGTTTTAAAGTCTGCCTGACCTTCCTGTCTCTAAAAAGTCATTTCAAGATAAATCTTCAATTTCCTTTTAAGCTATAGTGTATGCACAAGTACATAGTATGAACATTCTAACAAAACCCCTTTAACGGGCAAGAAGCAAATTCAAAACTATATCCAAACATGGAGTACACTCCTTCCTCTATAAGTTAGCTAAAGGTCAAATGTGTCTGCTAAGAGGAAACAAGACCATTATTTCTATTTGTGTCCACTGAAATCAGCCCATTTTCTGAGGAGAGTGATAAAAATTTAGACAGCAGCTTCAAAATACCACAATTTACTGTCATTAACCCCACTCCAGGATTTCTGGCATTCCATTTCTTCTTCTAACCAGACCAAGTCATACAATGGGTTCTTTATTTGTACAGGAAGGACTTAAAAAAGTATAATCCCATCTGGGGAAAGAAAAGTACTTGTCCTTGTGATGCTACTTTTCCTGAGAATCTAATGAAAAGGATCTGAAATCAGCACCATAAAATATTAAATGCTACTTCTCCCTTTAAAATATCAAATAAATTATGTTTATGAAGATATGAACCCAGTTAAGATTACTCATGATTTCTTTTACTTGATTCATAAATCATCTTTACAGGTAATGACTGTAGATAAGAAAAAAATTAAGAGCATTTCAAATTTTACGTTTATTTGTGTGCATGGGTGCACATGCAAGTGTGTGTGTGTGTGTGTGTGTGTGTGTGTGTGTGTGTGTGTGTGTGTGTGTGTGTACAGGGGGAGAAGAAATCAATCCAAGGTCGTTCTGCAGGAGCCATTCACTTTGATGTTTTTAAATGGGGTCTCTCACTGCCTGAAGTTTGCTAACTGCCTAGGCTCAGTTTCCAGTATCCACCTGTCTCTGCCTCCCCAGAGGTGGGTTTATAAGCACGCACCATCATGCCAGTGTTTCTCAAAAACATAGTGCTCTAGTTTGCCTTCAATTACTGTGACAAAACACTCTGACTAATACCAACTTGGGGAGGAAAGGGTTTATTTGGCTTACATCTCCCAGGTCACAGTTCATCACTGAGAGAGCCCAAAGTAGGAACTCAGGGCAGGAAGCTGGAGATAGGAGCTGAAGCACAGGCCATGGAGGAACACTGCTTACTGGCTTGCTCCTTTGGCCTGTGCCCAACCTGCTTTCTTATACAATAACCTGCCCAGTGGTGGCTGGTCCCTTTCACATCACTCAAAAATCAAGAAGACTGATCATTCAATAATCAAGACTGGCCACAGGCCAGTCCAATGGAGGCAATTCCCCAATTAAGGCTCCCTTTACCCAGGTGTGTCAAAGTTGATACGTAAAGCCATTCAGCACACATATGATCCAGGAATCCAACTTAGGTCCTTATGTTTGCATCGCAAACACTTTACTAACTTATCCCCACAGCCTACATTCTAAATTTTAAAAGAATAAAACACACTGTACTACTCACCGAATCCAGTGTGAGCGGGCACTGCCATCTGACTGCCAGTAGGATGAAGTTTCTCCATTTGTCATCCTGTAGATGTCTGCAGGGTTGGAGGATGTTTCTATATAAGCATAGCACTTTGTTACTGACTTGAGTTTATCCATCTCTGGGCTTCTGGCTAGGTCTCCAGGGCTTTCTGCAGAGTTTATTTCACAAAGAGAAAAAGGAAACAGTCATTTAAAAGATCTAACAGAAACATGCTTAACACTTTGACATAGAAACTAATGTTCCTTAAAAATCTCCTTCCCAAGGATCCATTGGCCAATGATTGTTCCATTACCTCATTACACTGGGATACTTAAATCACTAGCATATTTTTAAAACCATACCAAGAGAAGAAAATGGTGTTTAATACTCTGAATTTACATTTCTTTAGCATTTTATTTAATTTTTTAAAATTAAATTTATTTATTTATGTATGGATGGATGAATCTTTGTGAGTGCACAAAAGAGAGAGAGCAAGATTGCACATGCCACAGCACAGGTCTAGAGGTCAGAGGACAACTTCCACCATGTGGATATGTGGGGACTGTACACAGGTCCTACCCTCTCCTATTTCCCTTTTAAAAGTCTTTTTAAAAATCAATTTATATACTTTATATACATTGTATAATATATGTGTGTATGTGTACATATAAGAGTTACTATTTAGTTGAGTGTTTATTGTGAGGTAGGCATCTTTCTATACATTCTTTATATATTAATTCAGTTTAGAAATGAGGAGACTAAGGAACAAAGAGTTAGGTAATTGATTAAGAATAGAGTTACTGGGGCAGGAGAGATGGCTCAGTGGTTAAGAGCACTGTCTGCTCTTGCAAAGGACCTGAGTTCAATTCCTAGCACCCACATGATGGCTAACAACCATATGTAATTCTAGTTCCAAGGAATCTAAAACCCTCTTCTAACCTTCTCAGGCACTCCATGACATGGGTGCACTTATATACTTGCAGGCAATATATACATACACAAAACATAAAAATAATAAATATTTTTTAAAAAGAATAGAGTCACTAAAAACACTCAGTTAAATGAATCATTAATACAATAGAAAATGTATTTCGCTCCCTGGAATGCCTGTTTTGACTGCTTAAAATTTTTGCTGTGAAAAAAATTTAAATTTTAATACAGTCTAACTAAGATTTTTATGTGTATAAATGTGTATGTGTAAACACATGTGTGCCATGGCATACATGTGAAGGTTATGGGACAAATTTCAAGAATCAGTTCTTGCCTTCCCCCTGGGAAGAAACTTGGTTTCTGCTGCTGTGCAGCATACTCCAAACTAGCTGGCCTGAGAGATTCCAGCTGATTCTCCTGTTTCTGCCTCCCGATTCACCATTGGAATGCTGGGTTTACAGATGTGCACCACTGTAGCTGGCATTTTTAGTGTATTCTGGAGATCAAACTCAGATTGTCAGGCTTGCACAGCTAGTGCCTTTACCCACTAAGCCAACTCCCTGATCCTATTTTTTCCTTCTGTAGATTCTGGTTTCATGCCTTTTTTAGAAAGGTGTCCCATACTTAAAAAAATGTAACTATTTTCTGTTGTTTGTTTTTGAGAAAGGGGTCTTATTATTTGTAGCCAAGGCTGACCTCAAGCTTACTATGTATATAGCCCAAGCTAACTTTGAACCTGCAGTGATCCCCTTGCCTCAGCCTTCTGAATGCTGGGATTATAGGCAATGTTACCACACCTGGCTCTTTAGCACTCTTATTCTTTTTTTTTTTTTTTTTTTTTTTTTTTATTTTATGTGCATGAGTGTTATGCCTGAATGTGTGTACATGCACCCAGAAGAGGGCATCAGATCCCCTGGAACTGGGGTTATGGATGGTTGTTAGCTGCCATGTGGGTGCTGGGAATTGAACCCAGGACCTCTGCAAGAGAGGTCAGTGCTCCTAACCACTGAGCCATCTTCTCTAACCCTCTTATTCTTTTTTTATTCTAGTTGAATTTTTGATCCACCTAAAATTTACTTTAGTGAACGGAATGACATAGGAATCAAGTTTCATTTTTTCTCCAAATGGCTAATCAATTACCCTAACCCTGCTTATTGGCAATTCGCCACTCAATCCTGATTGGTCTGGCTGACTTTACCTTGTTCTACATTACCACAGGTACTTAGGTCTATTTCAGGATTCCATTATGTTCCACGGACCTGACTAGACATATACATCATGTCTGCTACCATCATTAAGTATATCTGTAGTGGCTTCCCCCAGCCATTCCATAAATACTCTTTTAGTACCTAGTGTGTGAGACACAGTCCCAGGCACTAAGTAGAAGGAAGCAAAAAGAAGAGGTAAAAACACCGTAGAACATCAGATAATAAGACCATCAAAACTGCAAAGGTGACAGCTACCAGAAAGTAGAGAATGGGGGATGGAGGAAAGAGCACATGAGTAGAAAACTGAATGAGAAATTGTCAAGAAAGGAAGAAAGAAGGCAGGGAAGACATCTTACGCTACAAACTGGTTATATATTTTCAGAAACAGAGGAATAGAGAATTGGCTCATCCTATTTCTAAATCCTAGGTTTAGAAGAATAATGTGAGAGTTATTTTCAGCAAAACCTCCCAAGCACATACCCTTTTCTTTCTGTACCAGCTGATCCAAAGACTCCTTCAGAACTGATGATCGCATGGTACACATGTTATTGCAGTGGTCTAACATTGGGTAGGGAATCACCATGCTAGAGATCCGATTGCGATGCAGGAAGCGCAGAATCATTGATGAGTGAACACCAAGGCCCTCTTTTGACTCTGAAAATATGTCTATGAAACCTAAAGAAACAAAATCCATTTTTGGTGTTTTGGGGAAGACACCACATGCACAAATCCACACATGAACATACACATATACACATAATTAAAAATAAAATAAAATCTTGGGGCTGGAGAGATGGGTCAGTGGTTAAAGGCATTGACTGCTCTTGCAGAGGATCTGGGTTCAGTTCCCAGCACCCACATGGTGGCTAACAATTGTCCCTAACTGCAGTTCCAGGGGATCGTCCACTTCTGCCCTCTGTGGGCATTGCATACATGTAAGCAAAACACTTATATACATAAAATAAAAATGAGTAAAAAAAATTTAAATAAAAATAAATAAATCTTAAAAAACAGACTTAAAACATACACACAATCTGAAGTATTCAAATAAAACTGCCAATGCTATCCACACATATGTAGTGGAAGCAATGTGCAAATGGTAAGATATGTTAGCTACATTAAATTCAAAGTACAATTTTAACTGCCATGAGATTAGGAAAAATATCACTGTATACAGGTTACTACAATGCTCTAAAAAAATTATATGACAGACAACTTGAAGAGGAATAGATACATTTATTCTCTATTACAATGCAGACACCATCCTTCCATAGCTCAATATAACAATTGGCAGTAAGTCAGAGGGGTAAAGAGCAATCAGATTTACACTGCCCACCAAAATCCACCCTGCCTTTACTCCTGCTCTGGCAACACTAAGCACTGCATCATTCAGTGACAGAACAGGAAAACGTTTCAGGTCAAATGATGTGCAATGCTATTTCCCTTTCAAACTCAACTCTCTTCTCACTGGAAAGAAAATGAAGGGAAATTCTATTCTGTCTTTACATAACTCTCAGTCACCAAGGTAATCATAAGAGCACAGACTGGGTTGAGGATATAATATAGTTTAGTTGCACAGTTGTTTGCCTAGCATGCATAAGGCCTTGGGTTCAATATTCAGTACCACAAAAGAGAAAAAAATAAACAAGACAAAACAAAAACAAACAAGCAAAACATTAAAAGGTCAAGTATTTTCCAAATGTACAATGCAGAAACAATATTACTTAATTTGGAATTTTTTCGGGGGGAGGAGGTGTTTCATTTTGTTTTAGGTTTTTTGAAACAGGGTCTCTCTATAGCCACAGCTGGCCTGGAACTCCCTATGTAGACCAGGCTGGACTCAATCTCACAAAGATCTGCCCACCTCTGCCTTTTGAGTGCTGGGACTAAAGAAATACATCACCACACCCAGCTAACATTACTTAATTTTAAGTTATTTTTAATCTTACTAAAATTTCAAGGTAATAGCTTTGGGGGGGAGGGGCTAGACAGATTGTTCAGCAGTTAAGAGTACTTATTGGGTTCAGTTCCCAGGTACCCATATGGCAGCTTATGACTTCTTGTAATTCCAGTTCCAGGGGTTTCAACATCTTCTTCTGGCTTATGTGGTGTACTTACATATTTGCAGGCAAGACACTACTCATACACATAAAAAATAATAAATGTTTAAAAAATTACTTGGTTTCCTTGACTTTAAAAAAAAGCTGGGTTTTCTTGTTGTTGTTGTTGTTTTTGAGACAGGGTCTCCCTATAGTCCCAGCTGGCCTAGAATTTACTATTTAGACCAGGTTGACCTCAACCTCATAGAGATTCTCTTGCCTTTGTCAAATGCTGGGATTAAAGGCATGTGCCACTACATCAGCAAAAAAAAAAAAAAAAAAAAAAAAATTTATTTAATTATGGAGGTCAGCAGAGGGCATTGGATTCCCCTGGAACTGAGTTAGGGATAGTTGCTAGGCACCATGTAAGAAGTGAACCCAGATCCTCTGCAAGAGTAGCAAGTGCTCTTAACTACTGAGCCATCTCTCCAGTCTGTTCAGAGTAATAGCTTTATAAAACAACAAAATGCTTATGATGCACCAAAATAATATGAGAGGACACAACTAAAATAAGAGAAAGTCCCAGTTATCATGAAGTTCATGAAATAGAAATAAAGACAGACATTTAATGATCGAGTAATCAATTAATAAATTACCATAGTAATATGTTTAAAAAAGAAAGAAATGTAGTGGAGCACACCTTTAATCCCAGCACTTGAGAGGTAGAGGCAGAGGCAGCCAGATCTCTGAGTTCAAGGTCAGCCTGGTCTATAATAGTGATTTCCATATCTACTGGGGATACACAGTGAGACCCTGTCTCAAAAGAAAGAGAAAGAGCGAATGAATAAAGGAAATCGGGCCAAAGATGTTTTCTTAAGAAGAGATGGCTCAGCAGTTTAAAGCACTGGCTGCTCTTACAGAGGACCAAGGTTGGGTTCCCAGCACATGGTGGCTAACAACCATCCCTAACTCCAGTTCTAGGGTATCCAATGTCCTCTTCTGACCTCCATGACCAGTGCATGATATAGGTGTACGTATACACATGCAGGCAATACACTCATACAGATAAAATATAAAAAGGGCTGGAGAAATGGCTCAGCATTTAAGAGCATTTATTGCTCTTGCAGAGGACCTGGGTTCAATTCCAAGGACCCACATGGCAGCTAACAACCATCTATAACTCCAGTTCTAGGAGATCTGACATCTTCTGACCTCCATGGGCATTGCATGGCACAGGTTCACTTACACACATGTAGGGAATATATTCATACACATAAAAATTAAAAAATAACAAATTTTTTTTTCAAAGAAAAAATGGCTTCCTAAGAGAGTGAATAAGCAGATCTACCAAGAAGGCAGCCTCCTGAAAAAGGAGCAGAAAACAGTGCACTGCCCAGCCATCACTGCTGAGACACAAAAGCAATGACTACACACATGTAGTTCAAATTATGTATCTAATGAATACTTTGGGGAAAGTTTATGGTGTCATAAGCTTGTCTAATCTGTCTACAGTACAGTAAAGCTCATTTGGGTTCTAAGCTTTGTGCAGTAGCAGCATTGTAGCCAGTGAGGTTTACTCAAGGTGTAATTACTTCTAACTGAAAGACATCCTGGGCCTTTAGCATTCACATGAGAGCCTACCTGGAACAAGAGAGCAGGCTTGTAGTTGTCTGATGACGTGGCTCAGCTCCCCCTGAAGATTGGCTCCACTGGAGTTCTTGAGGGCCTCCAACATGTTCTCAGCATCAACTGTCCCATCACCCTCAGCATCAAATTGGGCAAAGGCCTATAAAATATGTAAGAATTGTGACACCCAATTGTTGAGTTGTAGATGGAATAGTCTATCATTCAAAGAACAAACAACAGTAATTCATTATGCTTTACAAGACATAAGCACACATAATTTTATAATTTCATCTCTCTTCCAAGGCAGTATTCCTCTACCTCTCCAAATAATTTCAGAAGAAAACATCCATTACAAAATTTTTCAGTAGCTGAAAATTACTGTAGTTTGAATATAAAATGTCCCCTTATAGGGTCACACATTTGAACACTTGGTCCTCAACTGGTGATGCTATTTTGGAAAGCTGTAGAACTTTTAGGAGGTAAGCCTGGCTGGAGGAAATTTTGGGACATTAGGGGCGAGCTTTGAGGTTTTATTTTATAGTCTGGCCCCACTTCCTATCCATTCTCTGCTTCCTGACTGCAGACATTAGTGAACAGCTACCTTGTACTCCTGATGCTATATCTTCCTTGCAGTGATGGGCTGCATCTTTTCTTAGACTGTGAGCTAAAAAAGACTCTTCCACCTTTAAGTTGTTTCTTGTCAGGTGTGTGGTCACAGCAACAAGAAGAGAAACCATTATAATGTCAAATACAAAGCAAAAATTGGAAAGAACTGGCCTACAGTAATATGTGACTTTTAGCTAGGCCTTTTATTTTAAACAGTCTTTAGACACAAGTCCTGCCTGCTTCACTGCCCAATTTTCACTAACTTTTAACCATTGTCTATCATGTTCTTTCCCCATATTGGGCTATTTTGGAAACCTGGCTCATCATGGGACTTGGTTTGAATACTAGTCTGTCCCTAACTAGCTATGTTACCTTACATGAGCTTCTTTATCTGCATAAGCATTAATTTCTTAATCTGAAAGATATAGCAAGGATGAAACAAGTGTTCCCAAAGTTATAGGCTGCTGTCTGGATAAGGAACACTTAAAGCCACTAGCAGAAAAGGGTTCCATTTTTCTAATCTATAATCTCTGTCCCCCTATTCCCAGTCATGGCCCATCCTACTAGGTCTTCCTCACAAAACTGCATCCTTTCTCCCATCTCAGTCCCTCTTCATCCTGGCTTCTGTCCTGTTGTTGATCTACACACTCATAAACATATTTCCTCACCACGAACAACTCCAGAGACACCTGTCCTCCTTCCCAAGTAGGCCTCTCTTCCTTAAAACCCCTGTCCCTTTTCCTGACTCCTCTGCCTCATGAGACAGGGAAATAACCCACTGAGGCTTCATTATGGATACAATACTGTTTCCATCCCATCATGCAGATCTGAACAATGCAGTATTCAAAAGGAACAAACACCAAATGCAGATTCCTGTGTTTGAATCCCAAAACCATAGGCATAAATGCAGAACAAAAGAAAGAAAACTTAGATACAACATGCCAAGGGGAAAAAAACCCACAGCATTTTTTTTTGCATCTATTCAATTTGATAAGATTACCCAAAAAGTTAACAGGATCAAAGACTACACCAATCAGAGTACAATGTACAAAAGGAGATCTCTCATTCTACTATGAATTAGAGCCAATCAAGAGGGCTGAGTGAAGCTATACACCAAAGTCAGAGGAGAGATCAGATGGCACCAACTAGAAACTGGACTCTGGAGAACAACTGAAGGATGGTGGAATCGATTCCTCCTTCCCTCCCTCCCATTTCCGTTTGGTGATAGGATCAAATCGAGGGCCTTCACACACAAGGCAAATCAGCTATACCTACAGACCATGGAATCTTAACAGTGGAAAAGTGGTAATTGGGCTGGGCAAGGTGGTGCATGCATTTAATCCTAGTACTCAGGAGGCAGAGGCAAGCAGCTCTCCGTGAGTTCAAGGCCAGACTGGTCTACATAGTGAGTTCCAGGCCAGCTGGGGCTATAGGGAGCCCCTGTCTCAAAAAGACAAAAAAAAAAAAAAAAAGTGGTAAATGGGAGTGACAATCCTCTTTAAATACAATGACTGTACTAAGAAGGAGAAAAGCAGCAATTAACATTAACTTCACTCAGTAGAAGTCCAAGAGCAATGCTCAGCATAAAGATGCACTTTTCTGGGCTGAGAGATGGTTCAGCTGTTAAGAGCACAGGCTACTCTTGTAGAGGACCTAAGTTCAATTCCCAGCACCCACATGGCAGCTAACAACAGTCAGTAACTCCAGTTCCAGGGGAATTCAACATCTTTTTCTGACCTCCTTGGGCACTGTACAACATGGGTGGACTTACATACATGTAGGCAATATGCTCATACGCATAGAATAAAAATAATAAATAATTTAAAAATATGTACTTTTTTGTTGTTAGTGAGCAGTAAGGGTTGATTAGGAAGCTCTGAGAAGAAACAGCCACTCCATCCCTCAGGGCTTAAAAACAACTGAACAACCAACCATCTGCAACACTCAAAGAAGTTGTAACAAATGTACCTGCTTCAATTCCCTTCCCAAATCCCACCAAGACAGTATTATAAACAGATCCATTCTTGTTTTTAAGCACAATGACAAGGCAGTAACTGCATAATTTTAGAAGCTGAGAAACAGATGCATGGGTTGGACTGGGTAGGCTAACCTAAGAAAGTGCAATCTGAGTTGGGAGTGGGTAACACTGAGAACCAAGCTCTTTTACACTGCAGAACTCTTTTACTTCATTTCTGTGTTATGGGGGGCAGGGGCGAATAGAGAGAATATAAATAAATGAATGTAGGTTCCGAAGCATATATGTGGAGGTTGTAGAACAACTTCTGGGAATCAATTCTTTCTTTCTGACATGGGGGTTCCTGGAATCAACTCATGTCCATCAGACTTGATAGCAAGCACTTTCATCCACTGAGTCATCTTGCTGGCCCTATACTGAAGAACTCCTGAAAAGACTTTGGACATGGTAGAAACAGGCAGCGCTGAAAGTGGAGGGGTATAGTGCAAAGCCTATTTAGAAAGCAGTTAGAAATTATCAGGTCAGCACTGATCTTAAAGTGTCATTGGTTTTCTTTTTGTTGTTTCCTGTTTGCTTGTTTGCCTGTTTTGAGACTATGTAGCCCTGGCTGGCCTGGAACTTTCATGTAGTTACCATGTAATTCAAGTTAGTCTGAAACTTGCAGCAATTTTCTTGTCTTGCCTCATGAGTGATAGTCCCTCATTCTCTGGTGAGTAGATAACTAGAACCACTAGACACTTCAGAAACACCTACTGTGAAACACAGAGAACTAGAAGATAGTACAGGAAAAAGAAAACCTCAAAAGGTGATTAGTATCTTCCTAGAAATATTTTAAAAGCTATTTTTAATACAAATTTTGCTGAGGTACATAACTCATCCCAATAAAATTCATCCCACTAAAATGAACTACTCAATGGGTGTCAGTATAATCAGAGTTGTGCAATCAGCACTCAGTATCTGACAAAAGATGATATTGCAACCATGAAAAAAAAACATTAATAAAAACAGTAGACTGAGGGGCTGGAGAGATGGCTCACCATTAAGAGCACTAACTGCTCTTGCTGGCGATCCAGGTTCAACTTCCAGTATCCACATGGTGGCTAACAACTGACCATTACTACAGGTCCAAGAGAATCTGACACTCTCTTCTGACCTCCGTGGGCATTGTGCAACATAGGTGCACTTACATACATGCAGGCAATTCACTCATACACATAAAATGCAAATAAATATTTTTAAACAAAACAGTAGACCGACAACCTTATTTTAAAATTTTTGTTATATTTTATTTATTTTTATCTTATGTGTATGAGTATTTGCCTTCATGTATGTAAGTATAGCACATATGTGTAGTGCCTGCAGAGATCAGAAGAGGGCACTGGAGCCCATGGAACTGGAGTTACGGATGGTTGTTAGGTGCCATGTGGGTGCTGAAACTGAACCCTGGTCCTCTGCAGGAGCAGCCATAGCTCTAACCATTGAGCCATTGCTCTAGTCCCTAAGAACATTCTTAAACATTTCTGAAAATTCACATATTGGCTGGGTGTGGTGGCAAATGCCTGTAATCTCAGCACTCAGGAGGCTGAGGCAGGAGGATCTAGAGTTCAAGCCTGGCCCAAGCTCCAGGATATCCAGAGGAAGAAAGAGAAATCCTACCTGGGCATGGTGATATACCTGTAAGCTCAGCATTTTGGAGGCTGAGCCCAGGCTGGGACCACATGTATGACAGCAAGACCCTGTCTCCAAACATCAAGAAGAAAATAAAACAATCACTAAAGAAATGAAAATGAAACTCTCATTAGAAATACTGAAAGGGCAGAACAGGGTAGCATGTACCTTTAATCTCAGCACTTCAAAGGCAGAGGCAGGAGGATCTCTGTGAGGTTGAGGCCAGAGTGGTCTACATAAGGAATTCCAGGCCACCTCAGGCTACACAGTGAGATCCTGACTCAAACAAACAAAAACATGCTGAAACGTAAAGTGAAGTAAACAAACGAAAAAGTAGAGCAAAAATGCAAATGATAGACACTGGGAGGGAAAAAAGAAAAAAACAAAGAAGACTGATTCAGAAGGTCAATTTCCAGAAAGATGGAACACAGAATGCAGAGCAGGAAATCACAGCAAAGGTGATTCACCATGACTTTTCCATACCAAAGTACATGAATTTGGAGACTGACTGCATAATGCACGTGAATACATCATAAGGACACTTCATAACAGCAGCCAAGCACAGTGGCACGTGCCTATAATCCCAGCATTTATGAGGCAAAGGCAGGAGGATTCCAAGTTTAAGTTCAGCCTTCTCCATAGTGACTTCCTATTACTAAAAAATAAAATGGTTTCTTGACAAAAGGTCAAGAATCAGGATAGAACTGATTCAGCAGATAGGAGTAGACAGAAACAAAGCCTTTAGCATCCTAGGAGGAGCCTATCTAAGCCAGAAGTCAACACTCAGCCACAGCCACGATAAAGTGATAGCAGAATAAAGATATTCCTGCATATATAAAGTTCTTTAAAAGAAAAAGAATAAGGAACTACTTAATGCTTCCTTTCCAGAAAGCCCCTTGAGGATTGGCCACCGGAGGAAGGAACATCCCAAGAAAGGGGAAACCTGGCATGGTGGCACACAACTTTAATCCCAGCCCCCAAGAGGCAGAGGAAGGCAGATCTCTGTGAGACAGAGGCCAGCCTGGTCTACACAGGGGTCAACTTTTGGGAGTTGGTTCTGTCACTGTGGGTTCTTGGGATCAAATGCAGGTGATCAGGCTTGAACAGCAGGAGCTTTTACCTAATGAGCTACCTTGCCATTCCTTTATAAAAAGCAATGTAATATCTCCCCTCCTTTAAAAATTTATACACTTATACACTGAAGACATCTACCATGAATGATTCTTGAGGGGACAACTGTATAAATTTGAATAGCTGCTGGATATGAGATTAAACAGAAATGTACTGACAAGGAAAACTGAAGATCATTAATCTAAAAAAGTAGATGGGCTGGACAGATGACCCAGCAGATGAAGGCAACTGCTGCCAAGCTGATAAGCTGAGTTTGATCTCTGGGGCCCACATGTTAGAAAGAGAGAACTGACTCTAACAGTTGTCCTCTGACCTCCTATGGTACACATATACCCCCTACACACATGTACACACACAAAAGAAATAAAAAGATAATCTAAATAAAGTGGTTACAAAAGAATATTGTTTAAAGAAAAAGCATCCATGTACTTCATGTATTAGTAAAAAAAAAATTTATGTATGTGTGTTAAAAAGATCAAAATATTGAGATGCTAATAGTGGCAATGTTTTATACTTTCATATTTTCACTTATCTGGTTTTTCAGTCTTCTGCAATCTATACACAAAAGGAAAGGAGAAATTTTGCAAAATGAAAGGAGAAATTTTAAATATTGGGAAATTTTAAGGGCTACAAGTACAACACATTCATCCACGAGCCTAGCATGCATGAGGTTCTGGGTTCCAGAAGCAGTTCCAAACATTTTAAACACATCCTAAATGTAAAAAGTGGACCTGGGGAGTGAGGAGAGAGGTGGCACAGATCACAACCTCTATCTGCCCGGAGCCCCTAGGTGTTACTACAACAGGACCAGGTAATAGTCACTTTGCAACTTTCTAACATGGTGTTCTAAGAAGGTATTGTATCACTCAAGGTCCAAAGGGTTTAACACAGCTATAACACATTCAGTTGGGAACGACACATGGATTGGGAAACTAACTTTGAGCATTTGCTAAATTCCACACATTGTTCAAAACAATGTATAGTCATAATATCATTAATTCTTCATAACCATAATGATACTATTAACCTCTCTACAACTATGCAGAGAGATCAGGAAACCTGTCCAAGGTCACACAGCTGCAATGAATCAACTCTCCTTTCCTTTCTTTGACCAGATGACCTGGGGCTTCCTTGCAGTCTGGGGCCACATACTTAAAACTTCTTAGTGCTAACCATGTCCTCCATCCATGCTCTACAGAGCATGCTCTCTGTACTACCTAGATCAATGCCCATCAACCCTGCAGGTGAGCCTTGCACTCTAAAATCTTGAAGCAACGATTGAATCTTAGTCCCACCTACACTTCATACTTCAGGTGCTGCCTGCTATACAGCTTGCCACTTTACACTCAACTCCTACCATGCACTGCTAGTAAAAGTCCTACCCAAGCAAAACTAGAAATAGTGGCATTTTGCTATTTTAACAATTCTGTTGCTCGTTTAATAGTTAATGAATATAATAAATCTTTTTTTTTTTTTTTTGGTCCTTCTAAGAGTCTCCCTGTAGCCCTAGCTAGCCTGGAATTGAACTCACAGAGAGCCACCCACCTCTGCCTCCCAAGTGCTGGGATTAAAGGAACGCACCACCTCACCACCATGCCCAGCAAAGGAATATAATAAAGAATTTTTAAACAAACAAACACAAAACAATTTTGGCTGGGGAAAAATAAATCACAACAGTTTTGCTAACAGCTTCTTCAAATTAATACATAATTTCCTAACACTCAGAAGTTGTCCTTAAAGAAGTGTTCAGATCCCTTAGTGTCTAACATGTTTCAAGAAAATGCCCAGAGAAACTAACCCCTGTATGAGCTTTAATGGGTAACCAAGGGTTGGAAAGCCTACGAAGAGGTTATCCCGGGTAGAGAAGGCAGAATGTGGGCATAGAGACAAAGCACACAGCAGGCTGTATGGTAACCTGGCTAGTGTGGATGGGAACTAGGGCAGGAAATGAAGAGATGGGCAAAGATCAGAATAAAGAGGTGGTACAACCACTGAAAAGATCAGGTATTATATAATAAGCATACCATGAGGTCACTGCAGACTATTAAGGGTAGAGAGGACTGGTCAGCTTATATCAATAGAAGCCCTCCTATTGGGTTAGACCTATAAAGCTTTTAAAGTGTGCTTTGGGTAAGCTCAGAGGTAGAGCACTTGTTTTGCACACGTTAGGTCCTGGATTCAATCTC
Organism: Eospalax fontanierii; assembly: GCA_035773235.1. Classification (NCBI taxonomy): domain Eukaryota; kingdom Metazoa; phylum Chordata; class Mammalia; order Rodentia; family Spalacidae; genus Eospalax; species Eospalax fontanierii. The sequence goes on along the minus strand of CM069531.1, from coordinate 48,072,754 downwards.
TAGTATCACTCCCCCATCCTCCCACCAAAAAAAAAAAAAAAAAAAAGCACCTGCCTTTGCACTGCTTGAACCCTTCTCCAGTGTCTCTGTGAGTGGACAGTCTCTGTCATGTATATCATGTGATGGAGCAACTCACACCTGAGTCAGGAGGCCCTACCCTGTAATGAATGGGAATTTCTTTCTCTAAGTTACCCCATGGAGGGGCTATTCAGAACACACCTGTTCCTTCTGCACCAAGGTGGTCTGTAGATCAGTGAGCGGTGATCAGGTCTTCTAAGTTCCACCTCCCTTCCTCCCTCCATTCCTTTAGCCAGTTCTCCATTTGGAAAGGCCTTAGCATCGTTCCCATAATGGTTGTCCTCTTTGGTATCTCTGTAGTTTGCCAGTATAACTCAGAGAAATGCTCATTAATTGATCCATCAAAAGAAGTACATTTAATTGTACTTAAAAGACTCAGGATACATATAACTGATACATGAACTCTGTAAAATAATGCAACACTTTCCTTTACCAGATATGATATATTCTAATATCTTCTATTCCATTCTGTTGTTTCATTTTTAGACAAACAGGATAAGACTAAGTAGATTTCCCACACACTGCAGGCACAATTTAATTAATTAATTCACTGATTAATTTTAGACAGATCTCACTATGTAGCCCTGGCTGTCCTGACCAGGCTGGCCTTAAACTCACAGAGATCTGCTTGCCTCTGCCTCCTGAATGCTGGGATTAAAGGCCTGCACCAAAAAGCCTGGCTGAAGGGGCAATGTGAAACACATTAGTGGCTTGGAAAGAAAGGCAGAAAACTCAACTCACTGCTCTAGTCCACACTATAAAATATAGCAGTCCCATCTCTGCCATTCTCAAATGCCCATCTCCATGCACATTGCAACCTGGCTCCTGTACTTTTTTTTTTCTTCCTTCCTAACTCATGCCTCTTAAATTCTCTCTCTTTTTTTTCTGCTGTGAATCAAACCCATGATCTCACGCATGCAAGGCAAGCACTCTACCAACCTATCCACTGAAGACCTCTGTTTGCTCATTTGTAGGATTATCTCATTTATCTAAACAAAGCATTTAAATAGCTGTTTTATGCAGCTGGAAAAAAACCGACAAGGCCAAACACCATGATTCATTACCTTCTGAGTATCTAGCAGTCTAGGCACTCTTCCAGATGCTTTATATGAACTAACTCACTTAATCACATATCACACCAATCCCATAAGGCAGATATCAGGATTCTGCTTATTTAACCAGTGAGGCAGCTGAGTGGTCAAATGAAGTAATCAAGATCACCTGGCTCAAGAATGGTGACCATGAACCTGCCCAGAACCTGGCTGGCTCTAGGCCCAATTTTCACTAAGCAGTGGAATGAGCTGTCTCATAAAGCACAAACCTACTAAACCATTAACGGACTACACAGCCATGCGAGGTGTCATAAAGAGAAGGGAAAGTGAGAGGTGGTGTTGAGAGTTGGCTCAGGTTCTCCCAATGTGCCTGTGTTCTAAAGGGGAATCATTCCCAAAGCCTACTCTCTCACCTCAATGTATCCGCGCATGCTGTGCCTTTTAACTGAAACACCTTTCTTCTTAGGCTAGGCAAATTCCTTTTGCCTCTCATGGCCCAGCTTCAGTGAAGCTTTTCTCAAGTTTCACGCTACTATGCTGCTATTTCACGCACTTAGTTGCTCTGTGGTCCCTGAAAGTGGACAGGGGAATGTTGCAATGGAGTGAAGGCCATCTGAATCACTTCTCCTGAAGCCTCAGTGCTTGGTGATGGTGTTAAAGAGTTAAAAGGTCCACACACAGGACAAAGCAGCTGTCCCATCAGCTAGACACAGGGTTTGGGTGGTGGGGCAGAGATAGATGAAGTTAGAGAGATAGGCTGGTTTGTGGGCACCAACCCATTCAGAGGAGTATAAATTTGGTTCCTTAGGCAGTGGGAGTTGAAGACTCTGAATTGAGAGGAGCAATGCTTGCAGTCTGCTACGACTTTATAATACACAAATGCATCTTGTGTAAGGGCAGAGAATTGTATCTGCATGATTCTATGTGCACAGTTATTAGGCTCCAAGCCATTCTAAATTAGTTAACTAACGCTTTGACATGATAATATCAAAGTGGGCTTTAGAACTTTTCTGTAAATTTTCTAAAAACCAACAGTGACTAACAACTGTTTTTAGTTTTTACTAAAGCTGTATTTGGTTCCTCCATTGCCAAGAAATACCTTCCCAGAAGAAAGTTACAGGCCGAGTATAAAACACAAAGCTGCGGTGTAATGACTGTCTCTCACCCAGTTTGCTCAACCACACAGGGGCACCACGGGTGGAACAAGCACCAAGCACTGGCTATGAGCAGAACTGTGCCAAGACCATGAACAGAGATGAACCAAAATGGCTCTTTAAAGGCCAGGTATGACAGACCTCAGGGGACTTGGGCAGGAGAACTGTTTGACCTGGGCTATATAGACGGACTCTCTCAAGGACAAAGAAATATACCCCAAATGGCCCTTCCCCCAGAGTTCCACAACAGCAAATCAAGAAAAGTAAGACTTAAACATAAATTTTTGCCTTAAAGTCATCTGCTATCAACAGACATGGTGGTCCAGGCCTTTAATCCCAGCACTTGGGATGAGAGTCCAGTAGCTCTGTGAGTTCCAGGCCAGCCAGGGCTACATAGTGAGAACCTGTCTCAAAAAAAAAAAAAAAAAAAAAAAAAAAAAAAATCTGCTATCACTATCTTGTGCTGAGTACTTTGTCCTGCCCTTAAGCTACATGCTTTTCTAGAAGCATGCTCATGTTAAGAGCAGAAATATCTAATCTTGGATGTCAAATAAGAATTTAAACTCTTTTCTACATGGGAGCCCTTTGACTGGACCACACCCAACATGAGAAAAGGTGTGCTGTATTATAAAACGATAACCTCGCAGACTTTGGTCCGTCGCATAACCTCAAGAACTTTATGAAACCACCTCAAACCACTAAGATCAATGGAATGAAATAAGGCAGGGAGGAGGGCATGGACAGCAAAACAAAGCAAGAGGACAAGAAACTAACGCTGTGCTTGGACATTCTGACATGATGATAGGCCATGCACTGCAGTGATAATCTGCTCTATCATACTAGGTCTGGCAAAAAGAAATGAAGGGAAGTAACTTCCCATCTTAGTGGCTACCAAAAATACATTTTATTATTATTTCATGAAACCTTTAAACATACTAAATGTCCCAATCCATTTCCAAAACTAAAATGCCTAAGTGTATACTTCAAGTCTAAGGCAGGATTGTTTTGAAATCAAGCATATGGCTAATACTAACTTTTTCTGCATAGTCCTAATATGGTTACTCCTTACTTACAGACAGGATAAACAGGATAACCACAGTGAGTTATCACCATTCTGTTTTTAAACCTTGACTGTGTTCACTTTGAGCTAGAATTGCCCTCTTCAACTAACCAGTATGGAGGGGGGTGATAGTCACCATATTTTAGTCATCAACCCAAGCCCCAATTCCTCCGATCCAAATCTGAAAACAGCATATAAACGTCAAGAAAAATACCTGATATTTTTTCTCCAAATTTGATTCTAACAGTCTGACCTCCTGTAGCATGAAGGGAAAAATAAATTATCTACTCTTGAGGACTGAAGAGTGATAACAAGAGAGAATCGGCTTCTTATGGAGGAAAGAGTACTGACTCTGGGGTCAGAAGACTCATATTTTGAGAGTTAGTTTTGAAACGGAATTTTAAACTTTTTTTTTAGATAGGGTCATGTATAGGAGGGTGATCTGGCTGTGAAATTTGGCATCCTATTGACCACCAGGGTTGACTCAGCTAATCTGACTGGTTCCATGTGTGTCACTCCTGAAGCTGTACATTCAGTCAAAGAGGACAACTTTCCCCCGGAGGAGGACTATTCTTTAGGCAAGGATAGAGAAAGTGGCTGAGTTCTGCGAGAATGTCCAAACAAGTGCTCAAGACAGGCTCGAACTCTAACCCATGCTGGACTCAAACTTGCAGCAACCCTGTTTCAGCTTCTCAAATGGAGGGATGACACAAGGGAGCCACCTTGCCCAGCCCCAAACTGAGTTTCTTATCTTAGGTGAGTCACTGAATCCTGCTGAATTCTCAGTTTGGTCCTTGGCTTCCTACTCAGTCTAGTGGCTGCTGTCATCCATCTGCCTCACAGAATGGACTGGCAGTTATCAGATACTATGTATGTGAAGGTGTTATAAAGAGGGAGGTAAGGAACTGGAGAGATGGCTCAGTATTTAGAAGCACTGGCTACTCTTGCAGAGGACATGGATTAGATTGCCAGAACCCTCAGGGCAGCTAACAACCATCTATAACTCCAGTTCCAGGGGAACCTGACATCCTCTTCTGACCTCTGTGGGTATCACATGACACAGGTGCACTTACACACATGCAGGCAACACACTCATACAAATAAAAAATATTTTTTAAAGAGGGAAGCAGTAAGATAATGTTACGAAGGTGAAGAGTGCCTTTCCAGCATGTCCTCTGGGAGCTCAATGTACAAACTCTTAGTGACAGCTCTAGATTGCCAGAGGGATTTTTACACAAATAAAATAGTAATATCCAATATTTTATAAGTCATTAGTTCTTAGTGTTGGGTTAAGGACATCTTAATGTTAATTTTGTCACATACCTGATACTATAATTTCTTAATTAGAAGGCACAAGCATTCATAACTTTCTATTCCCATGTAGTTCTTTAGTTACAGAGGTGAATGGCCTCTGGATTTGACTGTGTTAGGGACTCAAGTTCTCACTCAGCATAATCTTTTTACTCTAGGTCAAAACAAAAACCCCATCAGAATATACAGAAACAATGTGGCTATTTTCTGGTTGCTCCTGAGACCCCACCCAATGTGCAAATAGATGACTACACAGCATGCAGCCTTCTCTAAGCTCCAGACCCACAGGCCCAGGCAGAGAGACATCTCCACTCAGCATGGCTAAAAATGAACTCATCTCCCTGCTCCAGAGCTGACCTTCTCCAAATGCTTCTTTTCTCAATAAACAGCACAAGCATCATTACAACTGGTCGTCAGTAACACAGGCACTAACTTTGATTTCATTTCCTTCCCATACCCAGCATGTCTCCAAGAAGTATTCATGCTATCCTCTAAACTGCTTCCAGGGTTAGGCACTTCATGTGATTTCACTGCTAGCACCCTGGTCAGGCCACCAACTCTTTATGACTGCAGCACCTTCTCTGATCTCCTTGACTCTGGCCCTTTCCTTTGGTTCTCCACAAGGCAGTAAGAAACATCATGAAAAAAAGCGGATGCTTTTTTAAAACTCCAATTTGGGGGGCCTGGAGAGATGGCTCAATGGTTAAGAGCAATGGCTGTTCTTGCGGAGGACCTGGGTTTGATTCCCGGCACCCACATGGCAGCTAACAACCATCCATAACTCCAGTTCTAAGGGGTCTGACTCCCATTTCTGACCTCCACGGGCACTTCATGACATGGGTACAGTTACACACATGCAGGCAATACGCTCCTGCATAGAAAATAATAAAAATTATTTTAAATTTTTTAATTAAAAAAAAAACTCCAATTTTGGGCTGGGCATGGTGGTATGTGCCTTTAATCCCAGCACTCAGGACGCAGAGGCAGATGGATCTCTGTAAGATAGAGGCCAGCCTGGTCTACATAGCGAGTTCCAGGTCAGCTGGAACTACAGAGAGACCCTGTCTCAAAAAACAAAAATCAAAATCAAAACAACACACCCCCAATTTCCAAATTCAAAAGACCTGAATGCCTGGTCCCTCCTCTTCGTCTGCCTCACCTTTCCCCTGCATTCTCTACCTAGCCAAAACTGTAACATGTAGCATTTACTTTCCTCTTCCTCAGTAATTAAGGCTTGATATTTAGTTAAACATAAGGCTATGAAATGAAGATGTTTCCCAGTCTCTTTTACAGCTGAGTGTGGTCATGACTAAGTTTGAGTCAATGGATGCAAAATCTGTATTAAGGAAAGGGCAAAGCAATGCCCTTCCCTCTTCTCTTTTCCACTTGTTGGAATGTGGAAGGTGATAGCAGGAGTCAACGTCATCACTAAACAGAAGGCACCCGTGGAGGTGGAGAGTCTAAGATGGATGAAGCCAAGTCCCTGGTGACTATGAAATGCCACATCAGCCTTGATTGGCCTACCTGGACCTTTACATAAGAAAGTAGTTTCTTAGCAGGGCATAGCGGTGTATACCTGCAGTCTCAGCACTGAGGAAACTGAGGCAGGATGATTGCAATGAGTTCAAGACCAGCTTGGCTTACACAGTGAGTTCCAGGCCAGTAGTGGCTACAGTGAGACCCTGTCTCAAAAAAAAAAAAAAAAAAAAAAAAGACAACAGTTTCTTGTTTAGGCCACTGATACATTAGGTTTTTTTGTTTCTCTGATTTTTAAAAAAAGATTATTTACTTATTTATGTGTGGGTATGTGTATGTGTGTAGGGGTACCCTCAGAGGCCAGAAGGGGGCATTGGATTCCTTGGTGCTGGAGTTACAGGCAGTTGTGAGGAACTGAATTCCAGCCCTCTGACACAGCAGCAAAGACTCTTAACCATTTAGCCATCTCTCCAGTCCCTCTAAGCAGTTTTTTCTAACCTAATACACTATTCTGTACTAGCAGATTCCCCATTTGGTGGATTTTTGTAGATGTAATTACCTGCTGCTAGTCCTTCTTATATCTTTCAAATCTCCACTCAAATGTTATCTTTGTTGGTACCTCCAAGTCCTTGGATAAGGTTAAATACACTTGCTATTTATTCTTTATGCTTTCCTTGGATAACAGTGACCACATCTTTAATTACTGGATTAATATCTATCTTTTCTATCATACTACAAACTCTAAAAGCAAGTATCTGCTTTTTAAACTGTCACCCACTGGGCTGGTATGCAGTTAGGTCCTGAATAAATGAATACTGCCACAACCCTTGAGGGATTTTCTGTCCCCTGCTCTGAGGGTTTCTTGGCCTTGTTACAGGATCATTATAAATCCCATGGATAATTCTGTCCCTGTCAAACACTCTCACAATGTAAAACTGTCTCTCTCCATTTGTGTTTAGACAAATCTGAAAAATGCCAACTTCTTGAGCAAGTGTGCAGTTTTTCCACCAAGGCTTCATGTTCTTTTGATACATGTAGGTACCAGAATGAAAATACTATGGATATCTAGAATGTATTTTTGAGTCAGGATCTTTCCATATAACCCAGGCTGGCCTTGATCTCAAGATATGACTGCTCCTCAGCCTCTCAAGTGCTATAATCACATATATGTGCTTATCATGAACAGCTCTAGAATTGTATTTTAATGGATACCTCTTGCTAACTAATATGACTGATCTGTGTGTATAATATCCATATATGTGTTTGAGATTTTGAGATAGTATCTTTTACTGTAGCCCACACTTTCTTCAAACTCACTATATAGTCAAGGAGCACCTTGAACTGATTTACCTGCCTCTATCTTTCAAGTGCTGGTATTACAGGTTTGCACCACTATACCCAGTGTGACAAATATTTTTGGGAGTCAGAACATATTACAGGCATTTTAAAGAGGAAAACACATAAAGTGTACAAACTAAATATCTGAATATTCTCAACATGTGCAGGACAACATCCTTGAATTATTTCAAAAGCCTCTTGTTCAGAGTAAACAGAACTTTTTAATGATGTTATAAGTTCCTGTTAGTTTCTTGCTTTATGCACTAACCAATCACTGAGAGGTTTTTTTTATTTTTATGTGTATCAATGTTTTGTCTACATGTATACAAATGCACCATATGTGTACAATGCCCACAGAGGCCAGAAATGGGTGTTGGGTCCCCTGAAATGGACTTAAAGACAGTTGTTAGCCACTATGTGGATGCTGGGAACTGAACCCAGATCCTCTGCAAGAGCAGTCAGTGCTCTTAACCACTGAGCCATCTCTCCAGTCCCTGCATCAGTTTTTTTTTTTTTAATATTCTATTTAGTATTTTCATTTTATGTGTACAAGTGTATCACCTGCATGTGTGTAAGTACCACTGACTGACAGTTTTACAAAACTTACTCATTTTTACAAGTTAAACAGCTTTTTGTCCTAACATTGTAGAACTGAAATAAAACCTCTGGATGCTGGGTAGTAGGGACATGAAAACAACAACAACAAAAAATCAGAGAACTGTGTGATCTACGTTTTGCTGGTGAAATGATTTACTGGATAATTCTGAGTCAGTCATTCTCTTCACTGTAAGACAAAGTGTTCAGCACAGATATGAGCGAAAATTATATCATTACCAGAAATCTGATACTTGCCTATCAACTTTAAGTCTTATAAGGGTTTAAATGAATGTGGAACAGGTTCTTTAAGGCTCTAAAATCAAGTTTGTACTTTGAAAAAACTAGAACTTTATAAATGGGAATGGCTCTCAAATCATGCACAAGCCAGTAAAAGAGAATGGTTTTCACTGCCGCTCCCTTGATTCGTGCACATCCTTTCTCCTACGTAGCTATACCTTTCAAAGGAAGCTCCAAAGAAGAGTTAAGCCAGTGTCTGGCAACTGCTCAAATGCCCACCGAACACATGCAGAGACCTTTCGCCTTGCTCCTCTCTTCAGAGCAAGAACAGCTTAGTCCAGTCTTTCCACATCTCTATAAAGGTTAGAGACATATCGAAAGTCCGGAGTGATGCACCCAGAACCGGTCCTGGCAACCCTATACTTCCATTCTAAGAACCTGCGGACCTACGAGATCGTGCCTGGCATCCGCAAAGCAACCGCCCACCTCTTCACGCCCTCGGGGGCGATCGCCCAGCCCCCGCCCCACAGTCGCCAGCCCGCCCTGACCTCCTCGAACTGCTCCCCGGAACAGCCAGCCCCGCGAGCCTCCAGCAACTCCCGGAACTGCTCCAGAGTGACGGACTCTTCGCCGCGGCCCAGCCGCTCTTCCAGCCAGCGCAAAAGCGCGCCGTGGTGCCTCGACACCACGGACTCGCAAGGGGGAGCGGGCCGCAAGGCGGCCGCTGCCTCTCGCAGCCGAGCGGGTTCCAGCAGCGCAGCGGCGGACGGCAGCGTCGCGGCCGCTGGGCCGGGGCCGGGGGTCGTACCCGAGTCAGCGGCCCAGTCCTGGTGTGGGCCCCAGCCGTCGGCCCCGGCGGCCGCCGCTTCGTCTTCACTGCTGTTACTCGGAGCGTTCCCCATGGGGCCTCCGTCTTGCGTGCTCTGAGGTGCTGCCGCCGCCGCCTCCCTGCCACGACCTGTCAACCTCCGACAGCTCCCGGCGGGCGGGGACGGGGAGGAGACGACGGCGGCGGCAGCGGCGGCTTCCGGCTTCCTGGCCGTCAAGCGAGGACTGATGTCGTAACGACGCCGTCCAGCCGACTCTACCAGTTCACAACAACTAGCAGACAACCGCAGCGAAGGGTGGAACCCTGATTTCCAAGAGCGCGCCTGTCGTTACGTCTATGTGTCGTAGCCTCCTTTGTAGCCATCTTTGTTGAGGGCGGTATCCTGTAAGCAAAGAAGGTCTTTCACTGCTGTCCCATTTTCTCCACATCGCTTCCCTTTCTCGAGCTAGGCACGAAAAGTATGAGAAAGAGTCAGAGCCGAAGAATAAACTTTTTCTAAAGCTTTTGCGTGTGAGAGTCACGCTGTTGACGTCACGTCCGGCGTCTCCGCCATCTTAGTTGTGGCTACCTAGCCTGCTACTTCGGAAGTGTGACCTGGGTGCGGATATGCGGGTGCCGAGGCTGAGGATACTGAGGATGGACGGGCGTGGCCTAGTGCTGAGCCTGGCAGTGGCGGCGGCGGCGGCAGCGGTGGCCACGTGGCTGACCGACTGGTGGGGTCCTCGCGCTAGCTTTCGCCTTTTCGTACCCGAGGAGCTGGCTCGCTACCGCGGCGGCCCCGGAGACCCGGGCCTCTACTTGGCGTTGCTCGGCCGCGTCTACGATGTGTCCTCTGGTAGGAGGCACTACGAGCCTGGGGCCCACTATAGCGGCTTCGCAGGTATCAGCGAGGCCGTCACACCTTTTCCTGCAGTCTAAGCTCCGTTCGTTCGTCCGTTCATTCATTTGCCTCCCGCTTTCCCACATTACTCAGACTCCTGCGGTAAACAGGACGCGGCTGCACCATCCTGGTCTCCGGCTCAGGCGCGACTGTGCCAGTTATGCACCCGCACCCTCCCTGTCCGTATGATGTAGGAGAAACCTGTCTCGTTAATTACCCGTTATAATTTAGAAGCCCGTCTGCTTTCTACAGCTGCCCTGATTCCAGTCACTCTAGGCTCTGATGTGAAATAACTTTTCGATCCCCCCATCCCGTTTCCCCTGGAGATAGTGTTGGATTTGTTTGGGGGTTCTAATAGATGTATTTGCTTTTCTTAAAAAATAGTGAATAGGAAGTGAGTTTAACGTTAGTGCACAGAGAAACAAATCACATTTATAAGTCCTTTTAGTACAGTAAGTGGGAACTGGTGGTCTGTTTCTGAAGTTCCAGCTGTTGGAAGTGGAAGAGATCTCTTGAGCCAGAATTTGTGGCCATACTAGGCAACATAGCATGACCCTGTCTCACAAACAAAAGGAAACAAATCTTAGAATACAATTGCATATGTTAGTCCTCTTAAGAACATTTGTCAAATTAACTATTTGCTGTCCCCCTTTTCAACTGAAGGGATTAAAGAATGTGATTGGACTACAGTTTTCACGGGACATGAGTCAGAACCACCAGCCTAATAATTTTAAAGATTTTGTTTTACTAGTGAAGGAGAGACCTCCCTGTTTGTTTTAGGGAAGAAAATGCAGGCCAAGCCCAAGTCTAGTAACTAGGTTGGTATAAAATTTAGCTCTGTCCACATGCCATTATCTCTGGAGAATTGTGAAGCTGCATTTAAGCTCAAATCACTTCCTTCTCTCCAAGATCTTTAAACAGTCCAGCAGGGAAAGAGACCTAACAAGGGCCACATTGAGTTAGAAGCAGAGCAGGACTGGAATGACGTCACTTAGAGTCCATTGTTCCACCAACAGCTGATAGAGTTGTCATAGATGTATGCACAAGAGTGGGCATAAACACTTCCATTTCTGTGATGAGCCTTCCTTATCAATATGCTCTAGTGTCTGCTGAATTTGACCTCGATTTATCCAGCACTGCCATGTATCCCTGTGTCAGGTGCTAAGGGATCCAAGGTGTCTCTGACATGGTCCTTCCCACTGCCTGCATAGAGTAGGGAAACAGATGTGGTTTCTTTTTCAGTCTGTGTTTATTTTCCTGAGGTATTATTCACAGAAAACATTTTTAAGGTTTATTTTTATTTTATGTCTGTGTGTGTTGCCTGCATGTATGGCACAGGCCTGAGGATGCCAGGAGAGGGCGATGGAGCCACCATGCCAGCGCTGTGAACCTAATCTGGGTCCTCTGCTAGAGCAGCAAAATGCTGTTAACCAATGGCCATCTCTCCAAACACCTGTCCCCTCCCCCCCTCTTTTGAGAGGGGACTCTCACTATGTAGAGCAGGCTGACCTTGAACTCACAGAAGTCTGTCTGTCTCTGCCTATTGAGTACTGAGATTAAAGGCTTGTGCCACGACATATGGCCTACAGAAATCTTATATTTAGAAGTGTACACAGGTTTTCTTTAATATATATATATATACACACATGTAGTTAGAAACTTAGCAAACATTATCACTGTCTAATTCCAGAACATTTTAATAACCCCTAAAGGAAGCTATCCATTAGCAGTCCCTCCCAATACTCTTCCTCCTCTAAGCCCCTAGCAGTTCCTGTCTACTTCCTGTTTCTATAGATTAGTGACTACTGGGCATTCCACGTAAATGGAATCACACATCTAGCCTTTTTTGTCTAGCTTTTATTCAGCATAAAGTTTTCAACTTTCATGAACGGTGTCCACATTCAGCCATACTTTTTTTGTAACCAGATAATACTACATGTGTAAATATTACATTTTATCTGTTCATCAGTTGATGGACTTTAAAATTTTTAGTATGTGTGTATATGAGTCCAGGTGCGTATGTGCCACGGCACGTGTGTATGGCGATAAACCAACTTTCAGTTGTTGTTTTTCTCCTTCTGCCTGGTTCTCATTCTGCCTAGCTGTGGCCTCCAGGCTTCTAGGCCACTCTCCTGCCTCTGCCTCGAATCTTAGAGATAACTGATGCTCTCACCATTGCATCCAGCTTTTTCACATGGATTCCAGGGATCAAACTCACATCCAGTCTTGTGCAGCAGGCAGTTTTATCTGCTGAGCCATCTTGCCCGCATACTTTTCACCTCTTACAGATACTATGAACATAAATGAATAGGCTTTTGTGTGAACATATGTTTTCAGTTCTTAGTATCTATCTACATATGGATTTACTGGGTCACATGGTAATTGTTTAGCTTTGGAAAAATGGCAAATTGTCCCTAATGTCCCTGCATCATTGTACATTCCTCCCAGGGATGTATTTAAGTTTCCATTTCACCACACATCCTCACCAAAACTTGTTTTGCTTTTTTCTTCTTCTGGTGCTAGCATTGAACCCAGGGTATTATACATGCTTGGCAAGTGTTTTATCACTGAACTACATCCCCAGTTCCCTTCGACCACCCCTTCCCCTGTTCAGAGACAAAGTCTTACTGTGTATCCCAGACTGGCCTTGAACACACAGCAGTGTTCTTGCCTCAGTGTGCCTAATCCTGGAATTGCAGGAGTGAGCCACCGCTCCTAGCCTCTTAATGCCTTTTTTATTGTAGTCGTCCTAGTGGGTTTAAAGTGCTATCTCATTGTGGTCTTGGTTATTTACTCTTTGGTAATGCCTAATAGAATTAAAAGAGTACTGAGCATTTTTTCATGCACCCAATGACCATTTTTATATCTTCTTTGGAAATCCATCTATTCAACTTCTTTGTACATTTTTAAAAACCAGGTTATCTTTTTGTTGTTAAATTATAGAAATTCTTTATATACTTTAGATACAAAACCCTTATCAGATACATAGTTTTCAAATATTTTCTGCCATTCTAGAGGTTGCCTTTTCACTTTCCTTTTTGTTTGTTTTTTTTTTTTTTTTTTTTTTTTTTTGGTCTTTTTTGAGACAGGGTCTCCCTGTAGCCCCTGGATCTGCCTGCCTCTGCCTCCCAAGTGTTGGGATTAAAGGTGTCCGACTTCTTTTCACTTTCTTGATCATGTTTTCTGATGTACAAAAGTTTTACATTTTGGTAAAATTCAATTTATTATTTGTCTTTTGTTGTGATATGTTTTAAAAGGAAAAAGTAAGTTTTACCAGAGCCTCTAACGTAGTCAGGGAGGAGAAGAGAAAAGAGCACAGTGAACAGTGCAGACAGTGGCCAGGCGGGGTTGGTGGCAGGTGCTACTGAACTAAGGGTTTTGGATATTGTCATAGGACAAAGGAAAACACTGGGGATTTTTTTATTAGGAAATGACATGATGATTTTTGAATTTAAAATATCAGTCTAAGGGTTACATGGAGAACATATTGGTAGGAGAGAAAGTGGGAGACCCTGTCAGTGTCCTCTGTAGCTGATCACATGAGTGATGATGGCAGCCTGAAATTGCCTGGTAGTAGGAAGAGACAGGTGGACAGATAACAAAACTATTAAGGAGAAAATAAGTACTAATTGATTCCTAGGGCTAAGTAAACAGTGAGGAACTAGAAAGGGGGGTAGAAAAGCAAGAGTCATAGAAGCAGGTTACCAGCTGTGTTCAGAGGATTGCTCAAAGTAAACAAAAGCATATGACAGATGTCAGAAATGTATGTCACAGGTCTAAGATTCATCTCTCTCTCTCTGTCTCTGTCTCTCTCTCCATATATATTTCCCTGGGGATAAGGACTAGGAGCTGTTAGGACATAATTTTAAGAAAGCAGATTTTTGATGTAGTACAATATTTGTCATTTACAACCAAATATTTGGAAACTTCTTTTCCTGCAGGCCGAGATGCATCTAGAGCGTTTGTGACAGGAGACTACTCTGAAGCCGGTCTCGTAGATGATGTAACTGGCTTGTCCTTCTCTGAGATGCTGATTCTTCATAACTGGCTTTCCTTCTATGAGAAGAACTATGTATTTGTTGGTATGTAGTCGTCAGCCAATTCCACAGATTTCACTGCGTTGTCTTGTGATAGTTTTTCAAGTAGCCAGGATTCTTTAGGCATTAGGCCCAAGGTGAAATTTTGAAAGGTAGCCCTGGGTTTTTCATGTGAAATTCTTGCTGTTAGTTTAGGAGTAAGTCCCAGAAGGAGATGGATTTATGAGACAATCTCGGGAGAGGCTTGCCAAGCCTTTTACTTGAGTTTTAGGTGCCAAGTCAGTGGTCACCTGTCATAGTGAATAGACAGCTCTAGGGGGCAGTTCTGTCTTCTGTACTGTAGGCATGCAGCTCCAGCACGTAGCTAGGATAGCTAAAAGCCCACCTCATTGTGCAGCTCTAACAGTTCCCTTTCATTTTTCTCTTTAACTAAGCAAACATCCTGAGTAACCTGTCTCTAATGTTAGAATAATTAGTTATTATAATTACATATCCACCATCCATCCATCCATCCAGGCAAGGCTGGCCTCAAACTCTCTCCATAGATCAAACTGGTCTTAAACGCCTGCTTCTACCTCACAAGGGCTTAAACATGGATTAATGCTAGTTGTATGGGGGCCAGAGTATGCAGCTGCTGAGTGATTCAAGCAGGAATTCAATTCTTAAATGGGAAGATAACTGACAGTGCCCTAAGGCACTGTTACAGACCCTGGTTACCACAGTCTTTCCCGGCCCTGAACACTGTGATGGCTGGTGCCCTTTCTTCATCTGTCTGCAGCCCACACTTCATGGAGAACCACTTGGCATGGCTGACTTCGGGGATACTAGTGTCCCTTTCCCATTAGAACAGGCCTAGTTGGGACTTTTCTTTCCCTGCCCCCATGCCTTTGCATATCTGCTGTCATTATTACTGCTTGGGCTTCCTGTTCTGAGAACAGAGGCATTTTTACTATGTAAGGCTTTTTTCAGATCTTAAGTGTGTGCCTTTCCATTCCATTCCCCTCCCTTCTTCATCCATTGTTGGCCTTCCTCCTACCCTTAAGCATATTCTTGTTTTTCTTCAGTCTGCCCTAGATCGTTCCGGAGGTCACAACCATGTCTGTCATGGAAGGTGATCACCTCTGTCCATCTGTGCTTCAGAGAGCTTGTTTCTTCCTGTCCTCCAGCACAAAGATGCCAAGTGATAGCTGAAATATTCCTGACCTAATAAGAAAACCACTGGAGAGATGGCTCAGCAGTTAAGAGCACTGGCTTCTCTTGCAGAGGATCTGGGTTTGATTCCCAGCACCCACCCATGTGGCAGCTAACAGCCATCTGTAACTCCAGTTCCAGGGAATCTGATGTCCTCTTCTGACCTCCTCAGGCACTGCATGACACAGGTGCACTTATTTACATGCAGCATCCACTGGTAGCTGCTGCCATAGCTTAGATGTTAAGAAATTTTGACAGCATCTTCAACAAAAACTAGTTTCTACTCACTTATTTCATTAAGGACCAAGACAGAAGATAGTGGTAGAGGGAAAGTGTGTGCTCTAAGCAAGTCTCTCTGACTAGATGCAGAGATTTTCAATCTCCTATTAATAGAGGAAAAATCTTTCTTTCAAATAGGTTTGCTCTGAGAATTAAAAATGTTGGTAAAGGCCTGGGGATACAGTATAGTGGTAGAATACTTACCTGCTTATGAAAGATGCTGAGTTCAATCTATGGCACTTACACACACACATACACACACACACAATTCTGGCAAAGTGTTTTCATAGTGCCTGGTACTGAATAAATGTTCAATAAATGACTTAATTATAATTCTGTAAGACAAAATAATTTGACATGAACCCACAACATGTGGGCTAAAAAGCAGTGAATGCATTTACCTAACATTTACTAAATACCTACTGTGTGCCCCAAACACTTTAAAGCATCGATAAATGTATCACATCTGATTCTCAGAGAACTGATAGCTGAAGGTAAGAAAGATTGATCATTCCATACTGGTAGACTCTACAGGTAGAACAGAGACTTAAATTAAAAAAAAAATTGTATGTGTATGAGTGTTATGCCTGCATGTATCTAAGTGCACCTGTGTCATGCAGTACCCACGGAAGAGAGAAGAGGGCTTTGGATCCCCTGGAACTGGAGTTAACAGACAGTTGTTAGCTGCCCATGTGGGTGATGGGATTGATCTGAACACCAGTCCTCTGCAAGAGCCAGTGCTCTTAACCATTTCTCCAGCCCTGAACAGGCACGTTTTTATCTGGGGGTCTTGTGGCATGTTGGGGAAGCATGAATAAGAGATACAAATCCCTTCAGGGCTGGTATGTATCTCAGTAATACAATACTTGTCTATCAGGCTCAAGAATCTGGGTTCCATCCCTCTCACTGGAGGGGAAGGGAGAGTCATTCAGTGTGAGTTCTTAGTGAGTATCCAGCAGACTGTTGCAAAATCCTGAAGTTCAAAGTCCAAACCCTCAGGAAATGGAGCTTGATTTTCAACTACTTATAAAGCTCAGAGTCTGCTCATGCCTCACTTCAACTGTTACTCTGACCTTAGTTCCCTTGTCATCCCAGGAAGGGTGACTGGAAGGTTCTACAGAGATAATGGGCTGCCCACCTCAGAACTAACCCAGGTAGAAGCCATGATGACCAAAGGCTTGGAGGCAAATAAACGGGAACAGAAAGACAAGCAGAAGTTCCCACCATGCAACACTGAGTGGAGTGCCAGTAAGGGCAGCCGGTTCTGGTGTTCCCAAAGAAGGTAAGGAGTTTGCCGTCTGCTCCTTAAACTCTGCCGAGCCCAACTTCTAAGCTTTCCTGCTGTATTATTCAGGGACTCCATGAACTGACTGCTAACCTAGAGCAGCTTACATGTGCTGTGGCTGAGTTGTGTTAGTTTTCTTGTCACTGTGATAAAAATACCTGACAGAAGCAACTTAAGGGAGGAAGATCTAATCTGTTTTATGGTTTGAGAGGACACAGCCCATCATGGTGGCAGAGCACCTCAGTCCATGGCGGTGGATGTGTGTGGTTACCAGTTCTCACATTGTATAGGAAAAGTAAAGCTTGGGCCAGGACCAGAGGCAGATATATCCTTCAAGACCGGCCCCAGTGGCCCTGCTTCTAGCTAGGATTCAGACCCCAAAGGTACCACACCCCCCATAGCTGTGCTGGCAAGTTGAGACCAAGTGTTCAAATGTAGAAGCCTGCAGTGGACATGTGAGATTCAACCATTAAAGAAAATTCTTCCTTCTAACAGGGAGCCACCCATTGGATGGACACAAACACAGCCACCACTTTTTCTACATGTAGTCCCTGTGCCGGTTGTCCATTCCCTCTGCTTTAATGGGGGCGGGGTGGCAAAGGCTCAAGAAGGCAAACCCCTTCTCTCTTGGCTCCTAGTTTCAGAGACGAAGCTTCTGAGGTGTCATCAGAACCTGGCCTGCCCACTTCAAGAGGAGGGTGTGGAACTTGGGTGTCCTTTCTGGGATGTAGGGCTGGGTGCAGATGTCCTCAGAGAGCACTGGTATTGTGGAAGGTTCCAGAAGCCTGAAGCATGTGGTTAGATATGGCCTCTTCCCCTTGAGAGCATACCCCTCCCCACAGGTCCCTCTGTCTGATGAACACCCTTGCATTCAGGACTGAGTTGCTTAGGTCCTGCCTTCCCACAGAGCCCTTCCAGGCTCATTCTTGAGCCTCAACCTGAGGGCGTTTTCTACTCACCTGTATGCTTGTAAGAAAAGAGCTTTGTGGGCAAGGGCCAGATTGAGAGTAAGGATTCACTTACCACGGTGGAATGGACAGCAATGGACAGAAGAGGGAGGCATTTTGGTGCCTTAGCAGCTCCCTTGGTAAGATACAAGTGGAATGGCTGCTAACTGGGGGACAGTTTCTCCACCAGCCAGTGATCCTGGTCCCAAGCACTAGAATATCTACTACATGATGGTCAGTTCCATGGACCTCACATTCCTTTTGCAAGGCCTCTGAGTCTGCTAGGGACCATAGTATCCTGAGATGGGTTAGGTCCTTCTGCCCAAGATGGGAGGTTACCAGGCTGTGCTGGGCCAGTGTGGAATCCTCCATCCCTAAAGCTTGGTAACATTCGAGCTGAACCCATGCAGAACCAGCATGGTTTGCAGCTATACCAATGCCAAGGCCCACCCAGTTTCCTCCCCCAATCCCCACCAAGTGCCCCCAGCCCACAGGCTAGTGGGGAAGCCCCTCAACCAGCCACCAACACAAGCTCAACGAAGTGGTGTTCCTCTTTGAAAAGGAACAGGGAGAGCCAAAGGCACAGGGAAAGGGACGGGGACTCTGCCTCATTCTGGAGAAGGTGGCATTGGCACTGTATGTGTGGGAAGCAGGAGTTGGGAGAGCTTGTGGTTGAGATAGGAAGTGGGATGAGTAGCTTCTTCTCAGGGCCCTGAAGACTGTTTACTCTTCTTGTCTCAGAGACTGGAAAATACATGCTGTTAAGAAGTCCTGTTTCCTTCTGTTTCAGTGGAGGTGTGAACAGAGACTGGATTGGTGTCCCCAGGAAGCTGTATAAGCCAGGGGCCAAGGAGCCCCACTGTGTATGTGTGAGAACAACTGGCCCCCCTAGTGATCAGCTAAATAACCCTAGACACTCAAATCGTGGGGACCTGGACAACCCCAACTTGGAGGAGTACACAGGCTGTCCACCTCTGGCCACTACATGCTCCTTCCCACTCTTAAGATGATGTCTTGCATGCGGATGACACATGGAGAATCTTACCTAGATTTCTAAGAAGCCCTTGACAGTTGTGCTGTACAGTGAATCCTGGCAATGAAAGAGGAGAGTCCAGAAGGATTTCAGCCTCACTCTGCAAACATGTCACCAGTGGCTCACCATCCTGGAGACTAAGAGCCTGGCAGCCTGCCTCGTATAGTCAGCTTGTTTTAACCTTATCTCCCTTGGTCCCTCCGCCATCTTCCTTCAGAGCCATCAGACATTAATTGGGCAGTGTTCGATCAACTAAAAAAAACAACAACAAAAACTGTCTGACAGCGTCTGTGAGTTCCAATAGCATCCTTCCTGTGGATTCCCACATGGCCTGGATCAGAACATGGGCTCTGTCCAGGCCGGCCCTGTTAGTACTTGTTACTAAGAAGGGGACTACAGCTCTTAGTGGAGAAGCAGGCACTTCCCAAGAAGCTCTGAGAGACGGTTTCTCAGTCCCATTCACTGCCTCAGTCCCGCCTTCCTTGCTTTATAGCAGGATTAATTCTTATCTACCTTGACCTCTATTTTTTCATTTCTTTTTCCTTTAAATTTTCAAGGAGAATCTCATGTATCCTAGGCTAGCTTTGAACTCAGTATGTAGGAGTGTGCTACCATACCCTGGTTACGTTTATGTGGTACGAGGGACTGAACACAGTTCTAGGGGATTCGAAGCCTCCTTCTGACCTCCATCAGCACTGCATGACACAGGTGTACTTACATATGTGCAGGCAATACACTCGTACACATAAAATTAAACAAATATTTTTTAAAAAAATACCACAATGGGCTTTAATCATGAGTTTCCCATCAGCCCCTCCCTCATACCAGACTTAATAATTCACTGCCACTGCCACTCCGGCACATATACACCCATGTTCTCTCAGGGCAGGAGCAGAGAGGAAAGCTGGACTGAGGACCTTGTTCTGAATTCCAATGTCTGAGGCTTCTGCATTAGCCAGAAACAGTCCTCATTCCCAACGTGTTCCCTAGTTATATGAAAATATTACCAAGCACCTGTGTGCCATGAGGTAGGACAAGCACTCTTGGTCTTAGGGTCTCATAGTGGGGTGGAAAAAGTCCCAAACTGGAAAATGAGAAAACAAGGTTTACTGTTACAGCAGCCAGGTATCTGCCTGACTTGTGTCCATGCCCACAATAAGATGGCCAGCTGAGGTACCTGTTTGAGAACTCATTTCTGGGTATGGGAAGATGGCTCAGTGAGTAAAAGCACTTGCTCCATCAGCATGAGGAATCCCCAGAGCCTATTTTAAAAAGCCATCGCTGTATGTGCCCATAACCTCGGCATTGAGGGGTGGAGACAGCCAGACCTAAGAGCTTGTTGGCTAGCCAGCCTTGACAAAGAGCTTTCATTTCAGTGAGAGACCCTTTCTCAAGGCAGTAAAACAGAATGACAGAGGACTACACCCGATGTCCTGTTCTAGCCTCTGCACGTGCACTCACACAGAGACACGAAGAGAACTTGTACTGGGATGCCATCCACTTACCTTATGGTGAAGAGCTCCTCATGTCAGAACAGATTGCCATTCTAGACGTCGGAAGGGCTCTGCCGTGAGATGCTGGTTAGTAGTGGAGAGAATACTTGTCTTCTCTCAGCAGCGGGCCCTGGCCGACACTGCGGACGGCAGGCCTCCCCCATGGAAAGCCCCATACAAGCCAGCAGAGAGGAAAGCTAGCATGGACAGCCACACTGGGCCTGGTCTCATAGAACGTCCTTCTCAAATTTCTCTCTCCATTTTCTCCATTACAGGCAAAATTTCTGTAGCTACCATATCTATATCTTGTCACACTCTGCTCTAGGAAAAGCTGGGATCCACCCCATGAGGCAGGTTGAGACTATGTTCCTCACAGAACAAAGATCCTAGGGCTGGACACCCTGCCCTGGGTTCCACTCCCATACTGAGGTGGGCAGCGGACACTACTGACACCAACTTCCCTAGAAGCCCTGATGTACACACACCGCAATCTGCGTACTCAGAAGGAAGTACAGACAGATCACTGATGACTGGCAATTACTTAAATTTCTGTGCTGTGATACAAACACTGACCAAGGGAACTTATAAAAGGAAGAGTTTATTTAGCTTACCGTTCAAAAGGGCAAAAGTCCATCCAGAGGGTGGGGAGGCATGGTGGCAGAGGTGGCAGGAGCGTAAAGCTAAGCACTCACATCTTCAAGGAGGTACAGGGAAAAGCAACTGGAGATCTGGCCAGGCTTAAGAACTCTAGAACCCACCCGCAGTGATGTGCTTCCGCCAGCATGGCCACACCCTCCCCAAACGGTGCTTCCGCCAGCACGGCCACACCCTCCCGAAACAGTGCCACCAGCTGGGGACAGAACGTCCTAATTCTTGGAGCCCATTCTCATTCGAACCACCACAAAGCTTAACTGCTTTGAAATAATGAAGGTGGGGGGCTTTGAAATAATGAAGGTGGGGGGCGTGGGGCCCAGGGTCCTTTAGACAGCTTCATGGGGTCAGCCAACTTGAGACAGCATCTGTGACCACACATACCATAAAGCGACGTCAGGCCCAGTAAGGCAGCAAGTTCAGGTACTGCTTGCTCTGCAAAAAAAGTATCTACTTTCCGACATCTGTCAACTAAGTCTCTGGGAAATTTAAAATGGAATTTAAATGTAAAGGTAGCTGTTGAAGACATTTGTTTATTAACAGGTCAATAGATTTTTTAAAAAGATTGTTTCAATGTTTATTGGTGCTTATGTGTTAGAAAGAGCCACAAATGTCTTTAATTAAAGTTTCCACTTTAAATGCACAATTTTACCTCATTTTTTATTATAAGGTATTGTTACAGAAAATGCAAATATCAGTATTTGAAAATACATTCCATTACACAGACTCCAAAGAAACAATGCTGTTAAGTGCCATGGTCCTAGATGATGCTGTCATTCCCACACTGAGTACCACCTGAATAGTTTGGAAGCCAAAGTGATCTACCCAAACATGTGCCTGCAGTTTCTGCCCAGCTATGCCCTTGCCCTTGGTACCACAGGGATGTCATGGAGAATACCCAGCTCCACACATCTGCCAAACAGGCAAGTCAGTAAGTCCAGCAGTCCTAAACCAACACTCCCTCACTACAGAAAACCAATGTTGTTGGTTGTAACAGGTTAATATTTATACCACACAAAAGGAACTGTATAGGCAATGATCCTCCAAAGAAAGTCTTTAAGGCATCTACAATTCTGGGAATTTAAGTATTTAGTTTACAACAGGTCAAACACTCAGTTCTTCAATAGATCCCTTCCACAGAGAATGAGCGTGGCTTCCAAATGCCTCTGGTGAGCTGATTCCTTCCTCTCTGATGCTCCTCTCCCAGGATGGCAGGGGAGCTCTGGTGCTTCAGGTGACACTCCAGGGCTGATCCTGAGGGAAGCCAGTGTGTCTGTGAGGGAGGCGTACATTTACTTGTGCAAGCTGCTGTCACTGCCTCTCAGGTCTATGCATTTGGTGGTTCAGCCATGTTCTTTTCTCCATGTAAAGAAAACCTAGATGGAGGCCAGCACTCTTCCTTGTCCCAAGCCTGCCCTTCCCTGCTGCCTGTGAACAAGACTAGTGCAGGAACAGTTTGATATGACTGGAGGTGGGGAGATATATGATATGAATTAGGAAGCTCCATGTGAGACCCATTCAGGGGCAAGGAGGAAGCTGGTGCGGTGGTGGGGGGGTGTCAGAAACAACTCAGGGCTCTGAGGTAGAGGATGAAAAGGTCATGTGGACCCCACTCCTTGGAGAGAATGTGGCAGATGAACTGAGCAATCTAATCTTCAGCCTTGACTGAATTGGTAATTGGGGTTGACAGTGCAATAGGCCTGAAACTTCAAATAGAACATGTGTTCTATTACATCACTGAGAGAGACACCAATGAAAAGACAACTGGAAACGAAAGAGTCCTCAGTGTAGGCACTTCAGTTTGTGGGACATTTTTGTGTTAGAGGATCATAGCAAATTAGTTTAAGCTATTCTATTTACATATAGCACAAGGTCTGTCTGTACCTGTCTGAAAAAAAAAAAAAAACAAAACAAAACTTAAGGATATGCTGTACAGTAAGTCCTGTGATGGTCAAGAGGCAGTTAAAAAGCTAATTGAGTATAACAGCATTGACTGACATAGCAATTATGCTTCAGTAAAATGTATTCTTCCTGCTCTACTCATTCTCAACTGGCAACTTTTTGAATAAATAAAATTAATTTTTGTTCTTAGTTCTGAAACTACTGATTAAAACTGAACAAGAATGACTAGACAGTTCCCTAGTAAAATCTTGTCAGCATGGTGAGCACAGGAGAAACACGTGAGTGCAGCCCAGTGAGCACAGTGTAGTCAGGGAGGTCTAGGACTGTGGAAGGATACTTGGTCTACATCCACAGCACAAATGTACTGTTTAACTAAGACTGTTCCCCTCTAAGCCATGGCTGCTCATAACCTGGCATCTGAAGAAATGAAAGCTTGAATCCCTATATTTTTAACATGATCTTAACATTATTAAATGTAATTATAGACAAGACTTATTGAAACTGGTGTGGTGGGGCAAGGGCAGAACAATCAGCTTCATTCCTGATTTGACCCTCCCCTCTCCACTGTGAACACGGGAGGACAAGTGTGTGCACCAGCCACCTCAGCTCCCATCTGAACTACAACTTCCTCACTGAGGAACCATGTTACCTACTAAGCTTTATGATCTTGTGGCCCTTTTATAGGCAACAAAAAAATGGAAACTGGTCACATGCTTCATATAGTTGTTGGCCAAGACTGGCCAAGTGTTTCCATAAAAATTCTGTGTGAAATCTGTCACAGACCAGGGGGCAGTGGAACTCCTCTAACTTTTCTTTTGAAACATTGTACACCAGCTAATGTTAACATTTTAAGTATATATCTTATAAATCGCAGAAATATTTCTTAAAGTAGCACTCTTATTTATCAGCACATTTTATACACATATTTTAGGCAGTAGAATGTGTAAGTCTACAGCAACATAGACACATACTATCCAAAAAAGAAAATGTTGCCAAAAAAAGGAGAATCCCTTTTACATATGTACTTCATTAATGCAAAAACTATAGTGGCTATTAAATGTCTGAAAAAAAAAATCAGCATGTATGCTTAAAATTTGTTAATCTGAGTATCACTGTATAGTAGATATTGTTCATCTCAGAGTCGTGTTTCTTAAGAAAAAAAAAAACAAACTGGTAGAAATTTCTTTTTCAATGTGCATTAAACCAAAAAACAAACAAAAAAAAAAAAACGCAAAAACCAAAAAACACCCGCCCCCACCAAAACATCCAAAAAAACAAAAATCAAAATCTGATCAAACCTTTAAAAAAAAAGACATTCAACATCTCAGGGTTAATAGGTACCAGCAGCAACGAAAGCCCTACCTGCTTTGGGAGTCTTGCTCAGCATTTAAGCCAGGGCCTTCCAAAACAGGCTGTTTACACTTGACTAAGGACTTTGGCTGCTGGCTCTTATGGGGTTGGGCATGCTAGTCAGACCTGGGACCAAGAGCACTCAGCGTGCCAGGGAAGGTTTCAGCAGGAAGGACTCATGTCAAGGAGAGAGGACCTCTGGAACTAAGGCTGGAGATGGACCCTGGGGCCGAAGCCTCACTCGTCTCCTTTCTCATTAGTATGAATTTCTTCCTCCTTGGCAGTTTTCCCTGTAAAACTAGTGCTGGCTGAGGACCAGTTGAAGCTGCCCATCAGAATCACTGATGCAAGGAGGTGTGAGGGTATTTTTGAACATGGATTTTTAAATTGGAATCACCAATGATGCAGCTCTAGAAAAAGTGCAGCACAATCAAAGTGCATTCCTCTACCACTATCAGGTGGCAGCAAATGAGGACTCCACAGACAGGACGCAGCAAGACGAGAGAATGAGACAGCTGCGAGGTAAGACACTGCACTCTTGACACCCAGCAGCATGAACACTGGTAAAGCTTTCAGTTGTTAAGGCCACAATTTTTCAGCTCTCATCTTTGAACCCTGTTTAGAAAGATTTCACCTTTTTAAAAGGGGCAGCTCACTGAAAACACAGCTTAGCTTTGAAAAAAAGAAAGAAAAAGACTTCAGGATAAGAGGATCCTATCATCTTTATGAAAACACCATGCAGCGAAGTCCAAAGCCACTTACCCTAGAGTACAACCAGCTCTCATCAAGCAGTCACTTTCTACTCTGTCAGGCTCTCCCTCTTAAGTCAGGACAGGCAGGAAGACTTCGTGAATTCTCTGAGATGGACACTAAGCTACTGGAAAGGAAAACTGTCTCCAAGTGTCCTTTGTGTGTTGTTAGCAGACGGGATCTGATTCCTATCACATTTACCACTTAGGCTAAATGGCCTGTTCCAATTAGACATCTAGTGCAACAGATCACAGTTTGACACACTGACAATCATACAGAATTATCTGGAATGGGATCACACCATGGTCCTTAATTGTTCCAGTCTTCTGCCACAGGAAGACAACTGTCAGCTCCTGCTCTTGGTAGGGGGCAGGCTGGTAAGCAGAGCAGTTGCTGGGTAGGTGCCTGAGGACTTTGGCCTGGACCTTCCTGAGAGCTCACTAGGAGACACCACCCAGAGTCAGTACATCAAAGCAAATGTTGCAGACCCGCACAGGCTTGTTCAGATCAAATTTTATGATAGGAATCTCCTTGGTTGAGCACTTATGGCAAAGAAGTCGACCGCAGTGACGACTGTAAAGGCAAAGAAAGGAAGCATGAGAGAGGTACTGAGGGCAGGCTGCTCCTAAACAGCCCAGACAAGGTTAGCCTGGGACTGGCAATCTGCCAGGCAAGTCACACCAATTCACGAATAACTTTTATTGGGAACTGCTCTGTGGTTCTCAGCACAGCAGCCTTTCTTTGGCATACTGAGAGAGGTAGAAATGGATCTCTACTGCAAGCCCAAGGATGATGACAAGCCTCACAGACTGTGCAAGTCTGTGTGCCCTTAACATCCACCATGAAAGCCACATGTTTTGAGCATTCCCTGCTTTTCCGACTCTCCTTTCTCCAGGGGACCCTGCTCAGTTCTGTCATCTCCTCATTCTTTTTGCCTAGGAGAGGGCAGGACGGTAGTAAGTTCATGGCCCACACAGAAACGTATAGAAGTAATGACAGCTATTAGTCCCTGTTCCTCTGCAAATGATGGTGGGGTCTTACCAGTGATGCTTACGAGTTGTGACTCCAAACTTGGCAGTGCACTCATAGCAGTTGGAACCATCACACCATGGAGGCTCCTTGGAGAGCATATCTGTAACACACACACAGAGACCACTTCTGTCACACAGGATGTGTTGGCAGGACACAGGACTCAGGGAGTTGGGCATGAAGCAGCACACTCTAGAGGACATGTGAGGAGGAGGGGTAGAATATTCCAACTGAGCAGGGAAAGCTTCAGAGGAGCCTAGAGAATTAGCACTTGTTTGGTAGGCTGGGGCAGAAGGAAACCCTGCTTGAGGTGTCAATCAGTAGCATGTATGGGGAAAATGTGTAACACAGGGAAAGGAGAGCAGAGACCACAAAGCAGAAAAACTGGCAGGCACCACAGGTTCAGAAACACAGCACAGAGAACCAAAGACAAAGGAAAGTGAGGAAGAATTTGTAAACTTTAAGGATGAAATTGGCATGTGGGAGTATGAATGGAGCAGGGGCAGGAAAGAGACTAAGGATTCCAGGTTTCTAGATGGACAGACCCAATCTGGTGGGACCAGTAACAGAGGTGACTAAGAACTAGAGCAGCAAGTTCCAGCTTTACTACTAAGTTGGGAGTCATGGCAATAACAACAACCACTGGTCACACTGTTCTAGGCTCTAACTGTAGGCCAGGTTCTGTGCTTCCACTCTGAGGAGGGAGGAGGGAGGAGGGAGGAGCACTGTGACTGGACCTGCTGAGCTCTGAAAAGACTGACCAAGTGCATGGTATAGGGAAAATTGGAGTAGCCTAAGTATCAAAAGCACCATGCTTTCTTGAAAAAATTTTTAAAAACTTATCATTAGCAAGGCTGGAGAGATGGATCGGCAGATAAGCTTACTATTCTTAGAGAAACCCAGGTTAGGTTCCCAACACCCACATCAGGTGGTTTACAACATCCAGGGGATCAGATAACCTCTGGCTTCCGTGAGAATGTGCACACAGATGGTGCACATAAACTCATACAGGCATAACATATGCATATAGATAAAAATGTAATTCTTCAAAAAATTGTACATGTGTTTGTGTGTGTATGTGTATGTGTGTACAACCTCATGCACAGAGGCCAGAGGACAACTTTGTGGAGCTGTTCTCTCCTTCTACCTTTATAAGGGTTCCTAGGATGGAACTCGGGTCATCAGGCTTGCATAGTAAACACTTTTACCACTAAGCTATCTCACTGGCTCTCTTAAAAACTTTTAGATGACCAAGTATGGTGCATGGCTTTAATCCCAGCATTCAGGAGGCAGAGGAAGGCAGAGCTCTGTGAGTTCCAGGTCAGCTGGGACTAAGGGAGACCCTGTTTCAACAAGATCAACAACAGAAAAACAATAACAACACAACAAATCTTTTAGATGGACACATGATAAATTGTACTTACAGGGTATGGTATGAAGATTTGATGAATGTATGTGACTATCAAACTCAAACTTAAAAATATATTATTTTTGGGGTTGGAGAGATGGCTTAGCAATTAAGAGCACTGGCTGCTCTTGCAGAGGGTTCAATTTCCAGGACCCCCATGGTGCTAACAACCGTCCTAACTCCAGTTCCAGGTGATCTGATGTCCCCTCTTCTGATCTCCTCAGACATGGCTAGGCAGTCAGGAGCACATATTGCTCTTCTAGCAGATCCAAGTTCAGTTCCCAGCACCCACTTCAGGTGACTCACAACCACCTGTTGACTCCAGCTCTAGGGTCATTGGTACCTCTGGGAACCAATGCTCATATGCACATACACAAAATTAAAAATAAGGCCAGATGTGGTACTGCATGCCATTAATCCCAGCATTTGGGAGGCAGAAGCAGGCAGATCTCTGAGAATGAGGCCAGCCTGGTCTACAAAGTGAGCTGCAGGTCAGCTGGGGCTACAGGGAAACCCTGTCTCAAAAAAATCCACAAAAAAGAGAAAATAAAAAATAAAAAAATCTTTTTTTTATGTTGGCAATCCGTAAATTCCTTTTCCTAGTTCTTTATAATATATAATAAATAACTGTTAGTTATAACAGCACAAATATGTTGTAGAACACTAGAACTTATTCTTCCTACTAACTATATATTGGCAATCTATCCAACATCCCCCTGTCCTTTCTCTTCCTTCCCCCCCAAGAGACCATTATTTTCACTCTCTCTGTCCACCCCACCCTCACCCCTCCACCTCTGCCTCTCTTTCTCTCTTGCCATTTGCTATGTGGCTCAGGATAGCCTTAAACTTTTATTCCCATTATTGGGTGTGTGTGTGGGGAGGTGCACTCATGTGTGCCATAGTGTGCCTGTCGAGGTCAGAAGACAACTGTGTGGATGAAGTTGGTTCTCCTTCCACTTTTACGTGGGTTTCAGGGATCAAAGTCAAGTCATCCAGCTTGCATATATAAGCACCTTTACCCACAGAGCCCCACTGTAGGTACCTGGCTTTGAACTCTTGTTTTTCCTGCTTAAGATGACCACACCTAGCCTTAGGGCACTATGATTCGTGCTACCACCTTAACAAAAATGAGTAAAAACACACAAGTAAGAATCAAGGGTTGCAGGCCGGACATGGTGGCACAGAGGCAGGTGGCCAGCCTGGTCTACATAGCAAGTTCCAAGTCAGTCAGGGCTACATAGTGAGATCCTGTCTCAAAGCGGGGGAGGGGGACATCAAGGGTTGGGGATATAACTCAGTGGTAGAGTCTTTGCCTAGCACGTGTAAGGTCCTAGGTTCAATCTCCAGGGGGAAAAAAAAAGTAGAACAAAATGAAAAGGAAAGCACCTCTGTAAATAAAAGGAATTCAGACAAGGAAGAGTCATTGAGGGCTGAAGTTTAAAACCATTTTGAAGGCTGTAAAGATGGAAAATCAGACAAAGGAGGTCAGATGTGAAAAAAAGCATCCAGGACCAGAAGACATTATCAATATGGCCTGCGAGAGCTTGCAGGTTTTCTGAAGGTTCAGAGGAAATGGGAAAGTGACAGAAACTCTTAAAGCACTCTAAGAAGAGATCACTAATTGTGACTTTCCTCAACATGACTCAAAGTCCAATAAGCCTTATATGCTACCTAGGTTCAGATCTTAGAGTAAGTCATTGAGATCTAAAGATCACCAATACTTCCAGACAATCAACGATGTAACTGTACTTAACACTGAAGGAGCAGAAAGTAGGCCACTCACCTAATAGTCTAAACAGAAGCTGCTTAGTGGCAACTTGGTAGTTGAAAATGTTGACTCCTTGGTTATTATTCACACCAAGGCGAGCCCCAGACCGGACGATGGCACGGCACAAGTTGGCATTCCCTTTCATATATGCTAAGAGCAGCACTAGAAAACAAAACCACAAGTGGGTTGTTTCCCACCAGCCTTGACTGTCCACTGCCAAAGGGTGGACATCAAACAGTCCATGGCAGGGCAGACCACTGGTAGGATATTTGTTAGTAGTAAAGTCTGAACACATAAATAGAGGGATTTGAGACCCTTGTGAGACCATCCATAGAGGATGTGGAACACCTTCTAAAAGAGTCTGGCCACAAGCCAAGCGATACCAGAATTGCAGATACAACAGCTTTGAGGTCTGTATAAAAACTGAGGTAGGCTCCAATGGTGAAAGGTTTTCTCAGCTTTCTTCCTTTGGCAGAAAACATTGCTCTTACAAAGCTCTTTGCACATAATGCAACTAAATGTAAAGATCTGTGATTTGAATACATACAGAGTAATAAACTCAGTATAGGGAACATGTTCCAGAATGTTCTTCCACCCAATGGAGCTTCTCTTTTGTAGGCCTAGCAGGAAGAACCCAGACTCTGGCCCAGCTATCCTGTTGTTCTTTGTGAACAGTTACAGCTAGCAACAACTCCCTTGGCTTACTTTTACCTGATACATTTATTGAATTCTTAACTCAAAATAATGCAATAACATGAGGGCTATTAATCTCATTAGCAAATGAGGACATAGGCATAAGGAGGCTAAAAATTTATCCAGTCACCTTGCTAAAGTATAACACGGTGAGACATCTGAAACTAGGTCTCCATGAATTAGAACTCTGGACATGAAGTACCTTCATGCCCCTTAGCCTATACCTGACAATGTTGCTCCTTAAGTAGATAGAATACAAAGGTATGTCAAAAAACAACTATGAAAGCTGCCAAAATGAATACAGTGATTCTAGACAGTCAATGCAAGCTAAGGAGAGGCCTGTTTATTATCGTCTCAAGAAGGCACCTGTGTGGAACTTGCCACTTTCTCAAAGCACATTATATGTACTGAGGCACACTTCCTCCTGGAACTCCTGGGTCCTATTTATCTTATCTCTATTGAAGTGAGAATATGGGAAAGTCCTAGTTAACTGGCTAAAAGGCAGACAGGGACAATAACAACAGATGACAGGTCTGCCTGGTCATGGGTACATGTTCCTGGAGTACTTGCAATACTTCTGATGTCAGATACTCCAATTCCATGGCAGAGATCTGCATCTAAAGTTGAGTCTATTCAAAAGGCACTGATCTACATAGTCTCCATCCAAGGCATGTGTGCTTCGTTTCCTTTTTCTGGGAAGCAAGGCATGTGACTGAGACAGAACAGACAGCTTATTTACATACCTGTGTTGCCTTCTGCATCTGGTTTGTCCAAAGGATACTCAGGCATACACTCTAAGAAGAGATCGAAGATAGCTGCTGCATTCTCTTTGCCATATTGTCCCAGAATGTGTAGTGGTGACTGGCCTCTGATAAAACAAGTTGGAAAAGTTACACATGTGTCTGCCACAACTATTACACACAAAACATATGGAATTTTCTGAACTCTGTGATGCTGGGTAAACCTAAAAGACATATAACAGGCCACATTTCTCTAAAAACTGTTTTTTCACAAAACCCAAAACACCAGAGAACCGAAAGCTACTCTACAGTATGTACCTGTGGCTCAGGGGAGGGAGCAGGCCAGGTGACAGGGATCCTGGTCTCTGCTTGAGACCAGATATACTCACCTTAGATTAAAGGCTTCAGCATCCACTGTACACTCTGTCAGAAGAGCCCGGATGTTGTTGAGACGACCATGCATGACAGCAAGATGAAGAGCTAGGGAGAAAATTCTTTTACTGTGCAAGCCCAGAAGCCATACAGAAAAACCCTAGCTTCTCCCAAGTCCCACCAAACCCCTCTAAATGGAACTCAGTCACAGCATTGACTGGCCCTTCCCATCTTCTTTCTCCCAACAAGCCATCAATACAATCTTATGAGCCCTGGTCAATTCCAAGATGAGATTAAACAGCTTCACAAGAAGCCTCGTCATACCCACACCCAAACATACACTAAATAAAAAGGTAACAATAAAAAAAATAAAGCCACTTGAGGCTTCCAGGATTACTGACTAGATTGGGAGGCTGCTTAAGGCCTGGTCAGGGGCAGGAAAGAAGTACCGCCCAGAGCATTTCCTATTACAGTTCTGCTTCTGTAAAAACTAAGCAAACTCAAGGGTACAGCACACCTCCACAGCTAGAGCAAGACTCTTCAGACACACAGCGCTGTTTGTAGGGTGATGCCTGAGAATTACCGTTATTTCCATTCTCATCCACAGCAGCAAAGTCCACTTCATTTTCTAAGAGTACAGAGCAGATGGTAGGCAAGTCTTGCTGGGCAGCAAGATGGAGGGCAGTCTGGCGATGCTTGGTTAATTCATTCACCTTGGCTCCTGCAAGAAGCTGTTGAAGTTGATTACTCAAGCAGCCTCCCTCCCACAGTCAAGGCCACACTTACAGGGGCCAAGCCTACCTGTCTTCTCATAGTCATAGGACTGACAGTCTGCCCCGCAAAGCTGGGTGCATGGGAGTCTCGCACATATTCCTGCTGAGGCAAACCCAGCAACACCTGTGCCAAGCGCAAACACCTACCAATATGTTCAACAGCTATTCTTTAGTACACAGGAATTCTAAGACTTTGGTATGTAAAAACAACAAAGGACTGCAGGAGTGTTCACTATACTGTGTAAGGATTCCACACTGCTTATAATATAAAAATTATAACTATACAAGCAGTAAAGTAAGGTAAACATTAAGATAATAAATACATATGGATTAACCTGGAAAGCTGTCAACTGCATAGTTACTAAAACAAAACAAAACCAAAAGAGGGTAGCTCCTTCCATCACACTGCAGATGTAGGCCTGCAGGGGACAAGACTGTCGGCAAGTCATGTTGCAGGGACATCTTTGCAGACTTTAAACGGGCTGTCCAGAATCAAAGGAAACACCCAGCTCTTCTTAAAATGGAAAAGTATTTGTGTTGGATACAAAACTCAATTCCACTGGACAAGAGATGCATTTATATACCCAGCAAAGAACAGCAAGCTACTCCTGGATAAAACTAGAGTGATCTGGGGGAAAGGTTATTTGTGCTTATGGAAACTGTGGTGTGGCTTGTGTCAAATTTCAAAGAAACTGTCCAGCTATGGCCACTGGGCATAAAATTTGCATGATGCTGTAACCTTCCAAGATTAAGCTAATGAAAAGTAAACAAATAAAAGTAGGTCTGTGCTCTTGAGGAAAAAAACAAAAAGAGTCAAGTAAATTGATTCCATTTGGAGACAAGACAGACATGGAACGACACAAATTCATGTGAACGAATTTAAAAGCATAAATAGGGGCCAAGAATGTAGCTCAGTAATAGAGCATGTGCCTATACAAAGCTCTGGGTTTGACCCAGCAACAGACACAGACACGCACACACAGACACACACAGACACACATGGCATAAATATTCATATGCTGCATAGGACCATTCTGGTCAACAACAACTGCATATATAACAGTAGTAAGATCCTATTGCCCAGTAATGTTCACACTATTACAAAATTTAAGCACACCATTATCAATTCTCAAAATATAACCCACTGTTTAAAATAATATAAAAATGGACTGTAGAGATGGCTCAGTAACTAAGAGCACTGACTGTTTTTGCAGAGGACCTGGGCTTGGTTCTCAGTACCCACATGGTGGCTACCAACTGTTTATAACTCCGGTTCCATAGGACCCACCACTCTCTTCCGGCCTCCAAAACATGGGTGCACTTACATACATGCAGGCAAAACATTCAAACACAAAATAAAAATAAATTTAAAAATTTGGATAATACAAACAGTGCATGCTAAGAAAACAACTTAAAGCACACCAGTACACAAAGCACAGAAGTCTCCTTTCCCAGTTCTGCTATGTGAACTATGACGTGAGCTTCCAAAATAAGCATGAACTGTTTTTGTATTTAAAAAACAAAAACCCCACATGAATTACAGAATCAAAGGCAAGAAAGACCTTAAATATAGTTACCTTTTGTATTCATTTAGTATTTGACATTCATTAAACATCATCTGCTTTCTGACAGTTTCAAAGGCAGCTGTCAGGTTACCCTTTCTAGCTCTGCCTCGCCCTCAGCTCATTTATCTGTGTATACAGGCACCCTCCTCTGGGAGAGTCTAGTCCTTGGCCAATTGCCCTAGTTCTGATCCTGACTTCTGACTTCTCACCCCTTAGACCTCTAGGCACCCAATTAAATTACTCATAGACAAGACCTATTGGGGGTAGAGATGCGATACTACATAAGGATTTATAGAGGAATATTCATGACCACTAATGTTATGCTCCAGATCAAGATTAGTTAACAAGAGAGAAGATGGGTGCCATCTTCACATTGTTTCTATGTGAACAGGTCCAAACATTGTTACACCCATTCAGAAAGGAAGCAGCACATGGGTAATGTCTGGAGGTCACCTCTTATGGGGTGCCTATCTCCTGTGAGGCAGGTTAGTGAGACAAGAAACATGATACAGGAGAACCTCCAACCTCCAAAGGGTCTCTGGCAGCAGCATACTATGAACATGAGGGTCTAATTCCCTACTTGTCAGAGATCAATCCCCACCTCTTGACTACTTCTCTTGCATGTAGCCTATGCCTGGAGTATCAGGTCCACCTCTTCTCTCAATCTCTAGTCCATCCCTAGCTGGAACTACCCCCCAGGATCCTTCACTGTTGATTCTGCCCTTATACCATCTGTACACAACTTCTTTAAAAGCTTTCTCAGTTCAAATATGTTACGTGTAAAACTTTTCTGAAAAGTATTTTAAAAGTAGGATGTAGTATCCTGTGCTTGTAATATCAGTAATTAAGAGAGTGAGGCGGAAAGATCACAGATTTAAAGATAGCCTGGACTACATAGTTAAGACCGCCCTCCCCCACAAAAAAGTCAGGGTATCAAAGGCTGGGCAAGTGCCCAGGTGGCTAATTTTGCAGTAGGTGCCTGAGGCTTACAGAAGGCACCAGCTATCAAGAGGTCATGTGATATAGAGCTCTGTCTTGGTTTTCTCTTGCCTGCAGAAGGATAAGGCTGATTAGTACTTAGTTTGAAATTTGACAGACATAGTCTGATCTCTGCCTATCTGTCCAAACTCCTTCAACTCTCAAAGTTCAAACAAAGTTCTCTTCATAGAATGCCACATATAGTCTCTCCAGATTCCACAACCCTGCTCAGACTTGTCCCATCCCTTGCCTTCTTGTTGTGCTGGAAAAATCAGACCTTTGAGTTAAGCCACAATCTACCTATTTGAGTATCTGAGATCACTGGGTGATTCCTTCTAACCTAAACTTTCTCTTCTGTAAATTGTGCAACAATTTCCCACACTTCTAGGGTTCTAGGAACTAAGAGACAGCCTATTTAAAAGTCTTAGCAAAGCCAATATGGTGGTGCATGCTTTTTAATCTTAGCACTGGAGGTGGATCTCAGTGAGTTTGAGGTCAGCCTGATTGGTCAATCTAGCCAGTTTCAGGTCAGTCAAGACTATATAAGTGAGTCCCTGTGTTCAAAATGAAAAAAGAAAAACAAAAAATCAAAAAGTACCACAGCTGAGGGACTGACAGTAGGCCTCTGGTAAACTCGAGTCCCTTTTTGTTGCTTCCCAAATCCTACAGCATGTCCAGCCTGGACACTTGGGACTTGCAGCCCTGTGACACATCTGTTTTCTTGGGTAGACTGGTTTAGTTTTCCAGATCATGCTGGCCTTTCATAGCATCTGGGAAAATACTCATGAGGACAAATTCTGTATAAACCCTGCAGCACACTCTGACATGTTATAACATGATTTTGTAAGGCTTACCAAATTTCGAACAATGATTTCTGAGCCAGCTTGGACAGCAAGGTGCAGAGGGGTCAACTTGGAAGCATCCTGGACTCTGGAGTTCACATTGGCCTGAACACTGATCAGGAACAAGACACTTTCGATATCAGAGTTCTGAACTGCTACGTGAAGAAAATTCCGACCCTTATTATCCACCTAAGACGACAAGTAGGAACCAAATTGTAAGCAAGTTCCCTTCAAAGAGCGAATGCTTCTTGATCATCTGTAAACTGAACTGATCACTGGAAACATTGTGAAGCAATCCTTCCCTCAGTCCAATGAAGGTTCTTCCTCAGGACCAACAGTAAATATCACCCCCTAACCCCACAATTTAACTATACACACACGCATGTGGTCAGGGAAAGGAAGCTACTGTTCTGGCACCCTGCTATAGCATGAGCTCAGTTTTTACCCACAGAACTTTCCCACCATCAGGTGGCTGAAATGCAGGGCAGAACAGTTATACTTTAGCCAGCAAAGATAGGATATCTGAATGGTCAAATCTTCAGAAAGGGAAGTATAATTTCAAAGTAAGTATTTTTGTGCAGAGACATGATTAGTTGATGGCATCTGGCTAATCTCCATTTGAGAGGGTCTGCTATGGTGCATTTTGAGTGCTGGTCACTTACCTGTTCAGCAGCCCCAGACTCTCGTTTTAGAATGGCCTCAGCTGCCTTGTTGTTCTTATAAGTCATGGCACAGGCAAAAGGGGTCAGTCCTTGTCTATCTCGTACATTCAAGTAGATGTTGGGATGAGAAATCAATAGCTGAATGATGACACTGTGCTGGTTACTGATGGCCACATGGACAGGCGTTCTTCCTTCTGCGTCCTATGGAAGATTTCAATATGTAGTTGAAAGATAAAACTCAGAGAAAATATGAAGAGTGGTAACATTTAAGATAAATTTCAGTTATGAGGCCCTATTTTTGAAATCAGTTTTCAAAGAGGCCATATATATAAATGATTAAAAGCTTCTCTACTACACCATGCTCCAGCTACTGAGTGGCAACAGGAGGTCCAGGAGAAAACATAATTGTTTTAGAAGATCTGCAGTCCATCTCAGTTTTAACTTACACAAATTTTAATCTTGCTATGAGGCATCAGATATAAATCTCTATAGGTCTGAATGCTGAAAAGCAGCAAGGAAGACAACTCAGAATGGTCAACTGAGCTACTGGGACATGACTCTAAATAGAGCCCTCAGTCTGAGACTAAACCAACTCCCTACAGAAATCTGTAATGGGACACACGGGGCAAGGAATAAAGGATTGAAAACCTTCTTTATGCTGAAGAGCAAGACAGAGAAATAACCTGAAATTAGTTCAATTAACCAGGAAGGCTATAAGACTTAGAAAATCATTCCGTCAGTCATACTAAAGCCTGGTTCATGGTAAGGAAGAAGTCTGTGATTGGGCAATCAATAAAGTCCTTACCACAAGAGGAGATTCCTCTAAATATACCTCCCTAGGAAAGAGAAACTACATACCTGTGCATTAACATTGGCACCAAACTCCAGAAGACATTGCACTGTCTCTTCTAGTCCCCATGAGGCTGCCAAATGCAGGGGGGTCTGACCATCCCTTGCTTCTTCTTCCCCTTCTCCATCAGCGCCTGGTTGTCGGGGACTGTTCACATCACAGCCACTGAAAGAAATGGGGAAACAGAAAGTGATGCTTCTACCTTACCTACTGGCATGCTGCTGGAGAACAGCAGCTTCATCCAATCTAAGAACAAAGCTGTCGCTGCCACATTCTGCAAACCTTGGTCTTTGGCATCAATACTAAGGCCTGGATGCCAATGCCATAGACTCTCTTGCAATTGGTCTTGGGAGCAACCTGGGTATCAGAACCGTTACAGATTCCCTATATACAAATAATGTTTGAGAAGCACTATTTGAAAAGTTTCCTGAATAATCTTGCCTTTCCCATATATCTCACACTCTAAGAGGGCTGGAAACCTGTTAGGGCTTGTGTTATGGTAGGGTCCAACTGACATCATCTGTTCTCCTCCACCCCAGCCTCCTAACTTCTTAGTGGGAGTCTGAAGGTAAACAGGGGTCCATGCAGTCCCAACCACAGTACAAGTAGCCTTTGAGCCAAGCATGTGAGCTCCTCTTTCCTCCCAAGTGAGCTTGGTTCCTGGCTGACTTGACATGATAGATCAGTGACCCTCTGATCATCTTAATTATGAAAGTTAAGGCCAACTATAGCATGTTAAGACTGGAGGTGCTTTAACATAAGAGGTGGTTTGCAATAAGCTGAATAAGATGACTGTGAGAGACACTTGGGCTTCTCAGACCTGCGAATAAGAAAGCAGGCAGTGGATTCATTGTTTTCATCAATGGCTCTGTGCAGGAGTGTCTGAAGGCACCCACTGGGTCCTGGGCCCCAGCATGTGGCGTCACAACCATGTCTGACCTGCAGAGAAACACAGTTTTCTCACAAACATTGTCAAGCAAAAGTGAAGATTTTTATTATGAACTCTGAGTAATAAGTACATAATTTTTCAGATAAGACATGGTTGATAATTAACTGATACTTACTTTGATCTGCATCATTCATTAGTTTTATAAACACTGATTAAAATGTGCCCTGAGCCAAGTCTTACAATAGATTCTGGGGGATGGTTTTCAGAAATATACATAGATTTAATTAGTGTCTCTACAGCTTCATTCTTCAAGGAACATGCCTGCTTATACATGTACTCCTAAACCCCCAGCAATACACATTTGTAATTAATAGGTAATCTCAAAGCAGTTGCTAAAATCCTCAGGTGCAAAATGCTTCACTGTCACCTGCAGGCCCTTCAGAATGTCAAAAGAAAACCCCAGGGTCACCTCAATTTTTGGACCTATCTTGCAAATAAGAAAAACAAACCTGGGATTTGGGGGTTTATTACTATGGTGATGGTGGGAGCATCAAATTAGCCCTTGCCAGGAGACTCCTGAGAATATGCCTCTATTCTGGTGCAAATAGAAGTACAGGCCAGGGTCACACTGAACCCTAGGCTTCCTCAGCGTGACTTTTAACTGCTTGTCCTTGACCTAATGTGTTACTTGGCTGATCTCTTGCTCCTGGCAATGAAGGTATCAAATCCATCTTTGACATGCATATCCTCATGTGTAAGCAGAGGCTGTGTTATGCCTATCTCACCAGAGTGGAGGCGATGTCCTCCAGATTATTTGCCAAGGCAAGCCACAGTGGAGGGTTCCCCTTTTCATCTGGCACAGACATGTCAGCTCCTCGGGTACATATGGCATCAACTACAAGTGGAAGCTGATTTTTGATGGCCAGCTGAAGGGCAGTCTCCCCATCCTGAGTCCTGCAAAGACATAACCACCACAATCAAAGCTGATACTTGTAAATGCAGCCAGAGGAAATAGTACATTTCTGGGAAATTCTAGAGCTTAGATGTCACTGGTACCTGACACCCACACTTCACTTACTCCCTAGAATTTTCTCAAGGAAATAATAGCTGCCAGATCTGTCTTTCCTGACTTTTAAGAAAAGTCAGCCACTGTTCCCAATTGTACTCAAAAAGCAAAGGAGCAAGACTGGGGATGTAGCTCCATTCGTAGAGTGCCTATCTAGCATGCACAAACCCCAGGGTTTGCTCCCCAATACACATGCCTGTAATCCAAGGACTTGAGGTGGGAGTAGAAGGATCAGAAATTTAAGGTCATTCTCAGCTACAGAGAGGTAGAGACTTGCCTGGGATACATGAGACTCTGTCTCAAAAGAAAAAAGAAAAACAAATAATAATAAAACCTACTTCTTTCCCCTACTCTGACATAAATCACTTAACACTGGAAATTCAGAATGTATCCTTTGGAAATACAATAAAAATTCAAGTCTGAGGCTTGCAAGTGGCTCAGCAGGTAAAAGTGCTTGCTGCCAAGTCTGATGATCTGAGTTCAATCCCTAGAATCCACATGACAGAGATAACTGCCATAAGTTGTCCTCTGGCCTTCACCTAGCACAGCATGGCATGAGCACACTGCATGCACATACACACGCATGCATATGAGATAAATTAATTCAAGCGTCTCTTTTTTTCTCCAGTAAGTCTGCTTTGTAGCTTATTTGTTGGCATATTCTTCACTGTAACTGAAATTCCTATGTAAAGAATGAGTTTGGACTGTCCTTTAAGTGAGATTTGTGTGATATTGTACGTTGGTCTCAAAAGTCTCTAACAAAGACAAACTTCCATTTGCCTTATGCATTGTACACGTCCACAGATTATATTCAGTTATAAACCCTGCCCCATTTGTGTTTTGTTGGGAGTGAGGGTTGGGATTGAACCTGGGGCTTTACAGGTACTAAGTAAGTATTCTACCACTGAACCACAACCCCACAACCCCATCACCTTTTTTTAAAAGTCCATGGGATTGAAACTAGAGGCCAGGGAAGCTCTCTACCACAGATCTACATCCCTAGCCCCTTTAAAATCTTTCATTTTTAAACAGTCTTTCTAAATTGTCCAAGTAGGCCTTGAATTTAGGGATTTTCCTGGCCTAACCTCTTAAGTGGAATTTAAAGTGTGCACAGCCTAGGCCTGATTCCATTTGCACACTTTGAGAGTCATTGTTTCTCTTCCTTTATGTAACAAGGAATAAAAACTATTTTCTAAAACCAGGCGATGCTTCTGAACCACCTCAATGAAATATAAGCTGGAGCGACAGCAGAAAGCACTGCTTTATCCCACCTGACATTGATATCAGCTTGATGCTCCAGGAGAAAGAGTGCGCTCTTGCTATCCTGCCGCTGGATGGCCATGTGCAGCAAAGTCTGCCCATCTGACATGGTGTCGTTGATGGAAGCTCCGGAGCCTAGCAGCTGGGCAGCAATTGTGTGCATACCTGAGAAATAAGCCCAATTGATGCACACTCGGTTTTTCACACTTCTTTGACATCTTACAACAACAAACAGATGCTTTCAACTTCTCAAAGCTAGCAGTTTTCCAATGAACACGATAGGCAAAAACTATTTTACAACTAAATGATTAGCCTTGCCTCTCCATCCTCCCCCAACCCCTCTTGTCTAATGACCTACTCATCTGGTGTCCGAGATGCAACAGCCTCTGGCACAGCCTTACCAGTCCATAAAGCCAGGCCCAACACAGTCTGGTCTCGGGAATCCTTGAGGCTGAAGTCCGGAATAATTTGTAGGTTGTTGGTGGCATGAAGAGCATTGGCTAAATATTTTTAAAAGGAAAAGAAACTTGATTTCACTATCCAGTGGCTCATAGGATCCCTTTTGAGGGGTGGGGGGTAAGGTCTTAACTTAGGTAGATAGACCTGAGTGGCCTTAAATTTGTGGTGATTTTCTTGCCCCTGACTCCTGAGCACTGAGATTATAGTATGAGCCCACCAGACCTGGCTCCATGAATATTTAAGACATTCAAGAGGACAAGACTCAGTTATAAACTGACTGATGGGCCAGAATACGATATGATAATTGTGATTCAGAGAAAACAAACAGATAAATCATGTGGGGAGAGGAAGCCTAGAAATTTGGTATTTTGGAGCAAAAGCTGTAAGAGAAATGAAATTTTTTAAACAAAACATTCTTTACATAATACAGACTCCATTATGGAAACATACATGATACGTGACTAAAAAGAGGATTAAGGGACTAGAGAGATGGCTCAGTAGTTAAGACACTTGCTACTTTGCAGAGGCCCCAGATTCAGTTCCTTGCAACCACATAAGGCGCTCACAACTATTTATAACTTTAGTTTCAGGGATTCTGACTCCCTCCTTCTGGCCTCTTCACAGGTACTTACATGCATGTAGTGCATATACAAACACATACATATACATGAATAAGGATAAATGTTAACAATGAAATAAAAGATGATTAAGCCTGTCACGGTGGTACATGCCTGCAATCTAAGTGCTTGAGAGGTGGAAGCAGGTGGACCAGGAGTTCAAGGTCATCCTTAGATACATACTGAGTTTGAGGCCAGTAGACTATATAAGACTGCCTTCACCCCAAAATAAAAACAAGAGCAGATAACAGCACTTTCTCTGCAAGCATAATACCGAGCACCTACATAAAAAACTAGGCAAGGCCTATAACCCCAGCATTGGGAGGTGAAGATAAGCAGATCCAGGAATTTGCTGGCCAGCTATCCCCCGAAACAATGAGCTTCCAGTTCAATGACAGACTCTGTCTGAAGGCAATCAATTAAGAGAGCAATAAGGGCGGACATTCAATAACTTCCTCTGACTTTTGCATGCAGGTGCATAGGCACATACACCCACACACTCACAAATCACATTCCCTCATAGACGAGTAAAACAATGCCCTGACAATATTGCCTAATACCCAACTCTTATATAACCTTAAACCATCCATAAGGACCAAGAAAAAGGTATGTTCACCTAAAAACTCATTAAGCACAATGTTGAAAAGTGCTGGACTTTTGAGGATAGAGTGAAATATAGTTTCAGGTACCCAGGACAGATTTTTGAGGCAAGTGGTCTTCTCCACAGTAGAGGCACCCCTTAGCTCCTCTCTCTGGCTACCCTCTCAAGAGTCACCTCCAGGAGGCTGAGAGATACATGATAGAATTGAGCACTCCTGGAGGACCTACAATGGCAGAGTGCTCAAAGACAGAATTCACAGGGCTGGAGAGATGGCTTAGCAGTTAGGAGCACTGGCTGCTCTTGCAGAGGACCCAGGTTCAATTCCCAGCATCCACATGGGGGTTAAAAACTGTCTATAACTCCAGTTCCAGGGAATTCAATGCACTCTTTCAATTTTGATGGACATTGCAAAAGACAGGTGTACTTACATGCATACAGGCAATTCAGTAATACACATAAAATGAAGAATATAATAAAATATTTTTTAAAAGATAGTTCACGCCAAGGCAAAGTTTTGCTTAACTTACATGGAAACTGTCTGGAAAAGTACTACTCAAAGAACAGAACTATATTCTCACAGCTTAACCCAACAGGAAAAACAGACAGTCCTAACCCTTAACCAAAAGCATGCACCAACACAGCAGTGAAGAACTAGACTACATACTTACCTAGTTTGACCTGAAAGTTGTTTTTTTTTTTTTTTTGCTAAGAAACTAGCTATATAAAACTAACAAAATGGAGCAACATCCACTCTGAAATTAACTCCCCCAAACAACAGTTTTGCATAAGTCACAGATGGGCATTGTTCCCAACCACCTACCTTTCTGCTCCAGAATGACAGATACCACATCTGGATGATTATATGCAATTGCCATGTGCAATGGTGTCTGCAGGTGGATGCCATCCACAGAGCTGATTAGGGCCCCAGCCTCTTTAAACACAGGAAGAGCCTCCTCTGTCTGCAGGTTTGGATTGGCACCTTGCTGCAGGAGCTCTGCTGTGAGGTTGGCCAGGCCATGCCGACAAGCTGTGTGCAATGGGGTTTCTCCCTGAAAGGAAACAAATACCCAAATCATCAGGTTTTAGGAAACAGGAGTTCCCTTCAAAAAGGGCTATAGTTAATGTAGGTGCCAAAATTCAGACCCCCACTGCCAGTCACAGCCTTTGGTTTCTCCTGTCACAGGATGACCTCATGAATCTGACTCCCTTCCCCCTGAATCAACCTTCAGTTTCTTTAGTGTCTCCCAAACATCTTTGTCTTCTCTCTTGTGGCCTCCTTGGTCATCCTTCACTTTGTTTTCATATTTTTTTCTAATTATGAAGGTAATATTTTTCCTATGAAATAACAGCATAACACCAACCAGAACCACTAGCTGTTATTAACATCAACACTGTACAGAAGAGCTTCCCAGTCACAGCCCAACAGCCAAGGTAAGCAATATTTGCAATTTCAGGGCCATTTCTCCTTAACTTCCACTAGCACCTACTTCTTTAACTTCATCTTGAACTCTGGTCTAGACTTCTGTCCCCAACTTTAATTTTTTTCTTTTTTTCTATTATTTTTATGTATATGAATGTTTGGTCTGCATGTATAAAAGTGCACCTGTGTCATACAATGCCTGTGGAGGTCAGAATAGGGCATCACATTCCCTAGAACTGGAGTTACAGGCAGCTGTTAGCTGCCACCTGGGTGCTGGGAACCGAATCCAGGGCTTCAGAATAGTAGCCAGTGCTTGTAACTACTGTGCCATCTGTCCAGTCTGGGAGAGATATTTTTTAATCAACATAGATTTAAAAGGAGAAGAGAGAGAGAACTCTTGAGGGTGGGAGGGGCTTTCAGGGAGGAACACCCTTAAAGACATTTTAATTGCTACTGTAGGTACCTGATTCAGTACTCAAAGGTTTAAGAGCATGCAGCCTTGCCTCACTCCTGGCCATCAGCACTCAATTACACTCCTCTAAAGGAGCCATTATTAATTTCATGTTTCTCTTCAGGAAGAAAATATATACATATATATGCATGTATATGTCTATATCTGTTTATGATACATGATGTTTTTTTACTCAGACAAATGGAACCACTGAAGATAAGGACTGGTGATTTTCTGACTCCATATGCCAGCCCATGTCCTCCCCAGTCCATTATGGTCAAGACACATCAGGCTTCTCCTCCTTTTCAGTTAGCTCCTGCCCAGCCTTTCTTCCTAAACATTCTCATCAGGTGTGCTTACCTACTCCCATGACCTCTTTTAGGTTGTTGTTAAGACATGGTCTCATGTATCCCAGAATGACCTTGAACTCATTATGTAGTTGAGGATGACTCT
The DNA here is from genome assembly GCA_035773235.1 of Eospalax fontanierii. NCBI lineage: Eukaryota > Metazoa > Chordata > Mammalia > Rodentia > Spalacidae > Eospalax > Eospalax fontanierii. The sequence continues at coordinate 48,028,928 of CM069531.1, read as the reverse complement.
GAACTCCCGATCCTCATGTCTGCACTTTCAAGTGCTGGGATTATAAAGATATACCATCATACCTGGTTTATGTTGTACTGGGAATCAAATGTAGGGCTCTGTGCATGCTAGGCAAGCACTCTACCAACTGAGCAACATCCCCACCCTGTATTCCCCTGACTTCTACCAGAACCTACAAACCAAGTCTTCAGGCTACTTCTTCACCCAACTTTGCTGTGCCTGCTAGACTGTTAAGAAAGAGCTCAACAGTCACAAAGGAATTTATCTTTTCCACACCATTCCTTCCTCTAGGTCAGCACCCTTTCTTCCCTTCGATCCATTGAATAGTTTAACTTCTTTTGCCTTGTTTCTGGGAGTCATAAGCAAGCATATCCCTGTTGGCTATAATTCCTCTGAAGGCTGTCAATTTGGATTTAAACCCAAGGTTTAGATTGTCAAGACAACTGCTACCTGGTTCTAGCTTGCTCAATGGCACATTCACCATGTCAGCTACCCAGCTTTGCAGAGTCTACAACAATTGTACCATTCTTCTGCCCACAACCTTTCTAAGGAACATCTCCTCAAAAGGATAAAGCCCAAACACCTAGTCCAAGCCTTTCTCAGTATAGCTTTCATTTGTTCTCATATCAGGTTTCCTTCGTGCTTTCACATCTTAGGGCTCCTGGGGTTTTGCCGTGGAAGACATTAGAGAAAGAACAAGAGCTAATATTAATAACACTGTGGGCTCCTGGGAAACTGCTTAGAGTTAGGAGACATTGAGTATTTTTATACTATAAGGAATGAATAATGAGCAAGACGATGTAAAAAAAAACCAGATACATAATAGTAGGAACAAAGTTACTCAGGTGGTGAGAGGTGATGATAGACAAAGCCCAAAAGAAGACAGGCTGGTGATATAGCTTAGTAACAGAGCACTGCTGGGCATGTGTAAAGCTCTGGGTTCCATCCCTCGAACTGCAAATAAAGTATCAGCTTCTATCAGGCACAAGAGCATTCAGTGAGTCTAGGTGGTCACCTGTACAGACAGATGAGTAGATTCAATGGGGGAAAGATAGCACTGCCCATTCCCTTGTACTTCCAAATACTCTAGTATGTCTTGGATGTCAAGCTTATCAGTTCACGGCCTTGCCAATTCCCCTGAGACACTGTGTAACTAACTAGCCCAGTACCTGGGTCTTAATACTGGCCCTACCATTTATGGACCACTTAATCTCTTAAGAATGCCATACTTCTTCACTCTGTCTTTTCGAGGTCCTTCACTCTTAATTAAGGGACTTATAGATATGGAAACCCTTTTTAATCTTAAAATCCATGCTGTTTTAAATCCATCATGAAAACTACAGGGGATGATATGTGATCTTAAAGATAAGCACATCCCTGTCAGAAAATAGTAAAGCCAAAACCCCCACCATTTAGTAGCTAACGTTCCAGACAGTGCTAATAAACCATTTCTTTCTTTTAAAAAATGATTTGTTTTATTTTTAATTACGTATACTTGTGTGTCCCTGTGAAGGTATGTGCATGTGATGCAGATACCCACGAAGGCCAGAGATACTGGAACCCCCTGGAGCTACAAGCAGGTGTGAGCTGTCTGATGTGGGTGCTGGGAACCCAACACCAGTCTCCCTAGAAAGTAAACTTGCAGATAAGGGGAAACTATGGTCTGCCTTTTGTTAGCTTGGGATACAGACTGAACAAGCAGCTCCGTAAGAGAATCACAGCAAATGTTCAGGCAGGACAGCATAGGCTTGTAATCCCAATTCTTAGAAGGCAGAGACAACGGGATCACAAATCCGAGGCCAGGTTCTCCACAGCAAGATGAAGGCCAGCTTGGATTATGTGAAACCCTGTCTCAAAAAGACCCCAAAAGGATCAAGATGGCATTACAGCACATGATTACAGTCTTGGTTCCTTTCTTTCTTTTCATCCAGTGCAAGGTATTGAACCCAAAGCCTTGTGCTTGCTAGGTAAGCATTTTACTACTGAGCTACATACCCAATCCCATGTTTGCTGCTTTCTATTGTCTATAGTATCTAGTTACAGGGCCTGACAAAACAAAAACTTTTTTTTCTTTTGAGACAGGGTCTCCCGGTATCCCCGGCTGGCCTGGAACTCACTATGTAGACCAGGCTGGCCTTGAACTCACAGAGATCGCCTGCCTCTGCCTCCTGAGTACTGGGATTAAAGGTGTGCACCACCATACCTGACCTGGTTTTTGACTAACTCAATCAAATAATCTTTGAGGACATGTAAAAAAAAGTTGCTTTTATTCTGTTTACTAGCCATATACACATATATTATGAATATATGCATGCATTATATAATATGCATATATTTACAAAATGTGAAGAAAAAAGACTGTTGCTTTTTCCTTCATACCCATCAGAACTTTCTTCCACAAACCAAAACCATTCCCCCAGCTTCCTTGTCAAACTTACCCACTTGTTTCTGTGGTTGACATGGGCACCACTGGTTGCTAGGAAAAGAGCTGCTGCTTCATTTCCTGCCCCAGCTGCCCGTTGTAGTAAACAATTTCCTAAAAGAAAAAAGACATGTTCACCCTTATATTTGTATGAAAACAAAATCAAGTTCTATACTGTATAACATCCTGCCCTTCCTCATCATCTTATCACTAGCCAGCCGCACCAGATAGCAAGTACCCTTTAAGTCCTGAAAGCACTGTGGACACAGAGACCAAGAGAGAACTGCGTTGGACCATCACTCTTCCCAGCAGTAAGTTGTGTCTCTTTGAGGAGGCCAGGTTAGACTCCCTATGTAGACCAGACTGGCCTGGCACAGAGATCAGTCTGCCTCTATAAGGCATAGAAGGAGCACTCTGTAGGAGTATACTGTACTGTGGCCTGTACTGCATGCCCAGCATTTCCAGAACTATTAGCAGTGGAGGGTACACTTTTGATCCCAGCACTCCTACAGTGATGGAAGGAGACAGGAGAATCATGCTAGAAGCTCTAGGGCTAGTCTGGAGTATGCAGCAACAAAAATGAGAGAGGGATTCCATCTTGAAACAATATTCCCAATAACTGTCCTCTGACCTACATATGCTTGTCTACACACATGTTAAGTTGGAAGGAAGGAAGGAATGAAGGAAAGAAGGAAGGAGACCAAGTACTACTTCGTTTTTATACCATTTTTTTCTCCCTTTACACTCAGAGAAAATGACTTCACCTATTGTTGATAGCCATTCGAATCTAAACTTCTATTGGATATGGTACAAGTCTATAATCCCAACACTTAGGAGGTTGAAGTAAGAGGATCAAGAGTTCAGAGTCTGGTGCTGGAGAGATGGTTCAGCAGTTAAGAGCACTGGTTGCTCTTGCAGAGGACCCAAAATTGATTCCCAGCACCCAAATGGCAGCTATAACTCCACAGTAGTCTGTAACTCTAGTTCCTGGGCATCTGAAGTCTTCTTCTGACCTCCTCGGGCACTGCATGACATGGGTATGCCTACCTACATGCAGGCAATACATTCATGCACATAAAATAAAAATAAAAAAAAAATTTTTTAAAAAAGAGTTCAGGGTCATCCACAGCTACATAACAAATTTAAGGCCAGTCAGAGATACATGAGATCCTATCTTAAAAACAAACAATACTTGGGCATGGTGGCAAACACCTTTAATCCCAGCACTTCAGAGGCAGAGGCAGGCAGATCTCTGTGAGTTCCAGGCCAGTCTGGTCTACACAGTGAGTTCCAGGCCAGCTGGGGTTACAGGAAGACCTTGTCTCAAAACCAACCAAATAACCAACCAATCTATAGACTCCTATGTTTAACTTATGCAGTCATTCCTGTGTGCTTGTTTTCTTAGTTTTTGCTTTTATTTGGTTTTTTAGTTTAGTTTTGTTTAATTTTTGAGACAGGGTCAGCCTGTAGCCCTAGCTGGTCTGGATCTCAAGCGCCTCTGCCTCCCAGTGCTAGGATTAAAGGCATGCACCACCAGTCCCATGTCTTTATTTTTATTATGTACTTATTATCTGTGTGTCTGAATGTGCCATGATATGTGTGGAACTCAGAGGACAACTTGTGGCAACTGATTCTCTCCTTCTATTGTTGAAATCCAGAGATCAAACTCAGACCATCAGGCTTAGCAGCAAACACCCTTTACCCACTGAGCCATCTCACTAGTCCTGCACATCTTAAACGTATATACCTTGCTATAGAATAAAGATAACTGTGACTGCTGAAACATGATTGAGCTACTGAAAACCAATGGACTAAGCCTATCACATGTGAAATGAAACTCAAATAAATCAACAGGCAAACGTAATTTTGAGTCTGTCTGCATTTAACCATCAAAACGCAAAGTATACAGTATACAATTGCCTAAATAGCAAGAAGAAATTTAGCAAGACTCCCAGAAATTGATAGAATCAGGGGACAGGAGGATAGTTTCCTGTATTTGCTTAGCTGCATGAGGCCACGGGTCCAATCCCTAGCACTAGGGAGGAAGAGAAAGAAGGAAGGAGTTGATAGACCAAGCAGTTCCAAAATAGGGTATGATTTGAACAGCATAATGGACAGCTTTGAAAAAATACACAGAGAGTATGCTGCATCCCAAAGGGAATAAATATGTATTCTTTTAAACTATACATCAAACTTTTATAAGAACATGTTCTAAAGGGATACTGTCACACAGTTACAGAGGGTTTGCCCAGTGTGTGCAAGGCCTTGGTATGGGTGGGGAACATAGAAGAGAATAAAATAAATAAAATTCAAGTCCTAAATACCAAAGAACCAATCTCTTCCATGTCGTGCTCTTATATAATGCAATTAAAGCTAGCAATCAGTAAAAGTATGGCAAATAACCAACAGACAGTGATAGATTAACATTTAGTAAAAGGCATCTCCAGAGGTCTTTGATCTAAAATACTTAGTTCTATCTATAAAATTCACTGTGTTTAGCAATACTGACCAGATGAATTCCATCTTAGAAGCTCCCCCACCTCCAGGTCCAGTACAGACTTGAGACCCTGCCACTGCAGACCCTACACATGGACACCATAATCATCCTCCCCCAAGAGTCTGTTCCCAGGAACTCCATAGTCACATATAATTGTGTCACCATGTAAATATCTATTGTAACTACTATCAGAGCTAACAGAAAATGTCCTGTTTACTCCATTCCAACCCCCAAACCCTTCTGCCCTTTACCCTACCATCGTGTAATTATCAAGGGATGGTTTGTGCACTGTCCCAAGATGATTAGCCATAGCTTGCTCTGTGTAATCAATACCCCACCTGGAAAATCCCTTCCTCAGTTTTTTGCTTTAAAGAGCTGATTCACTCCCCCAGGTACTGCAGTCCCTTCTTCAGAGCTAAGGGCTGTAGTCCAAGCTAGCTTGAATAAAACTTTGAATCTAAATCTGGTCCAGTGTCTGGTGATCTTTTCCTGGCAGTCTTGAACTCCATAACATCTTGAGTTGGGATTTCTTTCCTTCCTTCCTCTCTTTCTTTTTTTAAAGCAAGGTCTTGCCATGTAGTCTTGGCAGAACTGGAACTCACTATATAAATCAGGCTAGCCTTGAACTTGTGGTGAGCCTTGGCCTGAGCCACCTGAGTGGTGGTATGACAAGCACAGACCACCACACCAAGCTAGAATGGTGATTTCATTTGATGTTTACTTTTAGTACTGGGACTAAAGATTAATTTCAAAGCAACAGACATGTTAAACATGTACTAAGCTGTATCTCCAGCTCCTTGACCTGTATTTAATATTATTATAACTTTGGTAAAAATGTTACTTAATATGTATCTTTTCTGAGAAGCTAGGAATAAATTCTCTTTGGTAGTAGCTCCTACCCATGCCTTACATTTATTTATTAATTTATTTGTATACAAGTGTAATGTGTTTGGGAGGAGTGGGGGCAAGCACGGCCACTGCTTGTATGTGCCACTGCATGCATGTGGAGGTCAAAGGACAACTTGTGAGACTCAGCTCTCTCCTTCTACCATGTAGATTCTGGGGAATCAAACTAAGGTCATCACCCGTGGCAGCAAGCTCCTTTACCACACTGAGCCATCTCAGCAGCCCCCAACTCATGCTTTATAAATTGTGAGTATTCAATACCAATATACATGGAATCCCTCTTAAAATAGCCTCATTTTGAACTAGGAATGATAGATATGAAGATGCTGTTTGGGGGATATGCTGGATAGCTTTAGCTGTCAATTTAACACACCTGGGTTGAGGCAGCCTCAATAGGGGAACTGCCTCCATTGGACTGGCCTGTGGCTATGTCTGTGGGACATTTTCTCCATTGTTGATGTGGGAAGGCCCAGGCCACTGTAGGCAGTGTTGCTTCTGGGCAGGTTGCTCTGCACTGTATATGAAAGCAGGCTGAGCATGGGCCAGGGGAGCAAGCCAGTAAGCATCATTCCTCCATGGCCTGAGCTTCAGCTCCTGCCTCCAGAATCCTGCCCTGAGTTCCTACCTTGGGATCCCTCAGTGACAAGCTGTGACCTGGGAGATGTGAGCCAAATAAACCCTCTCCTCCCTAAGTTGGTATCGGTCAAAGTGTTTTGTCACAGCAATTGAAAGCAAACTAGAATGAAGGGGAAAAATGAAAAACAAATGTAATAAAAAAAAATGAAAATGAAAAACAAGCAGAATAATACCATGTTTTCTTTAGCCAGATCAAGGAAATCCATAAAAACAGGGGTTTCCTGAGTATGGTCTATGGATTCCTGCAGGTTCCTGGAAACTTGCAGGGGAGTACCATGAGGCCAAACTCATTTTTATAATACTACTTTTTTTTTTTCTTCCCTATGCTGACAAGGACATTGATAAGGCAAAATAAGTGATAGATGGAGGTCAAGCACCTTCACACAAACAAAAAGTGGCATCACACTGCAGCAGCAGGTTTGGAGCAGTGCTTGGGGGGCCTGCTCCACTCTGCAGAGTACTTGCTTTCATTTTCACTTTCAAAAAAAATCTATGCTTTCACTACTGAAAAAAAAAGTATGTTACTAAACTAAAAAACAAAAAATAATCTCACTTAAAATAGTACTTGAGGTTTGTAAAAATTACTGATTTTATTGACTCTCAACAATGAGGGTATATTTCTGAAAGATTCTGTGGGATAAAATAAAAGTATGTCACCAGATGTGGTGATACATGCCTTTAGTCCTAGCACTCAGGAGGTAGAGGCAGGCAGATCTCTGTGAATTTGAAGTTAGCCTGGTCTACATAGTGAGTTCCTGTCTCAAAAGAAAAGAAAACAAGTGGGGGTTGGGGGAGGCAGAGCACTGCAGAGATGACTCAGTGGCTATTAAGAACACTTGCTCTTCCAGAGGATTCAAGTTCAGTTCCCAGCATCCATACTAGGCAGTTCACAAACATCTGTAACTCCAGCTCCAGAATATGTGACCTCCATGGGCACCTGCACATGTGCATATAGGCCCACAAAGACACACATACATACACATTGAAAAAAGTCTTAAATTTGGAAGTTTGCAACCCTGAGTTTGATCCTTCTTGACACTGAAGAACTTCTGATGAGGTCAGTGGTAGCATTAATAAAGGCAGTTCTAAAATATAAATATTTGATGTCTGTAACACAGCAAACCCAGTTTCCAATGACTAAGACAGGAAATTCTAGAATCATGCATAGAGAAACAATTCATTCAAAGCACAAATAGGCTGTGAATTTTCATAGGATAATACTACAGTTTACTGAACTTTAAATATGCCTCTCTACAAACCTGTGAGGATGTATGTTTATCATATACTTTAATCAAAATAACACATCTCAAAAGACTGAATATAGATACAGATATAAGAAACAACCTACTCTTTAAATTTTGTTTTTAAAAGTTATTTTGTTTAAAAAGATAATATTGTTCACAATGAATATATTTTCTATTACTACAAACTAATTAACACAGATTTAAAAGTTTCTCTGTTTTAAGTTGTATATAGTAGGTTATGTCTCTAAAACTGAGGCAAGAGGATCTCAAGTTCAGGGTTTACCTGGGCTACATATACATAACAAGACTGTCTTAAAAAGAAAAAAGAAAAAATTCTAATATTTTATTTTTCAACTACAGTAAATATCCAAGGCATAAACTACTAAAACAAAAACTCTAAAATATAAATCCTAAGAGAGTAAAAGAAGTTGTGGGTCTATAAAGTCTGAGAATCTGGTGATGGAGAGATGGCTGTATGGTTAAGGACATGTACTGTTATTGCAGAGGACCTGAGCTCAGTTCCCAGTACCTGTATCGGGGAGCTCACAACACCAGCTCCAGGGCATCTGCATTTACACATGAACATTCCCCTCATGCCACATATACCCAATTAAAGACGAAATAAGTCTTTTAAAAAAGATCTGAGGATCAGTGCATTAATTTAAGAAATATATTGCAAATTAAAAGATTTAAACTTAATTTCTGGTTCAATTATTTGGCGCATAAGATTAAACACACACACACACACACACACACACACACACACACAGAACCTGGGTTTTTACTGTTTGTAAATTAAGTACAAAATAGTTCTCAGAATAGTAAGCCATTCAGTTTCTGAATTTCTATTTGTTTTTTGAGACATTGTATAGGCCTCGATCTCAATACGTAGACCAGGCTAGCCTAAAACACACAGAGATCTGTCTGCCTCTGGCTCCACGCCCAACTTCAGTTTCTGAGTTTTCATTAAAAACATGCAGGATATATGCTTGCAATTCCATTAGGCTAAGACAGGAGGATCACAAACTCAAGGCCACCCTGGGCTACATATATAGCAAGTTTGAGGCCAGTTTTGGCCACCACTACCCCAAACCACAATAAAATACTCAATAATCCATCATTTTCCAAAACCCTGGACTTAAGCCTCATGCCACTGTGCTTACCTGTCATCACATCAGGGGCATCAGTGTTGCTGCCACGGTGAATGAGCCTGGCTGCAAAGCTGTTTTCATCAAATGAAGTCCCATTTACCACAGGGAGGTCTTCGAAGGGGTTTACAGACTGGTCTGAAGACACAGTGATGTATTGCACTGCCAACCATAGAGCAGTGCTGCCTTCATGGTCTTTTAGCTCTAAATCTATTCTGAAATAAGTAAATAATGTAAATGACAAACACAATCTTCAGCCACTCTGTGCTGCCAAAAGCCTCCCTCTCCTCTCACCCCTGGACTATTTGAATGATACATTTTTATTTTAGTTAAGGTTTATAACATTAAAAGGCATTTAAACAGACATTTTCAGACCAGGCATGGTGGCTAGTAATTCCAGCACTTGGGAGGCTAAAGTAGGAGGATTTTGAACTCCAGACCAACCAGAGCTACATAGTAACAAACAAACAAATGAAAATAATTTAAAATGAAATAAAAGTTTTTTTTCTTCCCCCACTCACAATCCCACCCTCACCAGCTTTTTATTTGTGCAGGTCACCTACGTACTGTTTGCACTGCAGCAGCTGATTGAATACATATTCATTCCTGGCCATGATAGACAAGTGTAAAGGAGTCCTAAAGATTTAAAAAAAGGAAGAAGATATGTCAATTCAGGACAGATCAGTTCAGAACTACTCAGAGGCAGAATCACTGTCCACAGTGAATTCCAAACTATGACTACTTTCTAAAACCATGACTAAGAATCAAAACAGGAAAATGGATTTGCTTACATGGCCAGTGGCCTGCTACCCCATCTCAACCCCTTCCTGAATGTGTATGCTGTTTGTCAACAGCAGCTTCTATCAGATATGTGCACTTTCCCTTCCGTTCCCTCTACCAATTTTAAAAGAAACATTTTTCCCCTTCCCCATAATTTTCTACTACAATAGAACAAATAGAGCAGCAACAGGACAGAACTGATTTTCCACTCTTCACTGCTTATTCAGCACTCAAGTATCTTGAAAGGTTGCCAGTGCAGGATACAGGCCCTGACCTTGGCATTTACCTCCATTGGACAGACTGCCAGAGTTTATTGCAGTTAAAGAAAAAACAAAAACAAAAATAAAGAATCAACAAAAGGAATGAAGGATACAATTATTCAGGGGAACAGGCAATTATCATGTGACATTGAGCTCCTGAAGAGTCATCTTATTGTCATTATTATATTATTATTACTAGTAGTAGTAGTAGTATGAATGTTCTACCTTCATATTTGTAAGCCCACCAAGTACATGGGATAGAGCATTGCATCCCCTGGAACTGGAGTTACAAACAGTTGTTAGTCACCACATGAGTGGTGAGAATTGAACCCGGGTTCTCTGAAAAAGCAGCCAATACTCTTAACCTCTGATCTTTCCCCTTTTCTCTATACTCTATCAACTGCACAAATACTGTTCTGACAATCAACCTCACAAAATATCCTATTTTCTGGGAGGATTCTTTTTTCTTTTTAAAAATATTTTTATTTTATGTATATGAGTATTTTGCCTGCATGTATGTTAAGTCCACCCATGTTATGCATTGCCCGTGGAGCCCAGAAGTGTGTGTTAGATCCCCCTGGAACTGAAGTTAAAGAGGAATGTTCGCCACAAATAAGTGCTGGGAACCAAACCTGGTCCTCTGCAAGAGCAGCTAGTGTGCATCTAGCCCCTGGGTGAATTTTCAAAGTACCGAGCTGCTGTGACGTAAGTGTGGCCTGTGGCTGGTGAGCAAAGGACTTAACTCTCTTCAGAGCTTCCCATACTTGTGCCTCAAAGACAGGCAGCCCTTCCTGAAAGTTTAAACTGTAAGGAATCCTCAAGAAACTCCTTCAGGAAAGGGACAAAAACAACAGAAACACTACCAAATACATAAAGGGCTGTGCAATGAAGGCAGCAAACTATGAAGAATAGCTGGTAAAAGTGTACTTATAAGAGAGAATAGGGCACAAAATAGGAAATTTTCTAACTATTAGACCTTATAGAAACAGACTGTCCTGTTAGTGGTTCCTGTTGGTCAAACTACCAAAGGAAACCTAAAAAATACTAAAAGAAAGTACACTTTCAAGAGCTGACTAGATGACTACTGTAGTCATCTTCCAACATGAAGATTACAGAAATTACTTAGATATCCACACTTCACTTAGCCAGGACACAAATGCTTTCTCCACTTATTTGTATAACAAACATACATTTGTAACTTCAATAAACATCAGATTTAATATATCAAATACCTTTTATATCAATTATGTGCCATGGTAAAATTGTAAACTCTGTTTCTGGGTTAGTGCTGAAGATAAGTCTTAGCTCTGTACCTACCTGCCCTTGCTGTCCTGCATGTTGGGGTTGGCGCCAGCCTGCAAGAGAGACTCCGCAATCTGTGCCATCTCAGACATCACATCTGCTGAGTGTTTCTTTGAACTGTACAATGCCACAAGGTGCAATGGTGTCTCTTGGGCCCCCAATGTGGCAGCATTGACAAGGGCCCCATTCTTGATGAGAAATGTGGAAGCAAAGAGATCTCCTTGAAAAGAAACAACAAAAAACATAGTAACAAGACAATAAAGTAACAAGACAAAGTTGTTCAGAACAACACTTCCTCAGAAGGCAGCACTGGATAATGGCAAACAAGGGAGAAAGATACCTGGGTGTGTCTGACGCAATCTCTTGGACACATGTAAGTGCAAATCCATGACTGAGTGCCCACTTTTTGATTACACATAACCATGTGCCCTTAACATCCTTTCACTGTTTAAGAATACCAGGTTTCTCTTCACCAAAGACATCTTCTGGTCTGTCATCTCTCAAAAAGGTTTCCTGAAATTCTTCTCTAGTATCGTTTTCTCTCTCTCCTATTTCCTGGCTTCAGTCTATATACCCAAGCAGCATTTACCTCCAAGGTGCTACTCTTGCCTGCATATTCCTGTTCAGAGGAAGCCTGTGTCTAATGTACTATTAGAAAGAATTTTTTTAGAGCTGGCTAGTCCCAGCACTCAGAGTGAAAAGGCAAGTGAGACTCTGTCAGGTCAAGGACAGCCTGCAGCCTGGTAAACATAGCAAGTTCCAGGTCAGCTGGGGCTACAGAGAGACCCTATCTCAAAAAACAAACAAACAAAAAACAAAAAACAAAAAGAAGCTCCAAACAAACCTCAATCTACCCTCTCCCCCCACAAAAACCCCCAGATTCCTTTTAGTTGTATAATTAACAGAAAATACTAGGTTCACTATTGGTTACTTGAACAGAGAAATCTATATATAAGACTATTTATAAAAATTTCGAGGGGGTGGAGAAGTGCCTTGGAAAAGATAGCTCAGAGGCTGTAAGTACTTCCTGCTCTTCCAGAGAACCCAAGATCAGTGCCCATCATCCAAATTGGGTGACTAACAAGTGCCTGTAACTCCAGCTCCAAGACATCTGACATTGCTTTTGGCCTCTGTGGACATCTCCAAAAACATGGCATGCATACACACACACACACACACACACACACACACACACACACACACACACACAAATGTTTAATTAAAAAAAAAAATCACATGGTCTTCTAAAGCCCTTTGATTGCTTTAGTACTTGGAAACATTATAGGTACAAGATGTTAGGTTTAAGAAAGGTCAAAAAGACACAGGTAGATTACTGGGGACCTAGGAGTTATTAATATCATGGACAGACAGACAGAGGGACAACAGCATGGTAGGGGCTGAGAAGCACCAGAGACAGATGCATGACAGGTTCTCTGGAGAGAATCAGAGCCCACAGGGCAAAGGAACAAATCTCTTCTTAGACCTTTCGAGGACAGAGGGAGTTTTACAGGAAGAGAGTGCAACCAGGCTCTCTGATAGCCAGGCAGGAAGCAGGGAAGGGAATAGGAAACAGAATGCTTCCCAGTAAGATGCCCGTAGGTATCTCGGGGGGAAGGGAGGGGGCTGTAGCAAAGCAGGGGCTAGATTCTAACATTATATTCTTATAGTAGCGTCTTCTAGGACTACTTACAAATTCCAAATTTAAGACTGAGTAACTGCCAGGTACACTGGCTCTCATTGTAATCCCAGCACTCAGGAGGCTGAGGCAGAAAGAATACTATAAATTTGATGTTATCCTGACATAAGATATAAGACCCTGTCTCAAAAGGGTTGGGGCAGTTGGAGAGTTTGCTCAGTGGTTACACGCATTTGCTGGTCTTGCAGCGGACCTAAGTTTGTTTTCCTGCACCCACATCAGGTGGCTTACAACTGCCTGTAACTCCAGTGCCCTCTTCTGACCTCCGTAATTATCAGCATATTCAGACAAACAAGCAAACACACATACACACATATAAAAATAAATTTTAAAAAAGTTATTCAGGGGCTGGAGGTTTGGCTCAGTGGTTAAGAGCACTGGCTTTTCTTTCAGAGGACATAGGTTTGATTCCCAGCACCCACATGAGGCTAACAACAGCCTTCCAAAACTCTAGTTCCAGGGGATCCAACACGCTCTTCTGACCTCCATGGACACTGCCCAGCATGGGTACATTTTTATACATGCAGGCAATACACTCATGCATATAAAATAAAAATGATAAATATTTTAAAAATATATTTTTAATTGTATGTATATGTATGTGTCTGTGTGTGGCTATATGCATGTGAGTGCTGAGATTCTCAGGAACTGGAGTTACAGTTGTGAGTCATATGACATGGTTGCTGATAACTTAACTTGGGTCCCCTGGAAGAACAGTATGTGTCCTTAACAACTGAGACATCTCTGCAGCTCCTGGATTCTTTTCTTTTTAAATCAAGGTCTTGCTAGTATATAGCCCAGGCTTTCTCAATTCTAGTTCCTCCTGCTCTGCCCAATGATGGGATTATAGGCACATGCTACTAGGTGCACATTCTTCAAATGAAGGTTCTAGGAAGCTTGTCCAACCTGCAGCCCAAGGTCTTTGTTGGCCCATTCACAGCTATGAATGCTGTCCAACACATTTGTAGATGACATCATCATATCATAATGTCAAAAGGCTGTGCAGGTTTGTAAAGAGCATTTTCCTTTTATAAGGTCGTTTATAAGAATTTTCTTTTTAGGAGGACTATCTGGGAAAAGAAAGACTAGCAAGAGGAAGGAAATAAGCAAGGGAAGTAGAGTGAATGTGAGTCAAGTACAAGAAAGAGCTCCATATGTGAAAATTTCAACAGTGATAAGAAATTTAAAAATAAGTAAGATTGCAAAAACCAAGTCTCCTCTTTAGACCTAGCAGTGTCAAATTATCTTCTTGAACAACTCCTATAGTCTAAACATTAAAATGAGACACAAGACCTCACAAATGGTGAAACTTTCTCAAATCTGTTGAATGTCTTCTTATGCTCAGCTGAAAATACAGCTTCATTTGGTCCTCAGTGGATATGGAATTTCAAAATTAGGGTTTTAACATTCCTTTACCTGCTATGTGTATTCAACAGGACTAGAAAATGTGAGCTATGACACTGAGGTAGTAGGTGGCCTTGGGCCCCTCATATGCTGAGTGGCCAGTGCCTGTGTGTATGTATGTACCAAAAACAAGCTTGTGGGTGGAAGCAGTTGTTTTTCTCAGTGGCCTCCAGGTGGCACCAGTCAGCTTCTACCTGCAGCATATCTAACAAATTCCCAAACAAACAGGCCCTAGGGAAATGTTGAGGAAGAAAAAGGATAGACTTCAGGGCTGCTGGCTTCAACTTTAACAAACGGGCTCTCATTCCAATCAATTTTTATTTCAGATAACTTAATTCTCCTACGGGAGACTTAGGTCTCCTTCTAGACACAGAAATAAGCACAACAGGCACCCAGAAATACAGACACAGACATAAGAAAACCTAGAAATGGTTGATTAGGATGGAAAGCATAATAAAAAATTTTTATATCTTACTGTTTTTGGAGACATGGTCTTACTCTGTAGCTCAGGCTGGCCTCTAATTGGCAGCAATCTCCTGTCCAGCCTTGCCAGTGCTGAGATCAGAAGCATGGGCCACCACTCACAACTACCATTTTATCCCTTAAAGCCTTTTTAAAAAATTTTTAAATTTATTTTTTATGTGTATGTGTGCCTGAGTGTATGAATGTGCACCACTTCCGTGCAGGCAGTTGTGCACTGCCAGGTAGATGCTGGGAACTGAGCCTGGATCTTCTGGAAGAGTAGCAAGTGCTCTTAACCACTGAGCCACCTCTTACTCCCTGACAGGAATTTTAATCAGAGAACAGCCAGTACCTTTCATCATTCAATTAATACAAATTATATTTAATACTATTCTTGTTGTTTGAAAATTTACTGCAAATAACTGGACAGGAGATCCCTGGTATGTAGTAGAAGAACTAGATTTTTCTGAAAGCAAGAATTCATCTTGCTTAGATCAGGTTAATCAAAGATGGTACCCCAACCCTGTGCAAGTCTTCTGTAGCTTCAGACACTGGCACCTGACATTTGTCTGACAGACAGTGAGTGCACTTGCTTAGGATGACGATTATTTTCTTTATAGATTAACATGTGTCTAGAAGTAGACCTAGATCTTATATATTAAAGACACTTCATCACTCGTAGTCAGTTTAAAGCTAGTCAACAGCTAAATTTAAAGCTATTTTTCAATAATTTGGTCTAAGTTAATAAAACAGCAAGTTGAAGGAGGCAAAGTACAAGCAACTCCTAAGCTAGGAGTGGTGGCATAGACCTGAAACCCCAGCACTCGGGAGGCAGAGGCAGGAGGACCACTGCAAGTTGGAAGCCAACCCCTTCTATGTAATGAGTTCTTGGCTAGTCATTGTTTTGGTGAGACATAAACAAATAAAAAGAAAACAAATTCTATAGGATCTGGCACACCAATGCATGGGCAAGGTCAAAGTCATTGGGATTATCCTGCCAGTCAGTTGGCAGTCATTATACTGGACACATACTAATTCTGCCTTGCTTTCCTAACAGTCTGATAAAGCAGAAATAATTCCTTCCCATTTTACAGATGAAAAAAAGAAGGCAGTGTGGTCAAATGTCAACAGTTAATAGATGAGCTAGGATTCAAGTCAGAGCCAGTGCTTTGCCCAACACCATGCCACACTCTCTAAAGTCATCAATAATCAAGTTTACTACATCTACTCCTGTAATCCACATACTTGCAAGCAATTCATAAATTCAGAATGGAAAATTCAATCATCTGAGAACAGGCAGCAAACATGTACCACCAGTTCTTGGCAATTCCTGTAACTAAGCAATCATCAAAATATTTAATAACTCATCAAAGATATTTTTTCACAAAACATATAAGAATTTAACTCCCTGAGAGGAAGGAAGTTAATTCTCAGCTTGTTTTTTTCTTTAAATAACAAGTATATTTGTTTCCAAAATAAACACATCAGACACAAAAAAAGTGGGGGAAAGAACAATTCCCTATGTGGTAGAAACTCTCCCCAGTGAACATATACACAGAGCTAAGTGCCCATGTGTGATTGGGAAAATACCTCTGCTCTCCACGGTGACATACTCTAAGGGTTTCCTACCCAATAATGAGAAAAATTTTCCTCTCTACTAGCCAGCAAGCTCAACACTCTTAACACATAACTGTGAGGGATATTTATACTAAAACCTTTGCCCCAAAGGGGGAAGAGTCACAGCTGCAGCAGAATCAATATCAAATAATACATGTCACCAAGATGCAACTTGTAAATGGCAACCTGTAGCCAAGACAACAGCAGTACCGTCACACATACTGACGCGATGCATTATATTACTGAGATGTGGGAAACCAGTACACTCTGTGTTTGTCTATAGGTTTAACAACAAAAAAGTGGCCATGGCAAAGCACTTCAATCAAGTCCACAACTTATCCTTCTACAATTTTTTTAAAAATAATTTTTTAAAAGGGTCTCATTGTGTAGACCAGGTTGACCTAGAACTCAGGATTCTCCCTGCCTCAGCCTCCCAAATGCTTGAACTGCTGGTACTATTTTACTTTGTTTTCAGACAGGGTCTCATATAGCCAGGCTGGCCTTAAAGTCATAATTTGTGATACCTCTAGAATGGCTCTTCCTACTAAGGACTGCTTTAGCTATCTGGGGACTGGAAAAGAGACAGAGGAGGAAACAAGGGGGGAGGGAAAGAGAAGTAGGGGAGAAGAGAGGAGGGGGAAGGGAAAGGAAGGGAGATAGGGGAAAAGAGAGGGAAGAGGAAACAGAAAATGACAGACACACCATGATAGAAGTCCAATCTTCTTTGAAAGCAAAAACTTAGGAGGCTGGAGAGATGGCTCAGTGATAAAGAGTACTGGCTGCTCTTGCAGAGGACAAAGGTTTGGTTTCCAGTACCCACATGGCTGCTACCAACTGTCTGTCCATAGCTCCAGTTCCAGGGGAATCTAACACCCTCTCTGACCTCCACAAGCACTGCATGACACTGGTGCACCTTAAATACATGCAGGCATTACACTCATACACATAAAGTAAAAATAATAAAATATATTTTTAAAAAAATGAAAGAGAGGGGCTGGAAAGCTGGCTTGGCAGTTCAGAGCATTTCCTGGAGAAAATATTAAACAAGTAGACGTCTCTTGCTCATAAATAAGTCAAAGGTACTTCTTTTTCACTTTTACTTTTATGTGTATGTGTGTGTGTGAATGAATGCCATGTATACAGGGGTGCTTGTGAAGGCTAGTGCTAGATCCCTCAGAGCTGAAGTTGTGAATCTGTCTGATGTGGGTACTAGGTCCTGAACTTGGGTCTACTCTAAGAACAGCAAGTGCTCTTAATCACTGAGCCATTTCTCTTGTCCTAAAGGTACTTCTTTTATTTAGTTAGTGTGTGCATGGGAGGATGTGTGCAGTGCATATGCATGTGTTCAGAGGACAACTTGTAGGAGTCAGTTCTCCCATCATGTAGGTCCCAGGGATCAAACCCAGGTTGTCAGGCTTGGAAGCAGGTGCCCTTATCTGCTGAGTCATCTCTCAAGCCCTCCAAAGGCACTTCTAAAGGCCATCTGTTTAGTTTCTCTTCCTCAGGCCCTGATGACACTATGAACGGCCAAATTAACAAGGCACAGACAATAGTGCTTCAGTCCCTCTGATCCAATGACCACAAGTCCTAAGTCATAAAGACTGAGTATAGACTCAAACTGCTTTGGGAATTCCTGGAACTGAGTCAGGCAAGTCTTCAAAATCCATACAGCTAAAAATACACTGCCTACAGAGAAGAATGTAAAATTTCTTTCTTCTTACCTCTTTGGATTCCTTTATGTAACAAGCTCCAGCCATTCTTGTCCACCATGTCCACATCAGCTTTATGACTAACCAGCGTGGTGGCAATACTCTCTAGTCGTCGTGAAAGGGCTAGATCTAATGCGAGATCGCCATTATGATCCACTTCATTGAGCTTACCAGGAAGCTGCACAGGTAAGTTTGTAAATCAGCACCCAGACAGCAGAAAACACAACCTATTTTGATTTCTCCCAATTGACTTTTAAATATCACATCTTATACAACTCTCTTATTTTAATGCTGTGATACTGCTTGCTCCCCAATTCAACTTTATTCACAAACTTCTATGAGGCCTCCTCAGTGTGTATGCCTCCAAATAGCATGGAAACAACAGTGATTAGAAAACAGATATAAATAACATGGAAAGTGATTGTGGACCACGGGGGAAATACAGACAAGGTAAAGACCATAGAGAAAATGCTCACAGCACTGGAGGGTACAAACTAGGACAAAGAACTTCATGGAAAAGTTAACACTTTCATGATACGCTATGGCTTAATTGATTCTTCCTCAGCATTTTTAATGCCTTCTTACATATTTAATACTCAGGATAAAACATACTTCCATCTGCATTTCTTTCTTTTCCCTTTTTATTACTTTTATTTTTATGTGTATGAGTGTTTGCCTACATGTACGCAAGTGTACTATGTGTGTGCAGTCCACAAGGAGGCCAGAAGGTGGCATCAGATCCTCTGAAACTAGAGTTACATGATTGTTTGCTCCCATGTGGGTGCTGAGAACTGAACCTGGGTCCTCTAGAAGAGTAGTCAGTGCTGCTGAGCCATCCTTCCAGCCCCATCTGCATTTCTCTTAAGGCAGTGTAGAAGGTAGAATAACAGCTCCCAAGATGTCCATGCACCAATTACCAGAATATGGGAGTATGTCAACTTACATGGCAAAAAGTACCTTGCAGATGTGACTAAAGCTGAAGACCTAGTGCTGGGAGGATCCTGGACTGTGCTGCAGGCCCACACCTGTCTGACAACATAAACTCTTAAATGTTAAAGAGGAAAGCAGAAGAATGTAAGAATGTAATGCAACCCAGTTACTGCTCATACAGCAGCCTTCCCCTTCTCAGATACCCTGAGACACCCTACTGAGACACTGTCTTTGAGTTCCTAACTAAGAGGCTGCCCTAGGCCAGGATCTCTCGCCTGGAAAATGAGTTTCTATCAAAGGAGGTACTGGTGGTAACACATCCTGCTCACTACCCTTTTTCCTGCATCTTGCATAAGAATCAGAGAGCTTGGTTGAAAGCTTGTGCTTGCTGTGAAATCTTCTTTATTATTAGAAAGGTATAGGCCTAACATCTGCCACACAGGCGCCGATTTCTCTCTTCAGAGTCCTCGCCATGCTATCTGTCTCTGATGCTGGTACCTGAACTCTTCTTGGAGTCTCTGCCATGCTGTTGTTTCTTTGTCTGTCTATGGCATTATAACTTCTTGAAAGAGTTTCTCACTACGTACCACTGGCCAGCCTAGAGACCATGCAGACTACATTGCCTTGAACTCATAGATATTGCACCTGGATTAAAGGTGTGCGCCACCACACCTTGCCTAATAATTTTTCTAATAAACACCATATTCGCCAAGAATCCCTCTCAGTGTACCTCTAGAACCCAATGCCCAGCCCCCTTCCAAAACCTTTCAAAGTAGAGCATAGAGAAATGACATTAGTAGGATTTGACCCATTAATGATCCTTTGAGTGTCAGGATATCTAGAAGCTGAAAATGGTCCTCAGCTAACAACTAAGAAGAAAACAGAGGCGTAGGACCATAAGAAACAGAATTCTATCAACAACCTAAATAAGTAGGAAATGGATTCTCCTCACAGCTCCATAAAGGACCATGACCTACCAACAGCTTGATTTTAGTCTGGTAACGCCTGGCCAGGACCTCCAATCAGCAAAAATGTGGTTTTAAGTTAAGGATTGTGTGGAAATTGGTTATGGCGGCAAATGAGAATAGATTTGGGGCTGGTAAGTCAGGCACTACTGTAATACCTATATGGAAGTGTGAGCCTGGCTTTAGACTGGGCAATGGACTGAGACTGATGAATTTTAAGGAGAACAGTAAATGCCCCGAGTTCCACAAACAACTTGTTAGTAGAAATACATACTTTCTTAGAACATGCCAGCAATGGCTCAGAAGGAAGAAGGGAATACTAAGAGTCTTAAGGTTTAGAAAGGGGCAAAAATGGAAAAACACTTGTAGTACCTGGGAATCCATTTCAATCAGATAGAGGAAGACCACATCTTCTCTCTCCACTTTGATAGCTTTATGTAATGGGTACTCTGTCTTGGACTTGATCATTTTGTATAACAACTGAGCACTCATGCTACTGAAGTCCTCCTTTCGCAAGTCATCCTAGGGATTAAAAACAGTGAAAAATGAAACAGACACGGAACAAATTAAGAACTGTCATTTATTAAGCACTTAGGATGTCAAGGACTTAACATTTCCCAACTAATTCAATCTTCTCTTTTTTACAAATGAAGAAAGAAAAGCATAAGGGGCTATAGAGCTCACATAAGTCCTGACAGTGAGAAAAGGCTCAGTCAGGATCTGGATCTAAGAGGCACTTCCTATCACACTCTATCCATTACAGCACTGCTGAGTCTCTAAGAGATGGGACAACTGAATAGCAACAGTGAAATTCAACAGGGACCAAGCCATGCAGGAACCCTCCATGCACTTAAGAGTTCCTTCCCTGTTAAGTCTACAAAGAGGGAAAATTCAGAATTAACCAGAATTGCCACAAATGATTCACTGAGTGACAGCTATTCTCCACTACTGTACACCTCTTTATTTGACCCTATCAGTAAGGAAAGGTTACCACTTCTACATCAGCTCTTAAAGGCTGGTTCTTACCAGCAAATACCTGTAATGATGCTAGGCAGGAGGTTTTCCAAATTTGAGGCCAGCCTAAGCAGAACAGTCAGTTCCAGGTCAGTCTGGGTTTCAGAGTGAAACCCTGTCTTGAAACAAAAAACAAACACCTCCCCATTCCCTCCAATACACTTTTTTTGGGAGGAGTGTTACTGGGGATTAAACCTTGCATGCTGGGCAAGCACTCAATCACTGAGCTAAATACAAAGCCCCTTTTAAATTTTATTTTGAAAAAGGATCTTGCTAAGTTCCCTAGGCTGGTCCTGAACCTCTAGCAAACCTTGAACTTACCATTCTTCTGCCTCAGCCTCCCCAATAGCTAGAATATGCCCCTAAGCCCATATACAGACAGTTCTTTTGACATCTTTTCTAAAATTCTAAGACTCCATGTAATGTTATATACCAACAATTTGTAGAAAGTAGCTTACAAAAGATAACTCTCATTTTTATTTAATAACAAAACAAAAGCTGGACACAGCAATATATGCTTCTAAACCCTATAATGGGCAGGTGGAGACAGGAGAATCCCTGAGGCTCACTGGTCAGTTAGCCTCACCTAAAATGTAAGCTCCAGGCCAGCGAGAGTCTCTGTCTCCAAACAAGGCAAAAGCATTTGAATGGCAACACCAGAGGGTGACTCTGTCCTCCACAAGCATACACATATACCCCTTAACACATAGACCTGTACGCGCACACACACACACACACACAAACATATAACACAGGAATGTAAAACCTGTTCTTTATGATAAAATATACCCAAGAAAAGAAGGCCTAATTTAAGACTATCCTCCCTAGTAGAGAAAGCTCTTCCATGGGGCTGCTGAATGCTGGGGCCTCCTGCTCCTGCGGCTTGGTCACAGCTTCTACAGGATGAAGACAAAGGCAGGTGTCTCTACTTTCCGAGTCTGTTTCTGAAACTAAACCACCTCTGCCCATCCACTCTAAACCCTTAGAACAGACTTTCAGAACTCAAAATGTCTCACAGATCATCTAATCCAACCGCTTATCTTTTAGTACTGTAACAAGAGAAAACTAGGTGCCAGGGAGGTGATTTGCAGACAGAAGCAGGTCTCATACTGGGATCTCCGGCTGTCAGGGTGAAGGCTTTGTCCATACCCCTTTCTCTCACTCACCCAATGACTTGCAATAATTTCTGCACAGTAGTTCATCAGTGTGCTGGCATTTAGTTCCTCTGCAGTCTGATAGAAGCGAATACAATTCCTAACATTCACTAAAGACATAACACCTTTCTCACATCTGTAAGAGATTAATAATGACAAATGGTATTAGTAGGGCAAATACATTAATAAATAAAAGTCATAATTGCTATACTGGTTATGTCAAATAACAATAGGTATAAAACTCAGTAACATGACTATGAAGAAATTATAGCTGGGTTCCCATATTTTATTTATGTATGGATTTTTAATGATTGAAATCAATTTTATTATGATTTTACTATAATTAATCATAACACATTTTATACATTATAACTAGCTTTGAAGCCAGGCTCTACCTGCCATAGCCTACCAAGGGCTCAGATTACTACGTGCTCGGCAATCCCACATCTTACCAAGAACTATACATTGTACTACATTGCTCTGTATTGTGCAGAATCAGAATAACTTGCAAATAAACATATTAAGTATAACATATCAAAAACCTTAAAAGCAGTCATAAGAAACTCATCAATCATATGCACAGGCCATGCTGAAATCAAATACACAATAGACCAGCTTCAGTTCTTTGGCATTTAATCATATGGCATGCACCTGCAGTTTCTAGTACACAACTCGATTATGCAAACACTGTAGCTTTGATAGTTTCAAATACAATGTGCTATGCTTAATAAATACCTCCTTAAATGTCCCCTCAAAAAATGAATTTGAACCAGGTGTGTTGGCACATGTATTTAAATCCTAGCACTCAGGAGGCAGCGGCAGGTGAATCTCTCAGAGACTGAGGCCAGCCTGGTCTATATATAGCAAGTTCCAGGCCAGCTGGAGCTACAGGGAGACCCTATTTCAAGAAAAACAAAACAAAACAAAAAACCCAACTAAACAAAACAAACAACAGCAACAACAACAAAAACAAAGGTTCGGGGAATGAATGGGTTAAAGACATGGTTCAGCAGTTAAGAGTACCTGGGGACCTGAGTTCAGTTCCCAGCACCTACATTAAGTGGCTGACAACCACCTGTTAACTCCAGTTAACACCCTCTTCTGGACTCTACTAGTACCCACACAAACATGCCTAAGACACACATGAATATACATAAGTACAAATATTTAAAAATAAAATAAACAAAATTCAATAAAGCTGTATTTTATAGGACCACCCTAAACAAGAGTTAGATGAATCCACAGGTTCAATTCTCAAAACCATACACAAACCAAAATCAGACCACAGCATGCCAAGAGGAAAATGGCTACAATGGGTATCTCCGAAAACCTAGGGAACAAAACTTTGCAGAACCACTAATAAGAAAACTTCAACCGAACAAGGGAAGACAGCCTGCACACAGGCAAACAGGCCCTTGGTGGTAAAAGGCAGGCTCCATGTCCTAGCCTAGCAGATGTAGAGTTGAAAAGACTGGGTTTATTCTACAACAGAATTCCTGGAAACCTTAGTGAGCCTCTTACAGAACTAGCCAATGGGGAAAGAACGCCAGGACATGGTCCTTCATCGCCTTCAAAACAGATCTGCCTCCAAGGGCAGCCAAGAAGACTAACAGTAGTCTAGTCATAGTCCCTGACAGTCACCACTTCTTCCCCTTTCCTATAATATCAACACAACCCTCTAGTCACACAGCAGAGCACAGGGGAAGAGAAAAATGAAATGCAAGGTAAGAAAGAGCTAAGGGACCAAAGTGTTTGCTCCTGCCTCCCTTCTGAAGATTAACTTTAAGTTCCCTTTCTACCTCTCTCCTTTCCTAAGGTCTAATATTCCTTTTCCAAACGAAAACAAAAGAGGGCACTGCAAACTTTAGTAGCAAATATTAATGTATTCCAGTACCACTATAAATAACTGGGCAGCAGGTAATTTGCAATCTCAATAGATAAGCTTTAGGCAACAGAAGTAGAGAAGGATCATGGGAGTGGAGATGGGGAGAGGAGGAGGTCAGTAAGATAGACCTGGGAAGAACAAAGAATAAACTTTCAAACCTCACAAGAATAGGCCAGGAATGAGAACACAGTACAGTCATTTATCTAGCAGTAAATGTAGGCAAGTATTTTATACCTCTCTGCAGGTGTTTTGTCTGCAACTGATATTGCTGACTTTAGTGTAAAGAAATACCTCTCCAGGGCACTTTAATTTTGTATGTATGTATGTATGTATGTATGTAAGTTAGAGAACAACTTTTGAAAATCAGTTCTCTCCTTTGGTCAAGCTTGTATGGCAAGCACTTTTAACCTGCTGAGTCATCTTACCAGCCCCTACCAGGGCATTTTTAAAATAAATTCAAATGAATATCTAGACAAGTTACTATAAGAATTAAAAAAAAAAAAAAAAGAATAAAATTTCCAGAACTCAGAATGCTGTGGTACATACCCAAAATACCAGCACTTGGGAGGCTAAGCCAGGAAAATTGTCATGAGTTCAAGGCCAATCTGGGCTAAAGTGAGTACCAGACAGCCAGAGATTTACAGTGTGATGGTGTCTCAAAACAAAAACAAAAACATTACTACCAAACCTCAGTTTTCTATACTACTGTGGAATCCCTCAACACATACCATAGCAATGTTTGACAAAGTCACTCTGATCTGAACTGACCTGAACCATGGAATGTTCCAGGAAAAAAATCCTTTCTAACAGATAAAATTTATAGTGACAGATACTGAAGGCCTTACTATCCAAATGTCCTAACACCATGTAGTTTACCACGAAGAAAGGCCTCTGGTAGTTCCAGCTCATACTTGCAGAGCACTTGTACAGAGAACTTCCAGAATCTGAAAATTAAACTGTCCTCTTCCTTACTGCCAAATACATGGCACCAAGAGACTCAAATATGTTTCACAAGAACAGATGTTTTATTAAAACTGATAAACAGTTCATTTTCACTCATTTGGAATCCAAAGAGTGCCATCTGCCATGTGGAACACCTATAAATAGTCACTGATAGGATTTATAAAACAAAAGGATACATAATTTCATTTTAAAATGTAAATTCTCAGTTCATACCTTCTCTTTGAAAATTAGCAAACTAGCTTCCCTCTGAAGGGAAAATATTATTAACATGTTTTTAATTTTATTCACAAAGCATACAGAAGCACAAAAACAACAAATTAATTTTTAAAGTATATATCAGGCAGTTCACAAACTCCTATCTAGTTTTCTATTATTGATAGGAAAAACCTAAGTGAACAGTGGTTGGGTTACAGATAAATTTTTTTTCCTTCATGTAATTCTATATTTTCCAAATTGCATACACTAAACATATATTTATAATATTTAAATGCTGCCTTTAAATTTTTTTCTATTTATTTACTTATTTTATGTGTATGAGTGTTTTACATGTATGTATGTGGGTGCACCTATGCATATAATGCCTGTGGAGGTCAGAAGAGGGTGTCAGATCCCCTGGAACTGGAGCCATAGACTATTGTTAACCACCATGTGGGTTCTGGGAACTGAACTTAAGTTCTCTGCAAGAGCAGCCAGTGTTCTTAACTACTGATAGATCTCTCCTGCCCTATTATCATTTTTAAAATTAACATTCTTTTTAAAGAGAATTTTCTGGTATTTGAAAAATTTCCTTTTTGTCAAATTATTAAAACATTTCTAAATCACCAAGATCCCCCTATTATAGAAATGAGTATCATCTACTTCATCTTGAACTGCACACATTTGTCAAAGTCCTTCCACTATCTTAAATGTGTCATTTCTCTACCTTTAGCAGTAGGTGCTCCGTGACCCTTCTAAGAACTACCGACACTTAAATCTAGTCCTGGGTATCTTCCATTCCATCTCATTAGAAAGTCATGACATAATATACACATCCAACAGAACAAATTTAAACATCTGGTAGCACTAATAGGCATGAGGCCTAACCAGTCAATTGTCAACAAACATTTTAATTAAAGAATCCATTATACCAATTACAATTCTCTAATCTGTACCAAACCCAGGACATTTTTATTAAAGCAATTTAATTTATAAGCAAGTCAGATATGGTTGATGAGAAAGCTCATGATATCTGGGATCAAAAAAAAAAGGTATAAGACAATCTAATTAAAATCAGTATGAATCACTCTTAGGTAGTTCAAAAACCCACCAAAACAAACAAAATAGTTAAAAACAGGGCCTCAATATCAAAGCTAATTTTGCCAATAACCTAACCCTGTAGACCTTCGACCTGGTGTTAAAATTAGATCTAGATATTAAAACACAGTACTCAGGCCGGCACCAATTACAGATAGTTAAGAGAAACCTGTCTACGGATGTATTTGGGGGTTTAAGGTCATCCTAGGGGAAATACCAGCTCCACAGTAAAAACAGCAGCTTAAGGTAGCCAAGTAACTCTTGGGTGAGGGAAACACAGCAACAGGTAGAGTGTCCTGATGACCAAAACCAGTCAGTCATCCTTTCAGGAGAAGCCACTTCTTTTCATGCACCCAAGAGAATGAAAGAAAAAAAAAAGATCCTAAAGTAATGTTAAAAAACAAACAACAACAAAAAATCCCTTTACATTAACCAAGCTGGCCACCAACGGCTAGAGCTCCAACAGATGCACAAAGCATTCTGTCTGACAAGGTTTCATAAACATTTTGTCTCATGAACATTTTCTTTCCTAATGTACTAAAATGCCAACTTGGAAGAGACAGAAAATGCATTAAAAAACATATATACTATCTCCCTAGAACCAAAAAAGCGGTAAGTTAAATCAAGTAAGATCTTACAAATATTGGCTACAAAATTTACTGATATACTCTCATGTAATAATTTCACTACTAATGGGCTTCTAAAAAAGTGTATGATCAAAGATTTCATCTGACTAGAATTGTCAGAAGGCAGAATAAATTGCTGGAGGAAAAAGAATGGAAGGAAAATTCAAGAATCTAGAAGCTGAATTCTATTAGTTCATATTCAGTTTATGAGTTTATATAATGTGGAATCTCAGGACAAAGAGAACAAACAGCACTGGCAAAAATCAGTCTGCTAGTGACACAAAGAAGGGAGATGTTAGTCTCTCCCCACCATCTCCTTAAAGAACACCTTGCAAAAGTTATTTACATGAGCAGAGGAAGCTGCTTTCCCAGAGCTTGGCATAGTTAAGCTCAGCCACCATCTGAGGTGCTTGAACATATCTGCTGTGACTTGCCTCTCCCTAAGGAGCTGGAGCTGAAACCGATTTGCTAGTTTCATCAGTTCAGTCAGGAACACATCATCCTCTCTGAAGTCCAACTCATCGGTGTAGATCCATCGAAGCATTGTCATTGTCACCTCAGGATCTGCATCTGTTAAAGAAAAAAGATGACAAACTTAGGCCTTCTGGAGGTACCCTAAAATCTGAGTTAAAAAGGTAAATTAGGGATACCTCAAGGAAATATATAGCCACTAAAAATGGTCTAGGTGGCATCTGACTCCAGAAAAATTCAAACATTTTATATGGGATCAAATCCATTGGGGGAAAAAAAAATGTGAGTAACAAGATTTAAAAGCTAATGGAATTTCTAATGAAAGATCTCACAAATAAAATGGAAAAGACAGATAGCTAATGGAAATATGGACAATGGATATCAAGAGGTGACTCATGAAAATAAAAGTGGCTAATAAGCCTTACCAATGACCAAATACAAATTTAAACAACAGTACTTTTTTTGTCTCTCAGACTAGTAAAGTTTGTATAACCTTTTATATGGCAATTACTTACACAGATCATTACCCTAAGAAAACAAATGGGCACAAACCAAGAAATGTGCTATTTTTAAAGAACTAAACAAAATTTTTGTTTTTTTAAAACACAGTCTCACTCAGTAGCCCAGGTTAACCTGGAACTAACAGCAATCTTCCTGCCATAGCCACCCAAGTTGCTAGCATTGCAGGTGTAAGCCACTACACTCTGCTTACAAAAATCTTAATGAGTTCAACAATACAGAGCTGATCAAAGGATAATATATATACACTCTGGAAAAACTGCCCAATTAAGACTATATAGATACACACATAAAAATAAATTTATATTGAAGGCTTTTTAAATGCTAACAATACATTTTAAATAATGTCTTTTTTTGTTGTATGTATTTGTAAGTATACTGGTATATAAATATATACATATGTCTACACATACCGTACACACATGGATTGATCTATCTATCTGTCTCTATCTATCTATCTATCTATCTATCTATCTATCTATCTATCTATCTATCTATCTATCTACCTATCTATCCCTCCATTCATCCCACCAATCAATTGAGAAACTAGAAGGATATATATTAAAATGCCAACCCAAGCATAATTCATGATTAATTTTTCTTTTAGTTAATCTTTACCTTGATTATTTCACAAATATTTATGTATTACACATACATACTTTTTTTCAGACAGGGTCTCACTGTGTAGCCCTAGTTGGCCTGGAACTCACTATGTAGACCAGGCTGGCCTCAAACTCAGAGATCCACCTACCTCTGCCTCCCAGTGCTGGGATTTAAGGCGAGTGCAAACACGCCTGGCTTACTTGTATAGCTTTTTAAGTTAAAGACTATAAAGCAACTTAAAGGGAATATTTAGGACAAAACTATTGTATAAAATATTTAAGCAAGGGCTAGGAATGTGGCTCAGTTGGAAGAATGCTTGCCTAGCATGGGTTGGTCTCTAGTACCACATAAGACCAGTCATAGTGGTACACACCTGTAATCCTGGTACTTAAAGAGGTGGAAGCAGGAAGATCAAAGTCATCCTTGGCTACACAAAGAAACAAAGACCTACCTAAATTGTTATTTCAACTAAATGAGTTCTCAATCAGGACAGTGATGGCTAGAGAACCATGTAAAAGTCCACAGTCTACATAGTAGTTTTCAAAGAGTGGTCCTGAGTCAGCAAACTCAACCTGATATGAGGTCTGTTATAAAGTTCAATTCTCATGCCAACTCAGGCCTACTGAAGCACATGGGATGGGCCAGGATTTGTACCTAAACAAGTCCTCTATAATATCCTGAGGCTCACTAAGGTTGAGACTACATTCAACTTTCAATCATCCAGGAAAAGTACAATAAGGCCCAGGAATATCTTATTAATAATTAGGCAACAACCAATTAGCTCTTAATTACCCTTCTATCCCAACTATGAAGGAGGAATATACAGCAGAAATGGAAATCTGAGTACTTGAAGTAGACTAACTTACCACTGCTTCCTGAAACAACCAAATGGGGTGGGGGAGGCAGTGAAAGAGATGACACAGTAAAATGGCACCAGTTATTGTTTTGTGGCTTTTTTTTTTTTTCCTTTCTCCTTCCTTGGTAATGTAGTAATAACACGGAAGTTTTGTTTTTGATTTTTTGAGACAAGATCATGCTATGTAGCCTAGGCTGTCTTAGAGTTCATAATCCTTCTGCCTCAGTAACCCTGCCAACCCTACCAAGTACCAGCATTACATGCATGTGCCATCACCTCCACCTAAAAGGAGTATTTCTACTCTAAAAGTACAGTGAACAGCAACACAAAGCTTTAATGAGTTGATAAATTAGGCATAAAAGAAAAATATATATACTCAGAAAAACTGAACAACCAAACATTTTGATGTAACAGACATTTAAGAATACTACACCCATTTAATCTTGATGACACACACATACAATCCTAGCACTTGGGAGGTAGAGACAGGAGGATGACAAGTTCCAGATTATCTTGGCTATATGGTAGGCTAAGTCAGCCTAATAACATGGGAGGATTCTGAGTCAAAATGAAAAATAAGGTTAGAGATATAACTCAATGATGGAGTGCTTGGCCAGCAAGTGCAGAGGCCCTGGATTCAATTCTAAGCACTATAAACGAAGTACTACAACAAAAACAACTGCAGTACACATTTTCTTTTGAAGTACACATGGTCTATTCACTAAGACAGATCAGTGTTGTGGAAAAATTCTTGGAACAGCTAAGAGACCAAGCATTCACCCAGGAGAGAGTTGGAAAGCTCCTTTATTCCTCCTCATGCATGAGGTCCCAGAAGGAAGAAAAGCGTTTAGATTTTTCTGGGCCTTGAACCAAAGTACAGATGGGGATTAAATAGGCATTTTTACATCATTTATGGTTGACAGCTGGGTCCTATGTTTTTTTTCATGATGGGCCATGTTATCTCAGGAAAATGTCTTCTTGAGTTCACTCAGTCATCACTGCTCACAAAGTAGATATCCCAGGCATGGGTAAGGATATCTGCCACCCTTTGATCTATAACTACTAGACCAGGCTAATTGGGTTGGGACTTGGTCAAATGATCATTACAGTTTACAAAAACAGTTATCACTGGTAGAATTTTAGATTTCTGACATGTTTGATCTACACTTCTCTTGCACTAATTGAACCAGGTGCCTCATTAAACCATTTGGTGAACTTTCCATTCTCGTAGTTTTACATCTTTATCAACAGTCAGACACAGTGAGTGGATAGCATCACAGAACTTCAAGACTTTACAAAGTAACTAAACATCTCTAAGCATCTGGAGTTACATTTCAAGGTACCCACCAAGTAAGTAACAGAAAGAAACTTTTAATGGCCTAAGTTTACCAGGACATTACCTAAGAATATGGTTAGATATAATAACATAACTTTTCCTTATCAATAGGCTGAGCCATAAAACAAAAGGATCTCATGTAGCCCAGGATGGCCTCAAACTCTATATAGCTGAGGATGATCTTTTTAGCTTCTGATTTTCACTAAATGTAGCCAGCCTGAGCTATATAATATGACCTTACCTTAAAAAAAAAAAAATCAAAACCAAAACTAAACAAAACTTCAGTGTTATTACATTACCAAGGATAGTGAAAGAAAAAAAAGCTACAACATAATGACAGGTGCCATTTTAGTGCATCATTTAGTGTGTTACTTCTGATTATAGGAAACTGCCATCAATCCTGGCTGATTTTGTCTTTAATAAATGGTAAGATTATATGTATATCAAAGAATTGTTTTAAATTTGTTTATGTTGTTTTGTTTAAATTGATTTATTACCAGTAAACGTTTCAGTTGTATACCTATTTTATATACCTATATACCTGGGATTACATAAAATTTTCTTGGGCAACCAGGAGTTTCAAGTTGGGCATAGTGACACAGACTTTTAATTCTAATACTCTGGAGGCACAGACGCAAGACTCTACGTAAGATTGAGACCAGCCTAATTTACTTAGCAAGTTCTAAGCTTGAACCTATCTCAAAAAAAAAAAAAAAAAACAAAACAAACAACAAATAAGAGTTTCAAATGTAAAAAACTTAAGAAGTTTTATATTAGAAAATCTAAATCTAAAATAGGATCTGGAAAGATGGCTCAGTGGTTGAGAGCACTGATTGCTCTTTTGGACAACCTGGTTCAATTCCCAGCATCCACATGGTGACTAACAATTATATGTAACTCCAGTTCCAGGGAACCCCGTGCCCTCTTCTGCTCTCCAAGAGCTTTGTATGACACAGGTACACTAACATACATGCAGGGAATACACTCATACACTTTAAAAAAAAATTCTTTAAAAAGAAATTCTAAACTAAGTTATCCAAAGCTCAACTTTGAGAAGTTGGGGGTAGAGGAGGGAGAGAATACAGTGCAAAGAAAACCAAAGAACCAAAAGAAGGAAAAGGGAGAATCAAAGACATAGAAAAAGATAACAGAGAAGAAGCCAAAAGCTGATTGTTTTAAAAAAATAAATCTGGGGCCAGTGCTAGATGGCTCAGTGGATAAAGACACTTGCCACCAAGTCTAATGACCTGAGTTCAATCCTCAGGGCTCACATGGTGGAAGGAAAGAACCAACTTGATCAAGTTGTCCTCCAACCTCCACGTGTATGCTGTAGCATATATACACCCACATACATACACACACACAAACAACTGCAATTTAAAAAAAAAATTTAATCTTAAAATGAATCAGCCCAGCACGGTGGCACACAGCTGTAATCTTAGCACTAGGGAAGCTAAGGCAGGCAAATATTGAGTTGGAGGTCAACCTGGGCTACATAGTAACACCTTGTCTCAAAAATCAAAACGAAACCAACAGAAAAGATGAATAAAATAGGGAAACTTCAAATAAGGAAAAAAAAAAGTGAACATAAATCACCACAGAATGAAAAAGCAGTTAAAGTTATCAATATTAAGAAAGTGAAAACTACAAACTTTGTGCCAACAAATTCAACAACATACATAAAATGGCTAATAGAACTTGTTGATAACAACAAAGATAAAAACTGGAATAGCCTTAAACCTACTGAACAAATCTATCTTCAAAAATCTTTCCAAAAAGCAAATTCCTGGTTGCTCAGCAGGTAAATTCACTTGCCACCAAGCCTGATGACCTGATTTTAATTCTCAGAATCCACATGGTAGAAAGAGTTGACCTCTGACCTACCCACACACAAATAAATAAATGGTTTTTTTAAAAAAGGAAATTAGCCAGGCATGGTGGCACACACCTTTAATCCCAGCACTTGGGAAGCAGAGGCAGGTAGAACTCTAGAGTTCTAGGCCAGCTGGAGCTACAGATCTCAAAAAGACAAAAAAAGAAAATGTTCTGATTGATTTCCTGTAGCAAATTCTATCACATTCAAGAAACAATAATTTACCTTATATACAAAACACTAATCATATAAAACTTTTTTTTAAGAAAAATGAGAATGAAAGGCCATTATCAACTCATTTTATGAGGCCCACCTATATAACTGTAAACATAAAATTTATAAGGACATTAAAAAAAAGAGAGAAAATTATATACCAATATCACTCATGATTACTGACATAAAAATCTTTAGCCAAGTAAGTAGTAGCAGACAGGATATAACAACATAATTTTAAAAGGATAATACACAATAACTAAATTTTATCCAGGGGATGCAAGGTTAGTTTAACATTTGAAAAAAAGCAAAGCAATTCATCGTATTAACAGCACAAATGAAAGAAAATATATCACTTTAACAGATGCAAAAGAAAGAATGCATTTGACCCATACAACTTGTGCTAGAAAACTAGCAACAGTCAAACTGATCAAAGTGCATCTATAAAAACCCACAACTAACTTACACATAAAGCTCAAATACCTCATCACTTCTTCCAGATATCTTGAACAAAGCAACAGTGTTTATCTTCAGAAAAATTACTGTGTCCAAGTTATATGCAAAAATTCTTAACTCAGAAGCCAGGCACCTTAATTTAAATAAGTAAAGGATATAGATAAATATTTCACAAAATACAGAGAAATGAATGCTTGCTTCAGCAGCAGCACACACTAAAATTGGAATGGTGTAAAGAGTAACATGGGCCCATGTAAGGACAACAAAAATTTGTGAAGAGAACCAATTCTGTTAAAAAAAAAAACAAAACAAACCCAAAACCCAGTCTATAAAACACCAACAACGCTCAATGTTATTCACTTTCAGGGGAATGCAAAATAAAAATTCAATGCACTCTAAACACAGAATTGCTAAAATTATAAATAAAAACCCAAACTAAAACTCTTTTAAAACCTGCTGGAGGAAATGTGCAATGATACACCCATTTTGGAGAAGAATTTAGTACTGCATGTATATTAAACAGTCACTCCTAGCAATTTAACCAAGAGAAACAAAAACATGCATAGCCATAAAGACCCTACATAATTGAACATTGCAATTTTTTTCTAATAGCTGACAAAAGAATAAAACAAAGAATACAAAAGTCCAACAATACATAAATGAAAACATAAATTGTGGCACTTTGATATAATGAAATATTCAAAAATAATAAGGACTGAATAATTAAAACATGGAACATAGGAGATTTTTGGATGAACTGTAAAATCTTTATGCTGAAAGAAGTAAAAGAAGCCAGCAAGGGACCACATGCACTATGCTTCTACTTCATAAAAATCCAGGAAACAGACATCTCTAATCACTGAAAGCAGATCTTTGGGCCTTAGTATGAATGAGAAAGGAGCTGCTTTCCAAACAGACACAAGGAATTATTTGTTTGTTTATGAGACAGAGTCTCATTTACCTAAGGCTACCCACAAACTCACTATGTAGCCCAGACTGGTCTTGAATTTCTGATCTGCCTTCTGACTGCTTGGATTATAGGTATAAGCCACCATGCCCAGCATAAGAGATCTTTTAGGGAGATAGAAATGTTCCTTAACTGTGGTGACAGTTTCACAGATGTATCCATGTGTCAAAACTGGTTAAGGAGCACATTTTTAATATGGGCAGTTTATTTTGATTTGATTACACCTCATACGGTAAGAAGACAGAAGGAACCAGAGCAAGAGGCAACACAGGATTGCGGTTAATGGTGTGTCTTCTGCAGTCAAACTGACTTTGGCAAGTTCAGTGTCCTTAGCTCTAATGTAATAAGAGGACCTAAAGTGTTGTTCTAACAAAAATGTGTCACTACATGTAAAGTATTCAGGTCTACTATACAGGAATTGCTACCTAAAAGTTTGCTGCTGTTATTAAAAAGACTATTTAGAAATTAAACACAATTAATACTTCAGAGTCTATGGAAATACTTGAGATGTCATCAGATTCATGCCTGAAAAAGGCCAGGTGTTTTTGTTTGTTGTTTTGCTTTGTTTTTTTAGACAGGGTATGACTATATAGAACATGTTATCCTTCAACACAGAATTCTGAGTCAGGATTATAGGTGTGTGCCACCACACCTAATTTATGGCTTCAAACTTCTTAGAATATGAAATAAAAGATTAGTCACTCACTTAAAAAAAGTGAAAGTAATCCCATGGAAAGATACTGTACAGTTTAAAGCAATTTCTGAATTAGCCAAGCATAAATAAAACAACCCAAACTAGATCTGGAATAAACCAACACAAACAAACTTAGCATAATCAAACTTAACAGGAGGATCTCTGTGAGATCAAGGTCAGCCTAATCTAGACAGTGAGTTCTACGGCAGCTGGGGGTACCAAGTGAGTTCTGGGGATCAACTCTAGGTGGTCAGGCTGCTGAGCCATCTCACTGGCCCATAACAAAATACAGAGAAAGACACAAAAGCAATGTTAGGGCTGAATGATGGGATGTAAGAACAAATAAAAATACCTTTTGCAACTCCACAAGGCTCCTAGGATGTGGGACTGAGCTTTTGACAGGAGGTGACAAGATGTTTTGAGTGCCCTCCGGACAGTTAACTTCCCCCAAAGAAAGCAATCTAAGAAAGCAAAGAGGAAACGACTATGCCTTTAAGGAATCTCTCCCTGAAGTATCACTTGTCACTTCTATTCATCAGTGGTAAGTCAATCTGCTGTCAGAGGAATCTAACTCTAAGGGGAGGTCAATCAATGAACTGTGAGCAAATATTTTTAAATGTGGCCATGCACGACAAAAGGAAACAGCTGAATTTAATACTGAACCAAACAAACTTGAGCCTGTTGAAATATAACAGTCATAGAGCAGAGTACTGCTGTTTCTGCTGAAAAGCTAATAAATCACAATTATCTTCCTGAATTTTGCCAAACACTACATAGAACAAGCTTCCCAAGTATATGTATGTCTATGTATGTGTACACCCTAAGCACAAGCATATAGAAGCCAGAGGTAAACTTTGAGCATCATTCCTGGGGTAACTTCTACCTTGTTAAGACAAGATCTCTTCATTGGCCTGGGACTTACTGATTAGCCTTGTTAGCTGGCCAGCAAGCCCCAGAGAACCATCTGTCTCTGTCTCCCCACAGCTGGGATTACAAGAGTATGCTACCATAGCAAGGTTTTCATTTTAGACATGGGTTCTGGGCTCCAACTCAGATACTCCTGCTTGCATAGCAAGTACTTTACTGACTGAGCTAGCTTCCAAGCATCCAGGTGGTGCTTAAGTGCATAGCTTTCCTAACCAAAATGAGGAGGAGGAAATGGCTCAACAGGACTCAGTACCTAATAGAGCTCATGACTCATACACTAAATGAACTCAGGCCAGAGAACCCTTAAGACCTTAGCTGGAGAAAGCATGCAAGAAACTCTAGCTCCTGGGCGGAGAGATGGCTCAGCAGTTGAGTACTGGCCGTACCATGTGCATGCAATGCTTACAGAGGTCAGAAGAGGGCATCGGATTCCCTAGAACTGGAGTTATGGATTCTTGTTAGCTGCCATGTGGGTGCTGACAACCAAACTCGGGTCCTTAATGCTGAACCATCTCTCCAATCGCTTGGTAGGAATTTCTAAGTAATAATTTCACAACCTTGACATATCTGAGTTAGTTGGCCAGTGATTATGTAAGTTTGTTTGGTGTAAATCTCATGAGCAAACTATGGTCAAACCCTACAGCAAGAACTGTTCAGATATCATGCCTCTACCAGTGCAGGCATAATATGATCTGCTATTCTGAATAAGGGTATCATCATAAAAATACTTAAAAAAATGGTTGCCGTTAGCCAGGTATGGTGGCGCACTCAGGAGCCAGAGGCAGTAGGATTGCTTTGAGTTCAAGGCCTGGCTGGTCTACATAATGAGTTCCGGGCCAGCTGGAGCTACAGGAAACGGGAGGGATTGGGAAGGGGCATAGGTTCAGGGCATGCTGGAGAGATGGCTCAGTGGTTAAGAGAACTGGCTGCTCTTCCAGAGGGACAAAGTTCAGTTCCCAGTACCCACATACTGGCTAACAACTGTCTGTAACTCTAGTCCAGGGGAATCTGACACTCTCCTCTGGCCTCCAAAGAGTTTGCACAACACAGGTCTACTTACATACATGCAGGTAAAACACTCATACACACATTAAAAAATAATAATTAAAAAAAATACTGTGAGTTAGAGAGATTGCCCAGCAATTAAGAGCACTGGCTGCTCTTGCAGAGGACCAAGGTTCAAATCTCAGCACCCACATGGCAGCTAATAATTCCAGAGGATCTGATGCCCTCTTCTGATATCTGAGAGCATTGCACAACATGGGAGCACTTATATACACGCAGGCAATACACTCTTATACATAATAAAAAAAATACTTGTATACTACCTAGTACATTTCATCAACACGTGTCAAAACTCTTATAATAATCTACAGCAAATTACAATTGTAGTTTTTTGAAACTATAGAATGCTTCACAAATTTGCATGTCATCCTTGAGCAGGGGCCATGCTAATATCTCTGTGTTTAGTGTATGTATGTGCTGGTTTTAAAATTTTTAAGCAATACTGATGAAAGCCAGGTATGTGCCCATAATCCCAGAAATGGGGAAGATGAGGCAAGAGGATCTTAAGTAAAAGGCTAGTCATGGCTACATAGTGAAACTCTGCCTGGGGGTGGAGGGTGGAGTGTCAGTTAGACCAGAACTTCAGAAGAGGATAAACACAGATATTAGGAGTCAGTTTTTCTTCTTTAAATTTGTGTGTGTGTATGCGCGTTACAGATTCCACGTGGAGGACAACTCTGTGGTGTTGGTTCTCTTCTTCCACCTTCACATGAGCCCAGGGGATCCAACTTAGATCACCAGGTTTGTGCAGCAAATGATTTTTACCATCTCACTCGCTCAGGAGTTTTTCTAAGAATTTAAGTTACAGGCAAGCAAAAATTTTAAATTTTCACATCTGTATCTCTAGCGCCTTGAAAAATTGTTATCAATGGAATAGGTCAACCATTTTAAAGATAGTTTTCATGCTATTTATACACTTGTTTACATGAACCTTCTTCCAATCCTCTCCTAGTCGCTGGCCAGCCACATAGTGTCAAGCTTCTAAGTACCGCATAAGACAGGCTTTACAGTGGTTTCAGTTGCTCCAACCAACTTCAGACACCTACACTTGACAAGATTGCTGGCATACATGCAATTTTGTACAAACAAGGTCATATTGAAGTCACCACCTTAGTCCTTTCCCCATGACATGTTTAAAAGATAAACTCGTAAAGAAAAGCAAAGATGTCAAGGTTCTACTATCAGCCATCACAGTAGGAACTTAATTCACCGAAGCCACAAAACCCATTTCCTTGGAAGTGGAACGTTCCTGAAAGCAAACCTTAGCAGAATCAACACATGTATGTTTAAATTCACAATGGGAGAGCCCAGGCATGTTAAAAGGCATCAATATCCCACTTTCCTAAACTCTAGAAAATCTGATCTGTAATAAAGCAACTCTGTGGCTAGACAACACTGATGCAAAGGTGCTCTTTGATGTCAGGGTGTACCTCAAAAGGTCAATATGAAGTCAATTTTTACAGTCAATGTTTAAACCAGGCTTTTTTATATCATAACACAATCTCCTAATTGTGTTTTATATCATAACACAATCTCCTAATCTGCCTAATTACTTATTAAAACTGTTGAGATCATGTAGAATATCACTGGTAATATACCAAAGTACATTTCATGAGCCTCATAACGCTAGCATCACCAATTTTTAACAAAAGTATCAAAAGATGGTAGCTTGGTCTTAATACTTTTTTAACAAAGCTGAAATTTTTTCAAATTTTTATTATCTCTTCTAGTCTGTAAACTACATGTGCTATGCACAAGATTCTACATTTTGTAAAGAACACCTCACAATCAAGTGATTTTTAAAAAATTACCCATGGGGCTGAAGAGATGGCTCAGCAGTTAAGAGCACATCTTATTCTTGCAAAGAACCAAAGTTCAGGTCCCAGGATCCATGTCAAGTGGCTCACAACTGACTGTAACTCCAGCTCCAGAGGATCTGATGTCCTCCTCTGATCTCCAAGAGCACTACACTCACCTGCACAAGCAACCCCCCAACTCACATGCATACAAATAATTAAGAATTGAAAAAATCTTTAAAAGAGATAAAAATAAAAACCAAAAAAATTAAAAAATCTGTTCTATAGGTGTTCAGAGACACATGGCTTCAATAAATTACATTTAAAAAAATTAAAAAACTATAGGGGATAGAGAGATGGCTCAGTTGTTAAGGTGGCTTGCTGCTCTTCCAGAGGACCAATTCCCAGCACCCACATTAGATAGCTTACAATCTCCTGTAACTCCAGCTCCGGAGGATTCAATGCCTTTGGTCTCTGCAGGCACCAACACTCATGTGCGCACGCGCACGCGCACACACACACATAATTAAATATAAATATTTTTTAAAAAGAGAAAAGCTATAGCTCTGAGGTTTCACTCATATGGAGTGGCGCCCTGCTGCTAAAGACTGTTTCCCAAACAGATATTTTCATTCTAGGTGTGAGGGGCACCCATATATGTATTTACACTTTCGTGTATTTGTGTTTATAACCGAGAATTAATGACTTCATATTAAACCCTAGAAATTATCATAAACATTCAGTGTTTACTCAAAACAGAGAAGCATGAAATAATCTCCTAAATAATCTCCTAAATCTAGAGGACCAGCACCTTTGCTTTCTTTATAACTGCTGAGGAGTAAGCCACCTCTGATACCTCCCTTTTAAGCCCAACTCAGATCTCTTCTGGAGCTTCCATATAAAACAATTACATTACTATATTCACTGCCCTGGCCTGGAATGATCTGTTAATAGCCTATTACCTTTACCAGAGTATGAACTCTATGTAGCATGACTTGTTTAACAATCATCTCAGCGCTCCTAACACTACACATGGGAACACACCTTCTAAACTGGAGTGCCTTTGGTTTGTTTTGTTTTGTTGGTTTTTTGAGACAGAGGCTCCCTGTAACCCCAGCTGGTCTGGAACTCACTATGTAGACCTGGCTGACCTGGCCTGACTGTTTCCCTAAAAGGACATCTCAGTAGAAATTTTACAATCTCTTTGGCAAATGTATCCCCTAACCATCATTCTCTCTTAGTGCTAGGATCAAACCCAGAGATTCATGCATGCTAAGTTTGAAATCTACTACTTAGTTATACTCCCAGTCCAAAGTCCTCTCTTAATACTTGGACAGTTTTCACATCAAATTATAATTCTTGCGATATGTTTTAAAAATGTATTCTTTTTACGTGTATTAATATTTTACCTGCATGTATGTAAATGCACCGTATGCATGCAATGCCCATCGAGGCCAGAAGAGGGCATCAAATCCCCTGAAGGTGGTGTTAACAGACAGTTGTTAGTTGCCATGTGGATGCTGGGAACTGAATCTGGGTCCTCTGGAAGAGCAGCCATTGCTCTTAACTGCTGAACCATCTCTCCAACCCCTCTTGCCTTTTTCAACTGCAGCTAAACAAGTACTAAATGAAAATTCAATTTTAGGGTGAACGTCTGAAAATGTTTAAGTCCACTTACATCCACATTTACCCCAAATCTATAAATATTGTTTGATAAATCTATTTAAAACATCTATTGAAAGTCTTTTCTTTAATTACATTATTTGTGTGTACATATTCATGCACATGCCATGGCATGAGTGGGAAGGTTAGAAAATAACTTGCATGAGTAAGTTTTTTGCTTCTACCATATGGGACCTGGGAATCAAACTCAAGTCCTCAGATTTGGTGGCAAATGCTTTTACCCACTGATCCATTTCCCCAACCCTATTAAAAAAATTTTAAATAAATTATATATTTAATATACAGAACATGATATTAAGAGATACATGTACATAAAACTTACTATAGTGGGGCTAGAGGATGGATCAGCAGTTAAGAGCAAATACTGTTCTTGAAGAAGATCCAACTTTGGATCCTAGCACCCACATCAGGCAACTCACAACAGACTATAACTCAAGCCCCAGGAAGATCTGATGCCTCTTGCCACCTTGAGTACCCCCCTCACATGTGCAAATAACTGACATGTATACATAAACATAATTAAAAATAAATCTTTAAAAAATTATTATAGTGAAACAAATTAATATCTCTCATCTTATGAAACCTATTAAAATTCCAAAGACTTGGGCTGGAGAGATAGCCTAGTGGGTTAAGTGCACATACTACTTTTGCAGAAGATCTGGTTCCCAGGATTCCTATCAGACAGCTCCCAAATGCCTGTAACTCCAGCTCCAAGAGATTCTACAACTTCTTTTGGCCTCTATGGGCACCTGCACACACACAGCATTCATTCATATAGACACATACACATAAATATAAACAATAAAAAGAAATCTTAAGCCAGGTATGGTGGTGTACACCTTTAATCTCAGCACTCTGAAGGCAGAGGCAGGCAAATCTCTGTGAGATTGAGGTCAGTCTAGCCTACACTGTGAGTTCCAGGCCAGCTGAGGCTACAGGGAGACCCTGTCTCAAAAGAAAAAAAGAAATCTTAAAAAAAATTCTGAAGACTGACAGCCATCCTCTGACTCAGCAGTCGCCTGATGATCGAAGTTTGATCATCTAGAACTCCACAGGTGGAAGAACTGACTCTGACTCCAGTAAGCAGATCTCACATGTGCACATGCTCATACACACACAATAAATAAATATATGTAAAAAAATTTGTAAAGAAAAATATTGTTACTGTCACTTCTGAGTTTAGTACTTGTAGAGGAGAAAACTAGCTTGGAAGTTATTATCAAATTAGAAGTAACTTGACAATAGGTCTTTCTTATTGGCGTAGAGAAAAATTTTCTCTGTACATACTTCTGCATTTATAGCATACTTCTACATGCAAACTCTGGAGGGAATAGGGAGATGGCTCAGCCAATTAACTGATTGTTGTGCAAGCCTGAGGATATAAGTTAGGATCCCCAGCACCAATGCAAAAGCTAGGCAGCAAGAGTCATTAACCGAAGCACTGAGGAGGATGGGAGTAGAGTTGCAGTGGGGAGGGTGGAGACAGGATCCTTGAAGCTTACTGGCTAGCCAGCCTAGCCAAACAGATCAGCTCCAGGTTAATGAAACCCTGTCTCAAAAAAAAAAAAAAAAAAAATGAGGTGAAAATGGCTGGTCATGGTGACCCATAGCTTTAATCTCAGCACTCAGGAAGCAGAGGCAAGCAGTTCTGAGTTCAAGGCTAGTGTACTGTATATAGCAAGCTCCAGGCCAGTAAGACCTTGTCTCAATAAATACAATAAATAAATAAGGTAGAGAGTAACAGAGGAAAACACCCAGCAACATCTTCCAGATTCCACATACATGTATACATCTGCACATGCAGACACCTAATATATACACCACGAAACACATAAAAAAATGAAAGAGACTTATGGACAGATATTTTTTATTTTATAAATTATAAGAACATTATAAATACTTAAATATTTATGATTTTTCATCCAGAGACTAAATATAAGCATCCAGAAAGAAAAACTAGGGAAAGGTATCATTTCAATGGTTCGGTCTCCATGAATTGATAAGGAAAAATGTTTATTTTTATTAAACTAGAAATCTTTCAAAGTGACACATTATTTCCTGCCAAGAGTTCTTGTGCTGTTAGTTTTATATCCCTGATGGATCAGAAAGTTACCTGACAAGTCCAGTTCCTCAGTGGAAGACAAGTTGGCTAGACTCCAGCTGTCACTGCGGGCTGCCAGAACAAACTTGTGAGCACTAATGTGCCTGCTCCCAACCTTGATCTTCAAATCACTGGTAAAGAAAATATCCACAGATGTAAAAATGTTTTAACTTCTACCTTAATTCCATGGAATAATCTACTCTCAGATACATCTAATGGGATTCTTGTGGTGAACCTATAAGTTAAATAGGATGATTAATAGTCATAAGATGTATTATGCAAAGTACAGCAAGATTAAACCATCAGGTTGAGAAACAACACAGCTTAAAGCTGTGGTGGCAGCTATTAGACCCCATTGGTGTTGTTCTCCATACTAATATTCAA
The DNA here is from genome assembly GCA_035773235.1 of Eospalax fontanierii. Lineage (NCBI taxonomy): Eukaryota > Metazoa > Chordata > Mammalia > Rodentia > Spalacidae > Eospalax > Eospalax fontanierii. The sequence continues at coordinate 47,986,071 of CM069531.1, read as the reverse complement.
ACAATTTTTAACAGAAAAACTACAAACCAACTGGCTTTCACAAAGCAGTCAAGAATATGAAACCCAATTCCTGGACACCTCTCTTCATCAAAAACATTAAGATCTAATAATGACTATTATCCAATCATATATCAAGAAAAGAGACTGGGTGTTGTGACACATTCATGTAACCTTAGCATGTTGAGATCACATGTTTGAGTCAAATCTGTGCCACAGAGCAAAACCCTGTCTCAAAAATCAAACAAGAAAGACAGGGAGAAAGGTCTGGGGAGATGGTTCAACAGTGTAGAGGACTTGTTGTTCTTGCAGAAGAGCCAGGTTCAGTTTCCAGCACCCATACGGTAGCTTATAACCATCTATAACTCCACTTCCAGGAGATCTGATGCCTTCTTCTATATTCCATGAGCACCAATTAGGCTCATGATGCATACATGCAGGCAAACATTCATACACATGAAATAAAATGAAATAAATCTTAAGAACAATCTGCTAAGAAAAAAAAAAGAAAGGCAGGAATATTTCTGAAATATGAAAAGAACTTCTCAGAGAGATATTTATGTTTACCCTGAAACATTAAATGCTAAGGAAGAAAAGCATCTGTACATTAACTGAAACATCAAGATGATCCACTGCATCATGGCCATGCTGGCAGTGAAGATAAATTATTTATATATTCATTTACTCATTATATACAGCACATTTCACACCAGCCTAGGCTACCCAATGGGATTCTATCTGAAAAACCCAAAATGATAAAAAAGAACAGAACTACTACCATACTTTAAACAATATAAAAGTCTCAAACCATATCCTATGACAAACTTTTAAAAATTTAAAGAAGACAGGAAGCTATTTACAAAGCACAAGTATTTTCTAATGCTAACATTTATACATGATTAAATTCTAACAAGTAAAATGGATTTCCACTACCTTTACTTTTTCAGCTCAGGTTCAATTTGTTTCAAATTTTTTCTAAGTCGGATCTAGTCCAATCATCTTTCAGCTTCTAGTGAAATCTTTCTTCCCCACACTCCCTTCTATGCGTCTTTTCCACATTCATCATCCAATTCGGTCCTTTGTCATTGCTGCTCAGGACTATGTGCTACTCCACAAGGCTCTCCCTGCTCTCTTCTCTTTATAGTTTCACTTATATGACCTATCCACATTAATCTTACAAAACAACAGCTGGATTAAGAGAGAAGAGAGTCCCCACACTAAAAAAATGCTTTTGGTACTTCTGCAGGATCAGGTCCAAACTCCTTACTTAAGCATCCAAGGTAGTCCCCTCCCCACCCCCTTTCCCACTTCTCCTCCTACTCTAGTCTGGCTCATCACTGTCCACTTTGCCTTTTGCATTAGAACCTTTTCTCAGTCACTCCCCTGCTCACAGAATCATTATCATCAATGTGTCATGAATGATACTACAGTATTATCATCTTTACCTTCTGCATCCCACACAGCCTTTAATATCTACCTCAAAACATACTTAATAACAATGGCTATAGTCAGACATGACAACATAGACCTGCAAACAGGGAGACTAAGGAAGGAGGATGGTGAGTTTGTGAATTCTAGGCCTGCCTGAGCTCTAGCCAGCATGGAATACATGTCAAGACCTTATCTCAAAATCAAAACAACAAAATAAAATTTGATTAGTAAGTGAGGGGTGTAGCTTGATTGGTAGAGTGCTTGTCTAGCATGCACAAAGCCCTGTGATAGATCCTAACACCATATAAAAGTGGGTATGATGGGGGCTGGAGAGATGGCTCAGTGGTTAAGAGCACTAGCTTCTCTTATAGAGGACTCTAGTTTGGTTTCCAGCACCCACATGGCAGCTAACAACCACTTGTAACTCCAGTTCCAGGGGATCCAATGCCCTCTTCTGGCCTTCCCAGATACTGCATGACATTAGTGTACATACATGCAGGCAAAACACTCGTACACATAAAAATAAACAATTTTTATTGACGTGGGTATGACAACCAGGAGTGGTGGAACATACCTTTAATTCCAGCATTCTGGAGACAGAGGCAGGCAGACCTCTGTGAAATCAAGGCCAGCCTGGTCTACATAGTGAATTCCAGACCACCTGAAGATACAAGGAAACCCTGTCTCAAAAAGACCTAAACAAAGTGAGTATAATGACACACACCTGTAATCCTAGCAATCTGGAGGTGTAGCCAGGAAGATCAGAAATTCAAGGTCATCCTTGACCAGGAAGTTCAGGGCCAGCCTGGGCTACAGGAGACCATGCCTCAAAAATAAAAAAATGAATACCAAATACCACTGCTAACAATTAAGCATGGTTATGTATGTGTTTGTTATGCACTATTCTAAGTGCTCAACATGTACTGATTAATTCTCACAATTGTAAGTAGTAGCTGTAACTTGATACAGATTAGGAACCTGGCAAGTAACATAGCTTGAGGCTAAGGAGCTAAAAAAAAGGCTTCTAACTAGCAAAGAACTTACAACAAAGGTTTGTTGATAATCTTTTTAATTTATTTTATTTTTTGGTTTTGTGTATGTGTGCATATTTGTGTGAGGGTATGAGTAGGCCTGCTGTACACATATGCACAACCCTGGGACCTTACATGTCAGTTCTTAGGTGCCATCTATGTATGTGATATAGGGTTTCTCAGTGGTCTGGAACATGCCCACTCAGGCTACACCAGCTGGGTAGTGAGCTCCAGGGATCTGCCTATCTCTACCTCCCTAGCACTGGAATTATAGACACCTGTCACGAGGCCCAGTTTTGTTTTTACATAGGTTCTGGGGACCAAACTCAGATCCTCATGCACTTTACTGTCTGAGCCATCAGAACAGCTCTTGTTTTTGTTTTTCTGAGACCAGGATATATTCTAATATAGCTCACATTGGACTAGAACTCACTATGTAGCAGAGGCTGGCCTCAAACTCATGTCTTGCCTCAGCCTCCCCCCAAATTGGGTTAGGTATGAACCACCACACCTGATTTACTGTCAATGATTTTGACTAGAAAGAAACAAATCTGGTAAGAAAATTAATGCCTGGTGGTGCAAATCTGTAATCCCATCTACTTGGGAGGCTGAACCAGGAGGATAACAAGTTCAAGGGCAGTCTGGGCAATTTAGTGAGACCTGTCTCAAAATAAAACAATAAAGGGGCTGGGAATATAGCTCAGTGGTGCAGCACTTGCCTAGCATATGGGAAGCCTCTGGTTCAATGTGCAGAAGTACAAACAAAGGAAAACAGAACAAAGAAGAGAAGAAACGGCAATGAATAGTGATGCCATCAGGGATAAAGCAACCAGGCTTGCAAAGGGGCTCATGTCCCATGTCCAGGAGCTCACCTGTACTGCTCCTGCTCATAGAGGTCTGCCACTATTGTCAGGAGGCGGCTGATGAAGGACTCACTGCTACTCTCCTTGTTTGCTTGTGCAGCCAAAAGAGTGCATCTTTTTTCTGTCTCTGCCAATTTCTTCTGCAGTTTGACATACTCTTGTCTGAGAAGCATCAGATGCTTCTCCAACTTGGTCACCTCCTCTGCAAGGGAAACAAAGAATCAAGCTTATATAGAGGTGTAAACAGACAGCATTCACTAATCCCTCATTACTAGCCATGTGACATTTCTACTACTTCTGCATATTTCCAAAGAATCAAGAATGACTCTGTGGGATGGCCAGATGGTTCAGTGAGTTAAAGAACTTGCTGGCAAGCCTGAAAATCTGAGTTTGCTGCCTGGGACCCACATGGTGGAAAGACAGAACTAACCTCTACACACGTACGGTGGTATATGTCACATACACACTACATGAAATGTAATAAAAATTTTAAAGAGAAATGATTTTGTTTCCAGTGCTTGTCACTGGGCCAAGATCACCAAACACACACAAAGACGCTGACAAAGCCAGCTATGGTGGTGCACACCTATAATCCCAGCACTTGGGGACAAGAGGCAGGAGAATCACAAGTTCAAGACCTTCCTTGACTACAAAGTAAGATTCTATCTCAAAAAATGAAATAAGAAGCAGGGTGCTATAAGTCATGCTTTTAATCCCAACACTTGGGGAAGAGAGGCAGACAGACCTCTGTGAGATCTAGGCAAGCCTGGTCTACATAGTGAGTTCCAGGACAGTTGGGGCTACAAGGAGACAGATATCAGGGGCTGGAGATCTGGCTTAGCAGTTAAGAACACTGACTGTTCCTCCAGAGGACCCAAGTTCAGTTCCCAGCAGTCACATGGTGGCTAACCATTGGTCACTCCAGTTCCAGCGGATCTGATACCCTCTTCTGGTCTCCATGGGCACTGCACAGCACAGGTACACCTATATTTGTGAAGGCAAGACTCTCATACACATAAAATAAAATCTTTTTAAAAAGATGAAATTAACAAAAATTAAATCTCACACACACACACACACACACACACACACACACACACACACACACACACACACACACACTAATGGGTCCCTACCTTTACCATAGACCTAGGAGTTTGAAGAAGAGTATCAATATCACCTAGGAGATTTTTTCAAACAACTAACAGTGTTCTTAACCATCTCAAAGAACCAAAAGTGTTAACAAATTTTATACATCCCATTCTCTTCTAAAAGTTTCACACTAATTTTCTCATGTAATTTTCATGATAGTCCTGTAAAGTAACTACTACGACTAGCCATGCTTTGTAGGTAAGGAAACTGGCACAAAGAGATTACAAACTTTGTCTGAGGTCATACATTTAATGAGAAGTAGAGTTGGCATATGAACACAGACATTCTTATTCTGGGGCTATGACCTTACTGACCTCAGACCAGTACTATCTGACGCCCAGCATCCTTCAGGTGAGGCTCACAGCAGTCCCTAATGGATCAGATGGAAACAAGCCAAATCCCATGGGAGCACTGTGCCAGATAAAAAGGTTGAGAATCATTGTTTCTGATTCATTAAATCTATTAAATTGAGCCAGGCATGATGGTAGACCTATAATCCTAGACTAGAGGAAATGAGGCAGGAAGATGGTGAATTGAAGGCCAATCTTAGCAGCACAGTAAGACCCTGTCTCAAGAGAAAAAAATGAACAGTATTTATCAGTGCTTACTAGATGCCAGACACTGTACAATGATAACCAGAGACATACCCATCCTCAGAGCAGTAGTTACAGGAGAAAACAAATACAAATCATTTCCATAATTTATAACAAGTAAACAATTACTATGAGGAGGTAACAGAAACAGAAGAGCAGCTCGAAGTCACTGGGAGCATAACTTTGAACACCCCTCCCTCCAGCCCCATGCACATACCCCTACCCCTTCCTGGGTACCTTAAGGAGAGGAGTTTTGCCTGCCATGATGCTCTGATTGCCACAGGCCCAAAATAAAGGAGCCAAGAGTTTATGGACTGAATGAAACCTCTGAAACCAGAAGCCAAATAATATTTTCCAAAATTTAAGCTGTTTTCTCTTGTGCTTTGTCACACCAGGGCAAAGCTGACCAGCACAAATGTTGTCCACCACACCTTCATCTGCTCCTCCCAACCCCATGCATCCTAAGTATCTCCCACTCCTGAAGTCTAATCCCTTCATCTATGCTCAAAACCCATTCTTTTCACTTCCTCCCCAGGACCTGGCTTTATCATTAACTCCTTCTCCAGAAACTTCAGTATTTCTTTCAGTGGGTGTTAAACCTGTTCAAGTCTTCATTACAGCAAAAGTCTCCTCCTTCCACAGCACCACCTCTCCTTTCCATCACATTACTTTCTCACCAGTTGTTGAATTGTTTGGTTGGTAGATGGGGTATTGCTACATAACCCTCACTGCCTCACTATGTAGACCAGGATAGTTTTGAATTCAAAGGCAATACTCTAGTCTCTGCCTCCCAAACACTGGAATTCTAGGCATGTGTCATTATACCCAGTTTCCTGACCAGCCATTCACCAATCTGTCTCCATCATCTTTTGAACCCTTTCTTGCCAATGACCCTGTAACTGCCAAGTCTGATGGACTCTTGGCAGTGGTTCTCTACTGACATCTGACAGCGTATGACACAGTTGTCTACCCCTTGCTTCCCCCTCACTTCAGCCACACCACCAGCTTCTCTTTCACTGTGGTTCTGTCTCTCACAGGCTTCTCCACATTCTCTCCTACTCCTTAGCATTCTATCCTTGGCCACCTTCTCTATTGTATGTTCCTCCAGAACAAGCTTAAGATGTTCTCTGGTCTGTGCTGGTACCAAAACGTAGATATCAGTCATCCAAAGCAGATCTCTCTTCTTCACTTCATCTGATCATCTGCCCATCAGGTATTTCTTTCTAGTGGCCCACAGGAACCTCAAATTCACTATGACCAAAACAAAATCCAAAGTAAATCTGCTCATATGCTAATAAATGACATTACCATCTGTTCTAGTATCCCAAAAGAATTCCATGAGACTCTGACATGTCTCCCAGTCACTCACATAGCCCCATTACTCTGCAAAAACACCAGCTTTCCCACTCAGACGTCTCAAGAGAATCCTTTCTATCTTCTGTACCCTTAGCTCTACTCTGACTTTAACTTGGGTTCTCAGTTATCATATCTAATCTTTCCAAAGTGGATGATTCATACCTGCATCTCAAAGTTTAACAGAGGGCCGGATACACAAGTACTCACTAAACAGTTCAACAATTAAGTTAAACAAATAAATCCAGTTTTATAAGAGGATCCCTTTCTTCAACTTTAACCCCACCCCACCCACTTCCCAATAGTTGATTCTATTTTACAGGTGTGGAAAAGTTAGAGAGGCACTCATTATACAGCCAGTCTCAAATTTGTAATCCTCCTGCCTCAGCATCCCAAATGCTGAGATTATATGCATATATTACAACCAGCTACTGATTCTTTCAACACGGAAACAAGGAAAATTGGTTCAAAAACACCAGAACGGCCAAACAAACTGAGTGATAGATTAGTTTGAAGTTACTATGCAACCATTAATACTTTCAAAGAAATATGTAATAATGTGTATTCAAGTAACAAAAAAGCACACACACGTGTGTGTATGTATATACATACATATATATATATATATATATATATATATATATATATATATATATAAATGATGCCATGACAAAACTTATTACTCTATATGTTACCTTTAAAAAATTGATTAAAAAGGGGCTGGAGAGATGGCTCACCAGTTAAGAGCACTGGCTGCACCTGCAAAGGACCTGGCTTCAATTCCCAGCACCCACTGGCAGCTAACAACCACCTGTAACTCCAGTTCCAGGGGAATTCAATGCCCTCTTCTGACCTCCTTGGGCACTGCATATGACCTGGGTGCACTTACATACAAGCGGGCAATACACTCATATACATAAAATTAAAAAAAAAATTTTTTTTTAAATGTTTAAAGAGCCTGGTGTGGTAGTTTGTACTTTTAATCCCATCACTCGGGAGGCAGACCTCTGTGAGTCCAAGGCCAGCCTAGTCTACATAGTGAGTTCTAGGCTAGCTAAGGCTACAGGGAGACCCTACCTCAAAACAAACAAAAAATAATAAAAATTTAAATTCAAAATTGATGATTACAAAAAAATAAGCAGGAGCCAACAAGATGGCTCAACAAGTAAAGGTGCTTGCTGCCAAGTCTGGTGACCTGAGTTTAGTCCCTGAGACCCACAAGACAAGAGAGAATCAGCTCCCAAAAGCTGTCCTGTAACCTCTTCATTTGCACTGAACACAAATAACTGCACATCTTTAAATCATTAAATAAGCAAGCAATAAAACTAAATGTATTTTATAATTTTAATTTAAGGTAAACAATCATGTATGTACAGAGGAAAATGCAAATTCAGCACTACAAAATAGCAGGTCCTGCTAAAGAGGGAGGATTTTTCTTTGCACTTTCTGTTTATTTCAGGTATTTTATAACAAATATGTCCTAACTTCATAATTAGAAAGTCATTAAAAGGAAATGTTTTTAAAGACTAACATACTATCACTTTCATAACCTACACACACATACACACACATGGAACTTTTTTCTCCTCTTCTAGAGCTCTAAGCTCTAAGCTAAATGCCTGGACTGAAAAACTGGATGCCAATGCAGCCTTGGGTATAAATCAATATTCCTGGGAAAATAAATTTGGAAAGCACTTCCAAGAGTGAAAATCTGCTGTTAGCTACGAATCTGATCACTATACTCTAGAGTTGAAGAGAATTCCTATAACAAATTTTTTTTTCAAAATTCTGCAATTATTTTCCCTTCTAATATTTAAACCAAATATTATTTTTTAAATGCTGGCTAAAGAAAAAAATACTTACAATATTCCTATTATAATATTTTGAAAACTCAGCAAGTTGTACTTAAAATTACACCAAACCTCTTGGGGAGACCCAGGTCAGTGATTTTTGAAGATCTCTTAAGTGACTTAGATAGGGAGCCAAGAAAGTGCAACTGTTGACCTCAAAGATGGAAACACTGAGCAGAGCTCTAGGTTCACATAAGAAGACCAAATTTACATGCCTCCTCTTTTTGAAACTTTTTGTTTTAAAGTAGGTTCTAATACAATCTAGGCTGACCTTGAACTCCTAATCCTCCTATTCCTGCCTCTAAAATGCTGGGATTATAAGCAAAGGCAATCATACTGGGCCTCACTCCCCTGACCATGAGAGAGATGATTAAAAAAGAAAATAAAATTTCAGGTGTGGTGGCGAATGCCTTTAATCCCAGCACTCGGGAGGCAGAGGCAGGCGGATGTGAGTTCAAGGCCAGCATAGTTTACATAGGGAGTTTCAGGACAGCTGGGGTTACAGGGAGACCCTGTCTCAAAAGACCAAAAAGAAAAGAAAATTTCTAAAATAGCTTAGCAGGTAAGGGAACTTGTCGCCAAGCCTAACAACTGAGTTTGATCCCTGGAACTTATATGATGGAAGGAAAGAACCAACTCCTACAATCTGTCCTCTGACCTCTATACATGTATCATAGCATGCAGGTACTTAACACTTAAACAAATGTACACCATAAACAAATAAATGTAAAAGAAAATTTATATTAATTACTTATAGCAAAGCCTACGGTGTTAATTAGAAGTTATCCATGAAGAATGTAAGGAGTTTTAACAAACTGGCAGGGACAGAAGATGCCCCTGAAGGACTTGAGAGGACTTGAGCCATTAAGAAAACCAATTCAGGAGCTGGAGAGATGGCTCAGAGGTTAAGAGCACAACTGCTCTTGCAGGGACCTTGGTTCAGTTCCTAGCACCTACATGGACTAACAACCATCCTTAACTCCAGTTCTAGGGGGTCTGATGTGCTCTTCTGGTCTGAGGGCATCACATGCATAAGTGCACTTACATGCATGCAAAATTCATCCACACACACATTTTTAAAAAACCACTGCAATAAAATTCTAAAGCTCTTTGACAAGAGATACAAATGGAGCATGAAGCAAAACCACCTTGCAAAGAAAACATCTCAGAAGATGGGATTTCATTCAAAAGATCATCTTACTTATATGTTACTATGTGTTCATATGTATAAGATGTGTACGTGAGTGTGGGTATATATGGCACAGCATACATGCAGAAGTCAAAGGACAACTTTTATGAGCAGGTTCTCTCCTTCTACCTTGCCTTGAGGCAGAGTCTCTCTTATTTCTGCTGCACTGAATACTGTAGACTACCTGGCCTATGAGCTTCTGGGCAATTAGCCTGTCTCTGCTTCCCATCTTTGGTAGGTGTGCAGGGATTAGAGATGAGTTTCTAGCCTCTACATGGGATAAAGGGATTGCTGTCAGAACATTAAGGCTGTGCAGCAAGTGCCTTTACCCACTGAGTCATCTTGCTGCCCTTCACCTGAAATTTTTTAAATAAAGTTTAAATAAACACAAATAAAATGTGTATAGCATACTTGTCTGCCCTTCTCCCCCCCACCCCCCAAAAAAATGCAAAAAAACTTTAGTCTTCTACATCTTTGGTTAGCTCCTGATCCTAATCAAGTATTAGTGATGGAGTGTGGTGATACATGCCTATAATTCCAGCACTCAAGAGGCAGAAGCAGCAGAATCATCATGAATTTAAAGCCATCCTGATCTACAAAGTGAGTTCCAATCAAGGCAGGGTTCATAGTGAGACCCCATCTTAAAACCTCAAAAAATAAAAATAAGGCCAGGCATGGTAGTACATATCTTTAATTCTAGCACTCAGAAGGCAAAGGCAGGTGGGTCTCTGTAGGTTTGAGGCCAGCCTGGTCTACACAGTGAGTTTGAGACCAGCTAGAAACAGGACTACATAGGAAGATGCTGTCTCAAAGAAAGATTAAATAAATAATAAAACTAGGATTAGTCAAAGTTTAGCAAATGGACCTGCTGAGCCATCATACAGTGTTGTCTTTTTCCTACAGGCTTCTTTGTCCTTTAAATCTGAAGTCTCTGATCTGATCTGGAGCTGAGATGTTACTCTTTGGCTAAACTGTTTGCTTGCAATCAGCAATGCAAATATGTTGCTTGATTTGATTTGATTTTGGAGTAGGAAAAGGGTCTGGCTATACAAGCCAGGCTGGTCTGAACAGGAGATTCTCCTGCCACAGCTGTCTGAGTGCTAGAATTCCAGGCAGGTACAACTAAGCCTAACACAAAATACCATCAAGCTATCAGTTCATACAAGTACAGAACTTCCACACTGAGCAATAACAGAAGAAGATCTATAACACAATACAGTGGCTAAGAGTATAGGTTCTGGATGGAGATGAATCTTACTTGTGACACTCTAAGCAGGCACTTTATTCCCATTTGTGAGGGCGCTTGAAACATTAAGAGGGCTATATATATAATTACATTACAACAGCATCTGCCTTGTAAGTGGTTAGACCTTAGGTGTCATTAAAACTTAGGCAACCTACCACAGCCCTTAGGAGCAGGAAACAGCAATATCACTGACTTTGGGCAAACTAACCCTCCCTGATATGGAAAATGGGGGAAAGTAATAGTGTCTCATAGCATAACTGAAGAATAATTGAGGAAAGACAGTTACATCAGCCCAGGCTGATGGCTCATAGTCCTAGCTATGCCAGAGGCTCAAGTGGAAAGATTGCTTGAGCCCAGGAGCTTGAAACTAGTCTAGGAAATATACAGATTCCATTTCAAAAAAGGGCAGGAACTGAGGTAGGACAGAAAAGAAAAATTAAAGGGGCATAGAAAAGAGGATCCCATCTCCCTAGAATCTAGTTTACATTTCCTTTAGCACAACTGATTAAGGCCAAAACTGCCACAGAGAGAGTGCTTGTCAAGACATCTCACAACAGGAATGTTAGAGAAAACAAACTGTTTACTTAGGGTCACAGTGTGTGCAACTTTGGGTTTAACCTATGAACACTCTTCTCTTATCCCTTAACCCCAAAACTACATCTGGTAAAACCTTCTTACCATTTCATCTATAAGAGGAAGTTCTTTAAGATAAATAAGTAATCCAGTAAAAACCATCTTACTTAAATTTTAAACTTTTAATTTTTAAACCTTGCTTAATCTTTAAATCTTGTTGTAAATGACATCCTTTAAGCAATGTCATCTGAAAAGCCACCAAAACAAATATATTACTATTATACAGATACCCAAGTGCAACTCTGTAGAGAAGCCTGCCCTCATGTCTTAGACTTGTGCTTTCTTTTTCCTAGCGCTTGCCTACTCCCTATCTCTCTCCATATTGCCCTTAAATCTATTGGGTATGATATTTCCTATTTCTACTTAATAGACTCTCAAACTTTGCCTCATTTGAACCCATCCTAACCTGAGTAGAGATCCATTAAGTAGGAAACTCCTCAACAACTGGTGGCAGTGCTGGGCTGTGTGTGTCCCTGCTACCGATCAATGGCTGTCACTGCTAAAATACATTACTAAAAACACTGCTTGTTTATTAGGGCTTATTCAGACAACTAGGTAGCATGGTTTCAGTCAGGGTTTCTCCTTTCTCCCCCTCGAACTTACCTTTTGAAAAAATCAACCCAGAAATTCATGTAGTAAAGCTTATATTTCCACCAGAAGCACTGTGCTATCAGTGAATGATGTCAGTAACTTCTATTATAACATATGTCTCAAATACCCATCTGTTCTTTACCAGGGCAGTCTGAGACCAGACACTTTAATAGGCTTCCTTTCTGACAGTTTATCAGTCTTGATTTCATTAAAATGCTTACAACAGGGCTGGAGAGATGGCTCAGTGGTTAAGAGCAGTGACTGCTCTTGCAGAGCACCCAAGGTTCAATTCCCAGCACCCACATGGTGGCTAACAACCATCCTTAACTCCAATTCCAGGGGATCCAAAGACCTCTTCTGACTTCTGTGGGCTTTGTATGATATGGGTGCACTTACATACATGCAGGCAATACACTCATACACACAAAAATATTTAAAATAAAATGCTTACAACAAATACACACACACACATACACACACACACGCACGCACGCACGCATTCAGGACCATCACGGTGGCCCTGCAGGTAAATTACATGTGGCATAAGTTTGATAACCTGAGTTTGATGCCTGGAATCCACAGTGGAAGGAGAGAACTAACTTCTGATAATTGTCCACTGACCTCCACACATACACTAAAATCGGCACACACACCAAATATATATATATTATATATATATATATAATTTTTAAATGTGCATTGACTATAAATAAAACTGAGTTAAAACAGTATATCAAATTTTATTTATAAAATAAGATGGGCTGGAGAGATGGCTCAGTGGTTAAGAGCACACTGGTAGCTCTTGCAGAGGACTCAAGTTTGTATTCCAATATCCACATAGTGGTTAACAACTAACTATCCATAGCTCCAGTTCTATGGATCTGAGGCCTTCTTCTGGCCATCACAGGTATTGCATGGACTAGTACACCGCATGCAGACACTCACATACATACATACATACATACATACATACATACATACATACATAAAACAATAAAAAATAAAATAGGTATTTTTAAAAGTAGAATTGCAAATTTGATATTCTGGTTCCCTTAATAAGTTTAACCACAGGAACTGTCTTACTCATTTTATTTGTAGGACTGTGAAGGACTGTGACCTGTGTCGTATGGTCCTCAAACACTCTGAAACTCTACACAGGTATCTTAGAAAACTTATGGCTAAGAAGGCAAAATTACACGACACCGTGGTAAGCTGAAAAAATGCCCATGGCGCTAAAAGATCCACATCACAATCCCTGGGACCTGTGAATGTTATACATCCTACTACTCCCTTAAAAAAAAAAAAAAAAAATCAAAGGTAGGGTGGGTGTGGGGTGTGGTGGTCTCAGCACTTGAGACAGAGGTGGGCATATCTCTACAAGATCCAGGCCAGCCTGGTCTACACAGCAAGTTCATGGTCAGCTGAGGATACAGAGAGACCCTGTCTCAAAAAACAAAACCAAAACAAACAAAAATCAACCAAGGTTTCTGGAGATGTATGATGGACCAGGGATGTGGCTCAGTGGCTGATTATAAAAAGAAACAGAGGGGCAATCCCTATGACCCACCATGAAGTTTTGGCCAGTATGCCCACCTTTCTGAATGTTGACTCACTGCAACTTTTCCTTTTTCTTCTGTCTCTCAGAGCCTAAGTATGTTTTTCCTAGGACACTGGGCTTCCTTATTCCTTTTCTGAGCTCTCTTCCCTGCCAGGTGGTGCCTGCTATCATGTATCTGGCCTCTATGACAGCGTTATGAAAAGTACATGGTCTTCTTTATCTTTCTTGATTCTCTGTGAGATTTACAGCTTGCCTGTCCTAGGGTTTTTCTTTTAAATTGTAAAAAATAAAAACTGTCCTCTTTGAATAAACTTTGGCTTTGACTGACTTCCAAAAGAATTTCTTTTTAAGCACTTGAGAGGCAGATGCCAGTGGATCTCTATGAATTCAAAGCGAGTCTGGTCTATTAGAGTTCCAAGTTAGCCAGGGATATATGGTGAGGCTTTTTTTTTTTTAAGGATCAGAGGGAGATAAGACATATTCAAGGCCATGTGAAGACAAAATAAAGAGAGGCCTTGAAGACTGGAGTGATGGTACCACACACAAAGGAATGCCAGCAGCCACTTGAAGCTAAAAGAACCAAGAAACAGTCTGTCTCCTAGAGATCTTGGAGTATGGCCCTACTGACACTTTGATTTTAGAATGGTCATTACTAACTGCAAACTTCTGCATCCAGAATCAAGACAGAATACACTGGTGTTGGTTTTAAATTTTATTTATTTATTTAAGTTATTTATTTAGTGTGTATTCCACAGAGTACATGTGGAGGTCAAACAACAACTTGCAGGAATTGGTTCTCTCCTTTTACCATGTGGATTCCAAGAACTGAACTCAGGTTGTGTGGCTTGTCTGCAAGGGCCATTGGCCCACTGGTGTTTTAAGCTACCAGCCTATGTAAATTTGTTACAGTTACTTACAGAACTTGAAGAAAAGGTATAGTACAAAAGATTTTGAATACCTAATAAGTTCTTACTCAGTAACTACAAATAGTTTTATAGATTAAAATAAAATATACAGGTTTCTATGGTATTCAGTAATGAAAGAGAAAAGAAGAGGCTAAGCCTCGAGGCACAGTTTATAATCCAGTGACTGAGGAGGCTATGCTAGGAAATCACAGGTTCAAGGCTTGCCTGGGCTACAGAGTACACTTAAGGCCAGCTTGGGTAACTTAGTAAGACTCTATCTCACAAGGAAAGAATTGAGGACATAGCTCAGTGATAGGGTATTTGCCTAGTATGGGTGAGGCCCTAGAATCTAATCTCAAGCATTAAAAGAGAAAGGGAGTGGGGTCTTTTCTAGCCTGTAATACCAACATTTAGGAAGTAGAAGCAGGAAGGTCAGAAGTTCAAGATCATCTTCAGCTACAAAACAAACTCAAGGCCACAAAGAAAAGGATTTTTTTAAATGTGCATGTGCCTCACAATTCCTATCCCCCTAATTGTCCCACCCCAAGGCCTAAGATTACAGATGCTTTTACTGCTGCATTCAGATTTATATGGGTTCTAGAAATCCAAACTCAAGTTGTCACGTTTGTACAACAAGTACTTTTATCACTGAGCCATATCCCTGACCCCTTGAATATTTTTAATGTTTTCTACAGTTTCATATTATCTCAAATTCTAGCCATATTCACAATAGCACTCTACTTAATAGTTGAAATCCACTTAAGTTAAACAGACTCCCTAACATCACACAGTTGGAGAAGGGTCTGTTATTTGGATATGAAATATCTTTCAAAAGGCTCATACGTTGAGGGCTTGGTATGTAGCTGGTAGTCATACTGAAAGATGACTAGACCATGATACCAGCTCTAATGTCAGAATCTGAAAGACTTATTATCAGGAGCTGATTCATTAGTCCAGGAATTAAACCTATTCTACTTTCTTCAATGTGATATGTACTCCCGCCTGCCTACTCCAGCTCTAACTTATACTATGTTCAGAGCTTTTTTTGTTGTTATTTTTATTTTATGTGTTAATTTTATTTTATTTATGCCTGCATGTATGCAAGTGTACCCAAGTCATACAGTGCTTTCAGAGGTCAGAAAAGGGCATTGGATTTCCTGGAAGTGGAGTTACAGACAGTTGTTAGCTGCCATATAGGTGCTGGGATTTGAAACCAGTTTTCTGTTCTTAACTGCTGAGTCATCTCTCCAGCCCCCTGTATGAGGCAGTAATGGGGATTGAACCCAGGGTCTCATGCATGCCAGGCAACTGTTCTACAACTGAACTCTATCTTTATCTCTTTTCCCCTCTTTTTTTTTAAAGTTGAGATGAGGTCTCATTCTGTTGCCTAGGCTGGTCCCAAATTCATGGGCTCAAGAGACCCATCATAGCATCCCAAGTAGCTGGGACTTTATAAGCTGGGCTAACAGGTCTTTTGAGATTAAAACACTCTGACATTTTCTTTCTTATATTCCTATAATTCTTACATTATAGACATAATTTTAGCAATTAATTTTTTTGCACAATTCTTTAATAACTGAATGACTTTCTCCTTACTCTGCTTTAATTATGTCAACTAGATAAAAGAGAAATGATTATAAAGGATATGTTAAAAACACTATTTTGAGAATTGCAAGAATAATTTTTGTTTCAGCCTATCTTAGGATCTTCCACATACTTCATCTCACTACAATAATGTCTACACCCAGAAGACACCATCCTTCTTGTTGACCTCAGAACACAAAAGTTCCTCACTGGTAGTGAGTTACTACTACTGCTACTAGTCTAAACCTGTGAGAACGCAGATGGAATTTTTCTTTCAATTATTCATTAATTATTCATTAATCAAGGGTAATAAATATAGGGAATTTGTCCAAAAGAGAATAAGAAAATAAAGGATAAGTTAATGGGTGGACATCAAGCTGGTAAATTGATCAAGTTGGCACCACAGATGGATGAAAAGAGGAAAGAAGCAGAAAGACTGAGGTACTGGCTGGAGGACAATGCAGAGGAATGGGCAGGCTCATAGCATCTCTTCCATTCTGCATCTTGTCCCTTCATCAAAAAAACATTTAGCTGGGGCTGGAGAGATGGCACAATGGTTAAGAGTACTGGCTGTCTTGCAGAAGACCTGGGTTCAGCTCCCAGCACCCACATGGCAGCTAACAACTCTAGCTAGTAGCTCCAGTTCTTGGTGATCCAACACCTTCTTCTGACCTCCTCAGGCACTGTACACACAGGGGCACTTACATGCAGGCAAAACACTCATATATATATATAAAATAAAAAAAATAAATTTTCTAAAAAAAAAGTTGCCACATATTCATGGCACACACACATTTAATTCCAGTGCTAGGGAGGCAGAGGAAGGAGGATCTCTGTGAATTGGGAGGCCAGCCTGGTCTACATAGGGAGCTCCAGATCGGCCAGGACTATATAGTGAGATCCTGTCTCAAAAACAAACAAACAAACAAAGCTTTGCTTGCTGTCCCTCTTTGAAGATGAACTGCACTCTGGCTACCTCTGCCACCATGCCTCCCCACCATGACAGACTCTTTCTTCTCCAGAACTGTAAGCAGAATGAACTCTCCTATAAAAAAATTTTTTTTTCTCCAGTCACAGATTGAAATTAACTACTGAGGAATTCTTAAGTAGGAAAGAGGGCATTATACACATAGACTTGGGGGGGAGGGGCGCTAAAAACTGATTCAGACTTTTTATTCAGTATTGATTTATTTGAAAAATACTTTGTGGTAAGTTGGTCTTCGATGAAGCTGAAAGATGCATAAATCTGGGCTTTTAAAAGCTCCCTAGATGATTCTAATGTACAGGCTTTTCCAGGCTGAGACTCACTAGTCTGAACTAATGCAATGACAGCAGAGAGTTAAGACCTGATGGGAGAGCTACACAGGAACCACAGGATTTGGTAACTAATGGCAGACAGAAGTAAGGGAGTCAAGAATGACTTCTAGGCTATATTGACAAGGCTGGATCAAGCAGGAGAGAAAAATCTAGCATAAAACACAATGCACATGACTATTTGAGAAATTCTGCCTCCTCACTGCTCTGACAAAAGCAACTTAAGGAAAAAAGGATTTACAGTCTCAATATGTCAGAGAAGCCAAAGCAGCAGGAGCTTGAAGCAGCTGGTCACTCTGCATTCACAGTCAAGTAGAAGACAATGGACTTCTGGGCTCAGCTATTTTTACACAGCCCAGGGTCCCAGGATCCCAGTCCAGGGAATGGTGCCACCAACAGGCTAGGTCTTCTCACCACAGTTAACCTGATCAAGACAGGGCCCTTCTCCCAAGCGATTCTAAATTTCTTCAAGTTGGCAAATGAGATTAACCAAAACAACCATCTGAAATTCAACTGAGGATGAAATTGTCTTGCTCATCTCACCATCCTAACACAGCAATTCACATCTACTATGAAATACATTTTTCCTGAACACCGTATCACTGATTTTTCTCCCTTAGAAGTCAGTGGCATTGCATATACTTTTCAAATCCTCTCCCCATAAAGCTCTAAATAAGGCTAGTTTTGTAGAAGATACTCAACAATCACCATGTAACTAGTTCATTTTCACCTCAAATTCCTGCAACCCAGAAACACTTCCAATCACCTGCTAGACATAAACATCTACTAGTATATTAGAAGAAGCAAAGTATGTCCAAAACTGAGGTCCAGATATTTTTTCTCAGCTTGGTCCTACTTGGGAGTTTGTGGAAAGTATAGAAGGTAGAGCTTAGCTGAAGGAAGTAGGTCACTGACAGCAGGTACTTTGGGGGGGAGGGCTTCTGCTTCCTAGTAAGCCATGAAGTGAATAGTCTCTTGTACTCCTGCCACCATGATATTCTGCCCAAGTGCATGGGGGCAAGTGACCATAGGTAGAACACTCTGAAACTGATACAAAATGTTTCCTCCTATTAAAAAAAAAAAAGAGAGACGGTATTAGATCTGTTGCTCCTCTTCCTGTTACCATTCTAGCCATTATCTCAGTCATCCAGAACCCTGAACATCATAGTTCTCCCTCTGCAACATTCAAGCAGGTTTACTTCTACAGACTTTCTCATATTAGCCCTCAGAAGCCTCATGTCCCTAACCAAATGACTCATCAAGTGTGATGGCCTGGTCTGACTCCCCAAATCTATCCTTTATACCACTGCTATTTCAACATGCATCAGACAATGCTGGCCCTCACTCCCTTAGCTGACATCTTTCAGCAGTGTCATCCCCAGGCCTACAGAACACACTTGCTTAACCAATGCCCTTCATAACCTGACCTTTCACATGCTTTTCCAACCTCATATCCCACTACTCCCTCCACAAAGGCTATTGACCTTTTTTTCAGTTCTCACATTTATTCCTATATTCAAAAAGTCCCTTTTTCAAAGCCCAACTTACATACTATCTTCTGAAATAAAAACTACTCCAAACACATCACCATATCCCTAGAAAAATCTCTTCCTATTCTGAATCTTCAAAGAATTTTCAAAGCATTTTCACCTTACAATACAGCTTCTCAAACAAGCTTCTGTTGTTATGGTTCCTCTAAGACTTTTCAGAGTTTCCTATAGTGGGTTTTAGGTGTAGCTATTCTTTAACCACTGCCTTCTGCCTCCACCTCTACCCCAAGCTTATCTGTTCCTCTTCTTCCTCCCTACAGTATCTTCTAGGTGAAGCTTAGCAAATAGCACTATCTACTCAGATTCAACAATAGTCTGCAAATAGCTTTTTTTTTTCTATTTAGCATGACCTTCAGTCATCACTTTGGCCATGACTAAACCTGTTTCTCAACAGCATTCAGTAGCTCTACTTCATCACATTCACAATCACTAGTGAATAGCTAATTCGTTTCTTTGTGGAAAAAAAAAAAATTCCCAAGGAACTACCTGTAGCCCTTGCTAGTCCAGGGGGTAACCTGGATCATTTGAGGCCAAGAGTTCAAGACCAGCATGGACAACAGTCATACACACAAAAAAATTCCTAAAAATAAAACTAACAGGTACAGCTGGTGGCACAGTGAAAGAAAGGAATGGTAGAAATGGGAGGAATAGCAGAATAGGGATAATGCTCAAGAGATCTCGAGATTAGATGAATTATGGGACAGCCTAGGATGTTTGTTAAATGAGTTAACACATAAACTTCAAAACCCCGAAAGTTTGCCTATGCTGAGGAATCACTTTCTGGAACAATGCTCTCCAACAGCACTTTCAGTGTGATGCAGGTACTCAGGTGATCTGAGCTGTCTAAGGGAGCCAACTGGGTGCTGAGAACTTAGAATGGAACCAAAGTGCTGGGAACTAAATATTCAATAGTACTTACTCCTAAATTCAAGTAGCTATATATAGTTAGTAACTACTGTACTGGCCAGTGAATGCCAGAATAAGGAAGGTTTTCACCATGCCCCCTTTTTTTTTTAAGACATTTATTTTTATAGGTATGAGTATTTTGCTTGCACGTATGTATGTGTGCCACATGTGGGCAGTGCCCAGGGAGTGTGTCAGATTCCCAGAAGCTAGAATTACAGACAGGTGTGAGCTGCAATGTAGGAGCTGGGAATGGAACTTAGGTCTTCTGGAAGAGTAGGAAGTGTTCTTCACCACTGAGCCACCTCTGTACCCCTCACCTTGTTACTTGGCTATCCCAAGTATTTTCCTGATCAAATTCCACTACATTAATAAAAGTTCATGATCAACTATTTAACAAACCATTTAACATTTACATTTAAAACTTCACCTTTTTCCTTTCGGTTTTCACTTTTATTTTCTGAGAGAGTAGTTAGACATTCTCTAAGAACCTAAGAGAAACACCACAGGCCAGGGTCAAACAGCAGGCACTGTGCAAAATAATTCTTCAGGTATTATTTCTTTTGATCCTCACAGCTACATATGAGACAGAGATCACCTCAAGTTGAGAAAATTGAGACAGAAAGTAATTAACTGACTAGCCTATCATGAAGAGTCAAATTCGTATCCCACCACAGACTCTGAGCTCATAAGTATTTTTCTTTTTCTGACATGCAGGGGACTGGACCCGATGTAAGCTCTCCACATCTACAGTCCAAACATTACATTTTATTATTACTAAGATGTAAGTGGGCTGGATGAAAAGCTATTTAAGGGAGCCCAGGGATGGTTGCTTAGAGCCGTAAGGCAGGAGGATAACTGAGTTTGAAGCAGAGACCACAGCACTGGGTGTTAGGGAGCTCCTAGTTGACTGATGTTTTCAGTGTTAAAAGTTGAACAAACCAGCTTACTTACAAGAGACTAAAGGCAGATCCAGGCAATGTCCTTTGTCTTGCAGTACTAGGTACTGAATCCACAGCTGGGAGCATGTTAAATACATGCTTACCCATGGACTCATATCCTCATCCTCTAAGGCAACTTTTTAGATGAATGGTAATTAGTACTCAACAAATTCATCTATGCCTTCAATCCTTGGCATGATTCTAATTGGAAGATAGAACAGTGAACAAAACAGGAAAAATAACTGCTTCATGGGATTTATCATTCATTCAGAAAAGTTCTCTGATGACAACTGAACAGCTATCTGAATAAAAGTTGTCAGCCATGTGGAGCAATGACTTTCCAGGCCAAGGAAAGGGCAGAGACAAAGATAAAGTCAGAAATATGCTGGGAAAATATAAGAAAAGCCAGTGCATGTGACAGGGGCACAGTAAATGAGGAGCAGGAAATAGGTTACAGTACCAAACTAGGACCGATCTCTTCTGAACCTTCAAGTCATTTGGAATATACCTTAAGGCCATGGAGAACCAGAGATGTTGGAGAAGGGATATTAAGACTATAAGAGACAAGATCTGAAGTTTTTAAGTTTTTATTACATTTATGTATGGGAGAGCATGTATATGCTACATGCATGCATGTGGAGGTCACAGGACAACTTGTGAGAGCCGGTTCTCTCCCTCCATCATGTGAGTCCCAGGGATCAAATAGGTTGTCAGGCTTGGCAGCAATATATTTACCTACTGAGCCTTCTCCCAGATTTTGTTTTGCTTGTTTGTTTTTAAGACAAGGTATCGTGTAGCCCTGCCTTGTCTCTTGAACTTGCCATGGCCAGGAATTGTTAATTTTTCTGTTTCTGCCTCCTAAGTGAAAATCACAGGTGAGACCCACCATATCTCGCTAAAATATGATTTGTCTTAAAGTGAACATTAGAAACTGATGAGAGGGAAGCAAAACCAAAGAGAAAAAAGTAAAAGCAAGATGAGATAGGAAGCTTTTAAAATAATGAGCTAAAAAGCCAGGCTTAGTGATACAAGTCTTTAATCTCAGCACTCAGGTGGTACAGGCAGGTGGATCTCTGTGAGTTCCAGGCCAGCTGGGACTACAGAAGACTGTCTCAAAAAGAAAACAGTGAGCTAAATGTCAGTAGCCAAATGAACCACCAAGGATTGATGGAAAAGAAAGTTGTCTATGCAAGCCAGAGAAGTTGCTGTATACTTGGTTTTCCAAGGTTCCGTTTACTATTCCAAGGTTGCTGGTCACTGATTCTCACACATAAACCACCACCAAATGACCAAACATCAGGAAAGTTTCCACAGTATGCTGACAAATATTCTGTTACGTCTCACAAAAATTTGTTATTTGTATTTATGAATACTTCTAAACAACAGCCAGCTCTGACAAAATCCTTATTAGAACACAAGCAGCAGGCTAGACTAGACGACTCTGTGGTTAAAAGCACCTGTTGTAAGAGCTAGGCATAGTGGTGCATGCCTTTAATTCCAGCACTCAGGAGGCAGAGGCAGGTGGATCTCTATGAGATCAAGGCCAATCTGATCCACACAGTGAATTCCAGGCCAGCTGGGGCTAAAGGGAGACCCTATCTCACAACAAAACAGTATCTTCAGCTAATTTAGCTTTTCTTCAAAGAGCAAGTGCCTTCATATTAATGAGCTGACT
This sequence comes from Eospalax fontanierii, assembly GCA_035773235.1. Taxonomy (NCBI): domain Eukaryota; kingdom Metazoa; phylum Chordata; class Mammalia; order Rodentia; family Spalacidae; genus Eospalax; species Eospalax fontanierii. The sequence continues at coordinate 47,963,712 of CM069531.1, read as the reverse complement.
GGCCCAGAATGCCTTCCTCAAATATTCCTCATCAAATTTTGTAACATTCCCAAGTAATTTTATTTAACTTATGACTTAGGCAAGGAAACGGAAGTGTAAAAACGTTTCAACTATGAAGTCAGAGTCTAAGATTCACTATCATCTTCCCATCCCTTGACCACAGTCCGTCCCCGCCCCCAAACCAACTTAATCCTGAAAGGATGTTTCGTGCTTAAGGTATACACTCCACTGGCTAGATGTCTCTCAAGGCCACCCTAACATACTTCAAGGCAACCACAGGCAAGCCACTAGTGTGCTGACCTGGGCCTGTATGAACTCTCTACAGCTGGAACCTGAGCGCAAACATAGTAGGTGCTCAATAAAACTACTGAATGAAAAACTAGCCAAATTTCACAATTTGAAATTTGGTAATGCATTCCCAAAACACCCAAATTCCCTTCCTAAAGGCACTACTCATAATCTGACATATCTTCCTGAACTTTTCCATGCCATCTCATTGCTGAGCAACTGAAGTCCAAATCTCTAGCTACCCCCTGTGTATAATATTCTGTGGCTTGTAGATCACATAGTTCCTTTTGGAGGGGAAGGGTGCAGACAGGGTTTTATGTACCTCAGGCTGGCTTAATTTCTGACCCTTGTGCCTCCAATCTCCCAAGTGCTGGAATTACAAACACACATCACCACACCCAGCACTGTCAGTTACTTCGCTTCCTCTCTGCCTGCAGACAGCATTCACCTGAATTCCACTTCCAGGGGTATTAAGGTGGTAGAAAAAGCAAAAATGAGGGCTGGAGACATGGCTCAGACGTTAAGAGCACTGACTGCTCTTACAGAGCACTGGAGATCGATTCCCAGAACCCACACGGCAACTAACGATTCGGAACTCCAGTTCTAGGGAATCCAACGCCTTCTGACCTCCATGGGCATTAAACGACACGGGTGTACTTACACATACCCAGGCAAAACACTCATAAACATAAAATTAACAAATAAAAAACATTAAGCAAAAGTTTAAACTGGGTGCAGCCCCTACCTCCACTCCTTCACCGATAAAAGGCAAATAACATACTTGGCAGGCCTCCTTCGCAAGATTACACTTAATACAAACCTGAAGTCCCATGGCCCCATGGTCAAACTACACAAATCCAGATGAAGAAGATTCAGTCAAGGCTTAGCTCAACAAGAAGAAGACAAGTTTGGACCAAGCACCCCGCAGTTACTCAATAGTCAAACAGCGACTATTTCCTCCAACAGCAGGGTACGTACACAGGAGAAGCACACAGGCCAGGTCTAACGGTCTCACTGTCAATCCTTGGCAGGTAACTCACCATCCAGCCTTTCTTTCCCCCACACCTGTACAGCAGGCTTGGACAATAAAAGAGCCTAACATCGCTACGTTAAGGGAGGCAGAACCTGAGAAACCAGAATGCCGTTAAACTGCAGTGCCATAAACAGTGCACAAGAAAACAGGACTGGACCGGGAGGTAAAGGGAGTCCACGGCTTTAGCACACCTCTCTCGAGCAGTGTGACCTTGGCCAACTCCCTCACTAAGCAAACGCGTCCTATTGGCCCTGTTGTAAAGCCCCGGGAGAGAATCCGCGCTGGCCCGCACGCCGCGGCAGTAGCGAAGTCAGAGACTACATACAGTGCGGCCAGGCTCTCCCCGAGCCCTCTCCGGGAAGAGTCCCAAGTTCTTCCGCAGGCGAGGGATGTACCCCTTCCGGATGCAGAACCTGCCATGACAGCAGTTTCGATTTCCTAAGGAGAGCTTCCCCTGCTGTCCCAGCATCACCAGTACCACAAGGAGCCGCCCTCCCGAGCTTCGCGGGGAGCTCGGTCCCGAACCGGGCCCTCCTCACCCGGCTCCGCAGCCCGCCGAGGTCCCGCAGAGACTGACGGCGGGAGGGGCGTTGCCATAGGAACCCCGCACGGGGGGGACCCTGACCCGCGGAACCCTGAGAGACCGGAAAAGAAGGCTCGCGAGACCCGCTGTGCCCGTGCAGACACGCCCGACGTCCCCTCCCCGGGCTGTTTCTACCGGCGAGTGGCGCCCCCACCGCTCCGCGCCTTCCCGCGCGGCTCCACAAAAACCCTACCTTCCGCCATGTCGGGCCCGGCCCTGCCTGCAGCCTCGCGAGATGGGGGGGGGGGGGCAGTCGGAGTCCTCAGATCTCGCGAGAGCTAAGGGAGGCGCGGCAAAGGGAGGAGCCGGCCGCAGGAACGGGGTGAATGAAAGTGGGGTGGGAAGCCGCACCCCGCTGGAGAATACTCTTTCATATTTCGTGCGGTCAGTTGGCAGGGCAGCTTGTAACGGTGTGAGAAGCTATCAGAAGCAATTTGAATACTAGCATTTGTCCAGGGTTTCCAGGGCTTTGGAACTCAGTCAAAACACTGGGACCACAGCTCGGTTTTTCAAATTTGGCACGCAGATTGGCTAAGGACTAATGTAGGGGTCAAGAAACTGCAAAGGAAGACCAGTGCAGTGTAAGCAAAGCCGTGAGGTTCCTGGGGTCAAAATGGCAAACTGTTCATAAGCCAAATAATTCTAGGAGATGATAAAGCCCCGAATAAAATTATATGTTGGAAGTTTAAATACAGCAAAGAAAGACCATAAACCAGGAGCTAAAACCTTTGGTAAATTTTGGAACGACTGGACTATTAGATAACAGCGAAACAGAAGATTAAAAAGTAAACTAAGCTAGAGCATGAGTCATATATTTAAAAAAAAAAAAACAAAAAAAACACAACTTTCTCAGTGTGCTTAACTAATTAGCATGTATGAAGCCTTGGGTTCAATGCCCAGTTCGAAAAAGATTTCTCTTTAACTCAGGAGACTGAAAAGAATGCATGAACAGTTAAGAGCTTCAGGGAGGTCCTAAAGGGACAGCCCTGGAATTGGAAGATGTGGTTGATAACAGGTTGAAGATGTTAGAACAGAAGTACTGCCACAATTAAAGCATTAGTAGGTAGTGGAGTGGTGAAGGAATTTGAACTTTCTAGATCACGGAAACAGGATCAGGGTTAAAATTTTGAGGAAGGGTTAATTAACCCTGGTTGAAAGACACTTAGGAGATGTGAGAGGGCACTGAAATGTGTAATAACAATTGTGTGCTCAGGAACCAATGTTCCAGTTGTGGCATAAGAACATGGGCAGGATAGTGCTTAGAGTAGTGGCATGTGGCAGCAGCATGCTGGCAAAGGATAAAGACCCACAGGAGTTATCTGCCAGTCTCAATGGAATGACAGAGCTCAAAGCTTCCCTGTCTGTTGAGACTGGCTTATAGGTGTGCCAAATGGTGAGCTTTTATTTAGGTGGTCAGTAGCTCAGAATCCCCTTAAATATCTCAAGATTACAACATAAAAATGGCTTAGGCAGGCGTGGTAGATTTCTTTGAGTGCAAGACCAGCCTGGTCTACACAATGGGTTACAGGCCAGCCAAAGCCATATAATGAGACCCTGTCTTTAAAAAAATAATCAAAAAAGGAAACAACCACTCAGAGTGACTGGAAAATGCTGTCATAGCTGATGTTTCTCCATCATTTGCTTTATCTTTGTCTCACTTTGAAACTCTGGCAAATTAACCTTGTTTCTTTTGTGAGACAGGGTATCAAAAGTATAATTCAGGGTGGTCTAGAACTTATGACTAAGGATGAGTCATCTCTGATCCTCCTGCCTTCACTTTAAAAGTGGAAGACCTGCACCAGGCATGCACCACACATCTGCCCCAACCTGTTTAGTTTTGAAAAACTATTACCTTAGATGATCCTTTTAAGAATTTGACCAGATCTTTTATGAAAAAAAGGCAGCAAAATATACATGCCACAAAGGATAGGTGTTCTTGTTAGGAATGAGATGCTATTGGCAACCTTCAAAAATGCTGTTTTCTTTATGTATATGTGTACACATGTGCAGGTTCATATGTAACTTGTGGAGGGCCAGAGATCAAGGTGTTTTGCTCATTTGCCCTCCACTTTTGATATAGGATCTCTTACTGAATTTAAGAACTCACAAATCTGGCTAGTCAGTAAGCTCCTCCTGACTCTGCCAATGCTGAGATTTTTGGAAAGACCTGCTGTGAGAGCTGGGGATTTGACCTCAGGTCCTCATACTTACAAGTCATGTTTCCAACTCTCTCTCTGTGTGTGATGCTAGGTTTTAAACTTAGGGCTTTGCATATTAGGTAAGCCCTCTACTGCTGGGCAACATCCTCCTTTACAGGTATTTCTAAATGGATAGTGTGGGTGGAGGAAAAGTCAGATTTCCTGCCTAGGATGTTCTGTGCAGCCATATCTAAGATGCATCTGGCTGCCTCTTGTGAAGACCATTCTATTTGATTTGTTTCACCTATGTGAACAGGACTCAAAATACTGTCATGTCAATAAAGTTCAATGTAGAGTGCCAACTCAGCAAGCTAAAAATCCTGATCCTATCTTGACAGCAAAATTGAACACCTGAAACTGAGCAACCAGAAATGCCATAGCCAGGAAGCCTGTTGAATTTTACAGGCCTCCAGAAAAAGTTTAAATTTGTATTCCCATGTGGGGAATGGAGAAAAACTTCCTGGAAGCTCAGTGCCTGGTAGAGAGTACCAGGTTTAAAAAACTTGCTCATTTGCACCTGAAGCAGCATGCAAAAATTTAATATATACCTGATGATTATGTATAAAATTAAGAACATTCAAGGCAACATCTAGTCCCTTCTACAGCAGTTTTATTTCAATCAGGGAAATTAGAATCAGTTTTGTTTCCAATTCAGTTCTAACATGTCTGACTCCATGTTCTTTCATTTTGTAAGGAAGGAGCCTAAAAGCCACAGGGAACTTAATGCCATCAATACAGCAAGTCAGTTATCAATAAGCAACACTAAACACATATTAAGGATACTGAGGAGTCAGGACAACAAGGTACTGTTATTTTTAAAAGAAGAAAAAAAAGGTGTTCAATCTTGCCTTTTTTGTGACTAAATCACAGTGGCAGGTATTCCCCATCTGCTTAGAGGAGGGAAGCTGGGCTCATCCAAGTTTATATTTCAGTATAGGTTCCTTGAAGTTAGGCTCATCTTTCAGGTAGAGCCCAGTTTAGTCAAGGACAAAATCCCCAATTAATGTTCTATCCTGTGCTCACTTTGAGCTTCTGCACAGAAACTCTGATGAAAATGATGCTTGGAAAATTAAAGAGCATCATTTCAGGTTGGAAATCAAGTTAACTTCTGCTCTCAAGTTCCTTCTTCAAAGGTTGTGAAATTCATCAAGATTCCTGTGTAGTGTTTGATATGTGTTGTTTACAAAGAAAGAATCCCACAACTTGCTTGAGACCTTCCTAAAACCAAAATACTTCATAATACAGCCTCTAAGTCATCATTTATTGATTTATAGAGCACCCATCACATGATTAAGGTGCTTTACAATACAGTAAACATCACAACAAAACTCACATAGTTAAATACAGTCAACAAATTACAGAACTAAAAAAACCAAACTAAAACAAAACAAAAAACTGGAATGAAGCAACATTATGTCAAATTTCAAAGATACTGAGAAGTGGCAGTACAAAAAAAAGGTAATTCCACCAACTGGGGACCAGACAAAGATACACAGGCACCACAACCCAAAGTGGGCAGATTTGTAGAGGGTGAATGAGCATATAAATAAAATTTCATAACTGGGAATGAAGGCCATTAAAAGATACTATGACACCAAAGTGATCACAGAACTAGTTGAATAACCTCACAGACATTACCTTTTAATGACAAGGAAATCAACCTCATAGGGATTTTTAATTCAAGAGACCATAAAGCCACCCAGATCATGCCATTATAAACACAGGCTGAAATTGACAAGCCTCTACAAGAACTTGGAATCAATTTAAGTAACAGCCAACAGTTCTATAACCTAAAGGACTATGTAGATGTTGTTTGTGGTTGGCACAAGTTGGGGAAGAAGGGGATGGACTTTTCCTACAGCAGAGAAGAACTACCTCACACTAATTATGAGGCCCTGGTGGGACAAAAGCCACCCTGTTTAGTGCCATCTGAGTGTGAGTTTCATATCAAATGTAGAGACATTTAAAATTCACATTGTCAGATGAACACTGGGAAAGGCACAGATGACATCTCTGACAGAGGAAAGTAAGCCTTAACATCTAAGCCTGTGTTTTATGTATAGCAAGATCAGGGCGCCAGGTGGGAAAGAACATGAGGAGAGAGGAATTTGCTCCTGGCTTTCCACTGCCTTGATCTATCCTGAAGAGCCACATGGTCATTCCAAAGTAACTGAAATAAATCGGCACTTACAAGTTCAGAAACTGTTGTCCCTGAGTTACTAGTCATTTGCTACCTGCTGACAGTCAAGTCTCAGGTTTTAACTCAACAGATTGCTAGAATTATAGCAATGACAGGAAAAAAAATCCAACTCCACATTGCCAAGGCAATCATTATGAGGACAGTTTCTGATTTAAGAGTGAAGAGGGTTGCATTCCAAGTCATTTGTAGGAAGGCAGTAGCACTGTGAGACAATAATTTTAGTCTCCGGAAAAAAAAAAAAAATCAAAGATTCTTGGACAAAACTGGGCTCCAATTAAATCAAAGTGTTCACATTCACTACACTGTTAATGAGTTTTTATAATGTTTATGATTTTTTTACAACGCTTCCAAGTAGAGACTAGGTTTTTGAAATACCACTATACCATGGCTACACCCTCATCCATTTCATCTCTGCTTTAAAAAGGCATTCAAGGTTGGTAGCGGTCTAGCTTGGTCAGAAATCCTTTCACTCATTCTTCTGCCAAAGGATTTATCCAAACCCCACAGAGCAGAGACACACCTATTTTCACAGATCTGCCTGGTACTGACTGTCTTAGTGCTATTTCTCACGTACCAAACACTAGTTTCCACTATCAAAGGAAAAACAGGAGTTTAGGCCTGTCTTTAACAATGCATGTATTCTTTTTGTCAATTACAGAAGTTGTTTTAGAAAATTGTGTATGAAATATATTTATGCTCAAACATTAAATCTAAGTGCACTATGTCAGTGACAGAATCTGTTTGCTAATTTGTTAATTAGCAACGCATTTACCCCTGCAATGCTTTTGAATTCAGATAATCTAGATAGAGCCCAATACGTATACTGCCATGGCCGTGAGATTTTCAAGTATTAAGTTTGTTTGCATAAGGAATCAACCTGAGATTTTTCTAAACTGCACTTCTCTGGCATTCAGTATTATAACCTTCATTCAATACAATAAAAGCCAACAACTTGACAATTATTGGAAAAAATTATATTTTGGAAGAACTCACTACATAAGGTGACAAAATTCCAAAATCAAATTACATGAAAATATACATCGCATTTCTTTGTACAACAGGTGAGGAAAATCTGCAGTAGGGAAGAAGCAAAGAAATATGAAGGAATAAGGAGAAGGGTATAAGGGCAGACAGCATTTCTAATAACAAACCCAGATGTTGAAAGCCTGTAGCTGTGCATGCTTTATTCATCCAACCTTAACATTAGGCAACTTAAGGGAAAAAATAAAACCAAATCCGGATTCTGAATTGTTTGGAATAAATGTCACTAAGTTGAACTTAGAACTGACTTTTTTTTTTTCCTTTTTTTTTTTTTTCTAAAGTTCTCAGGAGATAATGACTAAGATCAAGAGCTCTCGACAGCCAGAAAATGTTATTGCTACATCCAATCCAAAAGATGGGTGAACCAGAATATAAAAAGGACAAAGCACCTAGTGATGACTCCTCCTCCGAAGTCATCATGGGAAAAAAAAAAAAAGTAATTTACTAGGGATCTCAATATTTGAACTAAATGATTTGAGAATGTTCTGGTGGAGGAGATAAAAGGAAAGGGCAAGTGTGTCAAAACAAAGAAGATACAAAAGTTTAGTACATGGGAAGAGTTTAATGAAGATTCAATGGTTTAAAGGAAATTATATGGAAAACTTTAATCCTAATTGGTTTTCACCTGACATGCTTTAAGGAATCTTTTTGAACTGATAAGAAACAATGAATAGGGAAAGAAAACCTGCTAAAATCTTTTAGAATTTACACGATTCTTATTCTACTATAAGAAAGCATTATTTGGTACAGGTGTATTTGTGGATGTACATGAACAGTATATATATTATCCGGATCATGTTGTGCTATGTACAGGTCTTTACAATTCTTCCTGAAGGTTAAAACAGTTCATTAGAATTCAAAACGCGTAATCCTCTGTAAGTTGGCACTTGTTAGGCTCTTGTCAGCATTAATAACTGGCATGTTTTATTGCAGCCCAGTTCCAGCCAGTGTTTGCCAACTTGTTACAACAGAAGTCCAGCAATAGGTGGGTAGAGTGCAGGAAAAACAGTGCCATGTTTCTCAATTGGAGACCTACAATAAAATAAACAGCATTATATACTGAATTTATAAAATACCAATAGAAATATTCATTTATATCCTATTTCTCTGGCAGCAAATTCATAATTTCATTTGAAGCTCATTCATATGCTTGCCCAAAACAGTAGTCACACATGACTACTTTTAATTTAAATTACAGTATTAAGCAAAATAAAAGGGTCACACATTCATAATCTGAGCACTCAGGAAGTTGAAAAATGAAACAAAGAATCTGAGGCCTCCTAGGACTACATAAGACCTTTAAAAGATTAAACATTAAGTTTATTCTGGGAACGGTGGGGCTCGCCTTTAATCCCAGCTCTCAGGAGGCAGAAACAGGTGGAGCTCTGTGAGTTATAGGCCAGCCTGGTCTACAGTGTTTCAGGTCAGCCAGGGCTACAGATTTAGATCCTGCCTCAAAACAATTTTTTTAATTTAAAATTCAATTCCAATTCCTCAGTCACAATGGCTTCTTATGGCAAAAGGCAGCATATTAATAATGTAGATATTAAAGTACAGCAGTACTTTAGATTTTAATACTCCAATGTCTTTCAACTTACATCTAGAATCACAAGCAGAAGGAAAAGTGAAGCGTACATTAGTAGGCAGCTGTACTGTTCTGACACTTCCTGTCTCCTGATTCCTATCTTGAGTTCCTGCCCAGACTTCCCTCAATGAAAGGCTATTACCTGGAAGTGTATGATGAAATAAACACTTTCCTCCTCCCACCCCTCCCCTGCTAAAGTAAAGCCAGCCAGGTACATACACAACTTTAAGTCCCAGCACTTGGGAGGCAGAAGCAGGCAGATCTTTTGTGATTGAAACCATCCTGGTCTACATGTTGAGTAACTGGACCAGCTGGAGCTACAGTGAGTCCCCCATTCTCAAAAACACTTCCCCCCAAATAAAAGCTAAAAGTGAAGCAAAAAGTGAAATGATTTGGGGCTGGAGAGATGGCTGAGTGGTTAAGAGCATGTACTGCTCCTGCAGAGGACCTGAGTTCAGTTCCCAACACCTATGTCAGGCAGCTCACAGCTGCTTCTAACTCCAGCTTCAGGATACCCCCAACATCTCTGGTCTTTCTCAGGCACCTGCACTCAGGTGTACATCCCCCACCACATACGCATACACATAACAAAATAATTTTTAAAATCTTTTTCAAACATTTGGAAATTTAGAGACTGAGAATGTAGACAAATAACTTAAGACTCCTACACTTCTCAGTGTGTTCAATTCTAGCCAACTCTTTGAACTCAGTTACAATTTTACCACAGAACCTCCCACAAATTATGGCCTTAAAGCCTCAATTAGATTAGAAGTCAGGAATACTTGTAATAAAAACGACTGTATCAGCCAGGTGTGGTGGCACTCACCTTTAACCCAGTGTTGGGAAGGCAGATGAGGGCAGATCTCTTGAGTTCCAGGCCAGCTGGGACTAAAGGGAGACCCTGTCTCAAAAAAGATGGGGGGGGCACTACCATCTTATTCAATGCTTATGGTTTGTCAAGTAGTGTTAAATGTTTTACAAATAAAAGTAATAAAAATCACATGAAATTTCTCCTCTTACAGAGAAAAGTCACAAAGTTAATAAATGATAGTTCCCTAATCTGAAAGGAAAATACAAGATTCAAAATTTTAAAACTTCAGATCATTTGCTATATTATGTGTGTTTGAGTATGGGGCAGGGACAAAAGGCAATCGGAAAACAGCACCTGTTGCCACTCCACCTTTAGACTACGTGTTCCCAGGAACTAAGAAATCAGCATTTACTGCCAAGCACTATTTTTGACAAACTCAAGCTGAAGATGTCTGGGAATTCAAGTAATAAAAATTAAGCACCTGAAGTCAAATGTACTTTGGAGTCATGGTAAAATTCAACTCACATCACACAAAAAGCTTAGTGAATCCTACAAAGTCAAAAATATAATTTATCTTAAATCATTCAATCAAAATTCAATCATACCAAAAAGCTCTGTTGGAGAGAATAAGAAAGTTGTGAGACAATCTTCGGTCCTACATGTGTCTCTACCATATTTTAGACTCCCTAGAAGTCTTGGCAAAGAATTTTACCAATCACTTAAATGTCCCCATCTACACAAAGAATGAGATGTATCAAATATGAATACCCAGAGTCAGGCACCACTGTCTGTACACAGATACAAACATATCTCTCAGGAGAAAACATAAAAAGATATTAAAACTCAAAAGAAAATATTATGAAATAAAAATTGTAGCTCTGAAGCAGTGTCACTTGAATGCTTTCACCTTTCATCCGCATAAACATTAACCTTTCTTATCTACTCATATCAACTTTGTGTACTAAATGTTTTTACAGATTTGCATAAGCTGGGTAAATATTCTGAACAGAAAATCTGAATGTTAGATGCCTGAGCAAACCTGTTCCTAGTTTGCCAGTTATCTTTACTTTGTCTTGAAATAATGTACACATCTTCAGTTTTGTTATAGTCAAATTTATCCATACTTTTTCTATTATGTCTATGGTCTGTGACAGTTGTCTAGTGAATCCCTCTTGACCTTCTCTACCTTCATACTGTTCCTTACTTTGTTCTGATAGCTCTATTTTTCGTATTTGTATAATTTTATAAACTTATGGGAGATAATTTTAGCTAACAGAATAATGAGCAAATCTATAATATACTTGGTAGTTTTCACCACTTTTGTTTATTCAAGACTTAAAAAAAAATTTTATTACATTTTATTTTTATGTGCCACAGCACACGGATGTAGGTCAGAGGGCAACTTGCAGGAGTCAGTTCTCTCCTTCCAATATGTAGGTCCTGGGGATTGAACTTGGGTTGTCAGACTTGGCAGCAGTCTCCTTTCCCTGCAAACTAACTTACTAGCCCTGTTTGGGACACTGGATTTTAATGTAGAAACCAATCTTTAACCAATCTGAATACAAAATTAACTTTAGGATAAAGTTCCCGAAAATAACTACTTACCTGAAATGGAGAGAATAAATATGGCAGATTGGGAGACAGAGAGTCATATATATGAAGGCATACACACACACACACACACACACACACACACACACATACACACACACCTGTGAGAAATTGTTCTGGATTCACATACCAAATTTGCAACTAGGTGCATACTATCTCAAATGCTTAGTAGCCACAGATCCTGTGGCAGAGATTTTTTTATGTGAGGTTTACTGGAAGTACTCTCAAAAAGCAAAGTGAGGCCAGGTGTGATAGTTTATGCCTTTAATTCTAGCACTGGGGAGGCAGAGGCAAGCAAATCTCTGAAAGACTGAGGAGGAGGAGGAGGAGGCCAGCCAAAACTCTGAGAAGTGAATCCTGCCCACAGCTACTTGAGCAAGTCTAAAAGTAGACTACCACAGTTGAGCCTTAAGATATCTTGATTGCACTCAAACCAACACTTAAGACTATGGCCATATGAGAGTCCTGAAGTCAGAGCAGTTTTAACACAACCAGGGGACTGAATGGCTCATAGGAACTGTGAGATAGCAAATGTTGCTTGAAGTCACTAAGTTTGGAAGAATTTGTTACAAAGCAATAGAAAAATATAGTCCCTCTAGCCTTGATGCAGAACAAAAAGAAACAATCATCTTTACTGGTATACAAAACAGCAATGCTGATCTGTGGAAAAGAGATTTTATTCTTCTTTGTCCTCTCAGAACCCCAACCTCAGGTGTGGTTCTATAGGGGTAAATTTACAGTTTCTTTCTGCCTCGAGGGACATGCCTCCAAGAATGTGATTGACAAGATGAAGCCAACAGAGTCAACTACTTTCCAACCAATCAGTGACTTGAGGGGAAGGGTCTAGCAGGAAGGCAGTGAAGGCTGGGTAGGGGATGCAGGAGCAGGGCACAGCTGATCTCTACCTTGGGTGTGTGTGCTGGAGGTCGCCTGGACTTCTGATCAAAATGCTGGCTCCCCCATATGAAATACCTGTCTTTCTCCCCAGGGATAAATCCTTTGTAATCAATCCCAAATAAACTGGTTTCTCTAATTGGAGAGCATTCTTTGTTCACTCAATTGGTTGGGGGTGGGGTGAGGGAACGACACCAGGCCCCACTGAGAGAGGACAATTCTCAAGAGAGGTTCCCTGCACCTTAAATCCCAGGGTCAATAAACAGTTATGTTTCAGAAACAGAACAGTCAAGAATTTTTTTTGTTTTGTTGCTATTTGTTGTTTTTGAGGACAAATTCTGTTTGTATCCCTAGCTGGCCTGGAACTCACTATGTAGACCAGGGTGACGCTGCTCTCACAGAGATTTGCCTGCTCTGTATTTCCCTCGTGCCAGGATTAAATGCATGCACCATCAAACCCAACTAATGTGGATATTTTAAAAACAATGTAAAGCTTTTATAGTCTAGCACAAAGAGAAAATTCTTTAAAAAAATTTTTTCCCCATTTATTTAGTGTGTGTGAGTGCTCATGGCCACATCATGCAAGTGTGCCATGACATGGTATGGAAATTAAAGGTGAACTTGATGGAGTCAGTTGTCTCCTTCCACCATGTAGGTCCTCAGAATCGAAGAGAGACTGTCATGTTTGCTTGGCTACAAGCACTTTTACCTTAACTGAGTCATCTTGCAGACCCTTCAAGTATTTCTTTTTTTGGAGAGGGAGGGGTCTTTTTGAGACAAGGTCTCCCTGTAGCCCCAGCTTGCCTGAAACCCACTATGTAGACCAGGAAGGTCTTGAACTCAAAAGAAATTCGCCTGCCTCTGTCCTTCAAGTGCTGGGACTAAAGGCATGTGTCACCACACCCAGCTCATTTTAATTTTTTTAGTGTACAAGTGTAATGTCTGCAGAAGACGGTGCTTGTTAGTTGTCACTTGGGTGCTGGGACTCAAACCCTGATCCTCAGCAAGAGCAGTCAGTGCTTTTAACTGCTGAGCCATCTCTCCAGCCCCTTACTCTTGTTTTAATGTTTGGAAGAACATGTTCTTAATTTTAATGAAATTAAAGCTATTATTCCATTACATTTTGTCTTATTTAATAAATTTTAAAGCCCAATACTCAGGCGGCTGAGGCAGGAAGATTGCCGTGAGTTGAGGGCACACTTGGGGTATAGATAACACACAACCCCTTAAAAAAACAACAGGGGCCAAAGAGATGATTAAGAGCACAGACTCCTCTTGGGGAGAACCTGGGTCCAATTCCTGCACCCACATGGTGGCTAACAACCGCTTGTTACCCCAGTTCCAGGGGATCCAACACCTCCTGACCTCCTCAGATGCGAAACATGGGTGCACTTACACACATGCAGGCAATGCATTCACAAATATAAAATAAAAATAAATAAGATATTTTTTAAAAACAAGAGTAAATGACAAGGATGAAAATTAGCTGACAGAAATTCCAAACATCTGAAAAGTCATTTCACAAAGGAAACCTCAATGGTCTAGCCTATGCAACTGACACGAACACCAGGAATAGTGACTCACACTTTGTAATCCTCGCACTTGGAAAGCTGAGGTACGAGGTCTGAACTAAGTTTGAGGCCAGCTTGAGCTACCAAAAGCCATAAAGTGGGTGGTGAAAAACAATATGCCATCTTACAGATAACTAGAGAAATCCAAGAATATCAAGCTCATAAGGGCCCTTCATTTTACAATATTCAAATTTTAGATGCTTTATATCAAACATTAGCGTGGATCAAGAGATGTGGAATTATGGGAAACAATTTGCCACTATCCAGTCAAGAAGATGCTTAACAATGACAATGCTACTTCTGAGTAAATATCCCACAGAATTCCCATATGATACACAAAGCATGATACAATTATAGCCACATTCTGCAATAGAAAAAAACAAAACAAAACAAGAAAAACCACCTTACCATCTCAATCACAAAATCTGATCAACACTGGTAAAAAGTAGACAGATAGTTTATCTAATGAAATACTACACCAAGATGAAATAATTCCATGCAATGACTACCAATTTGATGTATAGAATTAATCAATAAAAAATAACTGAAAAATATACCTGTTAACATTTTTACATATATAATTTTCACATAGTATTCTGGGCTAGAGCTAGGTAATACATTGCTTAGGAATGAACTTGATAAAATTGAATAGTAAAAAAACAAGAGTAAAAAATTAAACCAGGTGTGATCATACATGCCAATTATCCCAGTGACTCAGGAGGCTGAGGCAGAAGAATCTCAAGTTTGAGGACAGTCTAGGCTATAAAGAAAGATATTCAAAAAGCTATTTTAGATGCCTCCCTAGTGCTAGGATTAAAGTTGTGTGCAACCAGCCCAGTACAAGAATTTAAAATACAATAATCATAATAAAATAAAAAGGACTGGGAATGTAACTTGGTGGCTTTGTTGCTGTTTGGGTTTTTTTGTTGTTTCTGAGATAGGGTCTCTTTGTAGCCCCAGGTGGCCTGAACTCACTGTGTAGACCAGGTTGGCCTCAATCTCAGAGATCCATCTGCCTGTTTCTGCCTCCCAAGGGCTAGAATTAAAAGTGTGTGCCACCATGCCTACCGTTTTCTTACTTTTTTTGCAGCTTGGTGTTAGTATGCTTGCCTAGCACTCACAAGATCTGAGATCAATTTCCAGAACCACAAAAACACACACACACACACACACACACACATATATCTCAAATATGGTGACACACACCTTTAGTCCCAGGGAGGTAGAGAAAAGCGGATCCCTGTGAGTTCCAGCTTGGCCAGTTCCAAGTCAGTCATGGATACAGAGTGAGACACTGTTGTTGTTTTTTTTTTTAAAGTGATTACATACATATATGAATATAATGTTCATCTTAAAAACTGGTGGTATATACAGGAATGTATAATAAATTATAATTCTTACTTTGGACCAGCAAGATGGTTCAGTGGATAAAGGCATCTGCTAACAAGCCCAATGACCTAAGTTTGATCCTTAAGATCCACATAGTAGAAAGAATCAATTCCTACATGTATGACAACAAACATGTACCTGTACACATGGACAAGCATGTGAGCAAATGCATGTGTGCAAAAACATTCACATAAATAAATGCAATAAAAAATTTAGTTGTTACACTCCCCCCACCCTGGTTTCTGAGAAAGGGTCTTAACTATATAGCTACAACTCAGGACTGTCCAGTCTTAGCATTCCAAGAGCTAGGAATACAGACACAAACCACAATACCTGGAACATATTTCATAGTTTTTAATCACCTTAACATTTAATTCAAATAATAAATGTGGGGACTGTAGAGATGGCTCAGCAGTTAAGACCACTGGCTACTCTTGCAGAGGATCTGGGTTCAGTTCCCAGGCAACCGTCCATGGCTCCATGACACAGATGCACTTACATACATGCAAGCAATACACTGATATACATAAAATAAAATAAATAATTTTTAAAACATCAGGTAGCCAACAAAGAGAAAAAGGAGTTATATATGCTCTAGGTTTAAGAAGCAGCAAACTCCTACATAGTGCTATAAGAAAGATAAAATGAAGTCAATGAAAACAAGTCAAATAGCTAAATCATATAATTCTGAACAATCAGTGTAGTATTTATAAAAAAGGCAGAAGAGTGGAAGAGTGGTATGATTTTTAAAATGAACTTACCCTGAAATAAGTAAAGTTACTAGCTATTGAATAAATGTCACTCAAAAGCAGTCTCTTGACTTTTTCTTACACAGCGGGCAACTTTCCTTTTAAATTCTCCATTTCTGTCTTCCCTCCATTCTTTCTGTAGATAGAAAAAAGTAACAACAAATTATTGATGTAAACTGCTCATAGTTAGAAATATCTATTTTAGTTTCTCATGTAATCATTTTGCAATTGTAAATCTTAAAATATAAATGTGTTGTAGCTGAATGTTTGTCTAGGTAGTACAAGGCCCTGGGTTTAAACTAATCCCAAGAATTGCAAAAAAATTAAAAAGGCATAATATTCTGGGCTAGGGCTAAAGCTCAGGAACAGAACACTTGCCCACCACATATGGTGACCAAAGTTAAATCCCCAGCATGATTAAAAAAAATTTTTTTTAAGTTAATGAGGTATAAGAGGAATTGAAAATACTTTTATAAGGCAGAAATATCTTATACTAATTATGCTATAAAAAATCTCTTTTAATCCGGGGGGGCGGGGTGAGTAGGTGAGATGGCACAATGGCTAAAGGACACTTGCCACTGAGCCTGACTTCAATCCTCAGGACCCACATGGTTCAGAGAACCAACTCCCATAAGTTGCCCTCTGACCTCCACAGCATTGTGGCACACATGCCCTGCTTCCCCCCAAAATTAAAAAAAAAAAAAAGTATTATTTAAAATTATAATTTAAAAAAGAAAGAAAAGAAAGAAAGGGGAGTCAGCAAAATGGCTCAGTGGGTAAAGGCACTTACTGCCAGGCCTGATGATCTGCGTTCCATCCCTGGGACCTACATAGTGGAAGGAGAGAGCAGTCTCATGCATTTGTCCTCTGATTTCCACACAAGGGCTGTGGCACACATGCCTCCCCCAAATAAATGTAATAAAAAAATTTTTTTAGAGGAAAAGGCTCCAGAATGGTCATGACTTTAAATTCACAACTTACAAATAAAACATTAAAGGTTTTCTAGAGAGCCAGGGGAGTTGGTGCACACCTTTAATCCCAGGACTCAGGAGGCAGAGGCACATGGATCTCTGTTAAGATCAAGGCCAACCTGGTCTACATAGCAAATTCCAGGTTAATTGGGGCTATGGAGAGACACTGTCTCAAAAAAATAAAAAAAATAAAAGTCTCTGGAGAATTACCCACTTTCCCTATTGAAAACAATCAGAAAAGTCAAAATGAAAATGATTCCTAGCTAAGCAGGACAACAGAGAAACATTATATGGATAAGATGTTGATTATTAGCAAGAAGAAAGAAAAGCCAGCACCTGCAGCATCATTCACCCTGGCCGGCACTAACACAAGCAACAGTACAATTTCAATGACAGAGGACAGGAAAGCATTCCAATCATCACAAAGCAAGTCTGTGAAAGTTATGACCATTTGAGGGACAATTGGGGAACTATGAATGTAAAGTAAGCATTTGAGTATCTTTGGAAATTATTGTATATTTCGTTAGGTTTAGCATTGTGGCCTTATACAAAATGTCCTGATCTTTCAGGTGTCTGAACAAGTAAATACCGCAGAAACGTTGTAAAACCTCTAGTGATCTCATTTTGATCTGTAAACAAAGAAAAGGGGAAAAGGCAATTGTAAGGGAAAAAAAGGACACCTAAAAGCACTATACTACATACTAATAACTGAAATTAGGCAGATCAGAAAGGAAACTATTAGGGTAACATAGAGAAAAAGCAAAAAGAATTCAGTTCAGTGGCAGAGGAGTTTGAAGGATGTTCTCTGGCACCTGAAGTAATAAAACTGGGCAAAAGTGAAGAAAGGTAGAAGATGGATACAAAGCATGGACTAAAAGAGCCTCCATTTATTGAGCCTGTTGTGCCACACACTGTGGTCTAGCAGACATGGAATGCTACTATGCTCATTTTATATACAATGAATTCAATATAGCAAAAAGTATGTGTGTTTATCTTTGCTCTCCTGAGACTTAATAATTTTTAATTTTTAGTTAGCATATAAAATAATGGATTTCACTGATATAATATGTATATATCATTGGGTCTTACCCATATTTATCCCAACCAGTACCCTAACTCATCTTTCCTCTCCCCAAATATATGCTCAATTCTTATAAAGGTATAAAGCCTCATTATCAGAGAAAAAGGTAGAGAAATAATCCAGTAACTGAGATTCTTTTTAGAAGATGAAAAGATGTCAGAGTGTTAAAACATGCAGCAGGGCCTGCAGGGATGCCTCAGTGGTGAAGAGCACTGGCTGCTCTTAAAGAGGACCCAGCTTCAGTTCCCAGTGCCCACATGGCAGCTAAAAATTGTCTGTAGCTCCAGTTTCAGGAGATTCAATGTCCTCTTCTGACTTCTGTGGGCATTAAACATGGGTGTACATGCAGGCAACATACTCATACTCATAAAAATAAAAATAATAAACAAAGTATTTTTTAAAAATAAAAATGCAGCACAAGAGAAAGTAGCAGCATACAGTCTCAATGGAACCAGAAGAAAGGAAGAAAAGAGTTCATGAAATAAAACCCTACAGAAGCTAAATTGGAAACAGCAAAAAAGAAAAATCTTAAGAAGCAGGGTTGAAAATTAACTAATTAAAAATCTCTTCCCAGGGGACTGGAGAGATGGGTCACCGGTTAAGAGCACTGGCTGCTCTTGCAGAAATTGAACTCTATATAGGTTCAATTTCTAGCAGCCATATAGCAGCTAACAACCATCCAAACTCAAATTCCAGGGGATCGGTTGCTCTCCTCTGACCTCTGGGAGCACTGCACGACACGAGTGCCCTTATATACTTGTAGGCAATAACACTCCGATACAGAAAATAAAAATAAAATTTAAATGTCTCTTGCCAGGAGTTGTGGCACACACCTTTAATCACGTAACCATGGTGCTCAAAAGGCAGAGGCAGATGGATCTCTGTGAGGTCAAGAGTAACCTAGTCTAGATATGGAGTATCAGGCCAGCTACAGGGGCTACAGGGAGACCGTCTCAAACAACCCCCACCAACATTCTACACCATTATCCAAACTTTAACATTTACCTAAAAGAATAAGATGTGTACTTTATACAAGCCTACCAAAGAATCCTATTAGAGATGCTACCTTGAGTACAGGTTCTGAAAGTAGTTGTGTACTCATGTTGGCTGGTGAGGCTGAGACAAGGCAAAACCCTGGAACTCTATGGTCATCCAGCCTAGCTGTATCAATGTCTAAAAAATTAAGGTGGAAGGCCAGGCACAGTAAATCCTTGAGAGGCAGAGGCAGGTAGTCTCTGTGAGTTTGAGGCCAGCCTGGTATAGATACTGAATTCTAAGTCAGCCAGAGCTATACAATGAAAGACTCCTCCCTACATCCCCTCACCCCGCCACCCCCCACCCCTGCCAAAGGCTGGAAAGTGATTAAAGATACCTGATGTCAACCCCTGGCCTATACATGCATACAAGAACCTAGATGTACACAGAACACACTCACACAAAAACAATTATAAAAGTAGATTTTAAGTGCTCTAACCACAAAGGGTCATGGGGGTAATGCAGGTTAATTAGTTAAAGTTAGTTAGTTCATTCCACAATGTGTATGTATTTCAAAATTTAAACATTCTACATTATTATTTCTATTTAAAAATAAGGATATTAAGTGGGCATGGTGGTGCATGCCTTTATTTCCAGCAGAGACAGGTGGATCTCTGTGAGTCCAAGACCAACCTGGTCTACATAGTGAGTTCCAGGCTGGCTGAAGGCTACAGGAAGACCCAATCTCAAAAAGACCAAAACAAAAGCAGAGGAGGGATATTAAACCGAGAGGTATGTTGATTCCCAACATTGCATAAAATGGACACAAACAGACTAAATTTCAAGTTGAATTTTCTTAAGAGGGAGAAGGGGAGGGGGAAAAAGATTAGAGGCAGCTCTAGGGGAAGCAAACACCTTACCGCAGCATCAACATTAGCAGGTGAGTCTCCATTAGGGTCTGCCAGCATCGAAATGACACTAATCATGATGGTTTCCACAGTATGGATGGGCAACCAGCGTTCCTCTGGCTTCTCATAACCATATTTATCCTCACCAGGCTCATGAAGGATAGAAATGCAAACATCACCATTTTTATCGACTGTAAAGTTGGAGAAGAAATGTTTAATATGATTGGTGAAACATAAAATACCCACTACAAATATCACACCGATCCACATAGTACATTTATAAAAGTTTTATTTTACTTATATGTATATTTCCCAAATGGGACCTGCTAACTTTTCAGAAATACTATAGATTTTACCAAATGCACAGAAATCATCTCATAAATCTAACAGAAACATAAGCTATCTTTTACTATCTTTCACATTTTTGTTAAAATACAGCTGATTGCAGATCTCCACTACTGACCCTAATTCAGAAGACATTTGTCTTTTTCTCTTCCCTGCTGTATCTCCCCATCACCTGCAAAGATTTTATAGCTTGCCTGCCCTGCTATTTTTCTATAAAACAAAACAAAATAAACTATGAGGGTAAGGGGGGTGGAGACCTGATAGACCACAAATACTAATGGGCCTTAAAAAAAAAAAAAAAAAAATCAGGCCAGGTGTGGTGGCACATGCCTTTAATCTCCACACTCAGGAGACAGAGACAGAAGCAGGTGGATGTCTATGAGTTGGAGGCCATCCTGGACTACACAGCAGTTCCAGGCCAGCTGGGGTTACAAAGTGATCCTGTCAAAAACAAAACAAAGGTAAAAAGCTGGCTGTGACAGTGCTCAGCTTTGAACCCAGCACTTGAGACACAAAGACAGGTGGGTGTCTGTGAGATCCAGGCCAGTCAGGGCTTCACAGTGATACCTTTTCACAAACAAAACAACAGTAACAGAAACAAAACTACATAAAAGCAAAATTATACTTTGAAGGGGAAAAATCTACTCAAATTCATAAACCAAACATGTCATATTGACCATGAAAATTCATCAATATATAAGATGCTGCTTTTTAAAAATACATTTTAAAGTAATAGCTATTTGAGCAGCAATACACACACACAAAAAAATCCTTGTTTATAGAAGACACACACTGGCATAATTATACCTTACACTGAAATAGTTGAGTAAAATACTGGCAAAAAATTCCAAGTGTTAATCCACAAATCCATTCAAACATTCAACATACCCTAAGAATGAAAGCTATTTTTAACAGTAAATTTGTCCTCTCTCAAAATATCACTATTATTTCTTGAGAAATCTTTAAATGAAAGAAGATTAAATAGTTTCTTGGTGCAAAAATGTTTTCAACAAGTAATACATGCGTGTTTGTTTGTTTATGAAACAAACTCACTCTATAGCTCAGTTGTTAGCATTCTTCCTGTCCATCTCAAGTGCTGAGATTACAGGCATGTGCTACCATACCTGGTTAAAAAGCTTAGTTTTCACCTCCTCATACCACTGTGAATAGCCAGAACTCTCATAACCCAGATTCAAATGGTGGATAGGGGATATGTATAATAAAAATTACTATTATTAATCCAAGAAATACTTTTAGAAATCTTACTGTAAACCAGAATTATACTCCATAAGGGGTAGAGCAATGAATGAGACTGAGAACCATGTCTTCAGTGTTTTATACATGAAGTTTTCTGAAATTGAGGATTCTCTTCCTATACTAATTCGCTGGTAATATTTATTAAATAAAATGTAATTAAATTTAAAAGGAAGAATAAAGACAAAATGAAATGCAAAAAACAGATCAAGAAGCAAAAATAATATCGAACACTATTAAGTTCAGTTTGTTTTCCATTTTTATTTATTTGAAGTCATTTTCTTAAAAAGATAACATGAAAAGTTTATATATATATATATATAATTACAACAGAAGGAGTCTATTTAAGATCAAGATATGAGAGCTGGAGAAATGGAAATGGCTCAGCAGTTAAGAACACTTGCTGTTCTTCCAGAGGACCTGGGTTCGATTCCCAGCACCCACATGGCAGCTAAAAAACACCTGTAACTCTAGTTACAGGGAATTCGACACCCTCTTCTGGTTTCTATGGGCTTTGCACCACACAGGTGCACTTACATGCATGCAGGCTGAACATATAAAAATACTAAATTTTTTTTAAAAATCAAAGATTTAGAAGTAGAGGATGACAATGAAGGGTGTAGCTCAGTGGGAAGAGCACTTGCCCAGTATGCACAAAGCCCTGGGCTCTATCTCCAGCATCCCATAAATCAGATATGGTGACTCATGTCTATAACCACAGAACTCAAGAGGTAGAGGCAGGAGTTCAAGATCTTCCTTAGCTACATAGTAAGAATGGGGCCAGCTTGTAATAAATGAGACCCTGTCAAAAGGAAGGGAGGATGGAGGGAGAGAAAACGGGTATACCATTATCTAAACTCAAAGCTTTTTATCATTATTTCAACTAGTTATGTTTAAAATAAGTCTTTAGGATTAATGCCTACTAATAAATAGTATTTGTTAATTTTTAATTGTTATTGTGGTGAAATAGGCATAGCATGATATTTATAATTTCAACTATTTCTATGACCTGCAATTATAACTACTCACCTCTCCTAACTGAAACTCTATATAAATAAAACAAATGCCTAACTTTACCCCCTAATTCCTCAATCTAACAAATCTGCCTGCCTTTACCACCAGAGTGCTAGAACCAGCAAGCCATGTTTAGAACCTTAATACTTCATTTTTTTTGTTGCCAAATAATATTATATTATATGTATCTGCTACATTTTGTTTTTCTGATACAGACAGGTGGTGGTGGTACTTTTGTGGTAATAGCAATGCTGCTCTTATGAACTAGACTTTTCAATTTTCTTTGATATGTATGTACCCAGGAGTTTATAAGAGGTATGCACCAACACATCCATTTTATGCAATGTTGGGGATCAAATCTAATACACTGGTCATGCTAGGTGAGCATACTACCAACTAAGTTATATTGCCAACCCAGAGACGCCATCTTAAAAAGTAATAATAATAACAATAAAGACAAGTATTGTGCCAGTTCATGCCTGCAATCCTAGCACTCGGGAGGTTAAGGCAGAAGGATCACCATAAGTTCAAGATCGCGTGTCTACATAATTAATGACTTCCAGACAAGACTGGCATACACAGTGAAACCCTGCCTCTAAAAATCTGCTACTCGCTATACTCAAAAAGGAGAAAATTACATAAATAAAAAATAATCTTTCCACTTGATTGCTGTTAGTCTTTTTTAGAGTCTAGTACAAGGCCATATGCTCTACTGAAAATTCCAAAGCCTGAAAACTATAACTTTCTTACTGAACTCTTTAGTGATAAGTCAGCATATTAGCAATGTAAGAGTAAAACTAGAAAAACTTACCATTTGGGTGCCAGATTTCTGTAATGAATTTCATTTTTGGAGGCCGGAGGGGATAATCTTTTGGGAAAGTGAGATGAGCTTTAAAAACACCACCTTCACTGGAAAAAGGAAAAGAAAAACAAGTTGCCTATAAGTTAGTCTGTATAAGTTCATAGACAAATACAAAATAAGAGTGCAGGAGATAACACAAAAACTGATGATAACCTTGATTACCTTTGTATACAGCTTCACAAAGTAACACAAATACTGTTTTTTAAACTCTCAAGAAGGTTACTAAAAATGGAAGATATCCTTCAAAAAAGAGTTATATAGATCACACTGCTGTTCTGCTACAAGTCTTTCCAGGATATTTCCAAGGAAATTCAGGACATTTAACATAATCACCTAAGTCAAAGTGCTGGACCTCTACACTGGTTTCAAACTGTCATTCTCCTCTTTGTTCTAGCCAGTCTTTTTTCAGTTCCTCAAACACATCAAGCATTTTTCTCATTTCAAACTTTAGTTACACTTTGCTGTTCTCTGACTGGAAACAAATGTGCCACTTTCTATCATTCACTTATTTATTTACTTATTTCATTATGCAATGAATACCGATTCAGCACTTGTGTGCCAAACATTAGGAGTACAGCAGTAAATGAAATAGAATCTCAGGCAGTTTATATTCTATTGACTTTCCAGAATAGTTCCTGAGAAGAAACTTTCTATAATACTGATCATGTTCTATGCTGTGCCATCCAATATGGTATCCATTTGTATTATGGCTTGTGTCTAGGCTAGTTTTTATTATCAACATGACACAATCTACAGTCATTTGGAAAAAGGGAAATATCTCTAATCAGATTAGCCTGTGGCCATGTATGTGACAAATTGTCTTGATTAATGATTAATGTGGGATGTCCACGCCATTATCAACACCACCATGTCTAGGCAGGTAGGTCTGGACTACATAAATAAGCAGACTGAGCATGAGCCCATGAACAAGTCAGTGAGTAGCATTCCTCCATGGTTTCTGCTTCATATGCCTTTCTTAAGTTCCTTCCCTGATTTTCCTCAATGATAGTGTTAACTTTAAGCCAAATAAACTTTTCCTCTTCAGTTTGCTGTTAAAAGTGCTTTTATCAAACGACCAGGAAAAAAAAAAAAAAACTAGAACAGCTTGTAAACTGATCAATTGATGTTTAAAATTTAACTTTAATAGGTACATGTGGATAGTGACTGCCATATCAAATACTGTAATTGCAGGTCAATGCCATTTAACTGAGAATCATTTTCTTTTTGAAACTTAACTGCACATGGGGGTTGGAGGACTCAAAGTTTTCCTTCTACCATGTGGGTTCTGTAGATCAAACTCAGGTAATCAGACTTGGCAGCAAGTACCCACTGAGAGATTAATGTTAATAATTGAAGACAAGAATACAAGTTGTATATATTACCAACTTAAACCAAAGAGATCAAGTCAGTCTTGAAAAGCAAAACTGATTAAATGATGAAACACACCAATAATCTCAGCACTCATGAGATCAAAAGTTTATGGTCAGCCTGGGCTGCATAGCAAGACTCTATCTCAAAAGGGCCTGTGTTGCAAGCTAGAGAGATGGTTCAGTGGTTATGAACATTTACTGCTCTTGCAGAGGGCATGAATTTGGTTCCTAGCACCCACGAGGCAGTTAATACCCATCCTTAACTCCAGTTCCAAGGGATCCAATGCCCTCTTCTGGCCTCTGTGGACACCAGACATACACATGCCACACTTACATAGATGCAAGCCAAACACTGATATACTTTAGAAAAAAAAAAACAAAATCTTTTAAGGAATATTTATTATTTTAATTTTACATGTATGCGTGTATTGCCTGCATGTATATAAGTGCACCTGTCATGCAATACCCACATAGGTCAGAAAAAAGCACCAGATCCCCTGGAGGTGTTACAGATGTAGGTCCTGGGAATGAACCCTGGTCCTCTTCTCTGAACAGCTGAGCCATCTCTCAAGCCCCATAAAATCTTTTTTTGTTTTTTTAAAGAAATAGGTGTTAGCTTGGTGAGTTGGCTAAGCACATAAAGGCACTTGCTAGATAAGCCTAATTCCACAAATTTGTCCTCTGACCTTCCTATATGCAGAGTAGCTCGGGAATGTGCACACAGAAATGGTAAATTTTAAAAATTTAATGAAGTAGATTACTAATATCAAATATTTCCAAATATTAGAAAGGACAACTGGACTATTTATTAAAAAGTCACCAACCTTGACTACACAACTTTGGTAAAAACTTAAGAAATAGGAAGTAGAGTAAGAGGTCAGCCTGGTCTACACAGTGAATCCTAAGTCAGCTGGGGGCAGTAAGAAAAACTCCACAAAGGATAAAAGAAAAAAATGAAAAGATAAGTAAAAGCACAATGAACAGGACAATCTGCATAAGAAAATTAACAATTAAAGATGGGGAATATCCTAGGTGTGGTGGTAGATACCTTTAATCTCAGCACTTACTGTTCTGACTGAAGGCCCAAGATCAGTTCCCATCACCCACATAAGGCGATTCACAACTCGCTGCTTATAACTCAAGTATAATGGAATCGACATTCTCTTCTGGCATCCCTGGACATGTAGTCCACATAAATTCACGCAGGTGCATAAACATAATGAATAAACAAATGGACAATTTTTTTAGAAGGATGTCTTCTTTCCAGTGGCAGGGTGGTAACACACATATCACAAAGTAGAAAGGAAGAAAATGACTGGTTTTATGGTTAATCATTTTATGCTTAAGGTTTTGCTTTTTAATATGTTAATAGGTTATTGGCGGGGAGACTTGGGGGAGTTAGAGACATGGCTTAGCCATTAAGAAATGGCTCTTCTTCTAGAGGACCTGGGGGTTCAATTCTCAGCACCCAAATGGCGGCTAACAATGCTCTGTAACTCAGTTCTAAGGGATCCAATGCTCTCTCTTCTGACCTCATTGGGCATATACGTAGGCAAAATACATTCATAAAATAAAAATAGTAAATAAAAGTTTTTTTGGTTTTGTTTTTAATGAAGACTTGAGAACAGAGATTAGAATAGCTGTAGTGAAATATGATGAGAAACAAGTTTTTGCTCAGCCTATGCTACCCCAACTGTTTATGTCTGGGTCTTGGGATGTATGAATTATATAGACCATTTTCCCAAACAGATTTCAAAAACTTGAGGGTAGGATAGAATGAAACGGAATGGAATGCAATGCAAAGAGTAGAATAGGTAGGCCCAAGTGTGGTGCTGTGTGCAAGTTTTGCTAGGTGTGATGGCTCATGCTTATAATTCTAACATTCAAGAGGCTGAGACAGAGAATCACTGCAATTTCCCAGCCTGTCTAGGCTAAAGAGTGAGACTGTATTTCAAAGAAGGGAGAAAGTTTATAAAATCAATGTATATGATGAATGTGTATGTATGCATATTGTTATACGTGTGTATTCAGGCATATATATGAAGGCCAAGAAAAACCCTGTGTCAGTCAGTCCATGCTACCCAATGAGACAGAGTCTGTCTCTCTCTTCTTCCCTCAACACTAAACCCCCACCCCACACTTTCTTTATTTTTTTTTCCCTTGGCTTTTTTGTTTGTTTGTTTGTTTTTTGAGACAAGGTCTCCTTATAGCCCTAGGAAGCCTGGAACTTACTATATAGACCAGGCTGGCCTTGAGCTCATTAAGTCCCCCTGCAGGCCTCTAGAGTTTCATTTTTGTTCACCATTGTACACATCATGCTATGGGTGGCCCACAAATTTCCAGGTATGCCATCTCCACTTCCCATCTCACTATAGGATCACAAGGATTACTGGCATGCATGTGTTACTGTGTCCTACATGAGTTCTGGAGATCTGAATTCAGGTCCTCATGCTTGCACATCAAATGCTGTGCCCACTGCGCCACTTTCCAATCTGATGCAAAGTTTTTCTGAATATGGATTATGGCAATAAAAAAATACATGAACAAATAATCCATGAATGTTAGGAAGCCACACATACAGAAAAATAGCCAAGAATTTATGTAAGACATCGGAACAGCTGCCACAAAGTCCCTGCATTTCATTTGACCAGTAAGGCTATTCCTTGACAATATGAAGTCAAGTCTCCCAGGTCACTCAATTTTGGTTAATTAGACTCATTCAAAAGCTTCATAATAACTTGACTGGACTCCTGCTGAAAGTCACTTCTGTCCCTCTAAATTATTTGCAATCAGTAAAATGCCAATTTAAAAAAATATTTTATTTTATGCATATGAGTGTATAGCCTGCGAATGTGTAAGTGCACCCGTGTCATGAAATGCTTGAGGAGGTTAGAAGAGGGCATCAGATCCCCTGAAACTAGAGTTATGGGCAGCTGTTATCTGCCATGTAGGTGCTAGGAACTGAATGGGTCCTCTGCAAGAGTAGCCAGTGTTTTGGGCCACTGAGTCATCTCTCCAGCCCCAAATGCCAAATTTATATAAAGATTTAAAGCACACAACTTATTTATTCTTCCTCTTTTTTTCTTATTTGAGATAGTCTTGCTATGTAGACTGGCTGGCCTTTAACTCCCTCTGTAGATCTACCTGCCTTCCAAGTACTGGGATTAAAGGTGTGTACCACCATACCCATCTTAGCTGGGGAAATTCTACCCACCCCCAAAGAAAACCATTTTTCTCAACAGCAGCCAATCTGTGGGTGTGCAAACTTCCAACAGTCAAGTTAGCATGGAAGTACCCCAAAAGTCATAGGGTAAAATAACACAGAAAATTAAACATGTTTACTGTTTTTCAAAACCATAAAGATGTAATTATGATAAGCAAAATGTATTTATCAATGAATTCAAAATATCTCACATCACAGAAACTAATGGTACAAATTATCAGGACGTTAGAACAATTGTTAAACATTTGAAAAGTTTGAGAAATCTAGATCATGTCTGCCATGAAACCTACTTTATGGTTTTGATTTTTACATGACAAAAATGGTAGCTGAATAAGGTACATGCCTGCAATCCCAGCACTGGAGAGGGTAGGGGAAGATAGTTGTTGAATTTAAAGTAGCCTAGGCAATATACAGAGATGCTATTTCAATTAAAAAATAATCTGCTCTTGGGATCAATGATAGGCACTTGCCAAGAGTTCCAGGTTCTCTGATAGATTCCTGACACTACATCATAAGAAAATCTTTTCCAGGGGGGTTGCGATGGGGGCGGGGGGGAGGCAGGTAGAGTCCCCCTGAAGCCTGGAACTCACTACGTAGATTAGACTGGTCTTGAACTCACAGAGATCTGCCTGCCTCTGCCTCCCAAGTACTGGGACTAAATGCATGCACCACCATGCCTGTTGAAAATCAATTTTTAAAAAGAATTAAAATTTTTATTTTTATTTTATATATACAAGTATTTTACTTGTATTTATGTAAGTGCAATCCCTGTGAATGCCAGAGCATTAAATCCCCTGGAACTGGAGTTACTGATGGTTGTTAGTTGCCATGTTGGTGTTAGGAACCAAACCTGAGACTTCCATAAAAGCCACCAGTGCTCTGAACAGGTGAGTCATCTTTCCAGCCCCACAAAAATCTATTGTTTTTTGAGCCAGAGTCTTCCTGTAGTCCCAGTTGGCCTGGAACTTGTTATAGAGACCAGGCTGGCCTAACTCCACCTACCGCCGGGATTAAAAGCAGCACCATCAAATCCAGCTCACAAAACTCTATTCTAAATAGCACTAGAAAGGTTCAATATTAAATAGTGATAATAAAAATTTTATGTTAAGTGAAGATGAGTATAATGATTAAATGAATACTCATAGTAACTACGCGGGAAATGTACTGTCTTTCCAATCAAAGGATTAAATAAGACAAAAGCATATAAAATAAAACTGCAAAGTCATTTGGCAGAAAACACAAATTCCTCTCATGTCAACACTTTCTGAAATTAAGTATGTGCTCAAAGTTGTATTGATGCTGAAAACTGTATTCTGCCTATCAGCTGCAGAGCTCTGATGACTTAACGTGAGACACAGGGCTCCCTTTACATTAGGAATAAAAACCCAGCAGGACCCGCAGGGTATGCTTGTCTGCTTGATTTGACACAGATATACACTCCTCTGCAGAAATAAAACTTTTTGCTTTGTCAAAATACTCTAGATTGTGTGGTCAATTTTCTAACATCCATAGTCTTAAATAAAACTAACACTGGAATATACCAGCCATTGGTTACACTGACTGCAAATATTGTTGAGTTCCCTCTAGTGACTAAATTAAGTTTAACGATGCGATCACAAAATATCATACTCCATTTTATAGAATTTTAATACAGTAACTTTTGTTTTATGATGCTAAAGCTTGAGCTTAGAGATGTGTGAATGTGAAGCATGTGATCTACCACTAAGTTACCTCCACAGCCCATGCTACCATGGTGAACTAACTAACCACTGAGGTTTGAATACCACCAAAGCCCATACTAATTTATTCTCAATCCCTCTAGCCTCTACTGGAACTACAAGAAAATCACAACTAACTTCCTTGCGGTTAAGTAAACAAACATTTTTAAACAACTCTATTGAGTACTTAAGGCTCAGTTATCCCTTTAAAAGGCTTCCACTGGCAGTCTTTCCTTTCCATGTTGTCCTTGCACCATTCTAGTTACTTTCTCAGACTCAGTCTCAGGTGCATGCTCTCTTCTTCCCTAAGCAAGGGCTATAGATCTCAGAAA
Source organism: Eospalax fontanierii (assembly GCA_035773235.1). Taxonomy (NCBI): domain Eukaryota; kingdom Metazoa; phylum Chordata; class Mammalia; order Rodentia; family Spalacidae; genus Eospalax; species Eospalax fontanierii. Next base: position 47,933,706 of record CM069531.1, on the reverse strand, counting down.
GGAAATATGTAGAAGTGGCCAGTGTCTTACTACTCATTATTCCACAGAAACTGCTACAAATGTGCCTGCTATTCACATTCCATATCAACAGCCAACAGTTTTAGAAACATACTGAAAAGTAATATTTTAAAACCTACAATAGGGACTGGACAGATGATCATCAAGGGCACTTGATGCTTTTGCAGAAGACCAGGATTCTGTTACCAGCATCCACATGGTGGCTAGAAGCCATCTCCAACTCCAGTTTTAAGAGATCAAATGCCCTTGTCTGGCCCCCAAAGGTACCAGGCACACATAGCGTGCATTTGCACACATACTAGTAGCAAAACATTCACACACATAAAATAAAAATGAATAAAATCTACCCAGACATGGTGGTAAATGCCTTTAACCCCAGTACTTGAGAAAGAGAACTCTGTTGAGTTCCAGGCAGGTCAAGGCTACATGGTGAGACCCTGCCTCAAAAACAAAAAACCCACCATAAAATGGGGTTAAGAAAAAGAATGGTTCTACAAAGTGGTACCTTTTGGGGATGTAATCTCACTTGTTCATACCACACCACATATTCTGTGCTAACTGGGTGATTGTCCTGTCTCTGGCTCACATCTTGCCAAAGGAGTATAAAAGACGCAGGCCACAGCACTGGGCTCTAGGCATTGAGCTCTGGTTGTCAGGCTTGTGGGACAAGTGCTTTCACCAGGAAAGCCATTCCAGACCAGTTCTTACTCTTCTCTTAATATACTTTTTTGGTCAGGTGTAGTAGCAGCTTGTGGTGGGGCACACCTTTAATCCCAGGCAAAGGCAGGCAGATCTCACTGAGATCCAGGCCAGTCTGGTCTACAGGGACACCCTGTCTTATAAAAAAGTGGGGGAAGGGAGTAAACAAACAAAAGAAAGACAAGAATCTGATGTATCCAAATCCTTGTCTCCTTCATAGGACCAACACCAAGATAGAATGTGTGTCCCCAGAAAACCTCAGATTAAGATCTGTCCTTATTGATGCTTGACTATATGGTTTTAAAAGAGTGACTTCATTTTCTCACTGGCTCAACAACTGGCCATCAGTTAACAGATTATTCTATGTCCTAATACTCAGTCTTATAAATTATAAAAGTGATCATTACTTTATTATACAGTCAGAACACCTTGTTGTTTTTTTTTTTTAACCTGTTATGTATTCTGGGGAGTTCAGATTTTAAAAATTACTAAAAACCGTTTTGCAAGTTCTCTCCAGTTTTCTTTAAAATATTTTTAAAATTTTCATTTTATGTGTGAGTCTATTGTCTGCATGTATGCAAGTGCACATGCAATGATCACAGAGGTAGAGGGCATCAGATCCCCTCAACTGGAGTTATTTTAGAAGGCTGTTATTTGCCATGTAGGTGCTGGGAACCAAACCCTGGTCCTCAGCCAGTGCTCTTAACTGCTGAGCCATCTTTCCAGCCCCCACTCCACCTTTCTTAAGATGCTAATGTACACAATACATGCTGTATAAAAATCTCCCAGAGAAAGAATAAAAACGATGGAGAAGTGGGGGAGGAGAAGAATAATCAGGGGCAGGGGGGGCAGGGCAGAACGTCAAGGTTATAGTAAGCACAGGAACAACAAACACAAACATTTCTACAGAAATTTTTCTTCTTCCCCAATCTTGCTGAAATTAATCTCCAAATTTCTAAAACTTAAAACTCTAAACAAGATCAAATTCAAGACAAATTATATTAGACACATTCACTGCTGCCTGTTCCTTTAAGTTTTTTTTTATTTCAACTTGCAATATTAGACTTAATTTAGGTAATTAAAGTGGCTCTTTTTTGAAGATGTCAGTTTCAATATACTTACTAAAGTGTATCTGGAGGACCAATAATAAGGACTTCCCATCGATAGAGATCATTGTCGTCTATTAAACCTGCTGAAAAGCCTTCGACTGGATTTTTGTTGAGTTCTGTGGAAAAAGAAAAACCCAATCAAAACTTTAATAAAACACATAGTTTTTAAGTCAATGGGTAAATTACATAAGCTAACAGGTAAATCATAGAACTTGAACATATATGTTATAAATTCTAAACTATCAAAATGCTGCCACATAACCAAAATATTTCCATTTCCACACTACAAGGAAGCCATAGTAAAGCAAACTATCCAGAAGATGTACCTTAATGGTCTTCCTACTTCTACTCTGGTGTCCAGCCAAGCACTTGCTATTCTAGAGAGCTTGTTAAGATGAAAATACCCAAGATCCTTCTCAAAGATTTTTGTTCAGGCCTGAATAGCCTTTAGGCAATACTTTCAGAAACTTAGTAACAGCATATTTTCGTTGGAACTGACTTGAGGTTTACCAAGTCTTTCTTACACTAACATGTATGTACATATTTGGCACGATGCCTATAGGTATGCCCATCTCCAGGAGGTGTTCCTTTGAGGCCCATCAACTCTAAGCATGAAGAGGCTCCATCTCCTTCTGCTTGTGTTCTGACTCTGTCTCCCAATTTTCAAAAAACAGAAGAAGCTTTCTAAGAATAGATGTTGCTTACAGAAATGGCAACAGCATGAGGGTGGAAAAAAAAAATAAAAACAAGGAACAGCGAAGTGGGGAAACAAAGGCCAACAAAAGATCATCAAGAACCAGGTGAGGAGGGGACAAAGTCTGAACAATTGACACAGACAAGGCTTATTATTTATATTGTTGTAATGATTTGTTGATAGCAGGGAGTTCACATGAATTCTCAAATAGCTTTTAGGAAGTTTAACTGGTGAACTAAACTTAAAACTATATAATCAATAAAGTATTAATATGTGATGACAAACCCACCAGACTAGCAAAACTATTTATTACTTTGCTTGCCAGGAGCGCTGGGGGCTAAGTAGTTCAGACTTAGAAATGAGGACAAAGCTTGTGTAAGAACAGCAGTTCAGAAAAGACTTGCCAGGAATATGAACAGGTACATGACTCTCATATAACACCAGCCATCATCCTTAAGACAGGCCATCTAATCTTAGAAGCAAGTGTAATACAATACACACTATAAAACGCTGAACAAAGTGTCCTAGTAACTGAGAAGGCAGTGATTTTCTGAGCAATAACAGATGATGCTATTTCAACAACTAGGATTTCATACTGGTATCAGATCCATCTTCATTTGTCAACCTAACTGGATTTGGAATCACCTAGGAAACACACCTCTGAGGATGTCTGAAGGGTGTTTCCAAAGCAGTTTAACTAAAGAGAGAAGACCCATCCTGTATTTACATGATGCCATCCTATGGGCTGGAACCCAATACTCCATAAAAAGGAAAAAAAAAAAAAAAAAAACAGAAAGCAAACAGAACACCAGCACCTACCTCTCCTTCTCCCTCCTTCCTTCCTTACTATAGTCAAGAGTGACCAGCCATCTCACAGTCCTAACACCAGGCCTTCCTAATCATGATGTGCTACATTCCACTAAACCATAAGCTGAAATAAACCTTTCTTCCTTAAATTGCTTTTGTGAAGTATTTCATCACAGCAACAAGAAAATAATTAATGCAGACCCCAACATGCCAACAAAACTAGCAAGGAATGAAAGTTTGTATTTTAACACAAAGATTTCTTTTTTTGAACTTTGAAGACTTTTTTTTAATCTAATAGAGCAAAACTATAAACAGCTAAAAATCAGTACAACATTTTAAAGCATGTATTTTTATTTCTAAGTAGACTTTAAAAGTTGTTTTTTTTTTTTTGAGATGGAACTGGAGAGTTGGCTCAGTGGTTAAGAGCACTTACTGCTCTGCCAGAAGACTCAGGTTTGGTTCCCAGTACCCACACATCCCTAACTCCAATTCCAGGGAATTGGATGCCCTCTTCTGGCTCTCAGAAGCACTGCATGCATGTGGTACACTTACATGCAAGCAAAAGACTCATACACATAAAATAAAAATAAAAACTTTTAAAGATATTAAAAGTAAAAAAAACAAAGACAGGAAGTACATTTAAATTTTGTTTTGTTTGTGCATGCATACCTTTATTGAGTGTCAAGTATGTTGTAGACTATTAGAAAAGAATACAAACCACTACTTTACAATCTACTAATCTACTAAGGGAATTCCATGTAACACAAATAAGACTAGGTGAATTTTCTTATTTCTAACCTTTGTTCTAGATTAGTATTATATAGTCAAGTCTCTGTACCTGTGAGTTCTACATCCATGATTCAATAAGCCATAGATTTAAAATATTTAAAGGGAGTTGGGGGCATAGCTCAGTAGTAAAGTGCTTGCCTACTGTGCCTAAGACCCTGGTTTAGATCCCCAGCCACAAACAAACAAAAAAACCTGCACTAAACATGAAACTTATTCTTGTTATTTCCTAAACAATAAACAACTATTTGCATATGTCTTAGATATTAAAAGTAATCTAGTTGGGAGTGGGAGCACATGCCTTTAATCCTAGCATTCAGGAGAAGATCTAAGTGATTTTGCCAGTCTGGTCTCCAGTACAACAAAGGCTATATATAGTTAGACCTTGTCTCAAACAAACAAACAAAAAAAGTAATTTAGGAATGACTTAAAGTACTTGAGAATATAAACTTAGGTTACTAGCAAACACTATGACATTTTTATCAGAGACTTGAGCACTTGCAGAGTTTGACATGGGAGAGGTGTCCTGAACCCAATTCCCCCCATAGATACTAAGGGACAAATGAATTACTCAGAGCATTTTCTGTAACAGTCGTAGATAACTGTCTTGTGAAATAGTCTATAATTTATCCAGGAATCTTGTCAATGTATGTGTTATATGTGTCCAAGTGCTCATGTACCTATGTGTAGAGGCTGGAGGTCAACACTAAGCGTCTTCTACCTTTTTTATTAAGTTTCCTCCTTCCATCCCATGATACTGGGAATTTAACTCAGGATCTCACCCATGCTATACATGTGCTCTACAAATGAGCTATACTTCCAGCTCTTTGTTTTTTTATCTTTAATTATGTGTGTATATATAGGTATCTGTGAGTGGGTATATACCTGTGTCAGTGCAGGTGCTCAGAGAAACCAGAAGAGGGGATCAGATCCCCTTAAGCTGAAGTTATAGGAATTGTGAGCTGCCTGGTATAGATGCTAGGAATCAAATTTGGGTCCTCTAAAAAGGCAAAACATGCTTTTAACCAGTCCTCTACCTTATTTTCTAAGACACTGCCTCTCACTGAACCTGAAGTTCACATTTAAGCTACACTGCCTGGACCCTGTGATCCACTGGTCTCCTCCGGTGCTGGAGTTATAGGAATATGCCAATGCAAATAAACACACACATACACACTTTTTAAAAAAGAATCAGAAAAGGGTTTCTAAAAAGAAAAGTAAAGGGGCCTGGATAGGTAGCTCACTGGTTAAGAGAGCTTGATGCTTTTCCAGAGGACCTGAATTCAGGCAGGCAGGCAGGCAGACACATACACACAGACACATAAGTAAATAACAAATCTTTAAAAGAATAAAGTGTAAGATTTATATAGAAGAGCATCAACAATTAAGAACTGAGCCTATGATTGAACAAAGAGGCCCAAATGAAACCAGATAAAACAGTAGAAACAAAGACAGCAAAAGGTTCTTGTTTGACATATAAGTTTGGACATCACCTTCCAAGGGCTACAGAGTTTTGTTGTCTGTTAAGTTTTGAAGAAAATGGGGCCAGGTATGCCTAGCACTCAGGAAACAAAGGTAGGCGGACCTCTGTGAGATTGAGGCTAAACCTGGTCTACATAGTAAGTTCTAGACCAGCTGGGGCTACAGAGAAATCCTGTTTCAAAAACAAAGGAATGCAGCAAAGGAAGAAAGAAAGACAAAAAGAACAAAATGGAGGTAAGTGCATGAGATTTACATTAAAAAAAAAAAAAAATCAATCCTTGCCAGGCATGTTGGTACATACTCATAATAACCCTAACACTCAGGGGGGCTACAATATAGCAAGTCTGAGGCCAAATCCTGACTACAATGGAAAGATTCAGGTACGTGTGATTACTTAAATGCCTACAGTGCATATACACTATGTCAATGGTGGGGCGGGAATTTGTCCTAGAGACTGAACCCAAAACCTTGGGCATGGTAGGCAAGTGTTCCATCACTGAGCTATGTCCTCAGCAAAGTATTATTTAAAAAATATATCAGATAGGAGCTGGAACAGGGGTTAACAGTAATGGCTGCTATTACAGAGGACCTGGGTCCAGTTTCTAGCATCCAGATGAAAGCTAACAATCACCTGTTAGCTCCAAGGGTCCAAAGGGCTCCAATGCCCTCTTCTGGCTTCTGCCAGAGTGCACTTACATGCATGCAAGCAAGATACTCATACACATACAATAAAAATGAAGCACTAAAAATTTTTTAAGGAAATCAGATAATAATTATGTCTTGGGGGTTATCATTAGATTGATGGCCATCACCCTAGAAGTATAAGTATATAGAAGAGAGGGTGTAACTGGAAGAATTATAGAGTATAATTCCATCAGTATTTGGTGACATAAAAAGAAGAGAGTATACAAATGACTAATTAGGATATACCAAAAGAGATCTGAGGCAAGGAAAAAACAGTCAACAATGAAAAACAAACACATCCAAGGAAATGTGGGGGAGGGGTGCTGTCTAAATTCTGTTCATGGAGGTCAGCAACAAGAAAGCCAACCCTCAGTATAAACTGCTTTAGTATAATGACTGAAGCTAAATTCATACAAGCAACACTGAACTGAGGAAGAGAAGGCGAAACAGAAAACTACAAGTGGAATTTTTCTCAAAAGTTTCACAGTAATAGAAAATATCCACAGGTAAATAAAATTCAAGCAACTTTTAAAAAAAATTTGTTGGTTTCTTGAAACAAAGTCTTGTTATAGAACCCTGGCTGGCCTTGAACTTCATATTATCTTTCTGTTTTTGTGTCTTTTGTTTTATAAAACAGGGTCTCTCATGTAGTCCAAGATGACCTTCAACTCCTAGGCCTCTTTACCAACACCAAGTGCTGGGATTAGTGGCATGTACCACCACACCCAGCAGAAACAATTTTTTAATTGTAAAGGCTCCAAGATGTCAAAACATTCTAACATTAGTTAATATGAATACTAGTCAATATGAGTATCTCATACTACATTGAAATCAAGATAGATTTTTGTATCTGTTTGTATGTATCGGTAACCTAACTAAACATTTACAACATAAATTTTCTTTACACATTCATGAGTGGAGGTGGCCTTCCTAAGTGGGACATAAAATTCAACACTGCACAAAATATTTTAAGGGCAGAGTAGCAGTAAAGTTTAAATTCAAATAGCAGCATGCAAGAGAGTATCTGCAAGTAAAAGTCTAATTATGTCTAGTATAAATAGAGCTTGTGTAAATCGAGAGAACGCCCCCCCCCCCCCCAAGAACATGAATTGGCAAGCTTACAAACATTAAAATCCTAGCCTGCCTAAGTCACATTCTTAAACCAAGGGCCCACACTTGGGTTTACATTTGATACCTAAAGTACCAGATAGGAACTCTGAATGTGGCCAACACAAAGGCATGCCTTTCCTGACTGTTACATACAGGCATAATTAGAGTTATTGGAAAGAGCTGAAGATCTTTCTTTCCCTTATGTGATGTACATGAAAACAAAATTTTAAATTCTATATGAGGCAAAACTAGTAACATTAGTATAAAATAGGACATTGCTTCTCTTATGCTCCCACCCTCCTTCTCCCAAAAGGAAGAAAGGGGCCATGGGTAGAAGCACAAAACAGACTGAGGTACTGAAAATGACATGCTACATATATCTATGTACTTTTCTCTGGATGTTCTATACTTCTATACTCCAAATTTTAAGTCAGTAAATCCAAGCGTGTCATTATCAAAATTAAGACTAAGAGCCAGGTGTGGTGACTCAAAACTATAATCCTAGCACTCAGGAGTCTGAGGCAGGAGGATTGCTGCAAGTTCTGTTGTCAGCATGGACTAAAGAGGGAGACCCTGTCTCAGGAAAATAAAATTTTTTTTAAAAGGAAAGGGAGAGGGTATTAAAGGTGCATATCTTTAGTCCAGAAAGATTACTGTATGATGAAGACCAGCCTGGGATGTTCATAGTGAGCTTCAGGCCTACTTGGGCTACACAGTGACACCCTGTCTCAAAAATCCCCAAAGGCTTTAAAAGTATCTATTTGTTACTACATACACCTGCAATCCCAGCACTTGGAAGACTAGAGCATAAGTGAAAGTTCCAGACCAGCCTGGCTTACATAAGTGTGAGCCTATGACCTATCTCAAAGAAGTTGGGGAGGGGGTAAGAGACATCAAAAATAAAATGTGATTACATGGACAATATAAAAAATTTATTTCTTGGGGTTAGAGAGATGGTTCAGTGGTTAAGAGCACTGACTGCTCTTACAGAGGACCTGGGTTCAAGTCAATTCTCATCGCCCGTATGGTGAATAACAATCATCTGTAACTCCAGTTCCAGGGGATCCAACACCATCTTTTTACCTGTAAGGACCCTGCACAAGAGTGCACTTAAACGCACATTCAGGCAATGCACTCATATACATAAAATTTTTAAAATAATTTTTAAAAATGTATTTCTGAGCAATGCTCTGTGCACTGAAAAGGTTTAGAAAAATGGCCAGCTTAGTAGTGACAAGCATCCCCAGTACCTACAATATGGTCTCCAAATACAAATTTACAACTAGTAGGGAATCAGGACTCTTTGAAGAAATGGTAGATTGAAGGTAAAGATCATAAAAGGTCTGAGGTTTATCTCATACATAGCAGATTAAAAAAAGTTATTAAATTGTACTATGGTTTTGTTTAAAGAGACAACTTGAAGAGACTCCCACTGGCCAAATGCATGACAACTGAGTATTAATAGATACAAGTAATAGCATAAAGGACTGAAATACAAATATGTTTAAATACATGAGTGATATAAAAATACTGGTTATTTATAACTGGGTGCTAGTAAATCATTTTATAATTTTGGTTTGAGTTTAGTTTTTCAATCCTGGGGACTAAATCCAGGCCCCTTTTTTTATAAGGTAATTAAAAAAAAAAACATTCTACTTATTGTGTATGTTCAGAGGACAACACACAGGGCTCAGTTCTCTTCTCCCACCATGTGGGTACAGGGATCAAACAAATGATCTGCAGAGTTACTTTGTCTACCCCTTGCCTTATTCATTCTATGCCAGCTGTATCGACTTTATTATTTTGAAATCGATAAAAAATAAAGGAATCAATATTTTTCCTCGTGTTGTATTGCCAAGTGATTAAATATAACAAATTGATAACACCTCACTCTAAGAATGCAGTTGCTTATAGAGGCCGCAGTCAAGAGGCTAGTTAAGCCTGCCTACTTCTCTGAATTCAGCAAGTATATATATTTTTTCTGTACCCCCATTATAGCTCTTTTTCCTTCTTTCGGATGCTTGTCAAAGCTTGGGCATGCTTTAACAGATACTGAGGTTTCTCACTCTTTCTCTGAAGTCCTTCCTATCTCGCCTTGCAGCTGCTTATATTTGCCATGTGGTTGCTTGCTGATCTCCATGCCTAACTCAAAATGCCTGGCTTTTTCTTCATCTTCCTCCTTCAGGAAGCTGTTGAAATTTACAGCTTGCCTGCTCTTACTTTTTCTTTTAAAATTATACTAAATTTAATATAATTGTTCTTCAGCTTCCAAAAAAAAGGAAAAATAATGGAACTGGTGCCATTTTGTCACAGTATCTGTCTGTCTCTTAATAAATGAGTAGCCCCCAAAAATTAAATTTTAAAAGATAAATGAGTAAGTCATTACTTGTGAAGTAATTTCATTTCACAAACCTCAACTTGTGAAAGTTCAAAGGTAGTAAGAGTCAATTACAAAAATCAGAGAGCTATGTTAAGGGCATCCCTGTAACACAACTAGGAAAATCTAATCCTTGGAAATTATTGTAAAGACAAGACCCGGAATTTTAGGGCAAATGTTCTGCAGAGAAACTACAGAAGAAATGAATTAAAACATTTAAAAAGTTATGGCATTTATGACAAAACTGAAAATTTGGAGACTACTTACATTTTAGAGAATATCAAAAAATAATTAACTTTTAAGTGTGGTAATAGTATTGTGTTAGGTTTTTTCCTCCTACCTTTTTCTTTTATAGGTCTCACTATATAATCCTGGATGGCCTAGTCCTTGCTATCATAGACTGGCCTTGAACTCAAGAGATCCACCTGCCTCAGCTTCTGTCTCTGAAGTGCTGGGATTAAAGGTGTGTACTACCACACCTGGCTTTTTGCTTTTTTGGATTTTTTTTGTTTAAAGAGTATATTTACCTTTACTCCGTGTATGAGCATTTTGCCTGCATACATTTGTACAGTGCTGGACCATAGTGCTGGACCTGAGGAAGAACTGGAGTTGTGAACTACCACATGGGTACTAGGAAGCCAATTCAGGTCCTCCGAAAGAATAGCAAATGCTCTTAACTGCTAAGCCATCTCTCCAGCTCCTGGGACAGGTATGAAGTGGCTGGGGTAAAGGATGAGCTAGAAGTCCTACTTCTACCTTGCAATGACTGGGATTATATTACCCTACCCCATTTTAAGAGATGATGGGGATCGAACGTAGGGCCTCTAAGCATGCCAGGCTGGTGCTCTACCCAGTGAGCTACATTCACAACACTAGAACAAGAAACATAGAAAGCAGGCTAGAAACAAAGATTGAGCATTATCTTCAAAGGCCTACCCGGTAATGACCTACTTGTGTCACCCACACCCCATCTCCTAAAGGCATAACCTTCAAAATAGTATTACAAGATGGGGGCCAAGTGTTCAAATCACAAGCCTGTGGCAGACACTCCAGATTCAAATCATAATACCATTCCTAAAATATGTTTCACAATCACAAGGGGTAGGAACAGAGATAGATGAAACAAGACTAGTGGTTACTCATCAGACAGCTTACAACATGCACATTCTCCAACACAGACACATACACACATAATTTAAAATAATACAAATGTTTTATGTTAAAAAATCTGGTGGTTCCAATAATAAGAATGGAGGCTAGGTTAAGTACATGGAGACTCATTACAGAAATTATTGTGTGTTTACTATTTCCTCAAAAAAAATTCTTTGTTGTGTGGTTTTCAAGTTTTTTTTTTTTTTTTTGTAGAAGTTTTGTTGTTTTTGTTTTTCCATAGTGCTGGGTTTGGAGAACCCAGTACTTTGTGCATGCCATTAAGTACTCTAACACTGAGCTACATCCACAGCAAAAAGTTTTTTAACTCAAAAAAATTAATATAGGGTCAATGAGATGACGGTGATTGGAGGTGCATGCTACCAACCCTGACAACCTGAGACTCTAAATGTTGAATGTGTATGAATGCTTTGCCTGCAGGTATGTTAGTGCATCGAATTAGGGCACTGCTTGTGGAGGCCAAAAGAGGGCATCGAATAACCCTATGAAACTGGAGCTAGAGAAGGTTGTAAGTTGCCATGTAGGTGCTTGGAACTGAACCTGGGTCCTCTGCAAGAGCAGCAAGTACTCTTAACCAATGAGTCATCTCTTCAGCCCTCAAAATAATTTCTACCTTTCTAGCAAAGAAATAAATTACTACATCACAGTAGTAAAGATCTTCTCAGAACAAAGAAAAGCTGCATGACATAATTAATCAATGTCTATAAACACATGCAAGGCCCTGTGGAAAACAAAAAAAGTTACCATTTAGATGAGACAAAAGGACTAAAATGCAAAGGGTAGGGTCTAGCAAAAAGTGTCAAGGGCAATGTCCTGCTGTGCCTGAGGCTCAGTCTTTGGATGTGAATCCACTGAGCTGAGCCCAAGTGCCAGCACCAATAAACACTGCTTCCTGAAAGCCTCAGTGTTTGTCTCTCTGTTTGAGCTTCTGCCAACATACAGTCACCAAAATTAACTACAAACATTTCTTTCCTCCAAACTTCATTAATCAACACTGGAAAACAGCAGTATACCAACAACCAATTACAGAGATTTTTATTACACTTCTATCATAGATTTTAAAATCCATTAGTATAATCATCTTTACAGATTTTTAATCAACTTTAACACTGCTTAACATTAGAATATTTTTCCTTACACCAAGTTATGGGTTACAGCTAGCTGACTACCTAACCAACAACATTTGAAACACGGAACACAAGCAAAATAGGTCAGAGGTCATATCTGTGAAGACTTTTTGCCAATATGCTTCCAAAAAGATTTGGTTGGCAAAATTTACAAGTAATTTCCTAGAATACTTATTGACATCCTGCTACCTGCAATATTCCACCTTGTATATATCTGCACTGGTATAATGCTGATTGTTTAAATTAAATGCAGTAATATCGGCCATACATCTCTGCTGAGATCTGATGCAGCAGCAATTCTTGGAGACAGAAACTGCTAACACTATAGTCTTATGTAAGCATTAACCTACTTTGATTCCCACTTATTTTTTTAGACATTTGAAGGCTTATGCATTTCACTTCACAATAGGAAATGTGGGACAGTTTTGGACACTAGGTGTGGTTAGGTGGTATTATAATAGAGTTGAGTTTGCATGCCAATTCTTACTCGCCTTGTCAATTTGTCATGTTTTTTTCTTTTAGCCTCACTTTTCTCACCCATAAAATAGGATAAAACCTAGAATACTGCTGACTGAAAAATAGAAATGGGAGAGGGGTGACTTGTGGGCTATGTGTGCATGTCTGGGTGTGAGTATAGAAGTCAAGGGGTCATGACCTGATGGATTCCTCAATTGCTCTCCAACCTTATTTTTCGAGACTGGGTCTCTCACTGAACTTGGGGCTCATTGGTTTGGCTAAGCTAAACAAACAATGAACTTCAGGAACCCAAATGTCTCCATCCCTCCAGCACAGCACTCAAAAATGTACATCCAGCTTTCAGGTGCTTGCTGGGAATCCAAACTGGAGCCCTAAGGCTTTTGCATTAGGTAATTTACTGACAACCATATTCCAACCACTGAAGAGATGCTATAATGCAAAATATTGTCCCATCTTAGCGTACTTACCCATTGTCTTCCTTTACACAAGTATTCTTTAAAATCTCAAGAGCAACCATATACCTTTGATACTTCTTTGAAAACACTAAGAGACTCCTCCAAACATCTTCCAAAACTATTTGTTTGTAACAGGAATTTCTACAAAGCCCTCAAACATCCCTGAGTCATAGGTCTGAGTACATGGAATATTAACTGAAACTAGAGAAAGGCGTGCCAGCTAATGGAGGAAGATGTGCCATTAAAGGCTGGGAGCTGCCAAAAGCCACATTTTCAAGCTCAAGAACAATGCTGACAGATGACCAAGTCAAGATGGGGAACAAGAAAAAGAAGAAATAGTAAAGAAATCAGAACAGGATTTTGGTCTCCTGTACTTGGTACTAATCCTGTCATTCCATAAACCTGGTAAAGAATCAAATTTCCAAACTGGGCGTAGCTGTGCATGCCTTTAAAGCAAGCACTCAGAGGAGGCAGACACAAGCAGATCAGGCCATCCTGGTCTACACAGTGAGTTCCAGGCCACCTGGGGTTTACAGGGAGACCCTGTCTCAAAAAGATCTCCCCACCTCCAAAAGGAAGGAAGGTGAGTGAAGGCAGAGGGATTAGAGAGGGTAAAGAAAGAAAGGAAGAGAGAGAAAGAGGAAAGATCTAACCATATATCTCAGTGGTAGGGCACTTGTTTAGCATACACAAGATACTAGATTGAATCTCTAGGGCGCGCGTGCGCGCACACACACACACACACACACACACACACACACACATCCTCTACAAGAATGCTTAATTAATGTCACTAGTAAACCAGCTTACTCAGTAAGGCTGCAACAAATTTTTCCAATGAAAAGCAGAAAATAATTACTAAACATGGAAATATTATAAAGTGAATGTAGGCTAGCAAGATGACTCTGTGGGTAAATGCCACCAAGCCTGATGATCTGAGTTTGAACCTTGGAACCCACATGGTAGAAAGGGAGAGCAAATTCCATATATTTAATTTAAATATTTCTTTATTATTTTTATTTTATGTGTATGAGTGTACTGCATGCATGTATTTAAGTTGTACAGTGCTGAAAGAGGTCAGGAGAGGGTGTTGGATCCCCTAAAACTAGAGTTATGAACAGTTGTTAGGCACCATACAAGTGCTAGGAACCAAACCTAAGTCTTCTGCAAGAGCAGTCATTACTTTTAACCACCGAGCCATCTCTCCAGCTCTGTGGCTAAGAGCACTTGTTCTACAAGCATGAAGATTCAGACTTAAGTTCAGTCCAGAAGTATGTAAAAAGCTAGATGTGGACATGAACACACACACATCTGTGACTCCAGATGCATGGGAAATAGACAAGAAGGATGGCTTGTTGACTGCTAGCCTAGCTCCAGGTTAAGTGAGAGACCCTGTCTCAAGGGTATAAGAAAAAAAGTAATGAAGCAGAACATACACCCGCCCCCTCACACATACACAGAAAATACATACAGAAGTCAGGTATGGTGGTGAATACCTTTAATCCCAGCATTTGGGGGGCTGGAGAGACTGAGATCAAAGCCAGCCCAGTCTACACAGCAAGTCACAGGCCAGCTGGGGCTACACATATCATATACAATAAAGAAAAAAAGGAAATACAAAATAGGTCTCCCAATTTATTGTTGATTTTCAAAATTGAGGAAATTCTCTGAAAAAATTCTTAAATATTACTAACAATTCTGAAGGGATAATGAAAAGGGTGGGGGAAAAAAAAAAGAATGAATTGAAAATCTTGTTCAACTTGAAGTTCACTGTTAAGTGAAGAAGGAACCCCAAATGTGTCAAATCTTTAAGCTTTAGATCTCGCTGATAAAATAATTTGTTGCAGTTTAGTGTCATCATGACATGAGTAAAAGAAATCATAATAAAAAATTCCATGTCTCAAATGCAGCATGAAGGTAGAGTGTTGTGTGTGTATATGGCCCTGGTTTTGCCATAACATGGGGGGGGGGGGGGTGGCCTAAAGTATAATCTTACCTTCTTACGTGGTGGTATGTTGTAGAATCATAATAAACAAAGGAACTAAGAAGAAAACAATTCTACAAAACTATAGATTCTTTCATTCTTGCTGTTCTGGAAAGTAGTTCATTAACCATCCCTTCTGTTATCTCTTTTTCTGAAGGAGGGTGGGTTAGTGGGGTGTTATAAATACCTATATAGACCAAGCTGGCCTGGAATTTACAATCCTCCTACCTCAGTCTCCCCAGTCCTGGAATTACAGGTGTAAGTTATCAAGCCTAGTCCCATATCTGGAATTTTAAGAAGAGAAGATTATCTGTTAGCACCTTGAACTAAGAACTCTATCAATTTTTATTTACTTCACACTGGTCACCTTTAGAGTAAAATGGGAAAAACACTATTCTAACAACTGGAAGCAAAAAATTAATAAATAAATAAATAAACTCAGCCAGGTATAGTAGTGGCACATGCCTGAGATTGAGGCAAGCCTGGTCTACACAGTGAGTTCCAGGCCAGCTGTGGCTACAGGGTGACCCTGTCTCAAAAAACAAAACCAAACTTAAAACAGTCACACTGTATATACCTTTAATCACAGCATTTGAGGGCCAAAGGCAGGGCTATATCATGAAAGCCTACCTCAAAAATAAGATTTCTTTTGAGACATGGTCTTTTGTAGCCCAGGTAGGCTTCAAACTCATGGTGCAGTAGTGTATGACCTTGAACTTCTGATCCTCCTGATTTGGAAATAGTGGGATACACCATCATTCTCAGTTTATGCAGTGCTGGGTAACCAAATTCAGGGTTTTGTACATACAACGCATGTTTTGACCAAGCTACATCCCCAGCTCCTTAAATAACATGTTCATCAAATAACTTGCTGTCTTCAACAACTTTTCTAAATGGTGGTGACAGTTGCATAATATGAATGTACTTATATATACACTTCAAAACAGTCGAAATGGTAAACTAAATGCTATGTATATTTTAACACAACTTTTTAAAAAGAAAAATCTTCTTAATCCTCTATTCTTTCTCATGGTATATAACGAAATTTCTCTTGACAGACCAAACCCTTTCTTCAATTAATTACATCTCAAACCTTTTCATCCTCTATTGGTCTGAATTACTGACATCCTGAATATGTTCTGGGCTCAGGAATTCTACCCAACCACTCCCTTCATTCACTCATCACTCAGGGCTTGAAGACTCACTTTTCATTCCTAGTTTTTTCCTTCCTCATTAAACACTACTTATGAATGTTAAAAGACTCATTCATTGAACACTACACTTCACAGTATTAAAACACTCACTTTTTTGGGCTCAGCAGTTAAGAGTGCTTCCTGACCGTGGCTCAGTTCCCAACACCAATGTCCAGCAACTCGTAACTGCTTATAAATCCAGTTCCAAGAGAGCTAACACTCTCTTGCCTTCATGGGCACCTGCACTTCTGTCCATATACCCACATGCAGACACATATACATACACAAATAATTAAAAGTGAAAAACTATATCTAAGGGATTAGAGAGATTGCTGAGTGATTTAAAAGTACTTGCTACTCTTGCAGAAGACCTGGGTTCAGTTCCCAGCACCCATATGGCAGCTAACAAAGGTCTAAACTCCAGTTCCAGGATATCCAATGCCGTCTTCTGTCTTCTGTGGCACTGCGTGCACTGGGTACACTTACATACATGCAGGCAAAATACACATATACATAAAATAAAAAGTATATACATCTAAAAGTCTTGCTTGCTTTCCTCCAAAGATCTCACCATTTGCTCAACCATTCTAAACATTTGAACACACCAAAGGCTTCTAATTCTACCTTCTGTGTGGGATGGCTTCCAACTTTATCTCAAGAATTTCAGAATCCTCCCCCTACTTCACCTCTACTACCTCCAACATCATTCCCAGTTGACCTACTATATAATCCAGGTTGGCTTTGAACTCCAGTCAATCTGATCTCAGCATCCTAAATGTTGGGATTACAGGTGTGAGATCCATGCCTAGAAACCTTTTCTTTCTTTTCTCACCCAACCTCCCACCTCCTGCCTAACCCAATTCTCAACAGATGTTTTCATATCAGGACCTTAACCTCAGGTCATCCTCCCTCCTACATCTGTTTACCACTTAACTATATTTCAATTATGTCTCTTCAGTCATCCAATCAGGAAACCTAGCAACTATAAACTCTTACTCTCTTTTCCCTATTCCTGCTATCTACCTAGTTTAATGATGGCCCTCCTGCTAGTGCCTTCCCTAACAATTCACACTACAAATTTCCACTAGACCAATCTTTCTTGTGTAGTTTTGGTCATCAATATCATACTCATGGTCCTCTATGATTTAGCTTCAAAATAAATGTCTCTTTGGCAGGAGAGTCAGTTCAACATGAGTTTTTGTTTTGTTTGTTTGTTTTTACTAAGGCAGACTCTATCTCTGAATACTGAGCTTGCTGATTCAGCTAATCTAGCTAGTCAGCTTGTCCTGAGATCCTACCTCACCTCCTCAAGTTCTGGGATTGTAGGTTGGCCAGCCCCTGCCCTACATGCCTTTTTTTAAATAGGTACTGGAAAACTGAACTCTTGTCCTTCTATTTGCAAACAAGTGCTTTATCCACTGAGCTATCTCTCTAGCCTTAAAAAGGTTTACCAAATCTTAAGTTCCAACATAATTGCTAGATATGGGCTTCAGAGATGGCTCAGCAGGTCAAGGAACCTTCCAGTCAAGTCTTACAAACTGAATTCCACCCCTGAAACCAACAAAGTTGGAAGAGAAATTATTCATGTTAGATCCTCCTAAAAGTCAGGAATGTAAATAAACTCTCACCTGTGTTCCCTATAAGAATTTGCCACCCTAAACTATATAAATTATGCTTGACCTTACAGCTGCTCAACTATGTTGTAAGATGTTCAAAAAGAGTCATTTGCTTGAGTGGAAAACACAAAAACTCACCTTACTGATACATATAGCCCACAAGCATACACTCTGTGCTACTGAATAAGAGTCATATACTACATATGCATTTTTCACATAGTATTTATTGATTTACAGGAGAGCAGCTATTAGCTAACTGTTATGGTAGTCTGGTCGTCAATGAGATGCATAATTATCTTTGACTATAATTGTGTCGATACAATTGTTGTTTTGACAATAGTGATTAGAAATAATCTACTGAACTTATTCTGGGTTTCTAAATGGCTTCAAATCTTATTACAAAAGACTCCAATTTTCACAGGCATTGTGTTTTAGTTTCCTTACTTTCAATCTCATACCAATTCTGGGTAAAGAGATTACTAATTTAGACTCTGAAAAACTGGTGTCTGGAATAATGTTTTCAGGCTTTACACAAGATTCTGACTCTATGACATTAGGCTTTAAAAAAATTCATACTCTCAGTCCCCACCTATTCCAACCACTCCTAGCTAATAACAACCCACAGCAACATTCTTTCTTTTCTTCCTAGTCCTGAGTAATATGGACTTAGGCTGACTTAATAATCCATGCTCTAGTTTAACGCTAGTTCAAATAGGGCTGCCAGGCATGATGACACATACCTTTAATCCTAGCACTCTGGAGGCAGAGGCAGACAGATCTCTGTGAGATGGAGGTCAGCCTGGTCTACATAGCAAGTTCCAGGCCAGTCCCAGTCGGAGTTACAGGGGCACTCTGTCTCAAAAAAAAAAAAAAGGGCACTTGCTGCCAAGATTCCCAGAACCCATATGGTGGGCAAGAACCTATTCTTATTGGTTTTACTCTTAGTTCCATGTACACACTGACACAAAAATAAAAATAACAAAAAAATTATACCACACAACACTAAAACAAAGTTCAAATGACAACTTCATCTCAGTAGATGTGTTTTATAATGACCTGCTCATTTTATATGCTGTATTTACTACATATATACACTACGTAAAAGAGGAGAAGAAAGGAAGTCAACTGAATCTTTGCTTACAACATATTTTTTAAAAATCCACCCAAAGAAATCCACAAATTCAATGCAATCTCTATCAATCTCAGTAACTTTTTTTCAGAAATAGAAAAATCTATTTTAAAAATCATAAGGAAGCATAGAGAGATGGCTCAGCAGCTAGGAGCACTGGCTGATCTTGCCAAATTCAGTTCCCAGCACCCTTGTAGTGGCTAACAACCATTCTTAACTCAAGTTCCAGGGTATTAAATGCTTTCTCCTGGCCTCCAAGAATATTGCAAGCACAAGTGTACTTAGATACCTGCAGGCAAACATTCAAACACATAAAATAATCAAGAAAATTTTTAATTACTAAAAAAAATTCATATGGAATCAAGGGACCCAACGTGTCGAAAACATTGGGGAGAGGGTAGAAAGTTCGGAGCTTGAGAGACGGCTCATCTGTTAAAAGCACTGGTTGCTCTTCCAGGACCTGGGATCAGTTCTCATCGTCTACATGGTGGCTAATCACCATCCACAGCTTCAGTTCCTGGAGATTCAATGTCCTCTTTTGGCCTTTGCAAGCACTGCACATACACACAAAATCAAAATAAAATAAATTTTAAGGGGGCTAGTGTAATGGCTCAGCAGTTAAGAACACTAGCTGCTCTTGCAAAAGACCCAAGTTCAAATCGCAGCACCCACGTGGTGGCTAACAACTATCTGCAATTCTTAGTTTCAGGAAATCTGACACCCTCTTCTGTGTACTGCACAACACAGGCACATTCATATACATGCGGGTATAACCCTCATACACATAAAAATAAAAATAAATAAATGAAGTTTTAAATAAAAATAAAACAATGTTTTTTAAAAGGAAAACTGGAGAACTCTTAAGTTCTGATTTCAAAGCTGACTACAAAGTTACAATAACCAAATTTGATATTGGAACAAAGGCAGATAAACCAATGAAAAGAGTATATAAGACTGCATATATATGACTAATTGATTTTTGAAAAGAATGAGCAGACCATTCCATAAGGGAAAAGATAGTATTTCAATAAATGATGCTGGGAAACTGAATATTCATAAGCAAAAGAATGAAGGATTATTAATTTTATACTGTAAAATAAATTAGAAATGGCTCAAATACCCAAACAAAAGAGTTAAACTATAAATTCTTAGAAGAAAACAAAGACAGAAGGCTTATTTTTATTTTTTAAAATTTTATTATTTTTATTTTGTGTATGAGGGTTTTGCCTGCATGTATGTTAAGTGTACCACGTGTGTGCAATGCCCTCAGAGGTCTAAAGAGGGTGTCAGATCTCCTGTAACAAGTTACAGACAGCTTTTAGTCACCATGTGGGTACTGGGAATTGAACCCAGGTACTCTCTGGAAGATCAGCCAAGTGTTCTTAACAGCTGAGCCATCTCTCCAGCCCCTAAAAAGAGAAATCCTAATGGCATCAAATTTGGCAACAATTTCTTGGCTTTGACTCCAAAAGAAGCAACGAAAGAAAATAGATTAAACAGTACTTCGTTAAAATTTAAAACATTTTAGGGGCTGGAAAGAGATGGCACAGTAGTTAAGAGTGCTTCCTGCTCTTCATTCAGAGGAGCTGAGTTCAGTTCCCAGCACCCATGACAGGCTGCTCACAACCACCTATAACTCCAGTACCAAGAGATTCAATACCCTCTTTGGCCTCCACAAACACTTGTACACATGCAAAGGCATGCATAGGCACACACAAAGACATACACACACAAAAACAAATTCTTTAGAAATTTAAACATGAAGCTAAAGAAATGGCTCAGTGGTTAAGAGCACTGATTGCTCTTTCAGAAGACTCACATGGTGGTTAACAATCATCTGTAACTCCAGTCTCAGGGGATCCAACGCCCTCTTCTGACCTCTGTGGGTACTGCATGACACAAGTGCACTTACATACAAGTAGGAAATACATGCACACATGTAAAATAATAAAATATAAAAATAAATTAACTAAAACTTTTATACATCAAAAACAACTTACACATTGGGAAACAACTTTTACAAATCATTTGTCTACTACATAATTAAAATCTAGAACCAAAATTAATAAAACTAGCTCAATAACAACAAAAACCCGTTTCAAAAATGGGCAAAGGATTTGGACAGTTCTCCAAAGCTATTTGACTATCAGTAAGTAGCCAATAAGCACATGAAAAGATGCTTATCAGGGAAATATAATCAAAACCACAATGCTATCACTTCATACATAGTAGGATGGCTACTATTAAATATCTACACACATTAAATAGTAAGTGTAGACATGAATGTAGTGAAATTTAAACTGTGTAGTAGGAGTGGGAATGTAAATTCATACAGCTAATATGAAGGCAGTATGGCCTTCATCTTAAGAAAATTAAACAGCCAGGTGTAGTAGCAAAAGTCTTAAATCCCAACACCTGGGAAGAAGAGACAGAAGACTTCTGAGTCTATGGTCAGCCTGAGCTAAACAGTGAGACCCTGTCTTTTAAAAACAATATTTGTCTCTCTTTATGTGTCTGTGTGAGTATATACTGGGGAGGGGGGAGGGGAAAAGTGCCTAGACGGACCAGCAGAAGGCCTCCGGTTCCCTAGAGCTGGAGTTATATATAGGTAACTGTGAGAGCTGCCTGACATTGGTGCTAAGCACTGAACTCACCAGCAAGTGTTCTTCTTAACCACTGAGCCATCTGCCCAGTTCCATAAATAGTAAATTTTTATTAAATGTGATTCATTATTACACTATCAACAAAAAAAAGATACAATATATAAATAAAAGTGAAGCACAGAGATGGAAACCTACCACCTTTCCTACCATCTTGTGCAGCAAATCCTCCCCTTGACCTTTGAAGTAGTCTATGTCTAGACACCAGTAATAACTAATTCAGATTTCTTGATACAGTATTAAGCATCCATACCACCCAAACATAAGAAGAGATATTAGCCATCCTTGATATATGACCTCTGAGAACACATTTGCTTGTTCTTCGTTCTGTGGGAACCCTTCCTCCTGTGGTTTCTGTGTAGCTTCTCCCTAGATGAAAGGCCCGTTTTAGTCTGTATGCACTGAAAGTAAGTCAATACTCCCATTATCATTGTTAAAGACACAGAAAGCAGAAATAACTTCAAATGGATCACCAAAACAGACCTCTTATGTTTGGAAAGAATATTAAATTCCACTAACTTGCAAGCTGTCTTTTAACAGAGTGGGAACTTAATGCTTACATTAGAATACTGGTGGCTAATCTGATCGCTCTGTTGAGAACTAGAGAATACAACAACAAGCTAAACAAAGGTAGAAACAGATTTTACAAATTAATTTTAAGTACAAGCTGAGATTATGATACTCTCCAACATAATGGAGGTTCTATAAAAACACTTCAGTACCTCATATGTACTAAAAAGCCTTCCTTGTGCCAAAGGGCTGAGAAACATAGTATCACGTGAATAATAAATATTTGGCTAACAAGAAATTTAATAATGTCTAAGATCTTGATCAGAATTCACAGCCCTGCACCTGGATGGATGGATGGACAGACAGACAGACAGACAGACAGATAGTGCTGGGGTGTGGTGGTATGAAATGGTATGAATCTTCAATCCTAGCACTCAGGAGGCAGAAGCAGGCAGAACTCTGTGAGTTCAAGGCCAGCCTACATAGAGACTTTCAGGACATCTAGGATTACATAGTGAGACCCTGTCTTGAAGAAAGAAAAAACAAAGGTGGGGGGCTTACAGGTGCTAAAATAGAAGAAAAGGAAGCTTGCTTCTTTGCTTCCTGATTCATTCTTCTACATCAATGCCCTTCTTCCTGCTGAACAATTGATCTGCTTGAAGTACAGAGAATCCAGGAGACAATTCTGAATTATTTAAACATTTAATATGAAGTTATAAAGAAAACCTAAGCACTTGGAAAATTAGAATATTAAAAAAAATTTATGTTTGAGTGAAAAATTATCCAACTGACACAAGCCTGTGATCCAAGCACTCAGCAGGCTGAGGCAGAAAAAGTAAGAGTTCAAGGTCAGCTTGGGCTACATAAGACACCTTGTCTCAAAAAATAAAATTAAATAACAAAATAGAAAAAGATAACTGTTTATGTTTATAAGTAGAATTATATTCATATGATCAAAAACTAGGTAAACAAGTACACAAGTGAAAGGCTGGACTAAAAAAAACTCAACAAAATCATAAATAACTGTGTTCAGGTAAAGTGAGACAGAAATCTCTCTCTACCATTTAAGCAACTTCTCAATAATAGAATCTTCTATATTTTAATACATGACTTTTTTAAATGTTTTATTTATTATTTTTATTTCATGTGTATGAGTGTGCTATCTGCGTGTAAGTGCACCATATCATGCAATGCCCGAAGATGTCAAAAGAGGGCATAAGAACCCCTGGAACTTTGAGTTACAGATGACTGTTAGCCACCATATGAGTGCTGGCAATTGAACCCAGGTCCTCTGTGAGAGCAGCCAGTGCTCTTAACCATTGAGCCATGGATCCAGCCCTAATACGTGACATTTTTATGGCTAAGGATGTCAGCAATCACAAAATAGAAATAAGATAAATCATCTTTTGCAACCAATTAACAAATCTACTCACTTCTCATGTACTTTTTTAAAATTTAAACTATGCTGTCTAGCTTACTGCCCTTTAGGCTTTAAAAAAAAAAAAAAAAAAAAGATATGGGATCTGTTGTGTGGTTTTTTATGATCACAAGTAGTCTAATATAGACTCAATCTCACTATATAGCCAAGGCTGGCCTTGAATTCATGATCCTTTTGCCTCAGCCTCCTGAAAGCTGGTATTGCAAAGGTACTGTGACCACAGGTATAGGCTACCAAACCTCCTTTACCTACAGTTTTGTTTTGTTCGTAGCTGTTGTTTCTTAATATGTATCTCTGGCTGTCTAGAACTCCCTATGTATATCAGGCTGGCCTTGAATTCACAGAGATCCTGCCTGCCTCTGCCTCCTAAGTGCTGGGACCAAAGACTACAGAGTTTGTTTTCTTTTTTTAATTGTTATATGTTGCTTAGATACAGTCTAAACAGAGCAGGTGTAGTGGCACTCACCTTGACTTTAATTCCAGCATTTGAGAGGCAGAAGCAGGCAGATCTATGTGAGCTTGAGGCCAACCTGATCTTCATAGTGAGTTCCAGAAAGGAGGGCAGGAAGGAAGGAGTGACCAAGTTTAAAATATCCATAGCATTCTGTTAGTCTAAAACTAAGATAATTTTTTCCAATAAATGACTAAATTATCACCAGTAAAGGTTCCTAGGGTAATTATGGCAGATAAGAAGACTCCTTGACTATATTTAACTCATGCAGTCCTTTAAGTGGACACACTAGTTCAGTCAGATGAACCATATCCGTCTTACAAAAATTTTAAATAAAAGTTATAAAGTATATTTTGGCAGTATTCAGTCATTTAGCACATCCTATCATACTATACAACGGGTCATATTTGTGGGCAGCAATAATCCAAAATCTAAATTATAGAATGGATTTTCAATACAAGGAACAGGCAAACTAATTTGAAAAAAAAAAAAAAAAAAGTTGTCAAGTCTCTTCCACAAACTTTTAGGATCCTCATCTCCAAACTAACATTATCTCCAAATGTCCATAGCTTTACCTACTTTTAGAAATGAGAAACATCTAAGTCTTTTTTTTTTTTTTAAAAAAAGGAGGGGTTGGAAAGATGCCTTAGCACTGGCTATTCTGGCAGAGGAC
The DNA here is from genome assembly GCA_035773235.1 of Eospalax fontanierii. Lineage (NCBI taxonomy): Eukaryota > Metazoa > Chordata > Mammalia > Rodentia > Spalacidae > Eospalax > Eospalax fontanierii. The sequence goes on along the minus strand of CM069531.1, from coordinate 47,909,057 downwards.
CCAGATTTGGTTTCTAAGACCCTGATAGTAGCTAATTATAACTCCAGTTCCAAGGGATCTATTACCTTCTTCTGGCTTCTTTCAATACTAGACATGCATGTAGTACACATAAAAACATGTACACAAATACTCATACACATAAAATAAAAATAAATACAACTTTATAAAGGACCTGGGTTTGATTGCCAGCACCCACATGGTGGCTAACAACCATCTTTAACTCCAGTTCCAGGGGATCTAATGCCCTCTTTGACCTCCTCGGGCACTGCATGACATGGATGCATTTACATACATGCAAGCAATACTCTCATATAGACAAAATAAAAATAAAGAAAATAATAAAAACCAAAAACTGTCAAATGTTTCACTTCCTACAACAAATTTTAACCTTACATAACTAACCATCTTTAAATCATTCCTGGTAGTAGTAAGAACCTAGTGAAGGGTGATACAGCTCAGTAGGTAAAGGTATTTGCCACAAAGCCTGAGTTCAATCCCCTAGAACACACAGTATGGAAAGTCAACTCTTGCAAGTTGTCTTCTGACCACCACATGTGCCATGGCAAATCAGTGAATGGTTAAAATCTATAAAAAGTAAAAAAATAAAGAAAGGAGACTGGAGAGGTGGCTCAGTGGTAAAGAGCACAAACTGCTCTTTCAAAGGATTCAGATTCAGTTCCCAGGAGCCAGGTGGTGGCTAACAATCATTCATAACTCCAGTTCCAGAGGATCAAATAACATCTTCTACCCTCTGTGGGTACAGAGAAGGATAATACATACAGGCAAGCAAAACACTCACACACATACAATAAAAATTAATTTTTAATAAGATTTTCTTAAAGAACCTAGTAAAAAGTTGCACTTTCACATATAATAGTGGTAGGTATACAAATTCATAACTAGAACTTAAAAATAAGTTTTTTATCTTCAACTTAACAATGTCCATTCCTACAAGTTTATGGTAAGAGATAAAGACTATATGAAAATATTTTTCATTGGAAAAACTTAGAGAAATGACTAATTCAAATAAGAACTTTACAACAACCAAAAATCTAAAGGAAAGGAATATTATAGCACTATATGAAAGAATGTTACAAAAGAGTAGATAATGACATGGAAAAAATCCATTTATTAAAAGACAAAATACTGTAAACATATTTAACTCTTTATATACAGAGGCTGGAGAGACAAAGTCAATGGTTCCAAGACCTCACTGTTTTTCCAGAGGACCCAAATTTGGTTCCCAGCACTGACATCAGGCAGCTCACAACTCTCTGTAACACCAGGATATTCGATACCCTCTTCTGGCCAATAAGGGGCCCCAAAATGCTTATGTGCACTCTCACACAGACACAAACACATACACATAAAAATAAAACAATTTTTAAAATTTGTTTTGATCTCTGTGTACTATTTTTAAAAGTACATACATTTTCAAAAACCAAAAAAAAAAAACCTTTGGCCTAATCTAGTCTGTCTTTCTGTTCTAGGTGTCAATATTAACCCAAGCCATTAAAAAAAAAAATCATAAAAATTTGAAAACAATGTACTAGATTTTTTTAAGACTACACAGTTTGCCCATGGTTCTGAAAGATGGAGACAGATGGAAGAATGTGAACTGGTCAGCATAGTGGAGGCAGCAGAAGAGCAGAATACTCACAGAGGGGCTGAGGCGAAGGAGGAAGGCTAATCTTCTGGGCAGAACCCCAGAGAGGCACCAGGTCAGTGACCGTCGAACGAAGAAGGTCAGTAGTGAGAAGTGGGACTGAAAACATCTGTCATAGCAAGAAGTCAAGAGAGAATGTCTAAAGTTGATAAACCAAAAAATAAACACTGTAAGCATATTACTTAGAAGCATGGAGTTAAACTCCCATGAGATTTGAACAAAAAAAGGTTTTATAAAAGCAGTTGTCACTGAGGAATAACACTCTTTAGTAGCAGGCCTTCCTTTTGAATTATAGTTGGTTATTTAAATTTTTTAAGCTAAATAGACATAATATTGATTTCATTCTTCATAACTTTACATTTTATTCATTTTGCTTTAATACATAGCCTTAAATTGTACTTCCTGCTATGTCAGGGACTGTGTGTCATTTCAGTGTTTTTTAACTATAAAGTATGCAATCAAACAGATCTATAATGATTTGACCACTATTTCTTTTTTCTAACAGAAAGTAAAAATAAAATAGGAGTAGTCATAAGTTTCATTCTGAGCCGGGAGTGGGGGCACATACCTTTAATCCCAGCACTCAAGAGGTAGAGGCAGGAGGATCTCTGTGAATTCAAGGTCTGCCTGATCTACATAGTGAGTTTCAGGTCAGCTGGGGCTACAGGGAGACCATGTCTCAAAAAAGACAAAAGATAAATATAAAAGTTTCATTTCTGTTATAAACATTTACTTAAGTGGGTGTACTGAGATGCTAGGTAAAATATATTCCTTATTATTTTCTATGATCAACCTAACAGCTAGGGATAACTCTATGAAAATGTGCATTCCAAATCCAGTCTGCCACTTCCAAGGCACCCTGACCTCCATTTGAGAGGGTCTGCAAGGTTCATCAAAATTAACCAGCATCCCACTCCAACCTGTTTCTGGGCTTCAGCTGCAGCTCTCAGTCATTTTCCTCTAATACTCAGGCCCACCTCAACTTGTAGGTGTTTAACGCACCTTCTGCACATTCACTCCCTCACCTAACAAAATTCTTCAGTCAAATGTCACTTTATAACCCCCCCCATGCTCTTAAGTACATTCTACTTTATTTCCTTTCCCTCTTTTACTTTTCACATAGTACTCTATAACTCTGCATAAATTCTGTTTAACTCCTCTACTCCAATTAGAATGCTAGTTCTAAAGCGGCATGGACTTCTGCATACTGATGTTGCCCCAGGATCTATGACAAGTTCTGACAATAAATATTTAATGAATTAATGGATTAGTTTAAAAATGGAGATTGTCTTAGGAAAAGGCCTCATTATTGGTAATCAAGCAAAATAGTTTGGAATCATTAAGAAACTCTAACGAGTTTAATTGATGGGGATGAGGAACAATTTAGACTAAAATTGTAAATTCCAGCTATTTGCAGTATTGAATAATTTGCTGAAATATTCTGGATATTCAAGGATTCTGACATGATCCTTGTTAACATCACCAGTAAAATGAAGAATGCTTTTTATCTCAGTCATCTTAGAGAAGGGAGGGAGGGAAACAAAGAAGCTAACTATAACTAACCCATGGGAAAACCTGAGATACTTTTAAGTGCCAAAGTTTTGTACCTTTTTTTTCTTCCTGACAGGGTCTCCCTGTAGTCCCAGCTGGCCTGGAACTTGTTATGTAGACCAGGCTGGCTTCAATATCCCAGAGATCAACCTGTCTCTCCAGAGTGCTAGGATTACAGTAGTGCACCACTTAAGTCTCTCCTATTTTAAGTTCATGGTGAGAATTCACTCAGTGACCAAAACTTACACACAGTTCACTGCAATGTTCACTGTTTCCTTAAACTCTTAATGAAGATCAGGGGGGCACATTGTTGATAATCTCCACCTTCCTACATACCCCAGAATAAACAAAGAGCAAAATGGCATTCGACAAAATTCCTACAGAGGACCTTTCCATTGTGTACACCTTGACAACAGAGACTATGTCAGGAGCTGAGTGAATTTTTTCTGCTCTACTGGGTAACTGAATTTTAAAAAGTAGCTTTCATATAGACTTATGATGAGTAACAGGGAAAGGGTAATTAAGCACATCTTCCTTATGAACAAAAACACACATGGCAAAACAGATAGATTGTACATAGATTTTTGTACATAGATTTCTCCTATGGACAAAAACAGTTTATCTTTCCAGATATCATGTTACTAATAAGCATTTCTGACACCAAGACTTGATCACATCATTTTATTAATCATTTGTTTTTAGGATTGGAAAATAAACTTGTATATGGCTACCTTGCAACTGTTTTTACCCCAACTTCTCAAAAAAACAATGTAGTTTTACCTGTTTACACCACAAGTAGTACAAGTATTTGTAAAAACAGGTAAGTAAATAAGGTAAGTTTAAAAGGCTCACAGACATAAATAACTAAAACTAAAGTGAAACTGCTGGCAAAATCAAAGCCATATTACAAATAGTAAACAGCAGCTCTGATAAAACAGGCTTATGGAAGATAATCAAGAAAATTACATAGGAGGGTTGGAGGGATGGCTCAGCCGATTAGGAGCACTGGCTATTCTTGCAGAGGACTCGGGTTTGGAGACCAGCACCCACCCACATGGTGGCTAACAACTATCTAACTCAAGTTCCAGGGGAATCTGACACCCTCTTTTGGCCTCCACAGGTACTGCATGTACTGGTGCACTTGCATGCAGGCAAAACATTCATACATACAAAATAAAAATAAAATATATTTTAAAAAAAATTATAGATCACAGCAGAAGAGAACAAAGGAAGCATTTAGAAAAATAATGGAATAGAAAACAATTATAAAACTGCTGCCTCTTAGGAAAAAAACATAAATTAAAACATACTAAAAGATATATAAGAAACGATTCCTGAATCAGCAGGTAGACATGGCTTACCATGTAACACGAAAATGCAATAGAGAAGCACACCGAGACTGAGATACATTCTGATGAAGTTACTGAACTTCAAGGAAAAGAAATTAATTTACCAATACCCAGGCAGAAGTAGGTCACCTACAAAGAGAAAAAAATCAGGCTGGCCCCAGACTCCTCCACAGTAACCCTAGATGGCAGAAGATAGGAGAGCAGTATCTGTTGGGTATTAAGAAAAGGAAAATGTAGCTCCAACTTCTGTAACTAGCAAAACATCATTTCACTTTGAAAACCAGTGTTCTCAAACCTAAGAATAGCAAGAATATAGCATTCCAATAACCATTTCTGGAAAATCTATTTGCAAAACAATAGATTTAATTATATTAAGGCTACAGGCTACATTAATAACCACAAAAACTACCAAATTCGACCAATTCTAAAAATACACCCTTTTCACAGTTTAGCATGTCTGAAAATCAGCATGCATACAACTGATGGTATCATGGTTTTGTTGACAGCATGTTAGCAATATATAAAATAATAAAGCCTATAACAATAGATGTCTTCAACAAAATAAAGTATAAATCTTCTAAGATGAGAGAAATTAGAGCAAATACAGAAAAAAAAAAACATGGAGTTTGAAAGAGAGAAAGAAAAGTAAGCAAAAAGATATGTAACAACAATGACCAATATTATAGAAGCAACCCCAAATACACAATGTGAATCATTAAAACCATCTCAAATTGAGTCCAAAAAAAAAAAAAAAAAAACACCAAAAACTAACCTTGATCCAACTATATGGAGTCTACATGAGACAAACCTAAAACAGAGACTCTGGGAAATTAAAAGTAAAAGGTTAGACAAAAGTATCAGGTAAATATAAACATTATTTTAAAACTCAATTTAAAATGAAATATTAAAGGAGTCAAAAGACAGGGTCACTTTTTGTAGTGATCAAAATTACAATATAGCCAGACATGGTAGCCCAGCCATCCAGAAGGTAGAGGTTGAAAGACAAAAGTTCAGTTCCTAGCACCCACATGTCAGCTTGTAACCATCAATGGCTGCAGTTCCAGGGGATCTGATGCCCTCTTCTGACCTCCTCTGGCACTGCATGACACAGGTGCACTTACATGCAGGCAAAACACTAATACACATAAAATAAAAGGCAAATCAATGAACTTTTTAAAGTTCAAATATGTAATGAATGCTAGGCATTTAACAGCAGTGGCCTGTGCCAAGAATCATGGAACTTTACTGCAGCACCTTTTTGCACTGAACATGCTCACCCCACAATATCAACAATACCTGAAACTCTGAAACAGGCTCAGATTTGAGATTACTGTTATGAATTGCAATGTGCTTTCACTATGCGAAGTTTTTTGTTCTTAAAACAGCACGGATTAATTATAGAAGAAAAATATTTTCCTATTGTCATTCCTCAGGATTGTTCAAATTGCTGGTTGAAACTGGGCATGGTAGCACACACCTTTAATCCCAGAACTACAGAGGTAGGCAGAGATCTCTGAGATCTGGGCCAGCCTGGTCTACATAGCAAGTTCTAGGCCAGATAAGGCTACAGGAAGACTCTGTCTCAAAAATCAAAACAAACCAAACAAAAAAAAACCCTTTGCTTGGGGGCTGGAGAAATGGCTCAGCAGTTAAAAGAGTACTTGCTGTTCTTGAAGAAGAACCAAAATTCAGATTCCAGCATCCACATGGCAGTTTATAACCAGCTGTGACTACAGATAAGGGGATTCTTCTGGCCTCATAGGCACATGGTAGCACATTATCTTTAATTCCAGCACTCAGGAAGCAGAGGCAAGCAGATTTCTGTGATTTTGAGGCCAGCCTGTTCTACAAATGCATTCCAGGCCAAGCAGTCAAAGAGGCAGGTGCTAGGGAGATGGCTCAGTGCTTAAAAGCACTAGTTGGTTCTGGCAGAAGACCCAGGTGAGTTCCAGCACCCACATGGCAGTTAACAACCATCTGTAACTCCAGTTCCAGGGGATGACAAACTCTTCTAGCCTTCACAGTCACTGTATACATATGGTACACTTACATACATGCAGGCAAAACACTCATATACATAAATAAAACAAAGCCAGGCATGGTGGCACATGTCTTTAATTCTAGCACTCAGGAGGTAGAGGCAGGTGGATATCTGTGAGTTCAAGGCCAGCCTGGTCTACATAGTCAGTTCCAGGCCAGCTAGGGCAACAGGGAGACCCTGTATCAAAAAGACAAAAATATAACACACACACACACATACATTGCAAGTTCTCCAACCTCTGCACACATATTGTGACACATGCACTCACCTAACACACTAGCAATAAATAAGTGTAATCTTTTTAAGTTTAATATATTTTTCCCCAGAAGCCCCCAAAATAACACAGGTAATTCCCATTGCTCTTGGTTGCCCTCCATAACTAGATGTTAAGACCCTACTGTTGAAGACACAACGCACTTTTTTTTTTTTTTGAAATGGTCTCACTATGAATCCCAGTCTGGCCTGGAACTCACAGAGATCTGCCTGACTCTACTTCTTTCTGGGGGAGTTAAAGGAGACAAGCTATGCTTTGAGGATGTTTCCTATTTCTCTTAATTCTAACCAGAACTACTTATGCCATGTACAGACACTACTCCTTCCATCTAACAAGAGCTTGCTGTTGTTACCTGAAAAATCCTCTGAAGATTTGGTCTCTGTTCATGAACATCGGTAACTTATTTTTTGTCTTTCTTATAGCACTTCCTTTGTTTTAATGCCTTTGCAGACTATCTCTTAACTCACTTAAAACATTGTTTTCAAATATTGAAGTTAACAAAAGAGGTATTTTGTTTATTAATTTTTTTAAAGATTCATTCTATTTACTCATGTGTATGTAGAGGGAGGGGTACCCAAAGAGGACAGAAAAGGGTATGAGGTCCCCTGGACCTGGAATTACAGGCAGTTGTGAGCAGCATGATGTAGGTGTTATAAATTGAACTCCAGATCTCTGAAAGAACAGCAAGTACTTGTAACTGATGAACCATCTCTCCAGTCCCCAAAGGAGAAATTAGGGAAAGTATACTTTATTAAAATAATCTCACACCAAAGGTACTTCAAACAGTTTTTCTTTTAAGGATTTTTAAAATTATATTTATGTGTGTATGTATGATTGTGCACATATCATTTTCCCAGACCAGAAGTTAGAGGACAATTTGTGGGAGTTGGTTCCTTCCTTCCACCACATGGGTTCCAGAGACAAAACTCAGGTCATAAGCCTTGGTGGCAAAGACCTTTAGTGGCTAAGCCATTTGCTGTCCCTCAAACAGTATTTCAATTATAATCAAATATTTTTAAGTTAATAGCCTTTGATTCAAACCCAATTCCTCTCTAACCTTTCCTTCTCTCATTTCCAACCTCTCTCAGGTCTAATAATGGTCCCTCAGAAGGTTTTTCAACCTGGATCTTCATACCAAATCTATCTGCCCTAGACCTGTCACTTTATACCCAATAACCCTGTAGAAACCTGTCTCTATCATTAAGATCTCCATGAATTTCTATCTCTCTAACAGACATGTCCTGGACTCATTCTAAACTGATACCAATATTCTTATTTTATTTTCTGGGTTTTTAAAAGATTTTTATTTTTTAAATTGTGTGTACACAAGTGCGTGCAAGTGCCTACAGAGTCCAGAAGACAGTGGGTATCAGATCCCCTGGAGCTGGTTTATAGGTGGTTGTAAGCCACCTGACTTGGGTGCTGAGAACCTAATTCTGAAAGAGGAGGTATGTGCTCTATCTGCTGAGCCATTTCTCCAGCCCCAAATTTTCTGTCTGTTCTTTTCTTCTTTCAGACTTATTTGTCTATTTTAATTCTTACATGTATGCAGACTGTATACATGTCTAGCTCCCACAGAGGTCAGAAGAGGGCCATAGATCGCCTGGAACTAAAGTTAAAGACAACTGTGAACTGCCACAAAGGTGTTAGGAACCTGGGTCTTCTGCAAGACTCTTAACCCCTGAGCCATCTATCGTTCCTGCCCTTTATGTATCTTGTTACAAAGTAGGAATATATATATATATGTTCAAAGTCTATCAGAATCTGGGTAGATTTCAAGTATCTCCTAGTTCTACCTCTCCTACTAAACTCAGGTGTTCTGCCCCAGCTTTACAATCAATCCTAAAACTATTAATACCGCTTAAATATTTATGATTTCTCTGCAACGTCTTTCCAATGCTTAAAAAGAATTCCACTTTTTAATTCTTATACGGTGTTACAATTTTACTAAAGGAACCTAAATGTCTTTAAGACCCTAACACACAAAATTTATGTTGTTTCATAACTCTTTATCTTTCTGAGATTGGCTTTAATATTCTGTGTGTGTGGCATTTGTGGTGGCCAGTGTCTTGGCAAAGAAAAGATAACGAAATTCCGGACTTATTTCCAAAGTATTACTCACAGGAGTGACTAAAATAAGCTAGTCATTTAAAATTACACTGTAACTTTACAAGTAACTATTATACAATTTTAAAAACTGATCTTTTACAGCTATCTCTACAAGTGGTAACTGTAGTGATAGAAGTAATCACTAAGTAATTAACACTTATTAAACATTTAGGTTTCAAAATAATGGCTTTACAAATACTGACTAATGGAGAGGAAAGATGAATGCTTGTTGCTCTTCAGAGGACCTGAATTGAATTCCCAGTATCCACATCAGACAATTCACAATTGCTTGTAACAGGGGATCTGTCAGTCTCTTTTGACTTCCATGAGCACCAGACACACATGTGGTATACATAAAGACAAGCAGGCACACACATACATATAACATACATAAAAATAAAACAATAAGTATATAAATATTTCCTTTAAAAGTCATTTTTATTTAAAAGCCAGGAATAGGGGCTAGAGAGATGGCTCAACAGTTAAGAGGAATGGTTGTTCTTGTAGAAGACCTGGGTTCAAATCCCAGGACCCACATGGTAGCTAACAACCATCTGTAACTCCAGTTCCAGAGGATCCAACACTTTCTTCTGTTCTCCTCAGGAACAGCACGACATGGGGGCACTTCATATATGTAGGCATAACACTTATATACATAAAATAAAAATAAATAAAGCCAGGCATGGTGGTACACCCCTTTAATCTCAGCACTTCAGAAACAGAGACAGGTCTCTAAAGTGAGTTCCAGGACTACATAGTGAGGCCCAGTTTCAAAAAAAAAAAAAAAAAAACAATACTGGCCCACACCTTTAGTCCCAGCACTTGGGAGACAGAGGCAGATAGATCTCTGTTGAGTTCAAAGCCAACCTGGTCTACACAGTGAGTTTCAGGCCAGTTGGGGCTACAGAAAGACCTTGTCTTAAAAAGACCCTTCTCCCTCGAAAAAAGAAAAAATACTAATACTCATGAGGAAGTCTACAGAAGTAAGTCTTAAACTTTTCTTTCCCTAAACTTTTCCTACATTTTACAGATATATCCTTTCTGAATCTCTTGCCCATATACTAACTACTCTATCAATGCTCAGGTTACTCTGAACTGTCCATGCTCTTGGCTAGATAAAGCTTCTAAAATAGGCAGTAATTAAGATCCCATCTTTTTTCTCAAAAATACTGTTTTAGAAACTCCTATTCCCTGGCCCCCAACTCCTGAAGAAGAGGCAGGCAAAGCAGATCCCAGTGAGGTTGACACTAGCCTAAAATGATCTACATAGGGAAATCTAGGCCAGGTGGGACTAACAGAGCAATAAATAAATAAATATCCCATCGATAATGAATATACTATGTTGTTAATTCTATAACTTATGCCAAAATAAAAATGAAGCATTATAATCATAGGTGTTTATTTCCCCTTTTAAAGAAATTTTTATTTTATGTGTATGAGTATATTGCCTGCATGTATGTAAGTGCACCATGTGTCATGCATGGCCCACAGAGGTCAGATGGGGGTGCTGGATTCCTGAAACTGGAGTTTCAGATAGTTGTTAGCCATCAAACCCAAGTCCTGAAATCCAACCTAGGTCCTCTGGAAGAACAGCCAGTGCTCTTAATCATGGAGCCATCTCTCTAGCTCTATTTTATGCCCATTAAGGTACAATTTAAAGAGTTGTTTTCCAGCTAGAGAGATGCTGGTTCAGCAGTTAATAGCACTTGTTTTTCCAAAGGATAGGAGCTCAATTCCCAGCATATTTCCTATCTCTACTTTCCTCCCATTCCCTCAAGTTCAGACCAATGAAGCTTTGGTCCACTACAGTTAAACTAACTTCTCAAAGTAACATTCATCTCTAGTGGCAACTTCATCCCTGCCTTACATGACCTCTGTATGACTCAGCTGATCTCCTTCCCTCTGTGAAACTTCCTTTGCTTGGCTTACAGGCAAACCAAATTTGGTTTGACTTTTTCTCACCGACTTCTCCATCCTCTTTCACTAGCTTCTGATAATGCATTACGACTTAAGATGTTTATCTTCTTTTTTAGTATCTACTTACTCCCTTACTGATCCTATCCAGCCTCATAATTTATACACAATGTATATGTTAGCAATGTCCTGGTTTATGTCTCTAAGCCAAACTTGCATTTTACTAAATCCAGAGCAATTATGAATTTTCTCCTATTTGACTCTAGTAGGCAATTCAAACTTGGCAAATTAAAAAACAAGTCTCTGGTAATACCTCTCCTTGTTCTATAATCTTTCCCATTTTAGATGACAATTCTATCCTTTCACTTGCTCAAGTAAAATATCTTAAAATCATTCTTGCCACAGTCTCCACCTTCCTCTCTGCTCCATCCCCTCCAACAAATCTGGAAAACTAAATTAAGAAAACATATCCAGGAGGCTTGAAAGATGATACAGCAGTTAAGAGCATTGGCTGCTCTTAACAGAGGATCTGGGTTCAATTCCCAGCACCCACTTGATGGCTAACAACCATCTATAACTTCAGTTCCAGGTACTCTTCTGACCTCTGTGTGCACTGCATGACAATGGTGCAGTTACATACACGTAGGCAACACACTCGTACACGTAAAATAAAAATAAACAAAATTATGTTTATATAAAAGACAAAAATACATCCAAAGCTGGGCATGGTGGCACACATCTTTAATTCAAGCAAGGGAGGCAGAGGCAGGTGGATCTCTTTGAGATCAACGTCAGTCCGGCCTATGCGGTTCCAAGCCAGTCAATCCAAGCCAGTCAAGGGTACAAAGAGAGATCCTGTCTCACACACACACAAAATTATATCTATCTATCTAGAAAACAAACATTAGAACTCTATAGATAGATGGATGGATGGATAGATAGATCAGAAAATTCAATTTATTTCTTAGATAGATAGATAGATAGATAGATAGATAGATAGATAGATAGATCAGAAAATTCATTTATTTCTTACCTGACTTGCTGTTCAAGTCTCTTGACTGACAGATCTTTTCCCATTTCTGTCATTGCCCTTCTAACAGTCTATATACTCAACAGTTTGTCAAAAGGAAATCTGTGAAAATGTCAACTCAAAGGAAAAGCTAACTTTCTTACCCACTAATGCCACCTAACTCTTCCTTTCATACTCATCTACCAAGGCAGGCCAGGTCCCTCCAATCACTTCATGGCTTATGTACTTATTACTATCTCTAGTTGGAAAGCTGACTTTATTTTTTATGTAGGACACTTAGCACTAACAAGTTAAAAAAATTTTTAAACAATTGTCTAGTTTATTATCTCTCTTGTGCTAGCAAGACTCATGTGTTATTCTTTAAAGCATACCTATTCTTAAAGTATGCGCTCAAATATTTGTTAAATTTGGGATTAATGTAAAGGTTGAAGTTTACATGTCAGTACTTTAAATTGAAAGTGCTAGTAGGTACAAGTTTTACACAAGCCTATGACTTGATATAAAAACTTTATTAACAAGCTCAAACCATCTTGGCTTAGATATTAGAGTGGGTGATTTCATTATACTTTTCAAACCATTTTTTGTGGGTGCCCCTCCCCCACTGGTAAATGTTTCTTTTTCACTGCAACAAATAACTACTCTAGAGACTAAAGCCCTGGGGCTATCTCTGGGGACAAAAAAGCAATGATTAGCCAAAGGGAAAAAACTTAGGAACACAAACATTAGCACTCCAATAGGTTTCTAAAACAGTACTAAGTCTTTCATTTATTGAAGACAGGACCAATGTAATACTCAGTAATAAAACAGGTTAGCTAATACGACGAGTTAATAAGGAATAAACAGTACAATAAGAAAATAAGAGAGAAATTCATTAGACTTTAAAAAATTGTTCTATTTTACATATAAAAGTCTTCTGCCTGCATGTATGTATGTACATTTAGCCTGTGTACAATGCCCACAAAGACTGCCATGTAGATACTAGGAACTGAACCCAGGTCTTCTACTAGATCAGCAATCCCTTTTAATCACCTGACAACCTAAGTTTGATTCCTTGGATTCCACTAGGAGGAGAACTGACTCCCACAAGTTGTCTTCTGACCACACCTGTGCAGTGGCATGCATACACCCATATAAAAATTAATATGCACACAAATACAATTTTTAAATTTAATTAAAAAAATCTCTAAGCCATGTCCATAAATACATACATAAATAAACAGAAATGGGGAGTAGATTAGCTAACTACAGAGGACTATGACTAACTCTAAATACAAATCTTCCCCCACCCAATATTAAGCCAAATTCATCTTCAATTTTTATCTGTGTAACCATGTCTCTTACGTTCAAGTAAAAAACTACCTAAACTCCCATGCAAATTTAAAAAGTAAATCCTAGATGTCATGATTTACCTGTAAATATTACCATAAATGCTAATACTTAGCCATGATATAATTATAACCTAAGACAAATGGGCTCCTAGTACTAGATAGAGGGTCCAATTTCCCCAAGACTATTGGAAATTGGATAGAATTAGGAGGGATCCAGATATTGTACTTCAGTTTAACTTTATAGGTCTTCTTTATGCTCTTTTCTTATCCATTTATTCACTGAAAAAAAAAAACAAAAAACAAAACACAAACAAGCATCAAACAGAGTTGCCTGCCTTCCAAATTTCATTAGCTATATCATTCAATGGTGTGTTTGATCATGTTATTCTACACTCAGTAAAATAATTCCTTCCTATCAGAAGGGGATATATTACAAAACCCCCGGTGGGTATCTGAATCTGCCAAGTACATAACCATATATATATGTTTTTCTTATATGTACTTATATTAAAACTGAATTTATACATCAGGCACAGTAAGAGATGAACTTGAAATAACAGGACATGAATATATAGGTCAAATGGTTTCTGGAAGGGCACGCTATCATCAAAATAAACTTTGCCTTCATGTTTCATACCCTAAATAAATGTCTTTCCTATCTTAACCCATCTTAAGGAATCATGCAAGTGGACATAATTTTTGCATTGTGAGGTACAAAAATGCCATGAATCTCTTTACATGAAACTTCTTTATAATGTCACAAAGCCAAGATTCATTTGTTCTTACCATACACATTAGCAACCTCAAGATATGATTTTCCTTTCCTTATCAGGTCAATAGCTTTCACCTTTTGGCCTCAAGTAAGTACTCTGCACCTTTTCTTTGGCATATCCGAATTGCCAGCATTACTATTATTGTAGTTTGGGTCATTAGTGAGTAAAGTAAGGGTTACTGGAAAACAAGGATGGAAGGAATGGAAGGAAGTGACTGACAAGCTACAGCATGAATACAACTAACAAAGGGATGTTTTGTGTCATGGGTAAAATGGAGCAAGTCAACATCAGAGTTCATCACACTACTTAGATGGCAAAAATTTAAAATTCATAAATTGTTTAATCTGGAATTTTCTATGAACTTCTTCACATTGAGGTTCATTTCAGGTAAATACAATGTTCAAAAGCAAAACTGAGGCTGGAGAGATGGCTTAATGGTGAAGAGCACTGGCTCTATTATGCAGAGGACCAGAATTCAGCTCTCAGCACCCACACGGTGGCTAACAACCATCTGTAACTCCAGTTCCAGCGGATCCAATGCCCTCTGGCCTCTACTGCATACACGTGATGCACGTACACACATGCAAGCAAAACACATTAAAAAAAATAACTAAAAATATCAAAAGTAAAACTGCAGATAAGGAAGGAACTATTGAACTTGGTTATTCACGAAAGCTTGGAGGGGGGTGGTGTTTTCCAGCTGTGATGATGCAATGGCTCTCAAAGTGATCACAGCACAAACATGAGGGCCTTAGTTCACAACTCAGCATCCAATATAAAACCCAGGCTTGGCAGTTCACCCCGTAATCCCAGCATTAGACAGAGACAGAGAGATCCCTGTGGCTTACTGGCCAGTTCTTTAACCAACCAGTAAGCTCCAGTTTCAAAAAGATAAAGTGAGGGGCTGAAGAGATGGCTTAGTATTGAGAGCACTGGCTGTTCTTGCAGAATATGCAGGCGCGAATCCTAGCACTCATGTGGCAGCTAACAACAGTCTCTAACTTCAGTTTCAGGGGATCCGGCACCTTTTTCTGGCCTCTGTGAACACTGTATGACACAGGTGCATTTACACATATGCAGGCATCACTCATACACATAAAATTTTTTAAACTTTTAGAAAGTGAGCAGGGAATGGTACAATATACCTTTAATGCCAGCACTTGTGAGGCAGAGGCAGCCTGGTCTAGATAGTGAGTTTCGGCCTGCTAGTGCTACATGGTAAGACCCTGCTTTTTAAAAAGAAAAGAAAAACCCAAAGTAGAATAGCAGAAAGACACCTGACATTGACTTCTGCCCCCCTCACGCACACCTGTACACACACACCAGCATGTATAGAACACAAACATGAACACAAACACCTGATTCATGCCCTCAGATAACTATAGTCTACTTTTTGATGTTTCTGTATTTTTGTCTTATGTGTATGAATTTTTGCCTGCATGTATATATATATGTTAAGTGAAACCATGTGCATGCAATACTAGCAGAGGCCAGAAGAGGGTATCAGATTCCCTGAACCTGAAGTTTGGCATGGTTGTTGGCCATTGGGAACCAAACCCAAGTTTAACCACTAAGTCATGTCTGCAGCCCACAACTGTATTATGAAATAACTCCCTAAGGTGACCACAAGGACGTTGTGCTGTTGTTACTGACTTTAGCACTATGAAGTTATGAATTGTAAAATTCAACTGCTGAAAAGGCAATACCCTTTTTCATCTCTCTATATTGTCTCAGTGTTCCATTTGTCCAGTGTCAATCCTTCCAATCTGCCAGTTCAGTGGTCATAATCATTTTCTTGCTTTTGTTATGACAAGATGTTCTGAATATTTCTAGTCCCAAACTTAGTTATTTCTCCAAGGAATACTGGTTCTTTAGTGGGAAATAGTAATAAATATACTGACATACTCTATGGCCCATTCTCCTGATATTGTTTCTTATTTTTATTTCTTCTCATTATTAAGTCAGTATGAAACATCCAGCTAACTAATAACATTTCATATAACTATCTACCCCAGTCTTCTATACATACCACAGATAAAAGGGGAGAGGAAAACATTGGCAAAACTCAGAAGGAATATACAATTTAAGGTTGAACACATCTTTCAAAAAACAGACTACAAACATGCACAAAAACCAGAACTGTGAAGATTAAAATGACTCTAAGTTAAGGTATACAAAAGTACTGTATAATTATTTTAATACCCTCAGAAACATCACAAAATTTAAACTCAAACATGCTTTATTTATAATTTAATGTGACAAGAAATAAGGACCAAACTTCAACTTGCAAAGATAATCATCAGAAAAATTTCAAATCAGTTTACAAATTATTCATTATTAAAGTTTGATGTGGGGGCTATAGAGATGGCTCATCAGTTAAGAGCACTTGCTGTCCTACCAGAACCCACAGCTCCAGGGAATCTGACTCCCTTTTCTGATCTCCATGAGCACTCAAACCCATGTGGCATACTATACACATGAATAAATATAAATCTTTTTGAAAGATAAAGTCTCTTTATAAGTCAGACACCCAGAGACAAGAGAATGCCAACACCAAATACAAGAAGTGCTGGGCATGATGCTCATGCCTTTAATCCCGGCAGGGAGGCTGATCTCTTGTTGGTCTACATAGAGTTCCCAGGCCAGCCTTGACTACATAGTGAGACCCTGTCTCAAAAGAAAAAGAGAAGAAAAATAAAGAAAGGAAGGGAAAGGAGAAATACAAGAAAGGTCTGAACTCATGAGTATTAAGTGCTCATTCTTTTGGGGGCTGAAGGTTATCATTAGGCTTCTGTATTATTTAGTAAAGAAAGACTTTTGAAATAAAAACAAATAGCCAGGGGCTAGAGAGAGCTCAGTGGTTAAGAGCAATGGCTGCTCTTACAGAGGACCCAGGTTCAATTGCCAGCACCATATGGTCTAACAACCATGGGACTCCAGATCCAGGCACTCTGACGTCCTCTTCTGACCTCCTCCTTAAGTTTTTTTTGAGACAGGGTCTTTGTAGCCCCTGCTGGCCTGGAGCTCCCTAAATAGAACCTGGCTGGCCTCAAACTCACAGAGATCTGCCTGCTCCTGCCTCTCAAGTGTTGGGATTAACGGCGTGTGGGGGCATACCGAGTTTAAAAAAAAGAATGATCTTTTTAATATAGGCCATGTCAGATTCTAATGAGCTAAGTTTAAGTATTATTCAATTTGGATTTTAATTCTATTCTGTCATTTTATAATGAAGATGAAGATATACTGAATTTTTTAAGACTTTTCACAGTAACAGCTTTTTCCAATAACATAAATAGTTCCTATACTACTCCCATGGATCCCTGAGTTAAAAAATTGAATATGCAGGGCTGAGGGAGTAGGTCAGTGACAGAGCACCTGCCTAGCAAGGACAAGGAAAGGCCCAAATGACTAGCACTACATAAATACGAAAAAATAAAAATAAAAATTCATGACTAATAATTACTTGTCAGGCCAACAGCCAACAACTGAATTTATTATTGAAGTTTCTTCAATCAGCAGCAGCAGGTACCTGGATTGCAGTATTATTGAAAAAACAAATGTTTACTGACTTACTAATACTTGTTTACTTTTCTAATAGTCACCTATTATACAACTCTCATCTTACAAGAAAATATTTCTTGTTGATCCCCAGGCACGAAATATGATCCACAAGTAAAAATAGAACAGATTCCAGGGACTCAATTTGAGAAGGCAGAGGAAGAACATAACAAGTCTTACTTCAGAAAACAATCTATGGTTCTCTTCAAAACCATAAAATGGATAATGATACTTCACATACTTTGGATAAAAAGCCTTGGATAATGTAAGAGTATACTTTATGAACAAGTTTTACTTAAGAATTTACTAAAAGTATTCTAATATCTGTTACTAATATTTTAACAATATGGTATTCAGAACTGCTAATCAACAATTTTTTTTATTACATTCATGTTTGTGTGTGCTTGGGCATGCATGGCATGCCACAGTTAGAGGACAACTTGCAGGAGGAGTAAGTTCTCTTCACCATTTCAGTCTTGGGAATCAAACTCCAGTTGTCTTTACAAGTGTGTTAACCTGCTGAGCCATCTCTAAAGCCCAACACAACTCATTTATGTCTAACTTTAAAAATACTAATCTGATTTACTAACATTAATCTGAAAACCAGTTTTAACTCTCACTTTTCTACCTTCAAAAAGGATTTACCTAAACAACATGGCGGGGGGGGGGGGTTCTTTTCGAGATAGGGTCTCCCCATAGCCCCAGCTGGCTTGGAACTTGCTGTGTAGACCAGGCTGGACCTGAACTCAGAGAGATTCACCTGCCTCTGCCTCCTGAGTGCTGGGATTAAAGCTGTGTACTGCTATGCCCAGCCCATTATACAACATTTTTATACTAACTGAATAAACACCAATATTAATGTTAGTCAATATAAACAATGAATCAAAACTGAAATAATCCTAAATATGTGGTTTAGACAGCCAACATGCACAGGTTCTGTGGTTCATCATAGTAGGTGATTGATTAACTGCAGTTAGTTCCATATATACAGCATACAGCTTTACAAAGAATCAAAGTGGGTGAAACAGTGAGGAGAAATAAAGATAATAATTAAGAAGGAAAATAAAGCTGAGGAAATTCAAGTATTGAAAAGACTGCTTAGGTTTTCCAATATAATCAGGGCCTGCAAAGATGGCTCTATGGCTGAGAGTACTGGCTGCTCTTGCAGAGGAACCAGGTTCAATTCCCAACATGGTGGCTATAACTCCACTGGAGTCTGTAACCCCTGTCCTAGGGGATCTGAGACTTGGTATTACAGACATGGTGTATTTACACACGTGCAGGCAATATACTAATACACATAAAGATAATAAATAAAAGTAAATATTTGCCACCCATCCAGGTGTTCCTTTCCTAATAGCCCATACAGAGATACTTAAAATCTGTAACTCGCCTAGCACATATTTATTTAGAGCCTACTACATGTCATATTCTGGGGTAATATAATGTAATAATAGTGCTGCTATCAAATTATTCTGGTATCTACCCTTCAGACAAACAGCTTAAGTTATCTTTCTTGGTCCCATCATGGTTGGGAGACAATACATGGTTAGATGTGGCCAGTGATTTTAAGTCCAAAGAGAACATTTAAACTATTGATGCCAGAGCCTTCAGAAGGCATTGGCAACATCTGAGACCTCGGTGATCAGACAGGGTTGCCAATCTGAGCCAATGAGAATAAGCTACTGGTTCTTAAGCCATTATAAGGTTTTATGGTTGAGATTTTTTAGCCTCACAAAAAACTAATCTATTCTAATACAAAACATGATCAGAGGAGATGGGACTCACCAGAACCCACCCTTCCCTGAGCATTTAGAGTTAACAGCTGTTACTAGGGGGAGGAGCTCATGACACTCATCCTTCCCTGAGAATCTAACTGTAGACAGTTAATGGTTACTGAGGGAAGGAGAGATATTTTCTTTGTGGTGTAGCACTGGTAAGTTGCCCATGCTCCTCTAAGTAATCCTAATTAAATCAACTAGTTCCCCCCAAACAAGAAAAAGAATCAATACAAAGCTTTTTATCATAAATTTCTAGACTATTTATCACCATGCTAAGGTATCCCTAACCTCATGTTGGCAAAATTTTTCAAGACAAGAACATCATTCTATTAAATTTTAGCTGTCTACCCTTCAAGCCTATGGAAAACTTTCTTTCTAAATCTTGATCAACTAACTTAGTGGTTGTTGGTACAAACTTAATATATATAGCAAGGTCTTCAAGTGATTTCAAGTAACTATTCTGCAATTAAATCAACCCAAGCTCAGGAACCTGATAAAACACAATACAATCTTTACCTGTTAGCATAACCTGATCAAATACAAACACCACTTTGGTTATAACTTCAACTATGTAAGTATCCATCCATATGGCTATTCCAGATGGCTATTCTGAATCATTCTGTCAACTTCACAACACATGTATAAACCTTTCCTGTGATCATATAAGCTATGCTGTGTACATGATCAAATGCTACCAAGAATAAAAACATGGTTTAAAGGAGTAAAAGGTGAAAAGAAATTAAGAAATGGGCTAAATCAGGAGTGGAGGCTCATGTCAGTAATCCCAGCACTGGAGAAACTAAGGCAAGACCAGCCTAGGCTACATAGCCAGTTCCAGGGCAGCCTTAGCTACAGAGTTAAGATGAGGAAGGAAGGAAAAAAACGGAGAAGGAGAGAGGGCAGGAAAGTAGAGGGGGAAAAAAAGATACTATAGTAGGTTGATAGGCTGACTAGTAAATATCAAAGGGGTAAGACAAACACTTAGGCAAAAAACAGATCCAAAGTGCTGGAGAGATGGCTCAGCAGTTAAGAACAGTGGCTGTTTTTCCATAGGACCCAGTACCCATATGGTAGATAACAACTTTTCTTAACTCCAGATCCAGGGGACCTGACACCCTGTTCTGGTCTCCACAGTTCTGCATGAACACAGGTACATTTATATACATGTAGGCAAAACATTCAAACACATAAATTAAAAATAAATCAATCAGAAGAAATTTTTAGGGCCAGGCATGGTGCCACATGCCTTTAATTCCAGCACTCAGGAGGCAGGCAGATCTGTGAGTTCAAGGCCATCTCAGTCTACACAGTGAGTTCCAGGTCAGGAAGACCCTGTCTCAAAAAGACCAAAACTTAAAAAAAAAAAAAAGAAAGAAAATTAAAAACAACAACAACAACAAAAACAGACCCAAGGGGCTAGAGAGGTTGCTCAGCAGTTAAGAGCAATGGTTGTTATTGCAGAAGACCTGGATTCAAATTCCAACACCTACATGGTGGCTAACACCCACCAGTTGAAGGGGATCCAAAGCTCTCTTCTGTCCTCTGCAGATACTGCATGACCTGGGTGCACTTACATACGTGCAAGCATAACACCCATATGCATAAAATTAATTAGTTAACTAATTAATTTTTATAAGAATAGACCCAAGTACAAAATGATTAAGTGCCTTAGGAATAAAGAGAATACTAAGTAGAGTCAAATGTAGAGGCACACAGCTTTATTCCTCAACAGGCAGAAACAAACATATCTCACTTTTAGCATTGTTATTCTCGGAATTAAATTATTTGTAAAAATATGCACCCAAGGACTGAAACTCAGAATTAAATGCCAGGTTCAATGTTACTGATTTAAACTACTCTTACATAATATAATCACATTATCTTCAAAATAATGTCATCTTTGCATTCCTACAGAGAAAATAGGAATTTTATCCTAGCTCATTTAAAAATGCTATTAAAATCATCAACAAACTATTATAAAAGGAAACCAGAAAGAATACTATCACTTTTTACTCCGATATTATTTATTCTTGACCCACTAAGGAATGGTCTCCAAGAGACCCCTAGAATGATTCACATAATGAGTGAAAGTATACCGGTTGGAGACAAGTTGGAGAAAAAGAAGGAAATATACCAGTCAAGATTTAGAGCAAAAACCAGAAATACTTTAAGTGTTTTACAAGGAACTGGATACTTCCAAAACTGGAAAGGCAAATTTTTAAAAATGAGTTAGAAGGTTGGCAAGATGAGATGGCTCAGGTAAAAGCATTTGCCATCAAGACTGATCACCTTAGTTTGATCCCCAGGATTCATGGGGTGGAAGGAGAGAACTGACTCCCTCAAGCTGCCTTCTGATTTCCACAAGCACACGATGGCACATATGTGGTCACGCAATACAAACTAAATAGGCAAATAAATTAAAAACAAAATTTTTAATGAGTCAGAGAGACTCTCTCAGTACAACCTGAAGAAATAGAAAACCACCCCATTAGCAGCCCTGGAGCTAAACACTCAGGAACAGAAGCCAGCAACCATGATCCAGACTCAAAGAAGAAATGAAGACTCAATCACAGGGTTGGAGATGGTTTAGAATAGAAGTTAAGAGCACTTGTTGCTCTTGCAGAGAATCTGGGCTTGATACTCAGTACCTATATGGTTGCTGACAACTACCTGTTCCAAGGGATTCAACACCTTCAGGTCTCTGCAGGCAACAGGCAAACAAGGCATAAGGTCACAACATTAAAATGTGGGCCTGCAAGATGGGCTAAAGGCACTTTCTGCCAAGTCTGACCACCGAAGTTCAATCTCTGGAACCCACAGGTAGAAGCAATCCAATCCCAGAAAGCTGTCCTGTGGCCACCACACACACATGTACACACACTCAAATAAAATTAATAAAATAAATAAATAGCCTTTGGAGAGGGGTGTGTGTAATGAGATGGCTCAGTGGGTGAAGGCAGCTGGCAATTAACTGGTTGAAAGAGAGAACTGACTGTTCTAAATTGTCCCTGACCTTGGCATACATCCAAGCCCCCACAAACACAACCCCCTCACCACACACAAAAAATAAAATGTAATTAAAAAAAAAGAAGGCTGGAGAATGACTCAGTGGTTAAGAGCACTTACTGCTCTTCCTGAGGGACCCAAGTTCAGTTCCTAGTACCCACCTTGTGGCTCTCAGCTGTCTGTAACTCCAACGCCCTCTGCTGGCCTCTGCAGGCAGTGCATGTATATGATGTACTTACATACATGCAGACAAAACATTCAAATACATAAAATTTTTTTAAAGGTGGGGATGGTGGCATATACCTTTATTTCCAGAACTCAGCAGGTAGAGGTAGATATCTCTGTGGGTTCAAGGATAGCTCTACATAGCAAGCTCCAGGCTAGATAGGGTTACAAAATGAGACTGTCTCAAAAAAAAAAAAAAAAGCCTGAGTTCTTAGAAATCAGGGCCAGCAAGACAGTTCAGTGGGTAAAACAACTTGCCACACAAGCCTTAACAACTTGAGTTCAACCCATGGAATCCATGGTAGAATAAGGGAACCAATACACACAGGCATACAGGAATGCAGGAAGACAGGTACACAAGCACACAGGTGGGCAGGGCACACACATACACTCACCAAATAGACAATAATAAATAAAATTTAAAAATTTTAATGGAATTAGAAATGAAGTCTAGAAGATTGCCCAGTAAGAGCACCTGCTGTGCAAGCATGAAGACCTGAGTTTGAATCTCTAAAACTCACATAAGAGCTAGGTACGGTCACTTATGCCTATACCCTACATGGCAGGGGCAGAGACAGGCAGATTCTGTCTCTGGGAGTTCACTGCCCTGTCAGCCTAGTTGAAAGAGCAAGCTTCAGATTCAGTTACAGACTCTGTCTTAAGGGCTTATTTAATAAATAAAGCAGACAGTAACAGAGTTAAACGCCTGATGTTCTCTGGCCTCTCTCTGCCCATTCACAGATCCAGCTATCCACATATATATGTGTACATACTCCATACTCTCAAAAAAAAAAAGGGAAAGAAAAGAAACTAGAAATGATTGCCAAAATGCAATATGAAATAGGCAATCTAAATAAAATAGATATAGGTGAAGACTGAGTTACTAATTTGAAAATAAGATGAAGTCTATACACAATATAATGACAAAAGACAGAAAAGAGTAATATGAATAAAAAGAGTAAGAGATTTAAAAATTTAAGCACACAGAGCATTCAAGCACACGGATGTAATCCTAGCAGTTGGAACTTAGGAGACTCTGGATGGAGTTCAAGGTCAGCCTGAGTTACAGGAGACTATCTCAAAAACAACAACAACAACAACAAAAATCAAACATCTGATTAACAGAAGACAATGTAAGAGACCGTAAAGAAGGTCCATCACCCCCAAAAAAATTTCAAATTGATACACACATAAAGACATTTTTCTAACTGAAGACAGACCTATACCCATCCAAAGATCCCACTGAGAATTTGAAATGATGAATGAAAAGATTACACTTGGCATACACAAGTAAACTACTGTACACAGAAAATCAGCACAAATTTTAATAATAAGCCAGGCATGGTAGGCCACTGGGGGATAGAGGCTGGGAGATCTCTGTTGAATTCAAGGCCAAAGACCCCAAAATTAACATTAATCAACACAGGAATAAAAATTTGCAAAAACCATTTTCCACCCACTGTCTTCTCATACAGAATTGGAGGCAGGGAGAGCTGACGATGTAGCCGATGGTATAATACTTGCTTAGCGTGCATGAGTCCTAAGTTAGATTCTCCGTACAGCATAAAAGAAGTATAGTAACACATACCAGTAATTCTAGCACTTAAGAAGTAGAAGCAGGAGGAAGAGGAGGAGAGGAGATGAAGGAATACACGGAATGAAAACTGACAAATGAATAACGGTCCTGGTTAAGTATCTCGCACCTGAAATATTTAGGAACAGAGTGTTTCAGGTCTCAGAATTTTTCTAATTTGATGACATCTGCACTGATAAACTAAACTGGTTCTATATATTTTGGGTTCCATACCGGAAATACTTAACTTATAAATTACAATATAACCTCACTGAAAGGGATGAGGAAAATAGACTGACCTAAGTAACTTTGATTAATGGCATTTGATTGTGAACTCAAAAGATAAAAATAAAAATAATTATATATAAACAGGGTACCACAGTAGTATATTTGCTTCCCACAAGGTTATGAGTTAACAATTCTGAAACTGCTTTAATTTAAATATAGTGAGTAGTGATAGCTGGGTATATCACTCTCAAAGAATGGTTATAGATAAATGAGAAGGGCAGAGAAAGAACACTCTGGTACTTGAGTAGAGTCAGATACACTGATAGAAACTAAAGTTTCACTTTATGTGTAGGTGAATAGAAACAGAACCCATGCACAATGTATCCACATATGGTGGCATAAACACATACTCCTTCTTTCTTATAAAGCAATAATATTCCAAAAGAAATTAGTAATCTCTCATACTCCTTGGACAAACTGACTCTAGGGCCAGGACAGGAAAAATACAAGCTGGGTCTCGCATATCCTGTGAGAAACTAAGGAAGTGCTAAGAGAAAGACAAACAAAAGAACAGGCAAAGAGACAACAATTTAAAAAATAAATCAAACATTTTATATTTGACTAGGTCATAATTGGCCATAAATTATTCTAGTTGTTTTAGGTGAAGGTTTTGATTTATTCAGCTGAGAATTTAAATTTTTAAATAGACTTTGAATAAAGTAGATGGCACTGCACAGTATGAGTGGGACTCACACAATCAGTTTAAGGTTGGCCCTCCCAACTTAAGAGGAAAGACTACCTGCAGAGACTGCCTCCAGACCAGATCATCAACAGAAACTCTTTCCTGGGTAATCAGCCAGCCAGAATACACAGCAGATTTTGTGCTTACCAAGCCTTCACAATTATGTGAGCCAACTCAACTCCCTAGAAAAGTCTGAATATAGATTTTACCCCAAAGTATAAAACAGAATATACAAATCCATAGTGTATAAATAAGTAAATGACAGTGTAAAAAACAGAAATCTTCCTTATAGAAGAATTCCAACTATAAGCAGATATATTCTTCTTCCCAGAGGTGGAGTTTCATCTTCCCTTTCCATTACATGAGTATGGAGTAGAGAAAGTAAGATGGGCACAATGGTGAACACCTGTAGTCTCAGCATTTGGGTGGCTGAGGCAGGAGGATCACAAGTTTGAAGCCAACATGGAATACATAGTAAGTTCTAGCTGAGGCTAGGGTACACAGCCAGACTTGAAAATTATTATTATTATTTCAAAAATCAAAGAGGACGAACAATAAGCGAGTGGTTAAAGATGCTTGCCACCAAGCCTCAAGACCTGAGTTTTAATCTCCCAGGATCCACATAATGGACAGAACTGACTCATGCAAGTTACCTCTGACTTCCATATGCACACAAAGGCACATGGGTGCTGCCCCCCCACATTCACACAATAAAAATTAAAAATGTATATATTTTAAATCTGTCAATGTTAGATCTCCATCTTGTTATGCCTAATTCTAATTACTATTTTCTCCACAAAGATAAATGCAAAGATTTTTTTTTAAAAGAATGCTCACAGGGGAATTAAAATCTTCATTCTGCTATATCTAAATGTAGTCTTTTCTATATGAAGCATTCCTAGATTAATCACTCCTTCCATACATGTTACTTTTTGACAAAATATATGTGCACTTGGCATACTACTCTACAACTTGGTTTACACAGTTCTACTAAATGTAGCAGTTCAAGATAGAGATACCAAATCAATCACCTTTGCAGTCCTCTTGCATCTCAATACAATTTAATCAAGGGTTCAATAAATGAACTTACTTTATTATTTTTATGTGTATGTGTATTGTCTATATGTAAGTAAGTGTACCCATGTCATGGAATGTCTATGGACATCATAAGAGGGCGTCAAATCCCATAGAACTAGAGTTACAGATGATTGGTAACTGATATATGGGTGCTGGGAATCGAACTGGGGTTCTTTGTAAGAGTAGCTAGCGTTCTTAACCTATGAGCCATCTCTCTAGTCCCCATAAATGAATTTTTATACTGACACTGTCCTCTCTCATTCACTAACTGACAACATAAGGACTGCTAATTAAAATTTGTATCTCAGGGCTAGAGAAGTGGCTCAACAGTTAGAAACTCATATTGCTCTTGTAGAGGACCCAAGCTGGGTTCCCAGCACCTGTTATCTGCCCTTAACTCAAACTCTAGGGGATCCAATTTATCTACCTACACAGATACCTGCATCATGTGTATATACCCACACAGAGATATGCCCACATAGACATAATGAACAAAAAAAATAAGTCTTCAAAAAATTTCTCCCTCAAAGTATAGATTTCTCTATTTCAACTCCCACTTCCTTGAGAAAGCTAATATGGCAACTATGCTGTAATTGTAATTATGAATAACTTGAAGAAGGAGGAGGAAGAAGAGGAGGAGGAAGTAGAAGTAGTAGTAATTCTCTACTTGAAAACAGACTTGAAATGTTTCAGATAAAAATATTTTTCAACTTTTTATTATTAAATAGTTATATCAATGGGAAGAAAACTCCCAGCCCTAAGAAGGTAGAGGCAGGGGAATCTCTGTGAGTTCTAGGTCAGTCTTAGTCTACATAGTAAGTTCCATGCCAGCCAGGGATACATAGTGAGACCTTGCCTCCAAAAAAAAAAAAAAAAAAAAATTCCCTACTCCTACCATCCTTCATAGTCTGGCACAGTATCAAAACCAAGAAACTGATGCTGGTACAATCCACATACTTAAACCAGATTTCATCATTCACTTTGTGAATTTCATCTTACTTTCAGATCTCTATAAGATATAAAACTGTTTCATTACCACAAAAATCTCTCATGTTACCTTATAGCCCAATATCCCTCATTTTTCCATTCCTCCCAAAATACTTCTTTGAATTCAAGAATTTTATATAGCTGCATCTTGTGCCAGCTGATCACTTGGCTTTCTGCTCTGGCCACCCTTGCCACAGACTCTTACCATAAACTCAAATAATCTCTTCCTTTTATTTAAGGGGAGCAGGGGAGGTGTTTCAGCAGTTAAGAGCACCAGCTGCTCTTGCAGAGGACCTAGATTAGGTTCCCAGCACCCATATGGTGGCTAACAACCATCCGTACTCCGGTTCCAGGTGACTCAACGCCCTCTTCTAACCTCCATGGGTACTGCAATACCCAGGTGCATTTACATACATGCAGGCAATACACTCATACATAAAACAAACAAACAAACAAAAATATATAGAGAGAGAGAGACAGAGTTAAAAAAGAATTTTGTATAAGCTAAGTGTGGTGGTACATGTCTTTAATCCCAGTACATAGGTAATTCCAGACTAGCTGAGGCTACAGGGAGGCCCTGACCCAAAAAAAAGAGGGAAAAAAATGTGCATAAAGGTGTCCAACGAAGGTGGTGGAGTAGGCCTGTAACTTCAGTACTCGAGAGACTCAGCAAGATGACGTGAGATTAAAGCCAACCTAAAGATACTTTGTCTCAAAATAAACAATTAAAAAAGGCCACAGATGTAGTTCAGTGATTGAACACCTAAAGACTTGCCAAGACAATTCAATGGAAGGAAAAAGGACAATCTCTTGAAATAGTCTAAACTGGATATCCACAAACAAAAGACTGGAGTTCAAGAGCTGGGGAGAATGTTCAGTGGGTAAAGTACTTCACGTATAAGCATAAAGACCAACGTTCAAATTCCCAGAACCTACATAAAGCCAGACAAAGTAGTTCAGGTCTGTAACCCAAAAACTTCTATGATGGGAAATGGAGACAGGAGAATACCTGGAAGCTTACAGGCTAGCTAGCCTGGCATGTGCAGCAACTAACAAAAAGACCTTGCCTCAAAACGAAGTGGAAGGAAAGAACCAATAACTAAAGCTGTCTTCTGGCTTTTACATGTATGCCTGCACTTACACATATAGAAATGCACACATCATACATAAATACACAAAGATTTAAAAAATGAAGTTGAACCCTTGTCATATGCCATCTACAAAATTAAAATGAGTAAAGGTATACACCTCATGCTGGAGCATTTGGCTAGTATGCACAAGGGCCATATGTTTAATACCCAGCAACCAAAAATAAAAAACTTTTACTCAGAGACAGAAAGATGGTTCAGCAGTTAAGAGCACCACTGCTCTTCTACAGGACCTGAGTTCAATTCCCAGAAACCATGTCAGGTTCCTTATAACCATCTGTAACTCTGACTCCTAGATAATCCAATGCCTCTGACTTACGCAGGCACTTGCAGTCTCATGCACAGACACAGACACAGACACATACAAACACATACAATTTAAAAACAAGCAAAATATTCAGAAGATTGTATTTGTAAAAAAAAAGTTTATTCAACATGGACTGAATAAATGTAAAGTCTAAACTATAAAACTTCCCAAAGAAAATGGAGAACAGCTTCATCACACTGGACTTAGTAACAATTTCTTCATTAGGATACCAAAAGCAGAAAAATAAAAAATAGAAAAACTGCACTCAAAACCAAATTTTAAAAGGATATAATCAACAGACAAGGCAACCTATGAAATTGAAGAAAATATTTGCAAATCATGTGATAAGAGATTAATATCTAGAATATATGAAGAACTCCTGAGACACAAGAGAATTAAAATAATCAGATCAAAACATGGTTAAAAGACTTAAGTAGACAGCTCCCAAAAGATGATATACAGAAAACTACAAAGATGGTTCAGTGCTTAAGAGCACTTAGCTGCTCTTGCAGAGGAAGACCTAGGTTCAGTTCCAAGCACCCAAATGGCAGTTAACATCTGTTTGTAACTTCAGTTCCAGGAGATTCAATACTCTCTTCTGGCATCCATGGGCACTGCAAACATGTGGTACACGTGTCACATTTAGGCAAAACAATCATACACATAAAACAAAAATAAATTTTAAAAGGTTTATAAAAGATTTTAAACACAGCTAGACCGATGGCTCAGCAGTTAAGACACTGGCTGCTCTTGCAAGGACCTAGGTTCAGTTCCTAGCATCCACATGGTGGTTAATAATTGTCTGTAACTCCAGTTACAGGGCATCTGAGGTTCTCTTCTGGCCTACATGGGCAATGCAAGCATGTGGTACACTTACATACATGTAAATAACACTCATACACATAAAATATATTTTTTAAAAGATGATTGAGCTGGGTATGGTGGCACACCCCTTTAATCCCAGAACTTGGAAGGCATAGGCAGGTGGCACTCTGTGAGTTAAAGGCCAGCTTTGTCTATATAGTGAGTTCCAGGCCAGACAGGGCACATACTGAAATCCTGTCTCAAAATACAAACAAAAAAAAAGAAAGGGAGGGACGGATGAATGGATGGACCGACGGACGGACGAAGAGCACAGCTAAGGATAGAGCCCAGCTGGTAGATTCCTGCCTTGTACACATGAGACTGAATTCACTCCCTAACAGGAAAAAAGAAAGAAAAATAGAAGAATAAAAAAACACAGTGAGCAAGGCATGATGATGCATACCTGTGATCCCAGCACTTTGGGAGAGACAAGAAGACTGGTAGTTCAAGGTCATTCTCAGCTATACAGTAAAATTCAAGTCCAGTCTAGGCTTAGATGAGACCCTATCTTAAGAAAATAAAACAAAATAAAACCCAATGAGCTACCTCCTTATAGACATTAATACTGACAAAACCACAAGAAATAACATAATTAGCATTGTCAAGAATGTGGAAATAGTGATGTTTGAGCAGCATATACACTAAAATGGGAACAATACAAAAGATTAGCATGGCCTAAGGATGATGACACCCAAATTCTTAAGCATTCCATCTTTTAAAAAGAGAATATGGAAATATTAGAGTTTTTCCTTATACATGGTTACTAAGATCTGTAAAATGGTACAGCCCCTACGGAACAGGATGGAGCTCAAAAAACTGAGTAAGACCGTTCAAAGTAAGTTCATCAATAACCAATGTGAGTTTCATTCTGATGGGTGATGCAGATAATGGAAGAGAGTGTATCAGTGGGGACAAGATGTATATGGGAAATAGCATCTACTGCTCAATTTTACTGAGAACTCCCCCCCACACAAATTAACTAAGTAAAATTAAGCCAGGAGTGCTGACATATGCCTTAATCCCTGAGGCACAGGCAACATAGTAAATTCAAGGCCAGCCTCGGTTTATAATGAGACCCTGTCCCCATAAGACAATTTGAAGCCAACATGGTCCACATAGCAAGTTCCAGGCTGGTCAAGGCTATACAGCAATATCTCGTATCCAAACAAAAAAGGGGGGAGGGGTGTCAGAGAGTTATTAAAGGCTCAGGCTCACAACCAATTAAAAAAAAAAGTTGAAGCAACCCAAATGCCAATCCACTAAGCAATAAATAAGCAAAAACAGTATATTCTATTCACCCTTAAAAGGGGAAGAAATAATGTTATATGATACAACATGTATTAACTCTACAGATATTATGCTGATGTTATACTAAAGGACAAACAATATATAATTCTATTTTCACAGGAAGTACCTCAAGAGTCAAACTCATAGAAACAAAGTAGCATAACTGTAAAGGATGTATTTAATAAATACAGTTCCACACTTGCAAGTTAAAAACATTCTAGAGATGTGATTCACAAAAATAAATTGACTTAGGGAGGAGGTGCAGGTGGGGGAGAAGATCTAAATACCATCAAACTATATTGTTATGAAAATCACAAAAATTCAAAAACAAAATTTTTAATGAATTGACTTAAAACTATCAAACTGCATACTAAAAATGATTGTAATGGGATGGAAAGGAGATAGGAAAAGATGAGAATTAGAGTAACCAGAATACATATGTATTTATGAAATTATGAAGAATATATTTAATAAGATTAGATGAGGACCATCAAATGGCTCAGCAGATAAAGGCATTTGCCACCAGAGTTCCATCCTTGGGAATCTACATGGTAGAAGGAAACCAACTCCCACCAATTGTCTTCTGACTTCCATACGCACTCCATGACACATGTACCCATACACACACAGAATAAATGTAATTAAAAAATTTTAATTAAGATAAAATATGCTGGAAAAATAAATTTATTCCGTTTTTCCAATCACAAAAATAAAAGTTTTGTTTTTGTTTTTGATTTTTAGACCCAGTCTATGTAGCCCTGGTTAGCCTGAAACTCATTAGGTAGAACAGGCTGGTGTGGAATTCACAGCAGCCTGCCTAGTTATGCCAGGATTAAAGGTGTGCCCCACCATCCTTGAACAAGATTGTAACTTTTTTCTCTAAGATTGCACTTACTTATTTTTATGTGTTCTGCCTACGTGTATGTAAATGCACATGTTCATGAAATGCCTGTGACGGCCAGAAGAGGGTGTCAGATCCCCTGGAACTAGAGTTACAGACAGCCCATGCGGGCTCTTGGATCCAAACCCAGGTCTTATGCAAGAGAAGCCAGTGCTCCTAACTGCTGAGTCATCTCTCCAGCCCCTCTATGACTGCAACCTTTTTTTTTAATCTTTTTTTTTTTATTATTATTAAATTTTTGTGTATTTTACACAGAACATCCCAATCATCTCTATACTCTTTCCCCCACTGGCACCCTCCCATTCCCTCCTCATTGGAATTCATAAATTCTTTCATTTGTGTCAAGGCCCATTGTGTCAAGTTAGTGTCCCCAGACTATTCCTTAGTTCAAGTTCATCCCCTGGGGTCTAGTCAGCCCATCCAGAGTCCCTCCCCTAAAGAAGATCAGGTCTTTCTCACCCTGCAGTAATCAGCTGCCAAGACTGGGGCCTGCTGCCCATTTCCACAGTTCTATGCTAGGTTTTTGTCTGCTTGAGTTTGCATGGGTCTTGTGCATGCCGACACCACTGCTATTTGTTCATGCGAGCAAGGTCCCAGGAGCTGTAGAACTCTATTTTCCATATACACTCATACATCCCCTTCCTGGCTCTCAAAATCTTTCCATCCCCTCTCCTGAAATGGTCTCTGAGCCCTGGGTGTGTGGAGTTTAATATAGGTGTCCTGTAAGGATCCATTCTCTGCAGACTCTTATTCTCCACTCTTTGGCCATTTGTGACCTTTTGTGTTCTTGGTCCTGTTGCATAAGGGAGCTTCATAGATGAGAATGAGAAATGCATTAGTGTTCACTATACCCTTTGTTCTATGTTCCATGAGCCTTAGGTGTACAGGTTGGCATCACAGATGTACCACCCAAAACTGCAACTTTTTAAAAATTTCTGTGTATGAGTGTTTTGCCTGTATGTATGTTAAGTATATCATGCTGTACAGTGCCTGAGGAAGAAGAGGGCATTGGATCCCCTAAAACTGGAGTTACAGTCAGTTTTGAGCTGCCATGTGGGTGCTGGGAACCAAACCCAAGTTCTCTGCCAGAATAGCCACTTCTCTTAACCACTGAGTCATCATTCCAACCCCCCAAGACTCCAAGTTTTTACGTGGCCTTAACACTTACCTTTTTCATTTTAACTCATCCAAATTGTCTTACATATCTAAAATTTGTGTGCTGATAATGTTTTCAGTTTTTTAATATTATTTTTATTTTATGTGTATGAGTGTATTGCCTGTATATATGTAAGTACACCCATGTCATACAATGTCTGCAGAGGTCAGAAGAGGGCACCAGATTCCCCGAAACTGGAATTGTGGATAATTGTTAGCTGCTATATAGTGGGAATTGAACTCAGGTCCTCTGCAAGAGCAACCAGTGCTCCTAACTGTTTAGCACAAATTTTTGTTGTTGTTGTTTTTTGTTTCTTAATTTTGGTGGAGGGAGAGTGGGCTTTTTGAAACAGGGTCTTTCCTGTATCCCCAGCTCACTTGGAACTCACAGAGATCCACCTGTCTCTGCCTCCCAAGGGCTAGGATTAAAGGCATGGTCCACCATGTCAGGACTGATGTTTTGGGTTTATGAGAAAAGGTCTCATGTAGTTCAGGCTGGCCTCAAACTCACTAGCTAAAGGTGGCCTTGAATTCCTAATCCTCCTATCACCGCCTCCCAAGTGCTAGGGTTACAGGCCTGTGCCACTACACTGGAATTAGAGGAAGATCAGAGGTTCAAAGTCATTCTCAGATACTCTGGGATATAAGACTAACAAAGGAGAGAGGGGGGAATGGAGGAAGAAACAGGGAGGAAGAAAAGATCAAAGGCAAGGAAGGGAAGGAAAGGAAGAACTGCAAAAGGTTTCCTATAGTAGCTATACCATTTTACATCTCCATCAGTACCATCAAGAAGATCAAGTTTCTTGGTATCCTTGCTAATGTTTGGTAAATAAATCTACATGCATCTTAATTTTCACTACTCTAATAATTATATAGTTTTACCTTATTGTGCTTTAAGTTTGCATTTCCATAATTGTCTAATGATGCTGAACATCTTTTCATTTGCTTATTTGTCATCTGTGTATCCTTCAGTGAAATGTCTGTAACTTTTTCTAAAAGGACTGGTTTTTACTGTACAGTTGAGTTTCTCACATATTATAGATAATAATCTTTTGCCAGGTGGATATCTTGTAAATATGTTCTTCTAGGAGCAGGCAAAATGGCTCAGTGGGTAAAACACTTGCTACCCAAGCCTGACAACCTGAGTTCAATCTCTGAATCCCACATAAAGGTGGAAGGAGAGAAAAAAAGACTATACAAAGATGTCCTCTGTGACATGAAAATGCCCACACACATTATACACACAATTTTTTCAAAATGTTGCTCTGGTTCATATCCTTTGTGTAGGATATGTGTTGTTAATGTGTGTGTAGTGTGTATGTGGTGCAGGTGAATGTGTAGATCTGTGAGTGACATGTGCACCCATGCCCTCACATTCAGAAGACACAGGAAGATGCTGGTGTCTTCCTCTATTGTTCTCTACCTTATTGAGACAGTCTCTCAATGAATGTGAACTTAAGCCCCCTGTTTCAATTAAGCTGTCAGGCTGCCAACCAGGGAGCTCCAGGGATCCAGGTATGAGCCTGTCTCCTCTCCACCCCTTAAGCCCAGAATGATGCAGTCATACATGGCTCTTACTTGGGTGCTGGAAGTTCAAACTCAGGTCCTCATGTTTGCACAGCAAGCATTCTTACCCATTAAGCCATCTTCCCCAGTCTACCCTTTCATCTTCCTAAAGTTTCTTTACCAAAAAGTTTTAGTTTTGATATTGCTGAGTTTATCAATATCTTCTTTTATGGATCATGCTTTCACTGTAGTAATAATCAAATTATCTACAGTGCATAACCATGTGGAAGTAAAACAGACTATGCTTTATAGCAAATGTTAAAATAATATGCTGCCAAATACCAAAAAAAAAAATCAATTTATTTCAACATTTATACATATTCAACAGTATTTCAAATTTAGGAGTGAGGTTAGCTAGGCATAGTTGTACATGTTTTAATCCCAGCACTCAGAAAGCAGAGGCAAGCAGATGGACCTCTGAATGCCAGGCTAGCCAAGGCTATGATCCATTACACCATTACAGAGACCAAGGGATCTAGAGAGATGGCTTAGTGGTTAAGAGCACTAGATTCTATTACAGAGGACCTGGGTTCAGTTCCCAAGACCCACATAGAAGGATGGAGGCTAACAACTAACTGTAACCATGGTTCCAGGTGATCCAATGTTTTCTTCTGGGCTCTGTAAGCACTGTATTACAAAGGTGCACTTACACATATATATAGCCAGAGCATTCAGACACACAAAAATATAAATAAATAAATAAACAAATAAAAGACTAATTCAGAAGATATATTTCATTCTAAAGTATTTTATTTATAAAAATGAAACCTTTTTTTTTTTTTGGTCTTTTTGAAACAGGGTCTTCCCTGTAGCCTCAGCTGAGTTGCAACTCAATATATAGACCAGCTGGCCTTAGATCACAGAGATCCGCCTGCTTCTGGGATTAAAGGTGTGGGCCACCACACCCAGCAAAATCAAACTTTTATATGTATTAAAAAACTAAATTCCTTTTATTACCAAGCTCATCACTGAAAAAATTATTGCTTAAAAATTGTTAAGTTCACAAAAGGCTCTTTTTCAGGCTTAAAACATTATATTTTTTTTTAATTGCCACACGTTCCCTTAACTAGAGTAACTGTAAATCATATAATATACTCTCCCAACATGTTTATTTCATTAATGTTGGTTAGTTTTTATTATTACTTTAAGATTTGTGTTTATTTTCACATATGTGTGTGTCTGTGTGAGTGTATGTCACATATGTGGAGTTGCCTAGAGAGGCCAGAAGAGGGCATCATATGCCCCTGAAGCTAGAGCATCTACTCTTAGCCACTGAGCCATCTATCCAGTCCCTATTATTACATTTTTTAAAAAACTTCTTTATTTGTGCACAGTAGCATATGTAATGGTATTTGTGTATGGAGATCAGAGGACAACGTGCCTAAGTCTATTCTCTCCTACCACATGAACCCCAGGGATCAAATTCAGGTCCCAGGGTTGGTAGCAAGTTTCTTTACCCACTGAGTCATCTTGCTAGCCCTAATTTTTTTTTTTTTTATTATTATCAGGGTATTTAGTACAATAAGCAGTAATAGCTTTATTTTTTAAATAAATTTTTAAGTATTTTATTTTCATTATTTTTTATTTTATATGTATGAGTTATTGCCTGCATGCAAGTGCACCCATATCATGCAGTGCCTGTGGAAGTCAGAAGGTGTCAGATCCCATGGAACTGGAGTTAAGATGGTTGTTAATTGTCGGGATAATTGTGGGTCCTCCACAAGAGCAGCCAGTGCTCTTAAGCTCCAGCTCCACTTTCACAAAGTTTTATTTATTCTTTATACTTTATGTATATGAGTGTTTTCTCTGCATGTAGTGCATCCATGTGTGAAATGCCCACTGAGTTCAGAAGAGGGCACTGGATCTCCTGGAACTGCAGTTAAGCACAGTTTTTAGCCAACATGTAGATGCTGGGAACTGAACCCAGGTCTTCTGCAAAAGCAGTCAGTGCTCTTAACTGCTGGGCCATCTCTCCAGCCCCAGCATTTTTCTTTAATAATGATTTTTAGGGATGTACATCAATTAGCAGAGTACTTTTCTAGCATACACAAAACCCTGGATAGGATCCTCAGCACTGAATAAAACCAGGCATGGTCCCACTTAGCTATAATCATAGCACTCAAGAAAGCAGAAGGATTAGAAATAGAAGGTCATGCTTGGCCACATAGTAGTTCATGTTCAGCCTAAGCCTTCATGAGAACCTGTCTCAATAAAATAAAAACAAGTTTCCTAGCTCTTGAACAATTAGTAATTTGATGCAAGGTAAATATGCTTGTAATCTTTAGTCCTGTTTTTAAATATGTTGAATTTTTTGTTTCCTTTTGTTTTAGGCAAGGCTGGGAATCAAACCTAGGTCTCAACAACTTTTGTTTCAATGTGTATGAGTGTTTGGCCTACATGTATGTAGGTATACCACATGCATCCACTGCCTGTGGAGTCCAGAAAAAAGCATCAGATTTCCTGAAACTGGAGTTACAGACAGTTGTTAGCCACCATGTGGGTATTGGGAACGAAACCCAGATCCTCTGCAAGAGCAGCCAGTCCTCTTAATGAGCCATCTATCTCTCCAGCACTAACAATGCTTAATATTGCACTCACTATCCAGAATTTTCTACTTATTAGTACTAACCATTTATCCTATTTCCTCTTGTTTGAGATTACTACTGGGACTGTCAGAATGCTAATAATATATTCCAGAAAGCACATTAAGAAGTATTGAATCTTTGAAGGGTATTCCTGGGTTTTGTTTTGAAGGAGATCTCATTATATAATGCAGGCTTGCCTTGAACTTGCTCTATAAGCCCTGCTGGAAGTGCTGGGATATTTCAGGTATGTGCCTTTCTGCTTTTTTAGGAGTACTATGTTAACACTGGGGCTCCCAATAAGACAAGATATCCCAAAATGGGAAACTAGATACCTATTGCTGATCTTTAAGTGGCAAAATGGTTTAGGGCACTAAGTGTGGCTCAGAACCAGTAGCTTCACAATTACTAAAGTGCTGCTTTTAAATCTGGATTCTTGGGCTAGAGGTCTGCCCCAGTGGTAGGAGTGCTTACCTAGGGTTTAGTGAAGTTCTGGTTCACTCTCCAGCACCACAAAGTAAAGAAGGGAGAAGTCCACAGGATTTCTAGGCCCTTCTTACAAATACTCTTTGAAAATGAGGTCCGGAATTTTCATTCTTACAGGCTCCTCACATTTAGTCTAACATGTATATCACAACAACCTCCTTAGCCAGGCAGCCAAGGAATCACCCATTAAAGAAATTTCCAGATTCCTTTAAAATGCACAATCAAGATGTCCACTATAAATCAGATGTGGTGGTACATGCCTTTAATCCCAGCATTTAGGAGACAGAAACAAGTGGATCTCTGTGAGATCAAGGCCAGCGTGATATACATAGCTAATTACAGACCAACTGGGGCTAGAGAGAAACCCTGCTCCCAAAACATCTATGGCATAAAGGGATTTTTCCTATTTGAAAATGTGAAATACAAAAAGGAAAAAAAAAAGGAAAGGAAAAGTAGGGTCTAGGGATGTAGTCAGGGGACAGTGTACTTGCTGAGCATTCCTGGTTTTGAACCCCAACACTGCATAAAACCAAGCATGGTAACACACATACCTACAATCCCAGCACTAAGGAGATAGAAGCCATAAGAGCAGAAGTCCAGGGTCATCATTAGATACACACCAACAGGAGCTACATTAGATTCTGCTTTGCCAAAATAAATAAATAGATAAAAATAAAAACTTAAAATTTCTAAAAAACATCTAAATATTTTATTTACTTACTTACTTGGTTTTTTTGAGAAAAGAAGACCACAAACTTTGATTGTCCTACCTCAGCCTCTCTCTCAAATTAGATTTGAGTGACTCAACTATACTTACTTAGCTTACAATTTCTTTTTTTCAAACAGGGTCTCACTATGCAGCCCAAGCTGGTCTCAAACTCACAGGGATCCATCTACCTCTCTGCCTCCCGAGTGTTGGCTCTAGCTTAAGATCTTAATGTGAATTGTTTTGTACAATAAATATATTAAGCTTTCTGTGCTGATAGCCCTCCCATGGTGAAACATTCCAAAAACCCCACCGGACTTTCTCCAAGAAATATGAGAAGCACTTACCCTACAAAGTGACCGTTCAAGAAACAAGAGTGGCTATAGTAGGCAGACTAAGCCTATTTCGACAAAAAAGGCTAAAACTACAAAGAAGATTGTGCAGAGGCTTGGGTGTGTTGAGTCTAAATGCAGATGTAAAAGAATGATGACTATTAAGAGATATACGCAGTCTGAACTTGGAGGTGATAAGACCAAGGGTGGAGAGAGGAAGGAGGTCAAGAGAGATGGCTCAGCAGTCAAGAGCCCTGACTGCTCTTGCAGAGGACCCAGGTTCAATTCCCAACACTCACACAGCAGGTAACAACCATCAGTAGTTCCAGTTCCAGGGGACTCGACACCTTCTTCTGACTTACAAGTAGGCAGTACACTCATACACATAACATAAAAATATGAAGAAATTTTTTTAAAGGCCACGTGATCTAGTTTTAAGATGTTGTTTTATAAAGACAATAAAATCAAGAGGTTACATTGACTTCAAAAAGTTTTAATAAGATAGAAAAACTGTTATTGCTTAATGAGTAAACTAATTTAGATTTTTAAAAAAATTTTCTTATATTTACCTGTGCGTGTGTGTCATAGCACATACTTATAGAAGTCAGAGGACAACTTGTGGACTTAACTATTCCCTTAATGTGTGGAGACGGGAGATCAGGGTTCATCAAGTTTGTCAGGAAGCATCTTTTTATCTACTGAGCCATCTTGCTGCCTGAGTATTTGAATTTCTAAAACTCTACTTCAAGTACTGCTCCCTGAGGAGAAATTTACCCAGTTGGAAACAAAATCTATAAAATAAAAAAGACCCTGGTTCAAGCAACTCCATTAGCAACACCTATTTTACTTTCAGCAAGTTCTTTAACCTTCTTGGCCTCTACTTCTTTGGGGGAGGATTAAATGAGATATGTAAAACACTCAACACAGTGCCTGGTACATGTCAGTCCTCATTAAAGAGTCATATATCATCCCTAAAGCTGGTATAGTGGGACAGACCTGTAAACCCAGCACTAGGGACGTGGATGAAAACATATTATGAGTTCTAATCTGCCATGAACTACAAAGTAAGAAGCTGTGTCAATAAGAATAAAATAGAAAAAAGAATCTCTCTGGATAGACAGACTTGTAACAATAGCTCCCACACACAGAGAACGTAGGGTCAGGAAAAACTTAATTTTTTGTACTCCTATTTTCACCACTGCTTTAATATCTTGTCAATATTTTTAATGTGTCTATTGTGCTGAGGGACTTCTTAGTGCTAACATAACAAACAGACTACAGAAACTGAAATGTCACTACTAAATTCAAAGGAGCAAGCCATCACCTAATAATACCAAAAAGAAGCTATCTGATTTCATGAGTGTGCAAGATGTTCCTATTGGCTTCCTAATAGCCATAATGGTCTTCATTCAAACACCTTAACCCAATGACTTTGTCTCTCTGGGGACTTGGCAATACTGTTGGTTGTCACAAATGAGGGAGTGTAATACTGGCATCGAGTGGGTAGAGAGCAGGAGGCTGC
This sequence comes from Eospalax fontanierii, assembly GCA_035773235.1. Taxonomy (NCBI): domain Eukaryota; kingdom Metazoa; phylum Chordata; class Mammalia; order Rodentia; family Spalacidae; genus Eospalax; species Eospalax fontanierii. The sequence goes on along the minus strand of CM069531.1, from coordinate 47,868,989 downwards.
AACCTCTAATGCATAGGTACTGGCCTCAGACCTCCACAGCAATAATTGGCCCTAAATGTCATGGATACCAGAGATGAAAAATTCTGCAATCCAAGGGACCATTTTGCTCAACTATTGAAGAAAGCTCTCCATTACAGAATAAATTCTCCCAGGTAATGAATTAAAATCTTTATCACTGGCAGACTACTAGCCCAATAAACGTAGCCACTGTTATAACTTTCCGAAATTCTAGTGAGAGCAGTTGGCAGGTTTATCTGCTCAATTCAATACATTTTAAGATTTTTTTAAAAAGCACTTATTTTCAAACCTTAAACATGTTCACTCTGATATCAAGAGACTACTCTTTACTATTTTCAAGTGATACTGGAAAATCTATAAAAACAATATGTTTTAGGTACTTATCAAGTTTTGCAAACAAATTTATTATTTTTTTACATTTCAATTAACACTCTATTCCATACATTTTGAGGTTAATTAAAATCTTGGAAAATAATTTGTTTCTTTGTTTTTGTTATCTTTTTGAGACAGGGTCTCCCTGAAGCCACAGGTAGCCTGGATGAGATTCCCTATGTAGACCAAACTGGCTTCCATCTCACAGAGATCCACTCTGCCTGAGTGCTGGGATTAAAAGTATGGCAAATCCCTAAAATTTTTAAAAGTTATATTGCATTATTTCTGATCAAGAAAGAAAAGTCACCTAGCAACCACGTAACTTTATAAAGAAACTTGAAAACATAGAACTTAAATCATTACCTCTTCTCCCTTAAAGTACATTTTAGGATATACTTTATCAAAAAGTCAACAATCAGTAAAAACTTTGAAGAGTGTTTTATTGATTATATTTTAAATTTATTTTTATTTTATGTGTATGCGTATTTTGTGCCTGCATGTATCTAAGTGCACCACATGCAGGCAATGCCCACAAAGGCCAGAATACAGCATCAGATTCACTGGAACTGGAGTTTAAGAACTGTTATTAAATGCCTGTGGGTGCTGGGAACCAAACCCAGGTCCTCTGCAAGAGCAGCACTTAACCACTGAGCCATCTTTATAGCCAAGTAAATACCTACTATTATTTCTAACTGTTAAAAAAAAAAAAAAAAAAAAAAAAAAGAATACAGCTGGACCTGGGGACAAAAGCAGGCAGATGCATCTACATGGCAACTAACAACCATCTGTAATGTAACTCCTCCATGTGTGCAAATGCACCCATGTCATGAACTGCCTGAGGTCAAAAGATGGCATTGGACCCCCTGAAACTGGAGTTACAGATGGTTTTTAGCTGCAATATGGGTGCTGGGAATCAAACCCAGGTCCTCTGCAAGAACTGTCAGTACTCTTAACTGCTGAGTCATTTCTCCAGCCCCCCCAAAATTAATAAATATTTTAAAAACACAAAACTGAATCAAGTTTTCATTACCATCTAGACATTTCACAAATGGGTGGGAAATTCTGGATACAGTGCTACTGTTAACACTTTTAGTCATTTTATTTTCTCAGAAGCTAACTTCTTTGGCACGTTTTAAAATGTCTTTGACACTGAGCATAGTAGTGCACACCTTTTATCCCAGTACCCAGGAAGCAGAAGCAGGTGAGTATCTATGAGTTCGAGGTGAGCCTGGTCTACATATCTAGTTCCAGGAGAGCCAATGCTACACAGTAAGACCCTGTCTCAAAAAATAATAAAATATGCTTTGGGACCTGAAAAGACAGCTTTGGGTAAGAGCACATACCACTCTTGCAGAAGATGGAATTCGATTCTCAGCACCCACACTGGGCAGCTCAAAATCCAATGTAACTCCAGCTCCCGAGGGACCCAAGGCCTCTGACCTCCACCAACACTAACATTCACGTGCATATGCCCACAATGACACATAGACACACACAAATAAAATTAATGTCTTCTCCATTATGTAAGAGTGCTGTTTTACAAGACATGCATAATGACATCAGTTGTTGACATGCCAATAGGAATGGGGGAAATTTCACAAGGTCCCACCTCTACATGAAAAACTACAGGCAGTCAATGGCTGCTGAGAGAGAATCAGTTTCCTCCAAGGACAAGTTCCCTGATATGTTATCTAATCCTAAGTCATCAGTCATACACACATGTTCACACAAGTACCACTAAATGGAACTCAATACGTAATACGTGTGTGTATGTATGTATGCATATATGTGTACGCATATATGTATCATTAACGGTAACAATCAAAGAAGAGTTCACCAAGTTGAGGGAGTAGGGGGGGTACATGAGAGGAGTTGAGGCTGGGGGAGAAAGGGACTGGGGTGATATAAATATAGTGCTCATATATGAAATTCTCAAAAATTAAAAAAAAATTTTTTAAAGATGTATTTATTTTATGTGTACAAGTGTACTGTATGTCACATGGGCATGTGGTGCCTGCAGAGACAAGAGGACAACAGATCCCCTGAAACTGGCATGACTGATTATTGTTCAGTCACCATGTGGGTACTGGGAACTGAACCTGGGTCCTCTGCAAAACCGTATCTGCAAGCAAGAATTAAACTACTCAATGCAACTTTAATATCGATTTAGTATCTGTAGTTTAATAGTTCAGCACATAATAAAACTTACTCTGATAGCTCTCACTATATAGCCCTGCACATCACTGAGATCTGCTGCCTCTGCCTCCAGAACATTGGGATTAACGACATGCTGCTGCTGCTGCTGCTCCTCCTCCTCCTCCTCTCTTCTTTTTTTAAAAGTTTATTACTTATTTTATGAGTACTAGAGTTTTGCTGGCATGCATATATGAGCATCGCCTGTGTGTCACGTTTGCCTGTGGAGGCCAGAAGAGGGCACTGGTAGGTACCCTGGAACAGGAGTAACAACACAGTTGTGATCCACCATGTGAGTGCTGGGAACTGAACCCAGACCCTCTGCAAGAGTGGCAAGTGCTCTTAACCGCTAAGCCATCTCTCCAGCCCCCAAACAATTTTAAGGGGACAAAAAATCTTAATTCCTTCCTCCAAAACAAAACCAAGGGGTGGGGGCAGCAACAGATAAAGGATATCTTTAGATATAAATGCAATAAAATTCTTTCATTGCTTTCCCAACGTAACATTCCTGCTAAGTATCCTAAGAACTTTTCCATTCACTTCAAGCCACTGCCTCGACCATCTAGAACTTTAATACTTGTCCAAACCTGCTTGCTCACGGTCTAATAATAAACCTAATTATACAATCTGTAACAACCCAAGACAACCTTTTCCTTAAGAAGCCACAAAGGTGATTTAACTGACACCTCAAACTCACAGTCATCTATTTCATTTATCTTCATTCCAGCTTTCAGTGTCGCTGGAGAAAGAAGGCGGGGAAAGGGGGGCAGGGCCTTCTGGCTACAGGCTAAGGAGGGGGAAGACCGCCTGAACCCAGAATGGCACTCGCTGGGCGTTGGACAGCAGGAAGAACTGCTGGTTCATTTCTCTTTAAATCTGGCAGCACGTGGGGCAGCATTGTGAAGCCACCAACCAGCCTCCCCCCCCCCTTCCACTCCGCACACGTACGCCTCCAGCGCGCATGCTCGGCTCACACAGTCCTAGCAGAGTAGGAGCCAACCCCCTAAAAAGTCAACCTGGAAGCCGCAAACGGCCGGAGGCCGGGACAATGGGGGAGGGGGACCGAGGCTCCTCTGGGCGGCCAACTCGCCGCCGCCCCTAGCCGGAGCCTGGGGCCGGCTGCAGGCCGTGTGTCGGCGGGCCTGTGCGGGAGCCCCAGTCGCGGCGAGCACAAAGCCCCGGCCGGCCGGCAAGCGGCTTCCCCCAGTACCGCTCCTACCCTCCCCCAGACGGGCGCTCGTGCCAGGCGGAGGCAGGCGAGGCGGCGTCCCGCACCCGGTCGGGCTGTCGGACCCCGCGCCAGGCCGCTCCGACCGCCGCTTTTGTTGTCGGCCCCAACTCCACCGAGCCTGCGTTGCCGGGGGAGAAGTTTGGCGCGCCTCCCCTATCCGGCCCGGGGTCAGCTTCTCTTGCCCGCTAGGCCCCCGAGGCCCGCCGCAGCTCGGACACCCAGGCCGGGGACTCGCAGCCGCGCGGGGACAAGCACGCTCGCGATGTCCCCGAGGTTCCGCGGCCGAGGCCGCCCGGGAGCCCCAGGTCGGGTCCGCCCCTCGGGGAGGGTCGGACGGCCTGGGACCCACGCCCCTCCCCCGCAACGCCCCAGCTCCGTGGGGGAGGGGGCCGCCTCCCCTCAGTCGCCGCAGGCGCCCGGCCCGTCCGAGGGGGAGGCTGGGGTGCGTCCCCGCCCCCAACGCCCTCCCACAGCCCGGTAAGAAGTGTCGGCCGGCCGGCACCGACCTCCGTGTTCCCTCCCTCGCGGGCCAGGGCCCTTCGCCGCCCGGCCGCCGACCTGGCGAGAGGAGGCGAGAGGCTCGGCTGCCCGCTACCCGCGGCCCGGCCGGGCGCCCCACCGCTCACCTGCCAGCTGTCTTCGCAGTAGCAGCGCCGACTGCAGCTCCGTCATCCTCCCCACCAAGAGCCCGGGCTGGCGCCGGGGCTTCCGAGGGGCTGGGGACAGGCTCTGGGGGCGGCTGGAGCTGGATGCGCTGAGGAACCCGGGCCCCGCGACTGGAGCGCCGAAACCGAGGAAGGCTAGGCTGGGGCAACAGAAGAAGCACCGCGCTACCGCTGCGGGTCCGCTCGACTCGGCTTTCCTCTCAGCGCCTCACGCCCGGAAGGGGAGGGCACCCGGGCCGCCGCGGCGCGCACTGGGACTTCACTCGCTCGCTTCCCTCCTCTGCCCGCCCGCCGGCCCCACCGGTGCCTTCCCCCGCCACAGCCTCACTGTGCGCAGGGGCGCAACCGCGCAAGCGCGCTGGCTCTGCCGACTTCAGAAGCGGCCCTCCCTTGAGCCCGACCCCTCGGCCCCGCTGCCCCGCCTCCGCCGCTGGAGCTCCACCCCCTGCGCGCTGCTGGCCCAGCCTCGCCATCTTAGGAAGGTCCACGCCCGGTTGGCTGTGGAAGCCTGGGCTGGTAGACGCCCCGCGGACGCCATGACAAAGAGGTCACGGAGGATCAGGACGCCGCCTCCGGCTTGAAGCAGGTGGTCTTCGAGGAACCTGGCAGAAGTGTTAGAGAGCAAGTTGTGGGCGAGCACCCAGCAGTCATCTAACCGTACAAACGTGGTATACACATTAGTAGTCATTGTTAGGAAGCCGAGATTAGTACGGGTGTGCCCCATTCTCAGCAACCACCAAAATAGAGAATAGACACTGGTAGTCGATAAAGAATGCACAGAGTTGTGGCTGGAGAGATGGTTCAGCGGTTAAGAACACTGGCTGGCTGCTCCTGCAATGGACCTGGGTTCGATTCCCAGCATGCACATGGTGGCTAACAACCGTCCAAAACTCCAGTTCCAGGGTATCCGGCGCACCTTCTGATCTTAGTGGGCATTGCACATGCACCTACATATGTGTAGGCAATACACTCATACACATAAAAGAGTTTTTTTAATGCACAGCATGGTTCTTGAAGTAAGCAAAATGTGCTACATCTTATAACACAAGACGTTGAAATAATTAGTAATGCTCTCCGTGAGTAGAGTGAGTTGTGATTAGCAAAATCTCATACATAGGTGCCTGTAATCTCAAAATTTAGAAGGCTGAGGCACGAGGATGGAGAGACAAACCAAAGCTGCATAGTGAGATGTCTGGTGAGAACTACTATTCTCCGGCCTGGGGGTAAGAATCCATAAAAGATAATTTAAGCTGTTGTTCAGAAAGGCACTTACCACATAAAGTCAAAATGTAAGACCCAAAGTTTGGAAAAATAAACTTCATCCCGCTCTAAGTGCTCTTCCCCTTTTCTGGAGTTTTGTGCCATGTCAATAACACAATAATAAGACAGAAAAAACAAGACTAAGGATGACAGTCGAATTGTTTGTTCTTCCAATAAATGTTTACTCAATCCGTAGTAACTCTGTACCTGGATTATAGAAAACAAGCTCTGTGTAGAAAGTCAGTTACATACATTTCTGCCCTCAGAAGCCTGCAGCCTCTGTGAGCTCCTAGGTGAATGGGAGAAGATACCAACAGGTGATTATTAAAATGACTGAACTAGTATACAGAGGGCCCTGGGTTGCCTCCTAGCACTAGAGAAAAAAAAATTTTTTTCACTGAAAAATGCTGACTTCACTGTCCCATGAAAGCAAAAATCAAAAGGAACAAGAAAACATTAAGTGAATCAGCCATTTACAGAGAACACCACCCAGGGACTAAGTCAGTTTTGTATTTTTGTTTTTAGATGTATTCATTTCATAAAATAAGAGTTTTATTATGACATTTTCTCATATATACATACACACATATATATACTCTGCTCATGTACACACACACACATGCACACGGAATTAATCTTGTCCCACTTCCACCTTCTATTGGTCCCTCCTTTCCCTTCCAAAAGAATTGGTGCTTAACACGATGCCCTTCAATTCCATCCATTTTCTTTCAAATAACATAACTATGTTTTTCTTTATGCCTAATTAAACTCCATTGTAATCAGGTGTGGTGATGCACACCTTTAATCCCAGAATTTGGGAGATAGAGATAGGTGGATCTCTGTGAGTTTAAAGCCAGCCTGTTGTACATAATGAGTTCCAAACTACTAGTCAGGGCTACATAGTGAGACCCTCATGCGTGCGCACACACACACACACACACACACACACACACATACACACACACAACCATTCCATTCTGTATATACCTTTATCCATTTGTCTGTTGGCTATGTCTTGGCTATTATTAGTGAATAATTTCATAATAAATGTGGATGTATAATTATCTCTATCGTATGTAGTATGTTGACTTAGGGTCCCTTCGATATATACCCAAGAGTGCTATATATCTTATGGTAGTTCTATTTTTAGTTTTTTAAAAAACCTCCCTACTGACGTCCATAGTGACTGCATTGATTTACATTCCCATCAGCAGTGTATTCAGGTTCCTTCCCTACCCACCCATCCTCAGCCTGAATTTGTTGTTTTCTCTTTTTTTTTCAATTTATTTTGAATATATGTTCATGTGTATGGGTGTGGTCCCATGTGCCACAACATATATGTGGTGGTCAGAGGACAACTTGTAGGAATCTTTCCTTCTAACCTGTGGGTCTTGGGGATGGAACTCAGGTAGTCAGCCTGTCAGCCTTGTCTACTGTTGCCTTTACCCACTGAACCATCTCATCCAATTTGTTGTTTTCTTGATAATAGCCATTTAGACTAGGGAAAGATGGAATCTTCAATGATGTTTTGGTTTGCAGTTCCCTGAAAGCAAAGGATAAAGAACATTTTTTTCATATATTTATTGGTCATTTGTACTCATTCTTTTGCAAACTGATCAATTCATTTGCCCATGTATTGGTTGGATGATTTTTCTTTTCATTTTTGAGTACTTTATAGATTCAAGATACTAATTACCTATCAGATGTAAAGCCTGAAGAGATCTTTCTCCCATTCTGTAGATTGTGTCTTCACTTTTCACCGTTTCCTGTGCTGTGTATAAGCTTTTTAACTTCAAATAACACCATTTGTCAATCTGTCCTATTTCCAAGGCTGTTGGAATCCTTTCAGAAAGTCCTATACCTGTATCTTGAAATGTTTCCTCTAGCAGTTTCAATGTTCCAAGCCTTATATTAAGGTCTTTGATCCATTTTGAATAGACTGTTTTGCAGGGTGAAAAATAGAGATCTGGTTCCATTCCTTCCAACCACTTTCCCAGCACCATCTGTGGAAGAGCCTGTCTTTTCTCTGATGTGTTTTCAACACCTTTATCAAAAAGCCACTCGGGTGGCTATAGCTGGGTGGGTTTACTTCTGGATCTTATGTTCTGCTCCACTGGTCTACGTGTCTATTTTTGTGCCAGTGCCATGCTTGATTTGTTATAGCTTCTATAGTATAATTTTAAACCAGGTATTGACACCTCAAGCATTATTTTGGTTACTTGGAGTGTGCTTTTGTACTTCCATATTAATGTTAGGGTTCTTTTTCTATTTTGTGAAGAATGTCATCAGAATTCTCATGGGATTCTGTTGAGTCTATAAATAGCTTTTGATAACATAGACATTTTCATGATATTAATTCTATTGATCCATGAACATGAGCGGTCTGTCCATGTTCTGGTTTCTTTGGTTTCTTTCTTTAGTGTGTTAATGTTTTCATTGTAGAAACTTTATTTTTTGTGAGCATGTATATATAATGTGTGTGTTTGTATACATGTGTGTGGGCAGAGGTCAGAGGATAGCCTTGATGTTGGTTCCCCATTTTCACCTACTATGAAGTATGGTCTCTGTTGTTTGCTACTGTGTGTGCCAAGAGGGCTGGCCCTCAGCTTCTGAGACTACTGTTTCCACCTTCCATCTCACCATAGGAGCACTAGGATTGCAGACAGGTGTACTCAGCTTTGTGTGGTTTCTGGGGACTCAAACTCAAGTCCTCATACTTGAATGACTGTACTTCACCCACTGAGCCATCTCCCCAGTCCTCATCGTAGAAATCTAAGCAAGGTTTTGTAAGGCTTAAAGCTTAACTGTATTACTTTTCTGTTACTGTGATAAAATACCATGACCAAGGGCTGAAGAGAAGGCTCAGCAGTTAAGCACTGACTGCTCTTGCAGAGGAACTGGGTTCAGCTCCTAGTACCCACATGGCAGCTAACAACCATTTGTAACTCCAATTCCAGGGGATCTGATGCCCTCTCTGGCCTTACATAGGTGCACTTACATACATGCAGGGATAACACTCATATACATGAAAAGAAAATATTTTTTTAAAATACCATGACCAAAAGCAATTTATATATATATGAAAGAGTTTATTTATAGTTCCCAAGGTATAGAAACTCCATAATGGCTGGGGAGGCATGGCTTGGAGACAGCAGCAGGAAGTTGGCTTATCACATCATTATCCACACACAGAAAACCAAGAGAGGATGAGCAGGAAATGAGGTAAGGCTGTAAACTTCAAAGTCAGTCACCAGTGTCATACTTCCTCCAGAAAGACTGAATCTCCTAAAGGTTCCATTACCTCCCCAAACAGGAGCAACAACTGGGGACCTAGTGTTCAAATACATGAGTCTATGGGAGACATTTTGTCATTCAAATCACTACATTAACCAATCTAAGAGATCTTGGGCTACTGAGATGGTTCAGAAGGTAAAGGCACTTACTCCCAAGCCTGAGAACCTGAGTTTGATCCTTAGGTCCCACATAATATAAGGAAAAACCATACTCCAGCAAGTTGTCCTCTGACCTCCACACATGCCATGGCATACATTCAACCACACCCCCTGCATACATACGTAATAAGTAAATAAATAAACATAATAAGAAACACTCTTAAGAAAAAAGACTATAGCCTGGCATGGTGGTGCATACCTTTTATCCCAGTATTCAGAAGGCCGAGGCAAGCAGATCTCTCTGGGATTGAGGCCAGACTATCTATATAGTGAGTTCCATCTAGGCCAGCTGGGGCTACAGGAGACCTTATTTCAAAAAGATACACGTATAAAGAAAAGAAAAAAAGAATATGATACATGTGAGGCTCTATTTCCAGGGTGGAGGTTATGAGAAATAAAATGTTTGAAAATTGCTTTTTAGAGCTGAGTCTGGTGGTACACACCTTTAATCCCAGCACTCTGGAGGCAAAGACAGGTAGATCTCTGTGAGATCAAGGAGAGCCTGGTCTACATAGTGACTTCCAGGCCAGCCAGAGCTACATAATGAGAACCTGTCTCAACAAAATAAATAAAAATTACTATTTATTCAGAATAAAAAAAATGAAAGCAAGTAACTGTAGACTTGGAGAATAGATCCTTTTCTCTGAAAGCTCTTGGGACTAGTTATCAGAAATACTTACTGCCTGTTGCAATCTTCTTTCACCAAGAACACATTTCAACTGTAGAAGTGGGAAAAAGGTCTCTAAAGATTTATTAATTTTACCATAAAGTCATTTCAGAAAACACTCCTAAATAGAACATTGTAGTGCATACCTGTGATCCACAGATTCAAGGTCATTCTCTGCTACAAAGTGAGGTTGAGGCCAGCCTGGTTGATATGTTATAGGAAAGCCTATGTAAAAAATAAATATAATAAAACTTTCTTGGACCAAAATAATATAGCTTATGTTTTGTTTTACACAGTGTTGCTGTTGGGGAGTTAACCCAGGGCTCCCTATATGCTAGACAAGCACTCTAGCAATTAAAATATATCCCCAGCCTTAATTTAAATTTTAAAGATGCCATGTGGCCTAGAGAGATGGCTCAGTGGTTAAGAGCACTGGCTGCTCTTGTAAAGGACCTAGGTTCAGTTCCCAGAACCCACATGGCCCCTAAAAACTGTCCATAACTCTAGCTCCAGAGTATCTGACACCCTCTTCTGACCTCCAAGAGCATTGTATGACACAGGTGCACTTACCTACATGCAGGCATACACTCATACACATAAAATAAAAATAAAATACTTCGTAAATTTTACTGAAGCAATGCATAGACGTATTTTACAATAAGGTAGGAAGATTTACAGTGAAAAGGCTGCTTTGTGGTATCCCAGCCCCAGTCTTAAATTCTGCTTGCTGCAGGCCAGCCCTTTCCATCCTGTGTCTGTTTCTTCTGGTATTTACCTCATTTCTCCAAAACATTTATATGGGGTCCAGCAAGATGGCTCAGCAGGTAAAGGCACCTGCCACGAAGTCTGACAACCTGAGTTCCATCACCAGGCCCCACATGTTGGAAAGGGAGATCCAACTCCTGTGAGTGCCCTCTGACCACTACAAGTGCCTAAGTCTCCCCTTCTACTACCACTACTACTCACACAAATACAAGTCAATAAATAAATAAACAAGTGAAAATTTAACAATAAAGCTGGGTGCGGTGGTAGATTCCTTTAATCCCAGCACTGGGAAGACAGAGGCAGAGGCAGGTAGATCTCTGTGAGTTAGAGGGCAGCTCACTTATATAGTGAGTTAAAAGCCTGCCAGGGTTACACAGAGAGACTCTGTCTCAAAACTAAATAACAAATAAGGGGCTGGAGAGATGGCTCAGCAGTTAAGAGCACTGGCCATTCTTACAGAAGACTCAGGTTCAACTCCTAGCATCTACGTGATGGTTAACAACTGTTCATAACTTCAGGGGACTCCAAAGCCCTCTTCTGTCCTCCAAAGGTGCTGTACAACACAGGTGCACTTATATACATGTAGCCATAACACTCATACACATAAAAATAAATAAAAATTTAAAAATAACTAAATAAAATTAGCATATGCTTATGACTTCCCTTAATTTATTCATATTAGACCTTATATGCTTATTTTTGTTGCAATTGATAGAGATTTAGCTCTTTTATACCCCATTCCATACTTTATTCACCTAATGGTCAAGCATCATAATTATCACAATAAATTGTTTCTATACTATTTATTTATAGCACACTATTATAGTATTTAAAGTATAGTGACTTTATAAATGTGGAATAGGAAGGCCCCATACTGTAAAGGATCACGTTTGTTTCCTTACATGAATTTGTCTTTGGCTTGAAGTTTCTGATTACATTTTTTTTCTGACATTATCTTGTGTATTATTGCTCTCCTTTCCTTCCCTGCTCTCTCTTAAGTGCTACTTGATCCTATTAAATCATCTTTCTCTTGGAAAGCTTCCTCCTTGAACCCTCTGTATTACCTCTCTAGTCTGAGATGACTGTTTGGGGCTCTGCTTGCTGTGTAGCCATCTCCTCGGACTTCCTTTGGTTGCTTTCCCAGCGTGGGACCACTGCATCCTAGATCTCACGTGCTTCACTGCCCGGCCTCATTAATTATTTTTAAAAAGAAAATGAGGTAGTTGGAAAGATGGCTCAGCAGTTAAGAGCACTGGCTACTCTTGCAAGAGGAACTGAGTTCAGTTTCCAGCAACTACGTGGTAGCTCATAACTGTCTGTATAGTGTCAGGGATCCAGTGCCATCTTCTGGCCTCCTCAGATACCCACATGGTTTACATACATACTTCCAGGCAAGATACTCATGTACATTTTTAAATAAATATTATTTAAAAAAATTTTAAAGCCAGTTGAGGGATCAGCAAGATGGTCTAGTGGGTAAAGGTGCTTGTCAAACATGCCTAACAAACTGAGTTCATCTCCCAGAACCCATGCAAAGGTGGAAGGAGAGAAATAACTTCACAAAGCTGTCCTCTCACCTCCACACATGTACCATGGCATGTACACACATATACAAACATCATGCACAAACATACAAGTATAAAAAAATTCATATGTCTTTATTTTTTTTATCTATATGAGTGTTTTGCCTGCATATATGCATGTATGTAAGTGCACCATGTGTGTGCAGTGCCTATGGAGACTGAAAGAAGTTGTCAGATCCCCTAGGAAATGGAGTTAAGGATGGCTATCAGCCACCATGGGTGCTGGGGTCTGAACCCTGGTACTCTGCAACAGCAGCCAATGCTCTTAGCCACTGAGCTATCTCTCCAGCCTCTAATAAAAAATTTCAATGAAGAAAAATAAAAAAAAAATAACACCAGGCTTGATGGTGTATGCCTTTAATTCCAGCACTTGGGAGGCAGAGGCAAGGGAATCTCTGTGAGTTTAAGGCCAGCCAGAGTAGGCAGGGTTATCGAGTGAGATCCAGTCTCAAAACAAACAAAACAAAACAAACAAAGTTTTTTAAAAGTTAAAAAATAAACAAATAAAATTTAAAAACATTGATGGGGCTGGCGAGATGTGTATGAGTGTACTGCCTGCATGTATGTAAGTGCACCTATGTCGTGCAATGTCTGTGGCATGCAAAAGGGCAAAAGAAAGTGTCAGATACCCTGGAACTAGAGTTACAAACAGTTGTTAGCCTCCATGTAGGTGCTGGGAATCGAACCAGGTCCTCTGCAAGAACAGTCAATGCTCTTAACTGCTGAGCCATCTTTCCAGGCCCTGAAGTCTGCTCTTGCAGCGTCACTGAAGACTAGGATTGCCAGCAGATTTACATAGAGGAGGTGATCATGGGCATGCTTGTCTTGCCCCCTTCTTGGAATCAAATGCACTGTTATGAATCTTTGTCCTTTGGGTACGACATGGCTGTTGTCATTTTGAGAAGCTGTGATTTTCTGTATAAGACCCTTACAAAATTGAGTTCACAAAAATTTCCTAAGGGGGACTCATGAAGTGCATGAGGTGGTTTATCAGGCTATCCTCTCCTCCAGAATATATGCTGTGGCACTGTGAGATCCTTGCTCCGTAGACCAGGCTGCCCTCAGAGATCCCCCTGCTTCTGTCCCCGAGTGCTGAGATTCATGTCCCACCCTTGCTCCATTCTCAAAGTAACTGACTCTGAGATTTCACTATTAAGCTTATATTCTACCTTGTTTTTGTAGAAGCTCATTAACAAGTTAAGGATGTTTCCTTCTACTCCTAGGTTGTTAAGATTGTTTTATATTAATACATACTGGTGTTTGATCCCAGGAATACGTATTTGCTAGGTAAATGTACTCACTAAGCTATATCTTCAGTGCAATTTTTTTTTCTTCATTATAGTTATTATTTGTGTGTGGAGGTCAAAGGACAAGTGCTGGGAGTTGATTCTCTCCTCCGACCATGTTTCTCCTAGGAGATCAAAGTCAGGTCCTGAGGATTGGCAGCGAGCATCTTTACTTACTAGACATCTTGTTAGTCGGTGTTTTTTTTTTGTTGTTTGTTTGTTTTATGCAGAATCTTACCATGTAGCCCAGATTGACTTTAAACATCAGATCCTCCTGTCTCAGCCTCCCAAGAGCTGGGATTACAAGTATATACCACCACACCCATTTTTTATAAATTGTTATAACAACCTCCAAATCCATACCTCCAGCCCTGATTTTTCACCAAAAGCTCAGATCTGTATATTTAGCTATCTAACTCTGTATTCTTTTCTTTAACAGACACAGAATGAGCACCTATTATGAGCTAGAAATGACTCTGGGATCTCAGGCCCAGGGGCAAACGAGGTACACCAGGTCCGTAGGGATATTGGCAACCATGGGAGAGATCAATGGGCACAGAAGTAAACAAATGTTAAATGTGTTACTTTGGATTATATGAAGGGACATGTGGACATGAATAGGGCAAGTGTAACACAGAGAAAGGGGTCTTCTGGATCAGGTGGTCAGGGAGGGCTCTCTGAGGACAATACACTTGGGCCTGGACAACAAACAGCAAGAGGCATTTGAAGGTTCTAGTGATGATCATTTCAGAATAGGAAATAGCCACTGTGAAGTTTCTGAAGTCTTACAGAACTCAGTTCAGCTAAAGGCCAAGAAGGAGGATAACAGAGTGGGCAGCTCCACTCGTGCCTCATAAATAAGGGCTTTGAGTGGAGCCTGAGTTACACTCAGCCGGGACCAGTTCACAAGGAATATATGGAATTCAGTGGCATTGCAACAGAAATTCTGGGAGGGAAGTATTGTTTGTATTTCTATATCTTACATTACTACTGCTATTATTTTGGCTTTTTTGAGACAGGGTTCCATGTAGCCCAGGCTATGTAGTTTAGGATGAACTTGAATTTCTAATACTCCTGCTTCTACCCCCCCAATGCTGAGATGCTGGGCTAAGAGGCATGCACCACCATGCTTGGTTTTATGTAGTGCTGGGGATCAAACCTAGGGTTTCATATATGCTAGGCAAGCATTCTGCCAACTGAGCTACATTTCTAGCCCCTTATTTATTATTTTGTTTGTTTTTTTGAGACACAATCTCACTATATAGACCAGGCTGGCCTCAGACTCACAGAGATCTTCCTACCTATGCCTCCCAAGGAGTGCTGACAATAAAGGTATGTGCTACCCCAACACTTTTTTCCTTCTTGACAGGATCAAGATGTGCAGCCCAAACTGGCCTCTTTAACTTGATATCCACCTGCCTTAGCTTTTTGAGTGCTGGGATTACAGATGTGGGTGACCACACCTGGATGATTGACTGTTTTTATTTGAGACAGGATAGTTCAAAAGTCCTTGAACTCTTCATACCTGGCCTCCACTTGCCAAGTGAATGATCAGGCTAGTTTTGTTTTTTGTTTGTTTTGGTTTCTTTTTTAAAAAAAGGCAGGGTGTGGTGACCCAAATCTTTAATACCAGCATCTCAGCATTTGGGAGGCCTAGGCAGGCAGATCTTTGAGAATTCAAGACTGATCTGCATAATGAGTTCTAGGGGAAGCTGAGGCTACAGGGAGACCCTACCTGAAAGCAAGCAAACAACAAGAACACACACGCGCGTGCACACACACACACATACACACACACCAAGCCCAAGCTATGAAGCAGGCAGATATTCAGAGGTCAGATAGACCAGGAGCCAGCAGTTTAAGCTGAAAAGAAATAGAAAGAGCAGAAAACCCAGTGTGTGGTAGTTATTAAGAAAGTCAAGAGAAGAAAATGCTCCCAGGAGGAAAGAACAGTGAACTGCCACATGCACTTGGAGGTGGAGAAAAGCAAGGTTTGAAAAATATGCACTGAGCTTTGAAACTAGAAAGTTATTGTTTATCTTAATAGAAGATTTTTGTTAACCCCGAGCTTCTAGAAGGTTGAGCAAAGTAGGCTAAAGGCTGAAAGGAAGTTGGACCTCAGTGTTTGACTGCTTATTTGAGGTTTGTGGTCATAAACTGAAATCGTAAACAACAGGTCCAGGGAAGGCTTTGGGGGATATGTTTTTCCAAATGATGCTCTTGTACAGTCATGGCTGAAAGGTGCATTCAGGGTTAAGGGTCAGTCAGACAAGTGAAAAAACAGATCAAGGGATGGAGAGAGGCAGGTTTGTTGTGGGACTGTGGAGAGAGTGAATAATAATCTTCTATCCATAAGTTAGAAGAGAAGAAAACAAGAGGGAGCTGATGAGTAGTGAAAAAATGGTGCCCAGAATGGGACTTGAGATGAGAGAATTGTGAGTAAAAACTAACACAAGTGAACTGAAGGAGCAGGAAATGGTGGTTAGTACAGGTGGCTTGAAACCAAGAATCAGGGTGTGGTATGGTTATGGGTAGTGAGACTGTCTTGTGGGGAAGCTGGGAAGGGGAATTGGGGAGGAGAGGAAGTCAAAAAGGCCAGGTGGGATACTGGATGGGTCATTCCCTTGTGTGATTAAGTCCTCTAAAGGAACCAGAGACAGGAGTAGAACCAAGAAAAGGGCCGTGATCCAAGAACCAAAGTCACTGAGGAAAATGCTTTCAGATTACAGCATTAAAAGAAGTAACAAGGTGGGGCAAGGGGTATTGGAGAGATGGCTCAGCAGTTAAGAGCACTGATTGCTTTTGCAGAGGACCTGGGTTCAGTTCCCAGCACCTGCATGGTGGCTAACAACCATCCCCAACTCCAGTTCCAGGGGAAATCAGTGACCTTTTCTGACCTCCACAGGCATTGCACAACACAAGTACACTTACACACAGGCAGTCAATACACTCACACACATAAAACAAACAAAAAAAAAATAAACTATTTATTTTAAAAAGAAGTCACAAGGGCTGGGGATGTGACTCGGTTGCTTGCTTAACACACATGGAGCTCTGGGTTTCATCCTCAGCACCACATAAAACTGGGCATGGTAGCACATGCTTGTAATCCTTGAGAAATCCTTGAGAAAATCAGAGGTTCGAGGTCATCCTTAGGTATTTAGGGTATTCAAGGACAGACTGGGCTACATGAGACGCTATCTCAAATAAAACAGGCGTTGGGGGGAGGGCGTAAGTAACAGACAGGTGGTACTGTAGAGTGGCATTAACTCCAAAAGCTAGAGTAAGTGGAAGGAGAAGGAGGAAAGGGAGGGGAAATTGGGTTGGGAGTGGCAATGGGAGACAGGGAGACTACTGAATCTGCTGGTGCTGAGATCCACGGAACATTAAGGAAACACAGCCGTGTCCTCAGAAGACAGCCAGATCCAGGTGAGGCCAGGTGGAGAGGGGTCCACTGCCTCTCAACTGCCCTGATCTAAACTGTTATCTTCTTCCCACACCTGTTGTGTCATATCAAATGCTGCCCAGACACCAAGACATAAACAGGAGTCACCCTCAGCGTTTCTCCCTCTCCCATAGTCCAACGCATCACCAAGACCTAAATGTTTCCATGACCACTGGCCTTGGCCTTGACCCTTGGTTCCCTTCTTCATTTAGCCTCAGTAGAGGCTACATACATACATGCAATAAAAATATTCAAATACAAGTCAGTGGGTCATGGTGGTGCAAACTAATCCCAGCAGTAAGGAGGCAAGGCCAGCCTGGACTATTACTACATAGGGAGTTCTAGGCCAGCTAGGGTTACAGGGAGACCCTGTCTCAAAACAACAAAACAAAACAAAATCAAATGTAAATCTTTTGTTGTTCATTCCTACATAAAACTCTAGTGTCAGCCAGGTTTAGTAGGACACCTTTAACCCCAGCACTTAGGGGCAGGGCAGGGGGCAGAGGCAGGCTGATCTCTGTGAGTTTCAGACCAACTACTGTGGTACTAGTATGGTTATATAGTGAGACCCTGTCTGCTCCCCAATACCTACAAGCAAAGAAAAAAAAGAAAAAGAAAAACAACTAAGAGATAGAGAGATGGCTCAGCGTTTAAGAGTGTGCACTGCTTTTGCGGAGGACCTGAGTTCAGTTCCTGGGGTAGTTGGACAGCTCATAACTTGCCTGTAACACCGGCACCAGAGAAACCCGATGCCTCTGGACTCTGCAGTCACCTGTACTCATGTGCACATGCCCACACACGTACCTATAACTTAAATAATAATAATAAACATTTTATTTTTTAAAATATTTTATTTTTATTATTTTATGTGTATAAGTGTATCGTCTGCATGTGTGTAAGTGCACCCATGTCTGTGCAATGCCCTCAGAGGTCAGAAGAAGGCATTGGATCCCTTGGTGTTATTAACAGTTGTTAGTCAACATGTGAGTGCTAAGAATTGAACCCAGAGTCTTCTGCAAGAGAAGCCAGTGCTCTTAACCACTGATCCATCTCTCTAGCCCTAAAAAATATTTTTTAAAAGCAAGAACAAAAGGTCTTCGGCATCCCCATGTCCCTATATCTCCCCACTCCCACTTTAGGGCAAGGTGTGTTCATCTTCTGTTCTGATGTTCTGGAATGCTCTTCTGTAACTGTAGGTGTAAATCCTACTAATCTGTGAGGAAGTAACTTCCCTCAGAATGCCTTTCTTAATCACAAAATTCATCTGATCCCCTATGCCTCCTAGCTCTACTGTGTATTACATTTCCTATTATTACATATTATTTCCTATTACATACCTATTATCATACAGTATTGCAATTGTTTTGTTTTCCTTTTCAATGGTCTATAATAAGCTTGTGCTGGTAGGATTATATTTCTCTTCTCTGTTTTCAGTTCTTAATATAATGATGTTAGATACTAGGCATTCAACAAATACCCCTTAAGCCATATCTGGTGACTCACACCTGTGACACCAGCATTTAGGGATAAGTAAGTTCAAGGCCAGCCAGGGTTATATAGTAAGTCCCAGGTCAACCTGGGCTCCAAAGTGGAAATCCATCTCACCACCACCTCAAATCTTTTAAATGTTAATAAGTCAGTCCTATAAAAATAATAACAGGATAATCTATCAAGATCAGTATAGACCAGGCTGGAGAGATGACTCAGGGGTTAAGAACATTGGCTGATAAGGACACACATGGCAGCTAACACCAGTCCGTAACTCCAGTTTCAGGGAATCTGATGCCTTCTTCTGACCGCCTCAGGCATCGCATGACTCAGGTGTACTTACATGTGCAGGCAATACACTCTTACACATAAAAGAAAAATAATAAATAAAATATTTTTTTAAAATATTAGTATAGACAATGGTGAATTCAGGTTTTTAGAACAGGAAGAGGATGACATAAACTGGTGTCCAGAGTATTCTTGAAGCCAGATAGTAAAGCTTTTCCTACACTGTTAATTTAAAAAATATTTTTAACATTTATTTATTTGTTTATATATAAGAGTGTAATGCCTGCATGGAGGTAGTGCACCCATGTCATGCAATGCCGAAGGAGATCAGAAGAGGGCGTTGGACGCTCTGGAACTTGAGTTACAGATGCTTTTTTGCCTCCATGTGGGTGCTGGGAATTGAGCCTGGGTCCTCTGCAACAGCAGTCAGTGCTCTTAACCATTGAGCCATTTCTCCATCCCCCATATTTTTAAATTAAAAAGTTAAATATATACAGGT
Organism: Eospalax fontanierii; assembly: GCA_035773235.1. Taxonomy (NCBI): domain Eukaryota; kingdom Metazoa; phylum Chordata; class Mammalia; order Rodentia; family Spalacidae; genus Eospalax; species Eospalax fontanierii. The sequence goes on along the minus strand of CM069531.1, from coordinate 47,849,777 downwards.
TGTGATGATTCATACCTGTAACTCCAGCACTTGGGAAACTAAAGAAAGAGAGTTGCCATGAATTCAAGACCAAGGTCAAAGCCAACCTGAACAGCCTAAGCTAAGGAGAATTAGTCTCTACCTCAAAATATTTTTTAAAGTAAAAAAATTCTTGAAGGAAGGTATGTAGCTTTATTTTATTTTTTAAGGCTATGTAGCCCTGACTGGCCTGGAACGCTCTATATAGGCAGAATTAGTCTTGAACTTGCAGAGATCTGCCTGCGTATGAGTGCTGGAACTGAAGATGTGTGCTAAGATTAACCCTGGAGTAACCTTAAATTTTATATCAGAAAAGGAGAGAACCAACTCTTGCAAGCTTCCCTCTGACCTCCACACTCGCACTGAGGCACCCAATTCCTACAAACATACACACATACATAACAATAACACAATTTTATTTTATTTTAGAGACAATGTAGCCTTGATTGACCTGGAACTTTATGTAGACCAGGCTGTCCTTCAATTCACAGAGATCTTCTACTTAGATTAAGGCATGTATCACCATGCCAGCTAAATTAAAAAAAAAAAAAAAAAAAAAAAAAAAGGCGAGAAAGTAAGTAGAGCACAGCCTCCATTCCTCTCTGCTTCCCCTGGAACTGGAGTTACAGATGGTTGTTAGCAGCCATGTAGGTTCTGGGAACTGAACCTAAGTCCTCTGCAAGAGCAGCAAGTACTCTTAACTGATAAGCCATCTCTCCAGCTGTGGTTTAGTTTTAAAAACATATTTATTATTTCTAATTATGTGTATTTGTGTGTGTTCATGTGTGGGTATGTGCATACAAGCACAGGTACCTGCTGAGTCATCTCTCCAGCCTCATGAATGTGAAATCTTAAAGGAAATGATGAGTGGATGAACCCAACAACATGCAAAAAATGATGTATTATATCCATGTGACCTATGTGCAGGAATCTAAGACTGATTTTTCATTAGGGAATCAAATTGCTGTATTAATAGACTGAGGGCTGAACAAGGGGTAGGTAGGCTTTCTAGACCAGGGTGAATACTGGATTCTGATTTATCAGTGTGAAGTCCAAAGAGGAGTCTCTCATCTCGTTGAAGAAGTTTGACTGTGAAAGAAAGAATTAGAGTTGGGCCTAAGCAGCAAATCTATCCTGTGTCCTTATTACTTTTTCTTTTTGTCTGTAAGACCTGCATGGTTGGCAAGCACTCTACCACTGAGCTATAGCCACAGCTTTCTACTCTTTTTTGGGGACAGGGCCTCAATAAGTTGCCCAAGTTGGCCTTGAACTCTCCATACTCCTACCTTAGCCTCACAGGTAGCTGGGATTACCGGCCTGTGACACTGTACCTGACTCTTTTAGTGAAGTAACTTGTAAGCACCATTGCCTGAAATTTCCCCTAAATTCTAATTAGCTACTTTGTCTTTTGGGATTTCACTTCTGCCATCTGTATACATTTTTGTTTGTTTGTTTAGTTTGGGGATTCCACTATTTTGTTTTTGTAGGGTTTTGTTTTGTTTTGTTTTGAAATAGAGTCTCATATATCCCAGTCTAGCCTTGAACTTCTGTTTCTCTGGCCCTTCACCTTCTGAGTACTGTGGGAGTACATGTATGCACTACCATGCCCAGTTTATGGGCTGCCAGGGAACAAATTCAGAACTTCACATGTGCTTTGATAAGCACTCTACCAACTGAGAGACACCTCCAGTCCTGGCTTTTGTTTCTTGAGACAGACAGGTTTCTCCATGTATGTCAGGCCAGCTCTGAACTCCTGTCAGTCCTTTTCCTTGCTTCCTGAGTGCTGGAATTACATGCATTTGTCATCATGTCCTATTCTTTGGTTTTTAAATTTTTATTATTATTGTATGTGTATGTGTGTCGGCCTGAGTGCATACATGTGCACCATGTGCATGCATGCAGGCGCCTGGAAAAGCCAGAAAAGGGCATTGGATTTCCTGGAACTGAAATTACAGGTAGTTGTGAGCCATCTGATGTGGGTGCTGGGAACCAAACCCTGATCCTCTGCAAGAGCAGTGCATACCCTTAACTACTGAACGATCTCTTCAGCCCCTTTGTTTTGTTTTTGAGACAGGGTTTCCCTATGTTGCCACGCTGGTCTTGAACAAGATTCAAATACTTGCGTGCATCCCTAAGTACTGGGACTGTAGACACACGCTTTCGTGCCTGGCTATTCTGCCATCTTTAAACTGGACTGGCTTTATCTCCCTCCAGAAGCTGTTCTGTGTATAAGACCTTCGTGTCCCTCAAAGAAAGTACTGGCCAGGACTCTAAAGCTCTTACAAGCACCAGAGTAGCCACCCACTCTCAGTGCTCGCTGGACTCCTCATAGCACCCCTGATGCTCCCAGTACAGAGACTGAGGCCTAAGGAGGGGAAGAGGCCTACCCAGACTCCTAGGGAGGCATAGATAAATCCCTGTTCACATGTCCTGCTTTTCATATTGTGGCCTACACTGTGAACGTGAGTCTCAGAACCTGCTAACATCTATTTCTTCCTTATGAACCATTCCTCTTTTACATGTCATAGGAATCCAGGAAGTTTTTACCTATCCCAGATGCCACTGATCTCTGGACTCTGATTCCCTTACCTGCCCCAGTTATTTGCCAGTCATAGCAATGAGGGAGTTTTTCTTTTTTGATGTTTGAGACAGGGTCCCACAGTGTAGCTGGGATTAAAAGTGTACACTACTGTGCTGGGCTCCCTGCTCTTAAAAAATTGTTTTTGAGACAGGGTTTCCCTGTGCCCCAGCTGACCTGGAACTCATTATATAGACCAGGCTGGCCTCAATCTCACAGAGATCCCCTTGCCTCCCAAAGTACTGAGATAAAAGGTATGCGCCACCATACGGCAATTTTTATTCTTATATTTTTGAGACAGGCTTTCATGTAGCCAAGGCTGAACCTAAACTCCTGATCCTTCTGCCTCTACCTTCCACTACTACTGAAATTGCAAGCATATGCTGTCAGCCTGACTTGTTTTTTTGAGCCAGGGTCTTGCTATGCGGTCCAGGCTAGTCCAGAATTTGGTATGTAGACCAGGCTAGCCTTTAATTTGAGGCCTCCTACCTCTTCCTGCCAAATACTGGATTACAGGTGTGCACCACCGCATCTGCTCTGCCTTTTCTCTTTTTAACCTACCTGTGCACACAGGTAGAAATCTATAACCTGATAACTACGAAAAGGCTGTGTGACTCCGTTCCTTAAATCCTGAGTTTAAATCCTGAGAACAGTGGCTATGGAAGTTAATATTTCTAACCAACAGTTCCTGCTTTCTTAGACCTGTTTCCTCCAGACAGATCAAAGGCAGCTCACATATGATGACTGTTATATTCCTGATAGTTGAAAATTTAGTCATTTCCTTATGTATTCAACACATGTAGATTTCACATATTCATTTAGCAGGTGTGTACAAATGAGACAAGGTTGGGAGTGAAAGGCAATCTTGGAACATTCGGAACCGAATTCCTACTTTGCACCCAGATATAAAGCTTGCTGTAAAAGGCTACCAGTACCAAAAGAAATCAAAGGCACCTAACACAGTGCCTTAGGATTTGGAATGAGATAGAATGTGCACCTTGGTTCTTCAGTGGACTTGCCTCACAGGGTGATGTCTCTGAGCATACTTCTATAGTCTAGAAAGTACGTATGAAATTGTACGAGATGAGCAATCTCCCTTTGATAAAGTCCCCCAAACACTCAATGTACTCTGTCATAATTGCACCTGCCTATTGTCAAGCTGTACATGAAAATATATTTGATACTATAACCCTGTTATCTAAATAAGAACAATAGCCAAGCTGAGGCAGAAGATTACTAGGAGTTTGAGGCTAGCCTAGGATATATAGTGAGTACCAGACAGTCAGGAATAAACAGAACAAGCATACAGCCAAGTGTGGTAGCTTGTGCCTGTAATCCCAGCACTCAGGAGGCTAAGACAGGAGAACTACCATGAATTTGAGGTCAGCCTGGGCTACGTAGTAAGTCCTAGGCTACCCTGGGTTACAGAGTAAGACTCTGTCAAAGACCCCCTACACACCACCACCACCACCACAATAAAACAACAACAATTAAAAACCTAGTAGCTTTTCCAAAAGAAAAGCAGGAGATGCTGCAAGGTCCCTGGTCACACCAAAATGGTACATTGTTAATGCTGCCCTGTGTCTCTGTGAGGAGCTTTCTCTGGCTGGAGTGGGTTCTGCCAGCAAGGTAGGCCAACATTAAAAGAGAATGGACATATGCTTCTGGTCCCCAGCAATTCTCTGTCAGTCACTGATGGCGCTGGTTAACTACCCTGGCTCACTGTACCTCGGGTGGGAAGATTTTCCACTCCTCCACCACTGTTCCTGGCATCACCTTCCAAAGAAGCCTATAGAATTCATCTTCAGCTCAGGGTCTGTACCTGTGAGAGCCCATAGGGGTGCATTGCCAAGCATCAACAAAAGCCCGTGGGCATTGATTGATCCTTGTTCTCACTCAAGCAGTCATTCTCTCACCTGGCCCAATAATTTGGCTTTGTGGTTGACTCAGGAGTTTTCCACTCACTCATCACCTACCTCCTGGGGACAAGGAGACTGCCTTAGCTTTGCTTCCTGTTGCTGTGATGAAGTACCCAGACAAAAGCAACTTAAGGGAGAAAGAGTTTGTTCAGCTCACAATTCTAGGTCACATCCATCACTGTGGGGAAGTCAAGGCAGGAGGACCTTGAAGCAGCTAGTCATGTGACAGCCATAGCAAGCAATGAGTTAGGGCACACATGCTTACTCTCACCTTGTTTTCCCCACTTTTTTTTTTTTTTTTTGAGACAGGCTCTCCCTATAGCTCCTGGACTACATAGACCAGGCTAGCCTCAAGCTCAGAGAGATCTGTCTGTCTGTGCCTCTCAAGAGCTAGGAGGTTTGCGCCACTCTACCCAGCTGTAGTACCTCTTGAAGAAAATATCCAGCACCAAGAATGAAGGAGTCTTGGAGCAAAATCAATCCCAAATGTAACCGAATTTCCAGATGTGACTACTGATCTGCAGAAAATAGAGGAAGTGGAGAACATGTTAAATGATCCCATGTGACTGCAATACGCAAAATTCAGATTATAGGAAACTACATAGGAGCCCATGACAAATGTTCTTCAACAGATCGTCTGTAAGGAAGAGGCAAAAAAAAGATGAGGACTGGAGAGATGATTCAGCAGCAAAGAGCAGGTACTGTTCTTCCAGAGGTGCTGAGTTCAGTTCCCAGCAACCACATCAGTGGCTCACAACTGCCTGTAACTCCAGCTCCTGGGGGATCTGATGACTCTGGCTTCCTGGAGCATCTGCACTCATGTGCACACATACTGAACAGAAATACCCACATACATACATAATTTAAAATAAAAGATGGTAGGAAACACAGACAAGCATGAGGACACATGCCTTTTTTTTTTTTTTTTACTTATGTCTTGAACTTAGAGTAAGACTTCACTGAGCAATCATGGAGAAGTAGGTTATGTTTTTTGAATTTTAGTTTCCTCAACTATAAAATAGCAACAAATAAGTCAGCCTTTATTAGGTTGTCATCACTCGGCATAGAAACTCATTCTATGGCAAGGTAAATGCCTCCCACCCCCCGCCCCCAGAAGGAGTTCTGTCTCTCCAAGGTAGAAGACTGACAGATTCTACTATCTCCCTTTCCTCTGCCAGGGCCCCGGCAGGTGATACAAACTCATCCATTCACCCAGACATAGCTAATTTTGCTTCAGAAGAAAGCAGCACAGAGCAGAATGGCATGAAGCAATAGGAGTCAGTGTCCTGGGAGCAGCAACTCCCCTTCCCAGAGTGAGCTTCAGTGCCCAATGCGAACAGAAAGCAAGCTTTCTGCAGAGGATTTGCCTAGCATGTTCAAAGCCTTGGGTCTGATCTCAGGCACAGCACTATTAATTAATTTTAATAAATAAATAAATGCAGGCTTTATGCTCATAAAATTCAGATGTTGTTCCTGACTGGATGATTTTGAAAACCCAGTTCTCCAACCCCCTCAGAGGCTATGTGAACCACCTATGCCTTTAAATATGTACATTCCTTTGTTGCTTAAACCAGTTAGAATAGATTCTATTATTTGGACCTAACCCTGATCTTTACTGGGCTCCCAAAACTGTAGGTAAATATGGTGTCTGGTACTAGGAGGCAGGTTAGTCAACTACCTGAAGCTTCAGGCCTTCCACATAGATAAGATAATATCTTCTCTTATTGCTTCTGATATTCTTACAGGAACTTTTGGCTCCTTGTGCTTTAAAAGCAGGCATGTAAATTGGGTTCTTTGTACATCTTTAGTGCCTGAACGCACTGAGAATGGGCTCAATACACACTCTTTCATAACTGTTATAATTGCCATATGATAAGGCACACATCTGTTTTTTTTTTTTTCTTTTTTTGAGACAGGGTCTCACTGTGTAGCCCTGGCTGTCCTAGAACACACTTATGTAGACCAAGCTGGCCTCGAACTCAGAAATCTGTCTGCTTCTGCCTCCTGATTGCTGGAATCAAAGTTGTTTATCACCATCCCTGACCTGGGACTTATCTTTAAAGTATATTTTTTTCAAATTTAATTTTCAGTTATATGTATGTTTGCATCAGTGGGAGGGTACCCTTGGAGTCTAAAAGAGAACATCTGATCCCATGGAGCTGGGGTTCCAGGCAGCTGTGAATCACCCAACACATCGTGGATACGAGGATTTGAACTCAGGTCCTCTAGAACAGTGGCAAGTGCTCTTAACGCCTGCCTGAGCCATCTCTATAGTCATTTAAAGTATAGTTTTAATGTTATGAATTTTGACATACGTATACCCATGAAAATGCCTCCTTCATTAAGGTCACAGGCTCACCCACTACCGCCAAAGTTTCTGTCTCTTTTGTTTTCTCTCCCTCTTTCTGTGTCTTTCCATCTCAGCTTCAGATAATCACCAACCCATTCTAAAAAAATTTTATAAAACATTGAATGTATGCTTTTTGGTCATCTTCCCATCATTCCAACAGCATAATTTGAAAATCCACGTTGGGTAGTTTGTCTCCTTCCAACCTCCTTGACCCCCTTTTTTTGTTGAGACAGGGTTTCACTGTGTAATCCCAGCTAGCCTGGAAATCTCTATGTAGATCAGGTTGACCTCGATCTCAAAGATTTATCTGCCTCTGCCTCCCAAGTGCTGGGACTAAAGGCATGTACTACCACACCTGGCTTTTAATCTTTTTAAAAATTTTATTTATTTTTATTTTTTATCTGTATGAGTGTTTTGCTTACATGTGTGAAAGTGCATTCCTGTCTTGCAATGTCCTCAGAAGATGAGAAGGTATTTGATCCCTGGAACTGGAGTTACAGATGGTTGTTAGAGCCCATATGGGTGCTGGGAACCCAACCTGGATCCTCTGCAAGAGAAGCTAGTGCTCTTAGCTGCTGAGCCATCTCTCTAACTCCATCATACCCATTTTATAGATGAAGAGATACAGGCTCAAGGAAAGGTTCAGTCTTTACTAAAAAACTCTCACCTAAGCTTGTTTAGCAGAACTTTGTTTGTTCTGGTATTCCAGATTGAATCCAGGGCTTCTCCCATGCTAGGCAAATATTCCACTGCTAAACTGCATTGTCAACTCCCACTCCCGCCCTCTTTTCATTGAGGCAGGGCCTTACACTGTAGTTTAGGCCTAGAACTCAGCATGTAGGCCAGACTTGCCTGGAACTCATAACAATCTTCCTGCCTCAGACTTCTGAGTGCTGAAATTACAACAGTGAATATATCTTGTTTCCCCAGAGATTTTTTGTTGTTATTTAAAGACATTTTATTTTTAATTATATGAATATGCCCACATCCGTGTGGAGGTATGTGCATGTGAGTGCAGGTGCCTTAGAGGACATCAGAGTCCCTGGAGCTGGAGGTACAGATGGTTATGAACCACACAATATGGAATGTGTGTTGCTGGGAAACAAACTTATGTCCTTTGCAAGAGCAGTGTGCACTCTTAACCACCGAGCAATCTCTTCAACACTTGTTTTTATTTATTTATTTAGAAACAAGGTCTCACTCTGTAACACTGGCTGGCCTGGAACTTGTTCTGTATACCAGGTTGGCCTGTCACAAAAATTTGGATGCCTGTCTGTGCCCTATGAGTGCTGACATTAAAGGTGCGTGCCACCATGCACAGCTTTAATCATTTTTTTAAAAATGTGAGACAGTGAAAAATAAATTGCCTAAGCTGGTATCATGTGATACTATTCCTGAGGAGACATGAACCAGCATCCACTCACCCTGGACAGGGAACCAACAGATCAAAGTAAGAATACCACCAAAATCCAACTTGTTGAACCCATGAGTTTTATTGGGGTGACTTACAGGAATATGGGTGAAGGGTTACTTACAGGAGCAGAAATCATTCAAAAATAGCCTCATCACCAAAGCCTACCCCAGCCTGGGTGACACAGTTCACAAAAACAGAAAACCTGGAGCACACTGAACTTAACAGGTTGGAGAATGTCTGTTTCAGATATCTTAGTTGGTCTGAGCTTCTTCTGGGCAGCTCAGCTGGTCTCAGAGTATCTCCACAAGGTGCTTAGGGCTTATATATACTTGGGGAGGGAGGGACCTGGAGAATTAACTGAGTCTGAGTTGATATTAGGAATTTCCTGAAGCTATTGAGTTTACTTTTAGAACATCTAGTTTACCTTCCTTCAGAATTTTTTGTTGTTTAGCTCCTTTAGTCTGTGTTAAGGAATTTCCCTCCAAGATAGAAGATTTTATCACAGAGGAAATTACTGCCCAAAGGCTGACCTTGAACTCGTGATCCTCCTGCTTCAGCCTCAGTAACTGACGGATTATAGATCTGAACCACCAGTCTTATCTCAGCTACCCAAACTGTTTTTGTTTTTCTGGCCTAGGATTGAACCCAGAGCTTCATTCTTGCTAGGGAAGTACTCTATTCAGCTACACCCCCAACCCTCTTTTTACTTTTTATTTGAGGCAGGGGTCTCATTAAGTCTCCCAAATTGACATTGAATTCAACTGTGGGGCTCAGGCTGGCCTTAACCCTATGATCCTCTTACCTTGTCCTCCCAAGTAGCTGAGATTACAGGCCTTGTGCCGCCAGGCCAGGCTGGCCTAAGCTGTTTTGGTAGGATTTTTTTTTAATGCAATTCTCTCTATCTTATTAACCTCCATTATTTATCATTCTTTTATTAAAAATGTGAATGGGGGCTGGAGAGATGGCTCAGTGTAACCAAGAGGGCTTACTGTTCTTCCAGAGGACATGGGTTTAGTTTCTAGCACCCACATGGTACCTAACATCTAACCTCAACTCTAGTTCCACAGGATCCAATGCCTTCCCCTAGCCTCCAAGAGCACCGGGCATCTGGGTGGTGCACTTAAATACACACACACAAAACACTCATACACATAAAATAAAAATAAATAAAATTCTAAAAAAAAAACCTGTGAATAGGACTGGTGAGATGGACCAGTGGATAAAGTTGCTTGCTACCAAGCCTGACAAGTTTGATACCTGGGACAAGTTGTCTTCTGACCTCCACATGTGCACCTTAACTAAGGTGTCTCTCCTCCCAAAATAAATAAATAAATAAATGACTGAGCATGGTGGCTCACGCCTTTAATCCCAGCACTCTGAAAGCAGAGGCAGGTAGAGTTCAGGACAGCCTGATAGGGAATTCCAGGTCAGCCAGAGGTATATAGTGATATAGTGAGACTCTGTCTTAAAACAAAGTAAATACATAAATGTAATTTTAAAAAGGATTTAAAGGATAGGCATGATGGCATAGTCCTTTGATCTCACTTCTTAGAGGCAGTAATTTCCTCTGAGATAAAACCTTCTATCTTAGAGGGAAATACCTTAACACAGACTGTTCTAAATGAGCTAAACAAGAAATTCTAAAGGAAGGTAAACCAGATCTCTTAAAAGAAAGTAAACTCAATGGCTTCAGGAAATTCCTAATATCAATTCAGACTCAGTTCCCTCCCTCCCCAAGCATATATATAGACTGGATCTCTATGAAGTGGAGGCCAGCCTGGTCTACATAGTGAATTCCAGCTCAAGCTGGGGCTACAAGGAAACTCTGTCTCAAAACAACCAACCAACCCCCAACCAAACAAAAAGTTTATTTAAAAATGTGAATAGAATCATGTGTCCATTACTTCTTAGATTTTTGTTTCTTTTTTGGGGGTGGGACTTGAGACAAGGTTTTCTTGTAGCCCCTTGTAGCATTAGCTGTATTGGGTTTCCTGACGCTAGTCTAGGGCAGTCATGTCTAACTTAATCCAGGTTCCTGATGTCCCAGGCCCTGGCAGTTCTGGTTCCCAGTTAGTCTCTGTTTTTCTGTCATTGGCCTCTTTCTCAGTCTCCAGAGAGGATGAATGGCGACAACTTTATGAGTCAAGGCCCACCCAGAGGAACATGTACTATGTTCCTCGAAGCCTCAGCTTGCTGAGTTCAGATCCTCACCTTCCGGATGGACTTCTCAAGAGTAGTGGAAGACAAGCTCCTGTCTGCAGATGCAGCAGAAAGTCACCTCTTAAAGCCTGTCTACTGACCGCCTGCAAAAGAGCCACCTGGGGACATCTGATCACAGGCAGTTTTCTGGGCCAAGCTTCTGTTCCTGCCAATGAGGCCCCAAGCAGGGGAGTGACTTGGTCTGGGAGCCAGGGCTCATCTAGCACAGGAACTCAAATCCTCTGTGGTATGAACTGGCAATGTAATTCAGTTGATAGGATGCTTGCTTAGCTTGCAAGAAGCCCTGGGTTCAATCCCCAGAACTAAATTCTCTAAACTAAACTAAACTTAACTAAATAAAATAATATCAAGTTCTCTGTTCCTGAAACCCAGGAAGGTAAAAGCAGGAAGGTGAAGGAATGAACAGCAGGAAATTAGTTTCTACTCCTCTGGTTCCTGAGTACTTTTCCTTTGGCTCCAAATATTAAAAGACAGGCTCAATAGTGAGTCTGATGGAAACCTTTGTAAGAGGGCAGCTTCCTGCTGAGGTCAGACCCCAGCTGTGCTCTGAGCATTCCCACTAGTGACTGTGAGTCTTGTCTACTAGGGAGATTCAGGGGAGCTGGCATCCATGACCCCCAGGGCCTGCCTACACAGACATCCTCTGGTAAAGGAGACCTGTCTTAGGAGCAGTTGCTGGGTGGGACCAGAGCTCCAGCACTAGGCCCTAGTGAGCGGACAGGCAGGCTAGTAAGCTAGAGCCTGATAGAGAAGGGAGAGGAAGCCAGAGTGAGGCCAGGCGGTGTACCCCACTCCTCTGTCCCCTCCCCACCCCTGTTCCCAGCTGGTTTCCAGTTCTCTCCTGGGCTACTCAAGGGCATCAGTGGGCAAGGATAGGGAGGATCTGCCAAAACCTGGGGAACTGGCATCTGCAAGAGCTGGCAGGGTCCCAGTTCCTTCAGTCTAGGCAGATGCCACTTTGCCTAGTCACTTGCTGGGAGCCAGAGAAGTGATCCTGTCCCTCATGCAAAAGGCAAAGCATCTTGGTTTCATCGGTGGCACTTTCTGCTGTTGGCCCACCTCCATGTTATCAAATGCTGCTTCATGGCCACTAGCCCAGTACTTGCTTGGCTAGTTAGCTGAAACATTTAAGGAGAATGTAGGAATATTCTTTTCACCTCAAATTCCCACTCTATAGGTGGAAAACCAAGGCCCATGGAGGGGCTGTGGTTGGCTCAGATCTGGGCAGCTGTTTAATGTAATTACTTTCTCTCATGGAGCATTGTGATGGAAAAGTCATTTACTTTCAAAATTATGTATACAATACATAAATTAAAAATGAAATATATGCACAAAATTAAAAAAAAATATTCTGTGTGTGTGTGTTTCACCTCCATTGATGTAAATGCATCTGTGTTAATGCACAAACATTTAAAAGCACCAAAAAATCAGGCATGCTAGTACGTACATGCCTGCAATCCCAGCACTGGGCGCTGAGGATCTGAACTCAGGTCCTCATGCTTACCTGGCAGGCACTTTACTGACTGAGCCCTGTCCTCAGTTCCTCATTCTTTTTAATAACACATAGTGTTTCATTGGGCTGGAACAAAGCCCAGTGGTAGAGCATTTGCTTACATGTCCAAGGCCCTAGGTTTAATCTCCAGAACTGCAAAACAAACAAAAAACTAATTTTATGGCTGTAGCATAAATTTAATCTTGTTTAAATTCCAAACTTTAGTCGTACACTATTCACAGATGTACACTATTCATTTAAGTATCTCAGGACCTATGTGCCTATCGGGTAAACTTCTGGAAAGATTGCTGGGACAGAGTCTGTATTTAATTTCTGGTTAGATTTTGCCAATTTGCCCCCCACAGGGACTGTACCAATGAATCTTTCCCTCCAACAATGTGAAATGGGGCCAGTTTCCAGGAGCATCACCCATTTGAGTTATTTTACTGTTTGTTGTGGCCCCTGATGATAGGTTTGATCTGCATTTTTATATTATGAATGAGATTGAGCACCTAGGATAGAAATCCAGAAGTCAGTTTACAAGTGGGTCTTACCAGGCAGGAGTCTGGTTGTTACCTCAAGCTGAGCCACAGAGCTCCTTACTCTGCAGCCTGGGCCCTCAGCCCTTAACTCCTCATTTAGCATGAGTAACAGTAACAGTTTTTCCTGAGTGACTGGGAGAGGCATGTCTTACTCAGCCACCCTGGTTTGTCTTGCTTCTCTGTTCCTGATGGCTGAGTCTAGGGTTTGCAGCTGGGGAGTGGCAAGATGAGGCCTGCTTTTATGGAAAGTAGAGCTGGGCAAATGCGGGGTAGGGAAGAGGTGGCAAGTTACATCAGAAATGATTCCCAGGACTGAATGGGTGAGATGAGGAAGAAGACATGCAGACAGGTGACCCCAGGAGGAAGGGAGAGCTTAGGAGGGAAGGTGGGAATGGTTGGAACTTGCCAGTGGGATGGAGTAAGAGATGTTATTAGATAAATGTCCTCCCAGAGGCCATAGACTTGGAGTGCTTTCATGTGCAAAGGAGAGATGTGAATGAATTCAGCCAGTCTGGCCACATCAAGGTAAACCACCTTTGGGGTATGTCCTGTTTCTGGCTTTGGGCAGTAATAGAGCCTGATTCCTTGGAAGGTTATTACTTAAGAGCTAGCGCTCTCCTGACTTACCACCTGGTCTACTTCCAATCTGCCATTCCTCTGGATCAAAACGGTTGGGATAAGAAGTAGCTATTGGTCTGGTAGTTGACTGACAGATCCTTGCAAGCTGGAGGGCCAGACCTGGATGCCATTGCACTCAAGGCTTCTCAGTTCTAGATCCTTCTACCCCAACTCATGTTTCTTCTAATATATATCTCTCCCAGAGTTCCCAGTCCCCAAAGAAGTTTTTTGTGTTTTTGTTTCTTTTCTCAAGTGGCAGTTAAGAGCATCTATTGTGGGGCTGAGAAGATGGCTCAGTGGATAAACTGCTTACTATACAAGCATAAGGACTTGTGTTCAAATCTTTAGTACTCACTTAAAAGCCAGGTGTGGCAGCCCTGCTTACTGAATGTAGCCCCAGTAGCTGAAATGGTGATCTCCAGGTTCAGTGAGAGACCCTGTTTCAGTCTCTAAAACTAAGGTGGAGAGCAATAAATGAAGCAATAAATGAATCTCTGGCCTCTACATGAGCGCTCACAGCCAAACCCTTGTGTGTGTGTGTGTGTGTGTGTGTGTGTGTGCATACAAACCCTAATGGCAGGGCTGGGGGGTCAGTAACTAGGTGGTAAACACCTGACTGTCATGCATGAAGCCTGGTCTTGCCCCCACAGCCCCACAGCACCATACAAAATAAACAAAATCGAAACATTCTAGGCAACATAGTCTCTTTTGCTGGGTTGTCAGTTAAATTTGAATTTTGGTTAATAAATTTTTTATAATATCCATTTGGGATATACTTAAGTGAAAAAAATTAGTTGTTAGGACTGGAGGTATAATCAGTGACAGAGCACATGCTTAACACACATGAAGTGGGGCTAGAGAGATGCCCCAGAGGTTAAGAGTGCTTACTGCCCTATCTGAGGACCAGAGTTCAGATCCCAGCACTCACATCAGGGAGCTCACAATAACACCTGTAACTCCAGATCTGAAGGATCTGAAGCCCCTTCAGGCCTCTGTGAGCACCTGTGCGCAGGTGTGCATACACAAACACAAGCACATTAAAAAAAAAATATTCTTAAACACACATGAAGCCCTTCAAGTTTAACCATTCATACTGTAGAATGTTTTCTTTTCCCTCCTTCCCTCCCTCCCTCTCTTGATCTATCGCCTTCCTTTTCCCCCAACAGTGTGATCCTCCTGCCTCAGGCTTTGGTTCTTTAGGGCACCAGGAACTTTTTACCTACATTAGCTCCGGGTTTGGTGCTCACTGCTCACTCTCCTTTTCCGGGGTAGGAAAACAGAGTCACCAAGAAGCAAGTGATTTCCGAGGTCTGACAGTAACCAAAGCGCAAGGAGGGATCTCCGCCTCAGCCAGTCTGAAGTTACAGTTCCAGCCGGCACACCCAGCCTTCTGGGTGAGCACCCTCCCACACCCGACGCAGGCAGGAAGCCTCGGCCTTAGCTTTCCACCCAGCCAGTCACACCGGGGAAAGGCACAGAGCTGAGGCCACTAGGCCCAAAGAGACAGGATTTGGTGCTAGAACACTCAAAGCGATTTTGCAACCAAGTGCCTCTTATTAATAACAATACCAACCTCAGTCATTTGCATAACTCTCCAGAGTTGACAAAGGGTGCCCTAGCAGTTAATTAGAATGATAAAGAAAGCAGATGGGCGTACCGGAGAGAGGCCTGCACGCCCCTCTGCATGCCTAGGGATGTTTCCCGTGCTTACTCTGGTCTACGGTGAGTGTTGAGCAGACCCTCTCCCTCTCGGGCTAACTTCCCGGAATTTGTAGGCGGCGATCTGGACCTCCAGGCTGGATGCGGGATCAGCACTGTGCGCGCCTAGTGGCGGGTTCCAGCTCCGCCAATAATATACGGCCAGGGGATGTGCACTCGTGCCTGGTTTACAGTCCTGGCACTTCCTGCGAGACCCTGACCCCCTCCGTGGGACCAGTCTGCCCTCAACGAGTGTCTGAAAGGTGGGGAATCCGACTTTGGTGAAAGGAAACTGGGAGCCAGGGCCCCAGGTGTGTTAGAGACAGCTGGAGGGGCGGGGCCTTGAACACCTGCCAGGGGCAAAGACCTCGGGGGAAAATGCGTTCACCATGAGTCATGCTAATCAGACCTTTGATTTCGGGTCCTTTACTTCAGGTTCTGATCTCAGTTGGCAGTCTTCCCCAAGTACGCGTTTAGTTTTCCCTTCCTTTTTTGCTGTGTGGGGCTGGAGTCAGTGGGGAGCTTGGTGACAGGAAACTGTTTAAGACACTGTAAGGAATCTTTAAGAAAAGGTTAAAACAAAACTAGCCAGTGGTGAGGATCTGAGTATTCTCCTACACAATGCCACCCTCCTTTTTAAAAAATCAGAGATCTAGCTGGGCCAGTGTTCCAAGTCTTTAATCCCCTACTCTAGAGGCAGAGGCAGGCCTATCTCTATGAGATTGAGACCAACCTGGTCTACATAGCAAGTACCAGGCCACCTGGGGCTATAGGGAGACCCTGTCTTAAAAATAAATAAATAAAAATAAATAAATAAAATTAGGGTCTCCTCTTGCTAAGTGGCCCAGGTTGGTCTAGAACTCACAATCCTTACGCCTCAGCATCCCAAGGGCTGGGATTACAAGTATGTACTACTATGACAGGCTCTAAAAGTGCACTCTTGTTAAAGATACTGAGAAAAACCTGTTGTGGTGGCTCAGGCCTGTAACCTCAGCACTGGAAAGGGAAAATGAGAGAAGATCCCTAAATTCAAGTCCACCTGGGCCTACAGAGGGAGTTCCAGGTCAGCTAGAGTGAGACCCTGACTCTAAAAAAGAAAAAGGGAGGGGGGACTGGGGGAGATGATTCAGCGGTTAGGAGCACTGGCTGCTCTTGCAGAGGATCCAGGTTTGTTTCCCAGCACCCACATAGTGGCTATCAACCATCCATAACCCCCGTTCCAAGGGGGGCAGGCATTGCACTCATGTGGTGCACTTATATAGCACTTGTCTGTGTTAGAGTAGCAAAAAGCCCCCAAAGAGTCAAGGCTATAAACCCTCTGATCTGGGTGAAGACTACCTTTCCAGTTTCACTGGTCAATCACCTGGCCATAGGACCACCCCTAGGAAGGCAAGTTCACCTTAAGTCCTGCTAAGTAGGTGGGCGGAATACCTAGTGGGTTAATGAGATGGTGAGGTTTTCCTGCCTAGAATCCCACCTCCTAGTGCAGTGCTTCTGTACCCGGCCACAGACAACTCTAAGTCTGCCCACTTCTCCGAAATCCTCAGAAAAGTGTAATCTCTCTCCTTTGCTCTAAACCTGCATGGCTTCTTGGCTTTTTTCCTTCTTTCCTCCATTCTCCTCCTCAAGGCAGCTGCTGAGATGACCAGTTTGCCTGCCCTGAGGATTTGTCTTTAAATTCTAATAAAATTGGTTGAAAGCTTCTATTTGAATTCATTCTTAAACTCACTAAGAACTCTCTAGGGGACACACTTTGTCCCCTGTTATCAGACACATTAAGTAAATGTAAATAAAATAGTTTTAAAAGCCTAAACAATAAAACAAGGCCTGGAGACATGCCTTTAATCCCAAGCAGAGTCAGGTAGATCTCAGTGTTTAAGGCTGGCCTGGTCTACATAGGAGATCCCATCTCAAAAAAAAAAAAAAAAAGGAAAAAAAAAAATCAAACTGACATTTTTTAAATCTGGGTAGAGTATTAGACTGTTTGTAAAATGGAAGGTGAGTTATGCACACTGTACCCACAACTCCTTATCTCAAACTCTGAAAGCTATCCAAGTGTTTTATCAGAATACCAATTACTAGGGCTGGAGAGAACGCTCAGCAGTTAAGAGGACTAAACTTCAGTTCCCAGGCTGTTCACAATTTCTTGTAACTCCAGCTCCAAGGGATCCAACACCCTTTTCTGGCTGCCACAGGCACCTGTACTCACGTGGCATATAATCACATAGACACATAATACATATAAGTAAAAGTAATTCTCAAGAAAAGAGGGGGCGGGGGCGACCCTGGAGAGATGACTCAGCAGTTAGGAGCACTAGCTACTCTTGCAGAGAACCTGGGTTCAGCTCCCAGTACTCACATGGTGAGTCAGTAGCTTCAGTTCTCAGGGATCCAATATCCTCTTCTTACTTCCACAGGCATATATGCAGGCAATACACTCATACACATAAAATTAAATAAAATAGAGAAAGAGAGAGAATACTAATCACTGAAAGCTTGAGGATTTACAGTGGCAAGAATGCTCTGCCCCTGACATTTCTGGTGTACATTACAGGCCAAGCTGGAACGATCCACCTTGCAAGATCCAGCACTCATTTGGTGGGTCCAGATCGCCACCTTGAGGTTCCTATATACATTATCTGGGAAGGGTCTGGTGACCAGAAAGTGTACCCTCAATGTAGGACATTTCACATAGTAAGGTCTCTCTAGGCAGCCTTCATAAGACCTGATTTACAGAAGGTGGTGTGGAGGACAGGAGCGACTGGAGCCTGGCAGGGGTATGGGGGATGACCGCGAAGCATTCTGGCAATTTCCACCACAGCTGCACACAGACTACTCACTGCAGCTGATTTGAGCCCCTCCACACACGCCCAGGAGAGTGTGCACGTGGTGATGCACACACATACTAGATCCTCCCAGGCACGCCACACCCTCCACAGGATACAGTGCAACAGCCGTGGCGGGAACCCCCAGCACCTCCACTTGTAGCTTCCACTCCCACACACTGACCAACACTTGTCTGTCTCAGCCTCACCTTCATCTCTGCCTGCTGCGTCCTCATTCACCTGCCAGCTAGGCACTGCTATTTGTGTTCTTGATTTGGGGCTCCCTCTCTTTCATCCCACTCTTCCCTCTGGTTCCAGCCCCATTTCATTTGAGGACATTTCCAATGGAAGGGGGTATTGTCCCCAAGGAGAACCCCACAAGCCCATGTCCCTGTCACCATGTGCAGCTAAATGTGTCCCTCCCTTCTCCAATTCCCTGGTTCCTGTACTAGGTTGGACTGTGATGTCTTCAGGTGTGGAAGTAAGACAGGGAGATATGAGCCCCGTTCATCTCTTTCAAGGCCCTAGCCACCCTGCCCTCATTCTGATTTCGAAGACCTACCATGGTGGCAGATGCGGAGTACATTTTCATCCAGGTGATTTTCTGGTGGTGACCTGATCCCATTGGACTATTCTGCCTCAATATGGAGTTTAGTGTTCTCTCCTTAGTTTTTGGTGACACCTGGTGGTCTCTGATCATAGCTGTGCTTTGCCTTAAAGGCACTCCTTTGAAGTAGAGCATAGGCAGTGGTTGCATTTTGTCTTCTCATTTCATATTGGATTCCCCAAGTCACACTCCAGTTCCTTCCTTCCCTCCCTCCTTCCTTCCTTCCTTCCTTCCTTCCTTCCTTCCTTCCTTCCTTCCTTCCTTCCCTCCCTCCCTCCCTCCCTCCCTCCGCTCGCTCTCTCTCTCTCTCTCTCTCTCTCTCTCTCTCTCTCTGATCATTATTTGTAGCTCTGAGATGGAGCTTGCTAGGCAGGCACATCACTGAGCTTCAACCTCAGCCCTTCTTTTTTCTTTTTAAATCTTTTTTATTTATTTTTATTTTATGTGTATAAGTGTTTTGCCCCCATGTATGTAAGTGCACCTGTGTCATGCAATACTCACAGAGGCCAGAAGTGGGTGTCGCAGATCCCGTGGAACTGGAGTTACAGATGGTTGTTAGCCACCATGTGGGTGTTGGGAACCAAATCTGGGTCCTCTGCAAGAACAGTTAGTGCTCATAACCTCTGAACCAGCCCCCTGACTTTTTTTAACTACAAAATTTTAAATTTTATTTTTATTTTATATGGGTGAGTATTCTGCCTGCATGTATGTGTGTACACCATGAATGTGCAGTGCCTGTGGGTGTCAGGAGAGGGGGTTGAATCCTTTTGAGCTAGGATTACAGATGGTTGTGAGCTGCCATGTGAGTGCTGGAAACTGAACCAGGGTCCTTTGTAAGAACAGCAAATGTTCTTAACCACTGAGACATCTCTCCGGCCACCCATTTGAGCTTTTAAAAAATTATTTTTATTTTATGTGTATGAGTGTTATGCCTGCATGTATATAAGTGCACTTCTGTTGTACAGTGCGTGCAGAGGACAGAAGAGAGTGTCAGATCCCCTGGAACTGGAGTTACAGATGGTTGTTAGCTACCATGTGGATGCTGGAATTTGAACCCAGGTCTTCTGTAGGAACTGCCAGTGTTCTTAACCATGAAGCCATACTGTCCCAGTTATTGTTTGTTTGTTTATTTAGCAGAGAGAATGTAGATTCATTAATGAAAAGTGAGAAAGAACTTGAGTATGGGAAGGGTGCCAAGGGATAAATACCAATTCATGAATTTTGTTGTTGTTTGAGACAGTGAATTCAGTAAGAAGAGAGTGTCGGAACTGTTGGAATTGAAGTTACAGACAATTGTGAGCTAAAATGTGCTCTTAAGTGCTGAGCCATCTCTCTAGCCTTGATCTTTCTTTTTTTTTTTTTGTCTTTTTTTGAGACAGGGTCTCCCTGTATCTCCAGCTGTCCTAGAACTTGTTATGTAGACCAGGTTGGCCTTGAATCTGCCTGCCTCTGCCTCCCAAGTGCTGGGATTAAAGGCCTGTGCCATCGTACCCAGCTTCTTTCTTTGTGTGTGTTGGGGGGTGCAGGCACTCATGTGGAGGTCAGAGGACAACTTGCAGAAGTCGGCTTCCCCATGCCTGTACCCCCAAGCTGGCTCTGGGGATCAAATTCCAGTGGTCAGACTTAGCAGTAGGTGCCTATACTTACTAAGCCATTTCACCTGCCCCAGTTGTCAGCTTTTTATCATAGGCACCCTATATTGGTTGAGAAAGTTCTTTTTTTGCTTCTGTGCTTTTATCATGAAGTCTGAGTGCTTTTATCATCAAAGAATGTTGAATTTTGTCCAATATTTTTTCTACATCTATCTAGAAGATCATGATTTCTGAAAGTAAGCATAATTACCATGTCCAATTCACAGTTGCCCTGTAGATGTTTCATATTAATGTTTGCTATTACTATTATTATTGACGAGTAATGAAAGAAAAATACAAAAAATAAAGTGGAGAGATGGCTCAATGGGCAAAAGCACTGGCTGCTCTTGCAGAGGACGCAGGTTCAGATCCTAGCATCCACATAGTGGCTAACAATGGTCAGTAACTCCAGTTCCAGGGGATCAGACATCCACATCCTCTTCTGGCTTCCAAGGCCTTTACACGTGTGGTGCACTTACATACATGCAACAAAACACTCATACACATAATATGAAAATAAATAAGATAAAAAAATAAAGGAAACAAAAATGCCTGACCATCCTCGCCTGATTTAAGGCCTGTGAACACTTTGAGGTGCATCCTCTTAATCCTTTGCCATGTGCTTACACTGCAGAAACACGGCAGCTTCACAGCTGGGTATAGCTTCACAATTAATGGCTCACACTCTCATATGCCTTCTTAGCAAGAATCAGGACTCTTGAGACCACTCTGAATTACTCAGAAACTTGCCTGGAATGGTTCATGGATGCTGTAGCTTCTTATGACCACATGGTGTCGCTATTGAAACCTGGTATTAACCATTCCTCAGACGAAATCTTGCTAGGAGATTGGCTTGAGCTCCCAAGCTTGTGGTCTCAGTGTTCAGCAACTGTTTTTGCTGAACTCTTTCTGCCATAGGGTGCTGACTAGCCTCAGAAACCCTGGGATAGGATCGCATCTAGTTTCTGTCACCTCAAAATTTTCTTTCTTACTTGAGAATCCACAGCAGGAGATCATTTAAAGGGTCAATCAAGGGCTGGAGAGAGATGCTCTTTCAGAGGACGCAGGTTTGACAGCTCACAACTGTCTGTAACTCCAGTTTCAGGGGATCCTCTATCCTCCACAGGCATTCCATGTCATGGGTGCACTTACATACATGCAGGCATAACACCCATAAACATTAAATAAATAAATAAATAAAGCGTCAATCATACTGCCTTTTCCTGGGAATGTGGCTGCAGGGAAGTGACCCTCTCAGGCTCTCTAATAGTTTGCTCTCCCGATAGTTCAGTCTCTTCCCTCACCTCTTTCTTTGTTTTTAATACAGGATCTCTAGTAACCTATGCTGGTTTTGATCTCACTATGTAGCTGGAGCTGGCTTTGAACTTCTGACCCTCCTGTTTCAGCCTCCCAAGAGCTGAGATTACAAGCATGTGCCATCACACCTGGCATCTGTGTATGTATGTATATGTTGTTCTTTCATTTATTTTTAAAGATTTTATTTATTTATTTATGTAGTTATTTTTTTGAGACAGTGTCTCCCTCTACCTCCAGCTGGTCTGGAACTTGCTATGTAGACCAGACTGGCTTTGATCTCATAAAGATCCACCTGCCTCTGCCTCCATGCCTGTCTTTTTACTAATTATCTGTATATGTGTGTGTCTGTGTGTGAGTTTGTGCATGTGAGTGTAGTGCCCTTGGAGGCCAGAAGAGGGCCATCAGATCCTTAGAACTTGAGTTACATGTGATTGTGAGCCTCCTAATGTGGGTATGAACTTGGGTTTCTTCAAGAACATCAAGGACTTGTAACTTTGAGCCTTCTTTTCAGCCCAACCCTCTCTCCCCCTTTTTTTTGAGACTGGATCTCATGAAGCCCCACCTTGAACTTGCTATGTATCCGAGGATGAGCTTGAACTTTTTAAAAAACTAGTTTATTAAAAATTTTTTTATTTTACATGTATGAGTGTATTGCCTGCCTGTGTGCAAGTGCACCTATG
Organism: Eospalax fontanierii; assembly: GCA_035773235.1. Classification (NCBI taxonomy): domain Eukaryota; kingdom Metazoa; phylum Chordata; class Mammalia; order Rodentia; family Spalacidae; genus Eospalax; species Eospalax fontanierii. Next base: position 47,827,868 of record CM069531.1, on the reverse strand, counting down.
TTGTGCAATGCCCTCGGAGGTCAGAAGAGGATGTTGGATCTCCTGGAACTGGAGTTACAGATGGTTGTTAGCTGCCATGTGGGTGCTAGGAATCGAAGCCAGGGCCTCTGCAAGAGCAGCCAGTGCTCTTATCTGTTGAGCCATCTCTCCAGCCAGCCCTGAGCTTAAACTTTTGATCCTCCTGCCTCCACTTCTCCAGTACTAGATCAGAGGCATGTGCCACCACCACATCTGGTGTATCCAATAGCCATTCTTTTTCCTTGTTCCTGAGGGACAAAGGTGGTTTCCTATAGAGCCCACCTTCTCAGCTCCTCTTGTAGTTGGGGCATGGACATGTGACTCCATTATAGCCCCAGGTCCTAAGGGAAAGCAATTTGGGGCATTTCTGTGAAAGATCCTGGACATTTTCCTCCCTGATAAATACACATGGACACACATCAGGAGGGGTCTCTTTCCTTTTTATATGTTTGATTCTAAGCCTCCAAATACAGCTGTATAACTAACTCCAACCAGCTTTCACTCCTACTGCTCATTCCATTGGGTAGTTCCTCCCACAGTAGGTCAGGACAGGCCCTTGTGACTGATGGAACACAGTGGAATATGTCCTGGAAGCCTAGCTACTTTTGTTCCTGTTGGATGGTCTCTCTGAGGAAGCCAGCCTCCACACTCTAAAGACATTAAGCGATCCTGTGTAGGTCCCATGTGGAGAGGAACCAGCAGCACCCACGTTCCAGTCATGTGAGTAAGCCACCTTAGAATGAAGCCTGTAGCCCTGTGGGGCCTTTGCGCCTTCTGATGCATGCCGTGCTCCCTGCAGTGATGTATGCCACCTACAGCCATCATCAGCCGGTTCCTGATTCCCTTCCCACTGAAAGCACAAGACAGAATAAATGACGACTGGAGTTCAAGGCTGTAGGTTTTGTGGGGGGTTGTTATGTGGTATTTATGTAAACAGGGGCTGGTGCTTGAGATTTCAGAGAGGAAAGATGAAGACACTGGTGATATTATGGTGTCTCTGACTGACCAGCCCCAAAGGTGCCTTGTTACTTGTAGACCAAAGCTTCCTTACTGATCTAGCCTTCAAAAGGAGACTCCCTGGGGATTTCTGAAGACTCCCTGATGATTTCCTGTCACTGTTCATTCTGTGAGACTGGAAATTTCTTTTTTTTTCATTAATTAAAAAAATTAGTTATTATTATTATTTGTGTGTGTGTGTATATATATTTGATATGTATATATCAGGGAGTATTGTACCTGCTTACCACAGCATGTGTGGAAGTTGGAGGACTTTTGGGAATTGGTCTTTCCTATTGTGTGATCCAGGGCTTGAACTCAGGTCATCAGGCTTGTGTAACAAGTGCTTTCACCTGCTGAGCCATCTTGCTGACTTTCATTCATTTATTTATTTTTGTGTGTATGTGTATAGGTAGGTATACGTGTGCCATGGCCCACATGTGGTCAGAGGACAGCTTGTGGGAATGGGTTCAGTAGGTTCTTTTATTTGGCCAGGAATCAAACTGAAGTTGTTGGATTTGGAAAAAGTGCCCCCCTCCTTTTGAGACAAGGTCTCCTTGTAGCCCCAGCTAGCCTGGAACTCACCATGTAGACCAGGCTGGCTTACAGAGATCTGCCTGTCCTGCCTCCCAAGTGCCGGGATTAAAGGTGTACATCACCATGCAGAGCTTCCCCTGGTTCCCCCCCTCCCATTTTTAAAAGAAGGTAAATTTAAAGTGTGATGGAATGTACATAGTACACATACATTTCTACAGGCGCGCGCGCGCGCACACACACACACACACGCACACATAAATTTAAAAAGAAAGAAATCTTGGGGCTGGGGAGATGACTCCCCAGCAAAGAGCACTTGCTGCTCTTCCAAGGCCCAGCTTCAGTACCTACACTGGGCAGTTTACAGCTGCCTGTAACTCCAGCACCTGGGGATCCTATGTTCTCTTTGGGCCTCTGAGGGTACCTGCACACATGTAGCACACACACTTACACACACACCCATAAATAAAATGTAAAGAAATCTATTTTAAAACACTTCTTTTTAATTATTTCTTTTTTAATGTGTATGAGTATTTTGCTTGCATGTATGTTAGTGTACCTTGTGGGGTGTACAGTGGTTGTGGAGGCCATAAGAGGGCATTGGGTCCTCTGGAACTGGAGTTACTGAAAGTTGTTATCTGCCATGTGGATGCTGGGAACTGAACCCAGATCCTCTGCAAGAGCAATCCGTGCTCTTAACCACTAAGCCTCCAGCCCCTAAAGATTTCTTTTTTGGGAGCTGGAGAGATGACTCAGTGATTAAGAGCACTGACTACTCTTCCAGAGGACTTAAGTCTGGTTCTTAGCACCTACCTATGTGGGGTGGCTTACAGCAGCCTATAACTAGTTCTAAGGGATCTGACATCTCTCCTGGCCTCCACTGGCACATCCAGGTTGGCTTTGAACTCACTATGTAGTTGAAGAGGACTTTGGACTCCTGATCCTCCTGTCTCTACCTCTTAAGTACTGGGATTACAGGTGTGTGCACCACACTCAGCTTTATTATAAAATTGAAACCAAAACCCTTCAGTCCCTAATTTGATCTTTTTAAAAAAGGTAAGAGTCTTAAAAATTTTTTCTTTGACACAGGGTCTCATTGTGTAGCCCTGACTGGCTTAGAATTCACTATGTAGACCAGGCTGGCCTGGAACTCACAGAGATCAGTCTGCTCTACCTCCTGAGTAGGAGTCACCATGCCTAGTCTCGATAGGGGTCTTGTGTTGTTTCTCGGGCAGGTTTCAAACCCTGGGCTCAAGCAATCCTCCTACTTCAACCTCCCAAGTGGCTGGGAGGTTAGGGTTAGGGTTAGGGTTAGGGTTAGGGTTAGGGTTAGGGTTACAGCTAATCAATGTAACCATTTTTCCAAGTGCACAGTTCAGTGGCATTGAGTGCCTTCACACTGTTGTGTAACACTCCACACTATGCATCTCTAGCCCTTTTTCATTTTCTGAAACTGAAACTCTGAATCAATTAAACAGTAACTTTCCCCACCCCCCAAAGGTCCAGTCTCTGATCACCTTTGTTCTACTTTCAATCTCTGAATTTGTCCATTCTAAATACTACATATAAGTGAGCTGGTAGAAGAGCTGTCCTTTTGAGAATGGCTTATTTTAGCCTTTAAGTTTGATGTAGAATATATCTGAAACTGATTGCTTATAATCAGTTGAGATAACTCACTACCTTGAAACCAATCTTTAACATGTATCTTCATGCTTTTTTTCTTTCTTTTTTAAAAAATTATTTTTGTGTATGTGTGTTTATGTATGTGTTTATGTGTACCAGAGGCATGCAGGACCACCCCTCCCCCAGGTCAGAAGAGGGCATCAGAACCCTGAAACTGGAGTTATAGATGGTTATGAACTGCCATGTAGGTACTGGGAACTGAACCTGGGTCCTCTATAAGAGCAGCAAGTACTCTTCAAAAATATTCTATTTATTTATTTTTAATTTTTATTTTTAGTCTTTCTGAGAGGATCTCTCTGTAGCCCCAGTTGGCCTGGAACTCACTATGTAGACCAGGCTGCCTCCTGAGTGCTGAGATTAAAGGCATGGGCCATCATGTCGAGCTATTTATTTATTTTTTTAATTTTATGTGTATGAGTATATTGCCTGTATGTATATAAATGCATCCCTGTCGTGCAGTGCCTGAGGAAGTCAGAAAAAGGCATTGGATCCTCTGAAACTAGAGTTACAGATAGTTATTAGCTGCTGTATGGGTGCTGGGAACTGAACCCAGGTCTTCTGCAAGAGCAGCCAGTGCTCTTAATGGCTGAGCCATCTCTCTGGCTCCTGAACTTGACTTTTTATTTTATTTTATTTTATTTGGTCTTTTTGAGCAGGGTCTCCCCGCAGCCCCAGCTGGCCTGGAGCTCACTATGTAGACCAGGCTGGCCTTGAACTCACAGAGATCTGCCTGCCTCTGCCTCTGGAGTGCTGGGACTAAAGGCATGCGCCACCACGCCTGGCTTACACTTGCTTTTAAAAGAAAGTAATTTTGAATACATTTTTTTTTTTTTGTCTCAGTTTGCCAGATCCATAGTACCAGCAGCCTAGTATTCTAGGCTGGGTGAGTATATCCCCCCTCTCCCAAGGATTTGTAGCCAGCACAGGACACCTCTTCCCTGTTTCTCCTCTGTGTTTGGGACTTCAGATCCCACACAAAGTTGTCTTCCCATGCCTGTGCTTTTTGTCCACAAAGCAGTGTTTTCAGGGCTGGGGAAATGGCTCCTTGGGTAAAGGTACTACCTGCCCAAGCCTGACAAGCCGAGTTCTATCCCAGGAGTCCACATAAAAAGCCAGATGCGGTGGTGTACATCTGTAATTCAGCATTCCCACTGTGAGATGGGAGGTAGAGAAAAGAGAGCCTGGAGGTGTGTGACACACAGCAGAAACAAGAGAGTCTACCTGAGCAAGATGGAAAGCAAGAATTCACTCTGAACCGCCCCCCCCCCCCGCGCGCGCGTGCGCGCGCACACACACACACACACACACAATGCATTAAAAAAAAAACAAAAACGGAGTTTCCTGTCAGATACCACGTGGTCATCTTCCCCTTCTCTGTGAGGCAGGACTTCCTGGCTTTAGCCCCTGTGTGGAGGCTGAAGGCAGCGCTGGTGGTTTTCTTTCCCCACCTGGAGACATTGGTTCTCTGTAAGAGCAGCCAGTACTCTTAACCAGTAAGCCATCTCTCCACTGTCCTCCCAGGAGCTTCATTATTTCATTTAGCTACTTATTTTTTGTTTGTTTAATATTTTATTTAATGTATATGAGTGATTGCCTGCATCTGTGTAAGTGCTCCTGTGTCATGTAAAGCCCGAGGAGGTCAGAATTCCCTGGAACTGGAGTTATGGTCCATTGTTAGCTGCCATATGGGTGCTGGGAGTCGAACCTGGGTCTTCTGCAAGAGTAGCCAGTGCCCTTAACCACTGAGCCATCTCTCCAGCCCCTATTTATTTATTTGTCTTTTTGAGATAGGGTCTCTGTGTAGCTCTAGCTGGTCTGGAACTTGCTATGTAGACCAGGTTGGCCTTGAACTCATAGAGATCCACCTACCTCTGCCTCCTGAGTGCTGGGATTAAAGGCATGCACTACAATGCCAGGCTTTATTTTTAATTTTTGAGGCAAGGTCTCCCTGTAGCACCAGCTGGCCTGGAACTGACTATGTAGATCAGACTGGTCTTGATCTAGTAGAGCTCTACCTGCCTCTGCCTCCCAAGTGCTGGGTGGGATTAAAGGCATGCACCAACTTGCCTGGCTCCTCTGGGCACTTTAAAACAATAAAAAATTAAAAATTTTGTGTGTATGAGTGTTTTGCTTACATGTATGTAAGTATACCATGTGTATACAATGTCCATAGAAGCCAGAAGAGGGTGTTGGATATCCTGGAACTGGAGTTATGGGTGGTTGTTAGCCACTTTGTGGGTGCTAGGAACTGAATTGGGTCCTCTGTGAGAGCAGTCAGTGCTCTTAACTGCTGAGCCATCTCTCCAACTCATCACTTTAAAAAATTTTATATGTATCTGTGTGTGACTGCATGAGTTTATGTGCACGAGTGCATGCAGATGCTTGAGGAGGCCAAAGGGCATCAGATTCCACGGAACTAGAGTGAAAGGTGGTTATGAGCCACCTGATGTGGGTGTTGAGAACTAAACCTAAGTCCTCTGCAAAAGGAGTAAGTGCTTTTAACTATTGAGCCATCTCTCCAGTCCCCTCCCTCTAGACACTTTTTAAAAACACTATTTAAGCAACAGCAACCCTATCACATACACACACACACACACACACACACACACACACATACACACACACACACTGTTATCTCCACTTTACACATGAGGAAATAGACACAGAGAGGTTAGGCGATTTGCCTATGATCTTACGGCCAAAGTGGTCATACTAACTGTAGGGTGCAAGGTCTCAGCCATGATGCCTGCATGAACTCCTGTTGTGGGCACTGATTTTCTTTGAGTTTCACCGAGACCATCCACACAGGGTCTGTGGTTAAACTGAGTTTAAATGCCAAGAACCCGTCATCATCACTGTCACCACAGCACTAATATCTAGCCCTCACTAGTGCTTCCTGTGCATCAGGCTCTTTCCCGTGAAAGGTGCCGGCGTTTACCAAGGTTCATCTTACTATGCTCTGTCACACAAGAAATTCAGAGAGGCTATTCCTAGGACGTCCAAAGCTCAAACCCAGGTCTGCCATACTGTAAGGCTCACTCTCTGTAAAGTTGCCAGGCTCATTTCAGTTCATTTGCTTTATTTATTGTCTTTTGGTGCTGAGGATAGAACCCAGGCCCTTGTGCGTTGTAAGTGCATTCTCTGCCCTGGGCTGTACCACTGTTGCTATTCTTCTCTTTTGAGGCAGGCTGCCTGCAAACTCTCGTTCCTCCTGACTGCACCTCTCAAGTTCTGGGATTACTGCTGTTACCACTGCACCTGGTTTTAGACTTTTCTCTTTTTCTTTACAATTTTTATTAGGGGGCCAGAGAGATGACTCAGCAGTTGAGAGCGCTGCTCTTGCAGAGGACCCTCGTTCAATTCCTAGCACCCACATGGTGGCTAACAACTGCCTATAACTCCAGTTCTAGGGGATCTGATACCTTCTTTTGGCTTCTATAGGCATTGTATACATGGCACACTTACATACGTGCAGGTAAAACACTCATGCATATAAAATAAAATTAAAACATTTTTATTAGCATATGTTAATTACATACAGTGTGTTTCATTACACCTTCATATGCGTGCACAATGTGTTTGGATTACATTCACCCCATTGCTCTCTTCCCCTCCTGCTTAATTCCCTATTTTTTCCTACTAGCCCCCTTCTTTCTTTTTAAAAATATTTTATTATTTTTAAAATTTTACATGTATGAGTGTATTGTCTGCAGGTATGTAAGGGCACGCATGCTGTGCCATGCCCACGGAGGTCAGAAGAGGTCGTTGAATTCCCTGGACCTGGAACTATGGATGATTGTTAGTTGTCATATGGGTGCTGGGACTGAACCCAGGTCCACTGCAAGAGCAGCCAGGGCTCTTAGCCAGTGAGCCATCTCTTAGCCCCACTCTTTTACTTTCATGTCTCTTTGTGATCCAGTGAGCTTCATTAGAGTAATTTATAGGAGCAGGGTGAGAGTTTACAGTAGTGTGGGCACCTTATCAGTGGCTATGCCAAAGAAGAAAAGATCTCTCCTTCCTCATTTTCAGTGATGGGTGACATGATAGGGGGTTGATAGGACCAGTCTTGGGCAGATCTTGTGCAGGTAATTGCAGATGTTGTGAGTTCAAGTCCAGCAGCCATGTCATGCCCAGAAGACAATGTTCCACACCTCCCAACCACTCTTCTTTTGGCTCTAACATTCTTTCTGTCCCTTCTTCCATGATGTCTCTTGAGCCTTGGAGGGGGTGATATAGGTGCCCCATTAATGTCTGGGCATTCAACGATAATTTATTCTCTGTATTTTGACCAGGTATGAGCTCTATAGTTACTGCTGACTACTGTAAAAAGAAATTTCTTTGACCAAAGCTGATAGCACTGTTCTATAGTGGCATAAACATGGTGATTTAGAAGATAACTGAACAGACACACCATGTCCACTTAGCAAAACAACATCAGTAGCTTCCTTACTAGGGCCTATGACTTCTCAGGTCATGAGCTTTGGACCAAGTTTAAAGTATCAGATGTGAATTCCCTTCTGTGGAGCATCCATCAAATCCAATCAGAAAGTAGTTGGTTATCCACATAATGAATGCTACTGTCGCCCTAAGGGATTCATCTTGCCCTGCCAGTATTAGTTGGCATTATTGCACACAGGGTCCCTAGCTGAGGAAGACTTTTGGTTACAGTTCTCCCCACAACAGCTTGCATAACACCATCTGGCAGCATAAAGGCTAGTCAACAAGAAGGAAACTTCCAGCTTAGATTCAATTTGATTCCTCTGTATCATGAGGCCAAGGCCTGTGACAGGGTCTTATCATCTCGTTCTGGTGGGGCACCGACAGCAGTGGCAGTTGCTTTTATTTTTTCAGGTCCCTCAAGGGCTTCCTTGGCCAACAAATCATGGAGAAAGCAGTACTGGCTGCTCTTGCAGAGGATGCCGGTTTGAATCTCAGCACCCAGATGGCAGCTAACAACCATCTATACCTGCAGTTCCAGGGGATCCAACGCCCTCTTCTGTCCTCCTTGGGCACTGCATGACATAGGTGCACTTCCACACGTACAGGTATAACATACACATAAATAAAAATAAATAAATTTAAAAAATCATATCTGCACTGGGTGTGATGGTGCACGCCTTTAAGCCCAGCACACGGGAGGCAGGAGCAGGCAGCTTTGTGAAATTGAGGCCAGTCTGGTCTACATAGCCAGTTCCAGGCCAGCTGGGGCTACAAGGAGACACTGTCTCAAAAAATATTGTAACCAAACTGAGCATAGGGATGCTTGTCTGTAATCATAGCACACAAAAGGCTGAGGCAGGAGAGTCAGGAGTTCAAAACCAGCCTGGGCAATATAATGAGACTGTTTTATAAAAGATCAAAAAACAACAAATTAAAAAAAGAGTGTTCCCCAGTTTGGGTTGGTCTGATGTTTTCTTATGATTAGATCCAGGTTATATGGCCCATGAGATGGTTCAGTGAGTAAAAGTTCCTGCCATGTGTGCTGGATAGCGTTAATGTCAACTTGACACACCTGGGTTGAGGGAACCTCAGTTAGCGAATTGTCTCCATTGGACTGGCCTGTGACCATGTCTGTGGGGTATTTTCCTGACTGTTAAGTGATGTGGGAGGGCCCAGCCTGCTGTGGGCAGTACCACTCCTGTGCAAGTTGTTCTGTATTGTATAAGAAAGCAGGCTGAGCATGGACTAGGGGAGCAAGCCAATAAGCAGCCTTCCTCCATGGCCTGGGCTTCAGTTCCTGTCTCCAAGTTCCTGCCCTGTTCCTACCTTGGGCTCCCTTTAATGATGAACTGTGACCTGGGAGGTGTAAACTGAATGAACCTTTTCCTCCCCAAGTTAGTATTGGTCAGAGTGTTTGTCACAGCAATGGAGAAGCAAACTAGAACAGCATGTAAGCTTGATGACCTGAGTTCAATTTTCAGAACCCAAGGTAGTATGAAAGAACCAACTCTTGTGCCTGCGTTTATATCATATATATCACATGAGCACACACATACACACAGGCACACACACACAGATAATACATAAGTAAAAATTTCACTGCATTTCCAGCTGGAGCCTTGCACTGTGACCTATGCTGAGACTTCCCACCGGAAGACACACATAGTCATCTGCCTCAAAGATTGTTATCTTAATCCCTCAGCGGAGATACCTGATCCCTGTGTGGTCTAGTTACTTTTTGTTGTTGCTCTTTTATTTTGAGACAGGGTCTCATGTAGCCCAGGTTGGTCTCAAACTTGCTAAGTAGCTGTGAAGGGCTTGAGTGCTGAGATTACAGGTGTGGGCCACCACTGATGGTCTTGCATACTTCGTGTAGTTATTCTTTTCCCCGTTGTTACCGGTAGACAGTCTGTAAAGACATGCTTTACTGTCTGTACTGTTATTCTTCCCCTTTCCAAAACTATCCCTCGAGATTAATCCCTTGATGATGACTTAACAATTTTATTTGCCATTTATTGATTATTTATTTATTTATTTTGTGTGTGTGTGTGTGTGTGTGTGTGTGTGTGTGTGTACCATGATGCACACTTGGAAGGCAGAAGACGCCTTTGTGGAGCCAGTTCTACCCTTCTACCATATGGGTTCTAGGCATCAAGCTGAGGTGAACAGCTGCTGAACCATCTCTCCTGCCCCTATTGATGAGCTTTGCACAAAGCTGTCTCCATGTGTCAGGCTCCCTCTGATATCTTGTCCCTTACCCTCTAGTCAGGTGGTCTATTGGCCAACACCCAGCTTCCTGTATCTGATCTAGGTTCTGTTCAAAGTCCATCACAGTCTAGTTCACAGTGAGCAGGACTTGGATGAGACTCTTTTCACTTCCTGTCCCAAGAGCTTCCCTTCCTCACTGCCGCCAGAGACTAGATTGAGGTGACCACAGAGTTGTCCAATCATTAGTGCCAAAGCCCCTCCCAGCAGGCCCGGGAGTCTGAGAGTGGTGAGATCCCCACCCCACTGAGGCTGCAGTGCACTCAGCAGAAGCCTGTGATAAGATGTCCAACAGTTAGGGCAACTGCTTTGAGGTTGGGAGGCTGGGAACCCACAGGAAGTGACTTGGGGTTGAGCTACTGCAGCTTTGCCCAGCACGCGTCCAGGGACGGGAGCTGCAGCTGGCATGGCTAGGGGGAGATCCACAGAGTGCCACTCTCCCCTGACAGGAGGGCTGCAGAGCCAGTCCTGGGGGCCAGGTGGGCAGTATGGGGCCTTGGCTTCCCGTCAGTGTCCTCTTCCCTCCACTCCCACGCCATGGAGCCTGCCCCGCTGGAAAGCGTACATGGCTGCCGCTGTTCTCTGCTATATCAACCTTCTGAACTACATGAACTGGTTCATCATCCCAGGTGAGGAAGGGAAGGTATTTTGGGGGAGCCTCTGCAGGTGCCCCGACTCCGCCGGTTAGCAGAGAGTCTTCCATCCAGCATCGTCTTGGAGCACATCTCTGGTGGTTTACCCTGTGAAGTGGTCTCCTACCTCTCCTGAATAACCCAAACTAAAATGGGGCATAGAGTGTGTGTGGGCAGGGACATGAGGAGGTGGTTGGGGAGGACAGCAGGAAGGACTGTGCTTTGCAGCAAAGGCCTCCAGGTTGCTCAGGCAAGACAGCTTGGCCCAGCTCCCAGGTAAGAATGGCTCTTCCTGGGCTGTTTCTGGGACAGCAGCCTACTGGCCTACCTTGCAGTTTACCTTCCTTCTTGTAGGTCACAGGGTGCAACCTGCCTCTGTCTTCTGTCACTTGGTCATTCCTTTGTGACAGGGACTCATCCTGTTTTTCTCTTCTAGTTGCGTATTCATTTGTTCATTCATCCATTCGGAGCCAAGATTTTCTTTTTTTTAAGAATTTTTATTATATGAGTACCTGATGTTAATTCATAAATAATATTATTCTTGTATGTGTAGGTACACAGATTAGAGTGCTTGTGGAGGTCAGAGGAAAACTTTGTGGAGTCAGTTCTCTCCTTCTACCTTTAAGTGGGTTCCAGAGATTGAACTCAGGTTGCCAGTTAGTGCTTTCACCCTCTGAGTCATCTTGCCAGCCTTATTTCCTTTTTTTTGAGACAGGGCCTCATATAGCTCAGGCTAGATTCAAATTCATTATGTAGCTGAGGATGACCTTGAACTGCAGATATTACTGCTTTTACCTCCTGAAAGCTAGGATTACAAGCATGTCACTACCGTGGTTTATCCAGTGCTGGGGATTGAACCCAGGGCTTTATGCATGCTGGGCAAGCACTCTACTAATGGAGTGACATTCTAAGACTTTTTTATTTTTAGATAGGATCTCAAGTTAGTCCGGGTTGACTTTGAACTCACTATATAGCCAAAATGATGCTGAACGCCTGATCCTCCTGCCCCTGCCTCCCAAATGCTGGGATTGCAGGTATGCTACCATGCCTGGACAACCTTTCCTTTTCATCACCTACTTGTTCTAGACTGAGTACTGTGAGCAGGAGCCTTTGGCAGGACCCAGGAGGAACTCAGATTTCTGGTTCCTACTGCAGGGAAAACCATCTCTTAGAGCACAGAGAGAAGCTCACCAGTAATGATCATGCAAGGTAGAGAGATGGGGCAAGATGAGGGGGCATGAGCTAGGCTGGGGAGTCCAGGAGAGGATACCTGTAGCTGCTAGCCACACTCAAGGCCAGGATGTTGAATTAGTTACTGGTTCAGCACGGCAGGGAGTATCTGTAGAATGAATGGGATCCTGGAGACTGCAGACATCACCAGAGGAGGGCTCCATCTTTGAGGAATTCAGAGAGGTTCAGAATCCATGTCCAGCTTGGTCTGATGTGGGACAAAGTAGAGTGCATAGAAGTTAGGCAGTTATGGATGAATGACTGTAGAACTCAACCGTGAAGTGGTGTTTGGCCTGGGTCCCCAAAGACTGAGATGATTGAAAGGGGAGAGATTAGGTGAGGTGAAGGCATCAGCAGAGGGGCCAGTATGAATCAAAGTGTTCAGTTGAGTGCTCTGATTAGGAGAGGCAAAAGGCAGAGAAAGCAGGACATAATTCACCAATGGGCGTTTAGAGCAAGATTGCAGGCTTCTTGGGTGCCAGTCTGGGAGCTTTGATTTTATGCCCTGGGCAGTGGGGAGCTGTGGGAGAAAACCTTAAGTGGGAGAATATAACGAGGTTTAGAACCTAGATGGACACAGAAGGAGTAGGGAGGTCAGATCAGAGGCTACTGAAGGGGACAGGCAGACGGTAAGCAGGCCTGAGTCTGGGAATGGCAGACTTTGAGTGCTTGCCTGCACTGTTCTCTCTCTGCTTGCCCTGAGGGCCTCCGGCAGGGGCATCAGACCTTGAGTCCTGCCTACCCTATTACCTCCCCCCTTGGGGACTTCTGTTAGTTGTGGTTCACTGTGGGGATGAAGACTTAGAGAAGTGAAACCATGCAGAGCTCTTGGGGACTGTTGGGGACAGGTGCAATAGCCAAGGTTCTCTTATGGAAGCAGCTCTTTGGAAGACCAGGGTGTTAGAGGCAGAAGACTGGGACTGGCTTTATTATTATTTTTTACTTTATGTGTATGAGTGTATTGTGTGTAAGTGTACCTGTGATATGTGGAGGTCAGAGTAGGGCATTGGATTCCCCTGCAACTGGAGTTACAGATGGTTGTTGGCTACCATGTGGGTGCTGGGAAATGAACGCAGGTCTTCTGTAAGAGCAGTCAGTGCTCATAACTTCTGAGCCATCTATCCTGCCCCTCATTCTTTTTTTTTAAAAAAAATTGTTTTATATGTATGAGTGTTTTGCTTGCATGTTAAGTACACCCGTGTTTGCAGTGTCCATAGAAGCCAGAAGAGGGCATCAGAGCCCCTGCAACTAGAGTTACAGACCATTGTTAGTTGCTATGTGGGTGCTGGGAACGGAACCCAGATCCTTTGCAAGAGCAGCCAGTGCTCTTAATGCTGAGCCATCTCTTTAGCCCCAGCTAATGTCACTCTAGGCCTTGAGCTACCCACAAGGTTGAGAGGAGTGCAGGAGGAGACAAAACAACAGGACTCTTTCCTGAAAATGGAAGCTGAGTGCAATTACAGAGGGTTTAGGTCACTGTTTCTCTTGCTTACTTGTGTCTTCTTTTTTTTGTTCTCCAGTGACTGTGCCACCTGGGAGTCACTGAAAGGTGGAACGAGGCTGGGGATGTAACTTTAGTTGGACAAGTTCTTCTTTAGCATACATAAAGCCCTGGGCTCAATACCTGGTGTTATTTTTTACTTTATGTGTATGCGTGTATTGCCTTCATGTGTGTAAGTGTACCTCTGTCGTGCAACGCCTGTGGAGATCAGAGCAGGGCATTGTATTCCCCTGAAACTGGAGTTACAGATGGTTGTTGGCCACCATGTGGGTGCTGGGAAATGAACACCAGGTATGGTAGCACACACCTGTCATTCCAGTCCTTGGGATATGAAGTCAGGAGGATCAGAAGTTCAAGGTCATCTTTAGCTACACAGAAAGTTGAAGGCCAGCCTGGGATACATGAGGTCCTATCTCAAAAAAAAAATTTTAAATTTAAATTTAACGATGAAACAGACAAAAAGATGCGTGCATTTGGTTGCTATGGCAATTAGGCCCAAACTAGATGTATAAACAACCTCTTCTGCTTGGTGCCTCTCTCTTTTTGATCTTCATTCACTGGCTGGCAGGTCTTAGTGGAGTGTATGGGGGTTTCTTGCAGGTGAGGTGATCAGAAGGACCCTGTGTGGGGGCTTTTGCTCCCTTTTGTGGTTCTGGATGGGAGAGCTGCCTTTGGGCAGAGACGCAGTCTCAGTGTTCCTCATTCCAGCTGGGTCACCGCACGTGGTCGGAGTCTGTGTGTCAGGGATAGTGATGACCCCTTTCTATTTAATTAATTAATTAATTTAGACAACTATGTAGTCCTGACTAGCATAGAACTTACTAGGTAGACCAGGCTGGCCTCCAACTCATAGAGAATCTCTTGCTTCTGCCTCTCAGCAGTTAAGGAGGGATTAAAGGTGAGTACATCATTCCCTACTCTTTTTTTTTGGAACAGGGTCTCAAGTAGCCTTGGTTGACCTTGAACTTGCTATGTTGCTGTGTAGTCTAGGCTGGCCTCAAGTTCCCAGTCCTTCTGCCTCCATCTCCTGAGTGCTGAGACTACAGCATGCCACCATGCCAGGCTTCTATGTATGATATGGGCGAGTTTCTTTGTACGTTTGCTGCGGCTGTGTGTGGTTGTACACATGTAAAAGTGAGTGGAGATGAGGACGGTGGGCCTAGCGGCCACGTCTTATGCTGTACTAGTCAGCTCTACCTGTCCCAGGCTTAGAGGAAGCTGCCTTGGAGGCTGTTTGGGCAGCTTCTCATTTCCTTAACACTGTCTCTGTCCCCAGGAGTGCTGCTGGATGTCCAGAGGTATTTTCACATCAGTGACAGCCATGCCGGTTTGCTGCAGACTGGTAAGGAAGCAGCAGAGTCCCTTAGGTCACGCTGTGGTGGGTCCGGTGGCCGGCTCCAGCCCCTATACACAGAAGGGATGGGACCTGAGCTGGAGCAATAGATGTGGTGGGAGGACAGAGCTGGAACGTGAACAGGCCCAGGAGCTAGAGCTAATGCACAGGACGCCCCGAGGGACACAGCCGAGGAAGGCTCCTGAGCATTTCCCTTTTCCGTCCTGCTCGTGAGCTCAGCTGAGTATTCCACAGACATGCAAGAAGTCCTGGTGCATGCTGTTCTCTCACAGACTTGAGAAAGTGACTACCGGGACACAGACAGACAGATAGGCCCTGATCCTCAGGTTCAGAAAGGCTGTGGACCACCAAGAACCTTCCCAGCAGCAGGAGGCAGCCCTGCTCCATTCCAAGGTGGAGGCATGTGGGATCATGAGACAGAGGGTAACTCTGTGGTGCCTGCTTGGTGATACAGTGCCTGTGTACACACAGGTACACACGGTCGTAGCACAGGACTTTCATATGTTCACTCCAAATCTATCACTAGCACACACTGTGGCTCCCCTCCAAAATCCCCTCAGCCCCCAATTACCCATTATCACACTAATGTAGAGCATAACTCTCCGACTAGGCATAGGGACCTCTAGGGACTCAGGAAGACTTTCCAGGGGCTGTGTAAACAGAGAGATCTGCTTCCAGGCTGCTTGTCGCTTTCCCAGCATGATCAGTCTGGAACAAACCTGTGCCAGGTGGTTAGATCCTCTTTGTCACCTCCTGGTACAATAGCCTGTCACTGTCTGAAGTGGAAAGAGGACCCGCATCCAGGTGTTCTGCTCTGTAAAAACTTTGGATGCCAAGTGAAGGGACTTGTTGTGGCTTCTCCACAGAGGTCTAGGGTACTGAGATCCCAGCCATAGAAACATCTGGGGATCTTCCCACCAGGCTGACTGTCCCTGGTGAGGAGCCAAGCCTTATCTAGTCCGTCTTATGCATGACAGTTTGCTATTTATTTATGAATTCAAGTTCAGAAATGAGATAGTGGTTGACGTGTCAGTACATTGCTTTTGATCTTAAAAAGCAGTTTCCTCATAATCAGTCTGATTTGTCAGGCTGGTGTGGCCAAGCAGGGCCGACTTTACCATTTCAATTCCACAGTGGGCCATTCCTATAAACTGAATGAACTCTATCAACCTCTCCAAGGGCTTGGTGAAAATATGGTTTATGGGGCTGGAGAGATGGCTCAGTGGTTAAGAGCACTAAGAGCACTAGTGGCTCTTGCAGAAGACTCAGTCTTGGTTCCCAGCACCCACATGGTAGCTAACAACCATCTGTAACTCCAGTTTCAGGGGATCTGACGTCCTCTTCTGGCCTCCGTGGGCATTGTCTGAATGTAGTGCATTTAGATACATGCAGGCAAAATACTCATATACATAAAATACAAATAAAAATATAAAAATTAAGTTAAAAAAAAAAGGATGACCTTCTATTCTTGATCCTCCTGCCTCCACTTCCCTAGCATTGGGACAGTCTAGGTATGTGCTTCCTTACTTGACTGATAAAATGTTTTAAATATCAACTGACATCATATGAAAGAATAGGTACTTTTAGAAATGGTTGTAAGAGGCTATACTGGAGATGAGTGGTCTTTTCTGAAGACTCTTTACTCTCAGGGCTTTTGGTCATATTTGTGACTGCAGTGAGGACATCCTTGGCTCAACACCCACAACCTTTTTCATTCAACAGATGGTGGCAGTTAAGTTTGATACTTCTCTGGTTCTTACCATGGGGTCAAGATTATTGCTACAAGGTCCTTGGTACATGCATTTTGTTAATTCTCTAAAGCACCTTATAAAGCAGGCACTGTGCTGTGTGCTTGATAGAATGGGAAGAGGAGATTAAAACAACTGGCCCAAGGTCACAACAGCTAGAAAGTAGTGGACCAAGATTTGAACTCAAACGAGCTAGTCCTAGAATTTACCTTTTTATTTTATTTTATTTTTTAGAATGTTTATTTGTTTCCCAGGCTGGTTTCAAAATTCTGGGCTCAAGTGGTCCTCCTGCCTCAGCCTCCTAAACACTGGAGACTATAGACATGACCACTGAGTCAAGCCTAGAAATTTATTTTATTTTTCTGTAGTTCTGGGGATTGAACCCAGGGATTAGAATTTGTGTTTCTAATTTTTTAAAAGGTTTATTTATTATTTTTATTTCATGCATCTGAGTGTTTTGCCTACATATGTGTAAGTGTACCACTTGTGTCTAAGGAGGGTGTCATGTCCCCTGGAACTGGAGTTACAGGTGGTTGGTTATATGCTACTATGATGGAGCTGGGAATTAAATCCAGATGCTCTAAAAGATCAATACCTACTCTTAACCACTGAGCCATTTCTCTAGCCCCACACTTTAAATTCTTAAAATTTAGTATATGGAGCTTGAAGAAGGACTCAGCAAGTAAAAGTACTTGCTGTGTGACCTAGTTTGATCCCCAGAACCCTTGTAAAGGTAGAAAGAGAGAACCAGTTCCTCAAAGTTGTGTTCCGACCTTTGCATGCATACTGTGGCACACATGCTCATATATACATCATGCACATACATACATGTTCACACATATAATTCTAGTAAATACAAAATTAAAAGAACTGGAAAAAATTATTAAAAATGCTAAAGGTGGCTGGGCATGGTGACCTACACCTGTGATTCCAGAAGACTGAAGGGGGGCATTGAGAGTTCCAGACTGTACAGTGAGATCCTGTCTTAAAAAGGCAAATGATCTGTTGTTCAAATGATCAGCATTTGTGGGAATGATGAGAACGCAGATTTAAAACATCAGTGAGCCAGGCGTGGTGGCACACACGTGTAATCATCACAGATCTCAAGAGGCAGAGGCAGGAGGCTCTCTGTGAATTCAAGGCCAGCCTGGTCTATACATAGCAAGTTCCAGGACAGCCAGGAGCCTACACAGTAGGACCCTGTCCCGAAACAAAACAAAACAAATTAAACATCAATAAGAGAGCCAACCTGTAATCCAGGTAGAGGCAAGAGGAATAATTCTCATCCTACATCGGGAGTTAGAAGCTGCCTGGGCCACACTAGACCCCCTCAAAAAAAAAAGGTTATGGAGACGCCATTTGTTTTTCAACAGATGAACAAAAATGAAATATTAGTTTATATCAAGTGGCAGCTGGGTTCTGGCATATACTGCTACATAAGTATAAACTGATACAGCCTTTTGGAGCCCTATTTTGGTAGTAGCTATTAAAATTTTAAATGCCATTGACACCAGAGATCACTCTCTGTGGAGTTGTAGGTTGAACCATATTAAATTGCTGGTTTTGTAGGTCAAAAGTGGCCTAATTTCCACAGTTGCATGCGGCTTAACCCAGTACTAGAGCAGGTCATGGGAGAGCGGGAGGGCCTGGAACCTGAGCTGGGCAGTCACAGGGCTCAAGAAATGTCAATCATTTGTGCTCAGCGAATGGAGTCCCAGGTGTTGGGCGGGGGAGGTGGTGGGGGTGGTAGTAGTGGTGGGAGGGTCCAGGTCTCCTTTTGTCTACCTGCCAGCTCCCCCAACCTGGAGGAGATCTTATTTAGGGCATAAAGTAGTGCTTTCACTTGTCCATGTGCCACAGAGCCAAGCAAAACTGGAGCTACATTCTTGTCCTCATAGAAGAGCAAACGCAATATTAATAAGGGCTTTGTTTTGTTAAAAATTTTCGTAGCATTTATTTATTGATTGGTTGGTTGGTTGATTGCATGTGTGTGTGTGTGTGTGTGTGTGCACATATGCATGCAACTGCATGCATGTCAAATCAGAGGACAACTTTTGGGAGTGGCTTCTCTCCTTCTAGTATGTGGATTTGGGGATCAAACTCAGGACTTCAGGCTTGGTGGCAAGTGCTTTTACTTGCTGAACCATCTCAGTTGACCCCTGTTTTTTTGTTTGTTTGTTTGTTTGTTTGTTTTTGAGACAGGGTCTCCCTGTAGCCCCAGCTGGCCTGAACTCCCTATTTAGACCAGGCTGGCCTCAGTCTCATCTGCCTCTGCTTTTGAGTGCTGGGATTAAACGTGTGTGCACCATGCTCTACTTTTTTCTTTTCTTTTTTTTTAAGACAGGGTCTTGCCTTGCACCCGAGCCTGCCCTTGCATTTCAGATTCTGTTTGTCTCAGCCTCCTGAGTGCTGGGATTACAGAAGTGCACCATTATGCCTGACTTGATACGGCATAGAGGGCTTGAGGATGTAGTTTAGTTGGTAGACTACTTGTGTAACTGCACAAAGCCCTGGGTTCAATCCCTAGCACCACGTAAAATCGGGCATGGTGATGCACGCCTGTAGCACTAGCACGTGGGAACTGGAGGCGGGAGGGTCATAAACTCAAAGTTGTCCTTGGCTACACAGCAAGTTCAAGACGAGCCTGGGATACATGAAACCCTGCCTTAAGTTAAAAAAAAAGAAAAGATATAGACAGAAGAGTCAGTGTGTGTGTGGAATAGTGCATGTACTTAGGCATGCCAGCCCTTCTCTTAGCCTCTTGCATCACTGGTTTGCAGTCCACGAGTTTGTTCTGCTTCTCCTCTGCTGGTCCACTCAGGCCTGGGCTGATTCCCCTTTCCTCCTGCCAGTAGCAGGTGTCTGAGTGACAATCAGCTCAGTCACTATACCCAGACTCACAGAAGTCATGTATTCTTGCAAAGCCAAAAGGTGAGCATCCACTCTATCCTGGTGGCTCTTTGTTTCCTTCTTATGGCCCCTTTTTGCAGCTGGGAAGAGAATGTCAGCTTCCCAGGGCTGGGGTGATACTCAGAAGCCACACAGCAAGCATGTAGCAAAGCTGGGATTTGGCCCAGGCCTAGTGCCACACACTCTGGGCTGTGGGTTCTATATCAGGCCAGGAATGTAAGATTCAACTTTTATCTTTTCTTCCTCATGTCCTGGGCTCTCTGCCAAGGTGCCAGCTTGTATTATTTGTGCCAGGCCCCTTTCCTGGCCAGTAGTGCTGTCTTCCCAACCACCATCTTGGGGATCCAGGCTGCCCTTGTGTGTCTCCTCCAGTCTTCATCGGCTGCCTGCTGGTGTCTGCACCCATATTTGGCTACCTGGGTGACCGTCATAGCCGCAAGGCCACGCTGAGTGTTGGGATCCTGCTGTGGTCAGCGGCTGGCCTCTCCAGCTCGTTCATCTCCCCTGAGGTAGGGTCCACATCCCTTCCCAGTCTCTGGGACCCTCCCCATCCCCTTCCTCCTTGGTCCAGCTCCCTCAGAGCTCCCTTCTGGCCCAGGCTAGCTCAGGAATTACACTGCCAGGGATGGGAGAGGAGCTGTGGTACAGCCTCCAGGTCTGAGTGATGAAGCCATTAGACTTTCTTAACAGGAGGCTCCCTGGTCCTCCACTTCATTTCCTACTTTGATGGGCTTTGCAGGGGAACAGGGTTAGGATGACTGCTCCTGCCTTGAGAACTGCACTCGTTAGCAGAGACCCTGTGGAAGGGTTCCCCTTGGTGCAGGCCAGGCAGGGGCTATAGGCACTAGCAGGGCCACTCACATGATCTGGGGAATGTGGGGGGTGGTCTCAGGCCTGATCCCTATTTCATTCTCTCGGGCCTTTGTCATGAGGTCCCTTTGGGCCCTCTTGACACATCCTCTGGTCCCTTATCCCATGGGCGATTTCTGGATCTTTCATGTTCTTGTGCCGGCTCACCCAGTATTCCTGGCTCTTCTTCCTGTCCCGGGGAGTTGTGGGCACTGGTGTGGCCAGCTACTCCACCATCGCACCCACCGTCCTGGGTGACCTCTTCGTGAAGGACCAGCGGACCCAGATGCTGGCCATCTTCTACATCTTCATTCCTGTTGGAAGGTTGGTATTATGCCTGGATATATTTCCCACGGAGGTAAATTGAAGCCTGAAGGATTCAGAACAGGGGCTGGACTGGGGATAGGAAGACTGAACCAGAAGAACTGGGATCTGAATCCAGTTGCTGCTCCTTCCTCCCCTTCACTGCATCTCTCTGAACCTCAGTTTAGTCATCTGTAAATGGAGACAATATTCCCTCCCTCTCAGTGGGGCTATGTGTGTGTGTGTATGTGTGTTTGAGGGGGAGGGTCACCCTGGGAGACCAGTGCGGAAATGTCATAGGTATGTCTGCAGCCCCTGAGCTCAGACCCGTTTCCTGAAACCCGTCTGCATCAAGCAGGCCTGGGCTTTGGACACTAGAGCTGGAGTCGGTGGTGGGGTGTACATGTCCTTATGTGGAGCGACTGGCACTGGGGGCTGGGCTGGGAGCCAGAGGTCAGAGGGACCTGACTGAGGGCAGCACACACCTGGGCTTCCTATGATTCACTTTCTCAGGGAAAAGGCTCTGAGCCTGCAAAGAACCGGCTCCCTGAGCAGGGTGCACTTAGATCAGGTTGGCCTTGGGCATGACTGCCATCTCCTTTGTCCTCTTTTGCAGTGGTCTGGGCTACGTGCTGGGGTCAGCTGTGGCAGAGCTGACTGGGAACTGGTATTGGGCCCTCCGAGTGAGTCTTGTTTCCTTCTCTTCCCTTTGCTCCCCCACCCCACCCACACCATTCAATAGGGACTTTCCAGCCTCCAGTGGCCTTAGCCACTTGGCACAGTACCTGGCGCCATGAGGGGTGTTGGACCGGCAGCTTTGGACACTTACAGTCTCGTGGGGCACATGGAGTATGGAAGTTGTGACCTCAGGGTCAAATTCCAGCTGCTCATTTTACTGGCTGTGTGGCCTCACACAAGCCTCAGCTTCCCTTGCAGTAAACATAGAAGCTACCTAGGAAATCCGAAAGATTATTTGGACTGGAAAGTTCTTAGGCCAGGCCAGGTACAGAGCAGCCTTAAGGACTGCTGTCTGGGGTGACTCGGTAGTGGAGTTGGGACACTTGAGAACATACCTGGGAGGACTCATTGGCCTGTGGTCATCATTAGAACAGGGATATAGACCACAATAAGAGGAAGGCACTGGGTATGGAATGTGCTGGGGCTTGGTCCTGTATGCAGATCTCTGCTGAGCCCCATGGAAGGCAGAGACAGGAGTCTGGGATGGAGAAAGGCTGTAAGGAATCTGACCTGACTTTCCTTCTCACCATCTGAGCTGTTTGAAGCTACCCCAAGGCAGGTAATGAGATTCCTGTCCTATGGTCAGGGGTGCTAGGAGGGGGTGGCAGGATAGGACTGGGATGACTGGTGGAGGCATGGACCAGGAAAAGGGCTAATTCTTGGGGCAGTGAGTATTCAGTGACCTGAGCTACTATTTTGAGTCATCTTAGGCTCCCTGGTTCTAGTAAAGGAGTGTTTGCAGTGGGCATTAATCAGGTCCCACAGGGACCACACTGACCACAGAGACTATACTCTCTCTATAAGGATGAGGAACAGTGTTATGGGCCAGCTCTGTATATAACCAGCACCTGGGACACAGGATTGGAACAGAGTTCAGACCTGTGGCAGGTGATCTTCAGTCTCTCAGACTGCCATAACATTTAGCCCTGAGCTTCCTGACTCTCCTGTCCCCAGATAACGCCCTGCCTGGATGCCACAGCCTTGATTCTGCTCATCCTGCTGGTTCCAGACCCGCCCCGAGGAGCCGCTGAGAAGCAGGGAGAAGTGACTGTAGAGGTCCCAAGGAGCAGCTGGTGTGAGGATGTCAGATACTTGGGGAGAAAGTGAGTAACCCTGCTCTCTGCTGCAAGCCCCAGGAACCCTCTCTGGCCCGATATGTCAGTCCTCCCTCTCTCCGCCTCCAGAGGGCCTTCCCTGGTGTCTCCATATTCATGGCCCTCTTGCTTCTCCGAGCTCAGCTCAGAGCTGAGAGAATCTGCTGAGATGGCCCTCTGTCACTTGGGGACTCAGCCTCCATCTCCTCTGCACAAGGCAGAAATGTGGCTGAGAGTGGGACTGGTGGTATGAGCTCCAGCCTTGCACTGTTTTCATTTATCCGGTGGGTGCATTTCTCTAACCCCACCCACTTCCCTGGGCTGCTGGGAGGATGCTGAGAGTTTGTTCAAAGGAGTAACATTAGCCTCTGATCCAGGCTTAGAAAGGGCTCATTCCTCTACCCCCAGTGCCAGGCCTCACGAATCATTGCATCATGGGGCACAGCAGCACCCGGATCTTGGGTTGCAGCCATGAGACCCATTTTAGGAACTCCCAGGGAGATGGTAC
The DNA here is from genome assembly GCA_035773235.1 of Eospalax fontanierii. Taxonomy (NCBI): domain Eukaryota; kingdom Metazoa; phylum Chordata; class Mammalia; order Rodentia; family Spalacidae; genus Eospalax; species Eospalax fontanierii. The sequence goes on along the minus strand of CM069531.1, from coordinate 47,805,065 downwards.
AGCAGGTGCAGGTTCCTGGAGACCATGATGTCGGGTGGGGCCTCTCAGGATGGGGAGCTGTGGTTGTGCGGAGGAGGGAAGAAGGCAAAGCATGAGCAGGGAGACAGGGACTGTGGAGGGCACCGGAGAAGCTGGAGCCTGCAGGCCCAGATCAGATGGAGCAGTGATCAGCTCTTCAAAGCCCCGGCCCTATTCTGGCTTCAGTCGGGACAATTTCTCTTGCAGCTCAAGTTTTGTATGGTCGACCCTTGGAGTGACAGCCATGGGTTTTGTGACTGGAGCCCTGGGCTTCTGGGCACCGAAGTTTCTCTTTGAGGCCCGTGTGGTCCATGGCTTGCAGCTTCCCTGCCTCCAGGAGCTGTGCAGCAGCCAGGACAGGTGAGAGAGGCCTGGGGAACTGGATCCGCTCTCTTGCTGGGTAGTTCCCAGCAGGCTGGGTCTTTCCAGGCATATGACACTCTGTGATGAGGGTGGAGCTCTGGACTCTGAGCAGGAAGGAGGCCTGGGTTCCAGTTCTGCCTGAGCCTGCTACCCTGTGTGCCTACAAGCAGTTCTCTTGGCCTCTCTGGGATGGAATTAGTGTCTTCCCACTCTTGGATTTGGGGGTCTGGAAGGTACCAGAGGGGAAAGATATGAGGCTTCTGTGGGGATTGGGGAATGATGGAAATCTTTGGTGATTATCCTTCATCCTCTAAGGGGGCTCCCAGTATCTTCTCTGAGGTCACCTCATTTTTCAGATTGCAAACTGAAGACTTTATGTCTGGCTTAGACATGTCAGGTATGTGTTCATGTCTTCTCTGCCCCATTAGTGCACCTAGAAACCCAAGAGAGCTGCTGGCGGGTAGGTAGGGCTGTATTCTCTCTTGGAGCTATTATTCTACTTCCTGCCTGGCCAGCCCTTCCTTCCTTGTCTCCCCTTTACATCTCTGGTGACATTCTCCCTGTCCTGTGTCCCCTTTCCTTTTTGATCCAATCCCACTGTTTCTTTGAACTTTTCAAGACTCTGTGGCCTTTCCTGGAGCCCTGTCAATTCTCTGCTGACCATACTGACATGTGCCTCATCTTCCCCAGTCACCTTTAAAAAAAAATATTGATTTGTTTTTATTTTATGAGTGTTTTGCCTGTACATATGTAAATGCATCTGTGTCATGTGATACTGGTGGAGACCAGAAGAGGGCATTGGATGACCTGGAACTGGAGTTATAAGTGGTTGTTAGTTGCCATGTGAGTGCTGGGAACTGAACCTGAATCGTCTGCAAGAGCAGCCAGTGCTGTTAATTGCTGAGCCATCCCTCCAACTCCTTGCCTTACTCCCTCATACAGAGGGAGCTTTGTGTAATTTCTAGAATGTCTGTGGTTTCTCCACTGTCTGTGCCTCTGCCCCAGTATGTACTTTGTCTATAGCTCTTCCTCCCTTCTTTAATTCTTTCTTTCTTTCTTTCTTTCTTTCTTTCTTTCTTTCTTTCTTTCTTTCTTTCTTTTTTTCTTTCTTTCTTTCTTTCTTTCTTTCCTTCTTTCTTTCTGGAGTTACAGATAGTTGTGGGCTTCCATGTGGGGTTGGGAAGCAAACCCAGATTCTTGGCAAGAGTGGCAGTTGCTCATAGCCTCTGAGCTATCTCTCTAGCCCTCTGCCATTTCCTCCTCCATAGTCTTCAATTCCTGGCTCAAGGCCTCTTCACAGCATCTATGTGAGAACTGCTGGGGCATATTTGTTTCTTATGATTGGTTTAATAAATGCCTACAAAGTTGATAGTCTGAAACAATAGAAATATGGGCTCAGGCTGGGGATGTGGCTCAGTTGATAGAGTGCTTGCCTAGGGTGCTCAAAGCCTTGGGCTTGATCCCGGCATTACATAATTTGGGCATGGTGGCTTAAGCATGTAATCTCAGCACTTAGGAGGTTGAGACAAGAGGATCAGAGTTCAAGATCATCCTCAGGTATGTAGTTAATTTGAGGTTAGCTTTGACTACATGAGACAAAAAAAAGCTCAGAAACTAATTTTCTCATGATTTTGGAAGCCAGAACATCAAAGTAGTTTCAGTGGGTCCAAACCAAGGTGTCTACAGGGCCCTGTTCCCCTGGAACTCTGTGGGACCCTTGCTTCTCTCAGGTCCTGGTGGCATTCCTTGGTTGCACTGATCTGGCATCTGTTTCTAAAGTCACACAATGCTGCCCTAGCCTCTGGGGATGGAGTTCCTCCTGTAAGCACAGTTGTGATTGCCTTCGGGGATTATCTGATCAAGGGAGTACCAACACTTCAGACAAGACTCTTAACAGTTGCAAAGCGTGCTTTCTGCAAGAAGATTCAGAGACATCTCAGGAGGCCACTGATTCAGCCTACCACAGAGTGGTAGAAGATCCCTGTGTTGGGGCTACTACAGTCCTCTTGCCTAGGACTGGCTCCAGCTTCATGTGATGGAGGGGCAGGAAGCTTCCGGGAACAACCACAGGGAGAACTCCCAACCCTGGAGCTGGAGTGGCTCAGGGGAAGGAGCTGCATGGGGAATAGTGAGGTCCACCTCTGTGTGTGAGCAAGTGGAGCTTTCACAGTGATTGCCAGGGTCACTGTGTAGGGGATGGATGAGCTTATCAGGCCCTCTTGGCTCTGGGGACCTGAGACCCTTTGTGGTGGTGGGGTTCCAAGTTCTCAGTGGCTGGGGTATGTCTTCTGCTGGCACCAGGGCCAGTGAGGAAACTGGTCAGAGTGCCTGTGTGAATACTCAACCATAAGACTCTCAAAGGTCTTGAAAACCCACCACTGAGGACTCATTGTGGAACTCAGAGGTGGATATTACTTATCCAAGATGTGGAGTCACTTGATTTGGCTGAGATGTGGAGCCTTGTTCAGTTTGAAAGGCTGGGGAAGTTCGGGAGGATCATTATGCTGCTCATGGACTTCCCTGGTCCTACCTGGTGGGAGAGGGCTGGGAGGTTCTGGCCTTGCCTTTATCAGGCGAGTTCCTGCCTTCTCTGGGCGCCGCACGCTCTACTGCACACAGAGGGCAGATCCGTTAGTCCTCGGCCGATAGAGTAGACAGTTCACAGGAACTTAGAGGAGGGTGGTGTTCACGGTACTCAGTTTTGTAGGTGACCAGTTTTACATGGTCACATTCTGTGTGTGAGTGCAGGGTGGTGGAGAGGAATGCGTTCATATGTACATATGAAGCGCAGTGTTCAGTCTCAGATGTTGCACCTCAGGGGCTATCCACTCTGGTATTTGAAACAAAGTCTCTCACTAGCTTGGGGCTTGCCAGTTAGGTTAGGTTAGCTGGCCAGTGAACCCCAGGAATCCTCTTGTCTCTACCTCTCTAGTGCTGGCATTATTAGAGGGTGTCACCATGCCTGGCTTTTTATGTTGGTGCTTGGGATTGAACTCAGGTCCTTGAGCTTGTGCAGTAAAGTATTGTGCTGACTGAGCCATTTTCTTAGCCACCGTAGTGAAATTCATGGTAGGAGACTGGGGGTAAATATTTGTATCTGAAAGGTGACAAGGCCAGAGGAAGATTGGGGATAAGGGTGGGGCATCACAGAGCTCCCCTCCCCTCCTGTCCCTTCCCTTTCCTCCTTCCTTTTGAGGCAGAGTCTCGTATAGTCCACAGTAGTCAGGGCCTGGAGTACTCAGAGCAAGGCGGAGAGGCCAACCATCCAGAAAGCATTTGTGTCAAGGGAACGAGAGAATAGAGCACTGTCATGTTGGCCGGGGGCTTGTGCACAGGACACCAAGGAGTCACCAAGGGGCTGGGACAATCTGATTAGACTTGGCTATCAGAGTTCATGCCGATCAGTCTTAGTCAAGCCTTGGAGCTCCTTTAATAGGTTCTTGAGCTGGGTGTGTGGCATATATCTCTGATCTCAGCACTCTGGAGGCAGAGGCAGGTGAATCTCTGTAAATTTGAGGCCAACCTGGTCTATATAATGAATTCCAAGCCAGCCAGGTCTATACAGTGAGACCCTGTCTCAGAAGGTGTGTGTGAGGGGCAAGATGGCATAGGCCTTTGATTCAAGCACTTAGGAGGCAGAGGAAAGCGGATCTCTATGAGATCAAGGCCAGTCTGAGCTATATAGTGAGTTCTAGGCCAGCTGGGGGTATAGGGAGATTCTGTCTCAAAAAGGGAAGTGGGGGAGGGTGGCTGGAGAGATAGCTCAGTAGTTAAAAGCACTTGCTACTCTTGCAGAGGATCTGGATTCTGTTCTCAGCACCCACATGGCAGCTCGCAATTATCTGTAACTCCAGTTCTAGAGGATCTGATGCCCACTTCTGGCCTCCCTGGGCATCAGGGACACACATGGTGCACATCCATATATGCAGGCAAAATACTCATACACATGAAAAATAAATCTTTAAAAATAAAAAATAAATGCAAATGATAAATAAATAATTAGATTTACACTCAATTTTTAGAAAAAGAAATGAGGGGGAAAAGTTTCTTGGCAACTCTTTGTGTTGTAACTTATGTGGCTACTGCTAGACACTTGAGTGGGACTCCCTTTGAAGAGTGCACACTGCTGTGTCTTATTCTTTACCTGAGCACCTTCCTTTCTATTTTTAATAAACTCAAACTCTGGACTGGGGATGTGGCTCATGCATGAAACCCTGGGTTAGATGAGCACAGAGACCAGCTACCACACATGAGACCAGGTGTGGTAGCTAACACCTGTAATCCCAGCATGTGGGATTTCTGGGCAGCAGAATCAGGAGTCGAGGTCATCTTACATAGCAAGTTTGAGGCTAGCCTGAGATATAGGAGACCGTACACAAAACAAACAAAACAAAACAATACAAAAGCACCCAACCTAACTAACCCAAAACAAAACAAAAAACCAATCCAAATCACAGCAAAACCCCTCCGACTCTGTTCATGCTGCTCTATGCTGGTTCCGAAATTCTCTTCTGTGGTGAAGTAAAGGATCCAGCTTTACCTGAGTAGAGGTCCCTAAGGGATTAGGAGACCTCTCCAGGCTGCTGGCCATAGTTCTAGGCAGTATCTCCTGCTGCACGGTATCTGCTCATGCACTTGGGGCAGCTAGTTAGACCCAGGAGCAGAGACAGGATGCGGGGCTCACTCAGTCCTCTCTGCTCTTTCCTATTAGCCTGATTTTTGGGGGACTGACTGTGGCGACTGGCATCATTGGTGTCATCCTGGGGGCTGAAGCCTCAAGGAGATACAAGAAAGTGAACCCCAGAGCTGAGCCCCTCATCTGTGCCTCCAGCCTGCTTGCTACGGCCCCCTGCCTCTACCTGGCTCTCGTCCTGGCCCCGACCACTCTCCTGGGCTCCTATGTAAGTGAGGGCCCCTCTGGAAGTGGGTGGGTATCCCCTAAGGATACAGGTGCACATGGAACTGGATCTTTGTCTTCATTGCATTGATCTGTCCAGTCCCATTTTCAATGATTAAACAAAGGCTCAGGGAGAACTGCCCGGCAAAGGAAGGGACAGTACTGGATTTGAACCCAAGCTTTTCTGGCTCTAGAGTGAGTCCTTTGGGCTACTGGTTGGTAGTCTGGGTAGAGATAGTGGGACTTATCTGACTCATCTGTCCCAGGGTGTATTGTGAGCCCGGGGGCACAGAGGGAACGCTTCCAGGATTCAGATGAGAAAGCAGATTGGTTATGACTGACGGGGACCCAGCTTGCAGGACAATTGTGGTCAGAGGACGTTTTCCACATCCGTACCTCACTCCAGTCCCCCATGTACCCCACATTCTGCTTGGGACAGAGGTGGCACCCTCCCAGTCTGCTTGTCTGTTTCCTTCACTAAGGGCACTGTTTCTCCTCTGTGTAAGTTCTCTCTTTCTGCAAACAGCTCACTACTCCAAAGCATCCACAGACCGCCAAACATCCTGTTGTCATTCACTGTTCCCACTTACGCTGAGTCTGTGTTTGGGACTCATTTGGTGCCAAGGTGTCTGGGGCTATATCCATAGAGCAGGCTGTCTCTGGAAGATGGTACCGCTGTACCCCCACCGGCCCTGGGTGCTGGACACAGAGCCCTTGCACATGGGCACCAGCTCCACTGAGATGGCTTTGCTCTTCTCCCTCCAGTTCCTGTGATTGACTTGCTGCACTCAGGTCTTTCAGTCACACTCTTGGACTAAAAAGCCTGGTTCCATTTAAGTTACAGCTTCCACTCTGCCTCTGAATAAGGCTGCTACCCAGGCCCAGAAAACTGCCCTGGGAGGAGTGAGATCTATAGTGTTTTCAGGCTCCTTGTCACATTTTCTGTCCATTGTCCACCCCTCCCCCAGGATCCTGACTCCTGCAGGACTGAGCAGGATGACAGAAAATGGACAAAGATTCCTAGGGTTCAAATTGTTTTCCTGTCAGTGCTCTCTGAGTGACTGAGTTCCAGATGCTAGGCTTGGAGACACTTTTGTGGCTTTGGAACAGGCTCTGGTCTTGCTTAATTTCTTGAGGCAGATGTGGTCTCTTTAGCTGGACTCATCTGCTCTATAGGCCTTCCCGAAGGACCCCTTTATGACCTCATTTCTCCCCTGCATGCTGTCCATCTGACCCCCTGGGTAAGCTCAGGAAGGGCAGCCTCCCTCCAGCCCATCCTCCTTAACCGACACTGAACTCTGTTCCCTCTAGCAACCTCTGACTTCCCCATGGGAAGTCAAGCCCCAGAGCCAGTGCTTCTAAGTGCCCTCTAACATGGGTTGTATGCACAGAGGAGACCCTTGAGGTGGCCTTGGTATAGAGGGTCTGCAATTAGCAAGTATCCAGCTAGGGAGAAAGGCTGTTTTCCTTCCTGTCCTCACTTAAGAAAGGGACTGGTGACATGACTCAGTGGGTAAATGTACTTGCCACCAAGACTGATGACTTGAGCTGGGACCCACATGGTGGAAGGAAAAGGTTGACTTCTCTAAGTTGTCCTCTGGCTGCCACTCATGCCCTGTGGCACATGACTCTCCCCTAAATAAATAATTTAGGAAAAAAGAAAAGATAATCCCAGCCTTCAGGAGGCAGAGACAGGTGGATCTCTGTGAGATCAAGGCCAATCTGGTCCACATAGTGACTTCTAGGAGGGCTGGGCCTAAGGAGACCCAGTCAAAAACAAAACAGAACGAACAAAAAACCAAACTAAATAAAAAAAAAAAACCCGCCCCCCAAAGAAAAAAGAAAAAAGGACAAGAAATGTCTCAGGCCTAATGTACAGCCAGCCTTCTCTTGGGCACACAGGCTCACAGGTGGCACACTTCCTTTTCTGTCACTGAGGCCTGAGGGTGTACCTGGGCTCCCTTCAGGGGAGCATCTGATGAACTTTCTGGAGACTGGAAGAGGCCTGCCTTCCTGTCTCTCACAAGTATGCTTATTCAGTTCTCTTGACCCTGCTGTTGGAAAGTTTTTCTCATTCCACTTGACAGACTGGAAAACCGAGGCCCAGAGAAACAACAAAAAATAGGACAGACAACATTCCACCTCAGTCCTAAAGATACCAGTTTTGAGTCCTGCCACTCCCAAGAGAGAGAAACAGCTAGTGCATGCTAGGTACTAGCAGATGCTTTCATAGTTGGTGTCTGGGTGCTGTGAGGTGATGGGGAGAGTTCCTTCCGCTGGTGAGAACTTGTGAGACTGATGGGGACCAAGCTTTCAGGGAGACTGAGGCCTAGCAGATGGAGGCCCTGTCGGAGGCATGCCCCTGCATCAGCTTGGGCTGTGGACCCCTGCCAGCTCTGCTTCTGCCAGTGTCTTGTTTGGCTCTGAGAGGCTGCTTCTTGGCTGTATTTTGGGGACACAGCTGTCCCCTACCCTGCAGTCTGGCAAGCTCCAGAGCTGCATGTCTCATCTAGAAATGACACTGCGTCTTGGCTGATCAAGCCAGCTTGGGGAACTCTTCTCCAGGCTTGTTCTGGTCAGAGGCAGAGGGACCAGGTGGCATCCATCTCCCAGAGCTGGAAGCCGTTGGCCTGCAGGATACTTTGTGGGCTGAGACTTCACGGAAGGATCTTAGCCCTGACCCCCATGGTTCTGTCTGGGGCCCACTGGAAGGTCTGACCTGAATTCCACTCCTGCTACCCATCATTCAGAAAGCCTACCACCTCCCAGGCCCAACCTTTTAGATGTTGGAAGTGGGTCCAACTTCCCATCCTGGCATTCAGAGCCCTCACGAACTGCTCTGAGAGCCTCACTGGCTCCTCCCACTCTACGATCCTGCCCCTCCGAACCCCTCCTGATTCCCAGAACCCACCCCATACTCCCCATCTCATTCTCTTTATCCTTCCCCCAGTCTATGTGTCTAAATCATTCTGGGCCTCTAGGGCAGGCCAGCTTAATGCTGGCTCCCCTTGGAGCCATCTCTGATTGGTGGCCTCCTCCTCTGTCCCCAGCCTTAGTGCTCCTCAGTGCTTTCGTCCTTGGGCATAGTTATTTGGCTCTGACACCTTCATAGACCCAGCCTGTAAGTTCTTGTTGGGCTCAGGCCTGGCTTCTTTCTCAGGACTCTAGCCCCAAGTACAGTAGGCACATGGGGATAAGGTACAGACAGTCACAGTTTGTTAAGGGACAAGCTGTTTATATTCATCTATTTATTCAACAGTATTATTGGTCATTGATTTCCTAGTTCAAAGTTGTAGATGTAGCCATGGATCAAACAGACCCAAATATCTCTGTCCTAAAGAAATTTACATTTTAGTTGACAGAAATAAACAACAAGCAAGGTACATGAGGAAAAGCAGGCCAAGGTGGGGCATAGCCTGGGATCCCAGCACTCAGGAATGCTGAGACAGCATGATTCTGAATTCCAGGACAGCCTGGGCTGTGTACCAAGACCCCATCTCAAGACAAACAAAAAGATGCATAAGTAAAATTCACACTATTTCAGACAGTAATAAATGAATAGCAAAAAAAAAGTAGAGAAGAGAAATAGGAAGTAGGAGACTGTTGAGGGGAAAGGATTTCAAGTTTATGTAGAGTGTCCAGAGGGCTCATTGAGAAGGTATTGACATTATTATTATTAATTATTTTTAATATTGCAGTGCTAGAGACTGAAGCCAGGCCTTTGCACATGTTAGGCAAACACTCTATCACTGAGCTACAATCTGGGTCCCAGAAGATGATTATTGAATGATGACTTAAAGGAAGTAAAGGAGTGAATTGCATAGATATTTTGGGAAACAACGTTCTAGGAACAGGGAATAGCAACTGTAAAGGGCCTAAAGTCAGGGGTGTAGCTGGTGGGTCCGAGGAATGGCACAAAGGCCACAACAGTTAATATGGAGAGAGGGGAGATGAACCCAGAGAAGATGCTGTGGATCAGGGTGTATGGCACTTGTGGACAGCAGGTGGAAGCTTTGATGGAGCGGGATGGGATTTTGTGCTAAGAAGCCATGATCATATGATTGTGCCTTTCAATCTACTCTAGTGTATTACATTGACTGAAAGTTATATATTTAACCTACCTTGCATTCCTGGGGTATGTTCTCCTATGGTCACAATGTATAATCCATTTTCCATGTTGCTGGATGTTACTTAATAGTATTTTGTTGAGGATGTCTGCATCTACAGAGGAGGTATTGGGGATATTAGGGAATATGTATATTTGTATCTGTGATTTTGTGGTGTGCAGGGAACTGGCCTCAGAATGACCTAGCAAGTGTTCCTTCCTTTGCTGATTTTTGGAAGTTTATGAAGGATTTGTGTTAATTTGTCTTTAAACATTTGGTAGATTTCACCAGTGATGCCATCTGGTTCTGAGTTTTTGTTTGGGAGAAGTTTTTTAAAATTATGAACTCAATATTTATTTGTTAAAAACAAGTCAGTTCAGATTTTTTTTCTGTTTGTTCTTAGTTTCACTAATTTTTCTTCTTGGATTTAAAAATATTTAATCTGGATTAATTTCTTGTATAAATGCTAATAATATTCCTTCCAATCTTTTTGATTTTTGAGAGCTTGGTAGCACTCCCCCTTTTACCCCTGATTTTAGTAATTGGGTATTCTCCCCTTTTTCTCCTGTGTCAGTTAAAAGGTTTCTCAATTTTGGTTCTTTTTTCTTTCCTTTAAAATGTTTTTAAATAAAAAAAATGTTGTGAGACAAGGTCTTACCACGTAGTCTTAGCTGGCCTTGAACTTGCTATGTGGGCCAGGCAGGCCTGCCTCAAACCCACAGTGATCTGCCTGCCTCTGCCTCTAAGTGCTGGGATTAATGGCATGTGCCACCATGCCTGACTTCTTTCCCCTTTTCCCCAAAGCATTTTATGTATTTATTTTATGTACATGTGAGTGAGTATGCATGCCACAGTGTGTGTGTGTGTGTGTGTGTGTGTGTGTGTGTGTGTGTGTGTGTGTAAATCAGAGGACAACTTATAGGAGTCAGTTCTCTCATATCAGTCCTGGGATTGAACTTGGGTTGTCAGGCTTGGCAGCAGGCATTGTTACCTGCTGAGCCATCTCACCAGCTCTCTCTCTCAGTTTATTTTTAGACAGTCTCTCACTATGTAGTTCAGGATATTCTAGAACTTAGTGTGTAGCCCAGAGTAGCCTAAATTTCTCAATCCTCATGCTTAAGCTTCCCAAGTACTAGAATTACAGGAGCGTAAAACCATGCCTAACCTATCATTTTGTTGATCTTTTAAAATAACTAAGTTTTGGGCTCATTGATTTTTCTCCATTGTTCTCTGTTATTGACTTACATTTAACAACATTACCCTGGCTACTTTGTTGAGAATAGACTGTTTTAAGGGTAAGGGGCAAGGACAGGAGCAGATAGGAGGTTGCTGCTTACACAGCTGAGTGCTGAAGAAGGCTGACCAGTGTGGCATCAGTGTTGTGAGAAGCCGTTGGACTTCAGGTGCATGTTGAAGGTATTGAAGTGGGGTATCAGAGAAAGAAATCAGAGATGAGTCAGGAGACACTGGCCTGAGGTGCTGACTGGACGGACGCAGGGAAGTGAGTGGGAGCAGCTTGGTTTCATGTGTTCTCAGTTTGTGAGAGTGGTGACCAACCAAGTGCAGGAAGTTGGTGCAGAATTTGGGAGACATGGCTTCACCCCTAAGACCTAAATGGGTGGGAACAGGCTGCAGGCCACCATGATGATGCCATTAGGTTTTGGGGGGAACTTCAGGGGTCAGCATTAGAAAGGGTATCGGAAGGGGACTGAAGAACTGGCTTCAAAGGAAGAGGTGTCCATGAGCCTCCTCTACTTATTTATCTGGTGGATTATCCATCCATTCATCAATCCATCGATCTATGCATCCATTTATTTTCCTAGATTCCAGGAACTGAAGTCCTTCCAGTACTGCCCCTGTGACTGAAAGAGAAAGTCCTGGGAGATAAAGCTCCAAGAGCTTGGGAAGGACCCATGGGAAGGTGTGTGTATGTTGGTATGTGTTTGCAAATAAGTGTGAGTATATACTGATGAATTAATAAGTTTGTATACACACACGCTCTTGTGTGTACACATTGCCTTGTACATGTATATTCAGGTTAAATACAGTTAGAGCATACACACTGAATCATGTACATTTATGTGTGTTATGGTGTGTTAGAGAGTATGTCCACCTGTGCTATCTGAATACCTGTCTGTGCATGAGTATGAGTATGACAGCATGAAGATAATTGCATGGGATGTGTGTGCATCTGTGTTTGTGGCTGAATATAGCAGTTTTTCTTACTTTTGTGGCTGTAACTGCACTGCGTGGGAGGGAGGGGGTTTTGGCAGTACAGTGTGTGTGTTTCCAAATTGGTAGGGACCAAGTTTTTCTGAGTCCCATGGAAATGAAGTTTTCTGAGCATATAAAGTCTGGTCTGGGCTTTGTTGGGGGAGACCAGGCCCTGTGGCCCACCTGCAGGCGTGAGGGCTCCATCTCTTCCGTCCTTCAGGCCTCTTGGCAAGGGAGGCGGACTTCCCGGCTGTTAATTAGGATCCAGACACACGCGCAGCAGGTCTTGGCTCACACTCCTTCCTTGGCCTTCTTCCTGGAGCAGTTGCCCTTTAGAGAAGAAGGGGATTGTCCTCAGAGGACTCAGCCTGAGGCAGGGGCTCTACCATTGCTGACCTGGTAGATGGAGGATGTGGCTGGACCTTGACAGTCCCCGCAAAGGTGGGTTCTGTGGTCAGGATGGGACAGCCAGAGTTGGGGTATGAGAGAGAGAGCATACTCTAGGGGTTCTGGAAGACCTGGTGCTGTTTCTGTTTCTTCACTTGCTAGCTGTGTGATCTGGAGTAAGATACTGACCTTGATGAGCCTCAGTCTTCTCAGCAATAAGATGGGAGGCTGCTATCTAGGGGTTTCACTGAAGAGACAAATGAATTTTTGAGCCTGTTCTAGTTTCTATGGTTATATAATGAAACTCGGTGGTTCAAAGCAATGAAAACATTTGTTTTGCTTACATGATTTTTCATTTGGGCAAGTCATGGTTTGAGGTAGGATGAGTGGCATGCTTTTCTACCTGCAGCCAGCTAGGTAGATGGGAGGGCTTGGATCACAGAAGCCAGGCCTGTCTGGCAACTGATGAGCACTTAGCTGGAGTACCTGCCCAGGGCCTCTGTGCAGTTTGGGCTTCCTTACAACATGGTGGCCAGATTCCAAGCACTAGCATCCGGAGGTGGTGAGCCAGATGAAGCCACATTGGCTCATATGACCTGCTCTGCAAAGTTACCTTGAGACTGACACTTGTTTGAGCCTCAACTTCTTGCTCAGTTTAATGGGCTAAGGAAAGGCTCCTCCTAATTATTTATTTACTGTTTGCAAACTTCATACATGCACACGATGCATTTTTATCAGACCCTCCTCCTCTCTCCAGTGACAGGCTCCCCACATTCCCCTCCCAGCTTCATGTGCTGTTTGTTTCTGTTTGTTTTCAAACCCACCGGATCCATTTAGTGCATGAGTACACTTGCATGCTAGCCTCTCAGGAGCTGTATCTCGGAAGAAAACTGCCTCTCCCTTCCCAAGCAGCCGTCAGTTGCCAATAGTGCCTCAGCGAGGGGTGGGGACCAGAGTCCATCTTTTGATGGGAGGATCAGTGACCCAAAAGAGCATGTGGGAAATACTGTTATCTTTGGAAAATGTAATGACCACAGTGCCCCATGGTCTTCCCTGCCCCCCCCCCGCCCCCTGTGCTCTGGGTCTCTCTGAGGTTTGATCTTACAGGGAAGAGTGTCTGTGCGTGTGAACAGGAAGCTGCACCCTGTGCCTCTGGCCTCACAGGTGAAGTCTGGGGGTCAAGTCTTACCTTCGATCCCAGCCGGGCTTCCTGAGCTGAGGGAGCTGATGTACTGATGTGTCCAAGGTCTCAAGGAATAGAGTGGAGGCCATGTCTCAGCCAGGAGGAGCAGCAAGGTCCCTCACCCCCAGAAATATAACTCAGTACCTCATATGTATCAGACACTGTTCCAGACACTGGGGGAAGAATGCTGAACAAAGTGCACATGGAATGAAACAGATGTGACACAACTGTGTTTTAGAGGTGGACGACAACAGAAGGGAAATGGACACTAAGAGTGACAGTTCAGGGCCCGTGGAGGTCGAGGGTCCTCACTACGATGCTTCAGTAGTAGCAAATGAGGGAGGGAGCCGTGTGGATGTGGGGAAGACTTCTTGGTGCAAGGAAGAGCAGCTGTCAAGATCCCAGGGCAGCAAGAGTGACTGGTGGGATCAAGGAAATGTGCTGGGCTGGAAATGTGCTGGGATGGGATGAGCCAGGGAGGAGTGGAGGAGATGAGGTTAGGGTGATGGCTGTGGGAGGTGGGGGTCTAGATTATGTAGCGGTTTCTATTTATGGCTTTGGATTTGGATGTGAAGTAGGGATTCAGGATGTCTTGTATATAAGTGGAGTGATCTAATTAATAGTTTATAGTGGGTATTTACTGCTGCCTAAAAAAATCACCCCAAAGCTTAGTGGCTTGAATATTATTATTATTTTGAGACAGAGTCTCATGAAGCCCAGGTTGGCCTCAAACTTGCTATGTAGCCAAGGATGACCTTGAACTTCTGATCCTCCTACCTCTGCCTCCATCTTCCAAGGGCTGGGATTACAGATGAGCACCACCTTACTCAGTGTATGCAGTACTGGAGATCGAACCAGGGCTTTGTGCTTGCTAGCCAAGCACTCTACCAACTGAGTCACAATTCCTAGCCCTCAATTATTATTTCTCATGGTGCTGTGGATGGGCAGGACAGTTTTTCTGCTGGTTTTGCTTGTGCTTACTCATGTGGCTTCACTGACCTGGAATGGGCGGGAATGTCCATGCTGGTCTCCCCTGGTTCTTTTCCATATGAGTTTGTATCCTTCACTAGAGTAGCTCAATTTCCTACATGATGATCTCAGCACAGTGTCTAAGAAACCAAAGTTGCAAAGCCTGTTAGGCCCAGCCAGGAACATGAACAGCATCATTTCTGCCTTCTTTTATTGGCTAAGGCAAGACACAGGACCTGCTCAAATACAAAGGTGTGATCATGATGTGGCTTAACTGGGGCTACTTGGCAACTGTCAATCACATAGCTTTAAGGGGCTCTCTTTAGGGCCAGTGAGATGGCTCAGCCAGTAAAAAAGCTTACCACCAAACCTGACAACCTGAGTTGGATCCCTGGGACTTACATAACAGAAGGAGAGAACTGACTCCTGCAAGTTGTCCTTTGACCTTGTAGTATGTCCCTGCCTCCCTGGCCAGCCCCACTCATTAGTGTATGTGAACAACATACACACACACACACACACACACACACACACACACACACACACACTGAAAACAATAGAAAAAGGGGGCGGGGCTTTCTGGATACTGTGTTGAGACAGAATGGGAGGACATACATAAAATTGGGAAGAGGAAGCCAGTGAGGAGATTTTTCCAATAATACAGGCCAGAGAGGGTTGTGGAGTGGACCAGGATGGTTAGAGAGAAAGTGTAGAGAACCAGTCAGATTCTGGGTGTGTTTTGGAAATAGAACAACAGGATTTCCTGATGGATTGGATGTAAAGTGCGAAAGACAGAGGGAGTTGAGGGTGTCTCTGTGGTTTTTGGTTTGAGCAGTAGGAGCTGGAGCTGCCATTTAGTGAGTGGAGGATTGAGGGAGAGGCAGGTGGTTATTTTTAAAGTTTTGTGGAGGGGGTGGATTTGGAGTTCCAATTTAGACATGTTAAATTTGGGATGTATATTAGTTACTTTTTCTGTTGTGACAAAAGCAACTCAAGGAAAGAAGGGTTTATTTTTGGTTCTCGGTCTGAGGGTACCGGCCCTCCTGGTGGGAAGGCATGGCAGTAGGAATATGAGGCAACTGGTCACATTGTATCTGCAGTCAGGAAACAGAAATGGATGCTGGTGCTCAGTTCACTTCTCTTTCCTATTCGGTCCTGGACCCCAGCCCATGGAATGGTGTCACCTATGTTTGGGGTGAATCTTCTCTCCTCAGACTTTTCTAGAAATACTCCCATAGACACAACCTGAGGCTTTTCTCTTAGGTGATTTCAAATCCAGTCACACTGACAATCAAAATAAACCATCACAGCTGCCTCTGAAGATGCTAAGAGGCTGTTGGGTATGGATGAGCCTGGAGTTCAGGAGAGAGGTCTAGGTTGGTGATTTGAAATCAGGAGATTAAATGTAGTTCTGGTGGTAGGAGTGAGTATAGACTGGAAGAGAAGCAATTCTAGGATTAAGTTCTGGGCACTCACAGGCCGAGGGTGGAATGTGTGGAACTGCCATTGTGAATACAGGGTTAGAACCAAAAATTCAAACTCCTCAGACTCCTATACTGTACCAAATGACATTCATAGGTTTTTTTTTTCTATTTCTTTTTGTGAGGGACATCTTTTTGAGGCAGGGTCTCCCAGTCACCCCAGCTGGCCTGGAATTCACTGTGTAGACCAGACTGACCTTGAACTCATAGAGATCCACTGGCCTCTACCTCCCAAATGCTGGGATTAAAGGTGTGTGCCACCATGCCTGCTGTCATTCATATTTTTACTTGACAGGAGCTTTAAAAAAATCAGAAAGTACAAAGAAGAAAATGATTAATTATACATATTTTCATCTTTCATTTGTAACTACTCTTTCTTAGCGGGTCTTTTTGAGACAGTCTTCCTGTAGCTACAGCCAGCCTGGAACTTGCTATAGAAATCAGGCTGACCTCGTCTCACAGAGAGCCACCTGCCTCTGCCTCCATGCCCAGCTAGTAACTACTCTTAATATCTTGGCCTATTTGCTACCATGTATTTTATTTTATTAGATAGCCATCATTCTATTTGTAAGTCTTATTCACAGTTTACATTTAGTTAGAAATACATTTGTTGTTTTTTTGAAATAGTTTTACTTTGTAACCTAGGCTGGCCTAGAATTTAGTATGAAGCCCAGAATGGCCTCAAACTCATGGCAATTTCTTGCCTCAGAATCTTGCATGTTGGGATTATAGACATGAGCTATCACACTCAGATAGTTAGAAATACCTTAATTAAACTGAGGTCATATGGTCATGTAATTTAAAAAAAAAATGTTTCTGGGACTGCAGAGATGGGTCAGTAGTTAAGAGCACTAACTGCTGTTGCAGAGGACCCAAGTTCAATTCCCATCACCCACATGGCAGCTAACAACTGTTCCTAACTCCAGTTCCAGGGAATCTGACATCCACTTCTGACCTCTGCAGAAGTATGACCTCTGTATGACACATGCAGGCAATACTTTTATATGCATAAAAAAATTTTTTTTTAAAGTTTTTAGAGAAAATATTTCCTTCCTTCTTTCCTCCTTTTCTTTCTCTCTTTCTCTCCCTCTCTCTTTCTTTCTTTCTTTCTTTCTTTCTTTCTTTCTTTCTTTCTTTCTTTCTTTCTTTCTTCTTTCTTTCTCTCTTTCTTCTTTCTTTCTCTCTTTCTCTTTCTTTCTCTCTTTCTCTTTCTTTCTTCCTTCCTTCCTTCCTTTCTTTCTTTCTTTCTTTCTTTCTTTCTTTCTTTCTTTCTTTCTTTCATGTGTGTGGGCATGTGTGTGGAAGATCTGAAGACAACTTAGAAGACTAGTTCTCTTTCCACCATGTGGGGCTTGGAGCTGAACTCAAGTTGCTAAACTCAGTGGCCAGCCTCTTATCCACTGAGCCATCTCAGTGGCCTATTGTGGCTTTGTTGTTTTGTTTATAGAAACAGAGTCTCCCTGTAGCCCCAATTGGCCTGGAACTTGCTATGCAGATCAGGCTGATCTCAATTTCATGGAGATCTACTTGCCTCTGCCTCCCGAGTGCTGGAATTCAAGGCATACACTACCATGCTTGGCCAATTTTCCATTTTGTTTTTTGAGGTAAGGTCTTGCTGTGTTGCTCAGGCTGGACTTGAATTCCACAGCTCAAGCGATCATTCTGCCTCAGCCTCCCCTGTGCTGAGACTCCAGCTGCATGCCATCACGCCCAGCGACTGCACCAATTTTAGAACATTTTCATTAATTTAGAGAGAAGCTTTGTACCTACTGGGAATCAGCCCTCATTTCTTTCTTTTTTTATTATGTGTATGAGTGTTATGTTATGTCTGCAAGTGTGTAAGTGCACTTGTGTCACGAAGTGCTCTCAGAGGACAGAAGAGGGCATCAGATACCCTGTGGTATCTGTTTGTGATGTGGAACTGGAGTTTTGGATGGTTTGTTAGATGCCATGTGGGTGCTAAGATTTGAACTCAGATCTTCTGCAAGAACAGCCGGTAGTCTTAACTGCTGAGCCATTGCTCCAGCCCCACTCCCCATTTCTGTACCATCTATCTTCCCATCCCAGACTTTGGCAGCCACCAATCTACTCTCTGTCTTTATAGCTTGTTTATACTAGACATTTCCCAGAAGTAGAATCTCAGAATGTATGTGTGTAATTTGTGTGATTCTACCTGAAGAAATTGAAGTCAAAGATATTACAATCAAATTAATTGTAAGCCTTTGGATTTATTGATGAATCCCAGCTACAAAAGAGAAGTCATCCCTCCTCTCCCCAACCTCCTGAGTTTTGTTATATTTTTATTTTTGCATTTTCTGGAGTTCTAACATCCACAATCTGTTCTCTGTGCATAATCCCTGTAGTTGCTTGACAGTGGTCCCATATTTAAATAGAGTCAGTGCTCACTGCCAGTCTGTGTATACAGATTCTCCCTTACTGAGATCTTTATTTTGTGGCACCTCTCAAGTAGTTAGACTTTGTGGTGAAATGGTTTGAGATAGTCTTTTTTTGAGACAGGATCTCATTAATTTTTCTCTGCTCAGATGGAAATCATGAGTATATGAGGAGTAGCTCTTCTAGTATTGGTAGTCCTGGTTCTTGGGTGTCAACAGCTTAGGGGTTGGGATGACAGACTTATACAGAGGCTTATACCTGTAAGTATAAGGACCAGAAGCTTATGGCTTCAGGTCACAGAATCCAGAGACCTACGGCTCTAGGTGCTCAGGCTGGGGACACTGCTCAGGGCTTTGATTGCCAGCAGCTAGTGAAATTCTTGGTATTTAGGCAACAGTGAATAGCAATGAGCAGCCATGAGCAACAGTGAGCAGCAGTCAGCATTAGTCAGCATTAGTCAGCATCAGTGAGCAGCGGTGAGTAGCAGTGAGCAGCAGTGAGCAGCAGTGAATAGCAGTGAGCAGCAGTGAGCAGCAGTGAGCAGCAGTGAATAGCAGTGAGCAGCAGTAAGCAGCAGTCAGCATTAGTCAGCATTAGTCAGCAGCAGTGAGCAGCAGTGAGCAGCAGTCAGCAGCAGTGAGCAGCAGTGAGCAGCAGTGAGTAGCAGTGAGCAGCAGTGAGCAGCAGTGAATAGCAGTGAGCAGCAGTGAATAGCAGTGAGCAGCAGTAAGCAGGAGTCAGTATTAGTCAGCATTAGTCAGCAGCAGTGAGCAGCAGTGAGCAGCAGTGAGCAGCAGTGAGCAGCAGTCAGTAGCAGTGATCAGCAGTGAGCAGCAGTGAATAGCAGTGAGCAGCAGTGAGCAGCAGTGAATAGCAGTGAGCAGCAGTAAGCAGCAGTCAGCATTAGTCAGCATTAGTCAGCAGCAGTGAGCAGCAGTGAGCAGCAGTCAGCAGCAGTCAGCAGCAGTCAGCAGTGAGCAGCAGCGAGCAGCAGTCAGCAGCAGTCAGCAGCAGTCAGCAGCAGTCAGCAGCAGTGAGCAGCAGTGAGCAGCAGTGAGCAGCAGTGAGTAGCAGTGAGCAGCAGTGAGCAGCAGTGAATAGCAGTGAGCAGCAGTGAGCAACAGTGAGCAGCAGTGAATAG
The DNA here is from genome assembly GCA_035773235.1 of Eospalax fontanierii. NCBI lineage: Eukaryota > Metazoa > Chordata > Mammalia > Rodentia > Spalacidae > Eospalax > Eospalax fontanierii. The sequence continues at coordinate 47,785,912 of CM069531.1, read as the reverse complement.
CAGTGAGCAGCAGTAAGCAGCAGTAAGCATTAGTCAGCAGCAGTGAGCAGCAGTGAGCAGCAGTGAGCAGCAGTCAGCATTAGTCAGTATTAGTGAGCAGCAGTGAGCAGCAGTGAGCAGCAGTGAGCAGCAGTCATCAGCAGTCAGTAGCAGTGAGCAGCAGTGAGCAGCAGAGAGCAGCAGTCAGCATTAGTCAGCAGCAGTGAGCAGCAGTGAGCAGCCGTGAATAGCAGTGAGCAGCAGTGAGCAACAGTGAGCAGCAGTCAGTATTAGTCAGCATTAGTCAGCAGCAGTGAGCAGCAGTCATCAGCCATGAGCAGCAGTGAGCAGCAGTGAGCAGCAGTGAGCAGCAGTGAGCAGCAGTGAGCAGCAGTCAGCAGCCATGAGCAGCAGTGAGCAGCAGTGAGCAGCAGTGAGCAGCAGTGAGCAGCAGTCAGCTAGTTTCATAGTTCCTAAACCTTGGGTTCTGGAACCCTTGGCCTTTAAGACTTGGTAGCTCCCTGGAACTCTTCTGGAGACTGGGCCCTTCATCTCTCATATTTGACTCTTTACATCCTCTGCCTTCTCTACATCTCCATCATCCTTCGTTGCCTGCACTACCCTTGATCCCCAGCCTTGGTTACCCTCTGGAACTGTTCATCTGCTTTCCTGCTACTGTGGCCACTGCCACTGCCATCATCTTGTCATGTTACCAGTTCAGTCTGCTTTACCTCACAATGAAGATGACAAGTAAGTAAGAAAAGGTCATTCGAGAGAAGCCTCTTACTGGGTCTAATGTTGCAACATCAGGGTATCACAGAAGGGTATCTTCCTGCTGACTCTCCAATGAACTGAACAGCTTGCTTATGTAGCCAGCAAAGGGGTCGTGACATAGTTGTGGAATGCGAATGTGGCATTATAATTTGCACCAATCACAGCACAGCTTTGAGTTCTACTAATCACAGGCCTTACATAAAGACCAGTCATAGGCCTAGTATTGCATCAGTCCTGAGCTTTCTGCTCAGCTCCTAGGAAGTGCTCCTTCCTGACCTGAGTGAGAATAGCTGAAGGTGAGCAGGGTCATCTGGAGTTCCTAGGGTTTGTGATGTGGGCTGTCTGAAGCAGGTGAGACTAGATGAAGGCCTTCTGGAGCAGGAGCCCCAGCTTCAGTTGCAGTGGTCCTTGTGGTGGAAGTGAAGTATTCCTCAGAGTCGTAGTAGAGGATTTAAAATAGGTAAGCCAGGCATGATGTTGCATACCTTTAATCCCAGCACTCAGGAGGCAGAAGCAGACAGATCTCTGTGAGACTGAGGCCAGCCTGGTCTACATTGTGAGTTCCAGGCTAGCTGGTCCTACAGGGAAACCTTGTCTCAAAAAGACCCCAAACAAAACAAAACAAACAAAAAGTCTGGTAATGCACATCTTTAATACCAACATTCATGATGCTAAGGCAGGCAGAATTGCTGTGAGTTCAAGGCCATCCTGACTCAGTAGAGAATACCAGGCCAGTCAAAGCTACCCACTGAGAACCTACCACAAAATAACCCCAAACCATGATTGGAGATGTAACTTAGTAAATACAATGCTTGCCTAACATGCCTGAGGCCCTGGGTTTGATCTCTAGTACAACATAAACTGGGTGTAGTTGTGCATCCTGTAATCCCCTGGAGGCAGGAGAATCAGAAGTTCAAGATCATCCTTGCTTACATATTTCAAGATCAAACTACTAGACTAGGCAAGAAGAAGAAGAAGAAGAAGAAGAAGAAGAAGAAGAAGAAGAAGAAGAAGAAGAGGAGGAGGAGGAGGAGGGGGGGGGGGAGAAAACCCTACGACCACCAAACCCAAACACACAAACAAAAACCTTAAAACTGAATCAAATCAACCAAAAACAAAAACAAAAATCAAATATGACAAGGCTGCCTTGGAGGCCTGTTGCTTGCTAATGGGGCCACTTGGCTGGCATTTCCTTACTGGAGGCTGCCAGACCATGGAAAAGGATATGACAACTGCCACTGGTTTGTTGCCAATAACTCAAGTTTATCCAAAGAACAAAAATATCGAGGAGCATATATATCAAATGATTAATGGGAAATTAGCATTCTTTAAAAGTTTTATTTTTATGTGTATAGGTGTTTTGCCTGCATATATGTAAGTGCACCATGTGTGTGCAATGCCCATGAAATCCAGAAGAGGACACAGGATCCCCTGGAACTGGAGTTACAGACAGCTGTTACTCATGATGTAGGTGCTGGGAACAGAACTCGGGTCCTCTGCAAGGGAGCAGTGTTCTTACACTGAGTCATACCTCATCTCTCCAGTCCTGAAATTAGTATTCGTGTGTGTGTGTGTGTGTGTGTGTGTGTGTGTGTGTGTGTGTGTGTGTGTGTCTGAGGCTGACATCCAGTGTCCTTCTCTGTTGCTCTCCATCTTATTTTTTAACACAGGGCCTCTCATTGAACCTGGACCTCACTGATTTGATTAGACTGGTTGGTGAACAAGTCCCACAGATCTTCCTTTTTCCCAGCTCTGCCTCCTGCGTGCTGGGATTATGGCCGGCCCTATGCCTGGCTTTTTACATGAGTAATAGGAATCTGTATTCAGGTCTTCAGGCTTGTGAGGCAAGCACTTTACTAAGCCATCTTCCAAGCACCAAAATTAACATTCTTTAAAAATTATTTTTTAATTTTAATTTTAATTTAATTTTTAAAAGTTTTTTATTTTTTTTTTGAGACAGGATCTGCCTGTAGTTCCAGTTGGCCTGGAACTCTCTATGTAGACCATGCTAGCCTTGAACTCACAGAGATCCACCTGCCTTTGCTTCCTGAGTACTGGGATTAAAGATTTTATTTTTTTGTTTGTGTGTATATGTGTATTGCCTACATGTGTGTAAGTACACCCATGTTGTACAATGTCATTGGAGTTAAGAAAAGGGCATTGGATCACCCTGGGACTGGAGTTATGGAAGGTTGTTAGCTGTCATATGGGTGCTGTTAATTGAACTCAGGTCCTCTACAAAAGCAGTCAGTTGTCTTAACTGTTGAACCATCTCTCCAGCCCTTTTAAATTTTTGTTTATTTATTTGTTTTTATGTTATGTGTATGAGTGTATTGCCTGCATGTATGTCAGTGCACCTGTGTCCTTCAAATCCCATGGAGGCCAGAAGAGAGCATCGGATCCCCTGGAACTGTAGTTACAGACAGTTGTTAGCCACCATGTGGGTGCTGGAATCAAACCTGGTCCTCTGCAAGAGCAGCCGGTGCTTTTAACCAGCCCCCAAGATTAACATTCTTAACAGTACTTACCAGAGTTATCTTCTTATGATGCTTAACTATGCATATGCCCCTGCCTATAATGCTCCTACGGAAGGTTGGGTACGTCCAACCTGTCTTATTACTACATAGCCCAGGTTGGCCTGGAAGTCAAACTAGTGATCCTCCTGCCTCCACCTCCTAAGATTACAAGCCTGTGCCTTCATACGTAGCTTTTGAGATAGTGTTTGATTCTTTATTCATATAACATATAACTGGGTATAATGTTCTTGGTCCCATTTTTGTTCCCTCATTACTTTACAAATACTTGTTCTATATCTTCTGCCATCAAATATTATTGCAGAGAATAAAGTTGGTCTGATTTTTAAAACTTAACATTAATTTGCTTTTTCCATATGAATAACCGAAGATTTCATTATTTGTCCTTGAAATTCTCCAGTAGCTTAATTAGTGTAATATATTCTGTTTCTGTGTAACAAGGTACCCTAAAACACAGACATTTAGAATAAATATCATTGTCTCATAGTCCATGTGGGTCACGAATGCAGACATAGCTTGGCTGGGTCTTCAGCTTTGTCTCTCCCAAAGCTACAGTTGAGGTCTTAGCTCTCATCTGCAGGCTCAGCTGGGGAAGGTTGCCAGGTTCACTTGTGGTTGTTGGCAGCATTCAGGTCCTCGGGTGGAGAGCCTCCATTCCTTGCTGGTTATTGGCTCTTGGTTTCTTATTATGTAAACTGTTTCCTCTTCTTCCTCCTCCTCCTCCTCCTCTTCTTCTTCTTTTCTTCTTGGTCTTTTGAGACAGGGTCTCCCTGTAGCTCCAGCTGGTCTGGAACTACCAGATTGTAGACCAGATTGGCCCGGATCTCAGAGAGATCTTCCTGCCTCTGCCTCCTGAGAGCTGGGATTAAAGACATGCACTATCATGAACCTGGGTCATTGATTTCTATTTATTTATTTATAAGTGTTTGCTTGCATATATGTCTGTGCACCACATGTGTTCCTGGTCCCCATGGAGGCCAGAAGAGGGTGTCAGATCCCCTGGAACTGAAGCTAGAGATGGTATGAGCTACCATATGGATGCTGGGAACCAAACCAGGCTCCTCTGCCTCAGTAGCTAGTGCTCTTAACTGCTGAGCCACCACTCTAGCCCCATTACATAGACTTCTTTTTAAAAATTATCTTATTTTTATTTTATGTGTATGAATATTTTGTCTGCATGTATATAAGTGCACCATGTACAGGTAATGCCTGTGGAGGCCAGAAGAGGGCATCATATCACCTGGAATTGGAGTTATGGATGGTTTGAGCTGCCCTGTGGATACTGGGAATGGAACCCAGGTGCTCTGCAAGAGCAGTGAGTGCTCTCAACCCCTGATCTCCAGTCTACTACATAGACTTCTTTAAAACATATTTTTGGAAGTCTTGAAATCAATCCTTGGCCTCACATATGATAGGCAATACCCTCCAGCATGGGCCTCTTTTATGCAGCAGCTTACATCATCAAAGCATGCAAGCTAAGAGGACTGCAAAGGGGTAATTAAGAAGGAAGGCATAGTATCTTTCAACCTCATCATAAAAGTGTACCTCATCACTTTTGCTGTATTTTACTTGTTTAAAGCAAGTCACCAAGTCCAGCCCTCCTCTCTAGGGGAAGGGAGGCTACACAGGGCAAGGACTCAAGGAAGCAGCCATAAGCTACACTCTGCAGTTAGGAAATGTGTTCAGGTTAAATATTCTGTAGCATCTCGAAGACGGCTCGTGACAGTGCTCCTCCCGTGTGCAGAGTCCGCCTCCAGCACCCCTTCTCATTTTATCTCTTTGAAGATTTCTTTATTTGTCAGGTTTTTAAATTTTTGGTGGATCATGGTTGGGGCTGACACTTGAGTGAGGCAGATAGACATCTACGGAGCAACGCACAAGGCATAGCCTGCATGTCTTAGTACCTTGTCTTGTCTCTAATTTGCCTATGCTTTGCTCATCCTCGTTTGTCCTCCGTAATACTTCTGTTTTTCCTTTTTGTCCTTTTAACAACCACCAGACAATGAGATTATCTCACCCTCTTTCTTCCTCCTCTACCAGTAGTTCTAGCTTTGTGTCTATTCCATTTTTAGGTATTTTTGATGTTCTTAGTTCCGTGATGATGTTGTTTGTGGTTTTCTCTTCTGCTTATTAATCTTTCCTCAGGGAGGTTGTCTCCTTCTATGTCTCATCCTACTGTAGGCTGGTGTTATCTTTGAACACTTGCTGTATTGAGTTCATATTCTTATATTGTTCTATAGTTTGAAGCAGTTATGAGGCTGTTTTCATTCCTTCTCTACCCTCTGCCGCCTGGGTTCAATTCTACTTCTTCTCCCTCTCTCCCTCCCTTCCTTCCCCTCCTTCTTTGTTTGCATCTTCCTTCATTTTCTTTTTTTTTATATTTAAAACTGTACCGACGTGTGGATTTGAGTGCAGGTACTTTTAAGGCCAGAGGCTGGAGTTACAGGCTGTTGTGAGCTGCCCAACATGTGTGTTAGGGTTATGTGCTTTTAACCAATGAGCCGTCTCTCCAGCCTCCCCACCTTAACATTTATTTTCATTTTATGGGTATGCCATGTGTGTGTGGGGTGTCCTTGGAGACCAGAAGAGGGAGTTGAATCTTCTGGGGCCGGAGTTACAGGCATTTGTGAACTGCCCAATGTGGGTGCCAGGAACCGAGTTGGGTCTTCTGAAAGAGCAGCAGCTTCTCTGAAGTGCTGAGCCGTCTCTTCAGGCCCTTCTCTCCTTTCTGAGGTCAGGTGCATTCAGGGGTATGGCTGGAGACAGGGGCTTTCCTCTGTCCCTTCCTTTTCTTTCTGTCGTTCCCCCCTTCCCATCCCTCCCTTTGTCCATCTCTTTCTCTTTCTGCCTCCTCTCTCTCCTCCTGCCCCTGTCTGCATAGCTCTGGTGGTGTGTGCCCTGGGTGTGGGCGGCTCAGCTCAGACACTGCATTGGCTTTGCTCTCACAGTTCTTGATTCTGGTCCAGACTTCTTTGTGGCGTCTTCTTCTGCACAGGGACCATAGTTTGAGTCGAACATTGGGCTCCCACAGACTTTTCCGTTGCCTGAGGGAATTGCAGGGCCAAGGCAGGAGACTGTCTTTGTTAGAACACCTGGGCTCTGCTCCTCTTCTGGGATTTAGGTAAGAGCTGTGTGCAGCAGCGTTCCTGTGTAATTGCTGGGTGCATCCCCCGCTGGAGTGGGGCTGTCTTCCGGCTGGTGGAGGAGGTAGGCCTGGAATCACTGTCCACTTTCCCCATTTCTTCCCTTTTGTCCTAAGCAGCTTGTCCCACTGTCTCTCTGTTAAGAAAAAATATTTTTTTAATTATTACTATTTAGATAGGAAGGTTTTGTGGAATGGCTCTGGGGGAGGCCTCTGAGCAGGGCAACGCTGCATAGTCAACTGCCTTTCTGCTTGCTTGCCGGTATTTAGCGTTTATTTCATTAGATTTTCTTCTTGTCTTTGTGAAAAGCATTTTCTTTCTTCTAAAGAGAAGAAAAGTAAGTCTACAATGCAAACTTTAGCTTCCATCTTTACCCAGGAGTTGCTCCAGAGGACCTCTAAATCCCTTTCTAGCCCAGACTTGACCAAGACTTTGAGTTTGTTGCCTACCTGAGTGTAGTGGAGCAGAATCAGCATGGTTGTCCCCAGGCCACTTAGATTACCAGGAGTAGCTGGGTTCCAGCAGAGCTCCAGGTTTAGCCAGGATGTGCCTCCACTGGAGCTACAGTCAGTGGTCATCTGAGGGTCTGCTCCTGGGTGGTGCCCAAAGCAGGGCCACACAGGCGCCCCAGAGCTCTGGTCACTTCCTGACACTCCCCTTGAGAATTTCTCAAATAAGGCCCTTTGCCTTTTACTTTCTGGGGTGGAATAACCAGTCCCCCTCTCCCAGGCTTGCCTCAGTGGGCCTGAGATAAGGCCACTGCCCTTCTGGGGGTGGGTTTCCACCTTCCTGCCAGCACCTAGCAGTTGTCTCTTCTTGTGTGACAACACAGCCTACCAGGAAAGCCCACAACCCGACAGGATTCCCTAGGAGGACCCCAGAGCTTGCCCCTTCACCGCCTCGATCTCCAGCTGCTTGCCTACCAGGCTGTTGGGTGGTTGCCGGCCCCTGGAGGCCAGTTGGTGCCCTTGTGCTGCATGCTAGTCTCTGCAATTACAGGTTGGCAGGCCTAGGGCCAGAGCTTGCCAGCCGCACAGCAGCTTGCTGGCGGCCAGGTTGTACTTTGAGTTTGTGTCCTGACTGACTCAGCCATGCTGGGTGGGTGTGGTGGGGAGAATCAGGCTTCAGGTTTGCTCTAGGCACCATAAGTCCATGTGGGCAGTGTCCTCTCTACTGTACAGGTCCTAGAATCCATTCTCCCAAACTCAGATGTCGGTCACTATCCAGTCAGAAGACTAAGATGTGCTCAGGTTGAAGACGTTGGGCCTCTACCCCTCAGGGGCAGACCCTGCCTTGGGATGGACCCTTCGTCTTCTCTCCTGATGCCTTCCTCTGCACACTTGTGTATGTGTGATAAGAACCGTGCATATGCGGAGTGAATGTGTGCATGACATGTGTATGAATACGTACAGAGTGAGGATGTGAACATGTTTTTGTGTGTATGTGTGACTTGCTGGACCTCTTCCAAGACTACACTGCTGTAGGGGTGTGGGCTAGGCTGCTCTTCAGCAAGCATTCAGCCTGCGCCTGTGCTGTGACAGTACTAAGGCCCACCATCTGTTTGCTTCTTGCCTTTGCCATGTGGTTCTGTTTTTGTTTCTGAGATAGTGTCTTTCTGTGTTGCCCAGGCTGGCCTCAAACTCTTGGACTCAAGTAATCTGTCTATCTCGAACTTAAAGGGAGGGTTCCATACTTGGTACCACACCCATTTTCATTTTGAATGTTACCTCTGCTGCGTACACATGTGTGATGTGATATGTGAGTAGTGTATATCCTTGGGCTATATGTACGTGTGCATGTGTGTTGAAGCTCGCATTCACATGTATGAAGCTCTGTATACATGTAGTTGTATGTGCAGGAGTCTGCGCATGCTTATGGGGTTACGTGTGTGTGAGTGTGTGAGTGTGTGTGTGTGTGAGTGTCATGTGCCCAAGTGAGACCGTCAGCATGGGTGAGTATGTGTGCAAGCCTCTCTGACCAGGACTACTGAGGCCAGGCATATCTGGCATCTCTACTCCAGCTCGAGGGGGAAAATGGCAGAGGCCAGGGACTCAAAGGCTCAGTCCATTTCTCAGGCCCCAGGCAGTGTTCCCAGGCCCTCTCACTCATCAGGGACTAAGTCAGGGTGCAGGGAAGCTGCCAGACCCCGAGGAGGAACTGAGGGCAGGGTCAGATTTCCCTTTTGGAAGTCCCCTTTGGGCGGGTGTCCGGAGAGATGGTGGGGCCTGGGAAACTGGGGAGACCTGGAGCAAACTGTCAACAGTGGATGGGAGGAGGCAGACTGGAGGAATATCTAGGGTGCGGAATGGGGAGTCATGCAGGGTCAGCCAGCACTGGGATCTGCCTCTCTCCCTGAGTCTGAGGGGAAGACTCGGCCTTGACTGACTCAGCTACACTAGGCAGGGGCAGTGATGGGAAGGGCTGTGAGGTGTAAGGTGTCCAGGAGAGGCCTGGGCCTCAAGGGATGAGCAGTAGGCCAAATTCTTTCAAACTGGAAAGTTAAAAAAAAAAAAATTTTATGTATTTGTTTACTGATTGTTTGTGTGTGCTTCTACATGTGTGGGGTTTGCGTGTGCCATGGCACAGGTTATGGAGCGAGAGGGCAACTTAGGTAAGTCAGTTCTTGAATTCCACCATGTGGGTTCTGAGGATGGAGCTCTGGTCCTTAGGCTTGGTAGCAAGGATCTTTACCTACTGAGTGATCTCACTGATCCTTCTTTTCTTTTCTTTTTTTTTTGAGATAGGATTGCAATGTAGCCCAGGCTGACCTGGAATTTGTACTGGAATTACAGGCACGCCTCATCATGGCTGGCTCTGTTTGCTTGATTTTTTACTTGAGGAACCCAAGTCCAAACTAGTCATGAACATCACTGAATGAAGTCCCAATTTGTGACCTGCCAGTGGTGACCACAAACATGTGTAACCAGGTCTCCTTCTCTAGAAGCACAGCATGCTGGTGCCATAGGAGCCTAGTTGGCTCTCTTCACTACTCTATAGGGAGGGAGGATCAAGGCCGAGAAACAGGAGTTGGGGATATCCCCAGGGTCTCCTAGCAGGCTTCCCAAACTGTGGCCGAGCCCCTCCTTGAACTCAGAAGGCTGGGCCTCCAGTACCTCAGGAGCCTCTGTAATCATGGGATTAAGAAGGCGGCCTCTCTCCACCAGCCCTCTGCCACACAAAGCTATGAGTGGAGCTATGGATTTGGTGGCGTGGTGCCCGTTTCCAGGTGTGTCTGAGGAAGCCTGGCACCCTCAGGGAGCTTGTTCAGCCTGAAAGGTCCCATTGTGGTTGTTGCCTCCTTCTGAGGGGCTCTATTTTGGGGTCAGGATCCACCCTGTTCCAGCTGGAGGAAGGAAAAGGTGTATTTCAGTTTGTATTGTGGGTGTGAAGAGGTCAGGGGAGACACAAAGCAGGAGGGCACAGCCCTCTGGCAGCAGTTGTCTGGCCTGTGTAGAGGAAGAGAGGACATAGAGGCTGGAGTGTGCGGCGAGGAGAGGCTGCTGTCCCAGGTGGAGGGGGCTCTGATGACAGGAACCGTGGGGAAGACAGGTGTGTCGGCCAGGCTTTCATGTGGTCCCAGGGTCTGGGCTGATGGGCCCTGTCAAGATGGAATGCAGGGCTGTGGCCTGCCTCACCCGAGTCCTACCCATCAGCGGCTTCCTGCTTTCCTCTACTGTGGGTGCCTAGCCCTTCTTCTGGGCCCAGAAGGAGACCCACCCTGACCTCAAGGACTCCCAGTTTGGGTGCCAAGGACCAGAAGCAGCAGCCACAGGCGGTGGAGTTGAATGGAGAGATCACAAGAGCCACTTGGTCTCCTAGACATGTCCCACCCTTTCTCCACCAGAGTGGGCCATCCTCCTGCCCCACCCAGTGTGTCTACACATTCCAGTCTCTTGCCTCTACTCACAGGGGTCATCTGCCAGGCACAGTCTGTAGGGCCTCTACCCAGTATGCTCTTGAAGCCCACCCTGACTCCCCCCTGGGGCTCTGCCAGGTCACCTCTGCCCAAGGTTTCCTCCCAATCAGAAATCCCCCGACAGCCTTGAAGGCAAGGTGACTCCTGGGGACCCCGCAGAGCTCTTTGACTAAAGAGCTCTCCTTACCATGCATTGGTCAGACACAGAGAGAGGGGCTCTCTAGAAAGTGGCCCTTGGGTCTGTGTGCCCTACTCTGTGACATGGGTGCAATGGCAGCCTTCCCAAGCTACCTGGCGTGACAGGGGTAACAGTGACAAGCCATGGCTTGTGGTAGTTGTGCTGGTGGTGGTCTTTGTTTGGGGACATTGGGCCTTTGAGTCCCTGAGTCTGGGCTGCCCTGGGCATAGCCCCGTGACTTCAGGAATTCCACCCTGGCAGTAAGCTCTTGGGAGCTTGGAGAAGTGAGCCTTTTTCCTTTTTCTTCTGTGGCTTCATTAAGCTCTTCTTGAGTGAGGGGAATGAGGATTGTTCTAATCTACTGGCACGAGGTAGTGGAGTTCAGGAGGTAAGACAGGCCAGCAGCAGAGGACATTGGGAGCAGGGCAGGGGTGGGCACTGGACATGGGCCAGAGGTCTTGTATTACAGGCTGGCTTTGCCCTGGGCCAACTGTGACCTGAGACAAGCCTTGGCCTTCACTGGGAATCACTGCCTTTGTCTGCACAATGAGTGTGCTAGGCCCTGCTCACCTCCCTGCATTGCTCGGGGTCTGAAAAAGAGGTGCTTGGGATAGGCCATTGAGGGGTTCTCAGGCTTTGTTGGCACATGCTGTCCTCAGGAGAGGATGGGTAAGCTCTGAACCATCCTTGGCCTTCCTGTGCTGAGTCTGTTCCCTCAGCTTTGAATGTGCTCTGGGAATCCTGTTGGCTCCTCCTGGGGCTCCATGAGTGACCCCAAAGGGCCCTGGGGGCCATGCACAGAGGGAATGTGGTCTTAGACCTAGGGCATGGGCCCACCTTGGGGTCTCTGTTGTAGCCTGCCCACCTCTCCGTTTTAGAATGCCTTCCTCTGGAGAGTCTCAGTTTCCCCCCTGCACAGGTGAGAAGGGGTGCCCGGAGGGTGGGTGCCTGTGGTCGGAGCAGCCTCACCCAGGTCTTCCTCTGCCCACAGGTGTTCCTTGTCCTTGGGGAGCTGCTTCTGTCCTGCAACTGGGCAGTGGTTGCCGACATCCTGCTGGTAGGTTGGACTGCAGGTTGACCCTGTACTTTTGAGGAACTTGGGGATTGGGAAGGACTTTGGAGGTCATGTTGGGGTGGGGGGAGTCTCCAAGGACGAAGCACCCCTTCACTCTCAAACATCTCTTACCACTGCCCCCATTCTGCTCATGGCAAGGAAGCTCAGAGAGGGCAGCGGCCTGGACCAAGGTCACAGAGTGCCAAGACTCTGAGCCAAGCCTGTGGAGGTTCTGGGCTCCTCTCTTCATCACCATGCTACGTCTCACCAAGTGGGCTCCTTGGTCTGCACTCTAGTGTCACAGATAGGAATGCTGGACTTGGGGCAACAGTCAATAAACCCAGCTGTTTTCAGCTTCATGGGTCACACAGGGCCTGGCTGGGCTGTAACGAGACCTGATGCTGTCCCTACCACACGACCTTAGTATTCAGAGTCCAGCTCTGCCTTTCCCTGGGCTCACTGTGTTCAGCATCCATCTGCCAGCCTCTGGGGAGGCAGATGGACTTTGAACACTGTGAAAACTGCACCTGGTTGGTAACAGGTCTCCTGGACCTAGGAACACCTGGAGTGTCCTTCTGCTGCCTCTTGGCACACTGGCACAGTCTGGCCCTGGGCACAGCATTCTGGGTGGCCTGGCCACAGGTGGAAGGCCTGTGGCCTTCCCAGGGCTATCCGATGATTCTGGAAACAGACCTGGACTGCTGTACTACCTGTGTGACTTTAAACAGGTTGTTTTGTGTCTCTGAACTTCAGTTTCCTCCTGTGGAAAATAGGGATGGGATGGTAGTACCTACTCTGCGGGTTGTTTTGAGGGTAGAGCAAGATGAGCCATGGGAAGTTTTGCCAAGTGTTTGGCACAGTCAATGCTGGGTAGGATTCTCATGGTGATCCTGAGGTTCCTATGGCTCTTATATCCCTTAAAGACATTGTAGAGTCCTAAATCTGGGTTCGGAGGAGGTGTGGGGATGTGTCATTGAATTGGTCAACACGGCCTGCTTGAATATTACTGTTGACAGGATACTCACTCCCTGCTGTGGCTGGGGCTCAGCCCTGTATTCATCTCTGGTGACTCTATGAGCTTCAAAACTAGCTGGTCTCCCCTGTCCTTCTCTCCACACAAGAGACCTGGGCTCCAGCCCAGACTTAGCTACCGACCTAGTAAATGGCCTTGGGACTCAGTTTCCTTACCTATAAAAAGGGGTAATTATTACCTGCCTAGTTGGGTGAACAAGACAGCCTACAGGAGCCCCCACTCCCCCACATAGCTCATCCTCTCTCAGGTGGTTCACTGAACCTGCCCCCCACAGCTTCCTCCACTTGCCCCCCACTGTGGTCCCTTTTCCACATGACAGCCCTACAGATATGTGAAGGCTGTACCGGATCTCTCTGTCTGGGTCTGCAGGAATCATTAACCCTGGCAGAGCGAGGCGCTCTGAAGAGCTAAAGAGGAGTGTGGCCACAGTAGTGGAGGGGGCAGGGGGTTCTGGGGGCCACCTGGAGTCTGGCCAGTAGGGGACCTGGTTGGAGTTGGCTGAGCACATCAACCCAGCTCACAGCTCCCTGAACCCTTTCTGACTTGGAGCCTTCTATCCCACAGTTAACAAGGCTTAGTACCCTAGCCAGCTCCGGGACCTGTTCCACGCCTTCCTCCTGTCCCCAACCCCATGACCCCCAATGACTTTGTTGCACTTGCTGAGGAAGCAGGGCTGACCTTTGTAACCCTCACCCTCCTAGCTCCCTGGCAGAGAAACAGGAGTGGAAGGGGGATCAGGAGGGGGTGATTTCAGATCTACAAAAGGCTCTCTGTATACAGTAGCGTGACACAGGTTTGCAAGGGAAGGGACTGTGTGTGGATATAGCAGAAGATGTCAGGAAGCTGGCCGTTCACCGAGTGGCAGAGGATAAGTGTGGAGATCAGGGGCCTTTCAGGGAAGCAGGGCTAGAACGCAGGGCAGAGAAGGACCTACGTGGGGCAGGTGTGTGGACGAAGCAGAGGAAGGTTCCTGCACCGGCTTGCTCTTTCCCCTAAGTAGGGAGGTGAGCTTCTCTTTGGGGTGCTGGCAGGGGACTGTGAGGGGAGGCAGCTCTCGGTGGAGAGCCAAGAGGGTCCAACAGGAAAACGGGGTGGAAAGCGGGTGGATTCCTGGGAGCCTGTGAGTAGGTGAGAGGGGAGAGGGCAGCAGAGCCCAGCCAGGAGCCTTCTGCAGAGATCTATCTGCTCTTCATGCCCAGCCCTGCCATTTACTAGCTTCAAGACTTTGGCTAACTCAACCTCTCTGGGCCTTGGCTAGCTCAGTTATACAATAAGTGGAAAGGTAGTTCCTACCAATCGATCATGCTCCAGGATCAAAGGAGGAAATGAGCTAAGGCCTGTATGCTGCATATTCCTGAGGAGGTGGTATTATCCCCGCCCCCACATACACCCAGTCCTGCACCAGAACACAGTTCTCTTTGATCCCTCTTCCACAGGGGAGAATCCAGGCTTCTTTTGCAGAAGAAGCCCCAGGGGGGCTCCAGCGGCTCCCACACTTCATTCTGCCTGAGTTAAGCTTGTCACTGAGTCTCAGTGTCCGATTGGGTGGGTGAATGGTAGGTACAGGGATTGCATTGATTGGACATCCTGCAGGGGCCTGGCCTGGTAGTCCTCAGCACAGCTTCTGGGCTCCTGCAGTCAGCTCCCCCAGCCGGCAGGTCTTTTGCAAACTTCCCATCACCCTTTGTTCACCCACCCTCATGGGGACCTCACTCCCTCCACCCAGCAGCCTTTGCCTCATGGGGGCTTTGTATTTATGAAGAAGATCAAACTCAGTGCCAGCTGAGATGCAGCTCCTCCTGACCCTGCTGTGCCTCAGAGGGTCTTGCTCCTTGAAGGTGAAGAAATGTGTCTCTATCTCTAAACCTGTTCAAGGACCTCCAGCTGCCTCCCAGGCCTGCTGTCTGTCTGGGCCCCACCCAGGCTGCTCTTAAGTGGCTTCCCTACCTCCCTGTGCGGAGAACAGAGCTGGAGGGTGCTCACTGCTTCTGCCTGGGCTTGAGCTCAGGCCATTGGGCTCCTTTCCCATATCTTTAGCACATATCACAGAACACGGGGGACCTTCTCTCCTCCTCAGCCTGTCTCAGTACTTCTTTGCTCAACTCTCCCTCTGGGTAGCTGACTGCTTGGGTCACTGTCTCACCATCTCAGGGGTGTTGGTCACAAGGGCTAAGTTGGGAGCACAGGAGGTGGGCTGCCAGGGAGTCTGTACTTGGTGGTTGTCCCTCCAACTTTCTTCAGGGCCCTGGCTGGCACTGCCCTTACCCCAGCTGTAAAGGGAACTGTTCTTCTGAGAAGGGTAAGCCAAAAACACAGGTGTTTTTTGTCTCAGAAGGGAGTAAGCCTTGAGTGCTGGAAGCTCAAAAGCCACTCATTTTAAAAATTACTCCCCTGGGCTTGCCGGGTTCTGTTTGGCCCAGCCTTAGTCCCCCAACTGTACAGAGATGTTAGGCACCCAGAGCAGGCAGGGAGGGAACCTATGTTTTCTGGGAAGATGAGAAGGAGCTTGCAGGGACCTAATTCTGAGGGTCTGAGAAGCCCCAGCCCCAGCCTCACATGGACCTGTGTAGACACTTAGGGCCTCTGTTTAGGAAGCTGAAGCTTGCCTTCCCAGAACCCTTAGTGACTAATCACATAATTATGGGGTGAGAAGGAAGTCCTGGGAAGGTGCAAAGCTGTGGTCAGTTCCTCCTCAGGCCTGTTGGCAGGTCCAAGGATGGCAGGAGGCCCAACTTGTTTCACCACCTGGGCCGAGTGGCTTGGCTCCAGTGACCCCTGTACCCACTGATGGCCCACAGAGACTTCCAAGACACTCAGCCCTGCCCAACCATGAGGCCCCTCTCCAGAAGAACTCCCAAATATGTCCTGTGAGTTAGAGTATTTGGGCTCCTATCTTTTTCTGATCGCTCTGTCCCTGTCTGGGGCACCCAGACATGATGATTCTCCTGCCTGGATGGGGCCACTGAGGAGCCTGTCTGTTTGTTTGTTTTTTGAGACAGGGTCTCACTATGTAGCCTTGGCTGACCTGGAACTTGCTATGTAGACCAGGCTGGAGTCAGATTCATGGAGATCCACCTGCCTCTGCCTCCCAAATGCTGAGATTAAAGGCATGTGCCACCATGACTGGCAGACTTGCATTTTTAGTCTTTCTGTCCACCTTCTAAATACTCTGTAATAAACATATCAACACTACTGGCTCCTCTACCTCCTAACAGCTGAGGATCAAGAGGTCAGGCCCCAGAAGGAAAAGGCCTGCCATCCAGTCTCGGCCCTGTTATTCTCTGGACTGCCCTGGGCAATTTACTTACCTGCTTTGTGGAGGTTTTCTCATCTATAAAATGCAGGAAGTAATCATATCTCTCTCCTGAGTTATTGGAGTTGATAAAGCATATACAGGAAGCAGTCATTAAATGCTAGCAATTATTATTTATTATTATTGTTGTTGTTATTGTTATTCTTTTCTGATGGGTTCAGATGACGGGTACTGAGGAACTGGGGGCAGGGCTCTAAACCAGCAATCTCCTTTGTGACTTCCATAGTGGACAGTAGCCCTGGGTTTTCTCCTAAGATTACCCTTCTAGAACATTCTATTTCATTATACTAGGTTGGCAGACTTTCACTAGTTCCTTCTGTGCCTCATCTTGTGGTAGTCCAGGGATAAATTAAGGGCTTTGTTACCAACATAGTTTAAGAGATAAGGACGTAGCCTGAGAAGGGAACCCTCCAAGTTCCAGGGGTCAGGCATTCATTTAACTCGTGTGTGTGTGTGTGTGCGTGCGCGTGCGTGCGTGCGTGTGTGTGTGTGTGTAAGGGCAGACCCCTGAACCCTGGATAGAACATGAACTCTCCAGAGTGCCCCTGCTCAGTGCTGTGCCCCTCACTGCCCACCATCCCTGCCTTGGGGAGGTCCCTGGAGCGTCAGAGAGGCCTGAGTCCCGGGGTGGTTCAGACCCCTGAACCCTCAGAGGGTTTCCCAGAGGAAAGTACCTAAAGGTAAGTCCTAAGTGATAAGTAGAGCTGCCCTAGCTGGCCCAGCACAGAAAGGGCATACAGCATGCTCAAGTACCCAGAGCATTCTGCCAGCAGGGCAGATGTTCACTGAAGCCTCTGGGTGTCAGCTGAATGACACTGAAGACAGCCCTCAAGGTGAGTACTATCATTATCCCATTTAGAGATGAGAGACAGGCAGGAAAAGATGAAGCCACTTGCCCAAAGTCACAGCTAGTGGGTGGGAACTGGGAGTGGACCCCAGACTGTCTGACTCCAGGAGGCACATTCTTACATCCTCACCTTCTTGTACAGAGACACATGGGCTTCCTTGACACAGCTGCCCACCACTGCTTACATGTGCAGATGCCAGGCCCCACTCCCCGCCAGCCTGCACAGCTGTCGTAGTCCCTGAGCAGAGAATTGCCCCACCACTGTGGTCACAGCTATGCTTGGACCACAAAAACTGGGTAAAACATAAACTCTCAGAAGTGTCTCTGCTCAGTGCTGAGCCTCTCACTGCCCAACACCCCTGCGCTGGAGAGGCCTTTGGAGCTTCTGAGAGGCCTGAGTCCTGGGGTGGGGCTCTGGTCTTGGGAGTCACTGATCCCTCCCTTCTATCCTCTGACCTGGCTAGCCTGCCACCCTCTAGACAGGTTCTTTGCAGGTGGAGCAGGAGGAGGGGTGGGGTGAACCCCCTCTGGCCTCGCTGCAGGCTCACGTCTAGGGTTTCTGTGTTTTGTAGTCAGTAGTAGTGCCTAGGTGCCGAGGCACTGCAGAAGCACTCCAGATCACAGTGGCCCATGTCCTGGGAGACGCTGGCAGCCCCTACCTCACTGGACTTGTAAGGCGCATCTGAGTTTGTATGGGGGAGGGTCTTGAGGAGGTGCTGCATTTGCCAAGGCCCTGGGGCCACCTACCAGGCCTAGCAGACATCTTTCCCTCCTTGGCAGATCTCCAGCATCCTGCAGGCCAGGCGCCCCAACTCCTACCTACAGCGCTTCCTCAGCCTGCAGCAGAGCTTCCTGTGCTGTGCCTTCGTCATTGTGCTGGGTGGTGGCTGCTTCCTGCTGACTGCACTGTACCTGGAGAAAGACCAGGCCTGGGCCTGGCAGCCCGGCACAGGTACCCCCCAGCTCTCATGCCCCTGTCAGTCTCCAGCTTCAACACCTCAGGCCAGGGAACGCTGGCTACCACCTGGGCCCCTGGCCAGCTTTGTTCATTTATCCCAAAACATTTATTAGGCTCCTGTCATGTGCCAGGCAAGGTGGAAGATTTTGAGGAGAGGCAGAGTTAGCCTCAGTCTCAGCCCTCACAAAGCAGACAACTCTAGTGGCTGGAGGTAGACTAGAAATGGAGAAAGTAAGGAAATGTTAGATGTAAGTGCTGTAGAGACAAAAGGCAGGAAGGAAGTTGAAAGGAACAGATAGGATGGTTCTCTCTGTGCAGGTGATGCTGAAGACTTGGAGGAAGTGAGGGGACAAGCCAGGAAGCTGTCAGGTGGAAGCTGCTCCCAGTAGTGAGAACAGCTAGTACAAAGGCCCTGTGGTGGAAATGTGCCTGATGTATTGAGGACTGACAAGGTGGCCAGTGGGACTGGAGCAGGAATAAGGGGATGATGATGGAAATAAGAGGAGTCCTTGGAAGGACGGTACCCCCACTCTGAATTAGGAGCCACTGGTTTCCAGTGGAGGAGCTCCAAGGTTCTGATCTGCTTTGTGGAAAACAGACTGCAGAGTACCAGAGTTGGGATAGAGAAGCCATAGATTGCTCTGGAATCTTCCAGCAGAAGCAGTGGTACTAAGCCCACAGTCATGGCAGTGAAGATAGCCAGAAAGGGTCTGATTTGGGATTTATTCTGCAAATGGAACTTTAGAGACTTTGTGACAGATTTTTTCCAGTCCTTGTTTCAAAGCCCTTCTGCCTCCTTTGGGGCTGACTGAGCCTCTTTCATTCTGCAGGGTCTCTGGACAGCAAGGACATGACCAGCAAGGACAGAGAGAGCCAAGGCCTGCTTTCTGGTACCAGAGCCCCCACAGAGGAACTCTGAGCCTTTGTCTGGCAGTGAGCAGGCCCCACCCTGCCCACTCTCATCATCGGCTCTATCTACATTGGCTGTGACTCAGGGACCTGGCTGTGCTGCACTCTCTACTTGCTCTAGCTAGGGAGCTGGCAGGGCCCAGGGGCTGGCTGGAGACTGAGCTATCAGTGCCCCCCAGAGAGACCGGGCCCTGTGTCTGTACCCAGTAGGGAGGCTGGGCCCTCAGTGTGGCTGCCTAGGGGCCCTTATTAAAGCATGACCGGTTCAAAGTCCTTGGATTTCAGGCCTACTTACACCTTCTTGCTATTTATAGCTTTATGGAGCCTCTGCAGGAAGGCGGGGGGGGGGGGGAGTGAGGAGAAGAGGTGGGCAGGCCAAAGATTCACAGTGGCCCCTGAGCTGGGACCCTGAAGGAGCCACTCAGCTTGGATCTCTGGGTATCTTTCTACCAGTACAGCTGCAGAGGAAGCTGTGTCTGAGCCGTGCAGAGGGGCTCCTGTGGTTGTGTATATATATATTCCTGGAAGCACCCCTCCTTTCCTCCAGTCTGTGCTTTGACCCCAGTATCTCTGTGAGGACAACTGGCTCTGTGGGACCCATGATTGGCACTGGGTTCTGAGCAGCTGGGCTCAGCAGGCCCTGCAGGAGATCAACAGCTTCCAGGCAGACAACAGCAGGGAGGCATGTTCTCTCTGCCCGTGACCCCTGCTTCTGTCTCCTCCCCTGGAGCCTAGCCAGTCGATCACTTGCTCACTCATTCATTGCCCCCTCTGCTGTGCCAGGCAGTGTCTGCCTCCTGCAGTCATGGGTAGAGCAGTGGCCCAGCCTCCTGCACAGCTTCTGGTCCTCACCTGCCTTACCCTGACTCTTGAGGTTCCTCCCTGACCCTTGATGTTGGCTGTGACAGGTCCCAGGAACTGGGCTTTCCTGCTCAACCTCAGGAGCTGGCATCTCCAGGGCAAGCGGCCCCTGTGACCTGGCATCTGAAGCTCACAGAACAGCACCCTGAAGCTCTGAGGAAATGAATCGGTGTGGAGAGTTTGTTTTTCTGAGGAGGAGGCCACGGTGCCTCACTCACTGGCTTGAGGATCAGGTTCACCTCTCAGCTGTCTCTCCCTGTTGCTGATCCACAGCTCTGTTTGAGAAGCATCAAATGCAGATTTTCAGCATAGGCCTCATGTGATTCTCACAGGCTAGCTTCATGGAAGCCCAACTCCAGGGTCAGAACCTTTCCCTTGTGAGGTTCAGCCTCCAGAAAATGGATGGAGTCCAGTGGTTGGGGAGGAAGACCAGAAACCTCAGTGTGTCAATGCTGCCAACATGAATTGGCTTCAGTGGGTCCCATCAAGGAGTGGGGCAGTGACTCAGACTCAGCCTGTCTCCGGACCCTCTCAGCCCAGCGTGGGCCAGGGAAACCCAGGCTAGGTCAAGGGAGACACACCTCTGGTGAGACGCCTTCTAGGAGGTGACTTTGGGATTCTTAAGGGCAGGAGGTGTGGAGGAAGGGAATGTTAGAGGATACAGGGTGTCGGGTGTTGTGGGGCGAGGCATGTGAGGAATCACGGAGGGACATGTATGGCTAGAGATGTGCATGCCACTGCTAGGGACAGGTTGTGGGGAGGCCTGGCTGGTATCAGGGAAAGGGTGTGGTCAGATACCCACCAAAGCATTGCAGCTTTCGTCCCTGTGGTCTACGGTTACTTTTTCAAGTGCATTCTGATGCTTGAGTTCCCAGGACTCAGAGAGATGCAATGCTCAGCCAGAGGCTTACAGGGTGTTATCATCCAAAGCAGTTTTGGGGAGTGCCAGAGCTCTGGGATGAAGGGGCCCTGGAAGGGACAAAGACACTTACCTCACCTGTAGTCAAGCCAGGCCCCAGCTTTGCTCATCTTCTGCCTCTTTGGGGCCAGACCAGGTGGGCTAATGTCGCAGGTATGGGTCTGTGAGAGGCCCCCAGTGCCCCACCACTCAGAGGAGTAAGGTAGACAGAAAGCATCTTTCCACCTGAAGGACACTTGTTGGGTAATCCCAGTCACTGAAACTCTGAACTTGTTTGTTGGGAATGTCAGCAGGAGTGAAAATACAGCTCATCAGGACAAGTCCCTAAGCCCAACACTGCTCACTTCTGTATTAATAATGACTCAGCTCCCAGGGACATCCAAGCAGGCAGGTGTGTCTGCTTATGCATGTGCTCATGAGGAAGCTTGCTGTCTAGGTTGGTGTGTGACCATGGGAAGGGTGCTTGGAGTACGGTGAAGAAAGATCTCCTTCCTCTCTGCCCTTGGAGTATGGTGAAGAAAGATCTCTTTCCTCTCTGTCCTATAGCTTGGTGCAGGTTGAGTGTATCTAGATTCCTGTACTCCAGCCCTGGCCCGTTCCCCTGTGACCAGTCATTGATCTGTTTGTCCCATTCCCTGAAGTGGTGACTTTCTGCCTTGTCTAGGGCTTTTAAGGCTGTTGAAATAACAAAGTTTCTATTGAAGAGGCACCGATGATTGATGGAGCTGTGCTTTACCCAAAGACCCAAGAGTTGGAGCGGGCCCCTTTGGGTGGCCGTATCAGTACAGGTTATGGGGCTGTGTACAGCAAAGATGGACTGACTACCTTAAGTAGGAAAGGGATTTATTGACAGCATAGCAGGAACTTACAGAATTAATGGGAAGATTGGAGAGTCCAGAGCCAGAGTTCTTATACAATCTTTTAAATTAATTATTTTTCAGAGCTCCAAACATTTCCTCTATTCTTTTCTTGCTTACTTAAGATTTAATGCTCTAGGCATAAGAGTCTAGTTGGGTTAGCTTGGATCTATGCTCATGTCTTGATTTATAGCCCCATTCAGACCAGAAAACCAAGAGAGCTGCTAGCAAAAGGAATGAATTAATTCTGATCCTAAAACCAAACAGGAAGGTCAGGGTATGGATCAGTGGCAGTGTGCTTTCCTAGCACGTTTGAGGCCCTGAGTTTGACTCCTAATGCCAAAATGATGAAGAAAAAAAGTGACCCCCCCCCACAATGACAGCACATGCTCAGTGACATGGGGCATGCTAGTGGTCTCTCCATGCGGTAGGGAAGTGGTCAGACTCAGTGTCTTTCTGGAGTTTCTTAATTTCTCATGGTCTTGGACCATGAAGCATCTATAACTTAGAAAGTGTTAAAAATGTTCAAATGCAGAACAGGGACTTGTGTATGAGTAAGGACTCAGAGCCATCTGTTCTGAAGAGGAGAGAGGCAGAGATGAAGCATTCAGAGTAAAACTCCTGCTTCAGGACTAGGCTGGGGATGCGGGGGAGGACTCCGTGAGTCCTCAGCATGGCAGCCGTAGGAGAAGAGCAGGGATGCTTTCTCCCCAGCCAGGTGGCGATCTGCAAGAACACTGCTTAAAGGGTGGAGGAAGGAGTCATCATGGAGAAAAGTCCTTTTCTAGAGGGGCCAGGATTGGAATCTGGCCGGTTTCTGAGTCATTGAGAACGACAGATACACGATGCAAATCAACACATATTTCCTGCACCTGCTAAATGTCATTTGCTCATTCAATCAACAAACATTCTCTAGCACCTCCTCTGCACTGAATGGTGAAGATGAATCAGACAAGGGATGGGCCCTGGAGGCTCATGTCTTTGTGGGGTGGCAGTGAACCCTACAAACATAATCAGAATAATGTGTCTGGTGTGACAGAGAGATATACAATTTACCAAATAGCCACAAGGAAAACAAGATTGGTCATTCAGGTGGGTCAGGGAAGGCTTCCAGAAGGAAGTCAAGTCTCTGCTGGATTTGTGAAGGACTAGAGTCAGGAGCCAGGTAGGCAGGCCAAGAAGGTAGAGCCCAACTAAAGGGTCAGGGGAGGGGGTTGTGGATGTGACGCTCTCCGTGGTCCTGAACCATCATTGCACTAACAGCACAAGGGTTTTTCTGTTGAAGGGTGGGTGGGGATTATAAGCAAGTGACCCAATTCTTACCTCTTTCCCAGGCTACAAGAAGTATGATTATGTGTCCAGAGTTCTCTGTGTCCAGTGTGCTGGAGATGGGTAGGAGGCTCTTAAGTTGGAGACACATGGGTCAGGAAGGATTGTGAAACTGCAGAGATCTATGGAGAGGTTTTGTACCAACCAGTAATGAGGGCACAGCTATGGTTTGGAAAGTTACCAACAATCACTGTGGAAGAGAGCCTGGAGGTTGGATGTGGGACCAGGCAGTCCAAGTAAGATACTGAAGGGTCTGAGATATGTCAATGGACAATGGGGGTGAACTCAAAATGAAATGGTGACATTGTGGGTCCATAAATTATGCTACCATGAGGGCAGATTTGGGGGAAGGAAGGTGTGTTCAGTTTGGGATGTGAGGAGCTTAAAGTGCTTGTGATATCGCTAGGGAAGACACATAGGAGATTGTACGTGGATCTAGAATGTGTCAACAGGGCCTGTTTAGAGGTGGAGGTCAGGGTGTCATAAACAAATGTACAATCACTAAGTGCCTAGGTATGGGTGAAGGCTGCCCAGAGAGTAACAAGAGAAGCAACCATGTCCTGAGCCCGTGAGATGATCCCATGTGTCGATGGGAGTGACCCCAAATCATCAACTTTGAAAGAGCTGGTCCATCTCATGGTATGTTCTGTTCTGATTTGATTTTACAGAACATCCTGTGGTCAAGTCTGTGGGAACAAGACATCTGTTACCTCCCTCTGGGATACTCACAAGGTGCGTGCTCATAGAAAAGGCTCTGAGAAGTCCCTCAATAAAGAAACTTCTCTGTTTACCTCACTATTTCCCAAATATATTTGTTCTTGGAACAATGGCCATTCATGTCCTATGCCCCATTTGTTTTCTAGTTTGTTGTTGTTGAGACAGAGTCTTACTGTGTAGCCCAGAGTGGCCTGGAAATTATGATCCTCCACCTCAGCCACTTGGGTGCTGGGATTGCTGGTGTGTATCATCTTACATTTGGAAGTTACAATTTGGAGCTCATGAATGAACATCAGAAGGCCCTGGAGTCAGCTCTGAGTTCAGCTTCCCAGTATGCACAGAAGGAAACAGTCCTCCTGAGGCAGAGTGGTGGAGAGCTGGGGAAACACTGGGTTAGGAGGTAGCCACACCTGGCTGTAGTGCCCATTCATCCTTTACTAAGCCTGTGACCTTGGGCAGATTTCTTCTTTTCTTTGTGCCTCAGTTTTCTCATCACTGAAATAGAAATAACCTGCAGGTCCTCTGGCTGATGGTCTCAGGATGCTGCCAGAGGTTCACAGAAAGCCTTCATCTATTCACAGCCTCACAGCCACACAGGAAGAGCTTATTGTTCTTCCCATCACCCGCTCCTTGATGGCCTTTTATCCTACACAGGACCTAGAGACTGTCTTTGAGTTCGAATCCACACAGTGGGAGTTAATGACTTACTTAGTGGCAAATCAGGGGTCCCCTAAATTAAAGGACTCAGAAGTTTGCCCTCTTTCCCTGCTCTGGAATCCACCCAGGGGTGGAGAGGGAGGGCAATGGATCAAAGATGAACTTCCCACCAGGCATGGCTGTGAAGAGTTTGGGGATGGGATAGTGAGCATGGGTAAGGTACAGAACTGTGGTTGTCTCCTTCTTAGCTGGGAAGCATCCACAGCAGACACTGTCTTCTAGCTGGCATTACACAGTCTGAGGATCATTACGGGGCAGGTCACCTGCTTGCTGCTTGTCATTCCTGACCACCCAGCAAAACTTCCTCTGACTGACTTTGCAGGCCTGAGTTCAGCCAGCTGGAAAGAGGCAGCAGGCAACTTACAGAATGAAATCTGTTTTCCTAACCTCCCCGTCACAGTCATTCATACTCAACACACTGAGCATATTTTTAGTCACTTCACAGAATTTAAGACACCTCAAAGGTGCCAAGAAACACCAGCTTGGGGATTAACTCTGTTTACCCAAGACAGTGCGGGGGGGTCTTGTGCAGCATCATCCATTGGCTATGCCAACACCTTCATAAGATGTACCTGTTGTGGATGTAGGCTTCAGAGTAGCCTGCAGCAGCACAGGGACTCCCAGCCCTAGACGATGATTTCAGAGCCCTGGGTTAGTGCCAATGCGGTTACTGACTAGTTGCCTGTTTGTGACAGGATCACTTGGGTGACCTGGAACTTGTCTGTGAAACAGGCAGAAACCACTGGATTTCTGAGGGTCTGTCAGTAGTAACATTCTGTCCCTTTCATTTTGTACAGGATGTATATTTG
The DNA here is from genome assembly GCA_035773235.1 of Eospalax fontanierii. Taxonomy (NCBI): domain Eukaryota; kingdom Metazoa; phylum Chordata; class Mammalia; order Rodentia; family Spalacidae; genus Eospalax; species Eospalax fontanierii. The sequence goes on along the minus strand of CM069531.1, from coordinate 47,761,065 downwards.
GTATTGAGGAATGGACCAAGGACTTGGCACATGCTAGGCAAGCACTGTTCTACTGAACTATACTAAACAGATCAGGTTAGCCTTGAACTTCCAAATGATGGGAATGCAAGAGTGCAGTTCTATACCTAGTCTGAATTTTAATTTCAATCAAAGCCCTAAAGAGATGAATGGGAGAGAGTTGCAGGGAAGTTTCACAGAACCACAGGACCTCTGGGTCAGAGTGGTGAAGGTAGTCCCGTACACAGAAGCCACCCAGAGGTGACAGGATCCTCTCTCCAACCCATAGTGTCCAGAATCCCATCTTCCTGTCTACCCCCAAATAGAAAGCAAGACCCAGACAGACAAGAGGAGTCTTGTACAGTCATGCCACACACCAGAACAGAGCTGGGTTAGTATCCATCTTCCTGACTTACTCGCCGGGCTTGGAGAAGGTGGTACCCTTAGATAGACATCCCCCCCATTAGTTTCTGTGTTTGAGACAGGATCTCTCAGGCCTCTCAAGTACCAGGATCACAAATGTGCAGTGCCCTTCTGGTTTTCTTGGGACCTAATTGGAGCCCCGGCTCTCAGGAGCTTCACTGTGGGGCAGGGATAGGGTATGGATCCACACAGGAGTGGGCCCAGAGTAGAGTGTGACCTGGAGCTGTTTCCATGGATAGGCCACTACGCAGCCTTCCAAGTCTGGGAGAGGTCTGGGCCTAATAGTCATGCTTCTTAGGCAGCGCTTGCGGAGATGACTGAATCAAGGCATGTGAGTAGCTGTTGGAGACACCAGCTCCCAACAGGTTCCCCTGTTTTGAATAACTGAGACCTTTCTCTCCAGGTTGTCCAGATACGCAGCTCAAACTGTGGACCTCCTGTCTCTGCCCAGGGTCCTCTCTCATGATAGGGCCTGGATGGGAAGGTGTTGAGTGGGACATGGGACATCCTACTTCCCACACCCCACCCTCAGTTCCTAGCTCCTCGCAAATCCCCTCCGGTCAGGGCGCGTTCCGTGGCCACAAGGCTCCGGCGAGGACTGCGCCCCCCATCAGGCGGACCCGGCAGTGCAGCCAGGCTGCCGTCCCCACCCCGCCACCCCCTGGGGCAACACGTGCGGGGCGGGGCTGTGGGCTGGGCTTGGAGGTGAGCTCGGAGGTGATTGGGCGCGAGCCTGTGGGCGGGGCCGGGCCGCAGCTGTCAGAGCCGCCGAGGCGACGGCGGCGCGTCTGGCCGAACAGTAGCAGCGCAGCAGCCGGGCCCGAGCCGGAGCGCAGAAGCCGACGGGGCCCGGCCGGCCGGGATGGTGCAGCGGCGGCTCGGCGGCGCACGCACGCACTGAGCGGGCCCGAGCTCGGCCCCGCGCCCCCCGCGCCCCCCGCCGCCCCGGCCCGGGCCGGCATGATGTGCCTGGAATGCGCCTCGGCGGCGGGCGGCGCGGAGGAGGAGGAGGCGGACGCGGAGCGGCGGCGCCGGCGCCGAGGGGCGCAGCCGGGGGCTGGCGGTGGCGCTTGCTGCGGGACGCGGGGCGCCGGGGGCGCTGGAGTCGGGTCCGCAGACGACGAGGTGCAGACCCTGTCCGGCAGCGTGAGGCGGGTCCCGTCCGGAACCCCCAGCATCCCCAGCACCCCAGGCTGCGCAGCGGCTGCCAAGGGCCCCGGAGTGCCGCAGCCCAAACCCGCCAGCTTGGGCCGAGGGCGGGGGGCAGCCGCTGCCATACTGAGCTTGGGCAACGTGCTCAACTACCTGGACAGGTACACCGTAGCAGGTGAGCAAGTGCCCCACCCAGCCCGAGGATCAGAGCCCCTCCACCCCAGACACCCTAGGGAGCTTTTGGGTTCCAGTCCCCCTAGATCCAAGCCCTCTGAAGAGTCCCTAAACGCCCGCTGCGCAGACATAACTGGGCAAGCGACGCTCTTGTGTTCCTCAGACCCAATCTAGAGCCCCCCCACCCTCCACGTTCCCCGGGTCAGGGGTTGGAGGAGTCCCCACCCCTGGAACAGCCAGTGCGTCCTCGCCAGCCCTTAACGACCCATCCGTTGTCCTCTCCTCTGAGTCTCCTCTGCGTCCCCCTGCCTTCTTGCGTGTGCGCGCCCTCCCGCCGCAGCCGCAGGTTCCCCGGCCTCTCTTCTTCCCCTAGCCCAGGTCGTCTGTGCGTCCATGGTCCGTCAGTTCCTTCCTTCCTCGGCCGCCGCCAACCCCTCTGCATGGTGCGGCGAGTGTGTGCGCCCCTTGCGTGTGTGCGCGCGTGGTGGCGCGGATGTGTGTGTGAGCTTGTAAGCGCGTGGCTGACAAAGGCTCGGGCCTGCGGGGAGCCGAGGGAGGGGCGGGGCGGGTCCGTGTAGCCTGGGGACCCTGGATGCGGTTTGCAGCTGGCCCTGGCTAGAGGCCTGGAGAAGCCTCCTCCTGCCCTGTGGTGCTTGGGGCCTGGGACAGGACATAGGCCTCTGGGGCTAAAGAGTCGGTGGCCTCATCCTCTCCAAGCATCTCTGAGAATTAGCTCCAGGTTTGGGATTGAGATGGATACAGCTGGGTTTTGGACTCACATTTGCACTGGATGTGCTTGGTGTGTGACCTTGGACCAGTCTCAGCCTGTGTTTAGATCTGTTTCCCCGTTTGTGAGTTGATTGATCCCTGGATCTCTTGGGATGGATGTGGTTCTGCGATTCCATTCTGCTGGTTTATCTCCTTGTCTTCTCAGGGGTCAAAAGGTAGGGGCTTGTCCTAGATGGAGCTGGCCCTGCTCGAGGGTTGGGGAGAGGGGCGATGGGGGCGGGGGGAGTAATGCAGCTTCAAGAGGAAAGGAATCTGACCAGACTGGACTTGGGGGCTCCCTGTGGAGGAGAGTAGTTCTGGGGACCTGGCATGGTGGGAACCTGATGGAAGAGAAATGTAGAGGTGTGTGTGTGTGTGTGTGTGTGTGTGCACGCGTGTGTGTGTGTGTGTGTGTGTTTCTGAAAGAGAGAGAGAGAGAGAGAGAGAGAGAGAGAGAGAGAGAGAGAGAGAGAGAGAATTGGGTATTTTGAATAGATCCTAAAAGAAAACTTTGGGGTGACTGGGAAAAGAGCTCCTGCATAAACCACCTAGGTACTTGGATGCTCTTCTCTGGGCCTCAGTCTTGCCCTGTGTTAAATGGAGTTTTGTGTCAGGTGAAAGGTGAACTCTAATTGGAGAACAGAGACTGCCCCTCCCCCACACCTGCTGTCACCCTCTCCCCTTCTTGACTCTCTGTCCCACCAGAGCCTGCCCTGTTGGTCTGGCAAGTAGAGGCCTGGCATAACCCCTAAGTGCACCAACCTATCGGGCATGTGCTGTGCTGCCTTGAACCTTGGAGCTTAGGTGCCACTCCATGAGAACAAGTCAGAGAGCACTGGGGACCTTCAGTCTGCAGAACAGGCTGGGGGAACCAAGGTCCATGAACAGCCCTGTCCAAGAAGGCCCAAAGGATGGACAGCAAAGCAGGTGTTAGACCTCCTTTCTGTCTTGGCCTGGGCAGAGGTATGCTCTCCTCTTCGATGGGGAGTGAGCAGTGAAGCTTCTGGTGCTGTGACATTTTCCAATCATTCCAAGCATTTTCAAGCACCGCCCCCCTCCCCCCCTGCTCCAGATCACTACCTCTGAGTTTCTGAGGGAAATTCACTGCCAAAGGGAAAGGGGGGAGGTGGGTCCAGGGAGGCAGTGGGCTTATCTATCTCCACCAATACTTGGGTCAGACTGTCAGAATGGGAGAGCAAGATAGCACATTTCTGGTGAATTAGGGGGAGGGGGAAGTGGGGAGAGAAGCTCCAAAAGCTTTGGACACACACTTGCCTAAGCTGTGCATCCTTCCCCGTCCTGCCCGAGTGGGAGCTGGTGCACCAGCCCCGTCCCATTCCGTCCTCAACACAGCTCATACCATTTCCTCTCCGGATAAGCCTGTCTCCTTCTCTTTATGATGGCCTTCCCTCCCCCTGCCCCTAAGTTCAGTTTTTAGGAATATTTACAATCTCTATGGTAACTACCGTGACTTTTGGGGTCTTGTGCCAGAACCTGAGTCTAGTTGTCTTCTGCCCCCCACCCCCGCTGGGACAGAGTTGGGGATATAGACACTCTGCTGAGCCCTTTGGATGTTTGTGCTCACCTGACCCCTGAGAACCTCACAGGCAGGCCCCAGCAACCTCATCAAAGCATAGGGAGTTCCATTCTCCTTACAGCCCTCTGGTACAGTTCTGTTTTCTCACAGCAGAAGCCAGCTCTGTCCAAAAAGAGTACAACACAACCACATATGACTATCAAAAAATTTCTGGTTGACCTCCAGACCAAAAAAAAAAGGAAGAAAAGAAAAAGAAACAGGTGCAGTGCAGCTAATATATTATATTTCATTTGTGTGTACCTGTGTGGGTCCGTGTTCCTGTGAGTGTGTATATATGAGGAGTGTAGAAGCCAGGGTTAATCTTCCTCAGGAATAGTCTATCTTGTTTTTTGAGATGATCTCTCATTGGTCTAGAGCTTGCCAGTTAGGTTAGTATTCCTGGCCAGTGAGTTCCAGGGAGACAGCTGTCTTTTCCTCCACAGAACTGGGATTATAAACACATGACACCACTATTGCATGCTATACCTGGCTTTTACTATTAGTCTGTTTATCTGTTTATCTTGTGTGGGTGTAGGTGTGGCGGTCAAAGGACAACTTGTATTAATTGGTTCTCTCCTTCCACTAGAGGTTCTAGCATTTGAACTGAGATCTTTAGGCTTGGCAGTAAAAGCCCTTATTTGCTGAGTCACCTCAGAGTCCCCCCTCCCTTTTTACATGGGTTCTAAAATTGGTACTCTGGGACTCAGGTCCCCTTACTTGTGTGTCAAGCACCTCACTGGACCAAGCTATCTCTCTAACTTTAATTAATATATTTTATTTAACTTGACATGTCCAACATATTTTGCTATTCTGGATATTTTGCATTTCTTTTCATGCTGTCTTCCAAATCCAGTGCATGATTTAGCATCACAGCACACGTCTTCCTCATAGTGGCTGGGGTCACCGGCAGGTACAGTGGTGGTCTAGTGTTTTTGCCAGTCGCGTTCAGATCCAGGTGCTTCAGTTTTCCAGCTTGCCAGCTGTGTGACCTTGCAGCAGCATCTGAGCATTCTGTGGGACCAGTCTTCCTTCTACCTCCGATGGTGTGGAATGAATGAGAACTTACCTAGAGCACCTGGGTGGAGGCAAGATACCTGTGAGGGCTTCAGCAGTGCCGGCTGTCTGCTCTTTCACGCAGAGCCCGAGCTGTGCACCTGACCAGCATGTCCCTGCTCATTCTGTGTATGACAGTCCCTTTCAGACTGACCTTTCGTGTGTGTGGTGAGCTCCTCCTCCCTGCTGCACCAGGGCTGGTCTCCATCCTGGGAACTCCAGCGGCTTCTGCCTGTGTTAGCATTCCCAGCGCCACCTGGTGATCCAGTAATTATGGGCCCTCTTGCCCATGAGAACCCCCTGAGGACTGCTGGCCTCAGACCTGGGAAGGAGGGTCAGGCCCCCACTGGCGCTGGTTCACTTGAATAACATTGAGGAAGCTCAGCCACCCCCTCTAAACCCTTCCCTCTACCTCCTTGAGCAGATGGGGACAAAAAGAACAAAGGCCCTTACCCAAGGTCCGATGGCACATCCTAGTGCACTCCTAGTGCACAGGAGCCTGTGATGGAGTGGGAGGTTCTGTCCCTACTTCTAGCCCAGAAGCTCAGGGAGTCTGTACGCCAGGGCAGTTCTCCTAGGCAGGTGAATTTTGTTTCAGTTTAGCTCGGGCAGTTTAAATTCTCTTAGGAATATGGTTCCCTCAGCTCCTACAGGTAGAGCAGCCACCTACTTTGTGTTCTGAGCCCACGTGTGTTTGCCGGGCCAGGAGAAGGAAGTCCCTGTGGCTCCCTTTCCAGATCTGTTCCTGAGGCTTAGAGCTGCCTCTACTCCAGAACTCCCATTCTTCGGAGGGTGGCCACACTTGGCTCCTGGAAGCAGGCCCAGCCAGAAGAAGCTGGTCCAGGCTCTAATTATGGTTGATGAATGACTATTTGATAACCAACACCCTTTCCCAACTTCTCTGGAGCACCTGTGCCCTTCCTGAGACCCATTATCTGTCCCTTTGAACCAGCTTGCAGTACTCTGGGCACCTGGAGTTGGGCAGTGTGGGGGCTGGTGAGGAGAGGCAGAGCCTTACCCTGGGGGAGTCCTTTTCCACCAAAGAAGCTGAGACCAGTATCCATGGCAACTACTCACTAACACAAGCCCAGAAGGAACGATGAACACAGGGACTCCGCCAGGAACACAGGCCTGCCTGGTGTGGGGCTTCCCCTGAGCCACAGGGCTGGGTTGCTAGCCACAGTGCCAGGCTGCAGTTCAGTCTCCTCCCAGGTCTCTGTTTCTCTATCTGGTTGAATATGTCTAGAGCAAGCAGATAGAGAAACTGAGGCCCAGGGAGTCAAGCCATACTCTAAGACCTTGTGGCTCCTTTGGCTGTCTCTCTGGATAAGAACTGTCACCCTAAAATAAACAGTGCCCTTACCACCTTGGTGGCCCTGCCCTTGCCATTGCCACGTCTGCACTGTGGGGAAATCCCCACTCTAGGCGTGGCATCCACAGCACCCTTCTGGCAGCCAGTCCCCCGGTGAGCTTTGGTGCCCTGGGATGCCAGGTGACTCACGGGCTCCTCAGCCCCTTGCTCTCGCTTCCTCCTCAGAGTTCTTCCTGTCCTTGGCAGCACTGGTGACCTCTCAGATGAGTGCCCAAGGCTCCGTACAGTCCTCATGAGGCCTCCATGTCCCGTTTTGTGGTTGGGACAGGAAGGCTGCAAGTTACAACTTGGTTTGCATGTGAGACTGCCCTGGACAGAGCTGTTTGGAGAGGGGAGCCCCTCATCCCTTCCCCAGACCCTTCTGAGAGAGGAAGTGGCTTTTGTTTCTGCCTGGGTGTGGGACCTGAAGTCTTGAGGATGGAGAGAGATAAGGAATAAGCCAAACTGAATACTAGCTCCATTCCCAGGCCTTGGGCTGAGCTTCCTGCTTCTGACTCTGCCAGTTTTGCTGTGTGATTCAGGGCAGATCCTCACTGTCTCTGATCCCTGAATCTACATTCAATGACTTTGTCTCTCTTGCTGTGTCAAGGTCTTACTTCAAGGGTGTTGTGGGTACTTGGTGTCAGGAATGCTTGCTTGCTGACTCTGGCTCTTGGAGAGGCTCCTCCTCTACCTACTCCTGCCTCTTCTAGGACTATCAGGTCTGGTTCCCAGGAGCTACAACCACCAGCCTGTTTCCTTTTTGATACAGTTAAAATCTACCCTTGTTCCAGAAAGTCTCCCTATTCTCTAGGTTGAACCAGGTGTTTGATTCCTTTATTTATTTATTTTTAAGACAGGGTCTCTTGTAGCCCAGGCTAGCTTCAAACCTGCTGTATACCTGAGGATGACCTTGTTGAACTTCTGATCTTCCCACCTCCACTTCCCAAGTAAAGATTCTAGGCATGTGTTAGGAACTGAACCCAGGACTTCAGCATGCCAGGCAAGCACTCTTCTAACTGAGCTACATCCCCAACCCAACTCCTGGTTTTATTGATTGATTGCTTGATTAATTTTATTATTTTTATTTTATGTATATGAGTGTATTGCCTGCATGCATGTAAGTGTACCCATGTCATGCAGTGTCTGAGGAGGACAGAAGAGAGTATAAGATCCCCTGGAACTGGAGTTACAAATGGTTGTTTACTGTCATGTGGGTGCCAGGATTTGAACCTGGGTTGTCTGCAAGAGCAGCAAGTGTTCTTAACCACTGAGCAATCTCTCTAGCCTCTGTCTATCTATCTATCTATCTATCTATCTATCTATCTATCTATCTATCTATCCATCCATCCATCTATTTACCTACCTACCTACCTGTATATCTATGTGTGTGCATCATACACACATTAGTGAAGGTCAGAGGACAACTTATGGGGAAATTGTTTCTCTCCTTCCACCATGTAGATCCAGGGATTGCTCTGAGGCTATCAGGCTTAGCTGCAAGTGCCTTTACCCACGGAGCCATCTTGCCGATTCCTGACTTCTAGTTTTAAACTTTGCCCCTTCTGCCTCCTTTGCAGCATGTGTCCCCTGTGTAGGGTCACTGTCTCCCTCCAGCCTCAAGAGACTGACATATCTGTGACCCAGCATGCATGGGAGACTTGTACAGGCTTAGGTGGCAGTTTGATGACCCAGCTCTGCCAACCCCAGAGCACGTTCTTTGGAGTGGGAAGCGCATTAGCCAGCTGGGCAGGTGGAGGCATTCAGGACACCACGGTGGCTTTCCCTGTTTCTCTTGCAGTCAGGGTACAGGGCTGGCCCTGGTCCTTCAGGGAGACTCTGTGAAGAAGAGGGCTGGTCCTTTCCTGTTGGCTGGGAGGGAGTAAGCAAGCAGGGATGGAGTACTTGACAGAGCTCGGGGGTTGGGGACCACGGTCCTGGCCTCCTACCTTCTGCTTTGTCCTCTGCTCAACTGCAGACCTTGCTTGATTCTCTCTGTACCTAACCATGGTCTCTTTGTCTGTGGCCCTCTCACTGTTGAATGGAACTCTGGGACAAGGGGCATAATCAGGCTGAGTAGACTGTGATGGGCTGGGCTTTGGCAGAGGGACGACTTCTGCCAAGCATGTGAGAATAGCTGGCGTGGGTACTGGGGGAAAATCGGGGTGCCAATAGGAGCCCAGGCCAGACCTTGGAGATTGGAGGCCGGCTCAGATCAGCTCCTGCCTGATCCCTGGCTATTGTCTCACATACCTCTGAGAAGCAGAAGCAGGAGTTCCCAGACTCTGTGGCCACAGGTACAGGACACAGGAGAAGGTTGAGGGTGTCTGGGTTTGAGCTAGCCCAGTGCAGGCCTCTTATCTCTTCCCCTGTGTTCTTTGCCCCACACCCTGGCCTCCTCTTACTTCAATGGCCTTACCAGCCACACCTCTGAGGGTCTAGATAAGGCTGTGGCCACCTTGTCCCTGGACCCTGGTGGTCTGGAGAGTTGCTGGGCCAGGCCAGGCCAGGCCAGGGCTTGGGTGGCTGAGCTGGAAAGGAGTGGCTTTGTGATGCCCCCAAATTGCTAAGGCCAAATCTGATTCCAGGAAAGGCAGCCCCAAATGACAGAGTAGAACCACAGGCCAGGGGCCAGCCCTGCGCACTCTGGCATGGAGTGCAGTGAGGAGGAGGGGCCTCTCCAAGGCTCCCAGAGATCTGTGGCTGGACTCCAGTGGGGAACAGTTTTCCTGGGGACCCAGGCTCCAGGCTGGGGGACCTCACCATCGTGGGTACTTCCATAGTCGCCCTAGGCTATCTGGATATTAATGGTATAGCTTTGCAGGGTGGCACTGGGGAAGCAGCATCCACAGATGTGAGTCCAGAACTCACCCAGTGACACTGTGCTGGGATGCTCTGCCCGGCTACTTTCTAAATCGACAACTGAAGATCGGAGGAGGGGTCACGTGAGTTGGTCAGCTTGCTCCCGCAGGACAGGGCAGAGATTGGTCTGAGAGTGTGCACGCATGGGCTGGGTCCCCAGGCTGTGGCTTCCAGGCCTTAGCTACCCAAACCAGACTCTTGAGCCTCTGTAATTACTGAGGTGGAAGATGCCAAGAACTGGACGGGAAATCCTCCTACAGGGAGCCAGTGCTGAGGCCTCTCCAAACAGACCAGGCTTTCTGATAGGGACTGACTAAGAGCAATGTGGCCCATCCCTTCAGAGCTCTAGGACTTGTCTTTCCAGGCATTTGTTCCCATTTCAGAGGAAAGAAAACTGAGGGGACAGTTCTTCATTATCTTTGTCTGGGCTGGGGTGGTGTCCTGCCCTACAAGGTGATCAGGATAACATTATGACATTTTTTGAACACCTACTGGTGCCAACTACTAAACACTTCACATGGATTAACCTACTTAAACCTTGTAACATCCATGGGAAACAAAATTATGCCATATTATAAAGATGGAAACTGGCTCAGAGAGGTTAAATAGCTGTCCTAACGTTACACAGCAGGGAAGGTAGGATTAAACGCAGATGGTCTGGTTCTAGAGTCCATACTCCTGAGAATTCAGCTAAGCTGCCTGTAGCTCTGCAGGCAGCTCAGGCAGGTAAATGAGTGCCAGGTGGCCTGTTCTGTGGGTGACTCGGCAGGAAGAAACCTCGGGATCACTGTCTTGACCTTGCATCTGAGGCTGCCTGAGCCCAGGGCTCCCAAGGGCAATTTGGCTTTTTTCTCACACTTGACCTTTTCAGGGACTCTGTGATGACAGATTGGGTCAGGCTGGAAGAGTCCTGGAGTACTTGGACCTAGAGCTGGTTTCTTGGGGTTCCTGAGGGGCTGGCTGTGATGGGGACTCACCGGGAGCTCTGGGGCAGCTGGCTGTGTGACTAGGGACAGAGGCTAGCCAACTTGGGTCCCTGTGGGTTACAGGCTCCACTTCACTAAAAGTCTCAGAAGAGGGAAGGAGACCCTAGTAATGTTTCCTTGGATCCATACTTGGAGGATGAGGTGAGCCTTAACAGATAGTAACTAGACGTCTCAGGAAGTGGGTACAGTGGCAGGCGGGGGCTTTGAGTCTCAAAGGCTGTGATGGATCAGATGGCGGGGACCTCTGATCTGTCAGGCCAGTGGCCTCTTGACAGTGCATTTCGAGATTCTTGGGTCTTATCTCTGGGGATGGAGCTGCAGAGTTGGGAAGGACAAGAAGACTGAATATGTATTATTACTTTTGTTGTTACTGGTGCTAGGGATTAAAGCTAGAGCTTTGTGCACGGTGAATACTCACATGAGAAGGCTTGGTAACACTCTGGTCTCTCTGATATGTCCGTTTACTCAGGAAGAAACTGAGATCCAGGTAGGTAAATGGATCCTCTCTCTCTCTCTCTCTCTCTCTCTCTCTCTCCTGTGTCTCTCTCTCGTGTGTGTGTGTGTGTGTGTGTGTGTGTGTGTGTGTGTGTGTGTATGTGTATGTATGCCAAGTTAGGCTGTATCACTGAAGTCTTGAGTGCTAGACACCTGGGCTTTGTTCAGGTAGCAATGGAGAACCACTGAAGGCTCCCAGAGACCACAGGCAGTAAGTTAATGCTCCCATAGCTGGGCCTGGCATGTGCTGAGAGCTCAGTCCATGCTGATGTTCACTTTGCTATTGTCAGTTATTATATTGTTGATCCAGACGTCACATTAGTGAGGTTTGAGGAAGTTGTGAGTGATCTTGAGGCATGGCCAGATCTAACACCCACAAGGCCACAGTATTAGACTCTTATGTCCAGAAACAGCCTTAAGGGCTCTAGCCCAGGACCTAGAACCTAGTTGGAGATTTCTAAGTACTTGTGAGGTCTGGCTATAAGAGGGATGAGCAAGGGCCGACAGAGGCTGGAGGTGGGGGTGCTGGGGCTGAGGGAAGTGAGGAGGGTCACAAGTGATCTCGGGGTGGCCTGAGTGTTTAGGGGTAGAGCCCAGCTGGTAGCTGTGGAAGGAGAATTTAGGAAACTGAAAAATGGGAGAGTCTGGATGGAGCCACTGGGGTTCATTGATCCTGGGGAGTGATGCAGATGGAGGACACAGAGTTTGGAGGGGAAAACTCTTCTTGTTTTGTTTTGTGACAGGGCTGACCTTGAACTTGCTATATAGCCAAAGATAATCTTGAACTTCTGGTTCTCTGGTCTCTGCCTCTTGAGTGGTGGGCTTATAGGTGTCTGTACAATCATACTCAATTTAAACAGTGCTGGAGGTCAAACTCAGGGCTTTGTACATGCTAGGCAGGCACTCTACCAACTGAACGAAATCCCTACAACCCACGGAGGGGGCTCTTCCAGAGTTTCTGCTGTGAAAGAGGAGGTAGAGGGATGCTAGCCACGGGGATAGGTCGGGGTTGTCCTTAGCGCTGGGATGCCCAAGGCTGTGAGTGCATGAGAATTCAGGGCTTCTACCATTCCAGAATTTATGCTTAGGAACGAAGATCCTGTGGCAAGGGGGCCCTTGTGGACGTGGATTGGGGGTGGCACCCCGAAGAGGCTGGCCTCTGGCAGGAAAGCTAGGGGCTGCTCTGGGGTGGGTGTCCCACTTTACCCACTTCAGGGTTGGGGTTGGTGGGTCGGGGGCTTGGCTTGGCCAGAGCTGTGGGAAGCTGCTCCTGGGCGTGAGGCCCATCCTGTGACCCACCAAACCTCAGCCTCCAGGAAAGAGGCTAAAAATAATGCTGTGGTAAAGAAGGGAGGGGGTGTGGGCCTGAGCCAGGCTGGAGCCCAGAGGAAAATGTGAGGCTGCTGTGAGCTACTGTGACACATGCTTCCCGTGCCAGTGGCCAGTGGGGATCCTGCCCTTCTGCCCGCCTAGCTCCCTCCAGGCTTGGAAGAGGGGAAATTGACCCAGAAAGGTTCACAGGGGCCTGGCCCATTTCTCCTGCAGCCCCGGCTTCCTGGGAAGGTTCCCTCTGGTTTTCTGCCTAGAGCTTAAGCCTTGTACCCACAGCTATGGGGCAACTGGTAGAGGGGATCCAAAGCTTCCTGTGTCCTGGGTTCTAGACTTCTCAGGAGTTTCTGGAGCTATGGATGCCCACCTGCATGTGGAGAAATGGAAGAAGTCAAGGGAGGCTTCCTGGAGCCAGAAGCAAATGACAAACCGTAAAACCATTGGATGAGGGAGTGACCAGTTGGAATACCGTGCAAATTTTGATAGAATTTCATTTCCTGAACGTGGGCTCTGTTTATGTCCTTCCTTTGACTGTGGACCGACAGCTACAGAGCAGAGCAGAGAAGTTTCTACTCTCCTATCCCCTGACTACCCATCTTTTAGTCTACCCAGCACTGAACTGTGAGTGTCCCTGTTGGTCCTAGAAATGACTCTTTGTGCCTGTGCCCTGGCAGATGGCCACCCATCCATCTTTACATCCACCTACACTCAGTTCCTGGGGGCCAGCCCCATGCTAAACCCTCCCTAGGGAACAGGCGTGAAGCAGGAAGAAGCTAGCTAAGACTGGGTGGCACAAGAGCCTCTTTGGTTCTTGGCCACAGACCTGGTTGCTGTTGCGAAATCTGCATTTGGTCTTCCTCCTGTCTCCTCACGGAGCCCCTAAAGTTCTTGGAATCTTCAAAATGATCAGCATTTTTGGTATGCTATTGAGATGACTGATGGCCATACCTGAGGAGCCTCAGGACAGGGGCTGGTCACAGAACACCCAGGCAGGGTTGGAGGGCTGGAAGTTCAGTCTCATCTCCAGCTCCCAGCACAGGAGAGGCTAAGTTGATCCTTACTGGCCAATGAGTCATGCCTGTGTAGTGAGGCCTCCATAACACCTAGAGGACAGAGTTTGAGGAGCCTCTGGGGAGGGGATCTGAGGAGGTTCTTACAGGGTGCCAGTTCAGGAGGTGAGAAGGTCCTGCACCCATTTCCACGCATTTTATCTCACACACGACTTCATCTTTATCTCCTCCATGATCACCCTTATCACAAACCCATGAATGTGTGGGTTCTCCTAAGTCCTGTGAGCTATGCATGAATGAATTGAACCTAAGGAAGGCATTGTGGGAACCCTACTGCCTGGGCCTTTAGATGGGTCCTGCAATGGGGGGGGGGGGAATCTCTGAATGAAGTCCTCACCCTACAGAGTCTAATGCCTCCTTAAATGGACAGTGCTGGAGTTGCAGTGGTTGATACCTCACTGGTGTCTGCTGCAGACTCTATGGCTTGTGAGTTTCCTGCCCTGATATTTGCTTATAGATACTATCTGTGTTATGAGGGTGTAGACAAGTTCTTTTTTTCCAATATTTTCAGACCTGGTTTCAAAGTCCACGTCCAAAGCCTGATGTGTAGTATGACAGTGGCTTCCTTTCCTTCAGCCTTAGTTTCTTCACACATAGAATGAAGGTGGCAACTCGAATGCTAGCCAAATGGTAGGGTTGGACATACCACGAGCGCCCCTTGGTACCAGAATTTACCAGGAAGCAATTACTAGTGATCTTAGCTCCCAGTGGGTACACGGGGCTCCCAGGCCCAAGCCTGTGTGTCTTCCGCATTGAACCAGCTCACCCCAACCCAAGCTTGGGACAAATGTTAACATCAGGATGGACTGGGGAGCATTCGGTGGTAAATGACTGGCGGGAAGGAAGAAATTAGGGACTTCTTAGAAGAGGAAGCATCACAGACAATCTTGAAGGAGTGCTAGGGATCAACAGAGTGAGCCAACGGTCAGGAAGGGAGGTGTTTAGGGTTGGGGAGCAGACATGGGCGGTTTGGAAGGTGGGGGCTGTCATCTGAGAAGTGAGACTGGACAGAAGGTTGGTAATACTGTGGACCTGTCATCTGTAGCCTTGGGGGAGACTTGGGGTACTGGAAGACCACAGGTGACAGTGACTATGAGAGAGAGGGACGTAGACACAGGGGCTCGGGAGAGGAAACGGTCCATGGAGCTGGGAGGTGAGTGTGGATGTCTCCCCAGGTTGGGCCCACAGGTGTTACTTCTGGGCCCCTGAGGCTGGCCAGGACACCTTGAGTCTCACATGGTGGCATGCCGTCTGCAGGTCTAGGCCCTGCCATCCAACTCTGTGGCAAGGGCATTGCCCTACTGGACCTTGGTTATTAAGTCATTAGCTGGGTCTCTCACTGCCTCTTCATTAGGGTAATTACAGCAAGTTCACTCAGGGCATTTGTGGGGTGGTTGCTTTCTCCCAGCTATCAGACTTTCAGCCATCAGCCAGGCCTGACCCTGCAGCCCCAGAGATCCCTCAGACTCCCAGCACGGTCTTGAGAGGGACAGTGATGTTTGGTGTTCCCGTCCCAGCTGCCAAACTAGACTCAGACACAGTGTTGAGTAAAACCCTGTCTCTTCCTTCCCTATTGGTGACTTTGAGTGCATGGCACAAAGTTAAACTCTGCCTCAGTTTCCTTACCTGTCCAATGGGATAGCAGTGCCAGCCTCACAGGCAAGATGAGAAGTTATCAAAGAATTTCCTACCCAACAATGCAAAGTACTCTATCATCGCAATGCTGTTACTGTCATCCTCAGGAAGCGCTCTGGGGCCCCCAAGGGCCTCTGGCCCCTGTGCAGGCAGCTCTTGAAGGCAGGGCATCATGTCTTCTCCCTCTTCTATCACTTCCCTGAGCAGTCGTGGTCAGGGGGCTGCAGCCTTGTGATCCTGCTGTCCACAGAGATAAGCTGAGGTGGGGCCCAGGGCCAGAGTGACTGGGGGTGTGTTCTAACTCAGGAGCCCTAGAAGAGAGCTTCAGGAAGATTCTGGGGTTCTGCAGTTCCCGTGTAGCCATGGCTTGGTCTGTTCGTAGTGATGGATCATAGGTGTTTGGTTGTCCCCTTTGATGGGCAGAGCACTAACAGAGAGCAGAGATGGTAGACTGGGGAGCTAGCATGGCCTCAAGGGCCCCCTTCTCCGGGAAAGCAGCCTGGAGCCTCACTCACTTCCCTTAGAACTGACTCCTGTGCCTGGAAATGGGATCCTGGTGATAGTCTGTAGGGAAGCTGGCATGAATGCACATGGAGTGTGTATCTGTGCATATGTGTGCATTCATGTGTGTCTGTGTATGTGTGTGTGTGCATATACTTGCACATGGGCAGGGGAACCTGTGTCTTGTTTCAAGCTACCTTGCCCTTGTCCCTAGCCTTTGGGTGTCCCCACAGTCGGTTGTGACTGTGCTCCGCTCCATGACTGGGGGCTTTGCGAGCCTTGGAGGACTGTGTCCAGGTCTGTGGATCAGGTCATGGCCTCCTATGCAGGGCTGGGCCACAGGCAGGTCAGACTGGCAGGTAGGAGCACAACTGAGTGACTACACAGGAACCTTGCCTGACTCCATACCTCAGGCCTCTGCAGTGGCTGATGGGTCACCAGGTTGAATATGTGTGGCTATTCCCAGTGAGGGCATCAGGGAAACCTGACCCCCAAATTTCCAAGTAGTTCATCTGGACTAGGTGAAGTGGAGGTTACAGTAAGGCAGGAATGATGGGGTTGGGTCAGGCTGGCCTGGAACTGGGGCAGCTGGTGGGTGATGCGGCACTCAGACATCAGACTTCACAGTAAGCGTCCTCTGTCTCCCTTCTAGGTGTTCTTCTGGACATCCAGCAGCACTTTGGGGTCAAGGACCGGGGGGCCGGCTTGCTGCAGTCAGGTGAGGCCTGCTCCTAACTCACCATATGCCCGAGGGCTCGAAACTCTGCTTATGCTGGGCCCTCATTCTCCTTGGTCTCTTCTCCTGTCCTGACATCAGAATGAGCATAGGCACTGCATTCAAATCCCACTATCTTCACCCACAACTGACCCTGTTTTTCTGAGCCTCAACTTCTTTTCTTGTGAAATAAAATACATGAGCTCGGCAAGTTGCCATATGTCTTTAATTCCAACACTTGGGAGGCAGAGGCCAAAATGCCCAGCTCATGTCATGATAGTGGGATTTGAATGCAGTCCAGCCTGATCTACATAATGAGTTACAGGCCAGCTGGGGCTACAGGGTGACCCTGTCTCAAAAACAAACAAACAAACAAACAAATAATAAATAAATGCACCTGCCCCAGAGGGTTAAAGGAGACAACCAGGAGCACAGGCCTGGGGCAACAAGGCCTTAACAAGCCTAGTAAGATGACCCTCCTTTTGGGTCCCAGGTTTTAATCAAGACCCAGTGTCCTAGCCTAGCTGGTAAAGGGAGCCAGTGAGCTGGGTAATGCCAGCCCAGCCTTGTGACCTGTTTCTGTCACTGCCCCTCCCTTAACTCCTTCCAGTATGACCCACCTAGGAACCACCTCTTTGAAAAAAATTATTTTAGACAGGGTCTCACTATGTAGCCCTAGGTGGCCTGGAATTCATTATGTAGACCAAGTTGGCCTCAAACTCAGAGATCCATCTGCTTCTGCCTTCTGAGTGCTGAGATTAAAGACATGTGCCACTACGCTTGACCCAGCAATCACCTCTTGGATGACAAGGGATGTCACCACTCATTAGCTCCTGAGGGAGTCTGATGTCCTGGGTCCTGTCTAGACTCAGCCTGAGGGTCTCTTGCCCTTCCCTGCAGTCTCAGCCTTCTCAAAGACCACCAAAGGCAGGGCCTGAGCTCCACAGGGCTGCAGCAAGCAGAGCAAGTTCCGCATGGGAAACCACTGAGCAGCTGTCGCAGCCCTTTCTGGGGAGAGATCATGTCTCCCTTTTCCTTGTTCAGACCCTCAGGACCCCATGGGATTTGTGCTTCTGGCTCCTAGGCCTCCCCACTGGCTTTGGCCATATCATCCTGTCCTAAACTATCTCTAGAAGCTTGCTAGAGGCTCAGTCCAGAGCAGGATCCCAGGGTGTCTGGTCCTGACTGGGCCCAGACCTTGCTATGTGACTGACTGCATTCTTATACGTGCCTGTCTCTAGGCCCTTGGTCCTGGAGTTCATCTGGCTGTGAGGCCCAGTCAGGCTGGTGTGTACATTCCAGTCCATGAACCCTTCCTCAGCCTGGTTGTCCTGGGAGGGTGGGGTAGAGGGAACAGCTCTGTCTTGGAACCTGCTTGACCTGTCTAGGTGGCATTCCATATGCACAATGGCTCCCAGAGCTCACAGAATGCCACAGCATTGCAGCTTAGTTCCCTGTCACTTGGCATAGATCTTTGGTAAGGTCTTGAGGCTTAGAAATAGGCCATGTGCTGGCTCTAGGACTCCTTCCTTACAAGTGGCACTTCCTGAGCTGAGAAGGGGCAAAGCTTTGTGGTCCAGTGTCCCCACAGTGGCCAAGTCCCTACCCTGGTGGTTGTGGCCTCTGCCTGGGTCATGAGCCCAGGCCCTTCCTTCGCTTTCCTGGCCTCCCTGGCTGGGCTGCCTTGCAGGTCCTTCTAGGTACTGAGCTAGGTGCACAGTGATCATGCAGAGGAAGGGGTCCCAGCCAGTGGCAGTGTGGGAGAAAGTGGACTGTGCAGCTGACCTAGTCTCCAACCCCCATCCCACATGGCGCCTGAATCCCTGGAGACCTGGCTCAGTCTCATCCTTCTGGTTCCAACCTTGCTGGCTGATTTGGAGGGAGGCCACACCCCCAGCTTCCTCCATCAGTTACCCTGAGCATGGTTAGGCCACATTGCCTCCCAGAGAGATGAGGCTGAAGGTACAAGCCCCAAGGAACCAGCCTGATTCCTTCTGCAGTATATCCCAGGCTGGGTTCTTGATTCATGAGAGGTACATGGTCCCTACTGACCTCCAGTGACCTGGCTGGAAGTAGAAAGGTCCCCCACAGCTATGATTCCCTTTGATTCTTACAGAACCCTATAGGCCCCTTTGCCAGCTTTACTTGCCAGAGGAGGAGGTGGGTCAAGGGAGGGAAGTGGCGTGCTGAGGTCTTACAGAAGAGAGACTCTGCCTCTGTATGCTGCTGCCCTCTTGGCTTACAGGGTCTGAGCATCTGGTATCTCAATCTCCCTACAGTGGGTGCCTCTGAGCTCAGATGAAAGCTTCCAGTTTTCTCAGTCTTAGGAGTCCTTGCCCCAAGGCCTTGACCCTGTTGTCTACTTCGATGGCTCCACAGTGTCCTCAACCCTTTGGCCATTTAAGCTAAGAAGCCAGGCAAGCTCAACCAGGATGTGACTCAGTGGGCACCAGGGCAAAGCACCTAATTGGTCTGTGCTCCAGGCACCTGTCTCTTCCCTGAGCCTGATAAGGTCAGAGCCGTTGGAGGGGCGCCGGCCAGGTGTTGCTGCTCGCCCAGATCAAAGAGCTAGGGCTGAGAGCGGCCGCCAGCTTACTTGTGGGCTCCAGGGCCTCTGGGGCTAGAAGGAGGGTGAAGAGACAGAGGATTTGGCTTGGACCTGCCCTTGCTGTTGCCCCCTGGGAAGGGTTCACTGTCAGCATCCCCCTTGCACACTGTTGCCAACTGATGGCAGCTTCTGTGGCAACCCATGGCAGAACTCTAGCACTTGGATCTTTGCCATTTGGGGAGAGCCCATGGCCCACATTGAAAGGGGCGGCAGCTTCTCGACTTCCTACTTGGCAGGCCCTGGCTGGGCGCTGCCCGTTCTCAGATAGATTACCTCTGCCAGTAGCATAGAAAATGCCATTCTATCACCACTCAGGCCCAGGGCAGCATGGAAGCCTGGATGGATGGCAGAGCGTGCACTTGGCTCTTCCTGATGGCAGGTGGGGAAAGCTCCCCTGAGGAGGGAGCATTTCCAGGGTTTTGAAGGATGAGTTCATTTGGGGGAAAGGATATCTCCTCCTTAATTATCAAATTAAGTAGATGTCAGCATCCAGCCTCCCTTGTTCTCCAAGCTAGAAGGACTATGCCGAGAAAAACATATTTAAATTACATAGCTACACTTGAAAGCTAAAGCTAACAGGGAATTCCCAGATGTCAGAAGCAAAGAGCTAAAGTCAAAAGCTGGACTGGGAGCTGGAAGTGAAGTCCAGTGATTCAGAGTAGTGAGTAGTGGGACACTTGGTGCAGTGTTCCTTTTGTTTGTTTATTTGAGACAGGATCTCCCTATAGTCCCAGCTGGCCTCGAACTTACTATGTAAACTATCCCAGGCTGTCGCCCATCTCACAGAGACCACCTTCCTCTGCTTCTGAAATGCTAGGATTAAAGGCATATGATGTGCCACCATGCCTGGCTTGGTGTACTGTTCATAATAAGAAAATGTTCACAAAAGGCCAGGCATGGTGGTGCACTCCTTTAATCCCAGCACTTGGGAGGCAGGGTCGAGTGGATTTCTGTAAGTTCGAGGCCAACCTGGTCTACATAGTGAGTTCCAGGCCAGCTGGGGATACAGGGAGACCCTACTCAAAAACAAAAATCAAAGATCACAAAATTTTAAGCATACACAAAAGTAGAATAGCCCAACACGCTTCATGCATCCGTAAGCTCAGCACTCAGCTCTGGCAGCACATCCTGGGTCTGCTTCCAGGCTCAGCTGGCCTGCGTCACCCAGAGCCTAGGCCAGTGCTGACTCAGTTTCCCCCTGGAGCCCAAGCAAGCTTTCTGACGCCAAGCTTATCCAGGCTGGCAGGCAGCTCTGCTGGTAGGAGTTCCAGCTTCTAGACAGATGGTTCCTGCCTGCCTTTGGCTTTCTATAGAGAGTTGAGTGAGGCTCCCTCAGTCCTGCTGCTCTCACTCCTTTGTCCAGGAGGCATCTGTTTTTAGGGACCCCAGCAGAAACCAATGCAAACTGCTCCTCTGGGAAGCCTTCATGATCCAGAGCCCACGTGGACATGGGTGGCAGTTCTCCTGAAGACAAATTCACATTCAAAATTAATAGCACACACAGCTGGCAGGGGCTGTAGCACTGTGGAAGCATGCTTACCTAGTACGTGCAAGGCCCTGGGTTCCATTCTAAGCACCCGGTGGGGGGACTCATCTTTGTGAGAAGCAGGTAGCTGGTCCTCCAGACAGCCTGAAGAACTATAGAGAATAGCCTCTTTGTTAAAAGGATTTCAGAATTAGGTATGCTTTGCCAGATGCGGTTGCTCATACCTGAAATCCCAGCACTCAAAAGGGTAAAGCAGGAGGATTGCTCTGATGAATTCCAGGATTGCTTGAGCCATAGAGTGATACCCTGTCTCAAAAAATTATAGAAATTAGGAATGCTTAATTTTCAAAGCGCAAAGGAAGGCATGTATTTATTTTTTAAAATGAGTACATTATGAAAAAAAGGACAGGGAGCTTTTTTAAAGACCTAAAACTACTAGAGTGAAAAATATAAATGTTAAATAAGGTAAATGTTAAATTAGATGAGTTCGTGAGTAGGCTAGATACAGTTGAAGAGAAAATCAGCAAATAAGAAGATGAATCTAAGAGAATCGGTGTAAATGCAACACAGGGAAGGGGCAGAGAGAGGGAAGGTGGCTTGTGAGCTGTGATTGGCCAGCCGTGGGCTTCCATGCAGAGAGAATGGGGGAGGAGGCAAACATCCCAGTGAAGGGCCCGATGGCCTGCGGTCCCTGGGTTTTGTCTTGGGGTGGGAGAGAGCAGAGAAGACTTGAGGGCAGGGCAGTTCCATATAAGATATGTGCATCAGCGTGTTCACACTGGAGCCCAGTGCAAGAGCAGATGGCAGAGAAGGCTGGAGGCTACACAGTTTGTAGGTCCACAAGAAGTGCCAGGATGGGGTGGGGGCATGCGGAAGTCGGGGAGAACGGGGTTGGAGGAAGAGCTAGCTCAGACTGAAACCAGACAGTGCTTCTGCTCTAGGGCTGTTTTCTTCAGGTCTTGTTCTCCTCCTGTCTCGGCTAGCTCAGCAACATCCTCCACTTCAGCAGACTTGGGTTCTGCAGGTGAAGCTGGGGGTCCCCATGGCCACCCTCCCAGGACCCATTGTCTCAAGAGAGGGTCCCAAAGCCACCCACCTATGGCTGGAGAGGCAAGCATACTCTTTCTGTATTAAGTAGGGTATGAAGAGGTTGGTGGTGCTGTTCTCCCTGCCTGGGAGCTCCAAACACCAATTGTGGAGGAATTCCAAACACCCCCTCCACCAATGGAGTCATGTGTCCTGGGTCCTCCCCATCAGCTGGGGTGGTCTGGGCTGTGCTGGATGGCAGAGGTTGCCCACGTCTGTCCAAGCATCCGCTGTACCCACAGGATGTGGAGGGTGGTGTGTCTTCTTGAAATAGCAACCAGCTGGAGACTCAACAGCCCTAGTTCAGCCCAGGCCAGGCAGGAGCAAGAGGAAGCCTCCATGGCCACAGTGGGAGCCCAGGGCATCACTTTGCCGTCTCCTGCTCTGAGGCTATCTTCTGGGAGTCAGACAAACCATGTGTGCAATGAGGGTGACATCTGCCATGGATGGGGGTACAACTGTGGTTGCCTGTCTGCATGCAGAGCCCCTGTGGAGACTGCTCCCAGGGCACTGACCCCAGGGCCTAGAACCTTCTAGTGAGTGTGCTGCCACTGGACTTTGTCCTGAGCACTTTTGATTGCACTTTGGAACAAGGTCTTGTTATGCAGCCCACGTTGGTCTCAGACTTGTAATCCTCCTGCCTCAGTATCTTGAGTACTAGGATTGTAGGTGTGCGCCATCCATACCTGGCAAACCTTGACCCCGACTCCCCTCCTTTCTTTTGGATGGTCTGGAACCAGCCCCATGAGAAAGAAGGAATGAGGCTTGGCTCCCAAGTTCCCTCTGCTGAGCTGGGCTCCTCCCACTCCGCCATTAGCACTGGTCCTGGTGCCCTGCCCCTGCCTGGCTCCCTGCCTGCTGGTCCTGGTGCCCTGCCCCCTCTGCCTGGCTCCCTGCCTGCAGGCCCATTGTCCCAGACCTGTGGGCTCAGCACACGTGAACTGAGCGAGGGCTTCCCTACACCCAGCCACAGGATGTCCTCGTGCATGCGGGAACTGCCAGGAAAGCCACCCTGCCAACATCAGGGTTGGGGTGGGACAGCCAGCCTGGCCTGAAAGCTCTGTTCCCACAAACACCATGGGGCTGTGGTGGTGGTGGGCATGGGAAGCTTCTAGCCAGGGATGGTCTTTATTTCCAGCAGAGCTGCCTGCTGGCTGTGTAAGCTTCTAAGTGTCCATTATACACAAGAGCATGGTTCACTGTTAAGACTTTGCCTGGGCCATACTTCCTGTCCCTATCCTGACAGTGTGCAGGGCCTGCTGCTGGCCAGTGATGCCCCTGAGGGCCTGTCTCCTTCCTGACCCTGGATTCCTTTGTCCCAAAGGGAAAGACTCTGAGGTCCCTGCAGATTTGCTCTGTCATCCAGAGTTCCTCTGCCCCTTGGGGCTTCAGTGACCCTAGCTGTAAAGTGGGTATTGATAGGTAGGGCTCAGGTTTGCTGAGGGAAGGAAACCTAGGGGCTTTGGTTTAGGGCTGGCAGATGGGGACAGTTATACCTACCCAGTTCTGGTGCTTCTGCCCACTGCATGAGCAGAAACCTGGGGCAGGAGAATGGAATGGCTTCCCTGCTGCACAGTAGTGTGATGTGGCCAAGGCTTGGGTACCAGCTTTCAGGCCCCTGCAGCCCCCCAACGGGGATTTTTCCAAGTGCTGCTCATGTGGCGGCTTGGGGTGGAGACATGCTATGGCTCTTGAATGCACACCTGGTTCTGGTCTTTTGAGACCTGTCTCCTATGGCTTTCTCATGTCGCAGCCTGACCCATCTCCCTGCTTCCCTCTGCATACCCTGAACTTTCTCTGACCTCAGGAACATCAGCAGAGATCATCTCCTTCCTAGTCGGGCAAGTGATGTGATTTAAAGCAAGGGCTCTGGAGTCAGCTAAACTAAGGTTTAAATTCTGGCTCAGCCACACGCTTGCTGTGTGACATCACTTCTTACAGCTGGATCGTCTCCTCTATAGGATGGAGATAACAGTGAAACTAGACTGAGATAATGAATGTGCCACAGGTGTCCAGGCCCTGCCTGGCTTGTAGTAAGTGATTCATCAATGAGGACTGCAGGTATTAACAAAAAGCATCAGGCTTCATTAATACTCATAGGATGCTTAGAAGACTTGGAATTCATATTTCAGGGTATATTATTGGTTTTTATAGAGTATTATTGGTGTCACAGTGAACCCCTAGGCATCCTTCAGCACCTTACTTAGGCATCACCAGGATTTGGTGTTCCTTGCCAGTTCCCTAGTCTTCAAGTACTTCAAACCATGTAGTTGGTGGATAGAGCCAGACAAGGGATGTCTCCTACTGACTCTCTCCCCTCTCCCCAGTGAGCACAAACAGGCAGAGAGAAGGCAGTTGTTACTCATCCCCCTTATGTGTGCAAGCCCTTTGCGACTCAGCTTTTCCTTGTCTATATTTTGATCTGATCTCTGGCAGGTCTCGGGAGGCGGGGCCAGCAGGAGAGCATTCTTTCTGTAGATGTGAGGAAATATGGGCCCAGGCTAATGTAAACAAGGGCTCATGTTGACCCAGGCCACGCCTTGGCGGGCAGCGCATGAAGCACCTTCCCCGCAGTATCTCATCCAATACTCAGAGCCACCCAGGGGAGCTGCTATTTTTATCTTCATTTTACAGATGAGGAAGTTGGCTTGTGGAGCTGGCTCAGACTGGCTCGTGAGAAGTCGATTGTTAAATTTTTAGGAATTGTGTGAGGTGCTTGGCACATACAACCATTGTTCAGAACTAAATTATATAAACTTACAATTGAGCGATTGATAGTAAAAGAAGCTGATAATACTTGAAGTCATCACTTCCTAATTATTTTCCTACACTGGGCTATTATCTGTGTTCTTTCTTTGTTTAGCTTTTGTTTTATGAGTCAGGGTCTCACTATGTAGCCCCTATACTAGGCTGACTTCAAACTCGAGAAGATTTACCAGCCTCTCCCTCCTGAGTGCTGGGATTAAAGGCGTGCACCACCACACCCAGCTGTTATCTGTGTTCTTTAGGTAAATGAATGGGTTGGAAACTCTGGGGTTCCTGCATATTGCTTCCCAGCACTGGGGGCCACATCTCCTCAGTGGCTTGTCAGCAGGGTAGGAATGTTTATACTGTGGAGACAGGCAATCTGCAGGAGTCTTCATGCATCAAGAGCATACCACTGAGATATTGAAGTTGTGACCTAGTGAAGGTTCCCAGCTAGGAAGACACAGAATTGGACTTGAACCCAGGCAGGGCTCTGCTCAGGGACCAAATCAAAGACCTGAATTACTGGATCCCCATCTGGTACTCAGAGTTCAGTAGAGGGAAGGATTCATTGGGCTCTGTCTTTCCCTACAGCCCTCTCTGCTCTGTCCACCCCTCTCTACTACCCAGAACTCTTCCTCTAAATACAGCCTCCCTGGGGGTTGCTGAGCCATGCATATGCATACATGAACCTAGCAGGCAGAGGACAGGGGCAGCTCTTTGTCTGGCCACATGCCCTTTGGCTATAGGACTGCCTTCTGTGGAATGGAGGGACTGACTACCTTGTATGACTTGGCCTCGTCTGGGTCTCTTGATCCCATCTGGGACAAGCCCTTCCAATTAGTGACAATGGCATCCCCTCAGAGTCCTGTAGGATTCTCCCACGATCTTGTCCTAGTGGAACAAGACCAGGTCGTGTGATCCCTTCGCTCAGAGCCCTGTAGTACTGTCTTGTCTTACCCATGGAAGCTCCCACTCCACCTGGCCTCTTCATCTTGCCTATCTACTCCTGTTCTGGGTCCCTTTGTTCCTCCCACATGCTAAGTGCAGTCCCATCCCTGGGCCCTTGCCTCTTGCAGATCTTTGTTGACTTGTCACTTCTCTGATCCTTCTATTTAATACTATAACATCTGTTTTCTCTCTCACACATTATTTTATAAACATTTGTTATAACATCCAACAGATTCCAAGAGAACGCTTTATTCTAGCTATAGGCAGCAAAAGATGTTCTGGCAGGGAATGCAGAGGTCTGAACAGGAATGGATTGTGCATCACCTTTATCTCAGGCACAAGAAACAGCTTGTTTTTACCAGATTTCTTAATTCCACCTGTGACTGAGGGCCTTCCTGGTGAGCTTGCCTTTTGTTTCCAGCTACTTTCTGTTTCTAAAGTCTCATCTCCTTCATCCATCTACACAGCCTGCTTCTTCAGCTTTCTCAGTGGCCGCCACCCCTTCTCTAAGCCTTGGCCCTTCATACACACCTCTCTTATCTGCTGTTTCTGCCCTTTGATCCTCCTTGGTACTCCCACCATCTTATATGCCACGTTAATTATTACCGCTATTATGTTATTTATTTTTTGTCTGTTTCTCTTCCTAGAATAAAAGCTTTAGGAGGCAGGAATCTTCTGTTTGTTCACTGGTCTATCCCAGACACCCAATATTGGCTCATTGTAGAGGACCCTCTCCCTAATTGCTGAATAAATTGATGCACGCATGCATGAATAAATGAACAGTGGGGTTTCCAGTGTTTAGCCTCTGCAGCCTGCTGGGACTAAGGTGGCTGGGTGGCCTGGCAAATCGTAAGACCTGGAGTTCCAGGCCTAGGTTTGCCCTCATTTGCTGTGTGATCTTAGGCAGATCTCTCTCTGTCTCTGTCTGTCTGTCTGTCTCTGTCTCTGTCTGTCTGTCTCTGTCTCTTCCCCTCTCATATAATAAAGAAAGCAATATGCGCTGGGAATGCAGCTCAGTTTGTAGAGTCCTTTCTTGGCATGCATGACACCCTGGGTTTAATCCCCAGCCCCACATAAACTGGATGTGGCGGTGTACACCTGTAATCCTTGTACTTGGGAAATGGGAGGTCAGAAGTTCAAGGTCATCCTTGGTTGCATATCCAATTTGAGGCCAGCTTGGGCTATATGAGACTCTGTCTCAACAAGTGAACAAGCAGGGCTGAAGAGATGGCTCAGTGGTTAAGAATACTGGCTGTTCTTGCAGAAGACCTGAGTTTGAATCCTACATGGCAGCTAACAACTGTCAGTAACTCTAATCCCAGAGGATCCGTGCCTTGTTCTGTCCTTGTGGGCATTGCATGACATGGGTGCACTTACATACATGCAGGTAATATACACATACACATAAAATAAAAAATTTTTTTAAAGTAAACAAGCGAACAAACAAAGCCAAACGGCAAAGCCTAAGGAAGTCAGGCTCTGGAGTCACGCAGGCAAAGTCTCATTCCCCACTGGGACATTTATTGCCTATTTGACCCTGGCAAGTCACCTTCTCTCTGAATGTTGTCCTCATCTGTGAGGTGGGAAGCTCCCTGAGGTGCTAAGATAAGCCTGTGCCATAGCGCTCTGTGTGAGGGAGTGTGCAAGGGCTCATGAGACATGGGGCAGGCTGCAGGTGATGGAAGAGGTGAGGTCTGTGTATCTCCTAACCCCATTCATCCCCTCCTGCCTGCCCTTGGTGCCAGCCACTAATGTCCGTATCCCTAGGGCTGCCTGCCCCCTCTTCTGGGTCCTGGCTTAGCTGTGTCTCATGCACTTGGCCTGCAGCCGAGGCCTGTGCGCCCTCCCACTCTCCTCTTCTCTCCTACAGTGTTCATCTGCAGCTTTATGGTGGCCGCCCCCATCTTTGGCTACCTGGGTGACCGCTTCAACAGGAAGGTGATCCTCAGTTGCGGCATCTTCTTCTGGTCAGCTGTCACCTTCTCCAGCTCCTTCATCCCGCAACAGGTGAGAGCCCCTCATTGGCACCCCTACTTGGTCCCTCCGAGAGTGCTAGTCTGTGCTACTCTAGACTGAGGCTTCTGCTCCCGAGCTTCAACTCCAAGGCAGAGCTACGACAGGTATCTTTGGGTTCTCTGATGAAGCAACCCTGCAGACAGGGCCTTCTCTGTGCTGGCCTGGACCAAGGGCCTTGCAGTCCTGCATGGTATTGAACTCTCTGAGCCATCACGGGCTTGGACACGATGCCAGAAACTGGGGGAACAAGTCTGGCTTAGGAGTGAGGACCTTGGCTTCAGGCCTGGCCTCTCAGTTCTCTTGCTTTGCAAACCTAGTTGAGTCCCTGCCCCTTTCTGGTTCTGGCTCAGTTTGTTCTTTGTTAACCAGCCAACTCCTTGTATCCAAATCCCAGGAAGGCAAACATCAATTCAACATAAAGGTGTTTTGAGAAACACATTTGGCTTTTGCAGTCCTGGGTTTGTTCAGCTCTGTTGTCCACTCAGCTTTGTGATCTGGAGAAATGTACTTCACTTGGCCTCACTTTTCTCTGTTAAAATGGGAATAATCCTACTTAGCCTGGTTCAGTGTGAGAAGCAACTGAGTTCATGCATGTCTAGCTGTGGGAGGATGACAGCATCCAGCAAATCCTTATTTCTGTTCTTTCTAAGAAAACATGTGCTGTCTTATGAGTGTAGTAAGCTTTCATGGCTAGGAATATTGAACCACATAACAGCTCCTATGGATGGTGATAGCAGAAGAAGAACCAGCATCTGTCCTCAAGAGGTTTCAGTTCTTCTCTGACCTTGCAAGCCTGGGGTAGGAATATGTGACCAGAGCTTCTGGCTCAGAGCCTTCAATAAGTGACAAGTGCCGAACACTGGAGATGGACTGGTGTCTTGCATTCCATGAGTTCCAGGAAGGCTTCCTGGAGGAGGTAGCATATGAGCCTATCAGAGGGCAGTGGGAGGCCAGGCCTCGTGATGAAGATGGCACTGGCAGAGGGCTACACCCACAGATCATGTCGAGAGACAGAGAAGTGTGTTATGGCTTAAAATGAAGGTAGAGACCAGGTCAAGAAGAGCCTTGAGTGCCAGACCTGGTGCCAAAGCTTTTCTCTTGGGTCAGTGCCGAGCCCTGGAAGAGTCCCAAGGACAATGAAGAGCCAGATGCTTGCCGGTAGAGGGGAAAGGCAGGTTTGCAGGGGATGACTGCTTCAGGGGGGTGGGTCAGGCCCAGGGTAGCTGCAGACCCAGTGCCTGGTGGAGCCTGGTGGCCACCATAGAAACAGACTAATCCGGGAGCCTCTAAAGACCCCTGAGGCTGCTTCTGGGACTGACCAATGAGTCCAGGCCTTGATCCCCTCTGGACTTGGGAGAGGACATAAGAGGAGGCAGAGAGAGAGAAAGAGATCACTTCTAATTACTCTGTAAATTCATTGTGATCACCATTTGAGCCCCATAGGGGCTTTTGGTGGACATTGGCAATGTGATTCTGAAGTTAATTTGGCAGAGAAAATGCTTAGGAACAGCCAAAAACAATATAAAAAATAACAGTGAACAGGGTTTACCCTATCAGTTGTCAAAACAATGGCCATTCTGACTAAAGCAGTGAAGGGACAGACCAAGTGATAGATGCAGAGAGGCCTGGGGTGTGGGGAGCTAGTGCAGGGTGAGGGTGCACCCTAAACCGGTGATCAGGGGGAAAGGGGATAATCCATGAGGAGTGCAAATCAAGTTTGATCTATATGTCAAACCATGTTGCAGAATAAACTCCAAGTGGGGAGCAAGAACCAAAGGAAGATGGAGAAATCCAGAACTATAAATCAACAAGAAAAAGATAATAACTGTTAGGAAAACAAGCAAAAGATGGCCATAGACTGTTCCAGAAGATACCCACAGGGCCAATGAATATAGCAAGAGATGCCTCAGCCTCTTGAGGAATCAGGGAAATGCAAATGAGAACAACAATGAGATACCATTTCACACCCATCGGATTGGCAACAATTAAAAAGGCTGACAATACCGAGTGTTAGTACAGCTGTGGGGAATCTGGGACTGTCTGCTGCTGGCCAGAGTGTAAATTGGTAGAGTCTCTTTGGAGATCAGAAAGGGAAGATATTGTAAAATTCCTGCTGTGTCCCTGAACAGCCCAGCCAAGTGCATGTTCACTTGTGGACATGCACATGTGAAGATGTTTGTTGCAGTACTGTCCTAAGAAAAACAAAAAAGAGAGGCTGGAGAGAAAGCTTGGCCAATAAAAGCATGTACTCCTTTTCTAGAGGACAAGAGTTCAGTTCCCAGCATCCGTACCTGGAAACTCAGAACTGCCTGAAACTCTAGCTCTCGCTCCAGGGGATCCGACTTTCTTTCTGGCTATGGGCACCTGTATTCACACACACATATCCACCTCCCACATATAAATATTAAAAATAAACCAAAGAGAGAGAGAGAGAGAGAGAGAGAGAGAGAGAGAGAGAGACAGACACCGGAGAAATGCCTCAGTGGATAAGAGTACTTACTGTGCAAGCATGAGGACCCAAGTTCAGATCCCCAGCACCTATATAAAAGCTAGGTGTGGTAGTGTGTATCTGTAATCTGTGTTGGGGAAAGAGAGATAGGTGGGTCCTAGGGCTTGCTGGTCAACCAGTCTAACTGGATCAGTAGGCTCAAGGTTCAGTGAGAGACCCTGTTTCCACAAAAGATGAAGAGGCTGAAGAGATGGCTCAGCAGTTAACAGTGCTTGCTGCTCTTGCAGAGAATCCAAGTTTGGTTCTCAGGTCCCACATAAGGTGATTCATAACCACCTGTAACTCCAGCTCCATGGGATCCAATGTCCTCTTCTAGCCTCTGTTGGCATCTTCACATATGTGACATATACTCACACATACACACATACACATGACTAAAAATAAAAAATAAAATTAAAATAAAAAAAAGGAGAGCAATAGAAGACACCCTCTGGCCTCTACATGCATACATGCATTCACACGCACACATACGCACACACAAATATACACAGAAAGAATGAGAGAGAGAAGGAGGAAGGACAGAAGGGGACCTAGAGAGATGACTCAGCAATTAAAAGCACTGACTGCTCTTGCAGAGGACCCAGGTTCGATTCCCAACACTCACATGGTGGCTTTCAGCTGCCTGTAACTCCGGTTCTGGGGGAATCTGACGCCCTCTTCTGCTCTCAGCAGGCATTGCATGACATGGTGCACTTACATACATGCAGGCAGTATACTTATACACATGAAATAATAAAAATATTTTTAAAAAGAAGGATGGAAGGAAGGAAGAAGGAAATGACTTAAATGACCATGTATTCATACTGAATTTCATATTCTCAAAAAAGCTAACGAAGGAAGAGAAAAGCATATGGCATGAGATACATGGAGCAGCCCTTTTCCCGTCCACTTGTTGCAAGCACACAGAGCACACTAAGTACTGTTCATTGGTACCTATGGGTACAGCATAGGTAGAAACAGCATCAACCTGGCAGGCCCTGTGTTGGGTGGGGACACACAGAATCCCCTCAGCATGCTGGAGTACTGAGAAGGATTGATGTCTCTTTCTCTCTCTCTCTCCAAATTGTTACTAACATGAGATGGAAGAGGATGTTTTTATGCTTCAGGGAAGTGAGTAGGCTTTCCTGACAAGGCATGAAGGAAAAATCACGATTTGACAGCATCAAATTAGACACCAGGAAGCCTGTGAATGGTGAAACTGCATAAGCAAAGAGGAAAGAAAGAAGGCTGAGAACACTGGTGACACAGATGACAGAGGATCTAGCCCCATGATGCAGAAAAAGCTAATCTAAATCAATACAAAAACGACAGACAACCCAGCAGAAAAACAGGCAAAGGCTGTGGGCAGACAATCCGCAGGAAAGGAAGTGCCAGGAGCCAGGGAGAACAAGAGAGGGGTCAAAACAGAGGGTTAGCACCTCTCAGCAGACACAGCCAGGGGCCAGATGGGCAGCCAGAGAGAGGGAACAGGGAGAAGAGGGGAGGGCTGGACGTGGGCGATGCTGGCCGGATGGGTGGTCAGGGTGGAGCTGGGGAATGATGGCCAGGCTGGGTTCTCAGGCCCTGGGCAGCTGAGGGCCAGAGGAGGGACGGTCCACATCAAAGGGCAGCTTCATAGCCCCACCCTTCACCCCATCACTGCCCTTTGATATGTGCATGGGGGCGGGGTTCCCAGCCCACTAGGTTCCTGTGCCTGCTCCCCATGCACATCGAATCCTCGGTACTGCCAGGCTTGGCTCAATCACCCTGCTTGGGGGAGGAACACAGAGCAACGGTGACTTGTGGATCCTGAAGTGGGGCCAGAGCCAGGAGGGAGATGCCCCAGGGAGACACACTGTCCCCTGCCTCTGGGTATCAAGGGGCTTGTCTGCTCCCAACCTGGGAATGTCCAATCCTAATCAAACGCATCATTTGGAGGGACACCTCAGGGCCCAGACTGGCCTGTGACTGTGGTCACTGCTGAGGCCAGTCCTAGGCTCCATCCTCTCTTCTGCCAGGGTTGGGGTACAGCCAGGGCAGGGATGAATAGGCCTGGGAGTGGCCAGTCCCCAAGCATTCTGTACCCTCCTCCACAGTACTTCTGGCTGTTGGTCCTGTCCCGAGGACTGGTGGGCATCGGCGAGGCCAGCTACTCCACCATTGCGCCTACCATCATCGGTGACCTGTTCACCAAGAACACACGCACACTCATGCTATCAGTCTTCTACTTTGCCATCCCACTGGGCAGGTAAGTGTGGCGATCCAGGGCTTGCACATGCCAACTCTCCATGAGTTAAGCAGATGTAGGCAATCAGCCTTGGAGAGTACCCCGGCCCGCTCTTCTACAGGCAAGTGAGCACTTCCCACTAGCCCGTCTGCTCAGCCCGATGTGTGTCTGTCTTCCCACAGCGGCCTAGGCTACATCACAGGATCCAGTGTGAAGCAGGCGGCAGGGGACTGGCACTGGGCCCTTCGGGTAAGGCCTAGGCCCCCTCCCACTCTCCAGAGAGCCTAGCAAGGCCTTGACTTCCAAGCTTTCTCCCTCACCAGCCTGGCCTCTGAAGTCTTGTCCTTCTAGATTAGTATAGCCTGAGGTATCAGGGGAGTTAGACAGTCCTCTCACCTACAGGGCCTCAGTCCAGGGTTGAACGCTACCCCCACCCCCACCCCAGGGAATCCCACAATGAAGGGACAAGGATTCTCTCACTGTGTCAGGAAATTCCAGGTTCACAGCGTAGCTTCCTGCTTCCAGCCCTGGCTCTGTTCTAGTACAAGGCTGGGACAAGACCTCTGTGTAGGGGCCCTTAGGGTCTGGAGCCACTTCCTGTCCTGTTGGAGGGTTGGGGCAAGCCACCAAGGCCCCAGGACAGTGCAATCGGAGGAAACAGAGATCCTCCATCTCTCAGAGGAGCGGAAGCGCAAGACAAAGTGTTTTTTCCTCAAAAGCAGGAAGGAAGCAGCCGTGGAATTTCTTGATGGGGGTGAGAGGGGGTTGCATGCAGAAGAGTTACCCAGCCCAGAACTCCCGCGCCTGGCCCGAGAGGCAGGTTTCTCTTTTCTCCTGGGCTGGTGTTTGGAATTCAGGCTGCCAAGATGTCCCTTCCTATGTGGAGAGAGGCCTGAGGCCTTGGGGATTCTGTTCTTAATGTGAGGCTAGACACAGGGAAGACCCACAGCCTGTGTAGGGCTCTTTAAAGAATAGCCCACCTGCCAGGCCAATCCGGCTCTAATGCCCACATTTGAAGGACATACCTGGGAAGATTCCTAGCCCCAGGGGTAGGGCAAGGTCAGTATCAGGCTCCCTACCCCAGGAACGAATTCTTTCCACTTCAAGTCATTTCCTTTGTTTTAATCGGTCTTCCTATTATCCATTCACTCATTCACCTACCTTTCCATCCATCCATGTATGAATGGGTCTGTCCATCCATCTGCCTGTTCTGTTCTCCACCCACGTAGCCTTCTTTCCTCTCTTTTTCCTCCTTCCCTCCCTCTCTCCCTTCCTTTTTGCCTAGCTTCTTCTTTCCCTCCCTGTCCATCTTCCTGGAACCCACCTTCCTGCCCTGCACTTGGTCTGGACTGTCCACTTTGAGCTCCCAGTTTCTTCTCTGACCTCATTGTCAGTGGCTTTGCTCAGCCTTTCTGTCAGTAGGATGGGCAAATACTAGCCTAGAGAAAGGACTTGCAGCCCAGGGCCCAGGACCTGAGCTCTCCTGTGCAGCACAGACCTGGGGGCCTGCCTGGGGTTTGAACCATGTTTCCTGTCCTGCCA
Organism: Eospalax fontanierii; assembly: GCA_035773235.1. Lineage (NCBI taxonomy): Eukaryota > Metazoa > Chordata > Mammalia > Rodentia > Spalacidae > Eospalax > Eospalax fontanierii. The sequence goes on along the minus strand of CM069531.1, from coordinate 47,727,829 downwards.
GGTGTCCCCTGTCCTGGGCATGATCACAGGAACACTCATCCTCGTCCTAGTTCCAGCCACTAAAAGAGGCCATGCTGATCAGCTTGGGGGGCAGCTCAAGGCACGGACCTCGTGGCTCCGGGACATGAAGGCCCTGATCCGAAAGTGAGTGTTACTGGGCAGGGTGTGGTGGGATGAGGGAGGGGGACTGGGTGAAGGGATCTGGGTGGCTCACCTGCACCCTCTGGCTGTTTCCACTACCTATAGTACTGAATGACATTTTAGCCACTGAGTTTATTGTTCCTTTATCTTGAACCTCCACTGGAGCCTGTGAAAGAGCATTTCTCTTTGCTGAAGATGGGAGGTGGGAAGCAATTGATCCTGATGTGCTGCCCTGACTCAGTATGGCTCCCTTGTCTCTCCCCAGCCGCAGCTATGTCTTCTCCTCGTTGGCAACATCTGCAGTGTCCTTTGCCACAGGGGCCCTAGGCATGTGGATCCCCCTCTATTTGCACCGTGCCCAAGTTGTGCAGAAGACAGCAGAGACATGCAACAGTCCACCCTGTGGGGCCAAAGACAGGTGGGGCCTGGACATGAGGGATGCTGGAGAGGAGTACCTCCACCCTAACTGTGACCCTGTTCAACCCACACCCCTGACCTCTGTCCCCACAGCCTCATCTTTGGGGCCATCACCTGCTTTACTGGCTTTCTGGGCGTGGTCACAGGCGCAGGAGCCACTCGCTGGTGCCGCCTGCGGACCCAGCGGGCTGACCCACTGGTGTGTGCCGTGGGCATGCTGGGCTCTGCCATCTTCATCTGCCTCATCTTTGTGGCTGCCAAGACCAGCATTGTTGGCGCCTACGTGAGTATAGGGGAAGCTGGAGGTTGAGGGAGCTGGAATGGAGATACAACCTGACTTCTGAACCCTTTGCCCTTTGGGGGAGAATCCTATGTCCCTGCCCTGTGTGTGGCCCGTCCAGGAGCTCTGAGCATGGCTTGAGGGCTGTGGATAGTCTCCTAATTCCTCCTGGGAGGATGTGGGGACTTTCTGGAAGAGGTGGGGGACTTTGGGGGTGCCCTGAATGCCGGCGTGGCCCCCAAAGTGTGGCTACTGATGGTATGGGGAGCCCACATGGCTGCTTCCTTCTTTCTGGACAGGTCTGCATCTTTGTTGGGGAGACACTGCTGTTTTCTAACTGGGCCATCACTGCAGACATCCTCATGGTGAGCCAGGCAGGCTGTGATCACCTTGTGTTGACCTAAGCTTGTGGGCTTCAGGGGTTCAGCTGGGGGGTGGGTGAAGAGTAGGCAGGGTTTGATGGTGGGGGAGGTGAACCCTGAGGAGGGAGGGGATCGGAGATATGGAGGTGTGGGGGCGTCTGTATCTAGACAGGGCCTGAAAATAGGGTTGAGCAGACGTTGGGATGTGGGGACTGGGTTGTCTTGGGACTCAGGTTTACGGCTAGGAGGCTGGCAGTGCCAGGCTGGCACTGAGGTGGCACTGCCTGCCAGAACTCCCCCCCCGGGAGCTGAGCGTCCCTGTGCTCTGGTCTCTAGGCTCAGGCTGGGTCCCAGGCACGCATATAGAGAACTTGCGGCTGGCTGGCCAGACAGAGGCTGTCTTCACAGAGCCAACAATGGCCTCTAGACCAAGCAGCCAGGGACAAAGGGCTGTGTGAGCAGCTGGCTGGGTCTGATGTCCCTGGGTGGGGATGGGAGAAGTAGGCAGGGCTGGGGCCTAGTGACTTGTAGCTCTGAGCCAGGCAGGAGAAGGTATATGACTCTGGTTCCTGCCCTTGGTCCTCGGGGACCCTTCACAGTCAGAAGACTGCAGAAGCCTGGAGGTAGAGTGGCGGGTGTGGACCGAGGGGATAAACACCCATAGGGAGGTCAGAGTCTGGGGACGTCTGGGCCCGTGTAGTCCCTCTGCTTCAGGAAGCGTATCCTGTCCTACCCCGCATTGCCCTGCGTACCTGTCGTCCTCACCATCTTAATACTCCCTACCGGTCCACGGGCCATGTAGAGGTCGTGGTGAGAACCGCCTCTGCTCTGTGCTTCAGAGGGGGCTGGGCAGGGCAGGGTGTTGTCCAGGCTCCGAGTGAAGGGGAAAGTGGGGGATCTGCCTGAATTAAGTGTCCTTGGTACTGGACAACATGCCCTCCACTTCCTACCTCCCTAGGGCAGCCCAATAGCTGCGGGCAGGGTCTGGGTCCCAGGGAATCATGTCCCAGTTTATTAAGTGTCCCAGCTAAGTGACTAATTAATACTGGAAATGGGGCCATGCAAGCTCCTTGGATCCAGGCCCCTCCCTGTCTCCTCCCCAGGGCACCTTGTGGGTGCTGGCTGCTTCCACTCGCCACCATGGCTAGCGACCTGAACAGTGCAGGCACTGGGGGTATCCAGTGCTTCCTTCCCCAGTCGCTGCCGTCTGTCTCAGAGTGGGATCTGGGCCTGTTTTGTCTGATGTGTGACCTGGAGCCCAGTGACTCAGCATCTGGTGCTGGGGTCCCCATGAGCTCAAGTAGGGGCTCTTTGGGGTAGAGTTCTGCTTCGTATCCCTTCTACCTCAGCCAGTCTCAGCCTTGTTTGATCCCCACAGAGGTATTTAGCTTATGGAAGGCGAGGACAGGAGGCCACAAGTCCAGAGTCCTAAGTCCAGAATCGTACAATTAAAAAATGAGGATTCTCGGAGCTGGAGAGATGGCTCAGTGATTAAGAGAAATAACTGCTCTTGCAGAGGACCCTGGCTTGATTCCAGCACCCACTTGGAGGCTAATGATGTCTGTAACTCCAGTTCCAGGGGATCTGATGCCCTCTTCTGACTTCCATGGGCATTGGATGACATGGGTACATCTACCTACATGCAAGCAATACACTTGTACACATAAAATAAAAATAATATATTCAAAACAAAGCAAAAAAACAAGGGTTCTCTTCAAGAGGATTATGAGACCAGCCTGCTAGGCAGCTAGGACCTATAAAAAAAAAAAAAGAAAGAAAAAAATTAGTGTCTCTGGGCTCTTGCTCAGTTTCTGAGCCTCTAAGAGCTCTGACTTGAAGACCTATACACAGTCTGCAGCTGGAACCCAAATTGTGCCCCCGTTGGCTGGATATGGTAGAAAAGGAGGTGGCGATACCTATCTCTGAGGATAAGGTGTGGAATTGGTCAGAACAGCCTTTATGATGGGGACTGAAGCTGTGTGTAGGTGCTGTGAGGTTCCAGGTATGAGGGGCAGATGGAGAAGAGCAGAGATCCTGTAGCGAGGACAAAAGCAGCCACACATACAGATGGGCAGGGCTGGGGACTGGGGAGTGGAGATACCAGGACAGGAGGCTGGGACCACAGGGGCTCCAGAAGTATCACAGCCAAGGAGATGAACCAGTGGGTGGCCCTGGCCTGGCCTTGCTGGCACTGACCTGCTCCTCTCCCTTACAGTATGTGGTCATCCCTACCCGACGGGCCACTGCTGTGGCCTTGCAGAGCTTCACCTCCCATCTGCTGGGGGATGCTGGAAGCCCCTACCTCATTGGCTTTGTGAGTGGCTGGGGGAGGGGCTGGCCTAGGGAGGTTGGGGGGCTGTGGAGATATCCGTTTTGACACCTACATGCCAATTCCCGCAGATCTCGGACCTGATCCGTCAGAGCACCAAGGACTCCCCACTCTGGGAGTTCCTGAGCCTGGGCTATGCTCTCATGCTGTGCCCCTTTGTCGTGGTCCTGGGTGGCATGTTCTTCCTTGCTACCGCTCTCTTCTTTCTCAGTGACCGTGCCAAGGCTGAGCAGCAGTGAGTAGTGTGGGGTGGGTGGCCTGTGGCAATTCTGTTCTGTCACGGGGTGAAGGGGGACAGTGGGTAATTTTACCCTTAGGAGTAGGTAACCTGCTGCTGGGGTCCAGAGCTACCTCCCCTACACCTGGGGTCCAGGTCTTCCCATGCCCTAGCCAACATGTTATGGGCCCATCTCAAAGTAGCCCAGGCTGGCAGATCAGGCCCTTTTGAGGTAGCTCTAGACGTGGGTTTTTCTCTGGAGTTGCAGGGTTTTAGAGCTGGGATCCCCATCTCTTCCTTTTCTTCCCATTTCTGACTTCTTTCTCCTCTTTTCTCTACTCCTCTTTCTCTTCTCTCCCTACCCCTGGGCTATCCCACCTCCCTCTGGGGCTGACGAGGTCTCTGCCCAGCGCCTCCGGTCAGCCGGCCCCCGCGATGCGATGTACCAGAGCCGTGCCTGGGCCCGGTCCCCGCTGATGTGCCACCCTGACCCCCGCCCGTCTCTCCCCCAGGGTGAACCAGCTGGTGATGCCGCCTGCATCCGTGAAAGTCTGAGGTGGTAAGTGCAGACCGGGAGGCCCCATGAGAAGGGCCACAAGGGAGCACCCCACTTTCCAAGCCATCTGCTTAAGCACATCCCACCTGCCCTGGGTCTGCCCTCTTTGTCCTGAAATGTTGACATGGAGTCTTTGGAGCTGAGAGCAGGATCTGTGGGAGCGGCTTCTTCCAGTAAATCAGCTCCCTCCCTTCCTTACAAGGCTGAGGGCATGGGTCAGCACTGGAACTTGCCAGGAACTCCTGCAAATCCTCCCAAATCCTCCTAGATGTGCCAGGGTGCAATTCCTACCCCGACCTTCCCCCTCAGCTTGGCCCCTGGAGGCTGAAACTTCTTGGCAATGCAAAACCAGGGTCATAGTCGCCCCAAAGTCCAGGACAGAAGAGAAAGTGAAAGAAGCAATCTTTGGAGTGGCTCCCTCACATCCATTTCTGACCTGACACCTCTCCCCACAGGTACCGCTGGGACAGTGATGAACACCAGTTTAGACTGGGAGATGTCCTCCGGCACTCTGGACCTGCAGGATTGTCCCAAAGTGTCCTGTACGACCCACAGCTGGGTACTCATGCTCTTTGGCCCAGGACTGAGTGGCCATGGCTCCAAGAAGCAGAGTCCTCAGTTAACCTGGAGGGCTGTGTGTGTTGGAACCCCTCAGTTGGACAGATTTCCGGCTCTGGGTGGGGGCTGCAGGGACCCTGCAGCCTAGAGAGAAGCCTGTCAGCAGTAGGTGTCTGGGGGGAGCCTGGTTCGCCCCTAGGTCATGTGATCTTGGCGGAACCTCTGTCTGTCCTAGACCGTGGGTCCAGGGGGCTGGAGCTTCCCCGACTGTGTGCCAAGCAAGGCACTCTTCGCAGCTTTGAAGAAACAGCAGATTCCAGGCTGTACACAGAAGAGATGGCCCAGCACTCAGGGCACCAGTTCCGATTCTGAGGTCCCCAAAAGGGTCTGGTGTGCAGGGACTACATACCTTCTGCTGGGCTCTAACCTTGGTGACATTGAACTGAACCTGGCACATGGAGCAGGCACCTATTTCTGGGTGCTTCCTGGCTGGGGTAGTCACTCTGGAAGATGCTTTGTCTGCTGTCTTCAGCTGGCTCTTGCCTGTTGGTTTCCCAGGTGGGACACTTCCTTTGGTGGAAGCTGTTTCACCAGGGGTGAAGGCCTGGTGGCAGTACATACCACTGGCACCTGGGCTTAAGACCTTTGGGAATAATCCACCTGGGGAAGCTAGAAACCATTCTTCCTACAGGCTGAGAGCCCTTTCCAGGGGCTGGGCTCAGAGAACCACACCAAGTCCCTGGACCTGGCTGCTTAAGGTTACAACTAGCAGCCACAATACTTCTTGGCCTGAGGGAGAAGCCTGATGGGAAGTTGCCCACCAGTGGCTGTGTGTATCATAGGCACACAGCTCCAACAGACTCTTGGGAGCCAGGTCTTCATCCCAGCCTTTGATCACCCCACTCCACAAGCGCCCTGTTCTTGCAGCCACATCAACACCCTCATCCCTTCTGGGGTCTAAATCCTGGCTCCATACTCCCTGCACATCTGCTGTGAAAACGGTGGCTCTGGTCCCAGGGCAGTCGGAGCCTACAGGAGACTCCCAGAACCAGCTTGGATGTTCCCTGTGGCTTTCCCCTAGTTACTGGCTGGCCGTGGCTTCAGTGGTGTTAGCTAGTGGAATATCCACCCCACCAAGCTCTGGGGAACCCTGGGGGTCAGATATGGGTGGGGAGAGGGTGCTATTCCTAAAGACCAGCCTGGCCCCCACCGAAGCCTCAGCAGGGGCCCCAGCAATGTTTTCTTGTTGTACAAGAACCAGGTCCCAGTGTTGCTTCTTCTTCCTTCCGGAAGCTGAACCGCTCCTTTATTTTTTAGAGCTGCTGATTGTGAATCTCAGAGTCTTAAGAAAAGCCAAATATATATTCCTCTTGTAAATGAAGAAATAAACCTATTTAAATGATGTTCTGGTGGCTCTAGCAGCAGAACACCCTGGGGACACCTATACATGACCAGTGTCAACGTAGACTAACTCTAGAACCTGGGCCACACAGCTCAGGCCAGGAAGGCTACAGATGGGACACCCCTGCCCAACCTCATCAGAACCATTCCCCGAAGCCAGAGGCTGGTGTCATATGTATGCTGCAGCTTGTTTATTAAAATCTCAGTGAAAAAATAGGAGTCTCTAGGGCTGCTGGGGGGGGGGGGGGCTCAGGGCGTCTGCTCCTTCCTTCTGGCCACTTTCCTCTTCCTGGCCCCACTCTGTAACAGGCTGGGGCTCCTGCTGACTAAAGACAGCCTCGCCTTTTTCCGAGGCAGGGCAGACTGGGGGGACTTGCTCACAACCTCCTTTGTGGGAACAGCCTTCTGATGCTGCTTTTTGTCTTCAGGCTCTATAGGAGACACAGGAGTGGCTCCACTCACCTGTGACAATTTCTCTTTTTTCTTCTGCAGTTTTGGGGTCTTGGCAGGGGTACTAGGACTTAAGGTGAGATTGTTTGGGGCTGGACTCTTGGCAGCAGGTGTCCCATTCACCTGAGCCTGAGCCTGGGCCTTCATCTTTTTCACCTTCCTCTTCTTTTTGCCTGTGCTAGGGGGTTGGTCTCCACCAGTGGCAGCATGCATGGCATTCTCTGGCATGACATCCTGCTCTAGGGTGGCATCCACGGATTTGCGCTTCTTTCGCTTCTTGGTCTCTGGCAAGAATCCCTTCTTCTTCCGCTTCATGCTAATGGGGCTCTGGGAAACACCAGGGGCATCTTGGGACTCCTTCTTCTCTGACCTGGGGCGCCTGTGCGGAAGCAAGTAAGGTACAGTGCAGTTACAGGGTGCAGTACTGGTAGGAGGTCTCTCCAGTTCCACTCCCAAGGTGTAGGGCTTGCTCCCAGAACTTACTGAACTCCTAGCATCTTCATGGCCTGCCAATAGAGGTCGTAGAGGCGGCTGGAGCCAGACGAGTGATTCCCCTGCTGCAGGCTTTGCTGCAGCTTCTGCTGCTGGCCCTGCAGCACGCCCAAGAGGGCAGTGAGGTCCACCGTCAGCTTCTGCAGAGGAAAACAGGCTGGAGCTGCAGTGCTGATGGCACAGCCTCTCGCCAGCTCTTGGGCCCCAGTCTTCCCACCCTTTCCCAGTTACAGCCTCTCCAGTAGTTCCACCTACTTCTGGGTTCTTGGCTACTCCTGCCTCTAAATCATTAGTTCCTCTGCTGGGAAGGAAATAAGAGCTCCTGATGTGGTTTCCTTTCTCTGGTGTTTGTCTCTGCCCTACCAGCTCCCCGCAGTCCTCTGAGGGAAGTTCTAGCCACCTACCAAGGGTTCCCTCAGGGTTGCCAAGGTACTCTCCATCAAATATACAACAGCTTCTAGGGCACCTTCCAGAGCCTCCTGCTCAGCTCCGCTTGCCCTTTGTGCTACTGTTGTCTGTCTGAGCTGTGCCTTTTCCTTTCCACACTGGCTAAATCCCAAGCTCACTCTTTATTTGTGCTCTGACCAGTGTCTGTCAATGACGAAGACTCCAAACCATCCCCTCTCACCACACTGGGGAGCCTAGGTGTCCAAATCCAGGAGGCCTCCTAGCCTTCCACCCTGATGGCCCATGAGCATCTCACAACCTATTGGCCCTGACTTACCACCCCTCCCTGCATTCTTGCTCCTGGCCTCCTTCCAAAGTTCTGCCTACCCAGACTCCTCTACAGTTCTTCCCCTTGGTAACCTAAAGTCCTGCCTGGTAACTGTTCTCCTGGGAGGACTACTGCCAGAACGCTGATGTGGGGTCCTTTCCATCCAAGGTGCTGACTCTGTGGGTAGCTGCTGCCTTACCTCATGATTGACTATCTTGAAGAGTGTGTTGAGCAGCTCCAAGGAGGACAGTTTCTTCTGGTGCTCTGCCTTGCTCTGTGCCTCTCCGAGGTTGTATAGGGTCTAGGAAGGAAGGCCAAGGCTGAGGAACTCCTAGAATTGCCCAAGGCCTTTCTGCCTCCCCCACTAAAAGGTGGTCCAGAGGACTGGATGTGATGGCTCAAGCCTTTAACCCCAGCACTTGGGAAGCAGAGGCAAGCGGATCTATTGAGTTCAAAGTCATTCAAGGTCAGCCTGGGCTATAGGGAGACCCTGCCTCAATAAACAAACAAACAAACAAACCACCAAGGGGTGGTCCAGAGGGTATATTTCTGGGACTAGCACAGAATCTGGCTTCTGGCTCCAAATACATGGGATGGGTTCATGGGTGGGAGTTGTCAGCTGTTACCTGGGTGACCTTAGCCAGGACCTGTCCGATCAGCTGCTCCCACTCAGGATCCTCAAAACATACTCTCAGCTCCCGTGCAGACAGGGTCTGCTGGAGCAGCAGGCATGCCTGGGCCTGCAGTGAGGAGAATGTAGTCAGTGGGAGCCTCAGCATGCCGGGTCAAGGCTCAGAAGGCTGCCTATTCTGGGCTCCACAATCATGCACTCCTCTCTTCACACATGGAGAAGAGGTGCTGAGGCTGGAGAGGTGGAGATTCCAAGTATATAGGAACAGAACCTTAGGTTGGGACAGTTCCTGGCCCCTAAGCAGACGTTGCAGGGTGTTCTCTTGTACTAGCCAACAGAGCTGTAGGGCTTGGGTCAGAAGACAAGGCTGGTCCTGCCCCCTCCGTACCTCTGTGCCTACTGTAGAGGTAGAGCCAGAGTATGGCCAGTCCACCCACTGGAGCACGAGCACAGTGAATCAGATCAGCTCTTACCTGATGGCGGGGCCGTGAGGGGCCAGCCACATGGAGGACCAAGACAGGGAGCAGGCTCTTACAGATCACCTAAGAGAGGAGGACAGACATCATCATCAGGTAGGGAATGGATTGGGAAGGGCTCCTAAGGGGCGGGCCGACTCCAGCACTTACCGGATACCGGGAAAAGAGGCTGAGGAACATGGGGACAGTAAGGGGACTATTACGCTTGGTCAGAAAAGACTCTAGTGCTGCTGAGTACACCCGGGTCACGAAGTTCAAGTCCAAGCAGTTGGTAGTCTGGGCCTGGTGAGAGAGCTGGGGGTGAGGCAAGGGTTGGCCTCAAGACCTCACTGGAAGTTGCCTAGGCTGGTCCTTGGCTCACCTCTGAGTCTGTGGGCTCAGGCTTGGTGCCAGCTTCCTGTTGCTTCTGGATTTCTTGGCACTTCCTGCTGATGTTGCCCTTGAGGACCCGCAGCAGGTATAGAGAAGCGTTGAAGTAGTAGAGGGCGACAGAGGTATTGGCCTGGCTGCTAGCCTGCTGCACAAGCCGCTCCACCTGGGCATGTAGAGCCTCTGCGCAGGGCTCCACCTCGTGGCAGTAGTGCCGGGCACGACACAGGTGGTGCCTGTGGGCGGGTGAGGCCGTCAGTAAGAACGGTCTCTTTACCCTGTTCTGCAACACACATTAAGCAGAGGAACCCTACATATCACCGCATGGGAGGTGGGTGGTGGTGGTGGCAGAATTATCTGAGCAGGTATGACCTGGGACAGCACAGGGCTGTGTTGGCTATGTCCTTGCCATATCAAACTTCCCAACAACTTTGACACTGAGGGCAGGAATGGGACCAAAGCTTCAGGACCCCAGCTCAAGGGCACAGTAGGCATGAAGTACAGGAAAATGGGGAGATGAATCAAAGATCACTCAGTGGCATGCATGTGCCTCAGAGGCAGAGCAGTGAGCCCGGGTCTGCATCCTGGATTCTTCTCTTCCTATCTGGGCAACGCTAATACTCTGGCTCTCCACGACCAAGCTCTGCTGATGCCCTGCCCATAGGCCCAGCAGAGGCACTCACATGAAGATGCGGGCTGTCTTGTGTAGCAGATCCTGCTCCTGCTTGCTGGAGCCGCTGCAACGCCGGATAATATTCAGCAGTGGCTCAAGCAGGTCCAGGACCAGCGGGTTCTTGGGCTGCTTGGTCACTAGTACCTCAATCAGGTCTAGCACCTGTGGCCAGAAGGTTGGCGGTCAGCTCACGCCAGAGCGTGTAAAGACAAAGGGGAGGTGTGGGTGCCTGCCGACTGCCTGCATTCTCACCCGTATCTGGAAGTCCCGCCGGAGCGACTTCTCCTTCTGCAGTTTGTTCTTCTCTTCTCGCCGGGCCTGGATGCGCAGCTTCTGCTCAGCGAACAGGCTGGCAAGGTTCTGGTCCAGGGCCATCATGGCTTCATCCCCAAGCTCTTCATCGTCCTCACTGTCCTCTCCACCCTAAGGTACAGAGGTCCAGCCATCAGCCTGGCCCCAGGCAAGGACATATCTACCCTCTTTCCCCTGACTCCTGCTCACCAGTGCATTCCCTGCCTGCAGCACGGCCATTAGCTGCTGGCGGAAGCCCGGGTCCACATCCTCGTCACGGTCCTCTTCCTCACTCTCTTCTGCACCCTCGCTATCCATGTCACTCTCTGAATTTTTACTGTCTTCACTATCTGAGCCCTCATCCTGTGGACAGGAGACAGGCAGGTCACACCTTCCCACTGCCACCATGTCCTGCCACCCTACCTGTTCTGCTTCTCACTGGCACGTACCTCCTCTGCATGCTTCGGCTGCTTCTCACTGGAATCATCAGTGACCACTACATTTTCATCCTCATCCTCGTTTTTCTCAGGGTTGAGCACCTGGGGAGGAATCCATGCCACAGCTCTATCTGTTGCCCCAGTCCCTGACCCTTCTCAGGCCATTCCTTCTGCATCTTCTATCTTAACCAAAGGCCCCATTTCAGTGAGGAAGATGAACTTCGAGTCTCCTGGACTGCTCTCAGGCACCCTGTGGCAGAATGGCATGAGGGCCCCACCGATGATGCTACGGGGTAGGGGTTGGGGGAGGATGTTCCATTCTATCTTGGGACTCAGTGGCCCCATCCCATGATCTATTTCCCCAAAGGTCCCAACTCACAGCCAGGATTAGCTGCAGGGCACGTGGGGTCAGGTGGGAGCAGATGTGGCCAAACACATTCCGGGCCACCTGGCGTATCAGATGGCTGGGCTGAGTGAGAAGGGACAGCAGGATCTCCACCATCACTTCCACCCATGGTGGCTCCTGGGAGGCTGCAAGCAGGAAGCAGGTTGAGTCTGGGTAGGACGTGAGTCTAGCTACCCCAGCTGCCCAGCTTGCCTGCTCTGGGTCCCCATGGAGACCAAAGATGCTGCCTTCCAACCCTGCCCCAGGACAATGACCCACTGTTGGCCTTGGAGCGGGATCTGCGGGGCTTCTGCTCCATGCTCTTCTTGATACAAGTTTGGATGTCATCTAGGAGGTCACAGCTCTCTGTAGGGGACTGTGGGCAGAACGGGATGGAAGTCAGAAGAAGGCCTATGGGAAGAACTAGAACCAGAAGCCTTGGGCATATCAGGCACTTGCCTATCTGAGTCAGTTTCCTTCAGTGTCCAGAATGGGGGTCCCAGGGCAACCTGAACGTCAATTACTTCTTCACAGCTTGTCTATGGACATGGGAACATGGAACCCAAGTTTCCTATCAACACCCAGAGTCAAGACTGACAAGGACACTCAGGGCCGCAAGATCAGAAGTGCCATCCCCAAATGTACAACCCTAGGTTACCCTGGCATTAGATGCACTTGAAAACCACTAGTTTTAATTAAATGTGAATGCCTCCTGCTAGAGATGAACCTGGTTATCTAGAATGCAGACTTTGCCCTCATAATGCAGTGAACAGCTGCAGTGCTGAGGGAAGCAGGAGCCCATGCTCTGGCCTCCAGCCTCCAGCTCTTTGGCTGTAAGAACTGGCAGATGCCTGCCCTTTGGGCTGTGCCTTTTCTGTAAGGCTGATAAACGGGAACCGCAGTCTTTTCTGCCAGTCAAGTCCAGAGATCCAGAAGTCTAGGGCTGGTGATGTGTATCTGAGAATCAGAGGCCCTGTTGTTACCAAGGCCAGATAGCAAGCATTGGAAGTGAATTCTACAGCCCAGTGGCTAGAAGGAAGCAAACAAAAGATGCATGTACTCAGTTCACGAAGACCTGAAGCAGCCCTGATAAGAGCTTTAACGGGCTGGTGAGATGGCTCAGGAGAGTATAAGAGTGCCTGCCACCAACCCTGATGACTTTAGTTTGATCCCAGAGACCCACAAGGTAGATGGAGAGAACAGGGCTCTGGCAAGTTGTCCTCTGACCTCCTCCACATGTGTGATATGGCACATAACTGCCTATACACATGCACACAAAGAAAATGTTCACACACACACACAGCTGAGCAATGTGATGCAAGTTTTTAATCCCAACACTCAGGAAGGAGAGGCAGGTGTATTTCTTTGAGTTTGAGACCAGTCTGGTCTATAGAGTCAGTTCCAGGCCAGCCAGAGCTACACAGTGAGATCCTGTCTCAAAAAAAGAGAGCCTTGGGCATTTTGAGGTTACCTTTGAAGAAACTGTGACTCAAAGGCCAGAAGAAACCACCAGGGTTACAAGAGTTGCTAGAATTAAGCTTCAAATGTACTCAAATGGCCATGGCCAAGTGTGGTGATGCACACCCTTAATCCCAGCTCTAGGGAGGCAGATCACTGTGAGTTTGAGGCCAGCCTAGGGTCCTACAGAGCAAGTTCTAGGCTAGCCAGGACTGCAAGGCAAGATGCAAAACAAACAAAGCAGCTCAAAGCTTCTTGCTAGAAAAACAGCACTGTATTCAGCGGGAAAGAGTGACAGACAGAGCCTTTGCTGGGGGAACATGCTAGCCTTAGCTACAACCCATGTTCTGAGGGGGCTCAGAGGCACATAAAAAAGCCCAGACCCAGTGCCAAGTGCATACCAGCATGACCTTAATTCCAGCATTTGGGAGACAGAGACAGGTGGATCTCTCTGAGTTCTAAGTCAGTCAGTGTTGTACAGTGAGACTGTCTCAAAAAAAAGTCATTGCCAAAAGACAAGTGCCTTGGGTGTCAGGTCAGTTGTACTTGCTCTTTCACGTCCATCACTTTTGGTCCACAAATCCCTTTTGGGCGTGTCTGTGGGATTCTGAATCCCAACTACTTGCCTAGGGCAAGTTACTCTATATATATGGTATAATTTTTTTCTTCTCCTTGAGCTGTAATTCTGTATTGGACTGGGTTGGTCCAGAAAATTCAAGTTAAAACCATCTCCCAAAGCCCTCCTTAGCCACCCAAGCAGGACTCAAACTTTTCTCAGCATGGGGGACCCATAGTACTCCAGAACCCCAGGCCCCAAACCACTCAAGACTGCCATACCTTGAAGAGGTGGAGGCCTACAAGCAGCAGCAGGTGCTGGAAGGCAGTGGCCTTGGTCTCTGAGGAAGAGGTCTCCAGTTCCTTCAGAGTCTTCAGCATCCTGGAAGAACAGAGGCACATCTGCAGGTCACTGCTGCTACCCAGCTGGGCATCCCTCCCCCATTCCCTGGAAATCCGTGTTCTCACCGGTCCCAGGCCTGGCGTTGCTGCTTCGTGAAGGGTGTCACAATGGTTATATTGCGGCTGTGGTTCAACAGCATGTCTGCAAACTGCACCAAGCGGTAGGTCCAAGGCTGCCAACCTTCGGCCTGGTCTGTTCGCCTGAACTTTGCACCGAGGGTCTGCAGCAGGCTGGGAAGGACGACTGGAGGTCACAGAATGTACTAGCACACACAGCCCTTCTGTCCACCTGCGGGCTCAGCCCCAGCCCTTTGGACCTCTGACCTTGCTCATAGCTTTGGAAAGAACAAGACCACCTTCTTGCCCCAGGTACCTGAGCTTCCCCAGGCCCACCTGAAGAAGGCACTGATGGTGACTTCTTGGATCCGGTTGTCCAAAGGGAAGGAGAAAAGCTGCCTGGTCTCTGGGATCTGGGGAGTGGCCTTCTTTGTTTTAAAGAATGCATGGAACAAGCAAAACCTGGGGAAGACAACCAGCACTGGTTTAACTAGGCTCCCTTAGCCGCATCATAGCAGCAACGACTGGGAGGCGCCATTTCTCTGGCCCTCCAGCTGAGCATAAGTGATCTACGTTGTAGAGGTAGAACCAGAGTCACTTCCCTGGAGCCAAGACAGACCCCTGGGACTACAATGGCTGCCTCTTGCTTCTGGGTCCCTTTCTCTCACAGGCTCTGGGAGGGAGGGGCATCTCCCTAGATCCCAAGTATCTATTTACCAGCACCAACTCAACCTGAAGGCTCTTGGCTCCAGAGGGACTGAAACAAAGACTAGACAAGTGGCCTAATTCCTTGGTTAAGGCACAGATAAGGGGGAAGTTCCTCTCACACCTGGCCACTTGCTCAACCAAGGCCTCGTCCATCTGTAGATGTAAATGGTCCACAAGGCTGACCAGCCGGTGCATGATCCATTTTCGCAGTCGGAATGCAGCTCGTTCAGGCCTGGGGGGTGGGGCAGGAGTTGAGGTCATGAGAGCCATTCAAAGATAACAACAAACTGGGCACTCCTTTCCCTTATCTTGGCAGGACAGTCCCCCCACAACTTCCAAGTACCCTGTTAGAAGGGCGCTGAGGTCATCTTTGAGAACTAAGGCTCCTGCCCTCCCACTCGTATTTGGAGCCACGTCACCTTGGGGAGCCTACTGCTTTGAGTAGATACTACCAATGGCTGCCTACGCACACATTAAATGAGGCATCCTGTGCTTTCTTCTGGTTAGTAGTGCTGAAGTCAACCAAGGAGTCCAGACTGGGCTGGAGGAACATTTCCTGAAGCCAAGCCACATATCGCTGGAGGGCCTCAGCATTCAGAAACCGCGTCACACGCCAGAAGGTAGGCATGACAGGGAGACCTTGGTTGGTGATGGACGAGAAAGCCACCAGCACGGACAACTGCCGCTCAGGGTCGTCCCGGCATCCCTCTAGGAATGTACCTACATAGTCACTCATCTCTGGGACGAACTTGAACAAGTTCTGGGGCTGGAAGAGACAGACATGAGTTGTTATCACCCGTGTAGGGAGGCCAGCAGCACCCCCTCAACCGCTGCGTCTTCCACTCAAAGCTAAACCCAGGACTGGGAGCCCCTCCATATACATAGCTAGACCTAACTGTGTCGTGACTACATCAAGGTTTCCTCATCTTTAACCTTCTCACACCTCCATACTCCCCACCCCAGAAGGTTCCCCTTCTGCCTCAGTGGTGGAGAACAGGCTGCTTTCCTGATTTGATGTGTCCTAAAACGGACCCGAGATCAAATTGCGATAGGCCAGGTTCTTGTGTCATCCTAAGGCTAAAAACCCACCAGTTTTCACATGTTTGCTACGTGTCAAGTACCAGGATTTCGTTGTTACTGTTTTATGGATGGCACGTGTGTTTACTGGGTACCAGCTACAAAAGTGCTTAACACACTGGGGAAAATATACATTCTCATCACTGTAACCCCAGCAGGGAGTTCCAAACATGCTGAGTACAGGAGAATGGGTCTCAGGACCAAAGGGCCTGATCTTGCCCGGACTCCTGTCCCTATTCAGATCCTAGTACTGCCCCATGCCTTGACAGGAAGAACCCACTGGCTCTTCTGGACAGTACTGAATCACAAAATGTGACACATACCTTAGCAATGACCATGTGCTCCCCAAAATGTCGGATCAACTCTCCCCGCATCACCAGCTGCAGCTGATCCTCAGACAGCAGAGGCAGAGACGCACCCAGGAGGCGGAAACACAGGTAGCTACGGAGGGATGGTAGAGAGCCTGGTCAGAGGCCGTTCCCAAAGGTGGACCTTAGGACGGGTCCCACCCAGACTCAGAGACTACTGTCACACTCACCTGGATGCCCAGCATGGCTTCTTCAGCATTCCTTGCTCCATAACCTCCTTCCAGAACAGTGGGAACTTGTCTTCCTTAAGTGCCAGGCGGAGCAGGTCCAGAGCCAAATCTGGCAACTTGTGCTCCTTCTTCACAGAGGTGGCCGCCATCTTCAGCACATTCACCAAACTGGAGTGCAGAAGAACTGAGTGAACCCAGCTATAGAGCAGGAACACAGCGCTCCTGCAGGGAGGCCCGGTCCACCCACACGCTGCTCATACCTGGGAATATTCTCATCTGAGAACAGGTCAACTGCGCCCATCAGTGACTCGAGCTTTGCTGGCACCCTCCGCTGGGCCAAGAGGAAGAGCTCCAGGTGCTTAGGGGAGCTAAGAACCACTTTCAAGTCACCCCTGAGGACCTTTGGCAGGATCTCCTCAAACATGGTCTCTGGGACCTGGGTGGGGACACAAAATGGAAAACAGACAGTTCTCTCCCAATACTTCTGGTTTCTCCCTCTGGGCCCTGTTCTTTCTGTGGGCTTTTCATACGCTACCAGTCAGAGGCAGGGCAGCCACAATCCAGCTTGCTAGGTACCAGAGTCATCAGAAGACACCAGCAAAAAAAAAAAAAAAAAAAAAAAACAAACAAAAAAAAAAACAACAAAAAAAAAACCCAAAACTTTTTACTGGTGCTAATTGGCCTGGGGCAACAATTTGAATATTCTTTTTTGTTTACTCCAGGCATGACCTGCTTCTTATATGAGGAACCCTATACAGAGAGCTGGGACTTGAATTCTAGTCCATCTGGCTTTGAGGCCCAGATTATACGGAAGGCCCCAGCCAGAGCTGTACTAGCCCCCCCCTTCCTTCAGTGGCGAACGATTCTAGAAACAAACCTCTCTCAGTCTCTCATGTAGAGTATGCAGACCCAAAACAACCACAGCAAGTGTGCTTAATACACTTCCCATGTGTCAGGCACTATTCTAGACCAGCACTGTCCAACAAGGAAGCCAAAAGCCACACAGGGCTATGGAGCACTTGAAGTGCCTAGCAAATAGATGTGTGTAAACCTGACACACCGCATTTCAGAGATTTTATGTCACAAGGATTACAAAGTATCTTCACAACTCTTTAACAGATTGTTAAGGCCTATGTTCTTGGGTTCTCATGTGCTACACTGAGTCTTCTCAATGTTTCCAAACATGCCTGACCTGAGATTCCACAGCTGTACGACCATACCTCAGAGAGGATGTCCACTATGGCCTTCAGCGGCTGCCCCTGTAAATGGTTGTAGTGCTGGGTCAAGACCTTCAGCAACTTCACGGACTTCATCAGGGCTTCCTGGTCCTAGAACCCACAGAAAACAGTGTGAGCAGACAATGCTATTCTGCTCCCCAACACTCCTAAACCGGTCCCCGTGTCCCCTGGTAAAAATGCTCTTACCTTCACCAGGCGGCCTGACTGAAAGAGGGCTAGCACCCCAAACAGATTTGCAAAGAGAGCAGGCCTCATCATTGCCTAGAAAAGGATTCCAGACACAGGTGAGACGGACCCTCCCTGTTCTGCCACCCTCGGGGGCAGGCTGACCTGTCTGTGCCCTGGCTCACCTTCTTCACTTTTTGCAGATCATACTTTTCTTGTATTTGTTTCAGGACACTGCACAAGGAGATATCTTCAAAAGACTGCAACAGCTGCCAGGAAGAGTGGCAGGAGACCAAAGGGACTCAGGGCGGATGGCCAGGCACATGCTACTAGACCTGATTCACTTCTTTTAGCTTTTCCCCATACTGTCTTGGTCCCGCCTTCCACCCCAGGACCACTGTGAAGCTGCTCTCCCCCCTCAGCGGGGGTGTTGTCTATTGCCTGCCTCCCTGCCCCCACCTCCACCAAGGCTTCAGAAGGTGCCTCCTTCACCCTCTATTGCTTGCCTGTGAGTCCCAGAAATGCCACCCTATATTCAGAGACTGCTCTGAGCTCCCTTTAGGCTGATCCTAAGGGATGGATTCTTCACTGCTCTTGGTTGAACAAATTCCTTAGCGTAGCCTCTTATCCTAATGTTCCCTAGCCTCGAGGCTGACTCTAACGGGCTGATTCCTCATTGCTCTTTGTTGAAACAAATTCCTCAGTGGTTGCTACTCAGGAATGTTCCCCCAGCCTAACAAAAGCCTACCCCAAAGCTCCCTACTCCCAGTAAATGTAGCTAATAGGCCTGTCAACCATGTACCAAGAAGAAAATGCTCTCAAATTTCCATCCCGTCCGTCTGGGCTTTGTTGTACCCCGGTACTTTTGGATGAGGATGCCCGTTATCCTCACACCCCACCGTTTACCCAGCGTGGCGCACCCCTGGCAGCACCGCCTCACCTGTGCCAGGGCCAGACTGTAGCAGGGCCGAGCGGCTTCTCGGCCCATCCCAAGCCCAGTGATTAGCCGCTTCAGGGCGTATTTCATCTCCGAATCCTAAGGAAGCAGGAACATGCCTCGTGTTGGACAGTGACCAGAAGGCCGGCCCTAGTCTTCCTTGGCATGCAGAGTCCTGACCGCGCGCCCTGGTCCCGAGTCCCCGCCACCCTACCGTTGGCCTGGTGCGCAAGTACTCCAGCAGCTTCTCCGTGGCCGCGAGCCGCGTTTCCTGCTGCGGCTTCGCGATGTCCCAGAAGAAGTCCAAGAACTCGCGGCTGTGCTCCAGCAGGCCATGGCGGTCGGCGTGCGGCGCTTCTCCGGGAGACTCCGGCTCAGCCTTGGCGAAAGTCTTCATCTCCGCCATGCTCCGCAAAACACGTGGGCTGGAAAGACCGCCTCTTCCAGGTCAGGTCCCGGCGCGTGCGCACTGGTCGGCGGACGGGGCGGGGCCGGACGGCCGGGAGGGGGCGGGGCTGCCCCACCTTTCGGCTCTCGCGTTGGTTAGGGACCAGATTTCGAACTGAGCGTGGTGTCCTGCACTTACACGCTAGTGCTGCGCTACATCCGCCCTTAACCGACGGGGCCATTCCTGACGGCCCATCTCAGCAATCAAATCCAAGCAAAGGCCGTCGAGCGCCGCTCCCCGAGTCCTTCTTAAGACTGTGCTCTCGTGCTGAGCTAGGTGTGGGAGAACAAAGCCATGGTTTCCTTTCTCATGGGAGGAGATGACTAATGAACAAGTAACTAAATACATTTAAAAAGATAATTATAAAGAAAATAGAGAAGGAATAGAAGATCAAAGGAGCCCCTCAAAATTTAAAATACCTCAGTTGTTTAAAATCTTGATAACGAAAAAGAAACTTCAATAGGTTCTAAGATGCTATTGCAGGGGTTGGTCACCTGGGGGAGACTGTGGCATGTGCACTAACAGCTGAGGATGAAGAACCTCAGGGCACAAATCTTAAAGAGAAGATAAAAAGGCCAAGTGGAGCCCGCTGTTTCTACAAAGGCCCTTCTCTAGTCCCCAGAGAAGAAGCGGAAAAAAAGCCAGCGAGTAGGGCAGGTGCAGGAAGCCCTGTGGTACAGGACGCCCGGCCAGGGTCAAGAGTTCAGACTTCATTCTGTGTGCTGGGAACTCACTAGAGGGCTTTTCATTCATCCGATTTACATTTTAAAAAGATCATCTGGTAACTGAATGGGGGATGGACCATGGCAGGCAAAGGAAGGTGCCAGGGAGAACAGAGATCATGGTGAATTGGACCAGAGTCAGACCTGGGCTAATCTGGAGCTGGTCAGGATAGGTGATGGATTGGGTCAGGGGAGAGGATTAGAGAGGTCAAGAGCTAAATAACTGGGTAGATTGTGGAATCATTATTGAGCCTGTAGGGATTTTGTTTGAGACAGAATTGGAGATGATGGGATCAAGGGTTCTAATAGTTTAGGTTTGGGGATGTGTGGTAATAGAGGGCCTGCCAAGCACTGCAAGGCTCCGGGTTTGATTACCAGCACAGCCAAACAAAACAATTAGGTGGAGCATGCAAGTAATCCCAGCACCTGGGAGGCTGAGGCAGGAGAATCTCACAAGCAAGTCAGACTGCATTGTAACACTGCTTTAAGAAACAAAAGTCTGACTAGGTGTGGGAGTGCACGCCTTTGATCCCAGCACAAGGGAGGCAGAGGCAAGGAGATCGAGGCCAACCTGATCTACCTAGTAAGACCTTGCTCCAAAAAACAGAGACACAAATAACAAGGAAAAAAAAAATCTATTAAATCAGAGTTGTCCTTTACTCTGGGGGGGAGGGGTAGTGTTGTTGACCTTCCTTGCCCCTTGATGTGAGGAACTGTTTCTTGAGGATTGTATCTAAGAGACTGCAGTCTTAGAGGGGTGGTAAAGGCCAACTTTGGCTTTTAAATACCTCCAACCCAGTTCCAGCCCTCCTACTTACCCTCTCAACCTTCTCTGCTCTGCCCTCTGTTCTAAAAGTAAGACTAAGAGATTTACTAGGCCCAGATGGAACCCCAAGGAAGCAGAGGTGCGCAGAGAAGGAGCAAGCCATGGCATCAGGGGCATCAAAGGCTAATGGGAAATCAACCAAAAAGCAGCAATGGTACTCGGTCCATGGGAGATTCAGACTTTATTTGTCTCCGTCCCACGTGGGAGAGATCAGGGGAGAACGGGTCAGTGGAAGGCGGAGATGCCCACCCTCTCTGGCCCATGGGGTCAGAATCTAAGCAGGGCTGGCGTTCTTCCATTCATCCAGATGAAGGGGGCTCTTCCTTGTCACACTCTAGTGCTTTAGCTGATAGAAGTGCCGGAAATTCCAACAGTGCTTGTGCCAGGAAACATGGATGTCAGGAAACATAGCCTTGGATGCCAGAGCTAGAGCCAGGTAACTAAACAAGGTGGAGGTCAGGCTGATGGAGCAGTGAACACATCACAGATACACACTCTTTACACCTTCATGGCTGCTGTGCCTTCTCTGCTCTGGCCCTCAGGCTCCAGACACTTCTGTCCTCTCCAGACCCTGTCCCTCTTTTTAATACCCCTGAAAGGGACAGCAGCCACTGGGGATACCGGAGACATGGGCGTGTTCTGCATGGGCTATCACCTGGAGTAGGGTCCCTTGGCCGCAAATGCCAGGGCTCTCTGATGGTCCTTGTTGGTCTTGATGTCCGGGCTGCTGTTGGACTTTGGGTCCTGCCAGATGACTGAGTAATGTACGAGTCATGGCTTTGGCCACCTTGGGGGTTCCTGAAGCCACCAGCCCCAACATATCAGCCTCTGTGTCATCCAGGCCACGTAGAATGAGTGGGCAGGCCCAGGCACCAGATGCAGACCTGGCTACCAAGTTGCTGAGCAGAACCCCAGTACTTGGGGACAGGTGTCCAGAGCCAAAGGAGCTGTTGATCGAGGAGGTAAGAAGGAGCATAGAGCCACTGCTATCCACGGTGGCCAGAGCGCTGCTCACAGGGGTCACAGCAGTTTGCAGGAGTGGTGGGCAGGGGTCAGGGTCGGGTATCTTGGAGCCCAGGGCTGCTTCCAACACTGCCAACAGTTCTGGGCCGGCTGAGGGACCAGGGGTGGTGAACAGGAGACCCTGAGGCATGGGAAGCTGTAGTGCGGGTTCCAAGGTGGGCATGGGCTGAGGAGAGGGCTTCTCTAGCCCCAGATCTCTGACCAGCAGACTCAGCAGGGCATCCCCAGCAAGATCTGGGCTGGAGGCCAGCGCTGCCTGGCCCAGCACGGCTGCCAGGTTGGGGTTAGTGGCTTGAGCCCCAAGACCCAGCGGGGTCCCATCTGCATGACAGAGCAGTGGACAGAGGCCCTTTGTGCCCCGGGTTGCTAGAGCATTTGCCAGGGCTGCATCCACCTTGAAACCCTTTTGAGCTAGCATGGTGGGGTCCACTAGCAGGCGTGGCCAGGGCAGGTGGCCGAAACGTCCGTGAAGTAAATGCAGGGCAGGCAAAGCTGAAGGCAGCCCCAGGCCAGGGGCGAGAGCCTGGGCTGGGCCTGCTGTCAGGGCAGTTGAGTTTCCTGAGGAGCTATTGTAGAAGAGTCCCCAGAACATGGCACCTAGTGGGGAGACAAAGGGGCCACAGGGGTCAGGTGCGCTGGCACTGGGGTCAGAATTCCCTGACAGTCCCAGGTCTTCACTGACTTGGTTGCAATAGAAGTTACTGACTAGGCCTGGGGTCAAAGATCACAGACCAGAATTGGAGCCAGGGCTCAAATCTTAGTCCTGCTTACTAGCTGTTTTTTGGGTGAGGGCCACTGACTGCTGGGGATCCAGGTCACTGACTAGGCCCCAGTTTGGAGTTGCTGTCCAGGGCCATGGGTCACACTGACCTAGCCCTGTTGAGTGAGGATGTACCACCGCCAGACACAAAGCTGCTCCAACTCCAGCATCCACGACATTGCCCCCAGTGACAAGAAGCTGTTGGCCCAGTTGGGAACATGCAGCTGCAGCAAGGAAAGGTCTGTGATGGGGAGGGGCCCTTGGACACTGAGCCCTGGTCCCTTTCCCAAGCACTGACCTGCAGGGCTGATGATGGCACCATGGTGGTACACACCAGGGCGATGGGAGTGTCTACTGGCTGGAGGGCCCACAGCCCCCATGCTTCCCACTGGGCTGCCTCTACAATACAGTTGCCTCACAGCCAGGGAGCAACTAACAACCAGCAGTAACAGGCCTCCCAATAGGCGGGCCCAGGCTCCGGGCAGGCAGCTGACCTTGTTCCTGCAGAAAGGGGTGCCCTGAGCCAGGTCTGGGGTGTGGAGATACCCAAGAGCCCCAGGAGAACCCAGAGAATGTTTCCCAAAAGGGTTTGATTTTGCAAGAGTACACGTTTGCCAAGGAGAAAAGAGATTTCAGGCTCAGGGCACCATACCAGCAAAGACACACAGGTAGGAAAGGACTAGGGGAAACTGAGGCTGGCTTGGAGGGAGCGTTTACAGAGTTCGGGGAGTCAGGGGCCAGTCAGTTGGAGGGAGATCTGGAGGGGCCTGGTAGGCAAGGAGAGAGGAGGCTGAGCAGCAGGGCTTGTAGCCAGGTCCCAGCCTGCCCAGCAGGTGCCATGGCGTGGGGGTGGGGTGGAGGCTGGGAACCTATGACAGAGCCCGGACAGGATAGGGACTGGCTTAGTACAAATGTCCCTTCAGTCATACAGGCCTTTGATTGACTGATTCAGTCCCGGGTTAGGGATGCAGGGTCCCCCCTCCCCCCATTCATCCAGAAAGTCCCTGGAGCTCAGCCAAGTATGGGGTTGCCGGGCCTGCCTTAGGGACTCCATAGACAGATAGACAGGACCCAGCTAGTGTTCCAGCCTGAATTGTGGGGTTCCCAGACCCCTCACTGACTCACCCAGTGGTGTCTTGGAGTCTCCTAGGGGAGAAGCCCAGCGACTCTGCTATCTCTTCCTCTTCTTCATCCTCTGACTCCATGCCAGGCTCCCACAGCTGCAGCTTGTGATAGTGTACCTGCTCGGCGGCGGTGGCCATGGCCTGTGCTTCCCCAGCTCTCTGCTGCAAGCCCTGACAGCTGAGACTGGGGCCCTGCCGGGTGGGCGGGCAGGCGGGCTGTGGCAGGTGTGGGGTGGCTTTGGGGAAGGGTGGTGGCAGAATAGAGAACTGGTCTGGGCAGGGCGGGGCCAGTGAGGCTACTGTGAGCCTATCCTATTAGGACACAGGGACTCTCATGAAGGTTCCCCATGCAGCTGCCTGACGGAGCTCACAGCTCAGCCAGTCAAGGATATGCCCAACACTATAGCCATAGACATTAGGGTGGGGTTGAGGAACCATCTGCTTCCCCCTTCTTCGAGGAGCAGCTCCTGGATCTCTGACTTACTCAAGTCTCTGGGGACTGTGGACATGAATTAGAACTTCGGTTACAGGATGGCCTGGGTGGTGGCTTGGCACCAACTAGGTTGTATTATTGAGGGTGTGGCCTCCAGGAGGGGTCATGGTCCAATCTGAGGCTGCTCTGAGATGTGAGAAGAATTTGGGTGGTATGAGCCATCCTTGGACATGTTGTATAGCTTCTGACCAGCAGGCGGCACCAGAGACTTCTGTGGGGAAAGAATCTGGAAAACAAGTTCTTCCTGGAATTTACATCAAGGACCTGGGAAAAGCTAGGTGCTGTTTGGAACAGCCCCACACTGGAAACTGCTTAAATACATGTTGTCTACAGAACAAATGGCATAAGCACCATTCAGTCAAGGGGATATTTGTAGCAGAGGGAACGAGCGCAGTCTGCAGTTATGTGCAATACTATTCGTGGACCTGAAGGAACTTGATGAGTGAAAGAGGCTAGACAAGGTGCAAAGCCAGGCAAGACTAGACTGCTTCAGAAGTCAGAGTGTGGCTGGGAGATGGAAGAGAGACAAGGCATCTGGGAAGCTGGTGATGTCTGTTTCTTATCTTTTTTGACTCTTGATGTTTATTAAATAAAAAGTGTTTTTTTCTTTGGTTTTCTTATTTAGAAATGTTTATTCCATTTATTTATTTGTTTATATATTTATGTATGTGTGTGGGCACCAGTGTGCCATGGTTTAGGCGTGGAGGTCAGAGCATAGCTTGTGGGAGTTAGTTCTCACCTACCCAGAGATCAAACACAGGTAAGAAAGGTTAGGACTGTCGAGTCATCTTTCTGGCCTTTTAAATTAATTAATTATTTTTGATTTTTTTTTATATGAGCATTTTGCCTGCATGTATATAAGAGCACTACATTCAGGCAGTGTCTGCAGAGGCCAAAGGCGGATGTCTGATCCTGTAGAACTAGAGTTATTAGACATTTGTTAGCTACTGGGTGGGTGCTGGAAAATGAACCCTAGTCTTCAGGAATAGCAGCTGGTGCTCTTAATCGCTGAGCCATCTCATCAGCCCCTCATTTGTTTGTTTGTTTTTTTCCTCTACAAATAGGGTCTTCTGTAGTCTAGGCTGCCCTCAACTGTGTAGCCAAGAATGGCCTTGAACTTTTGATCCTCCTTCCTCCATCTCCCAAGTGCTGGGGTTACAGGTGTGCACTGCCATGCCTGGCTTAATGAAGAGTTCAGTATGACAATGTGTATGACTTAATCTTTCTGTCATAATAGAGAAGGCCCTTTGGAGACGGGGCGTGGACCCCTTCTCTGCTGGACAGCTGTTATTTGTACTTATTGCAAGTTTTCTAACACGGTGAAACAGTCCCTTCATATCAATACTGTTCCACTAGGTGGCATAGATTTGTGAAGAGATAAAGTCCTGCACATATTCCATGGGCATGTCTGCCATCTTTGAACTTCACTGATAGATAACTTTAAAAAAAAAATTCTGTCTGTGTGTGTGTGTCTGTCTGTATAGGTACTCTCAGAGGCCCGAGACGGGCCTCAGTTCCCTTGGAACTGGAATAATATGTGGTTGCAAGCTGTCTGATGTGGGTGCTGGGAATTGAATTCAGGCCCTCTAAAAGAGCAGCAAGGGCCCTCAACGGCCATCTCTCCCATCTCCAGATAGTTTCTTGTTTGTTCTACCTCAGGAGGGAGCTTTACTTCTGGTTGTGGCTGGGTGGGCTCAAAGCTGATGTCTGTTTGTTGACCTGGGTGTTGGTTACATGGGTGTGTGGCCATTGTGAACATATGTCAAGTGGCATATTTATGACAGCTGTGTTTTTCTGTATGGACAGGTATTTCAGTTAAAAACCCCAAGCGTTTTTATATCAACAGCAGCCATAGCTCCCTGAAGTTGAGGATAGAATAGTGCTTACCAGAGGCTGGAGATGGGGAGGGCGGGGTGGGGTCAGCAGGTGCTTAGTTATGCTAGGTAGGCCCAAGGCTCCAGTGTGCTATTGCACGGCAGGGTAACTGTCGGTAACAACTGTGTACTATACCTTTAATATTCTCTCTCCTTCTCTCTCTCTCTCTGCATATATATATATATATATATATATATATATATTTTTTAGACAGGGCCTCCACATCACAGTCCATAACTTGTGATCCTTCTGTCTCAGCCTCCAGAGTGCTGGGATTACAGCTGTGTACCAACACATTTCAAAAAACCAGAAGAAAGAATTTTGAATGTTTGTATAACAAAGAGATGATGAATATTTAAGGAAATAATGATGTTGACATTGATTTAAGCATTGTATGATGTACACATGTATCCCAAACATCACAGGGTACCCCATTGATATTTATGTTTTCTAAAAAATATGTTTTACTTATTTTTTTTTTTTATGTGTAAGAGTGTATTGCTTGCGTGTTTGTAACTGCACCTGTGTCATGCAATACCCATAGAAGTCAGAAGAGGGTATTGGATCCCCTGACACTGGAGTTATGGGTGGTTGTTAGCTGCCATGTTGGTACAGGGAACTGAACCCAGGTCCTGTGCAAGAGCAGCCAGCACTCTTAGTCGCTGAGCCATCTCTCCAGTCCCGATATTTATGTTTTTATGTATCTGTTAATAAAAAATAAGTTTTAAGCTGGGTGTGGTGGTGGAACATGCCTTTAATCTCAGCACTCAGGAGGCAGAGGCAGGTAGGTCTCTTCTCTGTGAATCAAGGCCAACCTGGTCTACATAGAAAGCTCCAGGCCAGCTGAGGCTACAGGGAGACCCTATCTCAAAAAACAATGAAAACCCATACCAAAACTTTAAAAATTATAGCAGCACACACCTGTAATCTTAGCACTCAGAGATCCAAGCAAAAGAATCACAAGATCAAACCCAGCTGGGGATCCAGAGTGAGGCCCTGACTCCAGAAACAGAACAAAACAAGGAGAGGAAGCCAGGTGTGGTAGCGTGGGCATATGATCCGGAGGTGGAGGCAAGAAGATCAGGGGTTTAAATCCAGCCTTGGCTACATAGCCATTTGAAGGCCATCCTGGGCTACCTGATCCTCTCTCAAGCAGAACCAACCAAATAAAAACAAACTGGGGTTTTAAGTTGGTGGCAGGGTGCTTGCCTCACATGCACAAGGTTATGAGTTCCTTTGTGAGCACTGAAAAACAAACCCCCCCCCCCCAGGTTTCCTTCTCCTGAACTTGGAGAATGCCTGTTATTCCAACACTCAGGAGGCTGGTTTAGGAAGACTGGGTGCTTGTGGCCAGCCTGGACTACATAGTGAGATCCTGTCTCAAAAACTCAAACATAAATTCAAAATGAGAAAGAACAAAAACACCCACACAATGTCATCCTTTCATTGCTTCTGCAGCCTCCTCCCTTCCTCTGGCCTCTTTCTTAGCAAGTACAAGGATCCCTAATTTTTGTATCAAGATCACCAGGGACCTTCTGTAAATCTCATCACTGGCTCTATCCCCAGGGATTCAAACTCTAGATCTGGGGTAAGGACCAGGAATTTGCTTTCCTAACGCCCACTGATGCTCATTACCACAATCCCAGAACCACACTTTTTTTTTTCTCCTGAGACAGGGTCTCCCTAGTAACCCAGGTTGGCCTCCCACTCATAATCCTGCCTCAGCCTCCTAACTGCTGGGATCATGGGTGTTCGCCACCATGCCTGACTGGAAGGGTACTTTGAGAGAATCTGTCTACAAAACTTCATGTCACCTGCTCTTTCCACTTCCTGGGCTTCCCTCCTTCCCCCTTCCGCCCATTACAAGGTGCTTTCTGTTCCTAAACTACCAGAGAAACTTCTGTTTCCAAGTTTGTGGATCTCTCAGACCACTGAAAAACAAACAAATCAACCAACCAACCAAATGGAGATAGCAGCAGAGAGTTGCCACCTTCTAATTTTGCCAGTGTTGAAGGGACCACGATGGCTCCCTGCTCCTCACTGCATGAACGAACATACCACACTTCCTACTGAAATACTGTGGGAAGGTTAGACTCTCAGAATGAACGCCGGTTCTTCCTTCCCACGAAGGGAGCAGGGAGCAGGAGGGAAATTTGTTTTGCTTTAAAAATATTTTATTATTTATTTGTTTAATGTATATCGCCTGCATGTATGCAAGTGCATTCATGATGTGCAATGCCACAGAGGTCAGAAGAGGGTGTTGGATCCCCTGGAACTGGAGTTCGAGACTGCTGTTAGCTGCCATGTGGGAGCTAGGAACTGAACCTGAGTCCTCTGCGAGAGCAGCCAGTATTCTTAACTGCTGAGCTGTCTCTCCAGCCCTGTTTTGCTTTGTTTTGAGACAGAGACTCACTCTGAACCGAGGCTGGCCTCCAACTCACTATATAGCTCACAGTAGCCTTAAGCTTGTAATTCTTCTGCCTTGCTAGCCTAAGGACTGGGCATACAGGTATGAGCCACCATGTTGGCAATTTAAAACTTTTTATTCTTTCACAATTTCATACACATATCTGTATTTTTTAAGATTTATTTTTATTATTTTTAATTATGTATGTATGTGCACATGAGTACAGGTGCCCAAGATTATACGCATTGGATTCCCTGGAGCTGGAGTTACAGAAAGTTGTAAGCCTCCTGATGTGGATGTTGGAATCTGAACTCTGTTCCTCATGATTGAGCAGCAAGTACTCTTAACCTCTGAGCCATATCTCCAGCCCTCATAACTTTTTTGTTTGTTCGTGTTCTACCGCACCTAATTAGAGTTGCCTGCATGAGCCTGGGTGGGAGTTATTTACTAGAGCAAGGATAACTACCAGTGGCCACACCACTGAGGAATACGACTCCCTTTTACAGTAAGTATATATATATTATATATATATATCAGGCAGTCAGAACCTCATTGTGTATGTGCAGCCCAGCTCTGGCCCCATCCTCTAAGTTTCCAGCATAGATTCTTTTTGCCCAGTAGGATATGTTTCTTGCCAGGTGGCCTAACCAGAAACTCTTGGTCTGCCCTTACAGCTATGCCCTGGCCAGTGCCTTGGATCAAGACTTCCACTGGTTGGGTCTTGGGGCCTTCCCTTTCTCTTTCCTGAAGCTCTAGGCCTGGACAGCATTGCTCACCATATCCCAGCCATGCTGTTAGCTAAGCTCCAATTTGATGGGCTCTGGAGATGACTGCTGCTTGGTCAGGGCAGTTCCAGGGGCAGATGGAGCTAATCACTTGGGGAACAAGAGGTGTGGGTGAGAGTTGGAATTTTGTTTTTAAGAGACCTGGGCTTGGTCCAGCGTCTACCACTAACTTGCTGTGAGACTGTAAGGAAGTCATTTAAATCCCAGGACCTCTGGCTCCATCTCTGATGGGGATAAAGATATAGATCTCAGAAATGTTGGGATTAAACAAGAAAACACATTTAAAGCATCTAGGCCAGGCCTTGGTCTAGAGCAGATCCTCCAAACACATCCCTCTTTCTGCATCTTCCTCTCTTGCTCCAGTGCTAAGTGGTATGGGTACTCCCCACCTCTGCACCGACCCACATATGTATGCACATGGCTCTGAGTATGAAACGGAAGACAGCAGAGCCCTTTATTTTTGTGTTCATTTCTTATTTTATCCTAATGGTGATAGCTTCATGTTACAACCGCAAGCTACAAAACAAATTTCCAATATCCAGTCAGGAACAGTTAAATAATTAAATAAGATCTCTGGTTTGGAGATTCAGTATCTTCTTTTAAAAGTATTTACATTCTGGATTTATTTGCTTTTATTTTATGTATAGGAATGTTTTGCTTGCGTGAATGTAAGTGTACCTGTGCATACAGTGCCTGTGGAGGCCAGAAGAGGGCGTTGGATTCCCTGGAACTGGAGTTACAGATGGTTGTTAGCTGTGTGTTGGGAACCAAATCCAGGTTCTCTGGAAGAGCAGTCAGTGCTCTTAACCACTGGGCCATCCTGAAGTATTTATTACTAGTGTGCATATGTATGTGAAAGGGAAGAGAGAGAGAGAGAGAGAGAGAGAGAGAGAGAGAGAGAGAGAGAAAGAGAGAGAGAGAGAGAGAGAGAGAGAGAGAGAGAGAGGGAGGACTGCATGCCATGGAGGTGAAAGGATAACTTCATGGAATTGGTTTTCTTTTTCTACCTTTGTGTGGGAACTTTTTCTACCTTTCTGGGGAACTGAAGTCAGTCTGTCAGGTTTGCGTTGTCAGATTGCAAGTGCCTTTACCCCCGCTGAGCCATCTTGACGGTCCTCCATCTGTACCTTCTTAAGGTTTCCCAAGAGGTTTGACTGTGGTCAGGTTGAGAAGTCCTACCTTAGGAAACCCATCTAGTGCTGTCTCAAACTGTAGTCACCTGTAATGGTTTAAAAAAATCCCCAATATCCTGGGTGCTTCTTGACTCCTGCTTTGTTTGCTACTTTTCTACTGCTGTAGAACAATTTAAGAAGGGACGGGTTATTTTGGCTCACAGTGTGAGAGTTTAGTGGCAGGGAAGTCATGGTGGCAGGAGCTCGAGGCAACTGGCATTGCATCCACAGCCAGGAAGTAGAGAGGGAGGACGGCTGGTGCTCCGCTCACTTTCTCCTTTGCATTCAGTGGGTCTTTCCCCTTTAATCAATTAACTGAATCCAGAAACTGTCTCATAGACATGTCCAGAAGTTTTTCTCTTGGTGATTCTAGATCCTGTCAAGTTGATAATGTTAACAATCATGGCTGGCGAGCTGTCAGGTAAAGCTGCTTGCTGCCAAGGCTGATGACTGAGTTCAATTCCCAGGACCCACTTGGTAGGAGAGAGCCAGCTCCCAGAAGTGGTCCTGTGACCTCCACAAGCACACTGTGGCGTTTACCACCATCCAATCCCTTCACAAATACACACATAAATATATCTAATAAAATATGAGAAAAAAAGAAATGGGCTGCAAAGATGGCTTAGCAGTTAAGAACACTGGCTGTTTTTGCAGAAGATCGGGTTCTAATCCCAGAACCCACATGGCAGCTAACAACCGACCATAACTCAGTTCCAGGGGATCTGACTCCTTCTTCTATCCTCTGTGGGCACTGCATGACACAGGTGTACTTACATACATGCAGGCATAACATTCATACACATAAAAAAATAAAAAAGAAAAAAAGAGACAAAAAACATTAGCCACCACACCTCGTTTTACACTCATTGAACCAACCTCCCTTTGACTATCAGGTAATTATAATAATGGAACACAAGAAATTAAAATTTCCCTAGGAATCCCATACTGGGAGGAGGAGCTATGCATAACTCTTGCCTTCTTTTAAAAAATATTTTATTTATTATTTTTATTTTTCATGTGTATGAGTATCTTGCCTGTATGTATGCAAGTACGTCCATGTTATACAACATTCCTGGGGCTCGGAAGAGGGCGTCAAATCCCCTGTAGCTGGAGTTACAGATAGACAGTTATTAGCCGCCATGTAGAAGCTGGGAACTGAACCCAAGTCTTCTGTAAGAGCACCTGGTACTCTTAACTGCTGAGCCATCTTTCCAGCCCCACCTGCTTCTTTTTAAGCCTAAACTGTATGTCAGGACCCTGAAGATGGACTTGCAGGTCACAGGACTGTTTTATTCTTCTTCCCAGTGTGGCCAGATTGAATAAACTTCCCTCTGCTTTTCACTATTTAATTCTTTTGTTAAAGATTTATTTGTTTTTATTTTATGTTTATGAGTGCTTGACTACATGTGCATGGCTGGTGCCTTTGGAGGACAGAAGAGGGTGTCAGATCCCCTGGAGCTGGAGTTACAGATGCTTGTGAGCTGAATTCAGATCCTCTGCAGGAGCAGCAAGTGCTCTTAACTGCTGAGCCAACTCTGAAGTCCTTAACACAGTCTCTTTAATTGGCATATTGAGGATGGGCAGCCAAGTCTTGCTTGTTGGGACAGCAAGAGTCCAGGTTTTAACCCTAAAAACTTGATTAACATTAGAATTTGATCCTAATTACAGATTTCTCTGGAGCTGCAGTTACAGGAGGTTGTGTACTGCCCCACATGGAAGCTGCAGTTACAGGACGTTGTGTACTGCCCCACATGGAAGCTGGCATCTGAACTCCAGTCCACTGCAAAAGCAGCAAGTGCTCCTAACCACTGAGCTCTCTCTGCAGTCCTGCTTTTATCTCTTACCAAAAGCTTTCCAGGGCTACATCTTGTGGCATATGCCTTTAAATCCAGCATGTGGGAGGTACAGGCAGGTGAATATATGTAAGTTCAAGGCCAGCCTGGTTTACACAACAAGTTCTAGGCCAACCAGGGCAACATAGTGAGAACTTGTATCAAAAAACAAAGAGGCCAGGTATGGTAGCATATGCTTTTAACACCAGCACAAACAAAAAACAGAGGCAGAGAGATCTCCATGAGATGGAGGCCAGACTGGTCTATATAGTGAGTTCCAGGCCCACTGGGGCCACTGGGAGATCTTGTTTCAAAAAGACAAAACAAACAAAGAAACAAAAATAAATAAACAAACAAAAGAAAACTTCCAGTTGCCTTTGGGCACTAGGCTTTCTCTCGCTCTCTTTCTCTTTCTTCCTTTTTGGGTATGGGGTGTGTGTGTGTGTGTGTTTAGGTAAGAAGATAAAGCTGTGGAGTCGGTCCTTTCCTTCCACTTCTACGTGGGTTCCAGGGATCGAACTACATTGAGCTATCCTTACCTGCTCTACTTATTTACATGTTTTGAGATGGGTTCTTGTTTTATTAGCCTAGGTTGGCCTCAAATGTGTGATCCTGATCCTCTTTAAGTTTCCAAAGAGCTGGGATTATGGGCATGTGCTACCACATCTAGCTTGAGTCTTCTTTAGATTTAACTTTTTGGAGTAAGTGGTTGGCAGTTTTGGCTGCTCCTCTCTGTTTTTCTCCCTAACAGCATTTAAATCTTCCTATGGAGAATAGTATTCCTCTATTAGCCAAGCGCTCAGGTTGGTGAGGCAGAGGCAGGCAGATCGCTGTGAGTTCAAGGCCAGCCTGGTCTACATAAAGAGTTCCAGGCCAGCTGAGACTACATGAAGACCCTGTCACAAAAAAATTTTTTTTTCTCTATTGTCTTGGTGAGAAGTGGAAGGGAACTCTAGGATTTGGGAGCTAAACCAAGTAAAAAGTGACCACAGGACGGCAGTGGCCCACGGTGAGCTTGGGTTGCACAGTACTAGGACCCGGCTGCCTGTCAGAAGTCTCTCCATCAGGCAACCTTCTGGGGATGGTGTTGCAGGGCCACCACACAGAAAACGATGACAGCAAGGAACATCCTGGGAGAGAGGGATCAGAAAGGGCTTTGCATGTCTGGATGAGAAGGGTGTCCCTGGGTTAAAGAACTCCAAGAGTAGCAGTGCCTTGGGCTCTCAGAGTTGTTGTATGGCTAAAATGGTAGATTTTACATTATGTATATTTATCACAATAAAGCATGCAAAAAAGTACAAGGAAAAGAAATACCATTAAAAAAAAAAAACAAATCCAACAACAAGCCCGGAAAGTGTTCCCCGGGGGAAGGGAGCTGGAGTGGAGGGGGAAGAGGAGGAGAGGAGGAGGAGGAAGAGGAAGAGGCAGCCCGCCCCGCCCAGCATCCTGTTACCTGGCACAGCAGCTTTTGGGCTTGTGGCTCTCAAGAGGCTCAGGATTCAGCACCTTGCTGCTGAGGCCTTGTCTTACCTCCAGGTGGCGTGCTTGGGAATGTTTTAGTACCTAAGGCTCTATGCTTGTCCTCAACCGTCCAAGGTTCCTTCACGTTTGTCTTCAAATACAGGTGCGCGTTCTTTTTCCTCAGCAGATTTTAGGGGTATTGTTTTCCAATTAACCAACTATCCTTATCTTATTATCTTCCAAAATTCTTCCACACAGGATTTTATAATAAAATTTATTGAGGTATAATTTACATACTGTACAATCTGATGTAGTCATCAACCAACTCCACAGCTAAAACAAAACATTTTCAATAGCCACAAATTTTCTTGTACACTTTCGCTCACCTGTTGTTAGTATTTCCAACCCCTGGCCACAGCTGACCTTATTTCTCTTCTCATATATTTATAGGAATCCTGTTTTGAGGAGTTGAATATTATAAAATTCATATAGTTTGTGCTTGTGCATATCTGGCTTCTTTCAACTCAAAATCTTTTTTTTTTTTTTTTTTTGAGACTAGAGTCTCTCTGTAGTCCTAGCTGTCCTGGAACTTATTATGTAGACAAGACAAGGCTGGCCTTAAAGTCATAGAGATCTACCTGCTTCTGCCTCCTGCATGCTTTGATTAAAGATGTGTACCACCATCCCTGGCCCTTTTTCTGTTCTAAAGATATTTTATTTTATTTATGTGTTTCTGTTTGTGTATGTCTCTGGGTGTATGCACATGTTTGTGTGGGTGCCTGTGGAAACCAAAAGAGGATGTCAAATCTCTTAGAGCTGGAGTTATTGGTGTTTGTGAGTCACCCATTGTGGGTGCTGGGATCAGAACTCAGATCCTCTGCAAGAGCAGCAAGCACTCTTGGCTGCTGAGCTATCAGCTCCAGAATTTTTTTTCCATGAGTGATGCTGCAGTTTTCCAAATGTCTTTAATTCATCTACTGAGATAATATTACAGTTCTTATTTTCATAGTTAATTTGGATTATATTGGTTAATGTTCAAACTTAAAAACTAGCTTGTGTTTCTAGTTTGTATTTCTTATAGTCATGATGTATATTTGTTACGTATTATTGGATATGATTAGCTAAAATTCTGCTAAAGATTCTGCGTTCATGTGCATAAGGGATATTGTTCTATAGTTTTAAAAAATAATTTATTTTTATTTTATATGTGTGAGTTGGGGGCGAATATATTAAGTGCACCCATGTCCTGCAATGCCCAAGGAGACCAGAAGAGGGTGCCAGAGTCCTTGGAACTGGAATTAAAGCAAGTTGTTGGCTACCAGGTTGGTTTTGGGAACTGAACCTGTGTCCAAATCAAGCAAGTTGTTGGTGATCATATCAGGTGGGTGCTGGGAACAGAACTGTGTCTTCTGGAAGAGCAGCCGGTGCTTTTAACTGCTCAGCCATCTCTCCAATCTTTCTCTATAGTTTTTTGTAATGTTTTTGTCTGGCTCTGAGATCAGGATAATGTTGGATTCACAGAATATGTTGAAAGTATTTCCTCCTCTATAATTTTCTGGAAGAGTTTGTGTGTAGTTTTAAAGAGAGATTTTATTTCAGTTCTATGTGTAGGGGGCGTGGTACAGGATGGGTACATACGTTCAGGTGCCTACGGAGGTCAAAGGTGACATTTTTCTGAAGCTGGAGTTACAAGCAATTGTGAGCCACCTGATGTGGGTGCTGGGACCCTAACTCAGGTCCTCTACAAGAGCAGTATGTGCTCTTAACTGCTGAGCCATCCCTCCAGCCCCTTGCACATGATTTATAAAAATTATTTCTTCCTTAAATATTTGGTAGAATTCATCAGTGAAGTCATTTGCACCCGAAACTGTAGGCATATGATCTATTGTTTTAGAGTATGCTTTGATAGTTTGTATTTTTCTTTTTTTGTCTTTTTGAGAAAGGGTCTCCCTGTAGTCACAGCTGGCTTGGAACTCACTATGTAGACCAGGCTGATTTGATCTCACAGCGGTCCACCTGCTTCTGCCTCCCAAGTGCTGAGATTAAAGGCATGTACCACCACGCCCGGCCAATAGTCTGTGTTTTTCATGGAATAGGTACTGTGTATCTAAGTCAAGCTTATTGGCATAAAGTTGTATATAGTAGCCAGACATGATGGTGCACACTCATAATCCAGCCATCCAGAGGCTGAGACAGGACTTCGAACTTAAATCCAGCCTGTGCTACTTAGTGAGACATTGTAAATAAAATATTCCACATACTTATTCACCCCACCCCCAATGTGGGCAGTTTCTGTAGCAATACGCTTTAAGAAAAAAAACAACAAAAAACCATAGAGCTTGTCTTTTTTCTTTTCTTTCCTTGAATTTAATTTTCTAGATTATTTGAAAGAATCTGGTTTCAGATCCATTTCTGGATTTATTTTCTGTTTCCAGCAGAATTAAATTCTGCTCTGTGTTTATTACTTTTGTTTGCTCTTTTTACCGGTTCCTCCTCTTATCTCCCGTGATGACTTCTTTTGTATCGATTTAGTATTACTAATGATTTTCTTTGAACTCCTTAGTTTACTGACTGTAGCTCTGCTTTTTTGTTTTAGTGGTTGCTTTTGGGTTTATAATACCCATCTTTAACGACATGGTTCTTCTTCAAGTTATGTTGTGTCATTTGATATATAATATTAACACTCTACAATAGCCAGGCATGGTGGTGCACGCTTTTAATCCCAGCACTTGGGAGGCAGAGGCAGGTAGATCTCTGTGAATTCAAGTGTAGCCTGGTCTATATAGCAAGTTCCAGGCCAGGTGAGGCTACAGGGAGACTCTGTCTCAAAACAAAACAAACAAAATATAGTATACACGAGTCAGTAAGCTAGGGCAATTATGGGTCTCATCTAATTTCTTACCTATTTTGTAGAGGCCACTGTTTATTGCTGCTTGATGTCAAGTCCCCTGGAGATGGCTATTTCATGTATTTTGCCTATTTTTAGGTTGTTTCAGTGAAAGAATAAATGCAATATGCTCCTTGTTATTCCCTGTTGTTTAGGGATGGAATTTCTCTGGCTGCTTTTATGATTCTATTTTAATCTATGATTTTTAGCAATTTGATTGTGATGTCCTTTCATGTGGTTTTATTTGTTTCTTGTCTAGACTTTGGTAGATTTTGTTGGGATTCTTGAGTCTATAGATTCTAGTATTTTTCTAGTTTAGAAGCCATGGTTTACTCCATTTCCCTGTTAACTCTGACCTCTCTTTCTGGGATTCTTATTATACACATGTTGGATTATTTGGTGCTGTCCCATCATTCCATTCTAGCTGTTCGTTGCTCTTCGGGGTCTTGTCTCATTTGGTAGTTACTTTTCTGTTTCTTCTTGTTCACTTATCTTTTCTTCTCTGGTATCTTTTGTGCTCCTAATCCCTCGTGTCCTTTTCACTTTCAATATTCTCTGTGTAAACTCTGATCTCTTGGTATTTATCTTCTATCTCTCTCTTCATCTTGGCCATTCTTTCTACCACCTTCTTGCTGGGGTGTTGGAGGTCGAATCCAGGCCTTTATGGTAGGCAAACACTTTACCAATTGAGCTTCATTCCCAGTCTGTCTGATATTTTCTAGTGGGTGTTAAGTGTTGTGAACGTTATGCTGTTGAGTGCTGTGTTTTGTTATATTCTTTTGGAGGGTGACAGATTTTGTACTGGAATGAAGTTAAGCACATGTGAATCATGTTGATCTTTAAGGACTTCCTTTGAAGCCTTATTATGATAGGAAGACTTAATTCTGCCACTAATGCTTGACCCATCAGAGTGCTCTCCCCAGTGACTGGCGTCTGACAAGGGCTTTCCATTTTGACCACTCCTAGTCCCGTGTGAATTCCAGTGACCGTTTGGCCTAGTACTTTGGTGGCTCTTTTCCTAGCCTTGGATACTTTCTTCTTACTCATGAATGTATCAATTCTTGGACCAAACCTCCAAGATACTGTTCTGCAGACATGGAACTTTTTTCCATGACACATTTCTTTCTCAGTGCTTTGTCCTACAAATTGCTTTAAATTTAGAACTCCAATCTTGTCTTCCATAGCTCAGTGAGATTTCTGTGCCCTGCTTGGGATCTTCTTGATTATATTCTTTTAATCTTTAATTTAATATTCTTAAAAAATTTTAAATTATTTTCATTTTATGTGTATGCGTCTACTGCCTGCATGTAAGTGTACCCACATCATGCAATGCCAGCAGAGGTCAGAAATGGGAGTTGGATCCCTGAAACTGGAGCTATGGATGGTTGTTAGCTGCCATGTAGGTGCTGGGAATGGAACCTAGTCCTCTGCAAGAGCAGCCAGTGCTTTTAACTGCTGAGTCATCTCTCCAGCCCTCTTGTTTATATTCTGATCTGGAACCTTCCCCTAGGTTGTGGGCTAGGACATCACATTATTTCTCTTCTCTTGGGGATCTGTGGTACCTGTTGTTTAATATCTGAAAGTATGCTTCATATATTTTTTCCTTCCCTGTCCCTATGAACTGCATAGCCAGATACCACTGTCTGGCATTTGCAATCAGGTGACAATGACTTGAATGCATATGGCCTGTTCCCACTGGAACACTAGCTCCTCAAGGACAAGTTGCGTGTCTTGTTTACTGATGTTTTTCTGGCAGCTATCACCGTCCTAGAAGACAGTAAGCATTCCACAAATGACTGTTGACTAACCTGACTGATAAATTCAAGCACACTCACAGTCATAGCAGTGCTTTTACAATACCTGAGAGGTGGGTGTGAACTCAGTGCCCACTGACTGTTAGTAGATAGACTGTGTATGATAGACCCACACAATGGAGTATCACTCAGCTTTAAAAAGCAAAGATACCCTGTCCATTGCTACAACATGGGTGAACCCTGGGTATATTATTCTAAGTAAAACAAGCCAGCCACAAACCCACAAATGTTATGATTCCACTCATATGGGGGTACTGAGAGCAGTCAGATTCCTCCGCTAAATGAGGGCTGCCTCTGTGGCGTTAACTCTATAAATCCTTGAGCAGAAAGTGATGGCCTCTTCAGGCAAATGCCCCTTGTGAGCTCTTAAGGAACTTTGGCTGAAAGAGGAGAAAAGAGACAATGCGAGTCAGGACCCTGGAGTATCCAACACACAGTGACCTTGACTGTCCTTCCGGCTCCCATATTCTACAAGTTTAGTGTCAGTAAACAAGATATAAAATCGATAATCACATAGCTTCGCTGCTGCGCGTGGTGGGTTTGTTTGCCCGTTGTTGCTTCCTGCAATTCATTGTTTCTTTCTAGGTTCTGTTCTTTTAAGTGATGGCCGAGAATGTGTTGAATTTGTCCTCTGCTTTTGAAGGAACATATGGCTGTGAATACAACTCTAAGTTCAAATGTATTTTCCTTTACCTCTATAAATACTATTTTATTTTCTTCAGACTGCCAATATTGCTGATAAGGACTCTGATGCTAGACTCTTGGTCTTTGTTTTTAGATGATCTAGTTTTTTACTCTGGTGTTACAACTCGCCCTTCCATTTATGTTCTTAAGCCTTACTAAAATGTGAAACAGGATTTTTTTTTTCAGTACAGAGGATCAAACCCAGAGCTTTGTGCATGCCATCATGTGTAATCTAGAACATAGTCGTGAAATTGGTATGTAGACCAGACTGTCCTCAAACTTGCAACCTTCTTGCCTTTGGGTGCTTGGTAGGATTGGAGTTTTTTGTTTGTTCTAGGGCTTAGCATGTACGAGATATTTTTCTAATGTAGCAATTCAAGATAGATTTAGTTTTTATTATTCTTGTATCTGAGTTTCTCTCCATGTTTTCCAGCTCTTGATCTTTTTGTTCTGAGTTTTGGAGATTTCCTCACTTTAAATTTCCAGTTCATTACTTCTCTCTCCAACTGTATCCAGTTCGATAGTCAGCCCATATTTTGAGGAATTTTGTTTTCTACTATAATTTTAATTCCCCAGATTTTTAACAGAATCTGTCATTTGTCCTATTCTTATCTCATGACCTTCACTTCTTGTTTCATGACTACTATTCCTTCTATATTTCTTTGAGGACTCCCAAAGGAACATAACCAATAGAATATATGTATATGTCTCACAAAAGAGTTGTTAGGTCGGCTCACATGGCATGGGCTGAGTAACGCAGAAATGGTGGTCCACATGCTGAGCGGGCGGAGAATCACGTGGCTCTCAGTCAGGAAACTCAGCAGTCCTAATCAGATGCCAATAGTTTGAAACCTCCCTGGAGAGTTGCCAGTACTTTTAAAGTGACTTTTTAAAGTGTGTATGAGTGCCTTCATATATGGATGTGTGCCACATGGGTGCCTGGTGCTTGAGTTGACCAGAAGAGGGCATTACATCCCCAGGAGCTGGATCTACAAGTTGGTGGTTGTGAGCCACCATGTAGGTCCTGGAACTGAACCCAGGTCCTCTACAGAGCAGCAAGTGCTCCTAACCATGGAGACATTTCCAGCACTGAGAAATGCTGGTGTTGAGTCTATGTGGAAAGGCTGAAGAAGTTGGATGCTGATGTCAGTGGAGGATCACAGCAGCAAGAAATGCCCTCACTCAGAAAGAAGGACGGCTTGCAGCTATGCACACACTTTTTCCTTAAAAATTTTTTAAGTGTGTGTGTGTGTGTGTGTGTGTGTGTGTGTGCATGCACACACATGCAGGCACATAATACCACAGTGAACACATACATGAGGTAAGAAGACAACTTGTGGGAGTCAGTTCTCTCCTTCCACCATATGAAATCTGGGGCTCAAACTCAGGTTGTTAGGCTTGGTGGCTCAAATTAGGCTTGGTGGCAAGTGCCTTAACTGATGAGCCATTTCACCAGACCCTGGACTTCCTTTTCATCCCAGCTGCCTGTTGGAAGGAGCCGCTCACATTGCAGGTGGGTCCTTTCCCCATTCAGTCACTGTCCCACAGGTCAGTCTCTCTGGAAGCCCCTCCACATACACACAGATGTTTTGTCACTTTTAGACATCTTTTAATCCAGTCAGCTTGATGACCAAGACCAATCATCACAAGTACCTTACAGATACTTTACCACGCTGGGCTTGGTAGCACATGACTTTGATCCCAGCGTTTGGGAGGCTGAGGCAAGTGGATCTCTGTGAGTTCAAGGCCAGCCTGGTCTACATAGCAAGTTCCAGGCCAGCTGGGGCAATAGGGAGACCCTGTCTCAAAAAGACCAAATGCAAAAAGGAAACAGATACTTTACCATATCCCTCAGTTCTCACTCTCCCCTCTGCTGACTTTTCTTTCAGATTTGCTCCTCTTCCTTGCTATATGATTCTCGTTTTTTGATATTTTATTTATTATTTTTATTTTATGTGGGTGCGTGTATTGCCTGCGTGTGGGCAAGTGCACTTGTATCATGCAGTGCCTGCAGAGGTCAGAAGAGGGCGTCAGATCCCCTGGAACTGGAGCTACGATGGTTGCTAACTACCATGTTGGTGCTGGCAACCGAACCTGAGTCCTCTGCAAGAGCAGGCAATGCTCTTAATCGATGAGCTATCTTTCTAGTCCCCTCCCCTCCCATTTTTTGAGACAAGGTCTCCCTGAAGCTCTAGGTGACCTGGAACTCATTAACTCATTATATAGACCAGACTGGCCTCGATCTCACAGAGATTTGCCTACATACCCCTGCCTCCAAAGTGCTGGGATTAAAAGCATGTGCCTCCACTCCTGGCTCTCCTTCTCTTCCTCCTCCTTCTCCTCCTTCTCCTCCTCTTCTTTCTCTTCCTCTTCCTCCTCCTCTTCTTCTTTAACTTAAAAATTACATTATTTAGTGAGTGTATGTGGAGGGGCAGGGACCACATGTTTGCCATGGTATGTGTGCAGAAGTCAGAGGCAACTTGCAGGAGTCAGTTCTCTCTTTCCACCACGAGTCCTTGGAATTGAACTCAGGTCATCAAGCTTGGTGGCAAGTGTCTTTACCTGCTGAGCCACCTTTCCAGCCCCGATTGCTTGTTTTAAGGTTATTTGGAGAGTCTGTAAAACTCAAGGCTATTTGCTAGTGGCTCTGACTTGGTCTCTGTTGGGCTGGGCTCCAGACAAGTGTTTTCTCAGAAGTGTCTACTGTGGCCTCTATCTCATGTGAATGATCCAGTTCTGAGACAGTCCCTGAGGCGTTGGTGGCTTTTCTGAGGACTGAAATAAAGGTATGTGGCTTAGATTTTGCCATAACCTTGAGGGATAGCTGTCCTGGTTCATGTTCTCCAAGTGGCAGCATGGGTCTCAATGCTAGCCAGGCTCAGGCTGTCTTAAGACCTGCTTAGCATCTTCACCATGGCCCACATCCTGTGTGTTCAGCTGTGTGCTATCCTAGCTCCGGGGACTGCCTGCCTCAGCCCTTCTTTCCTGTGAGATCTTCTGTCTCTTTTCTTTTTAAGACGTCTCTTGCCAGGTGTGGAAGCAAACCCCTGTAATGCCAGCACTGGAAAACTGAGGCAGGAGGATTGCTTCAAGTCAGCATGGACTACATAGCAAGATGCTGTTTCAAAAAATAAAAAAGAGAAACATAAGTTTCCACTTCTTGTCTATGAAGGTGTCTCTCTCTCTTTGTTTAATTTTTTTTATAAATTACATTTATGAGGGGGAGGCACACATGCAGATCAACTTGTGGGGGGAGGACAGCTTGTGGAAGCTGGTTCTCTCCTTCCACTGTGGGTCCTGGGAATTGAACTTAGTTCATCGGGTTTGGCAGCAAGTACTTTTACCTGCTGTGCCATCTTGCCAACTCTTAAAAAAAAGATGATTTTATTTATTTATTTATTTATTTATTTATTTATTTATTTATTTATGTGCAAACATGTCCCTTTCTCAATCGCATGCATGTGATTATTAATTTTCACAGCCCAGTGCCTTTGTGTTTAGAGTAGGAGGAGGTTTCAATCATCTTTAACTAGAAGCAATGTGACTTTCGTACATGTGACCCAGTTTCCATTAATGGCAGAGCTCCATATTAACCCCATGTGACATTATGCCATTACAGCTACTCACCTCAAGCATGTTTGGACTTGTTGGAGACTAGGGTCCAGCTCAGCCCCGGGCAACAGGATCAAGGTGAAAGCAATCTGTTTTTGTTTTTGTTTTTGGTTGTGCTGGGGATGGATTCCAGGGCCTGAAGCATGATCAGGAAGTACTGTACACTGAGTTACACCTGTCTGCATTTCATATATGTATATGGTAATCCCTCCTTCCTTATCTGCAGTAGATATGGTCCAGGGATGGTTAATAAACCATGAATTGAGGGCTGGAGAGATGGTTTAGCCGTTAAGAGCACTGGCTGTTCTTGTAGAAGACCTGGGTTTGAATCCCAGTACCAAGAACTGTCTGTAATTCCAGTTCCGGAGCTCCAGCACCCTCTCTGTCCTCTGCAGGCACAGCATGATACGGAGGCACCTACACATGTGCAGGCATAACACTCATACACATAAGGCTAAAAAACAAGCAGAACATGGACTGCACTGAACTTCTGATGGCCTGCTTTTCTTCTTTTTAAGACAGGGCCTTACTGCATAGCACAAGTTGGCCATAAACTTGTGACAACCATTCTGTCTTAACCTCAGAAGTGCTGGTGTCACAGGCATGGGTCACCATACCTGGCTTTTCTTCTTTTGTTTTGTGCGTAGTGTATGTGTGTGCACATGTATGCCCATGAAAGTGTGCTTGTGCATGCATGCTTGTATGTGTGTGTGTGTGTAGGCTAGAGGTCAGCATTAGGTATCTTCTATTAATTGCTACCTTCTCTCATTTGCATGACAAGCACTTTACCCACGGAGCCATTTCCCCAGCCTCTATGTCCCATTTTTCTATGATAAAATTTATGTTAGACACAGTGACAGATTTTCTTTTTTTTT
Source organism: Eospalax fontanierii (assembly GCA_035773235.1). Classification (NCBI taxonomy): domain Eukaryota; kingdom Metazoa; phylum Chordata; class Mammalia; order Rodentia; family Spalacidae; genus Eospalax; species Eospalax fontanierii. The sequence goes on along the minus strand of CM069531.1, from coordinate 47,684,714 downwards.
TTTGAGACAGGATCTCACTGTGCAGCCTTGGTTGGCCCAGAACTTTCTGTGTAGACTAGGCTGGCTTCAAACTCACAGAAATCCATTTGATTCTGCCTCTCAAGTGCTAAGATTAAAGGCCTGTACCACCATGCCTGACCATAGTGACAGATTAATAACAAAAGCAAGTGATAAAATAGAACAATAATAAAATGTTTATGAATATGGTTTCTCTCAAAGTATCTTTTAAAATTATTTATTTTTATTTTATGTGTACTAGTGTTTTTCCTGTTTGGATGTAAGTGTACCACATGTGTGCAATGCCTGAGGACACCAGAAGAGGGCATCTGATTCCCTGGAACTGGAGTTACTGATGGTTGTTAGAGGCCACGTGGGTCCTGGGAATTCAACCTGGGTTCTATGCAAGCTCTTAACCAGTAAGCTATTTCTCTAGTCCCTTCTTCCAAAATATCTTACTATAATGTTTTTTAATCTTATTTAAATTTTTCTTTCTCTTCATCCTTCTCCTCCTCTTCTTCCTCTTCCTCCTTTTCATCCTCTTTTCTTTTGAGACAGTGCCTCCCTATGGAGCCAGGGTGGCCTTGAACTCTCAAGGCCCTTCTGCCTCAGTATCCTGGTACTGGTATTATAGTTGAATTGCTACTACATCTGGCCCCAACCTTCTTGTTGACAGTGGGTAACTGAAACTTTGGAAAATGAAACCATAGATGAGGGGGGACTGCTATATATAATCACCCTGTGCCAGGCATCAGGGCCTTTGTAAGAGACTTAGAGTGGAACTGAGGTGATCTTCCAGTCCTAGGAGTGGATGCTATCATGCTCTCCATTTACAGATAGAAGACAGGCATGGAGTGCTGAGACCTCCACCACGTTAAGTAGTGTGAGTCTTTGTGTACATGTGCACATGGGGGCAGATGTGGAATCAAGCTCTACTGTGGAGTAACATTTTACAGCCAGGACTAGAAAGAGAATGAAGGGCAGAGGGTGGCAGAATCAGGGACCTTACCAAGTGGCACTGGCTTCCTGCCCAACACCAGCTGTGCCTGTGGGCAGCGGGGAGACCTGTGGAGCAGGGGCCTGGAGCTCCGCCTTCTCCACCCTTTTATTGTACTAACCCCACTATCTGAAACATCTATGCACCATAGGGAGCCAGGGCTAGAAAGGACGGGAACATGCTGAGAATGGCGCTCATTCTTGTCTAGTATGCAAAAAGCCCAGATTCCATCATTAGCGCATTTCAACAAACCCCGCTCCTCCAACAAAACCTATCAATCACAAACAAAACCACAAACAACAACAACAAAACACTTATTTGTGCCCAGAGAAACTCAGAGATGGGCACAAGGATCCAGGGGAGAGCAGTGAAGACAGAAGAATATGGAGCTGTGGACGGCCGGGACGGCTGGAGCAAAGGCAGACTCAAGAGGAGACACAGAGAGCGTCTGGAAGGTGACTGGGAGTTAAGTGCCTGGGCTATGGGGCCAGGGGGTGTCAAGGTTGACACAAGAGGGGTCTAGAACAAAGGACTGTGAGGCTACTTAGGGGACTTGGAGTCCTCCAGGAGTGTGGTTCAGAATAACCTAGAGCAAGGATCCAAGGCCTACTGTGTGGCTCTTCCTGGGGGCAGGGCTGGAGCGGCAGTGAGTATATGTATGTGCCTGCTGGTGGCCCCGCGGCAGAGGACAGGTATCTCTCTCTGCTCGCCCCTGTGCAGGGCCAGCAGCCCCCCCCACATCCCCCGCGGTGCCCTATGCCAGTGTCCGGTTCCAGGCTGTTCCCTGGGGGAACTTTGATCTGGAAAGAATGAGAGTGACCGATCTGGCTGCTGCCCAAAGCCTAGCCGTGTCACTGAGACCTGGCCTGGGCTGCCCCTGCCACCTTCCCGCCTCCTGGAACACCAAGCGGTGACTATGGGGCAGCAGACCAGCAGGCGAACCTGCTGCTTTCTGAACCGCCTTTGTTCTCAAAATCGTTTGCGGTTTCATGCACTCATTTGTTCTGTTCTTTTTCTTTCCTTCATAGCTGATGGGGATGTTTCTTTCCTTCATTCATCCAACAAGTATTAGCTGATGGGGCTGGGGGTGTCCGCTAAGTGATAGGGACAGATGGATAAGTGAGACAGAGTCCTGTTCTTTAGGGATGTCCTAGTGGCGGGGGGCACACAGCCACACCCCAAACAGACAAACACAAGGAGTAGGGAGACAAGAGAGGAGTCAGGACGTGTGTGTGTGTGTGTGTGTGTGTGTGTGTGTGTGTGTGTGTATGTGGGGGTGGGTAGAGGAGGTTAAGTGACAGGCCTGGAGCCTGGAGCTCTGAGGGATGGGCAGGAATTTGTCATACATCTTGACATGTGGGGAAAGGAATGCTTCAGGGAAGAGGACTGGTTCAAGGATAGTCATGAACTATGGAAATGTTCTGTATGGACAGCTGAGAGAGGAGCACTTGAGGTGGGTTAGGAAGGGCCTTAAATGGCTTCTTAAGGCCCTGTTGCCACAGGGAGTCATGAGCTGGGTGGAAGGGTGAGGGGGGCAGGGGGAGGGTCCTTAGCGGCTTGTAGGGAAGCTGGCTGCTGTATAGTGATACCTCCAGGCTTTCCTGAGGAGGGGCCTGCATCTCCTGAGAACTTTCCTCCAACCTGACCTCAGCTCCAGTTAGCTTCCAAAATGTTTCCAAGCAGGTCCTGCTTGTCTAGGGCACCGTTCCCTGCTTTGGCCTGGCCTCCCCGCCCCCAACTGCCCATTCTGACTGACGCGGCCTTTTGCTTGGCTGAGAGCGGACACTGGCAGTCCTGCTGGGCCCCTGGGGCAGGCCCAGTGAGCTGTAGCCCAGCAGCCTGATTCCTCTTGTCCTAGAGACCACTGAGCCAGGCCCTATAAATAACCCCTCTCCCCCAACCCTTTCCTTGGGAAGGGGGAGGGGAGGGAGGCTCACTTAGGGCTGGAGGTACCAGGCCTATATTTGGGACATTCTGGAGAGGGTTGGGTGAGGTGGAGGAGGAAGTCTGAGGCTCAGTTCTGTTCCTAAGTGATGACCACTTGGATCTTAGTTCCAGGATCCTGATTGGGGTAGCCAGACTGGGCTGGCAGGCAGAGTACCCACTCAGGGACTATCGTTATAGGAGGAGGGCTGGTCCTCCTTCCTCCCTTTTCTGGGAGGTTTCCAGAAGTCCAGGAGTCCAGATATGAGCTGTGGGCCCCCCAGGTTATGCCTGGCCTGTTCGAGAGACCCCTTTCCCGCCCTTAGAGGCCCAGGATGAGCTACAGCAGGTGCTTGCCCCATCTGCTTGTCCGAAGTCTTAGCCCAGCACTTTTCCTTGCACCTCAGTGTCTCCTCTTGACTCTGCTGTTCTCAGGACAAGGGTGGGGAAGTGAGGTACGTCAGTGCAGAGGTCTCTCCAGGCTGGGGGACCAGGGCTTAGGGCTGGGACCCAAGGGGAGGATCCTGGAAATGGAAAATGTGAGCCCGACAGCCTTATCTGGGCTGGAAGCAGCTGTCTCCACACCCTGCGCAGCCCCTTCCTCTGGATGCGGTGGGAGGCGGGCACCGGGGAACTGCGGCCCTGTATCTCATGCAGGAATGGGCGGTGTTTGTCCTCTGGGTAGCATGGGCCTCCCGTGGAAACCCCTCCTGCTCTGGGTCAAGAAGCCCAGTGCTGGGTCAAGAAGGCGGGAAACTGTACTCTCTATCATCACCCTGTCCCCAAACCAAGGTTACACTCAGAAGCTGATATGCAGGAATCTCTGCAGAGCAGGCCTTTATAGCACTCAGGATCCGTGCCGTCTAGAGACACTTCTGTATCTGGCTAGAGTCAGCCAGAAAGAGGGCATGTGGTATGTACGTAGCTAAACTCAGGCTCACATACTGATATTTACGTAAACATGTAATAAATGTAAATCTATGCATGTACACACCACACATATGTCCAAGAATGTGGGCAGTATAGGCCATGGGTGTTCTCACATCTGATGTCTATAATGGTCCGTGTACTGCAGACCTACCTACATATGTGAGCATATTAACCTACATTGAACACTTAAACATAGTAAAAAAAAAACAAACCTTCTACAAAGCTAAGTGTGGTGGCACATGCTTGTAATCCTAGCATTTGGGAGGCAGTGGCAGGAAGATCAGGAAGTCAAGGCTATCTTCAGTTACATAGGAATTCTGAGGCCAGCCTGAGCTACATGAAATCTTGTCTCAAAAAACTTTTTCCCCTCTACAAAAACATATCCTTACAAATGTGCACATACCCACATACCACATATATGTGCAGGCATGTCTGCAGACAGTAGACACCTTTAATTCCATCCTTTATCCTCTACCCATCTGTCATTGTGGATTAGCATATCCTCAGATATATGGAAAAAAGATGAACATTAAAAACTTTCACAAGGGCTGGGTGTGGTGGTGCATGCCTTTAATTCCAGCACTCAGGAGGCCGAGGTAGGTGGATCTCTGTGATTCAAAGCCAGCATGGTCTACATAGTGAATTCCAGACCAACCAGGGCTACATAGTGAACCTGTCTCAAACAAAAAACAAAAGACAAAACAAAACAACAAAAATCCACAAAGGGCTAGAGAGATGGCTCAGCAGGTAAGAGCACAGACTACTCTTGCAGAGGACCTGAGTTTGGTTCCTAGCACCTGAGTCCAGCAACTCACAACTGTCTGTAACTACAGTTCCAGGGGATATGATGCCCTCTTCTGGCATCCATGGGCACTGCACTCATGTATGCAAACACACACACGCACACACACACAGACACACACACACTTAATATTAAAAATAAAAATAAATCTTAAAAGAAATAATGAGTGCCTAGCAGAGCGCCCCTCAGGAAAGAGGGGCGGAGTTTAAGCAGGGTTTGGTGGAAAGGGGAGGGATGGCTCTGCCAGGCAAGTAGAGCTGTGGGGAAGAGGGCAGAGTCCACCTGTCCCTCTCCTGGGCACTGAGTAGACCCCCCTGGAGAAGAGACCCAAGTACTACAAGATTTGCCCATGGTGGGGCCTCTGCTCCTGCAGACCCCCCATCTCTGCCTACCTTCTTATCTCACTCTGCTCCTGAACCCAGAAGTCTGGCAGGAAAAGATAAATGTAAGCCCCACCTCTCCACTCCTATGGGTCACTTAACGAGGAACCGTTTCAGAGGGTAGATCTGGGGAGTCAGGAAGAGGCATGAGAGTCTGTACGTTTGTCAGGAGTGATGGGCTTAGCTCTGGAGCAGGCTGATTTCTCTCTTTGGGCATCTACAGTTGCAGCCATGAGGACTGGGGCCTGGTTGACTAGGTGTGCCTCCCAGGTGTGAGTCTTGACCCTCTAGTCTGAGCCATCCCCAGCAGAGCTTGGGGGAAATCCCAGGGAGATGTTCAGCTGCCTTTGACCAGTGACGTGACCTAGCCCATGAGCCCCCGCAGTTCTTTCTAATGCACTTTTTCTGGCACTCATTTTAGTGAGTGGTATTCCTAAAGTCCCCAAACCAGAATTTGGAAGCCATCTTTGCCTACTTCTGCCCTCTCTCATCTCCTACTGTCACTCCTGGTTCCCTTGGCTCTTCAATGAGTCCCCTCATCCCAGATTCCCAGTCACCCTATGCTTTGGGGGCCCTTATTTAAACAATTGCTACACCAGGTATGGGGACGGATGAAAGGACGGAAGATAGATAGCCCTTCTCTTTGTCGGTGTGACTTGATGCCTGTGTGTCCGTATGTGCACCCATGCATATGGAAGCTGGGGTGGAGGAGCAGGACCAGGTGAGTGGGCAGAGCTTAGAGGAAACCTCGGAAGAGTGATTCTAAGAGAGATGAGCTTCTAGCCAGCCTGGGGAGACAAGAGTGGTTCAGAATGGGCTAAAGTTACCCTGAGAGGTGTTGCCTTGGGGCTAGATCCTTTAGTCCTAGTTTTGTCTTTGCATGTCTTGCTGAGTGGCTTTGAGCCAGTCCTTGCCCCTTTCAGGGCTTTCCCCTCTATCAGGCCTGTGACTCTCACTTCCCGAACTGATGTTTGGGCCTGGCAAGGATTTGATTTTGTGAGGTGCCTTACAGAGGGAATTTTGATCGTTCAGAACCCAAGTTGAGTGAGGGACCAGCAGGCAGCGGGGTCAGCACCGGGTGAAGGGGAGCTGGAGGGCAGGCGCCAGAGCACTCAGTGGGAGGTCGGCCTCCACTCGCTCTGACATCAGGACTGGTGAATGTGGAGGAGTTCAGCCAGATTGGTCTGCCCTCCCCTCCCTGACAGCCTGGTACAGGCTAGGAGCTGATAGAGGATGGTGGAAGAGGGGCTTTCAAGAAGGGCTTGAGAGGAGCCCCGACCTGAGAGCAGAACTTCACCTCCCTCATCTCTCTCGGAGTCAGGCCCTAGGGTGGTGTTGGTCCTCCATCTTTGCTCAAGACTCTCTTCTCTCTCCTTTCCTCCCCTTACCATTTTCTGTCCTCCTTATCACCCTGCTAGCATTCTAGGCTCTAGTTTAGCTACTCACTTAGTAGTTTGGCTGGGGAGGGACAAGCCTCGGGGGGAAGGGGGTTGAGTCCTGTACTATTTATTCACAGTAAGGACTAATTTCTGCCTTTGACAGAGCCCCTACTTCTGGCCCCAGGAGGAGCCTTGCCTTGCTTCCCCCAGCAGCAGCTCTTAGATGGCCTCACAACGGCTCAGCAGGGACCAGATAATTCAGCGGAGGTTTGAGAGTATGCCTGAGTCCTTGGCAGATCTCTGTCTGTTACCTCCCCCTGACTGACGTTCTCACCCCCAGAGACCAGCCCCTTTCTCCTGGTAAGAGAGAAGACTGGACCCCTGATCATCTTTCACCCCCAATCCCTGTCTACGCTGCTGCCCAGGTGCATGACAACTAACCTGTCCAGACCCTCCCAAGACTTCCCGGAACTCTTTTCTTGAAGGGACTGGGCTGTTGAGACTCCAGGCTTAGATCAGTAGGGTGACCAGCATCGTCTGGGACATAAGCTGCTGCAGTGGCCTCTCTTGAGGTTTCTATCAAAGATTCCACAGAGAAAGAATGTAAGGAGTGGTTTGGCTCACCCTGTCCAGACGGCTACTTGGAACACACACACACAGACATGCAACATGCACGCCTTTTGGCACTTGACTTTCTCATGAAATAATTGCTGGAAAGCTCCTTGGATTAGGTAACCCAGTGTTCCTTCCTGTCCCCACTCAGGGGAGGGGATCAGCAGTTAGCATCTGTTAGGCTGACCCAACTCCTAAGGGAGAGAGAAAGGCTGGTCTGTGAGGGTCTGGAGCTCCCTGACATCCTTGAAAGCTGGGCTTTGGGAACAAGCCTTTCAGTTTTCTTCCTGTGGCTCATCTCACTATGACTGTCTAGTCTTGGGGCCTCAACTTAGGCCCAGAGAAAGCTAATTAGGAAAGCCTTTTTGCATAATGAATAAGATGTTCTCATCTTTATTTTTATGTGTATGAGTGTTCTTCTTGCATGTGTGTGTGTGTGTGTGCACCATGTGCTTGCCTGATGTCTTTGGGGGCTAGAAGAGGGCATTGGATTCTCTGGAACTGGAGTTACAGACAGTTGTAAGCTGACATGTGGGTGCCGGGAACCCAATCCAGGTATCAAGAGCAGAAAGTGCTTTTAACCACTGGGCCATCTGTCCAGCCCCTTCAGTTTTAATTTTAAATCCCTGTACAATGTCCACCATACCATCATCCCATTCAACAACTGCCCCCATCCTTCGTTTTTCTTGTACGTTTGGGTTTGTAAGGGGACTCTCTGAATCAGGAATGAGAAGAGTGTTGGTGGGGAAGAGAAGTTGGAGGTTGGTACGTGGGTACAGAGACTGAGCTTCTGCAGGGAAGAGGGAGAGGCTGGTCTTTGGTCCCAAAGATGCCCAGGGCAGGATTTTGGAAATTCCGCCCCAAGCACATCTTCTCCTCGTCTTCCCTCAGCCTCTCCTGGATTCCCAAACACAGGCCTCCTTGTCAGCCTGAAGCCCTTACTGGCCACTGGAGGAAGAGCACAAAGATCTTGCTACACTGTGTAGGGCTGGGTCGAGGGGAGGGAGATTTCACCATGTTTGTCTCTCTCTCCGGGAGATCTCATAACAGATGCAAGAATTCCAGGCAAAAGTCTCATGGGTGCGAACCGGATAGCACCAGGTGGCAACTGGCGAGGATGCGTACACTGTGAAGGTCAGAGCGGCAGCACTAGGGAAGGGGAGCGGTGCTGCTGCTCATTGGGCTTCCTGAACAGAGGGGAGTCCCCACCCAGAGTAGAACCCATGTCCGGCAGATGAGCGCCTTGAAGGAAATGCTCAGCCCTCGACTGTGGTCCCCGGAGTAGCGCCCACCTGAGAACCAGGGCCTTCTTTCGGTGGGTCCCAGTCCCTCTCCCAGGCCAAACGCTACTCCTACCGGGTCAAGCGGGTGTGGGACTCCGCACCCCTGGAAAGGAGAGAGAGGGCGAGTTCTCCAAAGGTGTCTGGGGGGCCGGGCATCCCGCAAGAACCCGGCGGGTCTCCAGGGGCGGGGTATCCCGGAGCGTGCCGGCCCGCCCCCTTGGTCCCGCCCAGCGCGGCGCCCAGTCCCCGGGCTCCCGGGCCCGCTCCGCCCAGCGCCGTGCCCGCCCCTCCGGCCGCCCCTCGGGCGCAGCCAGCCGGGGTCGACCAGTCGCGGCTGGGAGCTGCAGATCTCGGGTCCTTTGCGGTGTCCCGTCAGCTCTCAGATCCGTGCGCCCTACTCGGCCATGGAGCCGACCCCCGACGCCGAGGAGGCGCACATGGTGCGCGAGGCGCTGGGCCGCTACGAAGCGGCGCTGGAGGACGCGGTGCGCGCGCTGCACGAGGACATGCAGGGGCTGCAGCGCGGCGTGGAGCGGCGCGTGGCCGAGGCGCTGCGCCTGGCCGGCCCCCTGGCACGCACGGTGGCCGAGCTGCAGCGTGATAACCAGCGGCTGCAGGCACAGCTCGAACGCTTGACGCGCCAGGTGGAGGCACTGGGCTTGGCGACCGGTGTGTCCCCTGCACCCGGCACTCCCAGCCCCCCGCCCGCGGCCCCAGTTCCAGAGCGCGCGCCCCGCCTGGGCACCGCACGCTTCTCCAGCCACGCCACTTTCTCGCTGTCCGGCCGCAGCCAGGTGAGCCTCGGGCTGCGCAGCACACCCAGTCCGAACATATGTGCGCGTGCGCGGGGAAGTGGGGTTGCCTGCGTCGGTGCCGCCCCTCGCCCCGAGTGCGTGCGCTCCCGAGCGTCCTCCAGCCTGAGAGCTATGCCTCCACCTGCCGCTGGGACGTGGTATTGGGGGTGGGGGGTAGGGTGGGGTCCCACTAGCCCTCCAGAACCCATGTCCTTTCCTCCAGAGCTGGAAAGGACTGGAGAACCATTCCTTTAGCTTGCTAGCCGCACCTGTTTTGCACCCCTCCCTTCCTTGGAGGTCGACTCTGAGTTCTGCCTTCTTCCTTCTGTCCCATGATGTTAAGAACTTGGGCACTGAGGTACCTCGCCTGACGGTTAACTATCGCTTAGGGCCTCACCTGCGAGTTGGAGTGGTCAGCACCCTCTACCTGCCCCCAACACACTGTTTTCACGAGTCTGGTGTGGCTGCTTCACTGAGGCCTGAATGCTCAGGTTATAGATTAACCCTGGTTCAGTTGCCCCTGTGTGTGGGTATGTGTGTGGGTGCAGTCTAGTCCAGGCTGCTCTGCCGCTGTGTTTGGGAAACTCACATTGCAGGGGGGCAGATCCTTTGCTGGGGAGAGTGGGGAACTACCCTTTAGCAGTGTCTAGATTTCTGGGGTCAGTGACTGGCCAGAGGCTGGTGTGAACCAGTCACTACCTTGGACAGTAGGAGGCAGGTTCTGGTTAGAATATTTCCATGGTATGTGCAGTGACCCTTAGGTGGGATTTTCCATCCTGACCCTCCATGTACTTTGGGGTTGGGTTGCCAGGGCTTGGGTCTGAGTAGACTGCACCTGCTGTCCTTTCTTTTCAAAGTCTCTCAGGCACTCGGGTCTCCTACTGTGGGCCTCTGGAGGAGCAGATCAGATAAGACCTTGCCCCGTGGAGGTCCCAGCCTGGGTGGAAATGGCCCCAGACTGAGCAGTGCCAATACTGTGAGCATAGATGCCGTACTCTAAACAGTGGTTTCCTTGAAGTGGGTGTCTGAGGAGGGCTTGGTGCTGGAGGCCCTGGGTTTGCTGCTCCTATTGCAGATTGGGTCACTATGCATGCTGCCTCAGAGCACGCAGTGCTTACTGACCAGGGTGGAGCCTCCAGGTGTATTAGTGGAGGGGTGAGTCATGGAGGCTATTGGATGCTGGGCAGAGGAGATGGGCCTCCTAGGGGCAGAACCCCTGGTATTCCAGAGTTCCAGGTAATGTGTCTGGAAATCTTAAATGTGTCCTATGAATGTGACAACCCATATGTCTGTGGTATAAAATTGCTGCTGTAAGTTCACACATGCCTAATACACTGTATCATCAGTTGCTTCTGAGGTTTTATTTGAACACCCATTTGTTACTTGTAGAAACAGCAGTTCAAATTTTAAGAAAATTAATCTGAGTTTTGTGGGCGTGCGTGTGTGTGTGTGTGTGTGTGTGTGTGTGTGATTCTCTCTAGCTGTGACTTTTTGCAATGGGAATTTGCCATTATTTACCCAGGGAGGGGCATGGGGAAGCTAGGTAGAGGAAGAACAGGGTCCTCTTTGGACCTAGCACCCTTCCTCAGGGATGGATAAGTTAGAGGATAGAGATGAGTTTTCTGTGACCTTTCCTAGGGAGACATAAACAATGTCTATTCATTCCAAATAGGGCACTCAAGGCCAACTTGGTGAACCAGCAGTTTATTGGGATTATTTACAGGAGCATGGGTGAATCAAAGGCAGCTCTAACACCAAAAAGCCCATCCTCGCAGGTGTCCACTCACTAAAGTACATCTCTGGAACTCCCTGCATGGTTTGTAGGCAGCTCCACTAGAGTCTCCTCCCAGAAGTTGTTTACTGTTTATCCAGCCTTGGGGAGGGCCCTATGGAATCATAACTTTCTGAGATTCCAAGCCTTGGAAGTTTTGTGTTTCCTTAGTCTTATGAACCTTCCTATTCCCTCTGAGAAGGAATGTCTTAATTCTAGGGAATTAGATACACAGGCTACTTAACTGTGATGGTCCAAGGAGAAAGGGGTATGAGCTAGGACTGTGGAACAGGAGTTCCAGAGTGAGAGTCAGTGGACAGGGCATTCTTTGGACATGAGAACAGAAACATAGAGAGGAACTGTGTCTTGGGGGACCACCAGGTGACAGGTCTGGGTGGTTCATGCAGACTGTGAGGTGGCAGGTGGACTCTTGGGTCTGGTACTCCAGAGAACCATCAAGGCTAGAGGAGCTGACTGGGAAGAGCTCGCAGATGAAGTCATAGAAAGGGCGTGGTCTTGAGTGCCACCACAGAGGCAGAGGTGAGTTAGAAGAAAAGAAAACCTGGCCAAAGAATAGTCAGCAAGTGAGGAGAACGCAGTACCCCGAAATCCAGAAAATGGAGACTTGTGGAAGAGCCTGGGTCAGCAGGGATGGTGCCTGTTGTGACTGAGGACAGAGACCCAGGAGCTTCAGAGTTGGCTGAGGACCCAAGAAAGGGCTTGGGGCAGCAAGTAGCAAGTATAGTGGTTGGAAGATGGCTCCTTTCCAGTTGGACCAGAGACCATGTAGATCCCCAACTCTCTGAGGCCTGAGGCTGCTTCCCCTTGCTGACCCTAGAAACACTGTGACTGCCTACCTTCATGGGAGCATCCACACAGCTCCCAGCAGTGACTGCTGCTTAAGTCACAAACAGGGATGGTGAACAGAGTCCCAGATGGGTATTGGGAGGTGTGCTATGTGTCTTCTCATATTCTCTGTCTGTGGCATGGGCCTGACTGGGAGGGTCTCATCCTGTGCCCACAAGCCAGTGGTAGCTGCCCTGCTTGGTTTGTGGTCAGGCCTTCTGGAGGCTTGTGTTTCACTACCCCCTCTGTAACAAGCAGTGAACTTTAGAGACCTTCAGCTGGGTCTAGGGTGGATTGTACTCAGCATGCTGAAGGGATTGATCAGGTCATTTGCTTTTGAGCACAGAGACCTTGACAGCATGGGACTGGGAGGCCATAGGATGGTCAGGGAAACTTGGGAGGAGGAAGAGGATAGAATAGTATGCTGAAGCAACCAGGGAAGATTCTCTGTAGGAGGCCCAGAGAGCTAACAGGTACTTGGAACATCTCTCAGCTGGGCTTCAGTTTCCTTCTATTTGAACAAGGGGTCAGGGGGCTGAAGAGGTGGCTCAGCGGTTGAACATATATTGCTCATGCAGAGTATCCCATGAGCACCCATGTCAGGTGGTTCACAATTGCCTGCAACTCCAGCTTCAGGGAATCCAATGCCCCTGGTTCCCTCAGGCACCTGCACACATGTGTGCATGTCCCTTTACTCCCCCTCCCCCCATACACATGATTAAAGAATAAAATAATAAACCAAGGGGGATTAGCCTAGCCCTGCTGGGCCCAGCGTGGTGGGCGGGCTAGGTATTTTGTGCCCAGCTCACCTCATTAACCAGTGTCTGAAGAGTCATTGCTGTTGTCTGACTGGAAGGAGGGAGCCAGGAAGCTAGGGACTTGGAGTGGATGGTGGTAGCCTGAGGTCAGGCCCGGGCCCAGGAGGCTGACACCGAGTTGTTCCCTGGAGATGTCATCCTCAGCTAAACTGGAGCCTCTGAGTCCCCTTGGTCAAGGCAGTACAGTATCTCTGGAACAACTGCCAAGAGACGGGTGTCAGAGGCCCCATAGTGAAAGAAACCAGACTTACCTTATCTGCCTGCCTTTCCCAGAGGCAGTGTGATAAGCGGGTTTAATGCTTTGGGGAGAAGTTTGGATTGAGTCCTCTAAAGCTGTGGTGTGAGTGGAGATGGACTGGGGAAGTAGTGTTAACCATCCTAGGATGGGAGTTCTGCCCCATGTAGGTTCTGCTGAGCCCACATGTGAGCTTTTCTCCCCTCCCCACCCACCCATGCCCCTCTGTGTGGGTCTGTGATCAAGTCCTGAAATACTATGGCTTCTCCCACAAAAATGTTAAAAGCTTTCCAATAAGAGGGTCCCGTCTCCAGTCCCTGAAACCACACTTATCTCATCCCCTGCCTCCCCCACTGAGTTCCCAGGCCTGGGCTCCCTCATGGGGCACCTCCCTTTTCCTAAAGCAAAGCTGAGATAGGGACCTGAGGGAGTACTGGGCCAACTCAGCAGGTCCTGTCTTCAGTCCCAGAGCTCTACTGTGATTTCTGACCTGGTGTAAGCACACAGAGGACTCCCTCAGCCATGCTTGGGCCAGACTGCTCCAAGCAGAGGAAGATGGTGGCACCCTGGGGAGCATGTCAGGGACCTCAAGATAGGCAAGGGCCCCGGGGAAGAGCTTGTCCAGCCCAGTTGGGCTTAGCCCTTTCATTTTGGGGTCCTGTGATCTGCGAAGGTCACACTTGGTGCTATCTCAGGCTTGCTCCCCTTTCTCCCTGCCATCTGGCTAAGACATAACCAGTGGGGCCAGGCTCACTCTGACGCAAGTTCTGAGATATAACACTTGTCATGAGTTGTCCTCTATAAGGCTAGGATGCTTTGTGGGCAGAGCCCTGGACGGCAGGAGGAGACCCTAGCCCCAAATCTTGACTTGGTCACCTCCTTTAGCTGTAAGGTGAGTTTGATAGCCTCTTCCTACTGCTCTGGACTTGGTTCCCCGTCTCTGTGGTGATGAATTAGAGGTCTCAGAACAGTCCTTTAGCCTGAAGCATGGAAGAGCCCTTTCCCTAGGCCAGAAGTGGTTGTGGTTGTAGTTTGGGGCTGGAGGAACCAGAGGCAGTGGAAACTTGGAGTTCTGGCTCTTCCCCACAACCCCACCTCCCTAGCCACTTCCTCTGTATGGGGACCCCTTAGCAGGACTTTAGCCCATACAAAGATACAGAAACTGCTTCTGTCCAGTCCCCTGGGGCACCATGCGGGGGGCTGAAGGCTTGTAACATGCAGGGACAGGTGTTTGTAATAGGGGGAACTTCTTGTAGACACCTACATTCCTGGGAAAATGATTTCACCATCAGTCTGTCCCTTGAGGCCCCTGACTAGACCTGTGGAACCTGTTGAACCAGAGTGGGGTGTGTGGGGGGACACAGAGACCCCAGTGCTGCTGCTTGGCCTTGGTGACAGTGGAGGCTGGGCTTCTAGCTGGACTGACTGGTTTCCTTTCCCCCTGCTGACTTGGCACTGGATTCAAGGGGCGCCCCCTCCCTCTTCTGGAGTGTAAGAGTCAGCAGATGTCCTGTGATCTTCAGGGTGGACTTGCCCCTCCCCTCCTCCCTCCTGAGTCAGAAGTTGAAGGGTCTTTTCCTATCCAAGGCCACGCTTCCCAGGCTCTGGGTCCTGTCTTCTATCACCTTCCCAGGACCATACCCTACAGACGGTCCTCTCACTTCACTAGAGTCTTTCTCTTACTCTGTCAGTGTGATCCTCCCTGTCCCACTGGGAAAAACCTGGGACCCCCGTCCCCAGCTTTGTACAGGACCAGGATGCGGGTGACGGGCTGCCCGACCCTTCCCTCCGCTTCCCCCACTGTCTGTCTCCGGCCCTGCGCTCCGTGCCTGATCCCATTTCCACCCCCATCACCAGCGCCCTCTTCTTGGCTAAATGCAATGGATGCATTTTGTCATCCTGACATTCTTTGACTTGACCTCAGGCTGCCTTTGAACACGCTGGCCTGCTTGCCTGCTTCCATCCCTGGCCTTCTCAGCCTCCTTCTGGGTCTCTTCCCACCTCCTGGCTGTGCCTTCTGTTTTTCTGGGGGACAGTAACCTCTGCTCCCTGAGATGTTGGTGCCTTATCTGCTGGGCTCCCAGGAGCTCCTGGAAGCTGGGACGGTTTCCTCATTACCCATCCTTCCTTTGGCCTCGAATATGCTACTTCCTCAGCTTCCTGATATCCCAAGGAGACCCTTACACCCAACTTGTCCAAAATGGGAATCCTTCTCTCCCCCCACCCCCACTACCACAGACCTTTCTGTCACTCAGGCCCCAAGCCCAGGATCGGAAGAGGTTTGGCATCCTTCCCCCTTCCACATCCGCTCACTCTGCCAGCCAGATTCCTTTCTTTCCAAGACTCAAAGTACTTGCCCTTGGCCTTCTCCCATATTTTTGCCCTGTATCTACTCCCTAGTTCTCCTCCAGGACTGTGAGGCTGACCTGCCATCTGTCTCCCCCTTTCACGCCACCCTTACGGCTTCTGATAGATGCTCCTGAATCACACCCCAGGCCCCTTGTTCAAGGACCTTGGGTAGGCAACTTGAGCAGCCGGTTTTTGTGGGATCACAATGCTGGGGCCCCAATGCCTTCCTACTTTCGCTGCCACTAGTCCCTCTGCTGGGCATGGCTTCTGTCACTAGGTGCCTGACTTACTGTGGACTTGTCTCAGGCATACTGCCTTTGGGGAACCCTCCCTGTCCCTTTGGACTGAAGACTGCTTTAGACATTCCATGCTGGCTCAGTACCAGCTGGCTGAATCTGTGTACCTGTTTTCCCAATTCCCAACTGGATGGGTACCTCCAGCACAGGTTACAGGAGGACCTGATTCATTTGGGGTTAGGGATAAACTGTTATCTGGGCAGCTTGTAGATCAGGGAATAGCTTGGAGGTGTCTCAGGAAAGGCCCAGCCAACCACCGAAGCCACCTAGCAGAGTCCCTGGTTAGGGAACATTTCTATCCCTCTCTGCCAGGGTGACTGACTAAATCTCAGGCCCATAGACTCTAAACCAGCCACACCTTTGTTGGGAAGGAAAGAGCCCAGGGAAAGGAGGACTTCTCCTATGGCCACATATTTCACTGTTTTCTGTGAAACAACCCCAGGCTGTGCTAATCCCTTTACTGAGCCCTTGGGTAGCATCTGTGAAATGGGCCTGATGTTTGGTAGACTCCCAAATGCTACTTGCCTAGCTTGTCCCTGCTTCTCCATCTGAAATCCAGAGGGAACAGACAGTGGCCCAGGTTGCATGGTGGGTTGGCTACTCAGCCGGGATCCTAGGCTTTCCCGGACACTCTCTTCTTGGTGTTTGCTCCTATGTCTTAGCCCTGCTCCAGCCCTGGGAGGCTGTACACTCTGCACATCTGGTGGACTCTTGTGTCCCTGCATCAGACAGAAAGGCCTCAGGGTGACTGGGTTCCTTGTTTGTCTTCAGCCCCAAAGGACCTTGTACCTCACCATATCTGGGGCTTCCATGTGGGCAGTCAGGCTGGCCTGGCTCAGCTGTGAGGAACAGGGACCCCCACACATCAACCGGGGTTGCGTGTGTGTGTGTGTGTGTGTGTGTGTGTGTAGGGGCGCCTAGCACACTGTTTCAGAATCTATAGCCTCTTCTTGGGCTCTGTGATGAGCTTAGAGGTGTTTGCTTCTTAGGCTGTGGGAGGCTCCAGAGCCAGATGGATTCGTCCCAGTTTTCTTTGGACCTTCATTCACCATTGTACCTCCTGAGGGCTCCTTTCTCCCCAAACGAGTGAGGTTTGCATCACCAGAACCAGAAGGGACTTTGGGAAATGGCTCTGGGCTGCTGGCCCCCAGTGATAGGGCTCAGTGGTGTTGGTATCTCTGCAGAGTGTGGAACATGATGAAGCCTATGATCCCGAGGTGAGACGAGCCTCAAACTCCTGCATCATTGAGAACGGCCACCAGCTGGGCACAGGTAGGAGCCTAGGGCAGAAGGGAGGCGACTGGGTAGGTTTGGGACTTGGGCCTCAGCCAGCCGTCTGTGCCAGCCATCTCTTGGCCTGGTGTGTATATGTGGTGGTGGGTGCTTGAGACTGAGCTCCGACAGGCAGAGAGGCTGAAGGGGAGCATTCTCACTTAGTAGATAGTAGAATCTTTTATTGTTGTTGTTCTTTTTTGTGAGACAGGGTCTCCCTGTAGCCCCAGCTGTCTTGGAACTCACTGTGTAGACCAGACTATCCTGGATCCCACAGAGATCTGCCTTTGCCTCTCGAGTGCTGAGATTAAAGAGTGCTGAGATTAGAGTGTGCGCCACCATGCCTGGAAAACTTCTTAAACATAGAGGGTAATGGGAGATCCCTAAGGTAGTGAGCTTCACTGTTTCTGGAAGAAAGCAAGTGGAGGGGACTGAAGAGATGACTGGGTGGTTAAGAGCACTTGCTGTTCTTCCAGAGGAACCAGATTTGGTTCCCAGTTCTCATATGGTGGCTAAGAACCTTTTGAAACCCAGTTCCAGAGGACTGATGGCCCTCATCTGTCCTCTGCATGCATGTGGTGCACTCATTTACGTGAAGGCAGAACATTCATGTACACAAAATAAAAATATATTATTTTTATATTAAAAAAATATATCTTTTAAGAAGAAAGCAAGTGAGAAACTGTCCAAGCATAGAAGTGGACAGAGAGTGGATTGACAGATTATATTTATTACTCTGGCTATAGGGATATGGAGAGGAATCAACTCTGATTGGTGCAGTAAGACATCCCTGGTGAGGGAGGTAATGGAGCCTGGAATGGTTAGGGAGGCCTTTCTGGAGGCGCTGCAAGGAAGGAAGTCTCCGGGAGGCAGGACACCTCCTGGTGTGTATGTGGGGGAGTCTGGGGCCTCTTTGATTGCCATGACTGACCCACTTCCACTGGCTGCATGTTACAGGTCCAGCCAACGGACCTTCCGAGGTTACTCAAACCTCCTCGGCCCCAGAGCCCCCTAAGCCTCGCCCTGTGAGCCTCTCCTTGCGGCTGCCCCACCAGCCAGTCACAGCTGTCACCCGAGTGTCTGAGAAGTTCTCTGGTGAGACCTCAGCAGCTTTATCACCCACGTCTGCCGCCATCCTGGGAAGCTTCACCCCGAGCCCTAGCGAGGTCATCAGCCCCTGGATTCCCAGTCCCACTGGTATGAGCAAGAGAAGGTGGTGTGGGGCCTGATCTCAACTTTGGGTGGGCAAGGGATGACAGTGCCTGGAGGTTGGCAGGAGACTCAGGACACC
This sequence comes from Eospalax fontanierii, assembly GCA_035773235.1. Lineage (NCBI taxonomy): Eukaryota > Metazoa > Chordata > Mammalia > Rodentia > Spalacidae > Eospalax > Eospalax fontanierii. Next base: position 47,666,739 of record CM069531.1, on the reverse strand, counting down.
CAAGCCAGACCCCAGCCCACCTCTAGCACAGTCTGCTCTGTCCCAGGGGTACCTGTTTTTGCTGCATTCTACTTCAGAGACCTCATTTAATAGGGGTTGGCCATAGCTTTTATAATGGGTGGAGGCCGTACTTACTCTAACATTTGATATAGTCACCTCCTCAGTCTGAGAAGGCCTGTTTTGGTCCTGTGGTCATTATGCCACTGTGTGACCTGGGATGGTGCTGTCCTGACTTCCAGAAGGGGGGACTGTGGCAGTATTTGTTGGTCACACAGCATTAGGGATCCTGGACTTGGTACCATCAACAGTGGGGAGGGGACACTTGGAAAGACCCCTTTGATGTCACTGTGCTCTACTTTGCTGAGAGAGGCCTGTTAAGCCCCAGGTCTTGCTGGTCCACAGAGTGATGCTGAGTAGATGGGACAGGGCAGGGTCAGAAGGAGGGAGGCTGAGGTCAGCCTCTCCTAAGGGTAACTTTGTTGTTTCTATCTTCCCTTTGATCCACAGAGAAGAATTCCTCTTTCACTTGGTCTTTGTCTGGCTCAGGGTACGGGGCAGTCACAGCAGGCAAATGCAAGGACAGGTGAGTCCGTGGCTTCCCGGGTGGCTGCTCTGATTCACTTTGGACCTGGACTGCAAGGAACTCTCTGGGATGACTGTCTAGGGGTGGGCACTCTGTAGACCGGGGAAATGGACTGGCAGGTGGGATTGGGGCTGGGGAGGCAGATAACCAGGGTTGGTAGAGAGGTTGTTTAGAGAAGCATGGCTGTGTCTTGGCCACTCTGACCTTCAAAGTAAGGCCAGTTGAGGGTTGCTGAGAGTGTGGTGGCATACACCTTTAATCCCAGCACTCTGGAGGCAGAAGCAGGTGCATCTTTGTGAGATTGAAGCCAGCCTGGAGTATATAATGAGTTCCAGGTCAGCTCAGGCTACAGGGAGACCCTGTCACCAAAAACAAAACTAAAAGCAAAAAGGTCGCAGAGGTATGTATGTGTTTCAGCCTCTCTAGGAGATGTGACCTTTTACTATCTTTTCCTCCATTCTGGCTGGTTGGGGACCTTCCTAGTCAGGTACTTGCTATCATAGGCAGAGCAGTTGAAACCCAGCCCTAGGACAGACAGCATGGGCTTCCCATAGGGTAAGCCTCCTTCTGGCCTGTTCTCCCAGGCTCGCTGGCCTATGGTTGGAACTGAGGATGTGGGGTATCAAGATAGCTTTAAAAAACATTATAATAAAAGGGGAAATGTTACCTCCCAGCAGCAATTTTTCTTGGGGGAGAACAAAGGGGGTCTATTGTGGACGTGGTGGAGGAAGGGGTGGTCCTGACTCTGGGTACACCCCCTTCTTTCCCCAGGCAGTGACACCTGCCAAGGGCTAGTTTTTCCCTGAGAAGGGTCCACTTTTCTTCCCTAGTTGGGCCTGCTGGCCAGGTATGCTATGGACAACAGCTCAATTCAGAAAACCTGCCAAACCAGTCGGGACCTGAGCAGGAGGGGCCTGCTTACATCCTGCCCCTCCAGCGTCTGGGGGCCTATCATGGGCATAGACCACCTGTGTCATGCACACTCAGTGTGGGTGTTCCACCTCGAGACTAGGGGAGCTAGTTATGGCTGACTCTGTTCCTGATTTCATGATTCTGTCCTCAGCCCCCCTTTGGTGACACCACCGCAGTCACCTCAATCTCCGCAGCCACCAGTCATGACTCAGACCCCTCGCCAGGGAGAACGTCGCAGGGAACTGGTGAGATCGCAGACGCTACCCCGCACCTCAGGGGCGCAGGCCCGGAAGGCGTTGTTTGAGAAGTGGGAGCAAGATACAGCGAACAAGTACGATATTCACCCTAGACTGTGCTGAGGTCCCCCAGAGCAGGTCCAACTCGGGCCACAGTCAGGCTGGCATAGCATAGCAAGTCTGGACACTGGCCACTCCACAGTGGGGTGTTCCCAAGATCAAATCTCTCAGGCCTAGCTCAAGGTCAGGACTGTTTTAAAGGGTTGGTTGGAGGTCAGGGAGCTCCTGTTGTGGGGAGAAGAGGACTGTGAGGCTGGGAGCCAATGGCTCTAGTGAGAGCCATTCCCCTCCATTCTGAGGCACCCCACTCTTCTCCAGCAGCGTTCCTGGGCCATTCTTACACTTGAATTGTTGCTCCACTATTTTGGTGGTGTGACCTGGCGGTCTGGTAGGGGAGGCCCAGCTGCGGGACTGGCCTTGCTTGAGGACTGAATAAATGACACAGTGGGACCCAGGGGTTCACCAGCCACTGCCTGATAGAGATGACATCATTGGACTACAGTCTGCCTTTGAGTATTTGTTCATTTCCCTTGTCAGTGCACGGTATCGATGCCTGTTATATGCGGGATGCTGCCTAGGCTTGTGTGGTGATGCTCTACTTTGTAAAGGAGTCAGACACAGGAGACTCTCACTGCTCCAGCAGCTTGCCCTTGAGCACTATAGAAGCTGAGGAGAGCAGGATGAAGAGAACAAGAAGGTGGTCTAGATAGAGGGTGGGAGTCCATGTCCCTCAGGTCCTCTGTCTCGGGATTACCCAATGATCCCTGCTTCTTGTATGCCCCTCACAGAGGTCTTGGATGTGGGGTTTGTACTGTGGGGTATGGACTATGTACTGACTCAGTCATCATATCCCCCATAGCAGGCTTGCCTTCTCTCTCCACAGGGGCAAAGGCGAGACCAGGGCCAAACTGAAGAGGTCACAGAGCTTTGGTGTGGCCAGTGCCAGCAGCATCAAGCAGATTCTGCTCGAGTGGTGCCGCAGCAAGACGGTGGGCTACCAGGTCAGTGTGCCTGCCCTTGACTCGCTAACAGAGCAAAGCCTACCAGACTGGGGAAGGACTGGAGCCGGGAAGCTCACGCCTTCTGAGCAGTACCCATGCCACCCACGACGTATGCTTAGAAATTCTCAGAATCAGGTCCAGCCTGAACAGACTGATGTCATGTACTTTAAGGGGTGAGGTCTAGCGGTGACAACTTGTGGACCAGTGGGGTGGGAGCTTGGGGAGATGGTAGGAGAGTCTCCTTACAGGGTTGAATTGGATGCCAGGAGCAAGGCTGAGAGGGGGCTTCCACTGACCTTCACCTGTTGCGCCTGTAGCACGTGGACCTGCAGAACTTCTCCTCCAGCTGGAGTGATGGGATGGCCTTCTGCGCGCTGGTGCACTCCTTCTTTCCTGAGGCCTTTGACTACAGTGCCCTGAGCCCTGCACAACGGCAGCAGAACTTTGAGCTGGCCTTCACCATGGCCGAGTGAGTATGGCAGGTCCCTACTGGTCCCAGTCCAGACCCTGAGCTAGACTTCTGCTCCAGGCAGACTTGGGACAGTTTTCTGGTGAACTGAGTGACCGTGAAGCCATCCATCTGTCTTTCACTTATACAGATTGGAAGACTGAGGCTGGTGAGGGATTGGCCCAAGGCCACACATTACTCAGTGATAGGGCAAGGCACTCTCTTCATGCTGTTCCTGACTCCTTGTTGGGTGCTCAGCCTCTGCAATATAGTCTGGGAAACCAACCCTGAGGGGCTGTGGGATCAGGACACTGGGTTTGCTTCTTCAGGTGGTGGAAGGATGCAGTTGCTTAAATGAGCCCCAGCTCCTGCTCAGCATGAAACTGTGTATGTTTAATATATTTCAAAAGTAAGATTTTGTTTCCCTCAATACTGTCTTAGTGTGGACTGTGAAATTACTTCTGGCCTTAGGCTGTTTTCTGTTGCTATAACAGAACAATGGAGGCTAAGTGATTCATAAGGAAAAGAGGTTTAATTTTGGCTCCTGGTTTTATAGGCAGGAAGTCCAAGATCATGGTGCTAGGGTCTGCTTGGTCTCTGGTAAGGGCTTCATGCTGTTTCAGCCCATGGTGAAAGGCCAAAGGGCAAGTGGACACACATGCAAGAGAGGAGGGAAAAGGGGATGTGGTGCTTTCTAGCAATTTGTTTTCAAGGTAACTAGCTCACTTCTGTGGGAACCACAATAATCCTTTGATGAGGATGGATTCCTGACGATCTAAATGATCTAAATGACTCTTAAAAGCCCTACCACTTTCAACACCATTATAGTATAGATCAGGCCTCAACATGTGGTTGGGTGGGGGCAAGCCACATTCAGAGTGTGGCACTTGTCTTGTATGTCCCTCTAATAGGGGGAAGATCTTGGGGAGGGAGGTACAGTTCTGGGATCAGGATGTGCTTGGAAAACCTGTTTGGGATTTGGGTTTTTGGCCAAGAGCAAACCCCCAGAGTATCAGGCCCTACTGGGCATGGACGTGTATTCTAACTGGGTGGGGTGTGTACTCCAGCTGGATGGGGTGTATATTAGTTACTTTTCCTGTTGCTGTGACAAAATATCTGATAAGAGCACCTTAAAAAAGCATGGGATTTGGGGGTTTTGTTTTTGATGGCTCCCGGTTTAAGGATACAGTCCATTCTGGCAGGAAGGCACAGCAGCAGGAACATGAGGCAGCTGGTCACATTGCAGGAAGGAGAGAGAGACTAGTGCTGGTACTCAGCTGGTTTCCTCCTTTAGTACAGGGACCCCAGCCCATTGGATTAGAGCTGTTCCCATTTATTTGGGTCTTCCCTCTTCAGTTAAACTCCTCTGGAAACACCCAGAAGTGTATTTCCAAGGTGATTGAAATCCAGTCAGGTTAACAACAAAGATGAACAATCACAAGATTTTTTTTTATGTGTATGAATGTTTGCCTGCATGTATGGATGTGCACTGCATGTGCTCCTGGATAGCATAGGCCAGAACAGGGCATTGGATCCCCTGGAACTGGAGTTTCAGACAATTGTGAGTTGCCATGTGGGTGGTGGGAACCGAACTCGAGTCCTCTGCGAGAGTAGCACGTGCTCTTAACTGCTGAGCCATCTCTCTAGCCCTGGTTATGTTTCTTAGAAGGAGTCTTCCTAAGGGTGTGGGCAGGAGTGAGAAAAACAGGATAGCCCCATGTGGCAGCATTCTCCTAAAAGTCTTACCACTGATTAACCCATTGCATTAAGGACCATGCCCCGGTATGAGTCTGAGTAAGTACAAGCCATATTCAAACTGTGGCACCTGCCTTCTACTACACCTAGACGGACAAATTTGGGGGACAGTGCTACCAGCCATGTGCTTACTGTTGCTAGAGCCAAGGCTGCCTGACAGTGGCTGTCTGACAGGAGCTGTGCCTTGGACATGAGGATGCAGCCAGTTCACCCTGACCTGGCAGGGAGGGGCACCCCAGGATAAATGCTCTGACCTCATCCACTTCTTGTCCTTACCCCAGGGCCTCTTGTTGTTTAACCCTAGTCAGAGGAGTCAGGAACACCACCTGGGGTGAAGCTTCACAGCTCCTGAAGCAGAGAGTAGGACACAGATGTGGTGCTTGGGGGTACCTGATGCAAACTTCCTGAAGGGTAGAGAGGAAGAAGGCCAGTTCCAAAGCTGCTGTTCCCAAGGGCGAAACCATTCTTCATGCTTTTGTGCCTCTTGTTGCCAAGCCTCTGAAGGACCATGTTTGTCCTGGTTTGAGCTCTGTCTGACATCTTCCCTTGTCCTCAGTGGGATGAAGGAGGCTCCTTTCCAGGCTTTGTTTGCTATCTTCACTCCATTTCCAGCCCACCCACCCAGGCCTGGCCCTCCACACTAGGCCCAGAGCCTGACCAGGGAAGGAGTGGAACCACCAGGTCTCATAACCTACTCTTGGGGTTGGAGGCCGATCTCTGTCTAGGGCAAAGGCGCTTACTCTAGGGGCAGAATAGATGCTCTGGTTTGGAGCTCCTCAACCCGAGTCTTGGGGATAGAGGTCCCTGCCTGTTGTATTATCCTGGACTCTGGGTCTCTCTGGGGTCATAGGAATGCTTTGTGTACTTTCAAAGCCATGTCTTTCTTGGCTGCTTGGGATTAGCTGTCATCCTAATAGCAGAAACAGCTTGGACAAGTGTGTTATGCAACTGGATCCAGACGATGGTGGAGTCATGCCAAGTGTCGCAGCATGATGTTGGGAGGGGTGGCTCACAGGAGGAGGCCCAGCTGCTTGAAACTCAGGAATGACTGTCAAAAATCAGACTGCCAGAATGTGTGGGATCAGGGCTTCCACTTAGGCACCCTAAGACCTCCCCCATCTGGGAGGCCAGGCTTGGTTTACAGAGTTCTTTATCCTCTAAGTCCATTGAGCTAAGCAGTGCCAGCTTATGTTCTGGCCACCTTGGTCACCTATAGCCAAGGACTCTGCTGGGCTTAGCAGCAGGGAGAGGGACAGTCTGGGCCATGGGGCAGTGGCCATGTGCTCCAGCTCCCATGGAACACACGTTCCCTCGGCAGCCAGGGCTAGAGCAGTTCCAGGATGAGCCTTCCAGCATGAGGTTTGAGTGCATAGAGCCTTCAGACTCCACACAGATGTTTGTTCTATTCTTAGCTGGGGGTGTGGAGTGGGGGTTGGCTCCCTCCTTTCCCAGAGCAAACAGTGGAGTAAGACCTTGGCCCTGCCTCCCAGTGGCCTGAGTCTGCTCCCAGATGGGGAGGGGAGCAGGGTGTGATGGGGCCTCTGAGATGAGTTCTGGTTTTTCTGCTGACTCTAAAGAGTGGGGAGGGCCATCAGGCAGGTCTGTGTGGGGAGCTTGCTCTGAGCCTGGGAAGGTACCTCCCCTTATGAGTCATCTGTGAGATTATCTCCCAGGTACAAAGGAGAGAGGGCTGTGGAGACCGGCCTGCCCCCAGGGGCCTCTTGGAAAGACAGCTGCTTGGATCCCTAGTTTCTTGGACAGTAGCTGGTTAGAAAAGCTGCACTGGAACACCTGCTTGAGAATATTGGAGCCGATATGACCGTCTTCTTAGGTTAGCCAGCAACATCTGGGAGGACACAGGGGACTGATGAAAGTTATTATGCACCCTGAAGGCAAAAGGTGGCTCAGAAAGGCAGCTTTAGGAGCAGACAGCCTGAACTGAGAGGAGCCTGGGATCCAGAGAAAGGGGCCTGATGATATTCCCAAACTATACATCTAGGAAGGAAATGTTTCCAGAATATTTCTTCTGTGAGTTTTCTAGTTTGGTTTCTCTGTTGCTGTGATAAACATCATCACCAGAAGTAACTTGGGGCAGAGTGGATAGTTAATTTGCCTTACAGTCCATCATTGAGGGAAGTTGGAGCAGAACTGAAATGCAGATCATGGAGGAACACTCCTTATTGGCTTGCTTCCCCTGGTTTGCTCAGTTACCTTTCTTAGATAAACCAGGCTCACCTGCCCAGGGATGGCATTGCCCACAGTAGTTTGGGTCTTCTTATATCAATTAACAATGGAAAACAATGCCTCACAGACATGCCTATGAGCCAGTCTGATGGAGGAAGTCCCTCAGTTGAGGTTCCTTCTTCCCTGATGACTCTAGTTTGTGTCAAGTTGACAAAAACTAGCCAGCACATATCTTCAGGGCACAAAGATACACTGGGAATCTTTGGAGTAAACACTGCCCATCCCCTCAGTAATTTCTGGGCCCAGAGATTCCTTGTGGCCTAATCTGTATGAGTGAGTGTTGTGTTGACAGCAAAAGCATCGGCTTGCCTGACAGGTGTTTAGGGCCTGGAATCAGGGTAGACCAGCCCCTTTTATGGAAGGAGCTGAGTGGGCAGGTGCCTGACCTTTCTGCATCTTTCTATTCCCCCCAGTGCAGCAGACTGTGTGGCCACAGGACGTGCTGCCCAGGGCTTCCCGCTTGCCCTGAGTGGAATGTGCCTGCTCTCGGGTTACACCCAGCTGAAGTGGCTGCAGCGCTATTTGTAGTGCCCATGTGTCTCTGTCTAAAACCAGACAGAGGCAGTAGTCCCAGCCCTGGTCTACATTTAGGGCAGGCTTAAAAAAAACCCCACCCCCCAGCCCTTCCTTCATGGCCCAGGGGAGCTGAAGATACAGTAAACAGTAGGAGAAGCCCATCAAAGTACATGTTAGCAAGCCGGTGCTGTCCTGCTTCAGGCTGTGGGGTGGCATTTGTAGTCATTTGTGTTCTAGTGGACTTTTCTATGTAGTTTGGATCATTTAAAATGAGCTTGGGTTATTTTAACAGAGCATATTTTAAAGTGTAAAGGCCAACTGGGGCCTTTAATATTTTGAGACTTAAATCTTGATAAAAGTCAACAGTCATCACTATCTGGTGTTCTGTCTCCTGGGAAGCACGACTGGCTGCGATGCCCTCAGGCAGGCATCCCTATGCTTTCCTGTTTGGCAGATCTAGGAATCTTGTTACCATTGTAACTGGCACCACAGTGTCTTAGAAGGAAGACATTCCATCTTCAGGGACAAGCTGGAGTAGAAGGCAAGTGTCTTTGAGAATCTGTTGTGGCCAGGCAATGGCCTTAACACAGGGACACTCTTTTACCTATGGGTTGGAGAATTTGGAGCATCTCAGAAGAGGAAGTGAGTGAAGGGCTAGAGGACACTGAAAGATGCTGGTTACATGCTGCATATTGTGATCCCCTTTCTCAGAACCCTGTTGCATCTGCTCAGCTTAGAAACAACAGTGGGGTGGACTGGAGATCAGCATCTTGGTGGCCTACAGGGGAAGCCAGCGCCTCTTTTCCCGTGATTGGCTCTGCTCTGTGTATAGGGGGTTGACATCAGGTATCCTCCTCTGTCTCTGTCCACCTTATCTTTCAAGACAGTCTCTCATTGAACCTGGAGCTCACCACTTGGCTAGACTGGCAGGCTAGTGAGCCTCCTGAGATCCTTCTGTCTCTGCCTGCCAGTGCTGGGACTACAAGCATGCGCATTTTATGTGGGTGCTTAGGCAGCAAGGACTTTACCCTCAGAGTCATCTCTCCAGTCTCCTTTGTAGTTTTAAAAACTTCCAGTTAGGACCCATTAGTTCTTTATAACATTATTGTAGTAGTTCATGATTAGCAGTTATAAAAGCGAGGAGACAGAACTAAGTATAGAATACAGAGAAAATATCAGTAAAGAGAAGAATGTTTGTGAAAGTTTATTTCCACATTAATCAAATCATCTCTTAGTATCCATGGGAGATTGGCTCCAGAAGCCCCTGGAAATCAAAATCCAGAGGCTCAAATTCTTTATATAAAATGACATAGTATTTGTATATGTGCCTAATCCCCCTGCATACTTTAGAATCGTTTCTAGAGTATTTACTTATTTATTTATGTATGTTTTTAGACAGAGTATTATTATGTATCCCAGGCTGGTTTTCAACTCAGGATCCTCCTGCCTCAGCCTCCCTGGTGTACTCCATGTGTTCGTTTATATCTGACTCTTAGAATTAAAAAAAAACAAAAACGAAAAACCTAACACAATATAAGTTCTGTGAAGACTATTATTATTCTTTATGGTTTGGGGAATTTTTGAAAGGAAAAAAGTCTGTGCATGTTTAGAATGGATATACTTTTGTCTTAATTAAAAAAAATTTTCAGATAGAATCTTACTATGTAACCCTGGCTGGCTTGGAATTCACTATGTAGACCAGGCTGACCTGGAGCTCACAGACATCTACCTGCCTCTACTCTTGACTACCAAGATTAAAGATGTGTACCAATATACCTGGCTTTAATGTATATTTTAAAAATATTTATTTTATTTTTACGTGTGTGTGTGTGTGTGTGTGTGTGTGTGTGTGTGTGTGTTGGTGCCTGGAGGGACCAAGAGAGGGCATCAGTTCTTTAATATTTTTAACACAAGGTGAGTTGAATCCATGGATGAAGAGCCTATGGTTGCAGACAGCCAATTGCGCATGTATGTGTGTGCTGAATCATAGTGGAAAATACCTTCTTTACTGATTTAAGCTTATGTGTGTATGTGTGTGAATGTGTGTGTGTGTGTGTGTGTGTGTGTGTGTGTGTGCGTGCATCTGTGTATATGAGTGCACATGCTTTTCTCTCTGTCTCTGTCTCTGTCTCTCTCTCTGGTGTAGACCAGAGGACAGCTTGGGTGTTACTCCCCAGGTGCCTAGAACTCATCAGGTAGACTAGGCTGACTGGTCAGTAAGCCCCAGGGATCTGCTTCTCTCTGCTTCCCTAGTGCTAGGATTACAAGTGTGTACATTATGCCAGGCATTTTGTTTTGGGTTCTGGAGATTGAACTCAGGTTCCTGTGTTTGCAAGATAGGCACTTTACAAATTACACTATCTCCCTAGCCTTATGGATCATGTTTTTTTTTTTTTTAAGTTTGAAAACACTATTTCAGATCTAGATATGGAGGCTCTTGTCTGTAATCCCATTCTTTGGGAGGCTGAGGCAGGAGGCTCATGAGTCCAAGGCCAGACTGGGCTGCATAGCAAGCCCGTATCTCAAGAAAATTATAAATAAGCGTGCTGTTTCTGGAAGTAAATGGGTGGCATATATATATTTGCTTTGGTTTATATTTATTTTTATATTTCATGGTTTACCATATAATATTGACAAATATTTTTTTTCCTTGAATTTAATTTCTTATAAAGTTTTTGGAAGGCTAAGCTAAAATATTAATTGTGTGGGTGTTTTGTAGCTGTAGCAGTCTGGAAAACTGTGTGAACTAGGTGACTCTGAAGGGTCTCTTAGAGTATTTGAATTACCTGCTGCTGTATACTTTGAACATCTTCAGTCCAGGCTAATTTCTGTTTGGGGACAGTCACCATGGCCCTGTGACAGGGCTGGCCATCTGCTGGGATCGTGTTCTGATGGGGTTTCTGTGTTTCAGGAATCTGGCTAACTGTGAGCGCCTGATTGAAGTGGAGGATATGATGGCAATGGGCCGCAAGCCAGACCCCATGTGTGTGTTCACCTACGTGCAGTCACTCTACAACCACCTGCGTCGCTTTGAATAAAGCCAAAGCCGGTGGCCTGGACACAGGAAGACGCTGTGGGGCCACTCACCTTCCCCACAGCAGCATGACCCCCAAGGAGAGCTTCCTCTGGTGTGAGCTCCATGCTGTCCTGTGGTGTGTGACCACGAGCCCCTCACACCCAGTTATTCATTAAAAGTACCTCCAAGCTGAGCCCCCACAGCGTTCTTCACAGCCAAGGACTCGGAGGAAGAGGAAAAATTCCCAGAGCAAGAGAAATTGGTGCTAAGTAATGATCTTCCTATGGAAAACGCTTGCCTGTGTAGATTCTGGAATGCTAAATTAGTTTCCCCTCTGGTGAATTTGATACATTGGCTTGACAGGGTTCCATTGATTACCAAGATTTTTTTTTTTTAATCAAAATGCCCACAGTTTTTTACTTCCTTACACTATTGTTGGTCTCTTTCCTCCCTCCCTCTGGGCCACTGCCAGGAAACAGAGAGCTGATTAATCAGCAGCTTCAGGAACAGACCCAAGTCTTGAGACGAAAGCTTAATCATGCCCAGGTCTGGGGCAGCAGATGACCTTCAAGTCACCTTTCCGCTGTGGGTTGATGGCAAGGCTCTCAGCTAGGGCCAAAAGGGGCTTCTGGTCTTCCTAGTAGGCCCCACAAGTACTCAGCCACGAATAGCCTCTGGGCAGAACAGCAAGGAGGAAAGGCCTTTTGTGCTGAGAGTTTTCTTTTTATTCACATCTCCCTGAAGGGGATCTGTTGCAAGTATTTATGAAAAGGATTTCATCTGTACCACTGACCTGTTTGTACATAAAAAGGCGTGTCAGACTTTGCTCGGGTTTGTTATTTCTGTTTGGGGGGTGGGGAGGGAGTTGAGAATAGGAGACTTTGCTTATATTCAAACAAAGATTTACTTAAATCACACCTTAACTGTTTGTGTATTTAAAACCATTTGCCTGAGAAGCTGAATGACACTTGCTGTCTCCCAAGGTGCCTGTCCCTTGCTCATCTCTGTTGTTGAAGGACTGTGAATAGAAAATTCCCCCTTTGCAGCTCTGTCCCTTGGATATTGGCAAATATATTACGATAAAAGTGGCCCAAGATGGGAGGTTTTGAGTGATCATTGTTTTTTGTTTGTTTCCCTTTTTTTTGTTTACAGTACTGGGGGTGGGACCCAGGGCTGTACATATAGCAGGCAGGCTCTCTACCACTGAACTCCACCCCTAGCCCCTGGGGTGGTCCCTTTCCCGGAAGCCCATCAGAGAGTGCTGGTTTAATTTCACAGATGTTTGGCAGTGGGATTCGAATAGAAAAGTCTTTAGAGTCTGTAAAGCCATAGCCATTAGCTTATTCTTCCTCAAGACTGAAGATTCATTTTATAATTGAATTAGATTTGAGCCACAAACTTTTAAAAAGTCCCTTGAAGAAGCTAATACTTGTCCTTATTTCATGCAGTATACCCTAAACGCCAGTGTGGAGTCACCCCTGTGTCCCTTGTGTTGGGTGTTGGGATGGAAGGTTCTTGGGGGCTCAGGGAGTCCATGGAGGAGGAGGAGGCTGTAGGCATTGAGCAGTAGTTTCTTTGGATCAATTTGCTCAGGCTTCAGCCTTGCACCGGTTGTTTAAATTCTCCCACAGCAGGATCCATTCTCTTCTTGGCTCAGTATTTTGTAGGCTGAGAATAGGTGAGCCCTATTCTTAGCAGAGACATACTAGAGCTTAGAGTTTCCAACCTAAACCAAGTGTGGGCACTCCAGGGCTCTATAAAAAGCATGCCTATATGTGACTGAGTACTCACACATGGCAAGTGGAACTTTCCTGAGTGGCGGACATGGCCTTGTACCTCTGCACATAAAATATAGCAGATCTTGTTGGAATGAGGAATTGTTTCTCTTAAACTTCAGGAATGGTGACCCTTGTGTCTCACCTCTAGAATATTACAGAGTAGATGTGTTTAACGTCAGTTCCATGATGCTCTTGTCTGCGATCTTTAGGTGTGGGGAGGGAATGAAGATTTGCAAATCAATGTTTTGGGTCAGATGTGGTGGTACACACTTGTAATCAGGAGGTAGAGAAGGAGGGGTTTCAGGGCAGCCTGAGCTAAAGTAGGACCCTGTTCAAAAAAAAAAGTTAATGAGGCTTAAATTTGATTACATCTTAGACAAAGCATGAAAATTCAAGGCATGGAGGGAAGTGGAACAAGGCCTGTCAATCTCAAGGAATTTGGAAGTTGCTATGTTTTGAAATTTTTCTTAAAGATATTTTATGTTGAATCTATTACCCTGTCCTCATCTTACTTTTCTTATTCCTCCCTTTCCCATTAGTCCCTCTTCTAAATTCCTTTGGTATATCCATGCATGATTTTAGGCGACTATAAAGTCTAGGAACCACAAATGAGAGAAGTTGCATGGTGTTTGTGACCGGCATCTGTAACTGGGATCACAAAGCCATTCTCTCTTTGTGGAGTCCAGGCCTGCTCCCTTCTGCCACAGCGATGCAGGGTGTTGTGTCGTTTTTTCCTTTCCTGGATTATTTCCTGGAGCATTTCATAAGATTCTTCTGTTTTTCCAGATAGAGTCCTTCACCTGGATTTTGTTAAAGCTTATTAAATCTGACCAAATGGTCTTATGTGTTTCCTTGACGTGAACGTTTCTCCAGAGCCAAGATGGGGTTTCGCTTTTCTGTCAGCTGCTGGGTATTTTTCCAGGCAAGTGGGAGCCTATAAGCACTTTCTGAATATGATATAGCACACTCTGGTCAGAGGAGACCTCGCAGGCCAGGTGTTTAGGGAACAGTTTGTTAAAGCCAATGAGTTTCGCAAATGTGTTTGATGATACAGAGCTCTCGGCTTTCCAGTGGCGGTGGTCAGACTGTGTAACCGGAGGAGACCAGTGTGAGAGAACACTTTATTTCTGCCATTATGATCCATCCATATGACTGCAAGCAACTTGATAGAAGGGTGGAAATGCTGACTCGGTAGGTCCGTTCTGGGTGGTGCATCTCCTGATGGAGCTGAACCCCCTCTGATTTGGGGTTTTTCCAGCTGGTGACAAACTGGCTTCATCCTGCTGACTTATGGTGCCTGTTTGGGTGGCCAACCGGAGCCCTCTTTTCTGCTCTCCTAGCTGTCTTTGGGACCAGCTCCCACTGAGTGATGGGTGTCTCTGGTGGGTCATTTCTGATTTTTCTCTTGTCTTTGTCGATTTTGAGGTTTGGCTTGAAGTTGCTTTTAGCCTCTTTGATCTCTTATCTCTTGTTGTTTGGATTTGCTCGGACCTCAAATAGCCCTTGTTCTCCTTTGAAAGAGCATTCTAAAAATCCCTGAGGCCTGCCTTTTCTCTAGAAAGCTCCAAACAAGGAAGAGCACCAGGGAAGGATGGAACTAACAGGGTTCTGGTCTCTGTGCCCCCCTGGTATCTAGGGGAAGGTCCAAGCTGGTGGAGTGCTGACTTGTGGGCCAGTGATGGGATTCGTGAAACCAGAAACACGTCACATAGTGTTAGTGTGTCTCTCCCCTCATCTCCTAAGGGGATCTAGCTTTAGTATACCTCAGAGATAGGATTAAAAAAAAAAAAAAAAAAACTTTAGTTTTTACAAATCCCACTTTTGGGATACATTTCTCCATTTTATTTAAAAGAAAATTATGTGTCTGTGGGTGTGGAGGGGGTGCCTGTGGGGGCCGGAAGAGGCCTTTGGATTCCCAGGAATTGGAGAGAAAGTTGTGAGCCACCATGTGGGTGTTAGGAACTAAACCCAGGTCCTCTGCAAGAGCAACCATTGCTCTGAACTGCTAAGCCATCTCTCCAGGTCTTCTCTTCTGTTCTTAGAGCGCCTTTTCCTCCCTCATAAGTCCCCTGAGCTACGTTCTAAGCTCTTGCTTCTCTGTAAAAATTTTTAAAGATTATATTTGTTTGTGTGTTCGAATATGTGTATGTGGTGTGCATGTGGAGGTCAGAGGGCAACCTGTAAGAGTCACTTCTGTCCTTTGACCACATGGGTTCTGGGGCTTGAAGTCAGGATGCTAAGCTTGGCGGCAAGCACCCTAACCCACAGAGCCATCTTGCCAACCCCTTAAGTTTATGTTTATACAAACTTATGTTACATCAAGAGTTTATAAATCTGGCGTCGTTTTGGCTCTGTGGAGTCTGTGGATGTCTGAGTTAGATACTTTAACCACCCCTATCTAAAACCTGGCCTTTTCTCCGGGGTGCCTCCAGCAGACAGCAGTTACAGATGGCCTGTGTGTCCACTGTGCTGGAATCGTAGAGGTTCCCTGTTACTGCTCTCAAAGCAGTTGACATGTTTGCCTCTGTCTACTTTGAAGTGGGTACCTGCGAGATCCTGGCCAGCCAGGGGTCAAGGATCCTCTCCTGCCGAGATTCTGAAGCCTCAGAGCTACCTGTTCTTTCCAAGGCTTGATTTTGAAAATGTTTCCAACTTGCAGAAAAATTGAAGAATAGTTCCAGAAACCTGTGTGTCCCTTTGTTCACATTCTACTGGTTTGTGTTCTGTCAACAGCCAGCAGTTGTTTCTGTCTTTTTTTCTTTTAACTGAGATGTTTGGAAGGTAGACACACTGTGAAATTCTCCTTTGGATATGTCAGCAAAGATCAAAGAATAAAAGCATTCTCAGACTGGAGATACAGGCAGTGATGCAGTGCTTGATTTGCATGTACAAGAGCTTGAGTTTAATCTCTAGCAATCCCCACTTCAAAAACATGAAACCTATCCCATGCAACTAGTGTGTCACATACTAAGAAACAGGGTATCCGTTCTCTCTCTCTCTCTCTCTCTCTTTCCTTATTTTCTTTATTGAGACATGGTCTCACTGTGTAGACCAGGCTGGCCTTAAATGAGCAGAGATCCCCTTGCCTCTGCCTTCTGAGTGCTGAGATTAAAGGCACACATCACTATGCTCCATACCCATTCTTTTATTATTATTTTAAAAATATTTTACTTATTATTTTTATTTTATGTGTATGACTATATTGCTTGCATGTATGTAAGTGCATCTGTGTCATGCAATGCCCTTGGAGGTCAGAAGAGATCATCTGGAGGTGGAGCTATGGATGGTTGTTCACTGCCAATGTTAGGCGCTAGGAACTGAACCTGGGTCCTTTGCCAGAGCAGCAGCCAGTGCTCTTCACTGCTGAGCCATCTCTCCAGCCCCAACAACATTCTTTTAATGTGCAGTCTGTGCCAACATCTCCGATTGCTCCCACATGCACTTTATAGCTGTTAGAATGTCCAGATTTCCCGGGCTGTACACAGTGCATTTGGTTGTGCTATCTCGGTCTCCTTTACTCTGGAATTGCCTCTGCTTTTGTTTACTAGCTCCTTTCTATTGGACTCTTGAAGAACCCCAGTCAGTGCCCTGTAGACTGTCCCACACTCTGCATTTGTGTTTCCACCTGACTAGATGGATTCAGGTGAACCCTGCTGGAGTTGAATATACATATTACCCAGGCACTGGGTATTCCTGTGGCAGTATGTGAGGACCCCTTTTATTTCCTGTGCCATGCTTCATGCGGTCATTACTATATTCATCCCTCTGTAATTAAAACTCTGATCCTGTGCGTCTTCAGATCCTTGAGTATCATGTTCCACAATAGCCTTTCACTCTGCAACCTTTAGGGTTATCAATTGATGATTATTTGCTTGAGTCTGTAGTTAGACTGATGGTTGAAATTCTGATTTAAAAATTCTGCCATTTCTCTAATGAATTTAGTGTTAAATTTTTTATTTTATTTTTAGGGAGGGGGCACGTACATGGAAGTCAGAGGGTAACTTTGTAAAGCTGGTTCTCTCCTGCCACCCCTAAGTGAGTTCCAGGGATGGAACTCAAGTTGTCAGACTTGCATGGCAAGTGCCTTTACCTGCTGAGTCATCTCACTGGCCCCATGGATGTATTTAGTGCATTTTAATTCTTTATTGTCAGTTCTTGTCAATGCTCAAATTGTCCAGTTTGTCTGGTGGGAGAAACCGGTGCTTGTGCCTTTTGCTGTGTCCTTTTGAGTCTGTGAGCACTGCCAAGACGCTCCAGGCTGACTCCTTGTCACCACCCTGGAACTGGCCATTTCTTCAAGTAGTCCTTGCCTCTCATAGTAGGGAATCAAGACCCAAGACCGAGGTGTGCTCATTCCCATTGCGTCTCATGTCCTCTCAGAACAGAGCTAAGACATTTTATAAAGAGAATATACTGCTGCCCCCAAATTAAATTCAACACCACAGGCTTCATCTGTACTTTATTTCATATTTACTTTTATTTTTCTCTGATGACTTGATATCCCAAAATGTTAATATATTTATAAATTTCTTCCATAATACATAGACAATAGTGTCAGACTTATTCATTTATTTAGTGGTACTAAGGGATTGAATCTAAATCCTGTGCATGCTTGGCAAGTACTCTACCACTGAGCTATGTCTTTAGTCCTTTAAAAAATTTTTGATTTATTTTTTTATTTTATGTGTGTGAGTATTTTGCCTCCATGTATGTAAGTATACCTGTGTCGTATAATGTCAATAGGAGTCAGAAGAGAGTGTCAGATGTCCTGGAACTGGAGTTACAAATTGTTATGGATACTGGGAACTGAACCTGGGTCCTCTGTAAGAGCAGCAAGTACTTTTAACCACTGAGCCATCTCTCCAGCCCCTCTCCCTGTCTTTAACATTTATTTGTTTAACTTTGTGTTTGTGTGTGTGCAGATACATGCCTGGGCTACTGAGCAAGTTCAAGGCCAGCCTGGGAAATTTAGCGAGACCCTACCTAAAAATTTAAAACAATTTCAGGCCCGTGAGATGGCTTAGGTAAAGGTAGCTGTGGAGGTCAGAGGACAACCTTCTAAAGTTGGTTCTCTCAGTCAACCGTGTGGGTTCTAGTATTGAATTCAGGTTGTCAGGCTTGGTGGCAAGTGTTCAGGCTGGCTTTGAACTGGCTCAGTAAGCCAGGCAAGTCTTGAACTTATGATCTCCCTGAGTAAGCCTTCAGAACAGTTAGGATTACGAGTGTGCACTAACATGTCTGGCTTAATTTCAGATTAAACCAATGCACCTACTAAGAATAAACCTACTACGTGAGGTTTGGGGTCTCTGAAGCCTCCTCTCCATTAGACTGTTTCCTTAAGGGCACACAGGACAGGGGACTCAAATGTGTTCTTTGCTTTTTTTCCTCTTGGAAGTCATGTTGGGAATTTGGTATGCAGTTAAGCGCATCTGTGTCTGTTCTACTGAGGGACTGCTTCACTCACTTTTAGTTCATTTTTTGTATGTGTAAATTCTTTACCTAGTTCAAAAGTCAAAATGATATACGAAGGTGTACTCCCAGCACATTCCTCCCTCCGAGTCGCCCGCTCCTCTGGTCACCCCGTGTGTGCCTTTCCTCCTTCCTCCCTCCCTGCCCTCCCTTCTGCAGTGAGACACAAACGCATGCCTGCTTTTTCACTTCTTTTCCTCATGGCTGTCCGTATCGTGTATTCAGCTACCATCTACCTCTTCCTCATAAGGTCCCAACAGCAAGCCAAGGTGCAGTTCCACTGAAATTCACCCTGGGGAGCCAGGGAGTTGATTGGGTTTACCTGACAGCACAGGGGAGATGCGGAGGAGCATGTGACTAAAGCGGCTGCTCCAGGAGGTTTGCACCCACCATGGATGATGTCGTGCCTTCATGGCTGCCTAGTTGGAGCCCTCTTCAACCTTTATGCTTCAGCACCTCCCCAGACCCAAGCCACCTGCTTTTAGGGAAGAACTGCATGCAGGTGGATGGAAGGAGTGGCTGGAACTCAAGTGAGGGTTCGGTGACCCTTACTGTTCCTCTGTCTTTCTATGAGGGAGCATCAGCAGTCAACAAGCCCAGCTGTGATGGTCTTTTACAAGCAGGCATGGCTGATGGATGAAGACGTGGCTGTTTTGCTGGAAGGATAGCACTATACAACATGGGTGGAAAATATGTGAAGAAAATGACATCTGTACTGAATATATATATATATTCATATATATCATTATTCCCTGAACAATATAGTCTAATACCTATTTATATAACAATTGCATTGTATTCGGTAGTGCAAGGAACCTAGAGATAATTTAGAGTATACGGGATGGGGATGTGTATAGGTCACAGGCAAATACTACATTTTATAAAAGGGACTTGATCCATGGATTTCAAGGATCCAAAGAGAACAAATTTGACCTTCAGGAATGCCGAGGGACAATTGAACTCTTGTGTTAGCGTTCTGCTACCGTAAAAAATTATTTGAGAGAAATCAACTTAGATTGCTTTGACTCACAGTTTGATATCCGTGGTCAGCAGGACCACTGCTCTTAGGTCTGTAGGGAGGCAGCATATCACGGCAGGGAGGATGTGGAGGAGAAAAGTGCCGCTTGCCTCAGAGACAGCAAGAGACGGAGGTCGTACACTCCCCTTCCAGAGGTGCAATAACCAAAAGGTCTAGTGCTAGGCCCCATCTTTGAAAGATTCTATCACTGTTCACTAGCATCATGGGCTTGGGACCGAGCCTTTGATACCTGGGTCTTCTGGGGACATCCAGATCTAAACCATAGCAGTTGCCTTTTTTTTTTTTTCCGTTCACCAGTAAAACTATCTCCCCAGGTGCCTCATCTTTAAACAGTGCCTGCACAGCAGTCTGTGTGGCCCTCTCAGCTTATCCACCCAGTCTCCTATGGAAAGGCCTCTTGGTTGGTTCTTGTCAATATTTTGTGAGTCAAATAGTTCTGAGATGAGCAGTCTTTTGCACATGTTGCTTTGTACTGCGGGAGGAACTTTTAGGGCTAACATCCAGAACAGACATTGCTAGGCGAAAGGGCAGATGGGTACAATATTTTGTTAAATATTGTCAAATTCCTCTCCACAGGAGTTGGACCATTTTGCATGCTCCCAGTAACAGAGCGTCTGGCTTCCCTCAGTGCTGGCTGTCGTCAGGCTATTCATAGGGGTGCAGCGTGGTCACTTGTGTTTCCTCTCTGTGTGAGGATGAGCGTGTTTTCATGTGTATGGGATATTTGTGTGTTTTTATTCAATAAACCTTTGCTTTTATCCAGTGTTTTGATTTTCAAGGCTCTTTTATTTAGGAGAGTTCTTAAGCCCAACTCCTTCTGGTCACCTTATCTAGCTCATACTGCTTCTCAGAGGTTAGAAAGCTACCTTGTATGACAGATCTCCATTCCTTCACTCTTGACCTCCCTCCCCCATTGTCTATGATGAGGTTAAAACACTCTTTTAAAAATGCAGATCTGACCCTGTTACCTTGTTCATTGGAAGGATGCTCATTGTCCTTGGGACAAAGAATTCTTTAGCAGAGTGCTGAAGTTCATCTCACCAAGCCAGGTGTCTCTGGCCCCAAATCTCACCTCGTCCTGCACTGTTCCGTCTGTCCCGTTCACTTGAACCCTCCCACATCAGTTTTCAGAACTCAGTCTTAGCATCTTTACCTCAGGAAGGTGTTTGTTAAAAGACTCCATCGTCTCTGTTCCCAGGGGCCATGGGTTTTATC
Organism: Eospalax fontanierii; assembly: GCA_035773235.1. Taxonomy (NCBI): domain Eukaryota; kingdom Metazoa; phylum Chordata; class Mammalia; order Rodentia; family Spalacidae; genus Eospalax; species Eospalax fontanierii. The sequence goes on along the minus strand of CM069531.1, from coordinate 47,646,467 downwards.
CTCTTATTCCACCATCTTATTTTATTCCAAGACTAAGTTTGCTGAGGATAGAATGTAAGCTTAGCTCCCTACAAATGACAGTGCGTTTGTGCGTGCATGCATGTGTGTGGTGTGTCTGAGACTGCACATGTGTGGGCATACCTCAGTGCATGTGAAGAGGTCAGAGGAAAACCTGAGGAGTCAGTTCTTTTTTTCCATCCTGTGGGATTTAGGCATCTAATTCAGGTTGTTAGGCTTGGCAGCAAGTGCCTTTACCTGCTGAGCCAGCTTGCTGGTCCACTAAGCATTTTTCATTCATTCATTTTGGGGATCTAATTCTGGTTGTGAGGCTTCGTGACAAGCACTTTTCAAATACTTTTATTAGTTTTTTATTGTCTGTATAAGTGTGTGTGGGTGTGTGTGCACATGAGTGCAGTGCTGGAGTCCCAGGCTGCTATGAGAAGCCTAATGTGGGTGCTGGGAATTGAACTCAGGTCCTCTGGAAGAGCAGTATGTGCTCTTGACCACTGAGCCACTTCTCTAGCCCCCTAACAAGCACCTTCACCTGCTAAGCCCTGAGCATTAATGGATGGCCAGTGCTATGGCTTCAGCAGACTGCTGGATGCCAGGCAGGCGGCGCGGGCTGAGTGAATGGGCTGTTCTGGCCACCCCAGCACCCAGCTCAAGTTTCTAAAGATTGAATGTTCACTTTCAGAATTGGCCAAGTGCCACCAGTCTCTTTCCAGCGTGACTCTCTTGTTCACTATCACTACCTTCCCAATCACCAGAGTTTTGAGACTATAGGAGGAGGCTCCCAAGATCAGTATGATGGTTTGGGTGGCAGATGTTCATGATGGAGTCAAGGGAGATCACCTTAACTTAGCTTCCTCGAACTGGACCAGAAGCCCCACTGGCTAAAAGGTTCAGATTTCAGCTCTAAAGTGCAGTATCACTGTTGTGGACAGAGGACATAGTGTCACCACGGGAACTACCAGTTCTGCTCCCATCAGTCATTATCATGAAGTTGAGGGAAGATGAAAATAAATTTCAGGCTAGAACAGAAAAGTGGTGAGAGGAAAAAAAAAAAAAAGAAAACGAGGCAGAACAGCCCCCTTCTTTTGTCTGGGGAGCCACAATGTTCACCAGGGTGGCACTTTTTGATGAACAGAATACTACCAGCCCAGTAAACAAAAGGAGCTCATGCATAATCCTGAAGCAGATTCAGAGCACACGACTTGGAACTGTTGCTGCCACGTGGACAGTGACACAGTCTATCAAGTCCACAGTGTATGGGAGTGGGTTTATTTATTATCTATTTATCTATCGAGACACGGTCTCACTATGTAGCTGATGTCCCAGAACCTGTTATGTAGACCAGGCTGGCCTATAACTCACAGAGATCTGTCTGCTGCTGTCTCCCAAGTGCTGGTATTAAAGGCATACACCATCATACCCTGAAGGCATGGATTTTGCTCAGGTGTGTTCTGAGACCTTGAATGCAGTTTGCTCAGAGGGGTGCTCAATGGAGCCAGCCCGTGGCCTGGACTTCAGTGGGATTGTTTAATCCACCCATAGAGACTGCCCCACCCTCAAAATGAAACACCAGTTGCCAGGCCACTGAAGTCACTTTAAACAGGCTTTATCATAACTAGAAGAGGTTTTGTCATAACCACAGATCAGAGAGTTAGTTGGCTCAGTGGGGTGGCTCTTGGTTTGCAGAGGGTTAATAGTGTGCTAATCAGGGTTTTCCTTCTGCCCTCCCAGGCTACCTCCAATAGCACCTGATTCTCACTCAAGGTTCGGTTTAGATCCTGCCCCCGCCCCCAGCCAGGCCCAGCCCACAGGCCATTTTAGCCCAGGCTTTTCATTCCAAGGGACATCTGTTGGGTTCTTTCTGTTACTTTATCCAGCAGGCTCACACTGCTGGGGAGGGTGACTTAGGGAAATGGGAGTATTTTCAACCAGGGCCATCATCGTTGCCAGCTCAAGTATCTCTTAGGTGCCCTGGATTTCATGACAGACGTGTTTTTATTCAGGAAAAATAGAGAACCAAATTAGAAGGCTAGATTTCCTTTCCAAAAATCACTCTCCCCGTCTGTCCCTCAGCCCATCCTACCAGTGGCGGCAGCTACCATTTTTATTGTGGAAGAACCATAAAACTCTAAGCCAGGAGGTCAGGCCTCTGATCCTACTTCATCTTCTAATGAGCGTATAAACTCAACCAGCCCTGGTTTCCTGCAGTGCCATGGGCCTCAGCCCTACCTCACTGCTCTCCATGGACTGACCGGGAAGGGAGTTATCGAGATGCTTGAGAGGCTTGGGGAGACCACAGGTGATTGGGTACCTGGTGTGTGCAGGATGGCTTTCTTGAGGTCTGAGTCCCCTTTCTGGCCAGAGACGTAAAGGAGAAGGTGCCCAGTTGGAAAGGGGCTGGCTGGGCTGTTTCCTAAAATCATGCTTGTCCCATGGGTAGGGCACTATTTTTCTTACACTTTTATTTTTAATTTTGGTGCTGGGAATTAAGACCGAAGACCTCACACCTGCTAGGCAAGTGCTCTGCCTCTGGGGTGTGTTCCCGCCCTTCACCCACTCCTAACATCAACGGATAGAAATGAAATTTCCATCCTTTCAACAACTAATTCTTTTCTCATAGTCATAAGGCGCATAGGTGAAGTCAAATAGTAGAGGAGGATATTAAAGCGCCAGCTGCTGGTGCTCCAGCGCCCTCTCCCATCTTGTCCCTGGAAGAGCCTGCTCACTTCTCTATGTGTCTCCCTTTGTGGTGAATCCTGTGTCCAGCAGGCGTTGTATTATTCCTCCTTCTCACTTTTTCCTTTGTAGCCGCCTATTGGTTTCCTGCTCTGGAGGGAGAGCTTGGCTCTCCCACACTGTGATCCCATCACTTCCTTCCGCTGAGCTCTCCACAACATGGTTCTATCAGGACGCTGCTTCAGTCGATAATGCTTGCTTTATTGTGACTTTGCAAAACGAATGCCCTGCAACCAAACTCTTATCTTCTCTCCCAAGCTGCTGCTGGCGGCTTCAACACATGTCCACGCATGTGCTGTGCCTGTTCTCCATCTGGAGTCGGGAATCCGATCCCCTCCTCTTTTCAACATAGCCGCTGGACTCTGAGGAACAGGATACTGATGAAGGGAGCCAGGTCATAAGGAGCCCACTTTGGAGTCCTGAGCCACCAGAAAGAAGTCTGGATCTTTGGAGCACATCGGGCCGGAGATGTTGTGGGGAGACATTACATAAAGATATAGAGAGATGCCCCAGAGGCCCCCCTGGCCCACCTCCAGCTCTCAGACTCTCTGGAGGAGGCCCCATCCCCATATATGGGCCTGAGGAAGACTCTGAGATGACCGCAGTCCCACCGCCATTAAAACTGCCTAGCTGAGCCCAGTCACCTGCCAGTTTAACACTACTGATTCCCAGTTTCTGCCACAGGAGCATCACTCTAACCAGGACCTCCCATCTCACTTCACTGAAGTGTCCTTTGTTCACTGTTGCTCAGGCCAGATATTTTGGGTTTTCTCTTTTTCTTTTTCTTTTTTTTTTTTTTTTGTCAGGGTCTCATTGTTTAGCCCTGGCTGGCCTAGAACTTGCTATATAGACCAGGCTGACCTCAAACTCACAGAGATGTGTGTACCTTTGCCTCACAGGGGTCTTCAGGGCCTCCACATCTGGCTCCTCTTATTTCTTTGACCTCAGTGTCTCGTCTCCCTGCCTCAGTTCTGCCCACCTCTTCCCATTGCCAGTCCTTAAGTGCATTAGGCTTAGGGCCTGTGCATGAGTAATTTTCAGCATGTATTTCCCAAATTATTCATTGTTTTTTTTAAAAAATGACTTAGTAGTCTATTGCCAATTGCTCATTTCTCCTCCAAGTGCTTCAGCATTTCTGTACACGACTTCCTACATCCTCAGACATGTCTTTTTCTTTGATCCCTTGGACACCTTCCTCCTAGTCCCTGCAATCCTCTTGCCCCTCTGAACTGGTTCCTGTCCATTTGCTGTCATCCTGGGAGTTCACTACTCTCCAGTATGGTGGCCATAATCCTAAATTCCACCTAATCTTTCTCAGCTTACTTTTCCATTTTGTTAACATCCTGTAATGGTTGTATTTTTTTTTTTTCTGAAATGCTTATTTATGTCTGTGTGTATTCCTGCTCACTTGTATGTTCATCACCTATGTGCAGTACTCTTGGAGGCCAGAGGAGGATGTCCTGTCCCCTGTAACTGGAGATCCAGGAGTTCTATGTGGGTGTTGGGAACCAAACATAGGATCTCTGCAAGAGTAGCAAGTGCACTCAACCACTGAGCCATCTCCCCAGCCCCTGCCCAGTCCTGACGAATGTCAGGCTTCTTGCTTTCCTCATTTTATTCTCTCACTGGTTCATATATCCTCCATGCCTTTATTTGTCATAATGGCAGGAATCTAGAAGAGAGAAGTGAGCCCTAACTGCATTAACTCAGACATGGTTGCATATCTTGTTCAGAGCTGGAAGGGAATGGATTAGGAAAACAACTTGGGCAAAATGTACCTTCCCATTTGCATCTCTACACATGCTTTCCATGGCGAAGCTCCGAGGAGAGGGGTCAGCTGAAGACATTCCCAGGGGTTGATACTGTACCCACTCTGGAGTTATTATGATGATGAAACGAGCTAATCCAATTGAAATGCTTTGCCCAGACCCCACCATCTGACTGTTCAAGAGGCAGCAATTATACTGATTCTTAAAATCTTGGCATGAACCTGATTTAGGATTCTGGAAACTCAGGCAAACTTTTGTGTATCCTGGGCTGAGCCCTAAAGTCAGAAGCAACTTTGTACAGACTTTTTTTGGAAGGCCACCAGTCCTTGAAGCTCAGGGCTTGAGGATGTTGCAGCAGCAGGGAGAAGATCCCTTCTCCCCGGGTCTTGGCAGCTCCTGTACTGTCTCACTTGCTAACTGGCATAAGCTCCTCCTGGAATGTTCTGGCTTCTTGGCATAAACCTGTCCCTTTGCAAATTGTTACTTTGTGTTTCCCCATTTTTTTCCTAACTTTTTCTTCTACCCATTTCAGCCCATGTATCTCTTACAACGTTAACATCACTCCAATGTGTAACAAAGGTAACTGGGCTCTTCAGTCTTTGCCACTAATTGCCTAGAAATACCTACAGTTCATCTGTCTAGTCAAAAAGTATTTTATTAGGGGTCTGGAGAGACGGCTTAGTGAGTAAGAGCACTGGCTGCTCTTACAGAGGACTGAGGTTTTAGTTCCAAGCACTCACATGGCAGTTAACAACCACCTGTACCTCCAATTCCCAGGAGAACACTCCCTTTTGGCTTTTGAAGACATTGCACACATGGGTGCACGTACACACATGCAGACAAAACACTCATTCACATAAAATAGCAATTTAAAAATATTTAATAAAGACTATGTGTATGTGTGTGTGGGATATGTGTATGTGTGTGGGGAATATGTGTATGTGTGTGGGGGATATGTGTAGGTGTGTGGGGGATATGTGTATGTGTGTGTGGGATATGTGTATGTGGGGTTGATATGTGTATGTGTGTGTGGGATATGTGTATGTGGGGTTGATATGTGTATGTGGGGGAGATATGTGTATGTGTGTGCAGGTGCCCATAGAGGCCAGAAGGGGGATATGTGTATGTGCATGTGGGATGTGTGTGCGCGTGTGGAAATGCATGTGTGTGGGATATGCATGTGTGCATGGGGGATATACGTATGTGCGTGTGGGATATGTGTATGTGTGTGGGAGATGTGTGTGTGATATGCATATGTGTGTGGGGGATACACGTGTGTGTGGGATATGTGTATGTGTGTGGGGTATGCATATGTGCGTGTGGATGTGTGCATTTGCGTGTGGATGTGTGCATGTGCATGTGGGATATGTGTATGTGTTGGGGATATGTGTATGTGTTGGGGATATGTGTAAGTGGGTGCAGGTGCCCATGGAGGCCAGAAGGGGGTGTTAGCTGATGATTCATTCTCTATAGTCCACATTTGGCCAGTTCAGTCGTCAAACTCTGCCACTGGTTCTTTGTGTCCAAAGGGTGAACAATCCACTAGGGCCTTAGTTTCCTCATTTGCCAAATAAGATGACAGTGATAGCATTGAACTCATCAAGCTCCCTAGAGGACTGAAGAGGTAGTCCATGGAAAGAACCCAGACCTGCACAGAGCTCCGGAGAGCTAACTAACCATCACAGCCATTCTCGTTCCCAGTAGAACTGTCCTGCAAACCTTGTAGCTCCAGGCACCATGGGAAATGAGATCCTTACGTGTGGGAAGCTTTTCCAACAGCTGAGACAGGGGAAATGTGATCTCCTTGATTTTGTTTATAGCTTCTACTACACTGCATAGCAACAGAGCAACAACCGAACACAGCCAGCCTGTGTGCTCCAAGTCTTTCGGCTTGCTTTGTAAAAAATACATTGAGACTTAAAAAACACCCCCGCCCCCCAAACTTCTAGTTTCATATTGCATAGAGGAGGCACCTGTTATAACACAGGTGGTAACTGATGTTTGTTTTTGTTGAAAGTGGTTCTTATCACAAAAGTATGGGTCACAAATTCCCTTCCTCTGTGTTTCTGCATAGGGGGTTAGAAACTAATCATCATACTGCCCTCTAGTGGGCCACAGTGATTTCCTTGCATTTAGGTCTTTGACTTTAAACAGAACCCCATTTATCACTTATTACTCATAGTAGTAATACAAGTCTATTTGGAAATTATGTTGTTTTCAGTCCTTTGAGCTCCGAGCTTTGAGTCTCACTAAGATTCTGTTTCTGTGGAGCTCTTCTACTGGTAGGTCCATTGGCTTTGTGCTTCTACTTTCCTCCAGGTTCAAATAATTTCTCATTAGTTAGCCTCTAGCAGTTCAGTCACAGTGAAGAGAGCTGTCTCTCCAAGGATTATGCTTAGCACCAACAAAACTGACCAACCGAAATGTCCTTTAGGGCCCTTTTAGCTTCTTCCCAACTAGACGTGCTGATGATCTGAAAGAGAACCAGGATATTACCTCCGATATGCCACTTGGGCAGCTAGGTTATTTTGAGCCATAAACAGTGGAGCAACAATGAGTAGAGGAGAGCTTCCATGCACCTGCCTTGCTGACGGAAGGTGTCCCTGTATCACCCGAGAAGACCGGACTCTTCCCTCTACCCTGGGGAGTCATCCTGAGAGGTATCTGTGTAAACAGGTACAAAGGAAAGAGGTTTTGTCTCTTATTTTTCCCAGTGCACTTTCCTGCAACTCCCAACCCCCTTTCTGATATCTAGTCACTTCTCCATAGATTACCACCTTTTATTAAAATGACATGTAAGCCTTTAAGTCAAACAAAAACAACAACTTCTTCTTCTTCTTCTTCTTCTTCTTCTTCTTCTTCTCTCTCTCGCTCGCTCTTTCTCTGTAGTCAGGACCTTGTTTCATTGGTCTTTATTTATTTATTTAAAAATATTTTATTTATTATGTGTATGAGTGTATTGCCTGTGTGTGTGTGTGAGTGCGCGCATGTTGTCCGGTGTCCATGGAGGCTAGAAGCAAGCGTCAGATTCCCTGGAACTGAAGTTAAGGATGGTTGTTAGCTGCCATGTGGATGATGGGATTTGAACCTGGATCCTCTGCAAGAGCAGCCAGTGCCCTTAACTGCTGAGCCATCTCTCCAGTCCCATTTGCTTATTTTTTTGAGACAAGTGTCACTATGTAGTTCAGACTGACTTGGAACTTGATATGTAGCTCTGACAAGCCTTGAATTCAAGATTGTCCTGCCTCAGCCTCTTCAGTGCTGAGACCCTATTGGCTTTGACTTCTTTTTGTGAAGCTTCCGGGTGTGTTGAAATATTAATATCAATAAAATTTGTATTCTTTTTATATTAAAATGAAGAATATATTTCCCCTGTCACTTTGTCTTTCACCAATGTAATTTCCAGGTCCCCGGTCATTGAATGTAAGAGGGCAGGAGATAAACTTTTCCTCTTTCACAATTCCAGCGTGGATTCCAGCGTGAGGAGCAGGTGGTGGGTCAGTGGCCTCTGCTCCCCTCTCCAGGAGCGTATCTTTCAGTTGCTTCAGCTCTTCATGGTTTGTACTTCATCAGATCAGCATCTTTAGCTTTGCCCAACAAATGGCAAAAGACAAGCCAACCACACAAGCAGCCCAGTATGTCCTTTGCCCTGCCTCATCTTGACTTTCAAGTGGCTTTATGTGCTTATGAGATGTTAATCCCCAAGGGCGAAATCCAAGCTGGTTTACCCTCAGAGCTGCCAGGGCCCATGGTGATGGTGAGCCACCAGGCACTGCATTTCTTCTAGAACACAAGGGATCTATTCAGTAAGCACACAGTCACAGCACAAAAAGCCATTCTTGAATCTGATCAGCAAAGGAAACAGGTCCAAGTGCAGAGACAATTTTAGATTCATGTCCTGTTTCCTGTTGAAAAGTGAAACCCAAGGGAAGGAAGACTACCGGGAGGAGAAGGCATGCACCCTGAAGGTGCAGCTGTTCTGGAACTTGAGCTCTGACTCTGCAGGTTCACAGTAGGGTCTGGGACGTACCCTAACAAGCAGCCTGGGTTTCTGATATAGATTGCTGGCCTCCATTCAGAGAGATGCTGCATGATCCTGCCAAAGTTCAACAGCAAACCCTTTAACGCTGTCAGAAGACACGAGACTGGGCCAAATTACACAACAAGAAAAAGTGTATTTACATTTTCCAGTGTCTGGTCATAGACTTTGCCTGACCCATGTGAGTGCCAGGAGATGAGTATTTACAAGCAGTGAGCATGTGTTCAATATCCTGAGCTGTGTTTTAAAATAGAACACTGAGAAATAGTCCTGATACGTAGTCCGTAAATCTGCAATTAACATTTAAGATGATCGACAGTAATTAGCACACATTTTTTACAATGCAATTCTAATTTTAGAATACCTTTCACAATTCAAGGCACCAGGCTGAGGTTCAGACTTTGGAGAAAGGCCTGGCTTACACTGGATTCCTTGCTCTGATGGAAACAGCGCCTTTGGGTCTAGCCAATGTGCCTGAGAATTTTTTTCATAAAGGTTATAGACAACTCTACCCCCAGACAGAGAATTTCAGAGAGTGAAATTCTTCAGAGAAGAATTTCAACCAATTCTTCTTGGTAAGGTCTGTTAAACACTAACTTTACATGAAAAAGTGGTTTTCAAGAAAAAAGAAAGCAACCCTCAAAGTATACTTATCCTGGAAGATTCGGGTCTTTGTATTAGAAAATACAGAACAGTGCTTGATGGGGTGGCAGTACTTGAGAAGTACTTGAGCACTACTAGTACTAGTACTTGAGAAGCGGAGGCAGGTGGATCTCTGTGAGTTCAAGACCAGCCTGGTCTACATTGTATGCTCTAAGCGAGCCAGGGCTACAGAGTGAGACTCTGTCTCAAAAAACAAACAGGGAGCTGGAGCAATGGCTCAGACGTTAAGAGTACTGGCTACTCTTCCAGAAGACCTTGGCTCAGCTCCCAGCACCCATGTGGTGGCTAACACTTGTCTGTGACTCCAGTTCCAGGAGATCTGATGCCCTCTTGTAATCACAGGCACCAGGCAGGCATGTGGTGCACATACATGCAGGCAAAATACTCATAGACATAAAACAAACAAACAAACAAACAAAATAGCCTGGAGAGATAAATGGCTCAGCAGTTAAGAACGCTCATTGCTCTTGCAGAAGACCCAGGTTTTGGTTCCCAGCACTCATGTTGGGTGGCTCACAGCCATCTGTACTCTAGTTCCAGGGAATCTGATGCCCTCTCTGGCCTCTGTGGGCACACACTTGTGGTACACAAAATCATGCATATACACATACATTTAAATTAAAAAAATAAAAGCCCCAACTATAGTCTATCTATCTATCTATCTATCTATCTATCTATCTATCTATCTACCATCTAAAAATGGCTCATTAACTTAAAAACATTACTGAATGTCTATTTTATACCAGGCACTCTACTCAGTTTTGACCTAATTCCATCTCTAAGGCAGTGTCCAGTGAATATGATATATTGAATGTCTGTGATACAGTTCCCTATGATTAACAGAAGGTGTAATAATTTCAGAATAAACTCCCTCCCTCCCTTCTTTCTTTCCTTCCTTTTCCTCTCCCTCCTCTTCCCCCCTTCTCTTTCTTCTCCGCTTCACCCACTTTCTCTTCCACTGTTATTAACTGGCCAGCATGATATGTGCATAGTGATAATACTCAGTAGCAATGCCCATTTTCCCAGCTAATATCGTGCTCAGTGAATAACATAGAGTCCACATGAGGTTTCCCGAGCTCCTCGATTGAGAACTGCTTTCTGAACTACACACTGAACTCTACCATATCCTGAGCCTCACCGAAACATGGCAAAAACTTAAACTGAAGGAATATAGTTGATTAAAAAACAAGCCAAGCAAAGAAATAATACCAGATATGTAATCCCCAATGGAGTAACATAAGATACACACACACACACACACACACACACACACACACACACACAAACTAAGACAACAGAACTCCTCCAAAAATGATTAACTATACAGCAATGGTATCTGGTGAGAGTAAGTTCAATGAAATCTCAGATGTAGACATCAAAATAATGATTATAATGAATAATGAAATAAGGGAGATGATGGATGATATAAAAGAGAATTTAACCAAGAGATTTCTATCTGAAGAAAAACCAAACTGAAATGATGAGAATAAAAAAAAACATTGTAAGTCACCAAGCATGGTGGTACATGCCTTTAATTCCCAAAACAGCAGACAGAAAAAAAAATCATTAAGATCAGGGCAGAGGACTGGCAAGATAGTTCAGTGGGTGAAGGTGCTTGCTGCCTGATTACCTGAGTTCAGTTCTTGGGAAGAGAAACTACACCTGATGTCCACATCACACTGTGGCACATGCGTTCACATGTACAACACATAAACACATTAATAATAACTTTTTCAAAGGTTCAGTCAGGAATTAAAGAAATGGAAAATATAATGAATCAATAAAATAAATTATTGTTTCTTTGAAAAGATAAGCAGACTAGACAAACTCTTAGCCAAACAAACCAGCAGAAAGAGAGAGAAGGTCTGAATTAATAGGATTACAGATGAAAAGGGAGCCATTATAATAGATAGCAATGAATTTCAGAAAATTATTAGGTTTAACCTGGAAAAATATTCTACTAGTTAGAAAATCTATAAGAAATAGATAAATTTCTAGATGAATATGACCTACTAAGATGAGATAAGCAATTTACACAGACCCATAAAGAGCAGTGAAACTGAAACAGTGACTAAAAATATACCAAGTTAAAGCAAGTCCAGGATCAGATGGATTTACTGCTGAATGTTGCCAGACCTTCTTAGAAGAACTGACATCAATGCTTCTCAGACAATTTTATAACATAGAAAAGGAAAGACTATCACCAGACTCCTTTTATGAAGTTAGTATTATCCCGACACCAAAACCAAATAAAGATGCGTCAACAAAAGAAAGTTACAGATCAGTTTCCCTGATGAACATAGACACAAAAATTCCCAACAAAATATTTTCCAGCCAAATTCAAGAACACATCAAAAGATCATTCACCATTCATCATTCCCAGAGTTGGAGAATCCTTAACTATACATAAATCAATAAATATTATAAATCACATATATGATCTCAAGGACAGAAATCACAGGTCATCTCCACAGATACGGAAAAGTCTTTTGACAAAATCCAACATCGCTTCATGTTAAAACTCCTGAAGGAACATATCGTAAGATAGCAAAGGCTACATATGATAAACCTATAGGCAACTATATATTGAATGGGCAAAACTCAAAACATTTCCTCTAAAATTGGGAACAAGACACAGGTGTCTATTCTGTTATTCAGTGTAGTACTGAAAGTCTTGACAGAGCACTGTGATAGGAGCATGTGAAGGTAGAACTAGGAGAAGAACCAAAGAGCCTCTATTTGCATATGATATGATTTTGTACACGAGAGACCCTAAAGGTGCCACTAGAAAACACTTGGAACTGATGATCACTTTCAGCAAAGTGGCATGAAAATCAGTATCCCCCCTACATACCGACTACAAGCATACTGAAAAAGAAGCCAGGGAAGCAATTCCACTCACAATAGCCTCAATATTGCTTTGAATAAACTTAATCAAGGATATGAAGGACTTCTATAACGAAAACTTTAAAATGCTGAAGAAAGAAATTGAAGACGAAAAGATCTCTCACGCTCATGGCCTGGCAGGGTTAATATTGTGAAAATGGCCATTCTACCTAAAGCAAGCTGAAGATTCAATGCTATCCTAATCAAAATGCTAACCTAGTTATTCACAAAAATAGAAAAACAGTCTTAAAACTCATATAGAGGCACAAAGGGTCCTGGACAACCAATTCTCAGCAAACAGAATACTGGTGGAGGTATCACAATACCTGATTTCAAGTTGTACTACGAGCCATAGTGACTTCTAAAAGCATGGTGCTGGCACACAAAAGACATGCAGATCAATGGAACAGAATGCAGGACCAGATACATGGCCACGTAACTACAGCAGCCCGATTTTCGACAAGGATGCCAAAAATGTACTTTGGAGAAAAGACAGCACCTTTGACAAATGGTGCTGGGGAAACTGGATGTGTACACGTAGAAGAATGAAGCTAGATCCTTATCCCTCAACTCTGCACAAAAAGCAACTCCAAATGGATCAAGACTCTCAACATAAGACCTGAAACTCTGAAACTGCTTGAGGAAAAGGTATACTTCAAGATATAGGCACAGGTATGAACTTTTCAAACAGGACTCCAGTCGCTTAGGAAATAAGGCTAATAATCAACAAGTGGAAGTTCATGAAATTCAAATGCTTCTGTACAAAAAGGAAATTGTTAGTTTAGTGAAGAGACATCCTACAGAGTAGGAGAAGAGACATCCTACAGAGTAGGAGAAAGCCTTTGCTAATTACATATCCAACAGAGGATAGTGTCTAGATATCACAAAGAATCAAGACATGAATCACCAAGGAAAGAAACAACTCAATTTAAAATGGGCAATGGGAACTGAATAGGGAGGTCTCAAAGGAGAAACATAAATGGCCAGTAAACATTTAAAAAAGTGTTTTCCATCATTAGTCAGCAAGGAAAGGCAAATTAAAACTACTTTGGGATTTCTCTTTACACCAGCCAGAATGGATATGATCGAGAAATAAAGTGAAAACATATGCTGGCAAGGATGTGAGGAAAGGGAGCACTCACTGCAGGTTTTGAGGAAAGAGAACACTCACTGCAGGCAGTGAGGAAAGGGAGCACTCACTGCAGGCAGTGAGGAAAGGGAGCACTCACTGCAGTCGGTGAGGAATGGGAGCACTCCCTGCAGGTGGTGAGGAAAGGGAGCACTCACTTCAGGCCGTGAGGAAAGGGAGCACTCACTGCAGGCGGTGAGGAATGGGAGCACTCACTGCAGGTAGGAGTGCACACTGGTGCAGCCCCTATGGAAATCAGCATGGAGGTTTCTCAAAAAGCTGGAAGTGGAAATATCATATGATACAGCTATAACATTCTTGGGCATATCCCAAAGGACTCTGCCTCCTACTACAGAGAGACCTGCACATCCGTGCTCATTGCTGCTCTCTTCACAATAGCCAGGAAATGGAATCAGCCTAGACGTCCATCAGCTGAGGAAGAATAATGGAAACACGGTGCATATATACAGCAGAATGTTATTCAGTTGTAAAGGAAAATGAAGTTACAAAATTTTTAGGAAAATGAATGGAGATGGGAAATATTATAGACGGAAGATGAGGTAACCCAGGCTCAGACAGCATGTGTTCTCTCTCATATGTAGATACTAGCTCTGAAATTTTAGATTTGTATGTTTCACTTCAAGTGTGAGGAAAGTCAGGGAGCCAGAAAGGACCCAGAAGGAGCAGGGGGAGAGGCCTCAGAGGGGAGAGGGGTTAGTGGAACACACAGGGTATGAAAGGAGAGGAGAGGGATACTGGGAGTTAACGCTTCAGTGAGGGGCGGACGTGGCGCCCTGAGACCGGGAGCTGGTTAACTAAAACTAAGGATATAAGAAAATCCATATGGAAACCCACTACTTTGTAATTTGATTAGAAATATAATTTTGAAAAAGGAGTTTGAACAGAGGTACACTGCATGGGCAGACAATGCTGCTCCCAGAAGCCATGGGTTAGTAAATGAAAATCTCAGTGCCAGGCATGGGTTATCATCCTATGAATTATGGGTTAGGGAGGCCCCATAGGCACCCCCAAACAGTACAGTCTGTGGTCAATGCTCTTGGTTTCACATGTTAACCAGATAGACCCTATGACTGAAGACACCACACACTTTGGTTAAAGGACATAGAGAGATAATTGACCAGGAAACTTCCACCCTGCACACTAGCTTTTGTAGTGTTGGAAGGTGCTATGTAGCCTGATGGGGAGAAAAGGCATCACCCATCCTACCCAGCACTGGACCTGCATGCTACATTCCTGACCCGCAGGGCAAGATGTGCCCATTGGTATAATCATGCTGTGACTGTTAAGGGTCGGGGGAGGTAAGCAACCACTTTTGATCGGACTTGAGGTCTGATACAATGCCTGACACCATAAATATGGCTGGAAGCCCAGGGCTGGGCAGGTCATAGGGTCTAGAGGAGAGCCTGTCACTGTTATTTGATGAACGCTCATGTTGTTAAACAGAAAGAGTGTCTGCTGGGTGTTTAGCTTTAAACGGGACATCTTCATCACTCCCTCCCTCAGCTTTAAGGTCGTCATAGAAGAGGGAGTGGAAAGAATGCAAGAGCCAGAGGATGAGGGGGAGTGTGGTTAAACTCTATCTTCTGGACGTGACATGGCTGCTGCGCTCTTGAACTTGTGGCAGCTGTGGTTACCTGCACAAGGCCTGTGTAAGATCAAGCCAGTCAACATTCCCGCGTGGATGGGCTGGGGCTCTCAAGGCCTCACCCTTATCTGAGGAACTATTGACAGCTGATAATTGCAGGGAAGGGAGAATTACTTTTTGGGAGGGATGTGGTGCCTGGTAGATTGTTCATACTCCAGTGGATGGTCTTGTACCCATGTGCACGTGGGCAGAACGAAGTGAGTTATTAAGAAAAGAGGACATGAAGGTGGGAGAGGGATGTGTCGGAAAGTCCCGGGAGGGAGGGGAGAGTTTCCGGTAAGGGTGGGAGATCCATTGTGTACATGTACGAAATTGTCCAAGAATAAACTTAGAGTATTAAAGATCAGATGGAAAAAGAGGAAGACATATGATAGTCACTTTTGACCTCCATACGGGCAGGCACACCCACATACACATGCATAAACAATACATACAATTTTTACATATATTTTTATTATTTTTAATTATATGTGTGTGTGCACCTGAGTGCAGCTGCCCACAGAGGCCAGAAGCATCAGATCCCCAGGAGCTGG
The DNA here is from genome assembly GCA_035773235.1 of Eospalax fontanierii. Taxonomy (NCBI): domain Eukaryota; kingdom Metazoa; phylum Chordata; class Mammalia; order Rodentia; family Spalacidae; genus Eospalax; species Eospalax fontanierii. The sequence continues at coordinate 47,631,034 of CM069531.1, read as the reverse complement.
AGTTATGGGTAGTTGTGAGACACTCAAAATGGGTGCTGGGAACTTGTGTCTGCTCTTAATTACTGAGCCACCCATAATTTTATTTTGACATTTTTTTTAGGCAGAGTCTATTTAGTTCTGGCTGGCCTGGAGTTCCCTATGAGACCAGGCTGGCCTTGAACTCACAGAAATCTATATACCTCTGCTTCCTGAGTGCTGAGATAGAAGGCCTGTGTCATTGTGCCTGGATATAATTTTTTTATTGAGACGTGTCTTTGGAAAAAATGAATGTTCCTCAGAGGACAGAAGTGGGAATGTTGCTTCTCACTGCATACCTTTTAATCCCATTTAAAAATTTACTTATCATCATATTTTACTCATTTAAATAAGTATATATGATATCCATGTGTCCTAGCTGTACCCTTGATTCTCTAATTGAGTGGGGCTAATAATGTTTCATTTTTTATTTTTATGTTTTGAGATTTTGAAATAAGGTCTCACTTTATAGTCTGGGCTATCCTGGAACTCCCTATGTAGATCATGCTGGCCTTAAATTCACAGAGATCTGCCTGTTTCTGTTTCCTGAGGGCTGGGATTAAAGGTTTGTGCCATCATACCTGGCGTAATAATGTTTTAGACAGATTCAGCGGCTGTTGAAATGACCTGGTGTATTAGTTACTCTTCTGTTACTGTGATAAAGCATCGTGACCAAGGCAAGTTATAGAAGGAAGAGTTTGTTGAACTTATGGTTCTAGAGGTATAAGAGTCTGTCATGGCAGGGAGGGCGGGGCAGGAGGCAGCTGGAGCAGAAAGCTGAGCACTCACATCTGAAAGCAGGCACGGGAAGCAGAGAGAGCAAACTGGAAGTAGGACAAGGCTATGTCCCCAGTGACATGCTTCCACCAGCAAGACCTCAGCCCTGAGGGATTCTATGACCACCCTAAAACAACTGAGGATCATATACCAAGGATTCCAAACTCGAGAGTCTATAGGGGACATTCCTCTCTAAAAACACCTTACCTGGTTAGGAGCCACTGCTCTGTGATCTATGTTGTTGTGTCATGTTTTGTCACTTATGGTCAAAGTATGGTGCCTTGTAATCGCATGTCCCTGAGCATGTGAAGACACTAAGTGGGTTTAAAAGAAATGAATGGTGTTTGGGGCCAGTAGATGGTCCAGTGGGTAAAGACAGTTGTTGCCAGGCCTGATGATCCGAGTTTGATCCCTGAGACTTGCATGGTGGAAAGAGAGAATGAACTCCTGCAAGTTGTTTTCTGACTTCCATATAATGTACACACTCACAGGTACACAGGCACACACCCACATACCACACCACACCACACCATAAATAAATGTAATAAAAAAGAGAGAAATGAAGGCTATAACATATTTATTGAACATCTGCAACAAGTTGCATGAATTATTTAACTGAATTCACAAAAAACCTTATGAGGTAGGTATGATTGTGACCATTTTTACAGCTGAGGAAACTGAAACGCAGACTTGTTAGGCATTCGACCTCACACCGCTGGTATGAGTCTAGGTCTGCTCTCAGGGGCTCACCAGTGTCAGCCTTCTTGTCACACCACAGCACAAACCTCTGCGGCCAGGGGAATTCAAAGAGGGATTTGTTGAACGTGTGTGAAAACGTAAAACATCCGGAAATGTTGGTTCTTAGTGTTGGCCTTAAAAAATTGAAGTTCTGTGCAGAACCTCAGCATGTGAAAGGGATGAAGGTGATCTGAGTTATTTATTATATAAACCCAAATTGATGAAATGGAAGAACAACGAAGCTGTTTAGCAAGTACCAAATGTTTAAAACACTTCATTGCAGGTAACAGTAATTTGGGGGATCATGTAATGTCTTAGACACCGCTGCGCTTTGTGTGTGTTAATTCACAAATGTTCACTCTTCCACCACACATTCTGTCATTATCCCTACTGTACCTATTTTACCAACTATGTACAGAAATATAGAAATATGTTCCAGAAGATGTCTTCTTAGGCTATTTCACCATTGTGAGGACATCATAGAGTGTGCATCCACAAGCCTGTATGGGAGAGCCTACTATGGCCCTGGATCTGTGGTACACACACACACACACACACACACACACACACACAGAGCTTAGCCTCTGGCTCCAGCAACCACAAAGGAAAGGATAACACAAGACTGAATGAAGCACAAGAGAAAATGGTACAGAAGGAGGAAATGTGAGATGGAGGCCAGCAGCACAGGAAGACAGTCTACCGAGCTATTTTCAGTGGGTAGGGATTATGGAAGCTTACTGTTGAATAATGATACAAGTGCAGTCTAGTAAATACACCTGAAACACAGTCACTTACACTGGTCACTTCCAGAGCTATCACACGGAGTTTTCTGATCACACACCTGAGTTGGCTCCACCATTTCCTCTATTTGATGACCTTCTGGAGTTTTTACCTTCGCCTTAATCAGTTTCTTTTCCGAGTGTGCACTCGGGTCTTGAATATCAGCACATCCAAACGCTTAATTTGTTCTCAAATGCAAGACGTTTTGACTAGTTGAACAATTTCAGATTGCAAATGATTTTCCTCTAGAAGTTTAAGGGCATTATTCCAAGCCTTCCCTGGCAATCTTTTCTCCGTACCTTTGAATTAGGACACTAGAATAAGTCTATAGAATAAAGGGATGTGCTAATTTCAGACAGGGTTTTCAGAGCCACTACACCCAGTTCTTCACTGTTTTTATTTCATTGTCTTTAATCGGCACTGATTTCTATGTCTCTTTGTGTCGATTCACTTTTATGGTTACTTTTCACCATACAAATGGCTATATTTTTCCATTTCCTGTAGTAGTGCAAAGTCTTTTAAAATAAACCTTTGGGGCTGGTGAGTTGGCTCAGAGGTTTAAGAGCATTGGTTGCTCTTGCAGAGGACCCGGTTGCAATAACCAGCAACCACATGGTGTCTAACAACTGTCCTAACTTTAGTTTCAGGAGATCGGACACCCTCTTCCGACTTCCATGGGCACTGCACGATGTGGGAGCACTTACACGCAAGCAGTACACTTATACCTATAAAATTAAAAAAATAATAAATAAAATATTAAAAAATAAACTAAATGTGCGGCTTGCAAAATGAACGTGCATGGCTATGCTAAAAGTCCAAAAGTTGGCACAGACTGGCTGAGGTTCCAGAAGCCTAACTTTATTCTAATCTACAAACTTTTCAAGATCACTTAGACTTGAGATAGGCCTTCACTTTTATTTTGAGGAAAAGCTCATTTGTTTAGTGAATTTTACACCACGGAGGAGGATATGCCTACACACCAGAGTCACACATGTGCTGTGTGTGTGTGAGTGTGTGAGTGTGCACTGCGTGACGCGGCTCACCTCGGGCCAGGCTGGGTCACTGCACCTCGGCTCTCCTCCGCTTCCTTCTCACCTACACGGTCACACGACCCTTAGATCTCTCCCCTCCGCTTGCGGTGCGCACTGTGTGGCTTGGCTATAATCACAGGCCACCTGCAGCTGCAAGGGTCTGCTGTGCACCTGGGAGTCCGAGACTCGGGGACAGGGGACCCCGGCAGTGCCAGGAGAGGGTCTCCAGCTTGGTGTCTGACCTTTCCCCGGTAGGATCAGGCGGCCCAGAATTCACCCTTAAAGCCCCAAGCTCACCCTTGGCCCGCAATCTACATTTGCATCCACATTGCACTTTCCTGCTGGAGGAGGGAGGGTGTGGTGTTCCTTGGCGGAAGAACCCGCCCCTTTTGCCCTGGCGACGCGCGTCCCGGTTGCTATAGAGACCGCAGTTTCCCTCCTAGTTCTTCCTGAGCCTGGAGCTCCAGTTGTCGTAAGGAGGCCCCCATCCCAGCTCGTGTCCTTTGAGGCACTCAGGTAAGTGAGCTGCCATCCATCTCCACCGACCCCTCGTCTCTACCTTCAGTTGTGGGTCCTGGGATCAGCCTTGACTTCGGACCCCTTCGAGGGTACTCACTTGTCCAGGAGACTTGGGTTACACTGCAGGGAGTGGGGAGACTTGGGAGAGTGCATAGGAAGGACTGCACTCGGAAGATGGGGGAGATCTGGAGTGTCTGAGGGATTTCATGGGCCGAGGTACTCAGCCTGGTGAGGATCTGACTCCATCCTTGGGTGTGAAGTCTTCCGATGCTCCACCGGGGCCAGGTGCTAGGATTGTAGCGGGTTGAGGGGGCCACTCAGACCTCACCTTTGTCTGTGGAAGGCAGTTGTCACAGTAGTTCATTTTAGTCTGTGGCCGGGGACCTCCCAGCTCCCTTCTCCTGTGCTCCCCCTTTTGCTGTTCTTTGTCTTTGTCCTGGGAAGGTTTTAAACAGTTTTATGTGTTGAACAGGCTCAAAGCCCAGAAGTCACATCTGTTTATTCTTTAGAGAACATGTCTGGCAGAACACTACTGTATCATCCCATGAGTCATAAAATGCAGTGTTCTCCAAAAGATGTGGAGAATATTCACAGCACTCTTGTGATAGCCCTGAAGTGGGAACAGCCCAGGTGTCTGAAGCAAGAGAAAAGGATGCATTTTGATCTATTCACATGGCACACCACACAGCCATGAGCGCGAACACACTGTAATTATATGAACAATGCAGACAACTTTTGTGATCGTACTGTTGAATAAAAGGCATCAGTTACCAAAGAATACACTGCTTAGGATTTCATTTCTATTGAATCCAAAACCAAAGGAATTAGATTAATTTGTAGCATTAAGGATCAGGTAGTGAGACTGGGACGGTGGCCCAGGCCTCTAATTCCAGCACAGATCTCTGTGAGGCTAGCATGGTCTACACAGTGAGTTCCTGGCCACACTGGGGTTACAGGGAGACACTGTCCCCCAAATAAAAATAACCAAGCCAAGCCAAAACAAAACCAAAAGATTAGGTTCGCGGTCACCCTATGGGGCTAGGCGTGGCCACTGGGGACTGGAAAGAGCTTTGAGAAGTTGGTAACACTAGTTTCTTAATCTGGGTGCTGGCTCACAGATAACACTTCGGACTATGATCTGTGCACTTTTCAGTATGAATGTCACATTTTGATGATGGTGGTGGTGGTGGTGACAGAAGCCATTGCTTACATTTAATGCCCAAAAGCTCTTCATTTGATCAGGACTTTGGAAATCTCAAATGGCCAAACTACTGCAATCTCCACCGAAGTTCCTGCCCGCAGAGTGGTATATTGCTAACAAGAGCCAGTACCACAAGGCGGATGCCCAGAGGTCCCGATCTGAGCGTCTGGTGGCAGAGAGCCAGAGGCTTGTGGATGAAATCGAAAAGACCACTAGGAAATCTCAAAGCGATGTGAACAAGAAACTTGGTAAGACAACATGCTTGGTAAGCTTGTGCCCATGGACTGAGGTAGCTTGGTGTGTTCAGTGTGGCCAAGTGTCATTCCTAAAGAATCGGAACGGGATGGGAGGGTCATGCTCATACTAGGGCTGTAGGTTCTGTGTTTGAAATCAGTGCCATAAGACATACACAGTAACCCAGTTTGATTTTCAGTCATCCATCGTTCAGTAACCAGTTAGATCCACATTTACTGGAAGCTTATATGGACCATACACTGCAACCACTGCATGGATGAGCAGACTCTGCTTTTAATAGGTTCCCACCTTGAAAAGGAGAAAGTTATAAAACTCAATCAGAATATAACCTCATAGGTGCTGGGAGAGGAGAATTAAGTTAGGGTGGGGCAGGCTCTGGAGAACTGGGAAAGTTCCCAGAGCTAAACATTTGAAATGTGTCTTAAAGGAATAACACTTTTATCTTAACTATTCCATGTTTAAAAACAGCATTTAGGAAATGATGCTCTTAAATAAGAAAAATAAAAAAGAAAAGAACGTAAAGTAAAACAGACAGCCATCAACCAAACATTAGAATTTTATAAGCCGGAGTCCATGAACTTGAATGTCTTTAATGTGCAATGAAGTAACAAGAGAATTAATTAATGGTAAGACGGGAGGAAGCAGTGAAAACTAACTTTCAAAGTCTGAATCTCAATGTCACTGATTCATTGAGCAAATTAAAATTAGCTATTTATTTAAAAATATTTTTATGGATTTGAGAAGTTCATACAATGTAAAGTATTCAGGCTTCCCCCACCTCGACCTCACCCCTAGCACCTGACTTCATGTCCTCTATTACTCTTTTTTATGTTCAAATATTTTCTTTATTATTTTTATTTTGTGTGTATGAGTGTATTACCTGCATGTATGTAAGTGCATCTGTGTCATGCAATGCCCTCAGAGGTTAGAAGAGGGCGTCAGATCCCCTGGAACTGGAGTGATGGATGGTTGTTAGCCACCATGTGCTGGGAAGCAACCTGGGTCCTCTGGAAGAGCAGCCAGTGCTCTTAACCGCTGAGCATCTCTCCCGCCCCCCTCTTGCTTTTAAAAGACCTGTTTCCATAATCTGTATTTCCTAAATTCTCTTGGGTGTGGGTCTATCCCTTGGAGTCTGTTCAACCTCCTGGGTGTCATACCAGTGAGGAAAACTGACTCTTTCTCTCCCAGCATCTATCACTTGCCAGTTGGTTAGAGCTCCCGTCCTGGGCCCTTGTCTTGCTTGTGTTTGCACCAGTCTTCTACATGCTGTCATAGTGCTGCCTTTAACTCCAACACTGTGGGGGAGTGGAAACAGGAGTGCTGGGGCGTGGCACCAGGTTCAGTCAGAGACCCTGTCTCAAAGGAATGAGGCAGAGAGTGACAGAGAAGGACACCCTATGTCCTTCTCCATGGGAACAACATGTACACTCACCCACACTCGCAAATGCGCCACACGTGTACACATGTGTAAGTTACTTTATGAGAAGAGGAACTGATGGCTGTACAATCAGTTACCTTAATGAATTTAAAATCCAAATGCTGAGTTACTCATTCTGAAATCAGCATATATTGTGTAATTTTGTTTCTATAATCAGTTTTTACGTATATTGCTGAATAAATTTATCTTTAGTTGAGTGTGGTGGTAGATATCTGTAAACCCAGCACCTGGGAGGCTGAGGCGGGATGACTGAAAGTTTAAGGCCAGCCTGAACTGCAGAGTGAGACTGTATCTCAGACAAACAAACTGTTTATCATAAGAAAGAAAATAAGAGGCTGGAGAGATGGTTCAGTGATTAAGACCACTGGCTGCGCTTGCAGAGGACCCAGGTTTGATTCCCAACAGCCACATGGTGGCTAACAACAGGTGCGCTGATATACACTCAGGCAAGGCACCCATACACATGAAATAATAAAGAGAAGGAAATGAAACAAAATGCAATTTTTGAGAACTTTAAAAAATATTTTATTTTATGTGTGTATGAGTATATTGTCTGCATGTACCTAAGTGCACCCGTGTCATGCAATGCCCACAGAAGTCAGACGTTCGATCCCTTGGTTGTTAGCTGCCATGTGTGTGCTGGAAATTGAACCTGAGTCCTCTGCAAGCAGTCAGTGCTCTTAATCACTGAGCCATCTCTCCAGTGCCCCCAAATGCAATTATAATAATGTCAAAAACAGAAAGTTGCATAAAAAGCTTATCATTTTATAGTCCAGGACTCAAGTGCAAGTGAAGCTATTTATTTAAAAAATGTAAGTAGATAATAGGCTATTGTTTGACATAATGTTGATATAAATATAATACGAGATGGAAAGATCAGAAATCTATTATTTGAGTTGGTTAAAAGCAAATAAACTGGGAACAGAGCTCAGCGATAGAGAGCTTGCTTAGCATGCTCCTGGCTGGAGGTTCAATCCTCAGCATGAAACACAAATCATTGTCTTTAATCATGAGAAATCATCACATAACATTAAATCGGTGTTGAATAAATAGTGACATGAACAAATGCCAGGAGAAATACTAGACATATTGTAAACCCTGCTCTAAGAGGAGGTGTAAGTAGGGTGGCTCAGAGAACTGGTGGGCTTTAATTGTATTTGATTTTTCCAAACAATATACATTTATATTGTTGATAAACTTTAAAAGTCATGGAGCTGAAGAGATGGCTTAGCATTTAACACTGCACAGTGCTCATCTAGAGAACTCAAGGTTAGTTCCCAACACCCAAGCAGGCAGTTCACAACTGCCTATGATTCCAGCTCCAGGGGTATCTGATGCCTCTGAACTCTGCAAGCACCTGCAATTATGTGTACATGCCCCCCACCTCAATTAAGATATAAAAAGAAATCTATTAGTCAGGGATGGTGGTATATATCTGTAATCCCAGCACTCATAGGTTGAGGCAAGAGGAACACAAGTTAAGGCCAGCCTGGGCTACATATATCACTTCATATAAATAAGTGTAAAAGCAGAGGGCAGCTGGAGAATTAAAGTTTAGAGTGGTAACTATTTTGATGAGCATAGGAAGAAATACCTTCTTTTTTGCAATAAAATTTATTTTTATTTATTTTTGAGGCAGGGTCTCATGTAGCCCAGGGTGGTTTGTACAAGGAGGATGACCTTGAATTTCTGATCCTCCTGCTGTGTCCCAAGTTCTCAGGTCACAGCCTTGTGTTACCACATCCACTTGCTGCAGTGCTGGGGACTGAATCCAAGACCTCGTGCGTGCTAGGCAAGCGCTCTACCAACTGAGCTACATCCACAGTCCCCACCAGATCAACACTTAGAAAGCTGTCACAAGAAGTACAGCTCTAAGAAGAAAAGAGCATGTGTGAGGTAGTGTCACAAAAGTCTTCAAGATCCTAACTGAAAAGTTGTCTGGGGCTGGCGCGTGACTCAGTGTTGGAACACTTGTTTCAGCAAGAGACCTGGGTTCAATCCTTAGCAGCACAGCACTCAGACACAAAACTGACTCCATCCTGGGAAGACTAACCCTGTATAACTTTTCTTTGTGCCTCAGAACAGAGACTCGAGGAAGTCAGGTTCTGGAAGAAGGAGTTAGATGACAAACTTGAAGAGCTGGTGCATGAAACAGATGATCTACTTATGTACAAGATTCGCCTGGAAAAGGCCCTGGAGAGCTTTAAAGAGCCGCTGCACATCACTGAGAGGTGCCTGGCCTACAGGTAGATCATCTGCTGCAAGAAATGCAATGCTGGGCAGGAAAAACTGACTGTGTGAAACCGTAGGTTAAACAGGCAAGGAATAGGTGTTCTTTCAGAACCGGGATGATCCCAGGATGCCCACTGTGTTGGCAGTGGCATACACCTAATGTCCGCTGTCTTCTAACTTATTATAAGTTAGGACTAGGTTTGACCATATCAAAAAAAATTGCTAAATAACTTCAAGTTTAAAATAGTTTCTTTTTCTGTTGCATTTAAAGAGTCGAGAAATGACCAGTTTCTCTTGGCATGGTACGCTAAGCTCTAGGTACCAGGCTTCTTCTAGTTTGTTGCCCATGTATGTGGGTTTTGGTCCCTATGCTACCTCATGATTTGAGATGGAATCCTAAGATGCAGGCATTCTGCCTACACTCCCAGCAAGTAGGAATGGAGTTTGGCATTCACCGGCTCTTTGTACTTGTGTCCCATTGAGCAGAACATAATCTCAGAACCACATCTACAGGACTGGGGAAATGGTTGCCTTGTTTGGGGCAGCCGGGTGCTTAGCTAAAGTAGCAGAGGCTTTAAAAGAAGGTGCGAAAAACGTTATTATAAAACATTCCTATAGCTATTGGGAGACACATGCCACCTCTTATAAAGAAGAGAAACGATGGATGCCCCGGGCTGACCGCTTTCCTCTGTAAATCAGGAGTAGGATTATTATTTTTTCTTCTTTTCTGGAGTGATGCTTATTTCCAGACCTGTTTCCTGTCACAGCTCTAATCTAGTTGGAGAGTTCTGATGAGTCTTTTCTTTTTTTTGGACAGGCTCTCGTTATGTAGCATAGGCTGGCCCCCCCAATTTGCTCATTATGTAGCCTAAAAAGGTCTTTTCTCTTCAACCTCCTCACGCCTGTGTCCCTCCGCACCTGGCTCTAATGGGTGTTTTTGCTGCCAGCAGAGACTCTACTCCAGTGAATTCTCCGCCTGACTTTTTCCTTTTCTTTCTTTCTTTCTTTCTTTCTTTCTTTCTTTCTTTCTTTCTTTCTTTCTTTCTTCTTTTTTCTTTTTAAAGACAAGGTCTCATGTAGCTGAGGCTGCTCTCAGATTTTCTATGTAGATGATGACAACCTTGAACTTTTGATCCTCCTATGTCTATCTTCCAATTTCAGGGATTACCGGCATGTACTACCATGCCCAGTTTACGAAAGATTAAGGCCTGAGCCCAGGCCTGCATGAGTGCTAGGCAAGCACTCTATCAGCAGAACTACATTCCCAGCTGCACATTAGCTTTTGAGCAAAATTTTCCAAATTTGGATTTTTACAGGTCACCCCTTTACAAGGTCAGGCCTTGTAATTACAGCTGTATGTCCCAACAGCTTTAAGGTAAAGTTCAAGCTCCTTAGCTTAGCAGACTTTGCTATAATGGGTCCCCAGTGACTCCTCCAGGCCTGTATCTCATCCCTACGAGGGGAGTGAACTTGGAAGTGCTGAGTCATGTCTTGTATCGTGTCCCTGATCTTAGCCCTGACCCCATACAGCAAGCAAGTGGTGACCTGCTAGATTCAGAGAGCGTGTGTAGACAAGAGAAGTGGCAGCTGCAGCCCAGACTGCTCAGCCTAAGCCTGAGCCCGATCATGATGCAGGGCTAGAGAGTGCACGTGCTGTGTGCTACCTCTGGGGCAGCTGCTTTCTGTCACTCTGGTTTCTCAGCACACCCTATAAAGTACTAATAGTTATCCATAATTAACAGAAGAGGAGATCAAGACACAGATGTTACATAATAAACCTCAGGCCATATATTAAGTGGCCAAAGGAACCCGCTCAGCTCCCCCTCCTCCCATCCACTCCCCCCCCCCCCCCCCGCCCTGCCATGTGCTATCAAGTAAAGTAGGAAAAACAAAGCATCTGGCCCAGTATGGTGGCTCACATTCTTAATCCCAGCACTCAGGAGGCAGAGGTAGGTGGATTTTTGTGGGATAGAGGCTAGCCTGTTCTACATAGAAGTTCCAGGCCAACTGGGGCCACAGTGAAACCCTATCTCAAAAACAAAAAACAAAAACAAAAACATATCATGTGGGAGGAGGGGAAGTTTGGGGATCGGTATACTCTAGTGCTTAGAAGCACACTCGATGCCCGTGTGACACCAGATAAATTACCTAGCCTCTTAGAGACTCAGTTGCCTCATCTGTGTTCTATTTTATTGGTCTTTTTGAGACAGGGTTTCCCCATAGCTCCAGATGGCCTAGAACTCACTATGTAAACCAGGCTGGACTTGAACTCACAGAGATCCACCTGCCTCTACCTCCTGAGTTCTGGGATTAAAGGCCTGCATCACCACGCCTATCTCTATATTTTAAAAGATTAAGTGGAAGAGCTGGGGATATAGCTCAGCGGCAGAGCACTGGGTTAGCTTGTTCCAGAATCTAGGTTCCATTCAAAGCATTGGGAAAAAAAAAAAAGATTAAGTATATAAAAATATCAGTACAGTATCTGTCACATAGTGAGTATTCACTGTTGGGGATAATCTTAATACTGGTGTTATTAGAATTTTTCAATAACATTTTTATTCAAAAATTTTTTATGTGTATGAGTTTTGCCTACATATATATAGGTATGCCATGTGCATGCAGTACCTGCAGAGGCTAGAAGAGGGCGTCAGATCCCCTGGGACTGGAGTTACAGATGGTTCTTAGCTTCCATGTGGGTTCTGGGAACTGAACCCAGGTTCTCTACAAGAGCAGCCAGTGCTCTTAACTGCCGAGTCATCTCTCTAGCCCCTAGTTATTAGTATCTTAATAAAACTTTGTTCTGGATTCAAGATTAGTATCAAAGAAACACCTGCCTTTGAAATTCTGAGTCAAAGACAGTGGATAGGATTTTAAAGGAGGGAGTAGCAAGTAGGTGCAGGCCTGAAGTCTCAGGACTTGAAGCTGAGGCAGGAGGATCAGGAACTGCAGGCCAGTGTGGGATGCATAGCAAGACGTTGACTCAAAAGGAGCCAAACAAACAGCCGGAGCACAGAGGAAGTTTACATGGCAGTTTTCAAACCAGGCGACCAGACTCCCAGTGGTTTCTGTTTGTGTTCTGGGTAGTTTGAAGTGCCCCACACCCCTGCCTCTCCCTGCCAGGGAGAAGCGCCTAGGCATTGACCTGGTGCATGACCAGGAGGAGCAGGAGCTGCTGAAGGAGGCCGAGATCATCCGAGGCGTCCTGGCTCTGCTCTCACGCACCCTGGAGGAGACATCTGAGCAGATCAGGTACCTTGGATCCCACCTGAGTATGGGAAGGGGCTTTGCACTCCAACGCAGTGCTCCAAGTTCAGAGGAACTGGGTCGTACAGTACCACAGTCTATGTCACCAGGTAGCTCCACGGCGACATCTGCCACCTCCATCTCATGGCAGGAGGGTGGGGCCAGATTTCAAAGGGATGACAAAAAGCTCGTCGTTGCCAGGCTGACCTCTCAACACAGTCTGAAAGGGAGGCTCTCAATGCCCAGGTTTGGTTGTACCCCTTTGTCACCTTACAAGTGTGCTCTGGGGCAATGGAGAAATGGGACGGAGGTGTGGCCACCCTGAAAAGACCTAGTTTCAGTGTTTTTCAGGGCCTCCTGCAATCCTGTAAGTGCCACGCTGCCTTTCCTGTGCGAGAAACCCGGTTTGTCTTCTTCCTTCAGGTTAAATCGTTCTGCCAAATACAATCTGGAAAAGGATTTGAGGGACAAGTTTAAGGCCCTGACCATCGATGACATCTGCTTCTCACTCAACAATAACTCACCAAATATAAAATATTGTGAGAATGCTGTGAGGATTGAACCCAAGTGAGTGGGGCCCCGGCCGCGGCAAGGGCAGTGCTGGGAATGCTCTTGTTTCCCTCAGTCAGACAGGACCAGGGGACACATCCTACAGCTACTCAGAGCCACCTCTCATTTCTAAGGAAGACTGATGCAGCATGTCTAAAGATTTACAGTATATTTCTTCATTTATTTATATTTTAAAAAATGAAAGATTCTAAAATTATAATAAAAGGGTTAGTTAATAATTTCCCACAATTGTTCTTTTCCGTTCTCACTTTGAACTAGGTTCATACAAACATATGCACATCTAACAAATTCATTTAGTTTTCAAAAATATTTACCTTTTTGTGTAACATCTAACTTGCATTTTAAAATAGTATTTTTCACATTTACTTCTGCATGTGTGCATATGGAAGTTAGAGGGCAACTTGCGGTTGTTGGTTCTCTCTACCATGTGGGTTACCGGGCTTGAACTCAGGACATTAGACTTGGCGGCAAGCAATTTTGTCTGCTGAGCCATCTCATCAGTCCCCTAACTTGCATTTTCAATTAGTATTACACCACAGTGTTAACTGGTTCGAATTTATTTATTTAATTAGGTCTTTTGGAGACAGGGTCTCCCTGTAGTCCCAGCTGGCCTGGAACTCACTATGTAGTCTGGACTGGCCTGGATCTCACAGAGATCTGCCTGCCTCTGCCTCCTGAGTGCTGGGATTAAAGGCATGCGCCACCACACCTGGCTTGAATTTAATTTTTTAAATTAAATACACACACGGAAAAGTGCATAAATAATACACACACAGCTCAGTGGTTATCACTGTATTTATTTGAAAGCAAGCTGAAGTGCCCTGATGTTTAGCCTCTTATAACAATTATTGTTTATTATCTCATGGTCTTGGGTGGGTTGAGAGGGCAGGTATCACTTAGCTGATACCCTGGCTCAAGGTCTCCTCGGTGGAAGTCAAGCTGGGGCTGGGGCTGCCCCATGTGAAGGCTCGACTGGGGAGGGGTCCGCTTCCAAGGTGACTTGTATGGTGATGCAGGATTCAGTTCCTAGCCATGTGAGCTTCTCCAAGGGGCAGTGTCATGAGACGGTGGCCAGCTTCTCCCATTCCAAGTCATGAAAGAGACAAGGGGGGAGGAAGGAGAGAACCTACAACAGATGCCATGCCCGGATCTCAGAACTGGGACCTCATCTTTCTGCTTGTGAGAAGCATGCTGACAAATTCATCCCATCCTCAAGGCGACAGGGACAGGGATCACTGAAGGCTAGTTCAGAGGCCACCTTTCATCACAAAGTGGACAATCCTTAGGCAGTCACTGGGCAGGGAATGGAGGAAAGTGTCCCCAACCCCAAAAACCCTCCCTGCTCTGTTTTTTCTGAAATTTAATAATTTTTTTACTTGTGTGAATGTTTTGCCCACACGTATGTGAATGTACCATGTGTGTACAATGTCCATGGAGGCTAGAAGAGGGTGTGGGAAGCCCCTGAACTGGACTTGAGGATGGTTGTTAGCCACCATGTGGGTGCTGGGAGTTGAACCCAGGTCCTCTACCAGAGCAGTCAGTGCTTTTAACCATGGAGCCATCTCTCCAGCCCTGGCCTCCTTATTTAAGACAATCTTTCTACATAGCCCAGGTTGGTCTTGAACCTGAGAGCCTCCTGCCTCAACTTTTTTGTTTTCTTCTGATCAATTCTTTTTTTTTCTCTTCCCCAAAGGCAGACCTCTCTTGACTTTTTCTAATAGGGTTGATTGCCTGCTTTTTATTTTATTTTATGAGCATATTTTCTTGCATGTACTCAAGTGTACCATGTGTGTGCAGTGATCGTGGCGGCCAGATGAGGGCGTCATGTCCTCTGGAACTGGAGTTATAGGTGGTTGTTAGCCACCATGTGTGGGGAAGTGAACTCGCGTCCTCTGTAAGAGTGGCCAGTGCTCTTAACCACAGAGCTGTCTCTCTAGCCTCTTGCCTACTTTTAATTAAGTAACATCATATAATCTGTGTTGCATGTGTCTGGTTTCTTTCAAATAATGTTTTTTTTTTTTTTTGAGACTCACTGAAGTTCTTAAAAGTTCTTTATCATAATAGCACTCTGTTGACTCACATCTTTGTGTTGAATGTCAATCAGTATCTTATGGTCTGTTGCTTTACTATTGTTTATGTTGATGTCTGTTGTCTCTACCTGTGTGATTTAGGCTAGTACCTTTGTTTCTCTCTCTCTCTCTCCCTCTCTTTCTTTGAGACGGGGTCTCCTTGTAGGCCCAGCTGGCCTGGAATTTGCTGCGGAGACCAGGCTGATCCTTATCTCACAGAGATCTTCCTTTGCTTCCCGAACTCTGGGTTCAAAAGTGTGTGCCACCATGCCCGGCTCTGAACCCGTTTTATGCTTTGTGAAATGGAGGTTATAAAAGTAGGTTAGTTAGGGGCTGGAGAGATGGCTTAGAGGATAAGAGCACTGGCTGCTCTTACAGAGGACCTGGGTTTGATTCCCGGCACCTACATAGCAGCTAACAACAGAAGCTCCAGTTCCAGGGACTCCGACACCCTAATCTGACCTCCACGGCACTGCACAGCATGGGCGCCCTTGTACAC
Organism: Eospalax fontanierii; assembly: GCA_035773235.1. Taxonomy (NCBI): domain Eukaryota; kingdom Metazoa; phylum Chordata; class Mammalia; order Rodentia; family Spalacidae; genus Eospalax; species Eospalax fontanierii. Next base: position 47,615,667 of record CM069531.1, on the reverse strand, counting down.
ATGCAGGCAATACGCTCACACACATAAAATAAAAATAGCAAATAATTCCTTTTTTTAAAAAGAGTAGCTTAGTTGGCCTTGTGAGGATGAAATGAGGTGGTGTTTTTAAGGTGCCAGCACAATGCCCGGCAAAGACACTGGACGTTTCTATAAAGGTATTATCATTGACTGAACGCTGTTGGCTCTTCCCAGTGACAGGAAAACATTGTAGGTACTTGTGGTTGTGGAGGTAGGCTTAGCTTCTAGTAGATTCTCACTCCTACTCCAGCCCTGATGCACTGTGCATGAATTAGTGGGTGACTTGTGTTTCAGCTCTGTGAGCCTGGAGGACTGGCTGGACTTCTCTAACACCAACGTGGAGAAGGCAGACAAGCAGCGGAACAACTCAATGGCACTGAAGAGCCTGGTGGATCGCATTCTGTCCCAGACAGCCAATGACCTGCGTAGGCAGTGTGACGTGGTAGACACGGCATTCAAGAATGGGCTGAAGGAGACCAAGGATGCCAGGGACAAACTGGTTGATCATCTGGCCAAGGTGAGGTCTCCGTGGGGGCACGCCCAGTTCAGTGGGTATCACCATGGAAACATGGATGCCTGCTCTGGGCCTCTGTGAACACTCACTCTGCAGAGGACAGAGCCCAGAGGCAGTAGACAGGAGGCTGGGTGTCTAGCCACAACTCTATGCCTGGCTGTCTGACCTCAGGCTTTCCCAGCCTTGGGTTTTCCTTCTGTGATGTATGGAGGATGACTCTGGAGTCCCACAAGACCCAGTTTCTCCAAACTAACTACTACCCTGGCTCTCTAAGTGACATAGTGGTGAGCTGGTAAGTGCTTTTGCCCACCCCCAAAGTTTCTGAGGTATAGAATGTGCAGATTTCTATGGTGTAATATTTCCATCATGGTCCGTTTCAAGCTTCTTGTTTAAAAATGAGTTGGCAGTCATTGAATATTCAGCCATCAGAGCCCACACCAGCCAGCTTCAGTTCACCTTCCTTACCAGGAGTTGGGGTCCTGAGCATGCGTGGCCTAGTAGGACAGGACTGTGTTTTGAACTCAGGATGGAGGCCCAAGTCCCCGTCTGGCCGTAGTGCAGATCCTTTAAGCTCTCTGTGCCCCTGGCTCCAGCTGTAGCCTGGGCTTCATGACAAGTTACTGGTGCTGAGAGAAGCAGAGGCTTCAGGGCAGCCGTGCCCAGTGAGAATACAAGGCAAGCTTCGTGCGTCACCTTGTTGTCTGGCAGCCACTTTCAGAACAGCTACAAGAATCAGGTGAAATCAGTTTTACAATGTTTTATCTCGCTTTCAAGGCAAATATATTTCAGCATGTTATCACATAATGATTTGTGCATATTTTAAAAAATAACTATTTGGGACTGGGGAGATGGCTCAGTGAGTAAAGGACCGAGTTTGGATCCCCAGCACCCACGTGCAAAGCTGAGTGTGGAGGGACGTGCCAGTGACCTGGTGCCGGGAGGGTGGACACAGTGGATCCTGAGGCTGGCCAGCCAGTCTAGTGAGAGGATGAGCTCCAGGTTTTTTGAGAGACGCTGTCTCAAACACTAAGGAGGAGAACAATAGAAGGAGATACCCAGTGTTGACCTCTGGCCTCCACATGTACACACAGGGCTCATGTGCACCTGCACGCACACACACATGCGCGCACACACACACACACACACAAATAAATCTTCAAATCTCAGATATATAGTCTCTTAGTATCTTCCCCAGTTAGCTTTCTATTGCTGTGATAAAAACATTAAAACCAAGTCGGGGAGGAAGGGGTTTATTTTATCTTACATCTCCCAGGTCACAGTCCATCACTGAGGCAACTCAGGGCAGGAATTTGGAGGCAGGAGCTGAAGCACAGACTATGGAAGAATGTTGCTAACTGCCTTGCTTTCTGCCCAGGAGTGGCACCACCCACAGTGAGCTAGGCCTACCCACATCACTCAACCATCAAGCCACAGGCTAATCCAATGAAGAAAATACCTTAATTGATGGTGCCTCTACCCAGGTGTGTCCAGTTGACAACTGACACTATCCAGCACAGTTTCTGAGGAGATTGGTTCCAGGACACTCCCCCGCCTGTGTACCTAAATCCAGGATGCTCAAATTCCTTGTATAAAATGTGTAGTATTTGTATAGATCCTTTTCACATCCTCCTGTGTACTCTAAATCATCTATAGATGACTACACTAACACAATGCAAATGCTTTGTAAGTACTTGTCATATTGTATTGTTTAGGAAACGATGACAAGAAAGTCTGTGCATGTTCAGTACTTTTGTGCAGATATTTTTTGAATATTTTACATCTGAAGTTGGATTGGTAGATGCAGAATCTGAGGATGGGGGCGGTGTGGAAGTGGAGGCTGGCTGACTGTTGTTTGACACTAGCAGTATATCGTACATACTTAGTAGTTTCAAGTAATCAAGGTTAGTGTGGCCTTAGGGAAGCACTGTCTCTTTCCTTTCACTCAGAAGAGTACATGTGAAGCTTCTGAGAGGGGGCTGGCCTTAGAGACTATGGTCACAGACCAAGCCCTGAAAGGTAACCAAAATTTTATCTGAAATTATTTTAATATTTGAAACCCTGTGATCCAAGAGACAGAAAATATGTGGAGGAACTAAGTGGTTCAAGTTCAAGGGTATAAACAAGGTCATGGGAAGCCATTTTGCTCTCCCCACAGCCCCAGATTTCAAAATCTGATCAAGACATGGCCTTGAGAATAAGTGGGGGTAGAGTTTGAATAAATCTGGGATACTCCACTGGCCTTTGGAAGCCACAGATCTGGGATCCCCCGACGAAAGAGCATACTCTGCTTTCATCTGGGCAGAGGCCTTACAAGTCAGGAAGAGACTGCAAACTGAAAAAACAATTTCCAACCCTCATTTTGTTTGCAATGAGACAACTGTTTTCTTCCTGGACAAAACATGTTTAAGTCCCAGAAAGATTTTAAGTTATACAGTACTGAACACAATCTAACATATCAGCCAGCAGAATTTTTCTATAAGAGAGTAAAACACTAAATATTGTAGGCATTGTGGGCCAAGAGGCAGAAATCAATGATACGTTGGTATTTATACAGTAAGAAGGAAATTTATATACATTTTTCACTGACAAAACTTCAATCATCATCATCATCATCATGCAGCATACATTTAAACACGTCTACTAATAAGAGGAAAATAATTATTTTGCAGGAAGGAAAACATTTTACTTGTTTAGATGTAAAGCTACGGCTTCCTAAAAACTCGTTTGCAAGTATTCATCTGCTAATGCTGTTTTGTAATGAGATGTTACATAATTCATCTAGAATCTTTTCGTTCTCATCAGTGCTGCCAGGGTGATGACACAATGTATCCCTCAATGATTTTAACTGACTGTATTCATTTCTTGGGAAGCACTCACAGAACGCCGGCAGAGCCTTCTCCTGATGCTTGCCTTTTAGCGCGCCCTTGTATTTCAGATTAACGACTTCCAGTTGAAGGTAAAGTAGAATTTCATTGCATAGTTAAGTGAACTTTGAAATATGAACATACTGGGGCTGGAGAGATGGCTCAGTGGTTAAGAGCACTGGCTGCTCTTGCAAAGGACCCAGATTTGGCTCCTGGCAGTTAACAACTGTCTGTAACTTGAGTTCCTGGGAACCCAATGTCCTCTTCTGGCTTCTGTGGGCATTTATACACACAAGGTGCACTTATGTACATGAAGGCAAAAACACTCACACACACAAAATAAAAATATGAAGATTTCCTTTGACTTGTTTTGATATCTAGAACACACTGTTGGACTTCAGAAAGTATCACAAGAAGGAAGTCTTCCTATTTGCTTCAACTTTGGCAGCACAGGAAGCCCAGACAGCAGTTTGACAGTAGGTGGAACTCAGCCCTGCTAGTTGTTGAACCAACTTCACTCCATCCTAAACTTTCTGTTTCTATGCTGACTAGCCTTGAAATTTTAGGCTGGATTAATGGAGGAATGTTATCAAATCTGCATCAGAAGTTAATTTCTAAAAAACATCAAGCATATGACAGTAGTGGTTAAAGGGTGCTTCCTATTCAGAAAAATTCCAGTGTTGACCCTGGGCTAACATAGACCACAAAAGAACTTTGATACGCCCAAGCCACTGAACTGCCGAGTGGTAGAGGACACAGAACATTCAGCTGCCGTTTCTAATGAAATTCACAGCATGATGGACTATGAGAGCTAATGATGTTCACTGTAGCTACTGTTTTCTCAATATCTCATGACAGACCCAGAAATTTCATGTGTGTGTAGTATACATGTGCATGTGTGTATGTGTGTGCACATGCGGAGGCCAGAGGTCGACTTTGAGTGTCTTCCTCCATTGATCTTGACTTTACTTCCTTTTTTAAAATTTATTTTTATTTTATGTTTATGAATATATTGCCTACATGTGTGTAAATGCATCTGTGTTGTGCAGTGCCCCAGGAGACCAGAAGACGGCATTAGATCCCCTGGAGCTGGAGTTATAGTTGTTAGCTGCCATGTGGGGACTGGGATTTGAACCCATATCTCCTGTAAGAGCAGTCAGTGCTCTTAACCACTGAGCTTCAGACTACTTTTTGAGACAGGTCTTTCACTGAACCTTGGGCTCACCAATTCAGCCAGACTGGCTGACCAGTGAGCTCCAGGGATGCTCTTCTCCCTGCCCCCGACCTGGCCCCTGCCAGCACTGGAGTTCCAGATGCACTCTGTCACTCTTGGCTTCTACAGAGGTCCTGGGGACTCAAATTCAGGTTCCCATGTTTGTACAGCAGATACTTTACTGAGCCATCTCTCCAGCCCTTACAAAGAATGTTCTGGAGAATGAATCAATGACTAACCATGAGCTTTAAATAACACATTTTTACAGGCTCTGTAAACTTGATCAGCCAAGCCCTTTTCTGCTCAACACACATTTGTATCACAATTTGATTCTACTTCAGGTTGTGCTGAATTGGCATTTTCTCATTTTTTGTGTGTTTGTGTGTGTGTGTGTGTGTGTGTAAGTTGGGGTTAACGACAGATGTCTTCCTCTTTTGCTCTTCACCTTATTCTTTGAAACAGGGTCTTTCACTGAGCCTGTAGCTTGCCAGTTTGGTCAGACTAGCGGGCCAGTGAGCTCCAGGAATCCTGCATCTGAGGCCTCCCTAGTGTTGGCATTACCTAAGACATGCACTGATGACTGAGTTCGGCTTTTATTTGGGTGCTAGGGATTTGAACTCAGGTCCTCATGCTTGCCTGGTAAACACTTTGCCATTGAGCCATCTCCTTAACCCCTTTCTTGATTTGTTGAAAACAGGAATTTCACGTATTGTAGAGGCTAATTCATCGTTAATCACTTCAAGCTCAGCATTGACGTTTCCAATAAACACATTGACTAGCATTAGAACAGCTGTCAACTCATTGAGAACAGAAGAAAATCATCCCAAATAATTTGCCCAGTTTTTAAAACTTGATTATTGATTTTATTCTCTATGCCCTCAAGTATTTTCGAGCAATGATTTTGCAGAAAGAATAATGGTCTTAAATGAGTTTATATTCTCTGGACACGCTTCCCTTAGTGGCTGCAGTCAAACATGATTTAATTAACTGGTAAATGGCTTTCTCATTTGGCTCGCAAATGAACCTCTTGGACCCTTAATTTGATTGCAGCCTCATTTTCACTTCCGGACGCCCTGCAGTGGTGAGATTGTCTAATTTTCCTGATCATCGCTTTGCTGGGAATTGAGAACACTGTGCTGAGTGATCGGTCTGTATCAGTGTAGAGTGTTGTCCTTCAGCAGGTCCGTGGTGTCACTGTGTAATAAATGCAGTGGTCAGACACTAAATTCATTAGCAAAACCTGTGCTCCACCAGACCTTAAGCACAACACGCAAAGCTCAGTTTTCTTCTTTAACATGATGTGTATGTACTGTGCCATGGTCCTCTCCAAAATCCATGCTGGAACTCACTCTCCAGGGAACAGTCTTAAGAGGTGGGGCCTTTAGCAACTGATCCTCACAGTAGAGCTAATGGATAAGAGCAGGCAGGCTGTTGGCCCTCCTGTCCTCCCTGTGGGCGGACATCACAACCAAGTACCGTCTTGAAGCAGAGAGAGGCCGTGCCTCACCAGGTATCCATCTGCCTGCTGCTTGATCTTGAACTCCCAGTCTCCAGGAATACCTTTCTGCTTCTATTCATTCCCCAGTTTCAGGTACTTTAGAACAGTATCAGGAAGGGACTAAGACACACCAGTAATAAATCAGAGAAATAAGATGTCAGTGGTGAGAGGTGGCTGGAAAGCCATCAAGCTGAAATGGGCTCTGTGATTGCTGGCACTCTGGGCAACAGTGCAAAACAACAACAGAGTCACGCAGTCTGTCGCAAGCTCTGAACTCCGCCCTCCGTCGTCAAAGGTGGTCATAAATAAACCAATGAACATGGCTGTGTCCCAATACGGTGTTATTTATGGACACTAAGAACTCCGGTTTTATATAATTGCCACAACATGAAGTATTCTTTTGATTTTTTCAACCATTTTAAAGATCAAACTTAAAAATATTAATTTACTTTTATTTTCATGTGTATGACTATTTCACCTGCACGTAAGTGTACCTATGTTGTACGATGACAGTGGGGGCCAGAAGAAGGGGTCCAACCCCCTGGAACTGGAGTTATGGATGGCTGTTAACCACCATGTAGGTGCTGAGAACCGAACCCGGGTCTTCTCCAAGAGTAGCCAGTGCTCTTAACTGTGGAGCCAGCTCTCCAGTCCAGACAGTGGCATCTTATTTCATTGTTTTCTTATCGGTGTCTTAGTTCCTTCCTTCTGTTATTTAAAGATGCCTGAAATTGGGAAATCAATAAGGTGAAGAAGTTGGTGCTTCACAGATCAGGAGTCGGGAGGGAGTTTAATGTCACACAGGAGTCCATTGTTTTGCTTTTAAAATTTATTTTTGTTGTATTAGACAAGTGCTGTACCAACGAGATAACCCTCTACTTCTCACATGGATGTTTATTTATTTCAAGTGTATGAGCTGTATGTGTTTGTGTGTGTGTGAGTATGCATGAAGAGGCCAGAGGTGTCTGTCAGGTGTCTTCCTCAGTCACTTTCCACCATATGTATTTGGGTTTTTGAGACAAGGTCTCACTATGTAGCACCACATGATATTTTAAGACAGGGTCTCTCACTGAACCCAGAACTTACTATTTCATCTAGACCCTCCAGCCTATAAGTTCCTGGACTCCTTTTGTATCCATCCATAAACAAGTTTTTAAGGCAATGAAAGCTATTCTGTATGATATTGTAATGATGGATATGTGCATGTTTCCAATTCTCAAAGCCCATAGAATATACAAAAAGAACCTATTATAAACTGTGGGCCTTAGTTAATAAGTTTATATCAATACTGGGTTGGCCAATCACGATGATGGTATTGCACTAATGCAAGATGGCAACCAGCAAACAGAGGATTGAGGAGGAGGAAGAGGATTATGGGAATGTTCTACCTTCTGGTTAATTTTTCTGTAAACCTGAAACTCCTCTAATTTCACAATTTGTACAAAAACAGATGATAAACAGGGACTATATTTGGTTCCTGGGACAGTTTGCTTATTACTGGTAGTTTTGTTTAAACAATTTCTGTATTTCTAATTTTTAATATATTTTTATGTGTATGAATGTTTTGCCTGTATGGGTGTAAGTGCACCTGTGTGTGAATGCCCATGAACGCCAGAAGAGGGCATTGGATCCCCCGGAATTGGAGTTGTGGATGTTTTTTAGCCATCACGTGAGTGCTGGGAACCAAATTCAAGTCCTCTTTCAAGAGCGGCCAATGGTCTTAACTGCTGAGCCATCCCTTCAGCCCCAAGAATTTCTGTATTTAGCCAGGAAATAGTGATACATGCTGCCTATAACCCCAGTACCTAGGAGGAGCCAGAGGCAAGAATGTGGAATTCAAGGGCAACCTCAACTATAGGAGACACTATCTCAAACACATGAATTAAAAAATCTCTGTATTTATCACTTGTGGTGCATGCCTTTAATCTCAGCATTCAGGAGGCAGAGGCAGGCAGATCTCTGTGAGATCAAGGCCAGCCAGTTTCCATAGCAAGTTCCAGGCCAGCTGAGGCTACAGGGAGACCCTGTCTCAAAAAACAAAAATTCCTGGATTTAAAAATATGTAGTTAAAGACTGGAGAGATGGCTCAGCAGTTAAGAGCATTGGCTGCTCTTGCAGAGGACTAGTTTTGAGTCCCTTTGCTCACATGGTGGCCATCAACTGCCCATAACCCCAGTTCCAGAGGATCCAACACCTTCTTCTGATCTCCTCAGGCGTTGCATGACATAGGTGCACTTATACACGTGCAGACACAGCACTCAAACATATAAAACAATAAATAAATAAGCCAGGTATGTTGGTGCACGCTTTTAATCTCAGCACATCAGAAGCAGAGGCAGTCTATATATGGATGCACTTACATACATTCAGGCCATACACTCATACACATAAATAAAAAATAAACTATTTTAAGAAATATGCAATTAAATATTTGATTTAGTCTCATGATATTAAGTTGAAATTTTATTTTGTCTATTTTTTCATACCATTCATGTGTATACACACATACATGCATTCATCCATTCATTCATGTGTGAGACCAGAGGACAACTTGTGTGTCTTTGTTCTCGCCTTTCACGATGTGGATTTCAGGATCTGAACTCAGGTCCTCAGGTTTGGTGACAAACGTCCTTACTCCCTGAGCCATCTCACTGGCCCTGAAATTTTATTTTGAAGATGGATTAGAACATTTAGGGGAATTTAAGATTTGTGTTTTTAACTCATTAGTTGGTAGAAGGCTTTGTTTATTAAAATAGTTTGAGTATTTATAGACATCAATTTATAAATGCTACTCTAAATAAACATTTAGGTTTTAGCTAAGTTTGAAGTGGAAGTAACTATGAATCAAAATTAAGTGAAAGTGATTAGTATTTGCTAAATTCAAAGTAGGACAATATCTATAGATATTAAGAAATCTGAAGACACAGCTGCAGAAAATCAAGCGCGATATGCAGAATTCATTTGGAGTCCATTTTGAATCAACCAACTCTTTTTTAAAAATTTATATTTTGTGTATGAGTGTTATGTGTTATGCTTGTGTGTATGTAAATGCACTTGTGTTGTGCAGTGCCTATGGAGGTCAAAAGAGCACATTGGATCCCTTGGAATTAGAGTTAAAGATGATGCTTAGCCATCACGTGGGTGCTGGGACTTGAACCTATGTCCTCTGCAAGAACAGCAATGCTTTTAACAGCTGAATCATCTCTCCAGTGTCATGAATACGCCAACTCTTAGATGAGTGGAAATTTGATCAGTAGATGTTAGATGTAAAACAGAGTCCTTATAGTTTAACAATATATACTCAAGGATTTGAGTCTAAAATGACAGAATAGCTAGGATTTGCTTAAAAATAACTAGGCTGACAGGTGGGGGAGAGAGAGAAATGAGTGAAACAAGATTGGCTGTCTGTTGATCAGTGTTCAAACTGATGTGGGCACACAAGGCACTCTGCCTACTCTTCAGCATGTGTGGAAATTTTCATGATGCAAAATTGGAAAAAACCCTCAAGAAAAAGTGTTTTTGGCAGTGCTGGGGATTGAATGCAGGGCTTAATATATGCTAGGCAAGTGTTCTGCATTGATCTGTCCACATAACCCTAATGAAATGCTAGCCTAAGAAAAGAGAGTAATTTGGCAGTATCTTTCTGTGCACAAAGCTACTCTCAAAATACCAATAAAGGGGCTGGCTACTTGGCTCATTTAGTAAAGGGCTTGCCTTGGAAGCCTAAGGACCTGAGTTTGATCTTCTGAAAACAAAAGCCAGGTGTGGTGACATGTGCTTGTAATCCAAGTGCTGGGGAAGTGGGGATGGACAGAAGTGGGTCCCTGGAGGTTGCTGGCCATCAGCCGAGCCTGCTTGGTGAGTTCCAGGCCAATAAGAGACCAGTCTGAAAAAAATCAAGGAGAACAGCACCTGAAGCACAATACCCAATACCCTGGCTTCCACGTGTACCTGCACACACATGAACATACAAGCACGAGTGCAAACACTACCAAGAAACTCATATGGCACCATCACTCTCCTGAATCCCTGGCACTGTGCCTGAAGGTGTTTACAAGGAAAGAACAGAGATTTATGTTCCTAATTAAAGGTGCTTTGTACTTGGGGGCTGGAGAGATAGCTCAGCAGTTAAGAGTACTATCTGCTCTTGCAGAGGACCCTGGTTCGATTCCTAGCACCCACATGGCGGCTAACAACTGTCCATAACTTCAGTTCCAGGGGAATCGGATGCCTTCTTCTGACCTCTTGGGCATTGCATGACACAGGTGTCCTTACACATATACAGGCAATACATTCGTACACGTAAAATAAAAATAATAAGTAAAGTATTTTTAAAAGGGTACTTTGTGCCCAGATAGGCAGGTAGCTTTGAGCAATAGTGTGAACCATACCCTGGCTGTATTACTTACTTCTCTGATAAATCACTCTCTCAAAACTTAGGGAAGAAAATGGTTCAATATTGGCTTACAGTTCCAGAAGGATAGTGTCCATCACGGCTAGGAAGGCGGGGCATAGTGGTGGGAGCAGGAGGATGGATGACCACATTTTCATCCACACACAGGAAGAGGAGGGGAGAAGGAGAGAGGAGGGGAGAGGAGAGAGGAGAGACAGAGATAGAGAACAGGAAGAGGAGTGAGGTCATAAACCCTCAAAGCTTGTCCCAAGTGATGTACTTCCTCTAGCAAGGCTCCATCTCCTAAAGGTTCTAGAACCTCTGCAAACAGCACAACAAACTGAGTTCAATACATGAGTTTATGGGAGATGTTTTTCATTCAAATCACACTGGCCAAGCCTTTGCTGAGTCCTTAGGGAACTTGCACCGTCTGTGGTGGTGAGGCAACAATGGCTAGTCAGGTCCATTCTTTTCTCTGGGGTTCTGTGGTCTGGTGAGCATCCCTGTGCTGGGGAAGATCCTACTCTCAGGGGTCCTGAGATTTGCCTTTCCTAATGTGCATAATTGTGATAGACCTGCCCCATGCATTGAGTTCCAAAGAGCACAACCCAGCCTCACCTATACCAATTCTTTCCCCAGGTTATGGAAGAGATTGCTTCCCAGGAGAAAAACATCGTGGTTCTTGAAAAAGCCATTTCTGACCAAGAAGGGCCTGCTAAAGTGGCTCACACACGCCTGGAGACCAGGACACACAGGCCCAATGTGGAGCTGTGTCGTGATGTTGCTCAGTACCGGCTGATCAAGGAGGTGGAGGAGATCAACCATAATGTTGCCAGGTGGGCCAGCAGCTGCTGGGGAAGGACTCTAACGTGGATTGTAAGCAGGGGCAAGGCATAGGGTGATGCTAGCTCTGCAACATTGAAAGGATGCCGTCTTAGAAGCCAGACCCACTAATTCCAGACCAAACTTCTGCCATGCGTGAAGCAAATCTTAATCCTAAGAAATTTTGTTAAAGTTCAAATTCAGATATTTAGATAAAATCTGCTGTCTTAAATACTGGCTTTCTTTCCTTCTTTCTCTTTCTCTCTTTCTCCCTCTATCCCTCTCTCTCTCTCTTTCTTTTTCCAACCCTTCTTATTTTAAGACCGGGCCTTGCTATGTAGCTCTGGTACCTTGCTGGCTTCTAGCTCATCATCTTCTCTCATCTCTGCCTCTTGAGTGCTGGGATTACACGAGTACACCACTATATCTAACATATATCAATCTTGCATAGCTGTGCCCATGTCATAAACCTAGCTGTGGCCTCCAGCAGAAAGCTCCATCTTGGAGAGCAGATGACGGAAGAGCACTACCAATCTGGCTTCTACACTGAGTGCTTGGGTACGCCCTCTCCCCAAAAAAGTGATGCAGAAAGAACAGTGATTCTCCATGTTCTCTTTCTCCCAGGTTGAAGGAAACCCTAGCTCAGGCTCATAAAGAGCTGAAGGCGCTATATCGCAGGCAGCTGGCCCTGCAGGAGGAGATCCAGGTCAAGGAGAACACCATCTATATTGATGAGGTGCTGTGTATGCAGATGAGGAAGTCCATCCCCCCTCGAGATGGCGAAGACCAAGTGGGTTGGGGTGGGGGCAGTCGCCCTGAGGCCATCTGCTAATAGGAAGCATTCAGATTCTCATTAAACTGTGTTGTAAACTCATACAACACAGTAGCACAGAACTCTCATTTCAGGTGGGCAGAACTTTAGACAGCATGCCCCAGCCTCTTGGCAGGGTGTCCTGGGCATGTTGGGCCCTGGTATCTGGGGGACAAGGTTCTTTTCTACTGCAGCTGTTGGTGAGCTGGGCATTTCACAGTTCCATGCTGTGTATCAGCACCGACCACTGGAATATTACAGAACTTGGGGTCAGAGAAGAGAGCCATTGGAGATCTATCCCAGTTGAGTGGTTAGGCTGGATTCTCTATCCAAGGTATGCCCTTCTCAGTGAGCTCAACATCCCTTTTCCTTAGAAAGCAATGTGACTACTAGATACCTCCCCTGATATCACCTCCTGGCTGTCCATGGCAAGTCTATTCAAGACTCAGAAAACCCTCAGATGAAAGGGAGGTGGCTGTGGGTCACGCCCCCTTCTGCATGAGGAGAGCATAGGGCCAAGGGGACTCCCAGCTCTTCAAAGTTCAGTCTTTAAAGATTGGCTAGGCAGGAGGAGCAGGTGAACAGAATTGTTAGTATCCGAGGTTATGAGGACAGAGAAGTAAGGTCCCTGACTCAGAGGTTGGGGGAGGTTCCAGGAGCAGCAGCAGCCATGGATGTCCGCTGTGGGATGCAGGCCCTAAAACCGCAGTCTCAGATCGCCAGCTGGGGAGAAGGCAGCCTGGCCTGGGCTGCAGAGGCCGCCTCTTCTGTGTAGCCTGTGTCCTTCGGCGCCCCCATGTGGCACCAAAAAGTTTCAGTATTTTGTTTTCCCTGTATGGAAACTGAGGTAGAGTTTGGTGTTTGTTTCCAGACCATTCCATTGTGAGTTTTTTTTTTCTTTTAAAAATAGTTGCAAAGCAAAAGAAAAGGTTCTAATTCCTGCTGCAGAGTATAGGTACTAAGTCCAGGCAAGATGACCCAGAGTCCCTAGACCCTCATAGTGAAAGGAGGGAACTCCCACAAGCTGTCTTCTGATCCTCACACTTGCGCCATGGTATCAGAGTACCCCCGCTATAGATGCATACACAGTGTCCCAACTATACATGTATGCACATAGTTGGGAGATGGAGGACTGAGGAGGTGGCTAAGTGGGTAAAGTGCTTGCTATGAAAGTATGAGGACCTGGATGGATCTCCAGCACCTGTGTGAAAATCCTGGCATGGTGGTATGTGTCTGTGAACACCGGGAGACAGGAGGATTCCAGGGTCTCACTGGCCAGTTAGTCTAGCTAAATGGGTTCAGCAAGCGACCCTGTCTCAAAAAATAATAAAGTGGTCAGTGACAGAGGAAGAAATCTGATGTTAACTAATGGCTTCCACACACATGCATGGGTGTGTGCATCCCCCTCATGCACACACATGCTTGTACCACACACACACACACATGCGCGCGCGTATAAGTCCTGAAGCCAGACCTTCCTGGACTGAAGTCTCCCACAGTGCCTAGTGCTCCCGTGGATGGGAAGCCTGTGTACAGCCTTCATGCCTACCCTGGGTTGGAGAAATGGGTTCTCCATCACTGTAAGCCATCCGGAGCAGCACTACTGCCATGATGGACATGCAGTTGAAATCGTGGTATGGTCTCATTTTCAGAATAATCTCCTTCTTCCCTAATGGTGCGTTGCACCCGGTTTCCACATCCCAATGATTACCTAACTACTGAGAAGTTTCACAACACCATTTTCCACATTGCCACTGTCTCATTTCCGAAGACAGCTCTGTCTACAGACAGCCACCTTCTGTGAGTCGCAGCAGTTCAGGGACAGGTCTGCATGGCTGCCAGAGGAAGAATTTTGCCATGGGAAGCTGTTCAGTCACTCATTCATTCATCCATCTGCTAGCTATGAAGGCGCACCTTCCAACAGGGCCTCTCTTTCTCAGTGCACTTGCACACATGCAGCTGCATTTGGTGTCTTGACACCTAGTGGACACCAGGTGGTGAGCGTACAGCACCAGCCAGGGAGCTGGGAGACCCAGAGTCCAGCTCTGACTACCAGCAAATCCCCCTCCCTCTCAGGGCACCTGTAGAGTGAGAGGATCGGACTCACAGCCCAGAGCCCTTCCCATCTCTGACACTCCCTGGGTCTGGTGTCATGGGCACGAGGACGGCTCAGGATATGGACCTAACTCTGGGCATTTAGGAGCTGCTGTCAGCAAGTGTCTAAGCTGAGATGGAAAACCTTTCTGAAGCTAAGAGCATCAACTTTAACACACATTTTTGCTGTGATCTAACTACCCAGGGTCTGATCATCACTCCTCAGAGTCCCTTCCCACAACCTGGGTCTCTTGGACCCAGTGGGACGTCTCTGGGTGCTCTGCTGCTCTGGCTTGGGAGAGCAAGCATATTGGGGCTACAGAGATGGGTCAGCCATTAAGAGAACTGGCTACTTTTGCAGAGGACCTGGGTTCTGTTCCCAGCACCCACATGGCAGCTAACAACCATCTGTAACTCCAGTCCCAGGGGATTCAACGCCCTCTTCTGTCCTCCTGTGGGCATTGCATGACATAGGTACACTCAGGCAAACCATTCATCCACATAAAGATAAACAAAAATTAAAAATCTACATCTTTAGCTTAGAGTGCGGACCTCAGACCTGCAGATGAGGCCTGTCCTCACACAGCCAGCAAAACTCTAAAAACATCCCTCTGTGAGGCACCCAGTCTCAGAATTTTAGTGCCAGGCTCTGCATTTAGATGCTGCTCAGATCAAGTCCACCAGTCAGCCGGTGGTGAGCCCAGAACAAATTTTGCAACCCCCAGCCTCAGTTTCCCCATCTGTAAAATGAGACCAATAAAGGCTGGGCCTGTGTGATAACGTAAACCTCTCAACAAAGAGTGAGCATGTGCTGTCTTACAGGAAACATTATTCCGATTGTGGGAGAGGCTATTCTTCAATATATAAACATAAAATTCAGGAACATCAGATCTCAAGAGAACAAATTTGTGTCTTCACCTTTGCTCACCTGGTTCCTACCTCTCATGTTGTGAGTATATTTCACCAGTGAAA
The DNA here is from genome assembly GCA_035773235.1 of Eospalax fontanierii. Taxonomy (NCBI): domain Eukaryota; kingdom Metazoa; phylum Chordata; class Mammalia; order Rodentia; family Spalacidae; genus Eospalax; species Eospalax fontanierii. The sequence continues at coordinate 47,600,468 of CM069531.1, read as the reverse complement.
GCTGGTCTAGTTTGCTTCACAGAGGACGTTTGTAATGACCCATGGTTGCCCAAACCTCTGTAAGATAAGTCTCTCCTGTTGCGTGCCTCTCTATCCACTCAAGCCAAACATACTTTCAAGATAAAATAAACTTCATTCTTTCTTGCTATGTGTAGCACACACCTTGGAAGGTGGAGGCATGAGGATCAGGAGTTCATGGTCAGCCTAAGCTATAGAGTGTGACACTGTGAAAAAAAGGCGGGGGGGGGGGAGCCAAAAATAAGTAGAATTTTAAGATAATGAACATTTTTAAAATGCCATTCTTTAAAATAAGAGTCATTTAAACTTGAATCTTCTTTAAGTAGAAATAAAGTTGAATTGTCTATAATTAACATGAAAGAAAGAAGAAAGACAGCACTATAGTTAGGCATCTTCAGTGGTTCAGTTAGCAGCAGCAACAAGGGGTGGAATTCTGGGAATTCTGGGTAGTGTAGAATTTGGCACACTTCCAAACTCTTAGGAAGGCTGATCTACCCCAGTAATCAATTTCTTTTCTAGAACAGAGCATCACGGGATGAATGTTTGTTTTCTCCCTAAATTCATATGCTGAGTTCCTACTCCCTAATGTGATGAGGAAAGGGGACTCTTTGGTGGGTAATTAGGATGAGATGATATCATGAAAATAGAGCCTTCCAGCCTAGGAGGAGTGACCTTAAAGTGCCCTGGAAGTTCGTTGCTTCTTGCTGCCCTATGAGGACATTACCCACTGTCCTAGTTAGCTTCCTATTGTGATAAAATGCTCTGATCAAAATCACCTTGGGGAGGAAAAGGTTTATGTAGCTCACACATCCTGATCACAGCTCATTCTTGAGAGAAGGCAGGGCAAGAACTCAGGGCAGAAGCCTGGATACAGGAGCTGAGGCACAGACCACACACACACACAAAGGAATGTAGCTTACTAGCTTGCTCCCCTGGCCCATGCTCAGCCTGCTTTTTTATACAACTCAGGATCACCTGCCCAGGCGTGGCACCACCTGCAGTGGGCTGAGCCCTCCCATATCACTCAACACTCAAGAAAATCAGTTCGATAGAGGAAATTCCTCAATCAAAGTTCCCACTTCCCAGGTGTGTCAAGTTGACAATCGAAGTCAAACATAACACTATGAACCAGAAATGGAGTTTCATCACACCCTGTATCACTGGCTCTTTAACCTCATACCACACATGGGCCTGAAGAGTGAGAAATAAATATTCATTCTTTTAGCCACCCAGTCAAGGATATTTGTAGCTTGAGCTACAATGCAGAGGTTTAGAGAAGAATGGGGAAAGTTATGTGTTCCAGGTCCCTCTAGAGTTTCCAGACACCTGTCCCCAAATTCCTGATTCTTTTCCCTGTGGTTTGAACCACTCCCAGCTCCCAACACTTGGTCTCTGGGACCTACCCAGGGCGTGCAGCAGGGCACCACAGCCACATCTGTGAGACACAACCTGCCCTCCCTGGCTGCTAAGCTGTTGGTGGTCTGCATCCTAGGAATCAGGAGTTTGATACAGAAACCGTCAGAGATGAGGAGCAGCTACAGGGCTCTGGAGAGGAGATGCCTGGGCCCCTCATGCAGCGTCAAACAAGCCATCCGTTCTGTGAGACACTCTGATGTGGTCCCCTTCTTAGCTGAAGCTTCTAGAAGTTCGTTTCTGTTACTTGCTCCTTAAGAAGCTTAGCCAACATATGCTGAAGGAAACACATGAATGGCCCTCCTGGGATCAGAGGGCTCTAGGAAAGCAGTGGGCGGGGGTCTTGCCCTGTGCTCTGCTGTCGGGCGTTCCTCCCACTGCTTTCATCCTCTTCCCCACCATCCAGCAGCAGCCGCTGTATGTACTGTCCCTGGCTCCTCCGCTGCTTGATTCTCACCTCAGTTGACTGGGTCAGGAGTGACTGCTTATGCAAACTGGCCAAGGAGCCCCTCCTGAGGAATCTGGACTTGGGGCAAGGAGCCTTCTGTTCCACCTGCCTGCTCTTTTGGATACAGGTTTTGGAGCATGGATGACAGCTGTTGTCTGTTATGTGAACCGGAAACAGAAAGCCAGTTAACAGCAACAGAGAAAAAGTGGAAGCAGATGCACTGAGACTAAGGGACAAGGGAGGGTCGTGGCCACATCTGCAGCTCCTCCTTCTCTCCTGTAAGTGGTTTCTGAGGACCCTGGGTTCAGAGTGACAGTCAGCTCCCACTGCCCCTCCTGCCTGCTCACCCCTTGCAGTGGGTTTTCATGGCTTTACCACAGAGAGTTCTCATAGGCCGCGGCCGCTTGGCTGGAGGAGTAGTCTGGGAGGGTGGGGTGGAAGCAGGCCACTTCTGAGTGGGCTCTTCATGGAGAATTAGATGTTGCTTGATGAAGATGGAGAGGACATTCCACCCAGTGGCACGGCATATGCAAACTCAAGGGGTTGAAAAGTTGAATCTGTTTCCAGAGTGATGAAGACATGGTTGGGTTCCTATCAAGTATTTTATAATCTCAAATCTAAACCAAGGAGGGCTTATAAGGATAGTCTTGCAAGACTAGTCTGCTGTTGGTAACCCTATATTGACAACAATACAGGAGTATTTATCACGTGTGGCAGTGCAAACTACGATTCCCATTTTATTGGTGAAAAAACTGAGATCTAGGAAGGTACCCCAGATAGACTCAAACTCAAACAGGCTACTGCTAGCATGTACACCTCCAGAACCACTGTACCATTTAGCAGCAAGCCCAGACGCTGTATGGAAAAACCAGGCATAATCAGTTAATCGGCTCCTGGTGGTTCAGGTGTCAGATTTAGAGACTGAGTTTAAAGTTTCCAAAGCCAATGTGAGACTTTAAGATCTTATCCTGGGAAGTCCACTTCCCATGATGATTTAAATTCTACAAGTTTAAATTTGCCTCAGATTTGGAATGGGATTGGCAACTACAGGTCCCGGGTGAGAGGGAAAAACAGGTTTTCTGTATCAAGGAGCCATGTTCAGTGACAGTTTCCTAAATGAAGAAGAGGAGTGTAAAGAGAAATTATGAACTCCATCCCATGGGCTGCCAGCTTTGTGGGTTTTATAATTACCTTGCATCTTTTTTTTTTTTGTTTTTTGACAGGGTCTCCCTAGCCCTAGCCTGCCTGAAACTCACTATGTAGACCCAACTGGCCTCAATCTCACAGAGATAGACCTGCCTCTGTCGCCTGTGTGCTAGGATTAGTCCACCTTGCATTTCATTGCACTTGACCTCAGCTTGGTGTGCACAACCCCATCAATGCAGTTCCTCTTATGATCAGCTACACACTGAGCCTCAAAGTAGAGGTGACAGATCCTGCTGTTGGCTGCCTATCCCAAGAGCCCTTCCCACTCACAGGTCTTCTTTGCTCCATGAGCAAAATTTGTTCTCAGCCTTAAGGGCAGAGGTGCTACTGAGACTCCCTTCTGGCCAAGAGGCAGAAGCAGAAGCCTGCTGGGAATCTGGAAAAGACTTCACTTTTCACTTCTCTCTTCTTCCTGCCTGGACAATGACTGAAGTGTGCACGACTGTAACCTCCATAAGCTACGTGGAAAGGCCAGGAGAAGCATGGAGCAGAAATACTGTAAAAGCAAACCAGCAGTCAACTGACTCTAGACTATTCGCTTAGGACACACTTGAGTCTACTGACCTTTGGCTGGGGTGTCTCTGCATTGATCATCCTATCTCATTGCAGGGTTGTACCCTGAGACCAACCAGCTAGCCCAATTACCCCAGAAACATTTGACAAGCAGAAGGGTACGGGGGTTAGTGGGTGGGCTGGAGAGATGGTTCAGTGGTTAAAACCGCTAGTTGCTCTTGTAGAGGACCTGGGTTCAGTTCCCAGTACCCACTTTGTGACGAACAGCTGTCTGAACTCCAGGTCCAAGGTATCTGATGCCCCCTTCTGGCTTCTGAAGATACTACATGCACATGGTGTGCTTACATGCATGCATGCAAAACACTCATACACCTAAAATTAAAACAAACAAATATCTTAAAAGGTGATGGGGGAATTGTAATGAAGTCAAATTTGTAATGAGAGTTCCTTTGGCCAAAGCAGGGTATCTGGGATCAGAGGCTACCTGCTGTCTCATCCTCAGGAGTATGTGTGGCTGGAGGGAAAGCAGACTTCTCTTCAGTGGAGAGCTCCTACCCAGAGTCTCACACTTCATGATACGTTTTACAGATCCCAGATGAGGAAACTGCAGTAGGAACACAGTTAAGTGTCAGATGACCTACAGCTTATGAACGGTGAATTGGGCCTTGGGTAATTCAGATCCTGGATTCAGTATCTCCTGCCCCAAAGCATTTGTCACTTGGAAATTGATTCATGGGTATTGACAGGTGTTTAAAAAAAAAACGTATGAATCAGGAAGACACTCATTGATGCTCTGGAAGCCAAAAGGGTTTGCTTACCCATGCATGTAGAGCTAGGTCTCTGAGTTCCCTGTGAGGGGCCAAAGCTGACACAATGCCTTCCATAAGTCTTCACTCACAGTAAAGATGGGTCTGCTACAGTTTAGACTTTTAAAACAGTTTTTTTCCACATATATTATTACACATAATAGTATGTTATGACATTTCAAACATGTGAATAATCTTTTAGTATTTTCTTTGTGTGTGTGTATATGCGTAGGTCAGAGAACAACTTGTGGAATCAGTTCTCTCCTTCCACCTTTACGTGGGTTCTAAGGATTGAACCCAGGCCATCAAACTTTCATGGTAAGCACCTTTATACACTGACTGGTATATTCTCTCTCTCTCTCTTTCTGTCTCTCTCTCTCTCTCTCTCTCTCTGCTAGACTACCTGTACTCACATACACTGAATTCTCTGAAACTCGAGGGCCACCTCCACCCCCCAACCGCATGCCCCATAGGGCGTCATTCACTAATTATGTTGACAGATATAGTATCTCATTTAGGACTCAACTTCCAATAGTCACTTCTTGGCACTGTGACTAGTTCTGGGTCTCTCCCATCACTGTTGTCCCACTGCAAAAGATCTTCTGCTCAAAGTTGACAACAGTACTAACAATTATTTTTAATAATTATTTAGAAGGCAATTTGATGGACACATCAGGTTCATGTGATTAAACAGCAATAGTTTCCCCAATAGGTCCTGTGACCTCCCCAGTTATAGGCTTTGATCAGGTTAATAGTGTCAGATGTGAATTCCCTCCAATCCAATCAGAAAGCAATTATTTTCCCCATAACAGACTTGCTAATATGGCACCAGTAGGTACATCTTGCCTGGCTGGTTGGCAAGTGTAACACCCAGGATCTAGAGCTGAGTAAGACTGCTGATGAGAATTTTCCTCCAGTAGGCTGCACAGCACCTTCCATCACTCTGAGGGCTAGCTGGCAGGGAGTATAGTTTAGATCTTGATTACAGAGCATGGTCCCACTATTGGGAGGTGTTAGAAACTCTGAGCCAAAACCATCCTTTTCTCTCTAAAAGTTGATTATGTCAAGTATTCTGGTAACAGAAACCTGACTAAGGAAGGGATTAGGGGTTAGGGTCATTTACTTATCCATTCACATAACAAATATTTATTGGGACCCTGTCCCAAAAAACAAGCAAAACCCACAAAACCTGGGGCTGGAGAGATAACTCAGTGGTTGAGAATACTTACAGCTCATGCCAGGCATGGTGGTATATGCCTTTAATCCCAGTACTCAGGAAGCAGAAGCAGGTGGATCCGTGTGAGTTCAAGGACAGCCTGGTCTACATAGCAAGTTCCAGGGCAGTTGTTTGAGACCCTGTCTCAAAACAACAAAAAAAAAAAAAAAAAAAAAAAACCACTTCTTCTTCCAGAGGACCCAGGTTTGATTCCCATCACCCACATGGTGGCTAACAACCGTCTGTAACTCCAGTTCCAGGGGATCTGACACCCTCTTCTGGCCTCCTCAGGCATTGCACAGCACAGGTGCATTTACACACATGCAGCAATATGCTCATATACATAACATAAAAATAATAAAATATTAAAAAGCCAAAACCCCTAAAGAACAGAAAAAATAGAAATACTCCCCCAAACCAAAATCCAAACCAAAAATACAAAACAATGTCAATGAAGATGGTTTGGCTTTCAGCTTGTTTTTCTCATTTAGGGTCTTAGAAGGGGTCCTCTGGAGACATGAAGCTTCTTTAGTCATTAAATTGTCCTGTGGCAGGGAATTCCTAGTGTTGATGCCACTTATTCCCCAACTGGTGGACCTTTTAGTTGGTGGCAATTTTCTATTAGTAATAGTCCTTCAGGATACATCTTTGTGAGTCCATTCTGTGAGGTGGTTTTATTTTGTTAACCACAGGCAGACTATCAGTTCACCAGTGGCAAGGTCTGACTGGATTCTGATGGGAAAAGGGTAAGAAGGGCCTGGATGCATCCTCTAACAATAACTTTGGCTGACAAAGCACCCAACCTTGGGGTCACTGTACTTTGCCCAAATTCATCCCCCCATCCCTTCTTGTCCCTTCTTCCCACCTCCCGCTGGTCCTTGTCTCCCTTCAGGTAATTTCCGTTTTACCTGCAAGTCATATGTGTGTGTGTGTGTGTGTGTGTGTGTGTGTGTGTGTTGCCTGGCTTCTTTCAAGTTATAGTTGGTGGCATTTCCCCTGAAACAATGGATGGAACTGGAGGATATTATGTTAAGTGAAATAGACCATACACAGGAGAAATATTGCAAGTTCTAATTTAAATATGGAAGCTGAAAAGTTTTGTCTTGAAGAATGAGTGGAATAGTGATTGCTATGAAGAGAGGCTATGAAGGATGGAAAGATGGAAGCAAGTAAAGGGGGATTGGATAACAAACACTGAAATGCAGATAGATGAGCTCAAAGAGGCCCAGAGTTCGGCAGCATGGCGAGATGACTGTGGACCACATTGATCCATCATGTATTTTTTGAAGAATGAGAAATAAGGAAATGACAAGGATGCTACATGTCCTGATGTGTTTGTCACACACTGAGTAAGTACATGGGTTGAATTATCACTCTCTGCCCCATAAATATGGGTGATGGTATGTCAGCCCAAGGGGAAAAATATAACAAAGTAGCAAAAATATCATATCTGCCTGGTGTGATGGCACGTGCCTTTAATCTCAGCACTCAGGAGGAAGAGGCAGGCGGATCTCTGTGAGTTCAAGGCCAGGTTGGTCTACATAGCAAGTTCCAGGCATGCTGGGGCTACAGGGAGAACCTGTTTCAAAAAAGACCAAAAAAAAAAAAATCATATGCAGCCATATCTTCTATTTTACTCAAAATACTTGGTTTGCAAGAATTCCATTGGTTAACCCAAACTCTTTAATAAGGGCTTATTGAGTGGTTACAGATGCCTGCCAGATAAAGGACCAGCTTCTGAGGCAAGTTCCTGCACCTACCAGCAATTAGAGAACAGTCCAACTGACTTAGATTTAAGAAAAAAAAAATTTTGAAAGTCACATTGTAGCCCAGGCTGGCTTCTACCTCATGGCAATCCTCCAACCTCAGCCTCCTGAGTGCTGGGATTGCAGATGTGTGCCACCATACCCAGCTTAATGTTTTGTTTTGTTCTGCAGTGGGGATGGGACCCAGGGCTTCATGCATGCTAGGTAAGGGCTCTATCACTGAGCTAAAACTGCAGCCCAAGCTAAGAACATTTTTATTATAAAACTTTGGGGGAAGGAAAGCATAAACCTTTCACTTTGAAACTACACTGTCCTTAGATAACACAAAACAGGGCAGGTTTAGGAGAGCAGCTAACAGGGAGCACTCATTTCTAGGTACCATTTGCTAGGGCCTACTGGGTTGGCAGCCTGGAGTTTAAAGTCAAGCTTTTAACAAACATTCGAGAATGTGAGGTGGTTTCTGTTGGTTTAGAGGACACCTGCTCACAGAATCACTTTCCTTAGTTCCCCTCTCCCATCCTCCAGCCCTTGCATTTAAGATATCCTAACATCTTTTTAAAAAATTCATTTTAAATTGATTTTTATTTTATGTGTATACCTGCATGTATGTAAGTGCATCTGTGTCATGCAGTGGGTGCTGGGATTTGAACCCGGGTCTTCTGCAGGAATAGCCAGTGCCTCTTAACAGCTGAGCCATCTCTCCAGCCCTCAGGGTATTCTAACATCTTAAAAGTGCTTTCTTATTCTTTTTTCACAGCAGCATTTCTATGCTAAACATAGTAACACTACTGACCCTCTGTCCTGCTTGACAGTATAACTGATTGTAAATCTTTGTGGTGTAGTAGCCCTGCTCTGGAGCTGGATTGGTCTGCCACCAATAGGCTTGTGACTCTGGGCTGGGCGCCTTCTTTTTATGAATGTTTCCTCACTGATTTAACAAGAGAAAAGCAAGCATTAATTGAAAACCTATGGGCTAGGCCCATATATTACATGGATCAGCTGATTCTGACATTAACACTCAGAGCAGCTGACACAGTCAGTGAGTGGCAGGCCAGACTCTCAGGCCGTGTTGCCCAGCTCCCAGCTCAAGTGCTTTGGGCCAATGTGGCCATTCATTTGTACACACAGCACCACAGACCTGAGTCCCAAGATTTGCACACCAAGGCCTTAGGGATATAGAGTTTCTCAGTTCCTCCCATTTTACAAATACCCCAAACTAAGACCTAAATAGTGTAAGGAACTTATTCAGGTTACACAAATTAGTGCCTAATAGTCTGAGAACCCCGGCCTCATGGAACCTCAGGGTCCAGCTCTGTGAGTCTTCCCAGAAGAAAGCCTGCCATTGTGCCATCAGTTTGTTGCTATGCTGTGGCTCACACCTTAGTTTGAGCATGGCACTACTCTTCTTATATACTTGTATGTCAGTCAAAGTTACTATAACAAGATATTACAGGGTAAATGGCCTATGAACAAGAGGAATTTATTCTTGGGGTCCTGGAAGCTGATAGTCTGAGATTAAGGTGCAAGCCCAGTTGGGTTCTCATGAGGGTAACCCTGTAGGCAGAAACTGCTGACTTCCTGAATTCTCACATGGTGGAAAGAGAGAAGAGAGTTCACTGGGGCCTCTTTTATAAGGGCAGTACTTTTACGGTAGGTCACACCTCATGACCTTACCCCCAAGCACCATCACAGTGGAGATTGCTTATCAATTAAATGAGTTATAGAGGAGACACAGACATCCATTCTGTTACAACTTGACATCTGGCAAATTGGACCCAGTTATACTATCACCAGGGCGTCATCAGCCCCAGCCAGCAGTGGAGAAGAGACCCAAGAGTCAGAGAGTGTCTCTGCTCATAAACGTGGGACAAGGACACATTGGTGTGGTCTTGTATGTGTTTCCAAAGAGCCAGGTGCTCCACTGAAGACCCTTAGCCTGACGCTGGATGTGAGACTCAAATCTCTTACCCTCTTGCTCTGTATTAGAGAACAGATGTGAGGAACAGAGAGGCCACACGTGTGTTTCCGTCTGCCACTGGGCCTTGGAATCTGGTCACTGGAAAAGGGTCTTGTTTAAAAACGTGTTTGGGGTAATCTCTCTGGTTCTGCATTTCCCCAAGATTCTTCTGATCCTGATTCCATTTCAATTTTTCAGGAAAGCAAGAACATTTTTGCAATAGTTCTCCATGTGGCCAGGGGATCTTTAAGCTTCTGTGAGATCATTCTTTTAGGGAGGGTCCATGAGTTCAGAACTTAAAAAAAAATCAGAGTAAGATGTTTTATATTTTTGCACTATCTCTCTGGGAGTTCGTAGGGGCACAGTGGTTACACAAAGGTAAGGGCACACTGAAGGTGTGAAATGCGGCACTGACGGGGAAGCAGGAACAGGAATCCGGCCGTCTACTGATCTGACATACAACACAAAGCTTGCAGAGCTGTAAAATGAATCCACTCTTTTAAAGAAACATGTTCATAAAATATATTCACATCCTTTGCATAACCCTGAAGTTATACGCTTAGACCCTGGTGTTTTCGATGAAACCAACTGGCACACTACAAATGAACTATTAATCTGTCTGCCAAGTGATCAGGATTCGAACTGAGGGTCTTCTCTGACTCCAGTTTCACATAGGCCTGGATTGCTTCCTAGGACCCCTCCAGTTTCAGCGAATTGTGACATTGCAAGGTATCTTTTCCCCGTCAGACTTGGGCTTCCCTTACCTTCACCAATATGATCTTTTCCAAGTGCTTGTGAACCATTAACCATATCTGCCAATCAGCACTGAAGGGGAGGGGATAGATGGGGATGGTTGTGAATGTGCTTTGAGTGTTGAAAAGTAGCTGGAAACCAGCAAAGAACCGAAACACAGAAACATGGACACAGGAGACAAAAATGAGACATGAGCAAGACACGAAATCTGAAACGAGCCACTCATTAAGGTAATTCTGGTACTTCATTTACATCTACTGGATAGAGAAGCGTGCAATTATGTGCACAGAAACTTTAAAGGAATCAACAAATGGCCCAATGAAGTGGACAGACAGTTCTCAAAAGAAAAATACTCAAGATTTGAAACACACTATATTATGTTCCTAATTATTAAAAATGCCATCTGCTATTTTAGAAAAGTGGGAAAATATGGGAAAACATAAAAAAGAAAAAAATCCACCCTCCCAATAACATTTTTCTTATATCTCTGTATCTCTTCTATACTTTAAAAATAACTTTAAATGTGTTTTATATGATGGATATCATACTAAATATAGAGTTTTGTGTTTTTTGTTTTTTGTTTTTTTTACTTAACGTTGCATTAGGAACACTTGTCTACAGCATTACAAATTTTTCATGAACACAGGTGTGATGGCCACTTCAGGTCTTTCCTCACACCTGAGGTCTGAGTACGCATAGCAGGCTGAGCATGATGCCATCTGAATGGGAAACTAAAGGAGACATAGACCAAGCCAAGCCAGGGCTGAATACTTGCTGCCTTGAGTTCCTTCTGTGGAGGGGGTTCCAGCCCTGACAGGCTCCTTCTGAAAATGGGCATGGTCCTGCTTCATCCAAGGACATGCTGGTGGGTTCCATTTATGTGTGATCAGGTCTGGCCAATTTCAAGATCAGGAGGCTCTGACATGAAGGCCAACCAGGATACAAGGTATTTCTAATGGGTAACATCATCAGTTCATAGATGGTTTGCCCACTGGCTGGTCATATCTGTCTAGGAGTCAGGTAAGCAGGGGTCAGACTCTCTTAGCAGGAAACTAATTTGGGATGTTTGCTCAGTGGATGTGTGAGAAAAACACCACCACGTGATGAAAAGAGAAATCAGCCTGGATTGTTGGTAAAGATAGCACTTTTAAGTAGTATCTTGGCCCTCCCTTCACCAACAGTCTAGCCTTTGCCAGGCTGTGCATGTTGGTTCGGAACTGGCAAAAAGGAGAGAGAATTAAAAGGAACGAGGGCATAAGAACCCCAAGAATAGTTCATCGAGAACCAGGTTTTCAGGTTCAAAGTGCATCTAGATTTCTTCCTCTGAAGAGTGCTCTTTACATCATGGGGTAGGCGATGACAAAATAGTTAAGTTCTGAATCAATCAGCTTTCTGTACTTCCTGTAAATTTCACGCAGGGTTCTGTCCTCTTCATTTGTCTCATATCTGTTTGTATAAATTCTCACCTGTGCCAAAAGAGAAACACACACACACACACACACACATGCACACACACACACAGAGGGAGAGAGCACACACACATGATGACTACATTATTTAAGACCCAACAGCCATCCAAATGACCTATACACACAATTACTAGAAGAATCAGGAAAAGCCCAAGTACAGTTTCCTTTAGTATTCATGGGTGGTTGATTCCAGGACTCCCTTCCAATACCAAGGTGCATGGATATCCAAGTGCCTTATATAAAATGGAACAAGGCTTGAAAAATCATCTCTAGTGTGCAGTTGTCATATTCTGTTGCTTAGAGAATAACAAGAAGAAACTCTGTACATCTTCAGTACAGTAATTATTTCCCCCCAATATTTTTCACCCGCAGTTGGTTAATTCCATGGGAAACAAAGAGTGGGAGAGACTTTGAAATTCTGTGTGTGGAGCTGGTAATCTCCAGTGGGCAACTTCAGGGTCAATGACCATCACACATCTGTTCCTTTTCCCAGCCTCCACCCAGCATCAGATCAGAAACTCTGTGTCCAGTCATCCCTAGTCCATCCGGTGCAATCAGTGGGAAGGTCTTACCTTGAGTGTGCGCAGGGCACACTGCCCCTCCTCCTGGCTCTTCAGGATCCACTCCACAAACTTAACATCAAGGAAAGCCCAGATTTTGAAGTAAAACAGCTTCCTGCAGGTCAGGATGAGCATGTGCAGCTGTTCATCCAGTGACTCGTGAGTGTTGTTGAACTCAAATGTTAACTTCTGGAAAAGCACCAAAACGGGAGGGTGGAGGGAGCAGATGTGCCTGGGTCACTCCCCAAAATCTCACAACTCGGCTTTGGCCCAGAAAGCATGGTGGTTTGGCAGTTCTCAGAGGAAAGGATTTGAGAGTGATAAGTGATAAGGAAAGGCTTTGCATATCTTTAGTACAGACACAACTGGTTCCCCAACATGAAAACGACCATGATCTCATGCAAGTGTACAGATCCTGGAGCTTGAGGGCGGTGGATTTGAACCCAGAGACCATGGTGCTGATCTCATAACCTCGCAATGGACTGATCGAGTGATTGGCAGACCACCACACTTTGAGTTCTGTAGCACCAAGGAGTCATCACCATGCAGTTATGTGAATGCCAAATGAGATGGAAGTACCTCATAGTCCGTCTGTGCTCGTGGTTGCCTTTTGCATCATTACAACAGACACACGTGGGCCTCACTTCACCGTGGCACAGATGGCATGGCAGAGAGGCTCCATCTGGGGCAGTGGGCGTGCAAGGGAGCAGCTGCCCACAAAGCCACAGACCAAGAAGTAGGGAGAGTGGCTAGATCCATGGAAAGAGTAGTCTTCAAAAGCCTGTCCCAGCAACCTACTTCTGCCAGGCAGGCCCTACCTCCCAAAGGTTCCACAGCATCCCCAGAGATCACACCAGCTGGGGAGCAAGGATTCAGAACACGAGCCTGTGAAGGCATTCTACATCCAAACCATAACAGTAGTGGCATTTGTGCCTGTTAAAGTCCAGTGTTATAACCACTGTGAGGACTTTAGACGGAACAAGATGATCTTGATTGTATAAAAGATAAAAGAACAGCCCAGGAGCTGGAGAGATGGCTCAGTGGCTAAGAGCACTAACTGTTCTTGAAGAGGACCCAGGTTCAATTCCCAGTGCCCACATGACAGCTAACAACTGTCTGTAACTCCAGTTCCTGGGGATCCGATGATTTCTTCTGACCTTCAAGGGTGCATGACACAGGTGTACTTACACACATGCAGACAATATACACTCATACACATAAAATAAAAATAATAAATAAAATGCTTTTAAAAAGAAAAGCCCCAAACTTTAGAGCTTTCCAAGGACGTAAGTCATATTTGGCTTTTTTTGTCTGGTTTGGTTCTTCCTATCATTCTTCCCAATGAGTAGGCACTGCTGGGACCAAATACATTCCCTGCTGAGTGCTGACCACAGGCACAGCAAACAGGGTCTCCTGTGCAGTGTTGTGAGCCAGTGAGAAGGTGAGAAGAGACTGCTCAGCCTCCTAACTCGGGCTTTATGGCTCTAAGGATAAGAGGGCTTGACAGCTAACCAGCAAGTTCCTTTTCCATGTGCAGGGAGTGAGCAGTGATTTATGTCATTTTTAAAAGTATCTTATTTATTGCTTTTATTTTACATGTATGAGTATATTGTCTGCATGCATGTAAGTTCACCCGTGTCATGCAGTGCCCACAGAGGCTGGAAGAGGGTGTCAAATACCCTGGGACTGGAATTACAGATAGTTGTTAGCTGCCATGTGGATACTGGGAATGGAACAGGTCCTCTGAAAAAGCAACCAGGGTTCTTAATTGCTGAGCCATCCCTCCAGCCCATCTGCTGTTTTGAGGGTGTGGGGGAGGTGGTTTGGTAACATCTCTGAGAATTCTGAGGTAGGATTAAGTGAGTACATGGAAACCTGGCCAAAACCAGGGAGCGGCACTCATTCTTGTGGACAGTGGCTCCCCATAAGCTTCCTTGGGCCTCACTTCTCACTCACCTGCAGAGTGTTCCGGAAGCTGGGCAGGAGGTCCATCAGAGTGGGCCGCATGGACCAGTCCGGGTCACTGAAATAGCAGCTTCTCAAGCTGATGCTCCTGACTGGGATCTCCTGCAGGAGAATACGGGTCAAGTTCTCATACTTCATGATCCGCTCAAAGAAGAAATTCACCTTCAGGTTGTTGGCCTGCCTGGCCAGCCTAGCCCAGGACATGCCCCAGACCACCTGGCCATGGGGATCATGAATGTGGCATTTGATGTTCATAGTCTGGAGGGTGCCAGTGTTCTTATCACTCAAGGTCTCAAGCAGCTCATCAGAGATACAGTTGTAGTTGAGTGTCAGGGACGTCAGGTTGCGGAAGGTGGCCATGGTCTTGTTGAACTGGGAGCTGCCATAGATGGCCAGGTGATGGCTGAAGAAGTCTTCAATGTTGAGCTCTGAGACCATATTTTCATTCCTCAGGTAGCTCAAGGAATTGAGAATGTGGCAGCCTTGCTCCACTGTCAGCCGGGTCCCTTTCAGGCTAAGATGGTCTAGGTGTTTGCCCATTTTCTTTAAGAAAAAGCTCAAGCTCTTGAGGAGTGAGTTCCTGATGCTGTTCCTCCAGACCAGCCGGTCCAACTCCAGGTGCTGAAGGGAAAGTGACTTCAGACGGTTGTTATTCTTGCCCAGGCATGACAGAAGGCCTCTCATGGTGACCTGGAACTTCTTGGTCAAGAGAGCATTGTAAGGGTTCAAGAACTTAATTTCCAAGTGTTCCAGGTAATGGCCAAATTTCTTAACATACCACAGCGCTGACTCAAATTCAGACGCATGTACCCTGGAAGGTCTCCCACTGAATGTGATGGTCCTGTATCTCCAGAGGTCAGCTGAATACATCATCTGGTTCCACTTTCTACAGACCAGGGCAGCTCTAGACCTGTCCCTATCTCCCAGCCACCAGAAAACACGACGCAGGCACACATCTGGCAGAGTGGCCCAGCAACTCTGCTCTTGGGGTTGGATTACTTCACCTTCTTCGTCCATCAAAGTACCCAGGTATGCAATGTAGCAGTGTGGTGAGCAGGGCTTCCCAAAATGATTTGGAAAGAAAATCAATCTTGTGTTGTCTGTGAGGAATACAAAGGAAGAGCTATTACGTGCAAAGCAGAAATCAAACAGCTGAATGAACTTCCTCTATAGTCCTACTGGCCTGTACTGGGCACTGTGCCAGATGTGGGCAGGAAATGGTAAATACAGCTCATTACTGTAAGGATTTCACAGTCCGTCTGTCTATTCAGGGATACAGATTAGCTCCTAATTTCAACACAACGAGAAGCAGGATATGGTGGTATACTCCTGAAATCCCCGGATCCTGGAGGCTGAGGCAGAAGGCTCACAAACTCACGGCTAACCTGGGCTGTTGAGGAGTTGTAAGTCATCCTGGACTATGTAGTAAGACCCTGTGTCAAACAACATAAAACAGGACACCTAGCAGGTTTCAACAGTGAGCGAAGTGAGACCTGAGCATAGCCATGGGGGTAGCACAAAGAAGACGTGATAAAGTGGGAGTTCGGAGGCAGTAATGAGGGCAGCTCAGAGGAGGTGACGGCTCAGTCAGACCTTGAAGGGAGAGTAGAATTTGTAAGGTAAACCAGGATGGCCCCGTGGCAGAGGAAGAACTGTTAGTGTTCCAGGTACAGGGAACAGTATGTACAAAACCACACCAGAAGCATGAATGCATGTGATGTGTCTACATTCATAGAACTAAAAACCTGCTTGCCTATCTTGAACTTGTAAGTTCGAGTTAACAATGAAGAAGGGGCCGGGGGTGGGGTCTCTTCCATCACTTGTAATCTGTCCAAGGCTGTGAGTTTCTGCAGGTGACAGTGCAGATCAAGGGGCCAAAAAGGTGATCTGGAAAAACTAAACCCATCTAAAAAACCAAACAAGGGCTGGGGATATGGCTCAGTGATAAGAATGCTTATCTAGCACACAAGTAACCCAGGGTTTGATCCTCAGGGCAGCACAAACTGGGAATGTGGTTCTTTCAGAACTCTGTGTACGCGTGTGTGGGGAGGAACAGTAAATTAAACCCTGACAAAGTCACAGGTAGGAAGACTATGTTCTGTGGTCTACATGAATGTACACCTTGTATGAGACAGGGTCTCATATGTTTGCACTGCATCAGCCAGGCTAGCCGCCCCAGGAGCATCTGGGGTGTTTTCTGTCCCCACCTCCTGTCTTGATATAGGATAGCTGAGATAACAGCTACAGCTTTATAAGGGTCCTGGGGATTTGAACTCACACTTGCACAGTGAGTGTTTTACCCATTGAGCCATTTCCCTATCTCGGAGTTGGAATCTCTTTTGCTAAAAGCCCCCAAATAATATAATACTGAGAATATAGCAGACTCCCACCTGTGAGATGCAGTGGGGCTTAGGGGTCTGCCAATCGCAACTGTGATCTTAGTTAACGTCTTTGTGCCTCAGTCTCTACATCCATCAATAGGTGTGGTAGTAATTCCTTTTTCCTAGTTCTGGGTAGTTTAAATGAGCTGTTGTGGGGAAAGCGCCGCCTGGCACCGAGGCGGTGCTCTGCAAGCGCTGGCTGCCATCGGTAAGTTGCGGCCAACGTACTTCTGCATTATGCCTGTGAGGAAGATGTGAACACGCTCATTTTACAAACTGAGAAGCGGAGATGTTGGGAGGCTGATGAAGTTTTCTGCTAGGGCGATGTCGTAAAGGTGTGCGTGTGGAATTCGAACCCACGCTAGTCTTCCCAAACCCAGGCTTGATCCACCGTACTAAGATACAGCAGCCAGTCTGTAAGGGAAACCTAAGAACCTCCCAGCGCCCGGGCGACGCGGAGCGCGGGGGCGGGGAGGGGAGAACGCGGGGACCCGACCCGCAGCGCGCCCCGCCCACGGGGCCTCCCGGAGGAGGCCCGGCCCACAGCCGCGGTGCCCGCTGGGCGCGTGGGTGCTCCGGCCTCCCGCGCTTGCCTGTTACCCGCTCGCTGCGCCCCGCTCGGGCCGCGCCCCCTCGGGCTTCAGGGCCGCCGAGCGTGCCTGTCCCTCCGCCCGCGCTGCTGCTCCGAGGACTCCGAGCATCCAGGGGGCGGCGTCCTGCCCTGGCCTCCGTCCGGCCGCGCCCAGCCGCCTTTGTGACGCGCCGCCGCCCACGGCTGTGCCCGTGACCGCCCGCCTCACCGGCCCAAACCCGGAGATGTCGGAGCCTTTGGGTGGTGTGGATGGAAGGCGCCAGGACGCTGCGCAGATGGACCAGGAAGGCGCCCTGGAGGACGCCGAGAGGCTGGAGTTGCATCGCCGCAGTGCCCTGCCCAGTCCTGCCTTGCCCTCCGCACCTAGCAAAGAGGTCTGCCCCAGCTCTGCGTTCGGCCGGGTGCTCTTTGCCATCTATCCAGTCCTGACTGCCGGAGGCCCAGCTGGTGGAGTATAACCCTTAAGCAGACCTGACTTAAACATAACAAAGCTTCAGCTGAGTTCCCCTTTCCAGTTTCCGAAAAGATGACGCATACCTAACCCAGCGACCTTGCTATAGGCCCTTGCCTACCAAGGGTAGGAAGTTAAGCGTTTTGTCTCCAGGTAGGCTGTCTTAACCACTTACTCCTTACTTTCCTGCTAAAAGCCTTGTCTCCCTTCTCCTCCAACACCTCAGTGCTTCACCCGCCTTCCCCCCTCCCCTCCTTCTCGTCCTCCTTCTCCCCCCACCTCCTCCTCCCTCTCCCCCTTCCCTCCCCCCCTCCTTCCTGCTGCTTTGGTGTACCGCTGCCCCTGTTCTTGCCATCTCGTGCCCTGAAAACTATTTTGGACTCCAAAGAAGACAGAAATCTTTCAGGGGAGAGCTTTATTCAGGAAAAAGCTGGATCCTCTTGGGCACCCCAGTGGTTGAGCCTAGGTGCTTAATCAGAAGCTAGTGGAAGAACAGGAACCCCGTTTTCTTACTGGTCCGTCATCTGTAGCTCTTGGGTCAACCAATGCTCTGCTCAAAAGAAGGAAAAAAAGTTAAAAAGTCCTAAGTCACCTTCTGAAGCCTAGAGAACGACCTTCCATTTCTTCTCACATGCTCGATCATCCAAAGAGCTGAGAATTAGTGACTGCTGAGACCTATCACCCCTTCCAAGGCCCAGGGAACATCTTAGTTGTCTAGGCAGAAAGAATAAGAGCCTGAGGATAGGGAGGAGTGCTGTGAAATGCTGTCCTGATTTGACATGGCATTGCAAACAGGAGCACACGGTACCTGTGGCTACCTGAGCAAGCTCGTGCAGGAAATTGTCAACATTTAAGAAATTCCAACCACAGAAATGGCAAAGAAACCAAAATCAGGGTTGGGGAGGTGGTTCAGTGGTTAAGGGCCTGACTGTTCTTCCAGAAGACCTAGGTACAGTTCCTAGCTCCCGTATGGTCCAATAACTGTTGGTAGCTCCAGTTCCAGGGATTCAGTACCTTCCTTAGGCCTCCACTGGCATTGCATGCAGGCAAAACACTCATAAAGTAAAAATAAATAAATGCTTAAAAAAAAAAAAAGACCAGGGGTCCAGACATTTCCAGACTGCTTGCAAACATCTTAATCCAGCCTCTGCCTAGTGAGCCTCAAATTGTGCTGTGCCTGTGGGCTAGCAGGGGCCCAGAACTTAGAAGGAAGCCTGAGAGTGTCTAATTGGTGTCTGACTTTGCACTGTACAGGAACTCTTGAGTAGTTGGTCTATAGCCATATGGACCCTCCAAAATAAAATCAAAAGAGAGAACCTGAAGCCTAGACTAACCAGCTTTTCATACCTAATAAGAAAACAACCAAGGTACATCAAGAATACAAACAAAATCAGTGTTCAGCTTAACAAAAGAAGACTTGAGATTCATACCAGAATCACAAACAAAAGAAATCCACATGCCAAGATCACAGTGAATAAACAGTATGAAAAACCCAAATAATATGTCCCCACCAAACACTACCAGTCCTACAGAATAGTTCTGCTATGAGAATCCCCTAGAGTTAACCGAGGACACAGAATTTAAAAGAACAATCATAAACATAATCAACAAATTTAAAGAACACACAAATCACAGAACTAAGATAGGCATAAAGTTCTGACTGAATTCACAAAAGAGGTAGAACTATTAAAGAAAACTCAGACTGAAATGAAGAAGGAAGTAAAACCTCAATAAACCAATTAGAAATGATGGAAGAAAGTCTCAGCAATAGAATGAATGAAATGGAAAACAGAATATCAAGACTGGGCAATAAAGTTGAAGAATTGGACCACTCAAGCAAAGATTATAGAAAAAAAATACAAGAATAGAATATGCAGGAAATGTGGGACACCATGAAAAAAAATTTATGGATCACAGGCATAGAAGAAGGAGAAGACTCTCAGGATAATGGAATTGACCACATCTTCAACAGGACTGTATAAAAAATTTCCTCAAATTAAGGAACAACAAACAAATACAAGAAGTACATAGAACACCAAATAGATAGGACCAGAAAAGAAAGTCCCCACGGCATATCATAGTGAAAACAGTAAATGTACAGAACAAAGAAAGAATAGTGAAAGCTGCAAAGGAAAAACAAGTCACATATGAAGGAAAACACACCAGATATAGCTGATGTTTCCTTGCAAACTATGAAAGCCAGAAGAGCCTGGATCAAAGTATTCCCAGTTCTAAATGACCATAGATGCCAACTCAGAATACTATACCCAGCAAAAATGTCTATTATAGTTGAAGGGGATACAAAAATCTTCCATGACATGAATATGCTGAAACAATTCATGTCCAGAAAACCAACCCTCCAGAGAATACTAGATGAAATACAAACTGTTGAAGAAAGAAACGACTATACCTAAGTGGCAACAGAAAGAAACTAAATGAAAGCATAAATGTGGAAACACAAAGTTAGACCAAGATTTCAAACATAAATTAAAATGATGGGAACCAATACATATCTTTCAAAAATATCTTTAAATATCCATGTACTGAACACCCCATTCATAAGACTAATGAGTGAGTTAAGAAACAAACCCATCTTTTTGTTGTCTGAAAGAAACCCAGCTTACCTTCAAGGACAAGCACTACCTTAAGACTTAAGGATGGAAAAAAATCCCAAGATTTGGCACTAAGAAGCAAGCAGGACTTGCAATTCTAGTATCTGATAAAATAGATTTCAAACTAAAACTAATCAGAATAAAGGGGTTACTTCATTCTTATCAAAGGAACAGTAAACCAAGAAGATATTACAATCATGAACATATATGTACCAAACTCTGGTGCACCCAACTACATAAAAATAGTGCTACAGGACTTTAAGAAACAGATTAATCCCAACTCAGCAGTAGTAGGGGACTTCAGTACTCCACTCTCTCCATTAGACAGGTCAACAAGTCAAGAATAAACAGACATCTGAATTAAACAAAACCATACATCAAATGGACTTAAGAGATATCTACCGAATATTCTACCCAATCACCAAAGAATATATTTTCATTTCAGCACCCCATGAAAGGTTCTCCAAAACTGACCACATACTGGGACACAAAATAAACCTCAACAAATACAAAAAAATTGAAATAATTCCATGTGTTCTCTCACATTACAATTTAATAAAGCTTAAAATCACTACCAGAAGGAGCCCTAGTAACTACATGAACTCATGGAGATTAAACAACACATTCCTGAACAATGAATGGGTCAAAGAAGAAATTAAGAAATAAAAGTATTGTTGGGCCTCATGGGGCCAGACATATGGCCTGGTGCAGCTTTCTGAGCCTCACTCGAGTTTTGCAGCCTGTCTCTGACACTCCACTTCTGCATAGGAATGACTCAGCAAGGCATAACAAAATGGCCTCTACCTGGCTACAGCCTATGTGGTGAGAAATGATTGGTCCTTCACTTCCCATGTTTTTAGCCCAACCCCTACCCTATATAAGACTGTGCCTGACACAATAAAACGAGTTCCTGCTTCAACAAGGCTCCCGGCTAGGTGTGGTGTTTTTCTCTGGAGTGGAGAGGGGTTCTGGGCCCCCGACACTCACCATCCCGCTCAGCTCCTGGAGGAGACCGGCTGGACTGGCTTCTCCACCGCCCTACCTGCTGGTGAAACCTGGCAAAGTATTGCTGGAATTAAACAAAAAGGACAATACAACACAACAAAACCTCTGAGACACATTAAAAGCAGTCCTAAAAGGGACGTTTATAGCTCTAAGTACCTACATTTAAAAATTCCACCAGAAAATTCCTATAAATGTTTAACACTTTCTGTAAAGTGGCAGGTTAATAAAAATCTCCAAAAACAGTAGCCTTTCTATATATCAATAATAAACAATTGGAGAAAAAGTATATGGAAACCCTCCTATTCACAATATCCTCAAAAAATGTCTTGGAATAAACCTGACCAAAGACAGTAAAGATCTCTACAATGAAAATTTTATATCTCTAAAGAAAGAGATTGAGGAGGACACCAGAAAATAGAAGGCCCTCCCATGCTCATGGATTGGAAGAATTAATATTGTGAAAATGACCATCCTACCAAAAGCAAGATATAGACTGCCAAGATATTGAAGTCCCAATCAAAATTCTCATGACATTCTTCACAGAATTAGAAAAAAACCATCCTAAAATTCATATGGAAGCACAAAAGACTCTGGATAGCCAAAGCAACCCTGAGCACAAAGAACAATGGCAGGGGGGTTACTATACTAGATCTCAAACTCTATTGCAGAGATGCAGTCACAAAAGCAGCATGGTACGGGCACAGAAATAGACTAGTGGATCAGTGGAACATAACTGAAGACTGAAACCTGAGTAAATGCAATTTCAGCCAACTAGTATTTGACAAAGGGGCCAAGAACACTCACTGGAAGAAAGTATCTTCAGCAAATGGTTGTGGCAAAACTGGATCTCCACTTGTAGAAGAATGAAAGTAGAGCCTTATCTTTCACCCTGCACAAAAGTCAACTCCAAATGGATCAAAGACCTCAATGTAAAACCTGAAACTGTTAGAAGAAAACATTGGCAATAACCTACACAATACAGCTGTAGGAAAGGACTTTCTAAATTGGACATCAATTGCTCAGGAATTAAGGTCAACAATCAAGTGAGACCTCATTAAACTAAAAAGTTTATAGCAAAAGAAACAACCAAGGAAGTGAAGAGAAAACCCACAGAGTGAGAGACAATCTTCACCAGTGACACATCTGACAGAGTTTTAACATCCAGAATATATAAAGAACTGAAAAAAACAAAGAATCAAGAAAACAAGTGACCCAATTAAAAAATGGGCTAAGGATCTGAGCAGAGAGTTCGCAGAAAAGAAAAAGATGACTAAGAAACATCTTAAAAAGTGTTCAACAGTGTTAGTAATTAGGGAAATGCAAATTAGAACCGATTTAAGATTTCATCTTACTCCAGTCAGACTGACTAAGATCAAGAGAACAAATGATAACAAATGCAGGAGAGGATGTGGAGAAAGAGGAATGCTCATTCACTACTGGTGGGATTGTAAACTCATGCAACTCCTAGGGAAATCAGTGTGAAGAACTTTTTTAAAAAATAAAATGAACCTTCCATTTGACCTATTGTACCACTCCTTGGCATATACCCAAAGGACTCATTCTATTGCAGAGATACTTGTACATCCATGTTTGTGGCTGCTCTTTTCACAGTAGCTGAGGGATGGAAGCAACCTGAGTGTCCCTCAACTGATGAGTGGATAATGAAAATGTGGTACACAATGGAGTTCTACTCAGTGGTAATGAAAGACAAAATTATTAAATTTGCAGGTAAATGGATGGAACTAGAAACTTATGGTAAGTGAAGTAACATAGACTCAGAAGAACAAATGATGTATGCTCTCCCTCATTTGTAGATCCCAGCACCAAATCCCTGTATGTATGTGCCCTGATGTAACAGAGAAGAACAGTAGGAGACAGGTGTTACTAAAAGAGAAATGGATAAAATGTGAATATTTAAAAGGGAGTGGGGATGGAGGTTATACAAGGAACTATGGGAGGTGGGGCCATATGAGACTGGTATTGTCAAGGGTAAAATGGGGAAAATGGGAATACATTAATGGGGAAGGCATGGAGGGAGGGTTAGATAGGGAGAGAGAGAGAAGAGAGAGTTAAATAATGCCTAGCCAGTTTAAAACACCAGAGGGAATGATATTAGTCTAACAACTTAATGACAAATTACACATACAATATCTCTGCATGAGCCCATATGCATAGCTGAAGGCTACATAACAAGAAACAGTGCCAGGAAGTTGTTGGCCAAAGTGGTCAAAAAGACTACCAAAATTACATGGGCTATTGCCACAGCCCTTGACTGCCTCCCAGAACTTGAAGGCAAGATCTTATTGCTGAAGTCAGGACACAGGATTTGGAGCAATGGAGCTAGAACTGACCTGGAAGCCACTTCCCCTGAAGGCTGTCTCTCATAGCTCTGGAGAGCACTATGCAAGCCGCTAAGGGAGGACATCAATCAATGGCCCAATACCAGCTACATGACCAAATAACCACATCAATGACCAACACAGCATATGACATTGGTGCAGTAGTGGAATTTTTATCTTGGGGGCAATCAACGGCTACCTAATTGAATTTCTTAAAGCCCGCTCAATGGGAGGAAACTCATGTGTGGTATTGTAATTATAGCCAAATACACATGGCTAAAGAGGTCATAGATCTTAGAGAAATTCCCAAGGCTGTCATATCCCTAATGTAACTTGTTACTAAGTGTAAAATATGTATCCGTATATTTACAGTCAAGTATACCACCTACCACACATCAAAGAAGCTTCTTTTGCACCAGAGACTACAACACAGTACAACAACTGGTCACACATTGTCTGTGAATTGCCGAGGCCCAGGCGGCACATCTACGATGCAACCTCTACATCTAAGGCACACACAACATAGAACAAATGGTAAAGAGGACACTAATGAATCTCCCAGCTGTCATTAATGAAGCTCCGTCATGCAACAGAGGGTCAGAAACACAAAAGGTCACAAATGGCCAAAGAGTGGAGATTAGGAGTCTGCAGAGTGTGGGTCCCTGGAACAGGACTCCTATATTAAGCTTCACTCATCCAGGGCTCAGGGACCACTGCAGAAGAGGGGGCAGAAAGATTGTAAGAGCCAGGGAGGATGTGCATGACCATATGGAAATAGAATCCTAAAAACTCCTGGGACCCCGCTCATATGAACTTACATCAATGCCCCTTGCAAACTCAAGCAGACTAAAACCCAGCATGGAACTGAGGAAATGTGTAACAGACACCAACCTTAGCTGAAGAAATATTGGCAGCTGATTGCTTTTGGGTGAGGGAAAGCTAATCTTAAAGCAAGGGACTCTGGATAGACTGACTAGACCTCAGTGGATGAACTTGCACTGAGGAATGTCCAGGAACATTGACTTGACACAATAGGCCTTAACACAAATGACAGAGTGTATGACTTCTTGGTACTGTGGAGCATGTCAATGAGGAAGGGGGTATAAAAGTGATTAAGATTGGTTGAGATGTTCTGTATGAAATACACAAAAATTCAATTAAGAAATTCTATGAAAAAATAAGTAATGACCACTATACCACAGAAGGAAGCTGGGAAACTGGTGTGAACAGGAATGCTCTGAATTCCAGTACCTTTTCTTTTCCAGAGCTAGTGGGCCTCCCTCTCTTGTCTTCCTTTCCATGAAGCCAGCTGCAGGCATTTCTCCTAAAGAAAAGGACATGGAAATGGAGATTGAAAAAACTTCAAGTGCTGGCTTCTACTTTATGTTTAGCAACTTACTGACTTTTTTGTTGTGATTCCTGCCCATCAAAGTCAAAGCTATGCAAATGCTCCGTCAGAACCCTGCCCCTCAGATACATCTCAGTCCTTGAAATGCTGGTTTCTGAAATGTCTCTGGATGCTGCTATCCCTTGTTCTGCAGCATGAGCACTGAGACAAAGGTGCCCAGGAGTTGGGGTGTGGTGGCCCCCGAGCCCCTGAGCCAGGAGGGGTACTGGAGATTTGGGGTAGTGTTTAGTGGAAGCTGGCATCGTGGGAGTGGTAGACCAGGGAATGTGTAGCCGTGGGCTTGGGTGGAGTAGTTGAACTTAGTGAACCACACTGTTTACTTGGCTAGTGCCAAATCATCACACAGGTAGTATTAACATCATTCCAAATGTACAGTTTTGTATGTGGTTATATAATAATTTTGCCAAGTAAAATATAGAATGCCCAATTAAATTTCAATTTCAGAGAGTCATTGAGTGAGAAACTATAGTGAAATTGAAGCAGTTTATTTCACAGCCTTGGAAAGATGGGGGTTAGCTTAGAGAAAAGACAAAATTGATTGCTGTGGCAATTTGGTGCAAAATAATGGTTTTTGTAGTTCCTCATCGGGAAAAATTCAACCCTCCGCTTCCCATAGACTTGTACTCCAGAGAATTATAATCTTCCAGTCTAGCATAGTCCCAAAACCTAAAGTCCCCATTCTCCTGGGGCTCAAGATGCCCCCTCTTTCTAATCCCTGGGCCCAGTCATATAGCAGACTGCCTGTAACTTTTCAACCCTAAGATAAACTAAGAGGCATCCAGGCAAGCAGGTTTCCCCTGCCAGCTGGGGAACACAGGGACTGAGTGCCGCCCGCTTATCGGTGATTTACTGATGGGCCTTAAACACATACTGAAACTGGACCATAACGGTTTATTTCTTATAATTGCATGGGTCATAGGTCATAGCTACATTAAAAAGTCTTCATTTCTTTCTAATTCGAATTTGATTGGGCATATTGGATTTCTGTTTGCTAAGTCTCGTGAGGATGGAGAGGGGCGTGGAAGGAAACACACCGCTCGGCGGAATGCTGGGAAAATGACGTTAATAGCACTCCCACTGAGGATACAATTAGCCCATTTTTCTAAAATGTATAAACGCACAAGGAAACTAGCACAAGGATTTAGATCTACCTTTTTGTAGGGCTACCCATCACACAAAGCAAAAAAAAAGGCAAATGGCAGTGTAAGGAGCGGGCTAAGGTAGCTCAGGGGAACAGAGGCAGTTCAACCCCTCCAGATGCTGTTGGGGTTCCTGTGAGTGAAGTAACGCCTTGAAAGGACACCCACAGGGCTGCTGACATTGCTCCTCAGAGATGTGTCTGGGGAAATGCAGTGGGAAAGATGAATAATTAGCTTCACTTTCACGTGCGTGTGTTGTGGGTGCTGGGGAATGAATCCATGCATTATAAATGTTCTACCACTGAGCTACATCCCCAGCCCTTGGTTTTGTTTTGTTTTTTGAGCTCACTATGTAGCCCAGGCTAGCCTCAAACTCAGGATCCTCCTGCCTCAGATTTCTTTTTCAAAAAAAAAAAAATGGTATATGTGTTTCTGTGGCTTGCATGTGTGCATGCACATGTGTGTGAGAGTATGCTCCCCCAAATGGGCATGTGTGGTGGTCTAGATCATGGGCTCTGTGGATCTGAACTGAGGTTCCTATGCTTGTACACCAAGCACTTTACCTGTTGACCCATCTTCTCAGCCCCTGTTCCAGTCTTCCTAAATGCTGGGATTGCAGATACCACCAAACCTCACTGAGCTTTTGATTCCTTATACAGCCATCATATGAGCTAGCTTTAAAACTGGATTTTAGTTGATTTGATACTAAATAATGTCTAATACAACAAAATTTAGTGCTTTTGTGTATTTATTTATTTATTTCGTCTTTTTGGGACAGGGTCTCCCTGTAGCTCCAATTGATCTGGAACTTGCTATGTAGACCAGGCTGGCCTTGAACTCACAAAGATTCGCCTACCTTGACCTTCGGAATGCTGGGATTAAAGGTGTGCACGACCATGCCCAGCTGCTATTGTGTTTTTAAAAGCCTTTAGTCCAGAGCTTTAAAATATAAGCTTTGGAAACTAGCATGCGAATTCCAGATTGGATTTTAAAAAAATAATTTATTTTGTGTGTGTGTGTGTGTGTGTGTGTGTGTGTGTGTGTGTAGGAGTGTGTTGCCTGCATGCATGTGAATGCACCTGTGTCATGCAATGACTGTGGAGGTCAGAAGAGAGTGTTGTATTTCCCTGGATCTGGAGTTATGGATGATTGTTAGCCACCATGTGGATGCTGGGTCTTAAACTTGAGTCTTCTGGAAGAGCAGCCAGTGCTCTTAACTGCTGAGCCATCTCTCCAGCCTCCAGATTCTGCTACTCTTGGACTGAAGAAGGTACACTGTCTTCCCAGTTTCCTCGTCTGTCAAATGAGGATAAAGTACCTGCCTATACGGAAGGTTAGCTGTTTGCCAAGCACTTTGAATTGTAACACACACAGTGGTTTATTACTGATGATTATCCTTATAACTATAAGAAAATAGTGTTAGGGGTCGGTGAGATGGCTCAGTAGGTTAAAGAGCTTCCTATGTAAGCCTGATAACCTGAGTTCAATCCCTGGAACCCATGTAAAGCTGGAAGGAGAGAACCAACTCCACAAAGTTGTCTCCTGTTCTCCACATCTTTGTCATGGCATTCCACCTCAATAACAAAATTTTAAAAATAAAAGATTGGTCCATGAACATAGGGAGACAGCGGCTCTCAGGCCCCTGGAAGCTTGCTCGTGTGAACTCGCAGCAATGGTGGGTTCGAGCACACACCCGTGCCGACCCGGTCAGACAAGCCCTAGAGTGGGATGAGGGGAAATGGTCAGGTCTAGCCCTAGCCCGAGAACTGCTGGAGACTGATTCCTACTGGGCAAGAGAGACTAGCGCTTCCTTAAGATCTCTAGATGGATGGGCTGACTAGACTCCAGTGGATGAATGTGCACCTAAGAGTATGAGACCTGGTGGGAGGCGTGGGGGACATGCATGGGGAAGGGGCTCTGGATTTGATTAAGGCCTGTTGTATGAAATGAACAATAGCTCAATACAATTTTTTTTTTAAGTTAAAAAAAGTAGACCTGGATGGAGGACTGAGGGCGAGGGAGCCAGCGGTGACCCGGGTCTGCTGGATGCAAGGCACCAGCTGCCTTTTTGTTCCCAGGCCTAAGCTGCCTCATCTACACCCAGACAGGTAAGTGGCAGCCAGGAGCTATACTCATTCACTCCGCAGCCTTGGAGCACTGGTGTGTGTCAGGATCTGGTAGGAGCTGTGGACATAAAGATGGCAGATCTGGCTATATCCTCAAAGGTGACCCAGTGATTGAGAGGGGACAGAATGCACTTGGGCATAATAAGGGGCAGCTGCGACATTGGTGAGCACCCTGAAAAGCTTGCATATGTTTTTTTATTTTTATTTTTTGACAGGGTCTTCTTGTAGCCCCAGCTGGCCTGAAACTTCTATATAGACCAGGCTAGCCTTGATCTCACAGAGATCCACCTGCCTCTGCCTCCCAAGTGTCGGGTTTAAAGGTGTGTACTACTACACCCAGCAAGGCTTTGATGTCTTTAGGACACTGTACAGCTAGCTGGTTCTTAGCCAGGAGAGAGGAGACCAGCTATAAGGAGAGAGCAAGGTACCTGGTGCTGCCTTAGAGTGGGCAAGGGAAGTAAGATTCCACACTGAGAACACCTCCGCAGGGTGTCATAGGCCGTCTCATCGCCCATGGGAGTACTCCTTGGCGTGAATTCAGACTTCAAAGGCAGACCCACTGTTCCATCTGGTGCTTGCGTTGTTAAACTTTCCAAAGGAAGAGGCACTCTGTTTCTGTTTTTTGCTTTTGGACGGACATCTTTCTCCACTGTAGAGGTTTGATTTCCAGCGGCCTGACGTAGACGGGATGGAGGAGGGATGTGGGGCTTTTCATCCTCATGATATTTCACAGTCTTTGAGACTGGACATTTTTTCTGTAAATGAACAAGGTGTGAAATTTTTTAAAAATTACTTCAGATTTAATGGTTGGATGATACAGCTGAGATAACCTGAAAAACCTCCTACTCTAACACTTAGAAATGCTAGATAAGGGCTGGCAGTTTGGCTAAGTGGTTAAGGATGCTTGTTGCCTAATGACTTTGAGTCTGATCCCTGGAACTCACATAGTAGAAAGAAAGAATCTATCCCTGCAAGATCTTCACACACACACACACACACACACACACACACACACAGAGGCACGTATGCGCACGCACACACACAAAGGATAATGGATAATGCTAGATAAGATACATTCAAGGTCTTATCTGACTTTGCAAGAAAGAAAGACTCAAGAGTTCTGAGGATGAAGATTTGGATGTGTCCTTCTAAAATCCAGATGTTGGAACTGGAGAGATGGTTCAGCATTTAAAAGTGCTTGCTACTCTTGAAGAGTTTGGTTCCCAGAAACTACATTAGGCAGCTCATAACTACTTCTAACTCTAGGTCTAGGAGATCTAATGCCTTCTTCTGGCCTCTGAGGGCACTGTGTGCATGTGGTATACATACAAGCAGGCACACGTACACACACATAGAAATAAAATGTTAAAAATTAAAATCCAGGTGTTGCCTATGTGCTCACAGGGGATAGGGCCTTCAGGAGGTGATTAGGTCATAAAGGTTCCGCCCACATTAATGGAATTATAGAAGAGACTTTTCTGCCTTCTGTTACTCGAGGATTCAACAAGAAAGCTCTCATCAGATACCATGAATTTGGATTTTCAGGCTTCAGAGCTTCGAGAAATAAATCTCTATTTTGTATAGATTACCTAGCCTGTGATCTTTTGTTACACAGTACAAATGGACCAAGATACTGGAAGAGATGTGAGGTTCATCTTGTAGCTAAGGTCTTGTGAGAAGAATGTCTTATCTATGCAAGGTAGGAAAGCGAAATTAAAGATCCTCTTCTCATGCAAAATGTAGTCACTAATGGCACATTTCATAATGTTTTACTCTGATAATAAAAAAGCAAAAAGCGGGTCATCTTTAAGGTCTCTTTAGTTCTGCTATTCTGTTGTTTTATGAGCTGAAGAGTTTAGAAAGATAAACAGCTTTCTGCCTGAAGGGAGGATGAGGCCCTCAGAGAGAAGCTGAGGGAAGTTCCTCAGGAGGAAAAGGCCACATAAGACAAAGGAGCAACTTGGCACAGTAATGTGCTAAAAGGTGCTTAAACCCCTGAGGGGACAGGTCTGGGAGTGGTCCCAAGCAAAATAAACCAGCTAGTCACATCATCTGATACCCATGGAGTCCCCTTTTTACAGCTAGCATATCAGCTTTATTGTGGAAATATGGAGAAATCCCTTTTAGTTCCATCAAGGAGTTCACAGTCTAAATACCATATGGGCAGACCGTCTACAAGAGCAGGCCCTGTTGAAGCACAAATGGCAATGTCCAGGCCCCGAAGGTTGGTGATGGCCAGGCGTGATCAGGGCCATGAGAAGATGTCCGGGATGCTCCTTGAAGGGACTAGGCACAAATGAAGACCAACTATGCATGCCAAATCTGCTTAAAAGATATTCTAGAACAAAGCAAAATTAGCAAACACAGAAACTTAAATATCTGTGCTATGCAAAACTGAGCCAGAATCTGCTTTGCACATCCTGCTTCTCGGAATACGAACTGGCCACTGGCATCATTAGAAAGTGACTAATTGCTACTCACCATATGGTGGACATACTTATTTTCTGGAATCATTTGTTTGCAGTAATCACAATGGATTTTCTTTTCAGGAGGTAAAAGTCTCTTCCCTGAATAAACACAGAAGCACCACAGATGATTGCCCTTGGCAATGACTAGTTCAACTCTCCCCTGGCTGTTCTCAAAGCCTGTTCTCATAAATACCAACCATCCCCAGGCCCACCTTGTCTCAAGTTCCCTACATTGCAGGCAGCCTTAGCCACATAGGTAATGCTTGGCAGGATGAGCATTTGTGTCCACAATGACTAGGGGCAGCAGGCAACCCTGATGAGAGACATCTTCCTGGAGCACAGCTGGTTTTTAAGCAATGGAAGGGGGCTATGCACAGATGCTAAACCTGTCTAATTGAGCTGCTTTCTCCTCTACCAGTTCCCAAGCTCTGTGATCCAACCAGGTGTTGGTTGTACACATCACTGTGTTAAAGCTGTGTTGTGATGAAGTTGTTAATGGAGTCATGCTGGAAACTGTCTTAGCTGTGCGGAAGCCCTGGCACACCAGAATGAAGAAAATGTATAGGAATAGGCTCTCTGGTTTTCTGTGAGCCAATTCTGACCTTGAGTAGATTGTTGACTAGATGGGAGTTACTGCCTAAGGGGTTTCAGATTTTTTTTCCACATGGTACCACACTATCAAAACAAACAAGAGTCAGCAAAAGATCTATGTCATATTGATGGCTGTACCCTTAGTAAACACTCCTATACAGAGATTATTGAATTGGGTCAACAGAGTATGGAGTATGGGCTAAGGATAAAGGTCAGTGGTAGAGTACTTGCCCTACATGTGTGAAGCCCTAAGTTCAACCCCCAGTACAGGGGATGGGGGCAGTGAGGGGGTGGACAGGGAAGAGAAAGAGAGGGAGAGAGGGAGAATAAGAGGCCGACACACAGACCCAGTCTGGAGCTACAGCAGCTTCCCATCTGGCTGCTGCTGATTACAGTGGTTTGAGTGGAAAATGCCCCCCAGGAGTTCATGTGTTTGAACACTTGGTCCTCATCTGCTGGTGCTGTTTTGGAAGGTTACGGAATCTTTAGGAGTTAGAGCCTCACTGGAAGAAGTGGGTCACTGGGGGTGGGGACAGTGGAGGGCACGAGGTTTCTTAGCCTGGTTCCACTTCCTGTCCTTGAGTTCTGTGGACTCAGCGTGACCAGTGCTTCAGGCTCCTGCCATCATGTCTTTCCCAGCATGATTAGCTGTTACCTCCACGAACTGTAAGTCACAACAAACTTTACCTGTCTCAACCTGTTTTTTGTCAGGTATTTGATCACAGTAACAATAAAAATGGATAATAGACTTTGATGGAAAAGAATCTAGGCTTTGTTCTGGAAATTGGAAGGTCGAGTTTTATTTGTTCTCTGGTTTCTCCTACAGGATGATTCAGGTGGGCCTTACCAGGCTAAGATTATACTTTTAGGAGTTTTAAAAAGCCCTCATATTTAGTGTTCCCCACAGTCTTCTCTTTCTTCTGCTTGGCTCTTAAACCCTGGTCTCTGGCCTTAGTTCTCCCTGGACTAGTCATTTAAAGGTCACTGCAGATGCACAAGAAGGCCACCCATGCTCAGGCATGGTACAGAGCTAGAATAGCCAGTTAAATGGAAACAGCTTGCAGTCCTTGCATCCCACCCAGGGGTTGCTGGCCCTGGAAGCTGGCCTCTCCCTCTTCAGCCTTTCACTGTTGCTTACCTTCTTCGGGCCAGGCCTCTCCACTCTGACACACGTCTTTGTGCTGGGCCAGTACCCGGACTGAGATGGACTGGTTGCAGCGTGGACAGCGCTCTATCCGGTTGCCACAGTGGGACTCGTGGATGTCTAGCTTGCTGAAGTGCATGGCCAGCTCACAGAATTTGCACTTGACAGGGCTCTGTTGGCTTTCCTTGGTCTGTGGGCAGATGGAAGACATGAGCCCAGCCACTTAGGGAGTTGAAGTCAATCAGAGAAAGTGTTGGCAAGGGTCAGAGGCAAGAACTGGCTTTGGGGAATGTGGATTCTCTTAGACTCATGGACCAAAGAAATCCCACTGTCAAGTATGGGGAGTAGGCAGAGGACACTGCATCCCTAGGATGAGATGGTTCTCCACTGTCCTATCCCACTCAGGAAAGAGGAGCAGCCAGGGAAAACCTCTATGATTTCTCCCCTCTCTGTCTCTTTCTACTGACTTGGCTATAAAGAAGAAATCACACATGACTATTACTCCATGCAACTTCAGCAAGGGCTTCTGTGCATGCTGCTGACACATTGTACACTGAAACATGCAGCTCCTGGCCGTTCCTTACATCATCCTAGCTCATGATACTGTACACTTGGGACCATGAGCTCCTAGAGGGTGGGGACCTAACATAGTTACCTTAGCTTCCCCCTAGGACCCAGCCCAATGCTCAAGAAGTGTTTGCTGGACCAGCTTGAATTGAAACGTATGCCTGAGCTTGATTCTCAGAAAGACAGATTAGGTGTCCCCAAAGGGTCTCATATAACAAAGAAGGAAGGAAGACTTGACTGGGCCTGCTGCCCTCCTTTCCCATTTCTCCTTGTCATGAATCTCAAAAGAGCATTCGGCCTTTCTTGAAACAGACCCCTTGCCTTGCCAGACCCTTAAACCTGCAGAAAAGACTAGAAAAGGGAAAACTGGGCACTGGAGACATGGCTCAGCAGTTAAGAGCACCAGCTGCTCTTGCAGAGGACTGGGGTTCGATTCCCAGCACCCACATGGCAGCTAACAATCGTTTGTAACTCTACTTCCAGGGGAATTCAGTACTTTCTTCTGACTCTGAGGGCACTGTATGACACGGGTATACTTACACACATGCAGGCAATACACTCATACACATAAAGGGGGAGGACTGGGGGGAGAGACTCAGTTAAGCCTGAGAAAGAATTACCTTTCCATTTCCCAAACAGAGGCTGAACATGAAGGACGGAGTGACACGCCCATGGGGTCGTGGAGAACTGGACTCTGGCCCCCGGCCCCTAGGCCTCTGCCCCTCCTACCACCTGCTCACCTGCTGGTGCACATCCTGCAAGTGTTCTTTCATCTGTTCCTTGTGGACGGGTTCCTCACACTCCGGGCAAAGGGTCAGGAAGCGCAGGCAATGGGCCTCATGGAGGCTGAAGTGGACAGAGGCCACACTTCTTTTACTATAGGATAGGAAGAATCACAGGCTCATTGTCTTGGTATAAAGCAGGGAACCTTACTGCACACCTAGGGTAGCTCCTCACAGGCCTGCAGCGTGGAAAACACAAAGATACTGATGCTCACCACCTGTTCTCCTTATGTTGCTGTAGAGGCAGGAAAAGTGTGGTAAGTGGGAGAACAATCTACAAAACTTGACCACTGCCCAGGTGAATTGACAGGAGGGAGTGGGAGAGGGGTCACCAAGGCAACAGGGAGATACTGAGAGATAATAGCTTCATTTCCTGGATTGTGGGACAGTTTTACAGGTATATACATGATTTCTATATGAGTGTATAACATGTCAAAATGTGTCAAGTGGTACTTTAAACATGGGCAGGTCAGCTGGACCCAGTGGCACAGGCCTGCAATCCCAGGAAGGAGGATAGCTAGTTTTAGGTCTACCTATGTTACAGAGAGAGTTCCAGATCAGCCTGGGAAACTCAGTGAGACCCTGTCTCAAAGGAAGAGGAAAAAGATGGCTGGAGATCCAGCTCAGCGGTAGAGTGCTTGCTTAGCAATTAGGTTCAATGCCCAGGACAGACAGACAGAAACACACACACACACACACACACACACAGGGGGGTGGGGGGCAAAGTTTATCTGTTTCTAATTACTTCTCAAAGCTGTAATGAAAGTTGAGATAACACATATGCCAGTTGGTAACACAGCCCTGCCATGCCCACCTTCCTCATGGGGGCAATAGCAACTTTTGGAATCTCCAAGAGCTTCCCAGTGCTCCAAGAGTGAGAGGCCAGGCAGCTGTCCTCTGCTGCAGGCTCTCCTGCAGCTGCCCACAGAGGTGATGACATCCTGTCAGGAGAGCCTCCCACTTCCGGTGTTCTCTAACAACACTCAGCACTGGAAATGCCGTTTTTATTTCCCTTGCTAGTGGCAGCCCTGGAGAAAGGAAACACTGGAGGGCAGTGTCCCCAAAGGGCCAGATTCCCAGGAGAGATGCACATCCGTGGCCCAGGCTTGGGACATGACCAGAGAGGGACCATTAAAGCCTCAGTGCTCTTGGCCTGAGCAAGCTGTCCCCATAGGTGGTGCTATCTCCTCCCCTTGCTCTGTGCCCCCAACCTGTTCTGCCCACTGCTGGTGCCTCGAGCGCTTCTTCCAGAGGTCCTAAAAGGTGTGGTGGGGGCACAGGTCTCAAGGGAGGCTCATCCCAGTTCCTGTAACAGGTAGGGTGCTTCAAGGGGTGGGGAATCTCTGACAAGACAGGTCTCCCTACTTAGAGGTGTGGTCGGTCCCGGCCCACTGCTCTGACCTCCCGGTTCTCCATCAGGGGGAGTGTGGGAACAAGCCTGGAGCACTTCTTGGGCTCTTTTCTCTCGCAGGTGAGTAGGAAGACCATGTTGCCAGATCCCCCAAACCAAGCTCTGCCAGGAACAAATAGGTTGCTAGGTACAAGGAACAAGTAGCTCGTTAGGTACAAGTCCCAGGCTACTTTACTTCGTGGCTGACCCAGAAGTCTGTCATGAAGTTGAGGCACCACTGACCATGCTACTCAGAAACTTAGGGAGTTTTGACCTTTTTATCTCAGAACTTCTGGGTCTCCCCTCAAGCCTCCTGGTGCATCTTTACGTAGACTGTGTCCTCCCCACTTCAGAGACAGCTTTATGTAGTCAGCTGCTCCTTACTCTGGCTAGTCCTGGAAAAAGGACTTACCAGTTCCGGCACGCCTGGAAGTCACCCTCCATGGTCCACTTCCTGGAGTCTTTCTCTGAAGTTTCGTTTCTTGCAGGCATGAAAACAAAACTGAAAGTATTGTTCCAGCCAGGCCCACAGCCAGTGGCAGGAAGGAGGAGGGGGCTTGGGAATCCCCCAGCCCAGGGGAGTCCCAGGTTCCTGAAGCTGGACCCTCCCAGGAGGACCCTCTGCAGCAGATCCCGTCCCTGCCACGCCCCTTATCCCTGTGTCACTGTGAAGTGAGGTCAGAGTCCAGGCCTCCCCTGGAGTCCCTCTTCCCCTCCCTCCCAGACCGGCGGTACTCCACCTGGGACTCCACCCGTTTCCCAGCCTGTGACGTCACTCCTCTCTTCTCTTTGGTCCCTCCTCTTCAAGAAAGAGGTATTGAACTTGAGGGTTGCTCCCTAAAGAGACAGCTCCTGAATGTCAGGCAACCTGCTTGAGTCCTAGTTTGTGGTGATTTTGAAAGGGTCTGTGAGGAACTGGTTGTGCAGGGTGCTGGATGTCCGGACTATACATGTCAAGTCTTGGGAGTAGCCAGGGATAACTGTGTGTCTCCTGAGCTTGTCTTTCACTGCAAGATGAGGCAGCAAACATTAACGCCAGGCCAAGATGAAGGCACTGGGAAGACCTGTTATCTTCAGCTGACTAAACCAAGGTACCAAGAAGCCACAGAATTCGCACAAGTCCCCAGGCAAAGTGGCCTGAGTTGTGACTCTGCTACCAGAGTCACAGCACTGGAAGATTTGCGCTTAGATCCCAACAGTGTAATTAACTGAGAGCTTGAGTTCCCTCAGCCTTCTATTTTTTTTTTTAAATTGAACTGCAGTGGGAACCTGGGGATTTGGGAGAAAATATGTGCAAAATTACCTTCATTTTAGTATATGCCTGTTCTTGAGGGGCAATCCCAGGCAGTTTTGAGGGACTAGAGTAGTTGACCTCAAGTCTTTGAGTCTTTGAGACTCAACAAAACCAGTCTCTGTTAAAGGCAATATTTGCTCATATATGTAATTCATAAAGGAGTCAAGTGAGTATAGAACACCTGCAGGTTTCCTGTGTGTGTGTGTGTGTGTGTGTGTGTGTGTGTGTGTATGTGTGTGTTTACAGGAAGAAGCAGGCTATACTTAGATGGATGGAAATGACAAAGGGGGCTTGGGATATAGATTAGGTTGTCTGAGCATGTCTGGCATGCATGAGGCTTTAGGGTTGGGTCTCTATTATTGCACACACACACACACACACACACAGAAACATGACAAAACAGTGTGTTTAATAGCTTAGGGACAACTGAGGACATTTGCAAATACAGTCATTCACTGAATAACTTCATTTCAGTTAACATAAAGTAGTAGCTTTGTAAGATTGTAATGGAACTGAAAGTCCTGCCAGCTAAGGAGAGCATAGGGCATTGCTTATGATTGTGCTGATGCTGGTGAAAGCAAACTTGTGAGGTCAGTAACATAAAAGCAGAGCCGAAGAAGGTAAAGGGAGAGTGATGATGATCAAAGCACATTTTATACATGTATTAAAATGCCAAGTTAAATAAGAAACAAAGTATAGCCCATAAAATTATGTACAAGGCTGGTGAGATGGCTCAGTGGGTAAAGGAGCTTGCTGCCAAGCCTGACGACCTGAGTTCAATCCCCAGGACTCACATGTGGAAGGAGAGAATTGACTTCCACAAATTGTCCTCTGACCAACACATATACACTGTGGCATATGCAGACCCCCCCAAAAGATAAATATTTTAAAAAATTGTGTATAGCATATGTAATCAAGTATATAAAATAAACAACTATGTTGCTGGCCTGAGAATTTACTATATTATACTATACTTTCTGTTGTTGCTATAGAATATATTCCCTCTACCTACAAGCTAAATGTTAGGGAGGGGCAGTAGGCTCATTTGTGCAGCTCTTGTTTAGCATACCCGAGGCTCTAGGCTCAAACCTTAGCATGGCTAAAAGAGAAAAAAAATTAAAAAATGAAAACGCTTACTATTGTTGACACTAAAAATGACAATTCTGAAAGAAGGGAATAGTTTATTCTGAGTCAACCTGATGACCATTCCCAAGAAACATAAAGTTAACACCACAGTTCCCCAAGGACATGTTCCTCCAAGGCTTGAATGTGAAATGGCCCCACAGGCTATTGGCTTTGAATACTTGTTCCCTAGCTGATGGCACTGTTTTAGGGGGTTGTGAGACCTTTAAGAGGTGGCACTTAGCTAGAGAAATGGGTGGCTGAGGGTTTGGGGAGTATAGTTCAGCTCTGCTTCCTGCCTGACCACTCTGCTTCCTGCACTATGTAACAAGCAGATGCATCACGCTGCTGCCAACCCTCCCCCACCATGATGAACTGTGTCCCTTCTGTATGAGTTACTTTTCTCATGGTTGTGACAAAAATACCTGACAGCTTAAAAGAAGGAAAGGACCATTTAGGTTCATTATTTTGTAAGGACATAACTTTTGTAAGAAGTAATAAAAAATGCATACTTCCTGCTTCTTCTTGGTCTCTGGCATTCAGAAGGCCTTATTTTTAATCCCAACAGGGCCCCTTCAACTGACCTGCTTAGAGGTTGACATGGATACCACATCATTTGGAGTCATAAGCCTATCAACACCTTCTTTGTTTAAGTTAACCAGTCCAAAATTAGGGGAGCGGAAACCATTAAAATCCAGATTCTTCCTGAGGGACATTGAATTTTGGTTTCTGGATCCTGTTTCCACTTTCTATATGGATGTGTGTACATATGTTTGATTTTTTTATCTATATGAGTGTAAGTCTTTACTTTTCAATAAAAGTTTGTGTGGTGCTCTCTGCTGGTCTGAGATTTCTTTCTGCCTTTTAATTCTTTAATTGACTGAGAAAATGAACCTGATGATAGTCTAGACTGATAAGGACACCAACCTGCAGCAGTTTGAAGGTACAGACTATCACAGCGGGGGAGGCATGGCAGTAGGCATGTGAGGCAACTGGCCATGTTGTATCCACGGTCACAATCGAAGAGAGATGAATGCTGGTGTTCAGTTCACTTTATCCTTTCTTTGTATTTCATTCATCACTTTTATTTATGTGTATTGCCTGCATATGTGTAAGTGCAATGCCCATAGAGGTCAGAAGAGGGCACTGGATCCCCTGGAACTGCAGTTACAGACTGTTGTTAGCCACCATGTGGGTGCTGGGAATGGAACCCGGGTCTTCTGCAAGAGCAGTCAGTGCTCTTAACGGGTGAGCCACCTCTCTAACCCCCACTTTATCCTTTTTTACTCAGTGCAGGCACCCCAGTCCTTTGGATGGTGCTGCCCACATTCAGGGTGGGTCTTTTCTCCTCAGTTAAACCTCTCTGAAAACACCCTCACAAACAAGTCCGCCTTGTCTCCTAGGTGATTCCAAATCCAGTCAAACTGACAATATTAACCATCCTACCCTTCAAACCATGGGCTCAAATAAGTCCGTCCTCCCTTAAGTTGCCCTTTTTTCAGGCGTTTTATTACACTAGTGAGAAAAGTAACTAACACTATGTGGTTCTGTCTAGGAGAGATTGCTCAGATCTCCCACAGTTCCAAACAAAGGTCATGTATGAGTGTATTGCCTGCATGTATGAAAAGTGTACATGTGTCATGCAATACACAAGGCTTTCAATGAATTGTAAGGTGTCCACAGGTTCGGGGTGAGGAACAGACTTTACAGTCCCCATTAGCCAAACTGTACATAATTCATGTTCCTTTATCAATTTCTATTTGTTAATTTTTTTGGAGACAAGGTCTCATGAAACCCAGGCTGGCCTCAAACTTTCTCTGTAGTTGAGAATGACTTTGAACTCCTGATCCTTCTACCCTGACCTCCTGAGGGTGGGGATTAACAAACATATATCACCAAGTCTGGCTCCTAATTTCTTTTGAATTTCAGGGAAACTGCAGCAAAATATCTGACTACAGCAATTTAAGGAAGGACTGGTTTATTTTGTCTCACAATGTCAGGGTAGTCCATCACGGCAGGGAACTACAGAGGTAGGAGCAGAGGTGATGGCTCACCCTACATCCAGTCACGAAGGAGAGCGTGATGAATGCTTGTGCTTAGTTCCCGTCATCATTGGCTTGGGTTGTCAACTTGACACACCTGGAATAAGAGAACCTCAATTGGGGAATTTCCCCTATTGAACTGGCCTATACACATGTCTGTGGGCATTTCTTGATTGTTGAGTGATTTGAGAGGGCCCAGTCCACTGTGGGTGGAGCCATCCCTGGGCAGGTTGTCCTGAGCTCAGGTCAAAGGGACAAACCAATAAGCAGTGTTCCTCCATGGTCCATGCTTCAGTTCCTGCCTCCAGGTTCCTACCTTGAGTTCCTGGCTTGACTTGCCCCAGCAATGGACTGTCACTTGGAAGTGTAAGATGCACTAAGCCCTTTTCCTCCTAAAGTTGCTTTACGTCAGAGTGTTTTATCATAGCAATAAGTGGCAAATTAGAACAGCTAATTTTCTCCCTTTTATACAGTCCAGAACCCCAGCCGATGAGATGGTGCCACTCACACAGAACACGTCTTCCCAACTCAACCTAACTTAGATGTGCCCACAGATTTACTTCCATGGTGAAGTTGACCATCAAATTAACCATCACATGAATCCAGAAAGTTTATGAACCTAAATGCCTGGTGACATCAATGCTCCACTCAGTGAAACTTAAGCATGCTGGAAGCTCTTGAATTAAAACGGGGTCTCTCTGGAGATGCTTCTGTCCCACTATGAAGCAGTTCCTTTGAAGCAGCCTCAAAGCCTGTGTTTCTTGATTTCCTGGAGCAGTCACTGAGTGACTGACCACTCCATCTGGTTCTGTTGAGCGTGCTCTATGATGTTCACACAGGGATGGAATCCCATAGACGCCTTTCTTGAGATGCATTCCTGTCGGTAAGTGAAGGCGACTATGGTTGTAACTCCATTAGAGACATGAGACTGAGCCCATGCTGCTGAAAGAAGGCAGCCAGGATCAGCATGCCGGTGTCCCAGGAGCCCCTGTGCTGCTTCTGGATGAAGTTGTTCAGGATGGAGGAGAGCTGGCTGGCCCAAGCAGGGAGGAGCTGGCATGTGGGAGAACCAGGTTGAATGTCAGTCTTTTAGTAGGTGAGCTCTGAGGAACCCATCTGAGCCCAAGAGCTGCAAAGTTCTCACTGAACTGGCCCAACACAATACCGAGGAAGAGTCA
The DNA here is from genome assembly GCA_035773235.1 of Eospalax fontanierii. NCBI lineage: Eukaryota > Metazoa > Chordata > Mammalia > Rodentia > Spalacidae > Eospalax > Eospalax fontanierii. The sequence continues at coordinate 47,559,747 of CM069531.1, read as the reverse complement.
AGGGGTGGCCAGCAGAGCTGGATGCCATGGGGATATGGGAACAAGATCTGGGGGCTGCTACTCCCCCACAGCTCAAGGGACCTATTTCAGTGTGCACTCTGTATCCTCAGGTTTGTGAACGGAAGTCCCCCAAACTCATGATAGACATTTTACAAGACCAAATGACTGATCAGAACTTCGTGATTGCAGAAAGATGTTGCCTATCCAGAACCAAATTATCTTGGGTTAGTCTTATCCTCCTTATTAGCTACTCATTGCACACCCTTATGTCTGACCCCCCATTCTTTTTACTATCAGGTGAATCATTTATAATATATTTACTAACTAACACCCATCCCAAAACTAAGAATGTCATCAGACAGCATCTGTGACCCACAGCAGCATTCTCCCCACTTCGCTATAACTCACATACCTGTAGACCCCACCATTTGATTAATGCCTTGATTTATGACTGTCTTTGTTCTATAGCTAATATAATCTCATGTAATCATTTCCACAGTGGAATATGTTATTCTAGGCAACTTGAATCTGTTCCTGAGCTGTGGTCACTCATGTCTGGCTCAGAGAGCAGTGTTTTGTGTTGACAACTTCTTAGAATTTTCCCAGGCAACAGAAACAGTTGTACTAACAGAAGGATTTTACACTGCCATCTGGAACAATGAACAGACTCAGAGAATTCTCATGAGGTCTGCACATGGGGTGGGAACACCTCTGAGGAAGAAATGGGATTGGACCGTGTGGGGATCTGGTTACTGAGCAAGGCAAGCAACTCCTGATACCCTAAAGGGATGGCAGGTGTCTGACCTGCTCTGCATGATGTGATAACCTGAAGCTACTGTAGATATGAATCTTCCTTTCCCCCACCCCAGACCAGAACCAGGTTTTTGGGTTTCGTTTCCTCATTCCTGAACTTCCACAACCTTCCCGCCTTTACCCCAACACCCCACCTTTCCCGCCTTCTGTAACGGTCAGAGAGGCTTCCCTATATAAGCCCCTGCATTGGCTCTAATAACCGAACTACCCACCGACGTAGTCTCCCGGGAGGGAACTCCTCCCGCCGCACTCTGAGCCACCTGAGGTCCCGTTCCATCGTCCTCCATTCTCTGGCATGGCTGGAGCACAACAGCCGTGCTGGAGATGGAGATGCACCCACAGGACCGAGCCCAGACATGGCCCCAGACTCCAGGCAGACTCCACAATTCAGGTACCAAAGTGAAAACAGCTCTGGGGGATAATCATGATTACAGTGACAAGTGATCCTAGGATATGACTGTGTTACCAACTCTATGTCCCAGGCATTATATGGTTCACCTCACAGGCACTGCCATCATTTTAACCTATCCAACAGCTGTAGTGTAGACATTATCACCCCACATTGCAACTACAGAAAAGGAGACTCAGAGAAGTTAAGTCGCCCAAGGTTGTGGACCCCAGTCAGTGAATGTCAAAATTGGGATTGAAACGGAGTTGACCTGACTCCATTAACAGCTGGTGGGAGGAGAGTAGAAGATAGAATGTCCAGGCAGGAGCAAAGACACTGTACAGAGAGATGCTTGTGCTCCTTCCCTTGCCTATCAAACTCCTGAAACAGTGGGACAACAACTATTTTAAAAACTCTTCAATACCCCTAATTAACAGGGAAATGAAAATGAAAACTACTTCAAGATATCACCCTGTCTCAGTCAGAATGGCTATTATTTCTTATTAAGAAATCTGACCACAAAGGTTGAAGAAAGAGGAGTCCTTACTCACTGCTGGAAGGCGTGAAGATTAGTACAGCCATTATGGAAATCAGTTTGGAGGTTTCTCAAAAAATTAAAAACAGAGCCAGGCATGGTGGCATACGGCTTTAATCCCAGCACTTGGAAGGCAGAGGCAGATAGATCTCTGTGAGTTTGGGGCCAGCCTGGTCTACATATTGAGTTCCAGGCCAGCTATGTAAAAAATTAAATAAAATTAGAGATACCATATGACCCAGAATATCTCACTCCTGAGCATATATTTGGAGAACTCCACTCAGTACTATAGTGCTGTCAGTCACTCAGTACTATAGTGCTGTCAGTCACTCAGTACTATAGTGCTGTCAGTTCCCCACTCAGTGCTGCTCTAGTCACTATATCAAGGAAACGGAACCAACCTAGTCTGTCTACCAACAGATGAATGGATAATGAAAATCTGGTAAATATGTAATGTGAAATATTATCTAGATAGAAAAAAATGAAATAAAAAATATACAGCAAAATGGACGAATCTAGAACACATATATAATATTGAGATCACCCAATCTCAGCAAGTAAAAAATAAAATCATGTTCTCTCTCATATGCAAATCCTAGTCCATAATGTATACATGAACATATGTAAACAAAGGCATGTGTGAATATTTAGTATCGAGACTAAGAAAGGGTAATTTGAATCCAGGTCCTCTGCAAGAGGAGTCAGTGCTTTCAAACGCAGAGCCATCGCTCCAGTTCTGAATTCAACTTTCTGCAAATTGAAGCAGCAGGAATCATTTCTGCATCCTGTAAGAGTTCAGTAAGTGCTGTCCCTTTTGTGGCTGTGAGAGTTGGGTTTCCTTTTTGATTCCATAGACCAATAGTGCAGTGGGAATTGGACATGACTGGACACTGATTTGTTGGATATTTTGAATGAGGTAATAATATTGTTGTTATTGGTAGCTACTTTTTATTTTGCTATACATTTTCTAATTTTTTAATTTATTTTTAATATTTTAAATTATTGTTTTTTCACTTTATGTGTATGAGCATATTGCCTACATGTGTGTAAATGCACTCATGTCATGAAATGCCTATAGAGGTCAGAAGAGGGCATGGGATTCCCTGGAACTGGAGTTATGGAAGGTCTTTAGATGTCATGTGGGTGCTGGGAACTGAACCTGAACCCTCTGCAAGAATAATCAGTGCTCTTAACCAGTGAGCCATCTTCCCCAGCCCCATCCATAGGTTCAGATAACTTGAGAGCAAGCTTGTTATAATTTGGATCTTGAATGCCCCCCAAAGACCCCTGTGTTGAAAGCTTGATCCTGGCCCATGGCGCTATGGGAGGTGGTAGAACCTTCAAGAGGTGGGGCCTAGCAGGAGGAAGTTAGGTCATTTGAGGTATGCCCTTAAAGGGGACATTGGAACCCTGGCCCCTTCCTGTCTCCGTCTTTGCCTCCTAGTGCAGTGAGGTGAATAGGCCTCCTCTGTCAGGTCCTACCGTAGACTCAAAGCAATGGGACCAAATAGCCATGGACTGAAAGTTCTGAACACCAGAACCAAAAGGAACCTTTGCTCCTTGGACGTTGTTTACCTCAGGTATTATGTCACAGTGTTGGAAAGCTGCCTACCACCAAGCCTGTTCTGATCTATCATTTGCATTCCTGGAGGAATCCATGTGCCCTGGGCCTGAGAGGCAGTGACTTACTGTGGTTTGCAGTAGTGGCAGTCACATGTTGGCTGACCTGAATGGATATGGAGAGCTGTGTGTTTGGGATAATTAAACAGTATATCAGGAATCTCCTCCACCCACACAACACTCCAGAACCTAAGAGCTCTCAAAGCAGCAGCAAAGGTCATTTTCTTTTGATTTTTAAAGAAAACTTATAATTATGGAAGTATGCATGGCTACATTTTCTTTTTAAAGAAATGGAATATTATGATAAATTTCTTTCTGCCCACCAGGCCTAGTCCTGAGCCATTATTATTTTAAGCCAGAATGTAGAGACAGGCATTTTCTGCTCAGCACAAAAGCCTGTCCCTATTCTCCCTGCAACCTGAAGCTGTGCTGGGAGTTTGCATGACTGCATCATCCTGTCACCTGGCCAGTCATTGACCCTCCCCAAGCTCAGTCCCATAAAAATAAATGGAGGAGAACTCTTTGTTGTAGGCTTGAAATTCTTTTCTAGGACACTGTGGTTACTCACTTGGCAGTCGCCAGGCGTTTCTGGCAGTTGCTTTGTGTCTGTCCTGTGAATCAGGGGAAGGGGTGAAGACTGTCACAGGGAACCAGTCCCTGAGATGTGATTCGACCAGGCTGCCCTGGGGTACCTTTAACTGGGACCTGGAACTTGGGGCTGATAAAAGGGAATAATAACATACTTCTGCACATGGTTTTGATGATAAAAAGAGATTTTGTGTGAGCGCTGTCTGGGATCATGAAGGATAGGCCTTCATGTTAGCTATAGCTGGCCTTGAGGAGGTCTGGTTTAGGCTTTTTCCTTTCAAGTGATCTCTAGGCTAAGGAGCATCATGTAACAACAGAGATGCTTCACTTCCCAGACAAAAATTACATGGTGGAATTGCACACACTTCTGTCAGCTATGTGGAAGGGCCGTGTGGTCAGAGTGCACCCGCCTTTTGGGAGGCATGATCATAGAGATTGCAGTCTCCCTGAGTACAGCTTGTTTGAGTGGAAGTTTGTTTTTCAGACCACATGCAGTTGCATCAAATGACTAGTCTCTGGATGGAACTCAAGCCTGGGGATATCTTTGATTGTGTTTGGGGCAGGCTTCAAGCCTGGCTGGTCCTTGAAGTTGGGGGATGTCCTGACAACTCCTGCTTAGCTGGCAAATACAGAAGAGGAACCTGGTCATTAGATGCATGGGCAAGACACAGTAACTCCATGGCAGTCTGCTGCATCAGTTACCAAGGGCCCCCCCTTCCTTTCCTCCTTCATAAAGTTTGTTTTTGCACTTTCCCAGTCCTTTTTACCTAGTTAAATCACATTTTCAAACCACCACTGACCCATTCAAGCTAACCTGCAATCCCAGCCCAAATGTCAAGGACACGTCAAGGTCATCAGGAGGAAGCCCTTCTCCCTCTCCCAGATGAGGTTTTGCTTTCTTTGTTTATTCACGCATTTCTTTTGTACATACTGAGTTCATGCTCTCCTCTGAGCTGCACCCTCAGCCAGATTTTGCTTTTGGATCTCACTCATGGTAAGTCTTGGTAGCTGCCAAATTTGCACTCAGATCCTGTGCAATTAATTGGGAGCTGGCATTGCCTCAGCCTTCCTGGGCTTCTGTGGTTCCTCATTGATTGAACTACAGTGATGCCCAAGGGACTTTTGGGGTCCAGATGCTCCCAGCATTGCCATCGAGTCAGTTTATGCCTGTTTTTGAGAGGCACCCTCAGCTTCAGGCATTTAGGATGATTGGACTAGCTGACCTCAAGTCTTTGAAAGTTTGAGACTCAAAGAAACCAAGTTTCATTAAAGGTAACACATGTCCAAAATTACTATAATAAATAATAGAATCAAGTGAATATAGAACGGTTTCTGATTCCTCTACTTTGTGTTTGCTCTTTTTACAGGAAGAAGTGAACTGTGGTTACTTAGAAGAATAAAAAGGACAAATTGAGCTTATGGTATAGATTATCTAACACGTATTAGACCCTGGGGTCAGTCCCCAGCTCCACATAGGATCTCAAAATAGATGTCAAAATAGTGTTAATACATTTTTACATATAGCCATGTATTGCATAGTAACATTTTGGTCAGCGGTTGACTATACATAAGTCGGTGATCCCAGAAGACTGCAATGGTGCTAGAACCAGGGAGAAATAATACAAAAATTATTCAAGAAAACCTCAGACCTAAAAGAACTGGAAGTCGAATGGACTTACTCAGTGCTCAGCATGAATTGAATAAAATCAAAGGCCCAGCATTGAGGTACTAATTTCTCCAAACCAACAATTAAAAAAATATATATATTCCCAAAACTTACTGAGAGAAACATCAGGACACAGGAAGGATGAGAACTTACTAACTTCACAGCAACACTAGAACAAAATATAAAAATGCAAGTGAGTGTGTTAGGTTTGAATCTTGACTGTCCCCCAAAGACTTGTGTTTGAAGGCGTGTCCCAGGCCAGTGCTGATGCTGCGAAGAGACAGTGGGACCTTTCAGAGGTGGGGCCTAATGGGAGAGAGCTAGGTTGCTGGGGAGGGAGGGATGCATTTGAAAGGACTATTGAGGCCCTGGCTCTTCCTCTGTCTTTGCTTCCTGGCTACTACAAGGTGAGCAGCTCCGCTCTGGATCACGTTTAATGGTCTATCTTGTCACAAGCCCCAAAGCAACAGAGCTAACTGACCACGGACTGAGCCTCTGAAACCATGAGCTCAAATGGTTCTTCTCTCTTTATAAGTTGATTATCTTGGGCCTTTTGTCACAAGGACAGAAAGCTAAGATGATGTGGTTCTCCAGGTAGAATTTTATACCGACCCAAACTGAGTCAAGCTATTCACATTTGACTCACATACTCTTCTGGAAAGTGACTGTAGCATACTTTCCATCAAGATGAGGGACTAAGGTAAGAAGAGAAATGGCATAGGATCCAGGAAATCAGGGAGTCAAAGGAAAATTTCAGGATGATAGCAGAGAGAAATCCTGCATCATAGATGTGCAAGCAAGTCTGTAGGATGAGTGATTCAGAGTGAACAGGACAGAAAATTCAAGGAGCTCCTTGCTTCCAGTGATAAATCATCATGTATTTGACCATGTGGGAAATTATAACACGAGTCTGTTAGAGAATGCTGGAAGAGCTGTTATGAGCAGCAAGCTCTTTAACCAGTTAAGCAAATGGAAAACCAACATTAAATGTATGACAAAGGTTTAAAGGCTAGAAATGAGACTGTAGCAGTACATGGCTCAGCATGTCATCATTCTAATAATTAAAGTACCAAGTTAACCAATAAGTTGATGAGCTGTATTGAGAAGATACAGAACAAGAAAGGAGAAGTGTGTGGACTAAGAACTCATCTTTCATGATAGGAAGCCAACAAGTAGTTTCTGAAATCAAGAAGTTGCAGAATCACAGTTTATTTTATTTAGACTGTGCACACAGTGGAAGAGAATGTTGCAAATGCTTGCCGCTCGGCATGAGCGGAAAGAGGTGGGGTGGGAGAATGGATCACTTTTTTTTGCTGTTGAAATAATCTGCTTTGTGCTGGTGGACATCTTCTGGGGTCCTTCTTGGGACCATCTCAGCCATCTCTCATCCAAGCACTAACCAGGCCCAGCTGGGCTAAGCGTCCAAGATCAGACAAGATAAGACATGGTCTGGGTGGCATGGCTGTAGATCATCTCACACTTCCCAGGTGGCGGCACGAAGGCAGATGTGGGAGCAGCTGCCTGGACAGCCACCATGACCAGCCAGGTTGGACAGCCACTGCTCAGTCCAGAGGCATTGTGCATAGGGATGCTGATGTGAGGAACAGCAAGCAAGACGAGACAGATCTGGTCACACTGGCCTAACTTACCTCAATAGTAGAAAAGTTGTCAGGAAGAACAATCAAGGAATTCTGGAGAATGCTCAGATCAACATGCAATGGGAAGCTCTACCTCTGTCTTTCCTCCATTCATACTTCTCTGGCTGTCGACACCATCCCCAGGGCAGGGTGTGCACTGCAGGCAGCAATGTCCAAGAAAGTCCAATAGCACCCTTTTGGAATTATGAGAGAAGTCATTTCAGCCTGCCAGGAAGCCCTGTCTTCTGCTTCTGTAATTTCCTTTCTGTCTCAGTTTCTTCTTGATTCGTTTCTCTTACACAGTTATGTACATGTCACTGTCCTTTTTGGTTAAAATCAAGCAAAACTACAGTATTTGATGATATTTCATAAATGACAGTCTGAGTTTTACCTGCTGCTATTCTTGTATTTTTAATCTAATTTATCCAGCGGAGACCTGACTTTCTCGGGTGACTTTTCTAGTTTAATTAAAATTTGATCTTCCTATAAAGTTTACTTGTGAATTCCTCTCATTATTTCATAAAAGTAAAAATATGATTATAAAAATTTTAAAAGATTTAAACCCAATAAAATATAATGAATATGTCCACTCATTACTAACTTTAGAAGCAAGATATTACAAACAACAGTTTCTTACTTTCTTCAGTTTCGTTTCCCTGCCTGCTCATACATAATTACTCTTCTGAATTTAGAGTTTATTATTCCCTTTATATGGCTTAAAATATTTATTATATATGTGTGGATCCCAAAATGGTACATGGTACTGTCTTTGCATATAGTCTAACCCTTTGTAAATGAAATGAAAATGTTAGTTTGTATCTCTTTGCACTTTGCCTTTTAATTCAGCTTTATGTTTTTGAGATCTGTCCACATTTGGGCCTAGAGATCGAGTTATTCATTTTCATTGCTGTAAGATATCCAGTTACTGGACTGTGTTCTAAGTTGTTCATGTATTATTTTGTGAATTAGATGTTTCATTTCTTTTTTGGCCATTAATAACAATACCATAAAGCAGAATCTCCAAAAGAACTGACATTCAGGGCTGGTGAGTTGGCTCAAATGGTAAAGGCATTTGCCTTGCAAGCCTGATGGCCTGAATTTGACTTCCTGATTCCACAGTGGAAGGAGAGAACTGACTCCCACAAGTTATCCTCTGAAATTCATATATACACTTTGGCACATGTATGCATCCACAGTCTTGCACACACATGACATGAACATATAGTAATAAATAAACAAAAAATTAAAAAAACTGACAACGTAAACTCTGAAGTTTTTTTTAAGATTTAAATTTTTTAAAAAATTTTTGTGCAATTCATGCAACACATCTCGATCACATTTAGACCCCTCCTCATCTGTACCCCATAACCCCCCGCCATTGCATGAGGAAGCTTCTGGTGAGAATTGAGAGGTGCATTAATATTCTCCCTGCCCCCTGTTCTACGTTCCCTGGGTCTTAGGTGTTGAGGTTCCATTATGGGCTTGTCACTTAGGGCTGAGCACCACACAGACACTCACACTCTGCGTTTGACCAGTTGTGGAACTCTGTAATCGTCTCCATCTGTTGCAAAAAGAAGCTTTTTTGATGACTGATGAGAGATATACTTGTCTGAAGTTATAAAGATACATATTTAGCATACAGTAAGAAATAACATTTGTCTAGGGATGTGACAGATGTAAGTTTTTCTCTAGGATCTATAATCTTTCCAGGCATGCATATTTGGCTATATTTACAGTACCACACATGAGTTCCTTCCTATTGATTGGGTCTTAATTTCAATTAGATAACTGTTGATTATCCCCAAGGGCCACTACTAGGTCTGGAGAGATGGCTCAGTGGTTAAGAGCACTGGCTGCTCTTGCACAGGACCTGGGTTCGAATTCCAGCACCACATGGTTGCTAACAACCATCTGGAACTCCAGTTCTAGGTAATCTGACGCCCTCTTCTGACCTCTGAGGGCATTGCATGACATGGGTGTACTTACAAACATGCAGGCAATACACTCTATACACATAAAATAAAAATAATAAAATATATATTTTTTAAAATAAAAAAGTGCCACTACTGTACCAATGGAGTTTATTATGTCAGTCATTATTGTAGTTATTAGGCTTCACAGCTGGGTAGCACCATTGATTGGTTTTCTCCTTTGGCAGCTTGATACAGTGAGAGCTAGTCTTCAGGGAAGAGACTTCTATGTCAGTTCCAGCTTGATTACTCCAAGTCCTTTGTCTGAAGTATGCCCTGTCTTCAGCAATAGGGTCTTGCATTCAATTTATGGGAGGCAATCAAGGGCTGTGGCAATAGCTTTGTGTTAATTTGGGGGTCTCTTAGACTACCCTGACCAGCAACGCAAAGGGAGGTTTCTCCTGCCTCGTACTGTGTTTCTTGTTGTGTAGCCTTAAGCTACACATATGCACTAGTATATTTCTCGTATGTGTATTTTTTCAGTACTATGCTGAACTAATACATTTCCCTCTGGTTTTTCACACCACCTAAGCATTATTTACTCTCCTCTCTCTTCCCCTGTCTAACCTTCCATTCTTCCTCCCCAGTTCAAGTGCCTGCCCTTGATAATACCTATCCCCTCCTGTGCCCCCCTCGAGCTCCTTCTTCCTCTTTACCCCCATTTTCCTGGCCCCTGTGGTTACATTAGGATATATACTCACATCTAGGGATTTGAAGCTAAGATCCACAAATGAGGGAGAACTTGTATTGTTTGTTTTTCTGAGTCTGTTACTTCACTTGGTATAACAGTTTCTTGTTCCATCCATTTACCTTCAGATTTCATGATTTTGTTTTTCTTAACCACGGAGTAGAGTCCATTGTGTAAAAGTACCACCTTTTCATTATTTACCCATCAGTTGAGGGACATTTAGGTTATTTTCATTTCTTAGCTGCTGCGAAAAGAGCAACACAAACATGACAGTGCAAGTATCTCTGTAGTAGGATGAGTTCTTTGGGTATGTGTCAAGGAGCGGTATGACCAAATCACGTGGTAGATTTATTTTTAGTTTTTAAGAGGTCTCCGAACTGCTTTCTATAGTGGTTGCACCAATTTGCAAAGCCACCAGCAGTGAACAAGGATCTCCCTTCCCCACATTCTCACCAGCATTTGGTGTCATTTGTTCACTTGGTCTTAGCCATTCTGACTGGGGTAAGATGAAATCTTAAAGTACTTTTCATTTGCATTTTTCTAATTGCGAATACAGAATGCTTCACAAATTTGCATGTCACCCTTGTGTCCTGGCTGTGCTAATCTTCTCTGTATCCTTCCAATTTTAATACTGCCCAAGCAAGCACTAAGGTTTATTTTATTTCAATTGTGTATATGCATATGTCTGTCTGTGTGTATGTGCATATGAATACAGGTGCCTGCAGAGGCCAGAGGCATCAGATCCCTTGGAACTGCACTTACAGGCAGCTATGAGCAGTCTGATGTATATACTAGGAACTGAACCTGGGCCTTCTGCAAGAATTATATGTGCTTTTAACTGCTGAGTCGTCTCTCTAGTCCTAGAAGTTTTTTGTTTTTTTTTTTAAGTTGTTTCCTGAAACAAGACTGTTATAAGAAAAAACCTAAATAGCAAAAAGTCATTCTTAGATATCTTGGAAGATAAAATTGAGGAAACGTCCCCCAAATAAAATAAAAACACAAACAGGAGAGAAACTCTCTTTTTATTGAGGTGTCCTTCTCCTGTTCCTTTAGCTCTTTGTCCATGAGTTCTTTTAGCTTCTTCAGAATATTTAAGTAGTTCATTTAAAGTATTTAGCAAGTAGTATCCATGTCTGTTTTCTCAGGGAACTTGGTGGGTGATTTTTTTTTTTCTTTTTGCCAGCTTGGACAGGCTACAGTGCCCAATTGTTTGGTGAAACACCGTCAAAATGTTGTAAAGTATTTCCTAGATGTGACAAGCATTTTGACCAGCAGGCCCTGAGTATAGTGTTATCCTCTTCAGTAGCCCTTATTTCATCAGTTGAAGGCCTTAGGAGAAAAGGCTGAGGTTTCCCAAAGAAATAGAACTCTGTCTGCAAACTGCCTCTCAATGCGGGACAGCAATGTTATCACCTGCACGAGCCGCCAGGCCGCCCTGACAGAGGGGTTCACTCTTGTTCATCACCTGTGGATGTGTCCCGAGAGCATCCTGCCTGCCTCGAACTTCCTGTCCTATGTTCTGTTTCTCCTGCTGTGTGAGATGCTGTGGAGCACCCCGCACCCATTTTGTGCAGTGGCACACCAGAAAGGGCCTGGAGGGCTGCAGGAAGCAGGAGAGAGCGGTGGGAGGCACTGGCTTGCTCTGTGGAGATCCAGCTTCACTGGCAGCCGCTGGAACTTTAGTGTAATTCAGGTAGTTTGGGCCAGGACAGATGGGCTTGAGTGAAGAAACTGTTCTTCCTTCCGCAGTAGCTTTTTGAAGATGTATTCAGGCCCTTGCCAAGGCTGATGACCTGAGTTCCATCTCCAACATCAACAGTGGTAGAAGGAGAGAACTGACCCCACAAGTGGCCCCCGATCTCCATGGGGGATTCCTTGTCATGAGCACCGTCTCCACACACAAATGAATATTTTTATGTAGTGAAAAATGTTTAAAAGGCTCTAAATAGAATAATGGGGACAGTTACACACTGTCTAAGGCTTATCTGTAAAGAGAATTCTGTAGTCATAAGTCCTCACACAGCAGCTGTTATACAGAAAACACACAGCAGTATAATAGACATGGAGGAGATGCAAATGATGCAAGGCGTGCCAGCGCCGCAGCACGCCGCAGCACGCCGCAGTACATTCCCCTTGGTACAGGAAAGACCAGACCGTCATAAGACATCTTCAGCAATGATGTGGAATGCGCTGTGGAAATGAGCACATCTCGTTGATGGAAAGGCATCCCCCATGCAGGTAGATATTTTCATTGTTTTCTACTGATGGATTATTTTAAAAGGGAAAAAAAAATCTTTCTAAGGGACTTACATCCATTTTACACCAGAAAAGGATTAATGAGGCTCAAGATGTAAAATAAATGAGAACTATTTCAAAATAAAAATAGCAGTGTTCCACTTACTGCAATGTCAGAAAATTACACTCTATCCAGCAAGCAGGGAATTCAATGAGTAGGCTACGGGGTAAACTTGAGACTTCACTAGCCCAAAGGAATGTGGTTTCAGAACTACTCATCAAGACCACTGTCACTATTTAATGATGCAAATTTTGGACCCAATATTAATTTGGGAAATGGATCAAAGTTCTCATTTTGATTTAGATGTCATATACTCAGTGATAAAAAGAAACTTGCTTAACTTAAAAACACATAGAATGGTTATTTTCATCCCTGGATCTTCTTTATCTCAATATCTATCTATCTATCAATCAATCTATCATCTATCTATCTATCATCTACCTATTTATCTATCATTTATTGGGATAGGCTGATCTTGAACTTGCGAAGGAGCTAAGATCAGCCTTGGATTCCTGATCCTCTTGCCTCTTCTTCTCAAGCGCCAGGATGGCAGGTTTATGACATCATACCCAACTTACTATATTTTTTGAGACAGATTCTTGCTATGCATCCCAGGCTGGCCTTGAACTTGTGCTCCTCCTGCCTCAACCTCTTCAATGCTGCGACTATAGGCTTGTGCCTCCATGCCGTGGGTCTCTCTAATTTAAACCTCCTCTGGGGAGGGGGATGTCAAGAGGAGGGATAATTCTGGAGAGAAGCAATTTTTTTCCTTTATCTTGTACCTTGAACCTCATTTATGCTTTTCTGGTGTAAAATATATGTGAGCTCCTTTAAAAATGTTGCACAATTTATTATTTAATACGTAAAATATAGTTAAAGATGATAAAGGAACACATGTCTCCCAACTCCACAATTTTGTTATAGAATGCATACACCACACACAGACACACACACACAGACACATACACATACACACACAATGAAAATAGATAATAAAAAAAAATTTAAAGATCGTTAAATGAAATGCAAAGACCCATGACTGGTTAAGGTGCTGAGAACAAGTGACTGTTGAGTGCTCAGCCTTCAGTGGGACACAGATATCACTCCCTCCCGGGGTCAAGGAACACTGAGGAAGAAGAGGGGGCAGAAAAACAGAAGAGCTGGAGGATGGAGAGGAGGGCTGTGAAATGCTGTCTGGAGGGCAGGGCGTGGCTGCAGTGCACATGAATTCACAACAGTCATGGTTGCCTGCATAGGGCCTGAGTAAGATTATGTCTGTAGCTAGCCAATCATAGATGAGAGAGGACCTCCTGGGGCCCCACCTAAGCCAGGGGAGCTATTAGCAGTCAAGGGCTGCTGGGAAGGAGGGATTCATTCTCTTAGAGTTAAAACCTCTGTGAGTTTCTCATGTTGCAGTAGAAAGTCTCAGACTCATACCCAGGCGGGCAGCCCTGATACACCCAGTGGGGTCATAAAACAAACAAACAGCAACAATTGAAAAATTCCCCAAAGACTTGAAAGTAGGACGGGGACTTGATGGTAGGTGGGAAGCTGGTGGGGGTGAAGGAGGGTGGGAGAGGGTGAGAGAGCATGAGTGTGACCAGACTGTGTCATATGCATGTCTGAAACTGGCAAAGAACGCAGCACTACCATGTCAACATCATAGTTATACCTGAATAAATAGCCTGACTTTGTTTTTAAGAGCGGGCCAGAACTGGACGTCCTCCGGACGTCTCCTGGAACTGTGCTATTTGAGCCAGGCATCACCCATAATTTTATTCAAAACTGTTTCTTCAGCTTCACTGTGGAGCTACAAGCTTGGATCTACCTTTATCTTACCAATCTCGCTGCCCATCCCAGGCCTAAAACATCTCCTACATACAATGTCAAACATTCTTCTCGGCCTTCATTGTTTTCAAGGAAGATGTGCTGCCTTTCAGTGTTTTGATTTGTTAATTCTCAAGCACACCCACATTCATCCACTGTCTTGGGTAGAGCAGCAAATTGAGGTTCTGGGGGATCCAGGTCAGGTGCCCAGGTCACAAGAGCACATGACTCCGTGAGTTTGTTTGCAGTAACTTTTTAGTTACAAGGTTCATTAAAAGTCATTAGTCTATATTCTGTTCATTTTATAAAAGTCATTCCTACAAAAAATTATTTTTAAAAAGATCCTCAAATTATAGTTGAATAGCTCTCATTTAGTGGCATCTTTAATACCCAATACACTCAAAAAGAGGGGAAAAATGAGAACACTGTCTGTTTCAGCACACCGCAGCCAACAGGATAACAATAATTTTCTGCTATCATGTGCTTTTGTCAAAACCTTGGAGCTATAAATTCACTTTCTAGGAAGCATCCTTTATTAAACCTAATTGACAAAGTTAGTCTTAATTGCCAGTTTAATTATTTGAATTGGATTTTCTGTCAAAACAGCCTACTTTCATTTTCCAATTTCAATAGGTGGCTAATTTGCACCCTATGAAAATTATCTTTGAGTCTATATGACTCACAGAACTGAACTTGTTCAACTCATGTAAGTTCACCCCACGTGTCCTAAAGAGATGCAAGTATGATGTTCTGGACTATCACGGATGGTAGACAGGGTTATTAGTTCACACACTTTTGTCTCCTTTCTCTGTAGACAGAGACTTTGGATCTGGCCAGGTGACTTGGTTGGCTAATACAATGAGAGATGAGAAATGTGTGCTGTACCTGAACACCGGCTTTCAGAGATCTTCCAGTTCAGACCAGGCCTTTCAGCACCTGCTCACTGCCACGCTTCCTCTGCCTGGGTGAAGCCTAGCCTCTGTCCAGAACAAGAACATGGAACTGCCCACAGTCCGCTCTCGGCCAGAAGCACAGTTCTAAACCCCACCTGATTTGAAATGTTGATGTAACGTTTGCTGCGCTGAGGCTAGCTAGTGTTGGGAAACGCAACCAAAATTCTCTTTGAATGGCAACATCCAGTGTATGACTTATTAAAAAATATTAATTTTTTGTGTATGAGTGTATTGCCTGCATATATTTTAGTGAACCCATGTTGTACAAGTGTGTGATTTTTATTTTTTAGCAACCAGAACTTCTTTACTAATAAGACAGCATTCCCAGATTAGAGCACATAGACAGTGCGGTGGGAGGCCATTCAGAGACGCCCTCAAGCACCGTACACAGATAGCTGGGCACTAGCTCAAGTGGAGCATCTAAAGTCTAAGAGAACACACTCACCAGCTGTGTTCATGGGCATCTGCTTGCAGACCGTGGTCTCACCAGTGAAGCATTTTGTTAGGCACAGATATCAGCAATGAATATGAACTGGAAAGGGTTTCTCACTCGGCAGCTTATCTGTTCAATGAGACATAAATATTTTTTTCTAATTTGAAACAGTTTGGCTCACAAGGAGTTAAAAAATAATACAAGGCTAGGCATGGTGGCGCGGGCCTTTAATCCCAGCACTGTAGAGGCAGAGACAGGCAGATCTCTGTGAGATCAAGGCCATCCTGGTCTACATAGTGAGTTCCATGCCATTTAGGGCCACAGGGAGACCCTGTCTCAAAACACCAAAATAAATAAATAAGTAAATAAAGCACGAATTCCCACACACCACCCTCCACCTCCTGTTATAGCAGCCCATTTGGCCACATTGAATTAGATACGATGTGATATGTGGCCATGAGTGAAGGTCATTAGGGAGCAAGTTGCAAGAAACTCACTCATAGCGTGTGATGTCACCGCATGCCTTTAATCCCAGCGCCAAAGGCAGAGAGGGGCAGGTGAATCTTTGTGAGTTTGAGGTCACCCTGGTTTATATAGTGAGTTCCAGGCCAGCCGGGGCTACAGGGATACCCTGTCCAAAAGAAATTGAGAGAGAGAAAGAAAGATTTTTCAGTCAACACATTAATTTGACTGTAATGTATTTTAGATAGATTTCTAAAAGCATAAATGAAGTAACTTTAACTTTAATGGGCTTTTTTTGTTCCCCCATTCAGAAGATATAAAAAACTTTAAAAACATAGTATAATTAGCTTTATTTAAACATTACATGATGCACACATGTATTGAAACATTGCATACATGTTTCAATATATATTCATATATATGATTTTTATGTTTTATGTATCAGTTGAAATTAGTTTAAAAATAAATAAAACCAGAAAATAACATTGGTATAATACCAACTCAACTAGAAGTCATATTTCGATTTAATGGTTTGCACATGTGCAATTGGCTGTGCATGCACACGTGCCTGTGGTATTTGGGGATTCTATCACATATATAGATTTGGGTGTTGGTCACCACAGTTCCCCTATAATACTGCTTGGTTACCACAGAGTCAGTAGCTGTCTTTCATAAAAAGACGGTAAGAATATTCTCCTCCAAACCTCACCACTGGAAAACACAAGTCTATTTTGCCTCTCTCTAATTTTGTCACTTGTGGCATATTCTATAAACAGAATAGCACCATGCAGACCCTTTGAGACTGGTGTTTTCACCTGGCTCAGAGCTGGTCAGCACTGTTGCAGTCCACTGCCCCCTTTTACTCCTGAGTCCCAGCCGTGGATGTGTTAAGCCTGTTTTCCACTCACCTGCCAAGGACCTGTGGGCCATTTCTACTTTGGGATTATGATAAATAAAGCTGTTAAGACCACTCCCATCGAGGTTTTTGTGGGAACACAGGTTTTCATTTCCGTAGGATGCATGCCCCAGAGGACAATGGCAGGGTTACACAGCCAATGCATGCTTAGTGTCCTCGGTTGATTTTCGTTATACCTATGCTATTTTACGTTCTTAACAGTAGTTCTGAGAGATCCAGAGATTGGTTATTATTCTCTTTGTTGTGCATAAACTTTTAAATTTCAAGAAATCCCATTTGTCCATTATTTATTATTTCCCGAGCCATTAGAGTCCTTTTCAGAAAGTCTTTGCCCACATCTACACCTTGAAATGTTTGCCTTGTTTTCCTCTAACAGTTTCAAAGTCCTAACTCTTACATTAGAGCTTTAGTGCATTTAATTGTTTATTGTACAGAAAGACAGACAGGGATCTAGTTCCATTCTTCTACATGAGGATGTCCACTTTTCCCATGAGGCTTCCTTTTCTCCAATGTATTTTTAAAATATTTTATTATTTTTATTTTATGTGTATGTGTACTGACTGCATGTATGTAAGTACCTATGTAGTGCAATGCCTGCGGAGGTCAGAAGAGGGCGTCAGATTCCCCTGGAACTGGAGTTACAGATGGTTGTTCGCCACCTTGCGGGTGCTGGGAATTGAACTCTGGTCCTCTGAAAGAGCAACAAGTGCTTTTAACTGCTGAGCCATCTCTCCAGGCCCTGCAATGTAAGTTTTTGGTAACTTTGTCAAGAATAAGGTGACTTCAGCTGCAGAGCTCTGTTTTTCCCTAGGTCCGCTATTCTAGTCCATTGGCCTGCATGTCTGTTTCTGTGCCAGCATCATGCTGTTTTTGTTACTATGGATGGCTCTGTAGTACAATTTGAAATCAAGTATTGTGATCCTTCCATGAATGATGCTAATTCGTAAGAATTTCTCAAAGTAGACTTTGATTACCAAGTGGACATGATAGGCTTTCTTAACACTGTTATTAATACTCTACACTTTCCCCATGTAAAATTAGTGGGTACATCTTTAGAGGATGACTGTTCCTTAACTGATGCTCAAGAGATGGTTTTGAAATGAGAAATCATAATCATTTTTTTCCTCTGTGTTTAGTATTTAGTGAAAGAAAAATGTCTATACTGCTAAAAGTGAATAGATTCCGCAGCTGAAAGCAGGTATATAGGATCTCTCTGGCTTCTCTTTTCTGTCATTTCCTTGCAAACATAGGCCCATTTCCACGTCCTCCTCCAGCTCTTCTACTTTCTAGCATCATACCAATAGTTAATGAGTACACCAGTCATAATTTTGCCATTTTGAAATCTAAAAGAAATCCCCCAACTTACCTACTATTTTCTAAAATTATCCTTCTTGGCGGCTTGCTAATTTGCTTGAATTTTAGGTTTGTTAAAAAAATCTGATGGTAAGGGGCAGGAGAGGTTGAGGAAATGGTTCAGTTGGTAAAGTGCTTGCTGCACAGCACTCACTAAAGTCAGGTGTGGTGGGGAGAAAGAGACAGGTGGATCCCTGGCAAGTTCCTGACCAGTCAGAGAACTTATCTCTAAAGTCAAGGCTGAAGAGATGGCTCAGTGGTTAAAAGCATGTACTGCTCTTATAGAAGATGGGAGTTCAGTTCCCAGCACCCAAAGTATGTCACATATAATTGCAGGAGCAAATAAAATGACTGGTTGCTTGACTATATGCCAAAGTACCTTGTTAAATGCTCTTAGAGAACTAGAGTCTCAAAAAAGCTTGTTGATATCAAAGTTGGTTCGGTTCTCTCATTTATGAGAAAATGAGTTAGGAATGAAAATACCTCAGGCGTGGGGGTGGTATAGGATAGGGTTAGAATATAGATCCAGACATCTAGCTGCAAAGGACTTGAATTATGACTGAAATGGATGGTAATCCATCCATTTATACAAGTCATTTACACAACTCAGAGAAAAAGTTTCAAGTGTACACTCTAGATAAGGCCTAACAAAGGGACACAGGATGACGAATCAAACCAACATTAAATAAAAACCACACTAAGAAATCTATGGGAACAAAATGTGCTGACTGTCCTGGGAGAAAAAGGGAGGGGGACCCTGGGCCTTATGGATGCAAATCACAAAAGGGAGGACCTAAGGAAGGCAGTCAGAATCGGACTCCAGAGAATGTCCCTGATTACAAGTCACAGGAAAAGAGTTAGGAACTTGTTTAAACACATATTGTGGAGCTTGGGACATAAACAGGTTGAAAAGGGTTGGAAATATACTGGTTTCTCCCTGGTAGTAGTGGCTGGGGTCGGGGTGGGATAGAGGGGGAACTGGTTCTAGGACTCCCAGGAAAATCAAAATCCATGGGTTCTGATTTCATAATGTATAGTATTTGCTTATAACCTATACCTCTATTATTTAATTCACCTTTAGATTACTTAGAGCACTTAATACAATGTAAATGCATGTTTACAGTTGTTCTCTATCTGTTAGGGTTTAAGAAGGAAACCTGAACATGTTTAGTTCAGAGGCAGTCTGCTAGGCCAAACAAGGTGATTTTTGATGATGAGAGCAGACTGTATGGGAATCTGGGACTCAGCCTTGTGTCCTGTAATCGCTAAGAGGCAGTCTGTGGCCCCAAAGGAAGTCACGGAATCAGACAGGCTGTCAAAAGAGAGAAAGAAAGTAATAGAGATGCCAGGATCTTTGCACTCTCCCAACTCCACAGCCCCAAACAAGACAGAACAGCAGGCACTCGACATAGCTTTGCTGCCCAACAGAATGAATGCATGAATGAACGAATGATGAATAAATGCATACCTCTCTTAAGGTTATGTCCCCTCTTCTCTAGAGCCTCACCTTGCTTCATAAAATGGCAAGAGCGAGGAGGTGGTATGCGCGTGGACTGCTGGGCTCTGTGCAGCGCCTGGAGTGGAGTCCTCCAGCTGCGCGCGCGCATCCGCTGGAGGCAGAAAGCGGTCGGGACTGAGAGACTGCGAAGGACAGAGACTGTGTTCCCGAAGAGCACCCAGGTGTGCTGGGTGGGAGAGGGCACGCGGGGGACGGTCGGGAGTGGTTCCTGCCTAGAGTAGGGCTAATGCAGGGGGAAGCCAGCGGGTTCTGAGGGAGAGGAAACCGCAGTGGCCCCAGGCACAGCCACCTCATCTAAAGAGACGCACCACCCCCTCTGAGATCAGGGGTGAGTTGGACAGTTCTCCTGAGGGAAAATTAGGAAACCCAGGGGCCCGTGAAGCCTTTCATCTGGGAGCCTCCGGAGCCCAGGAGAGAGCAGATGCGGGTACAGAAAGCGTCCGAGCGCCAAAACTGGCAGAATGACCCGCACATCCTGCTTAGCGCCAGGGCAGCGTTAAGAGCATCGCCAAAGGGCTTGACGAGAGGCGAGGTGCCAGGTCCAACCCGCCGCCCGAGGTCTGGTGCCAGCCAAGCACTGGAATCCGCAGACGCCGCAGGGTGGCAGAGTCGGGGACTGGTGCGCCCCACAGACCCCAAGGGTGGCCCCGCCCCAGGACCTCGAGGAGGCTCCGCCGTGGGGGGCGGAGTCGTCGCTGTCTCCCCCCAACCCCCATCCAGTGGAACCGCGCGGCCCCTTCTTAAGCCCGCGGAGCCTCTAGCAGCCTCGCATCCGTCTCTCCCGCCAGTCTCCCTTCTGCACGATGGCCTCGGTGAAGATCTATGCGACCAAGTTCAAATCCTTCGTGATTTTGTTCTTCACCCCGATCCTGCTGCTGCCACTCATCATCCTGGCACCCTACAAGGTCAGTTACGTGTCTGGGGAACCCGGAGGTGCCGGCCGCTCAGTGCAATAACGGCACGGAACTCGGGAGTGCTGAGCCCAAACGCACGTATTCCCACGCGCTCAGCCGCTCCGGGTGCGTCAGATAGAAGGCGCTCTGCAAACAATTCGAGGGGTGCCGAGACTCTGTGGTGCATGCGTCCTAAAATGCACTGATGGCAGGATGCAAGAATGTCCGGGCAGACACGGAGCCCTAGATGTGAGCACAGATCTTTTTAACCACACAGACCCTGCCATAGGCACTTTTAACCTCTGACTCAAAAATCTCCCCGGAGTGCACAGTCAGCGTCATTCCAACTGGTAGGAAGCCTCTCCACCAGCAGGGAGCCTTTGGACCGATCTTTCCCGCCACGTCTCCACCCTAGGAGGTAGACACTTATCAGCTGGGCGTGGCTTCCGTCAGGGACCTACAGGAAAGCATCATCACCTGTATGGATCCTGAGTTCTGGTTTTGCCACTCTCCTCTCGTTTTTTGAGCCTCAGTTCCCCAACTGCGATCCTCATTTCTTTCCAACTCTGGCTGCATGCTGAAAGGCAGGTCCAAATTATTCTCCATTGCCCACAGCCTGCTGTGGCTGTGGCTGTGGCAGGAGGAAGGACACATTCCCAGAGCTCACACCTTGGGTGGCATGGGCCTGGACTGTGAGGAAGCTATGTCCTGTACCCTGGCCTCCTAGTGCTTGGGGGAGGGAGGGAGAGGATGAATGGCCTTGGCTGCGCAGACACCCTCGCCCAACTCTCTGGGCTGTGTGCAGCCAGTTTGGCAGAGGCCCTAGCTCTTTGAAGCTTTTTGTGGCTGCTGGCTGTTCCTTCTCAATTCCTCTTTCAGCTCTTTCACTCTCAGCCCAGACAGGAAACCTCGGTGCCTGCTCCTGCCTCCCCTCCCCAAACAGGTTTGGGAAACAGTAGAAGTCTTCAGGGAATGCTGAGAGCAGTCTGGGAGGAGACGGGTACACCGTTCACTTTACCTTGGGCCCCTTATCAAGACCCTGTGTCTTCTGGGCCTTAAGTGCTCTGATCTGTACAATCCCATGATTCGATTCACTTTGAGAGTAAAGGGGGATCATGCTGGTTCCTCGGAGAAGGAAGGTGAAAACTGAGATGCATTGAGCAGAGACCCAAGGGCAGCAAATCAACTGGTGGCTCTTCAGTTGCCACACTGTCCATGAGCATCCACATTTCCTCTGTGGAAAGGCATTCAAGATTGGTCCATTCTGTGGGAGGCAGCTAGGCTGGAAAGCTGTGATTTTAACTCTGCTGGTGGGGAGTGATGTTCCCTGGAATAATTATAGTCATTTGGTTGACCTTCCTGGTAGAGGGCAGTGCAACTGAGACCCCAGTTTATAACTGGCATGCATACATATGCACACACACACACACACACACACACTGATAGGTGAACTAGACCCCAGCTGTGGTATATGTGGATGTGTCCTTAAGCTGCCCTTAAGGAAGACCTCAGTGAAGGTTCTTCCAAAAGCTTTCCTTCTCTCCCTCCCCTCCAGCTGGGTTGGGTCCTGGGAGCCTTGGTCCTTGGCTTCCTGTTTTTCCCTTTGTGCCTCTGTTTGGGTCACCACTGAAGAACTCCCTGCCCCTACCTCCAACATGCCATCTCTCCTTTTGCAAAAAAGTCAGAGGTATAGCACAGGAAGTCAAATGAAACTTGGCAGCCTGGGCACCATTGTCTCCACCAGGTGGTGACTCCCAGAGCATGCTGCCCTCTGTGGCCCTCTGGCCCCTCCCCACTCAGGCTCTCTTCTTTCTTCTCCTCTGCCTTACTTTCTGACCTTCCATCTGCTATTCATTCATATTCTCTCTCTCTCTCTCTCACTCTCTCCCTCTCTCTCTCTTCCTCCTTTTAAAACTCACTTTAATACAATTTAATTTTAATTGCACTTGTAAGAAATTCTCTTTTTACAAGTCTGCAAAGTATAAACTGAGAATATCCTCATAGCCCATAATTTATTAATACTTTGATGGATATCTTTCAAGAAACCAGCTACTTCTCCTGTCTTAGACACACACACACACACGCGCGTGCGCACGTGCGAGTGCATGCAATGTTTTGCCTACGTGTTTCATTACATAGTGTGTAATGAGCTATATAACCACATTCTGTTCAACATTGGACCATTTCTTACTGGGGTCTGATTATATTATATCACCTATTGATGACATAGCCATGTTACCTTGCCTAAGTTGACAATGAATATATTACTTAAGCACACATTGCTTAGAATGTCCTCAATAAGTAATGCGTGACTACAGTCAGATGAACTCTCGCCCTGGTTTATTCAGCTGTGCATACATGTTTACTGAGCCCACTCTGTATTAGACTCTGTGTTGAGTACATTGCCTACTTTTATCTCAGCTTACCTCACTTTTCCAGACTCTTCTGCGACTGCAGGGAAGTGCTATAAAGTTACATAGAATCCATCTCATTCTTCAAAGTTGCCACTCCTCCCCACACTTTTCTGTGTGTGTGTCTGTGCAGATATGTGCTTGTTCAAGTTGGGGCCAGAGGTCTACTTTGGGTGTT
Source organism: Eospalax fontanierii (assembly GCA_035773235.1). Classification (NCBI taxonomy): domain Eukaryota; kingdom Metazoa; phylum Chordata; class Mammalia; order Rodentia; family Spalacidae; genus Eospalax; species Eospalax fontanierii. Next base: position 47,536,601 of record CM069531.1, on the reverse strand, counting down.
GTTTTTCAGGCGCTGTTCATTTTGTTTTTTTGAGGCAGAGTCTCTCACTGCCCCAGAGCTTGTCAAGTAGGCAGGGCTGGCTAGCCAGTGAGCCCAGGAGAGTGGCCTGTGTCCACCTCCTCAGTGCCGAGTGTATGCCACAGCACTTGGTTTTTACATGGGTTCTAGGGATCCAAGTTAGGGCTTCATGCTTGTATAACAAGCACTCTACGGACCGAGCCACCTCTCCAGTCCCTTCCCCAGATTTTGCTAACAGCTCCTTCATATTCTGCCTTCCCCATTGACACTGTGAGCTGTCTGGATTAGGAAGAATCAGGAGTGTCGGTTGATTATTCAGGACTTCCTAAACATGTAGGAAGAGGTGAGAAAACAGTTCTCTTGTGTTCCTCTTCACTATGAAAACGATCACATTTGACATCTACTGCCTCTAAAGTATAGAGAATAAAGCTATCAAGGAGTTTCTGAGTGCCACAATTTAAGTATGGAGAATGTAGGCAATTTCCAGGGGAATAGTAAATTATTTTGGGGGGAATTCAGTAGGTTTAGGGGAATAAACAATGGCCAGGGACAAAGTCCATTGGGATCTATAAAACAGACAATGCAATGATGCCTGAAATGAAGGGCAATTGTTTGTGACAAAAGTCCTTCCAGGTGTGTTATTTTACTTTTTATTTATTTATTTTTAATTAATTAATTAATTTTTTTTGGCTAGAGGTCTCTCTGTGTATCCCAAGCCATCCTGAAGTTCACTATATAACCCAAGTTGACTTCATACTTGGAATGAGCCTCCTGCCTCAGACTCTCAAATGTTGTGCAGGCATGACCCACCATGCCCAGTTCAGACTTCAATTTTTCTTACCGCCTTATGAGTCCAGCTAATGAAGACTCAGGGAAAGGACCACAGGCAATTGCTTCTTTTTTGGTATGACCTGACTTTAAGCAAACACACAGCCTCAGAATAAAACCTCTTCCAACATCCATTGCTCTTTAACTCCCTTCTATTCAAAATAATCAGAATTTCAGGACACCATATTTTGGGGGAGACAGTCCCTAGTCTTTCAATTTTCTCTCCTTCCCTAAGTAAGAGATATGTGTAAATTATGGAGACAACTTTTGTTGTCACAGCTGGTGGAAGTCAAGGATACTGCAAACATCCCACCATGCACAGAACAGTCCCCACACAAAGAATTGTCCTCCACCCCACTGCTGAAACTGCTTCAGTCATAGGATTTCTTGTAGGATGCAACCTATTTTTGAAAATATTTGTTCATCGGTTTCACCGAGAACGTCACATATGCGAGGCAAGCACTCTACCTCTGAAACATACACCCAGCCTAATATTATTTATTTATTTATTTTATGTGTATGATATTTTGCCTACACCCATGTCATGCAGTGCCCTCAGAGGTCAGAAGAAGGCATTGGATCCCCTGGAACTGGAGTTATGGATGGTTGTTAGCCCCCATGTGGGTGCTGGGAATTGAACTCAGATCCTCTGCAAGAGCAGCCAGTGCTCTTAACTGCTGAGCCATCTTTCCAGGTCAAGATTTTCTTTTTATTAAGATTACTGATGATAACACAACTAAGATAAAGACTGTTTCACATGTGCTTTGGGATAGTTGGGACATGGAGTGTGAGCGAGCAAGGACCTGGGGCTGGAGGAGTCAGCAGGATCTGCCTATGGCAAGGGCCATGTGAATCCTGCTAAGGGGTTCAGATTTGGTCCGGGAAGTAACAGGGAGCTCTTAAAAAAAGAGAATGGTATGATCAGCTTTGCAGCATTGTGGGTTGAGGCAAAAGACAAATTAACAAACGTTGCTGGAATCCAGGTAGAAGACAGAGGTGGTACGGACTGTTGTAAAGCAAATTTTACCACAAATTCAGCTCAAAGACCTCTTTGTTTCTGTTTTTGTTCTTGTTTTTTGTTTTAGTACAGGGTCTCCCTGTATCCCCAGCTGGCCTGGAACTCACAATGTAGACCTCTGTCTCACAGAGATCCACCTGCCTCTGCCTCCTGAGTGCTAAAATTAAAGGCATGTGCTACCATGCCTGACCCAATGAGCCTTATCATCAATGAGAATCCAGTAACACTTTATGTCATAAAATAGAATTAGCATTCCAATGGACTAAAAAGAATAGTTTCCTTTTATAGACAGAAAAACAAAAAGGCTAGGGGAAAAAATACAGAACCAAACCAACAAAAAGCAAAGATTGAACTGATTGTATCAAAAATACTTTCCTTATAAGGTGGGGACTGGGAGCCAGAAAAACTGAAACATAGTAGAGGGTCTAAAACAGGAGGAACATCATCATTGCATGGCTTGACGCTGCTCTGCTCTGTGGCTCTTACCCTTCTCTCCCAATTCCTTGGAAAGTCAGACAACAGGTTAGACTTGGTGACACGAAACTCAGCACAAGTGACTCTGGTTTGGTTTTTGTCTATTATCTTGGAGTCTAGTACAGAAATTAGGTCCAAAACAGTAGCATCCTGCTGGGCATGGTTGTAACCACTTGTAATCTTAGCACACAAGAGGTAGAGGGGAGAAGATGACTGACAGAACCAAGCCAGCAGGGTGACAGAGCAGAACTTTGTCTCAAAACAAATAACAAAAATCCTCTAATGGTGCCCAAAGAAGGGGATATGAGAAGAGGCCCGAGAACAAGGGGACAGAGCCACAGGTCTTAGTGACTGACTTAATTGGAGGCAGCTGGAATGAGGGCAAGAGCATGTTTGCATAATGAATGATGATTTTACTAAGGATGCTTGATGATACATGAAACATTAGGTCAGCATGATTATCCACATCTGAACAGATGACAAGACTCAGGAGCCAAGATAGTTCAGTGACTTACCCCAAGTCCTACAGCAGGTAAGGGGCCACAGCAGCAAATGCTTGCATGGGAAGTCAGCTCTGGCTTACACCAGAGCTAAGATCTCAGTGACTGACACTAAAGGGTGTGAATAGACTGTCTGCCCAAGACTGAAGGCAAACAGCTGGTGGGAGAGATGCTATCAAAAACACTAAGTAACGTTTTCTCAATTGTACCAACACAAAATCAGGAAACTGGAAACCCTCAGTGGGGGCTATTTTTGGGATAAAGGGGTTTACAGGTTCTGTAAGCTTCTGGGAGCTTTGATGCTTGGAGCAGCCTAGGGATTGGGAATTTGAGGACAGACTTAAAGTGGGTAAGCCAAAAACCAAGATGGCCTCAGTCTCTGCTGGAGGGCAGAGAGCAAAGGACAACACTGGGCTGTGGGAGGACAGAAGCCATTTGCCCAATTTGTAGTTTTCAGAATGATCAGTCTGAGCCAGAGGAAGAAACACCTATGGTAGAATGTTGACAGAGGCTGAAAGAGAACACAGAGAGACTTACACAGTCAGTTTGCAAAAGGGAGAATTGTGCTTCTTTGCCAAAGGATTGTATTAGTTGCTTTTCCTGTTGCTGTGACAAAAGCAACTTGAAGGACAAAGGATTTATTTTGGTTCACAGTTGGAGGGCACAGTCCATCATGGCAGGAAAGGCCTGGCTTGAGGCAGCTAATCACATTGCATCCAGAGGCAGGAAGCAGAAAGACATGAGTGTTCCTGCTCAGCTCTCTTCCTCTTTTTTATGAAGTTAAGGACCCAAACTCAGGGAATGGTGCCCACCCACTTTAGGGTGAGTATTCCTAGTTCAGTTAAGCTAATCAAGATAATTCTTCACAGGCATCCCCAGAGGCCTGTCTCATAGGTAACTGTAGAGCCTGTCAAGTTGTCAATAGCAACCATTGCAAGGACATTCAAAGTGGCATTTTCTAGTCCCTTTACATCTCCTCTCCTTCCTTCTCTCCCGTCTAGTCTGCCCCTCCCCCTCTCTTCTCTTTTCTTTTCTTCCTATTCCTTTTGAGAGGTTTGGAAAGATGAAAGAATTTGCCTGGAACCATACAGCAGAGGAGAGAGAGGCAGGGAAAGGCTGAACTTGAGGACACATCCGGGTTCTTCCAGCTGTTCTGAGCCTGCCAGCTGCACCCTCAGCCTACAGAGATCCATGGCAATTGCTTCCCAGTGATGTGGGATGCAGAAGTGAGGTCTTCTGGGTCTCAGCGTTGTCTCTTTAGTTTGTCAGGTGTGCCTACGTCATCCTCATCATGGCCATCTATTGGTGCACAGATGTCATCCCGGTGGCTGCCACCTCCCTTTTGCCCATCTTGCTCTTCCCACTCTTGAAGATACTGGACTCCAAGAAGGTGAGTTAGTCTAGCTAGGGCTGGTGACTTCCAGGTTCTCCCCTGTCCTCCTTTCTTCTCTGAGCCCCTCTGAGCTTCCTCAGCCTGTGGGTAACTGCAGACGCCCAGTGGTGGATCCCCTCAAGTGATCTGTGCTGAGACAGATCACTCCAAGCTATCTTTGAAGTAGGTATCTGTCTTGCTTCACTCTCTTGGGGACCTGCCCCCCTTGATGAGGCATCCCTGCCGCTGTCCAGGTGTGTATCCAGTACATGAAGGACACCAATGTGCTGTTCCTGGGCAGCCTTATCGTTGCTGTGGCTGTGGAGCGCTGGAAACTGCACAAGAGGATTGCTGTGCGCATACTACTCCTTCTGGGAACTGATCCCACACGGTAAGTATGCCCTCTTTCTCTGGCCACATATGGCTCTATGGAGGGCCCTGAGACAGGGGAGTGGAGTGTGGCACAGAGGCAGCCATCCTGGTGGAAGTGGAGGAGTGGCCACTGGGTGGGGGAGGCTGATTCTGCACAGAGGCTCCGTGTGGGACAGTGGGAATCTTCTAGATACAAGCTTCCTACATGTAGGGATGCTCTACCACACCCTGGATTTACTTGGACAAGCTCCTCTGCTAAATGGGAACTTCTTGGGACCACAGCTAACTTTGAGGCTTCTTGTTGACCCAACAACCAGCAGTGTAGATATCAGTAACGTTTGTAAGAAGAGGTGTAATGGGGAGAATATATAGTTATTTTTCTCTTCTCTGTGTCCAAATACCTGAAAAGAATAATATAAAGGAGGAAGGATTTATTTTGGCTTATAGCTCTGGAGAGTTCAGTCCATGATGGCTTAGCCCCATGTGCTTGAGCAGAATATTGTGATGCCAGCTGTGTCAGACAGGAAGCCAGAGAATGAGACAGGAACTGGAGACCAGGGCAAGATATAGTCACCAAGGACATACCCCGTGGCCTACAATGTAGGCCCCGCCTCTTTTTTGCTGTTGAGAATTTCCCGCCCACACATGATATGTTTTGATCAAGTCTACCCGGTTCCCTCTTCTCCAGCCCCTCCTCTGTCCCCACCTCCACGTGCTCAGCGGTTCAGGAGTGGTGTGAAGGTTACACACGTGACCAACCATGCTCAGATCAGATTTCAGGCCTGTTCCTCAAGACAAAATTTATGTCTGGCACCAATAACTGGACCAAAAGCCCATGACTGGGTAGATCATAGGCTCCACCTCTCATCTCTCATCACCTCCTTGCAATGCCATCATACTGTGAATGAATCAATGGGTTAATCTGTTTATTATGCCAGAACCTTCATGATTTCATGGTCTCTCCCTCACAGTCACATTCAGAGGTGTGCTCAGACTAATCTCCTAGGCATTTCTTAATCCAGTCAGATTGACAATAAAAATGAACTCCCCAAGAGGAAGGAAAGAAAGGAGAAACGGGGAAGGAGAGCTGATTGGGTTGCCATCCCGTGTTGAAATACCTGGTCTTGAGTTGGCAGAAAGGGTGGCTCCTGCCCCCAGCTGTGTCCTGGGCCATGGTGGGTAGAGTGTAAACGACTCTGACTTTCCTCTCTTCCCCTTCTCTGTAGGCTGATGCTGGGATTTATGTGTGCCACGGCCTTCCTGTCCATGTGGATCAGCAACACTGCCACCACAGCCATGATGGTGCCTATTGTGGAGGCCATGATGCAGCAAATGGTAGCCACAAAGAAAATCAAGTATGCCCCGCAGGGGTCACTGGAGATGGTGAACAAGGACCAGGACAAAGCCAATGAACTGCCAGATGCAGCCAATGACCTGCCAGGTGCAGCCAGCGAGCAGCCAGGTGCAGCCAGCGAGCAGCCAGGTACACCCCTCACTCAGGCGTCACAGGAACCACAGCACTAGCCATGACCTGCTCATTTGTTGTGAAATACTACAGCCACCTCTTCCTTCCTTGTCTCCTCACACCATTCCTTAAACATGAGGGGAGAGGGGCTGGAGAGATGGCTTAGTGGTTAAGGGCACCGACTGCTCTTGCAGGGTTTGATTCCCAGCACCCACATGGCTGCTAACAAGTCTGTAACTCTAGTTCTAGGGAATCTAGAACCCTCTTCTGACCTCTACAGGCATTGCTCGACATGAGTGCAGGAACACACATGCAGGCAATACACTCACACACATGAAATAAAAATAATAAATAAAATATTAAAAACCAGGTGGGGGGAGAGAGAGAGAGAAAGAGAGAGAGAAAACTCTTTTTATTGTTAGTATTAAGGATGTGGTTATTGCAGAAAAGAAAAAATCTGTACTCAGAGCTAATAACTAGTCCCACTTTGGTTCCTGTCAATCAGCAAGTGAGGTCCAGTGAGTCCAGAATTCTAAAGAACCCAGATAAGTCACCTAGGCCTCTGTGGAGTCTCCCTGACTACTCTTCCTTTCCTTAGGGATGCATTGCCGGCTCTCATTGAACATGTCACCTCTCTGCTCCACTCCGAGTCTCAGGGTTTACTTAGTGCTGGGATCAGGGCTCAGAGGATGCAGGAGAGGATCTGCTTCACCCTCTGCCTGGTCCCTATTCACCCCTGTTCCTAGAGAGACACGATCAAATGTCTTGTCACCCCAGAGGGATGACAACTAATGATGGACCAAAGTAATGATACCACCAAAGTCCAACTTAATGAACCATTGAATTTTATTGGGGTTACTTACAGGAGTGTGGGTGAGGGGTTATTTACAAGGGCAGAAATGACTCACAGAAAGCTGCATCACTAAAAGTCCACCCTAGCTTTGGTGACAGCTCAGGAAATCTGGAAACCTGGAACACACCATGTTGCTTACAGTCAGCTCAACAGGTTGGAGAATGTCTCTTCCAGGTGGCTCAGTTGGTCTGAGCCTTTTTCCAGACAGCTTGACTGGTCTGAGAGTAACTATCAAATGTCCTTAGGGTTTACATATGCCTGGGGAGAAAGGGACCTAGTGAATTCGGTCAGTTTCAGGGATTTCTTGAAGCTATTGAGTTATTTCCTAAACTTAATGAGCTTCCTTGGAGGATAAAATGTGTTACTTCAGAGAAAACTGTTGTACAGCACCCTCCATGAGAGAACTCAGGGCCAGTGGCTGCTGCCTGATTTCCATGCCCTGAGTGAGGTCCCAGCAACGCAGAGGTGACCGGGAATACTGTGACCACTGACCTTTATAGAGTCTGGTGGGGTGGCAATAAATAGGCCCTCTTTCCCAAATTATCTGATTCAGAGGAAGCCATAGGCATGCCAAAGAGAGGGAGGGGCCTTGCTAGGAGGAAAGACATTTGAGATGGACTGAGATACCCTCAGATTCAGGGTACAGCTTGAGCAACAGCAACAGCAACAGCAACAGTGTAAGTCACCGGCCTTGGCAGGAACATGGAGGTACCGTAGGGAAGCTATGGGAACGGACTGTGGGAAGGCAGATGAGGCTGGATTATGATTTGGGGCTGGAGCTGAGGAGTGCATGTGCATTTGGCAGAGTGTGCTCTTGACCTCATGTTAGTCCCAGAGTCAAGAGCTGTGATTGGCTAATAGCTCTCCCAAATGATATGACTAACAGCCCTGTGTCACCTTAGGACATCAAGTGACATCTGAGGACACCACTGCACAGAAGCAGGAGGACCAAGAGAATGAGAACATAAAGAATATGTACAAGGCTATGAACCTGTGTGTGTGCTATGCAGCCAGCATTGGGGGTACGGCCACCTTGACAGGGACAGGACCAAACGTGGTGCTCCTGGGCCAGATGCAAGAGTGAGTCATGGCTATGCCTTTGGGGGGCATCAGAGTGGGCTCTGGGGCTGGAGAGGCCTACTCAGCTCTCTCTTCTCCATGCCTGGGCCCTCGAGCTAGCAGTCTGGCAGGGTGAAAGGAGGAACCCCACGCAGCTCCTGTGTCTTGCACCCCTGCACAAATTCAGAGTGCTTTCAGGAGATGAGGACCTGAAGTTCTGGAGTTCATGGGCAAGGCCACTTTCTACCCTAGGGAAAGTTTACCTTCCTTCTACAGGCTCAGTGCTTTTAGCTTAGACAAGGACTATGGACTAAACTTTGAATTCAAGTCATGAGAGATGGAGAGTAGTCACCAATGCCTGGATTGATCTTACAGAAAACAGGAATCTGTAAAAGAGCCCTCATCCTCTCATGGGACTGGAGTGATGGCTCAGCAGTTAAGAGTCCTTACTGTTCAGCACATAGCATGCACACACACACACACACACACACACACACACACACACACACACACAAAGAGCCCTTTCTAGGTCATTAACATTGGCTTTTAATGATCTGCGGGGCCTACAGATGGCATAGAGAGTTGGTGTTGGGCCCCCATTGCCTTGCTACCTCACTCTCTTAATCCTTGAGGCTACTTAGCCCCATGAGGGCCCAGGCATATGTCGGGGGGGGGGTGGGTTAGAATTGCCTGGTTTTGACTGCAAAGGATACAGGCTGTGAGGGGAAACATGGTCTGCTGAGGGTGACAGATGGGCAGTGCTTCAGGCAACCTGGCAAATGTGTTAAATGAAATATATACAAACTGCAGTGGAAAGTGACAAAAATAAGGAGATGCTTGTTTGGGGAAGATAAGTGCTCAGGACAATGGTGAGGAGAGCAGCTGGCACTGGAGCTGGGAGGAACAAATGGCAGGCTTACAGCTGGGCAGGGCAGAAACTTGAGGATCAACACCAGGTCTCTTTTGATCTTGGAAGTGTTTTCTGTAATGATAACTTTAGAGTTCTTCCTTAAGTTCCCCACAAAGCAGCCTGTCTGGGCTGAGTGAGGAAAGCTCTGGGTAGGATTTGGTAAACAGGGCAGTTCTGGGGTTAGAAGAGGCTTGGGGGAGGCTGGGCCTGGGGAGGGAGGCAGGGCCTAAGGAACATCTTCCTGTCCCACCCTGGGAAATTTTTGAGGTTTCCTTTCCTGCCAGGGCCTTCCCTTAAAGCATGGGGTTTTGGAGACATTCAAGTGCCCCCTCAAACTGTCAGTCATATGTCACACAAATCGTATACATGTGTATCTGCAAACTTGTACTTTTCTAGAGGCCTGGGCCATACTTCTATGAGAGTCTTGGTAGGGTCTGTACCCTCAGAAGGGTCATTGTCTATTCCTCAGTCTTGCCTTTCACTAGGACTATGTCCTGGGGGTTGCTACTTATTAGAGGGGTTGTGTTCAATGATGAACTCTGGTACCTGGACCTCAGGCTTATGCGGCCTATGGTCAGGCCCACCTCTCAAGGAGGGCTATTGCCTGGCCTGCTCCCCATAGCTCAGCCTGGGAGTTGAGGTACAAGCTGGTATTTCTCCTTTCAGATTGTTTCCTGACAATAAAGACGTGGTGAACTTTGCCTCCTGGTTTGGATTTTCCTTCCCTAATATGGTGCTCATGCTGTTACTCTCCTGGGCGTGGCTTCGGGTCCTTTACTTGAGAACCAGGTAAATGCTAGCTGTTCACGGGCCAGCATCTGATGGCACCGGGTCCCTGCACAAAACCCTCATCCTTGGACTACTCTACAAAGTTCTCCTGCCAGGCCCTGTTTCTCCAGTGGGATCTGCTAGCCTGCTATCCCATCACCCCTGGAGGTTCACAGTGTCTTTCCATGTGCTGTTCCCTTCTGACTGGAAGGAGATTTCCTATCTTTCAACTTGCTCACTTCCTCAGCCCTAAAGGCTAGCTCAAGAGCTGCCTTCCCCGCAACCCTCCCTCACTCCACTCCACATGAGAATGACTGGCTCCCCCGAGCTGCCCTAGGTGAATCATAGCCCCATCCCTTAACACCTGCTTGCATGCTCCAGTGCTACCCTTTTCCCTTGACTGTGAACTCTTCCAGGGCCCCTCTGATACTCCCTGCTCCCTCCATCCCGAATGACTTTTGGTTCAGAGAGAAAAAGCAGAGTCTTGTCACCACCATCAAGACAAGCTGGCACTCCTTTTTCCTTGTTCCGTGCTAGAAATACTAAGGCCACCCCTTATCCTGGAAACCAAGAGTCCTAGCACAGTCCTGAACGCTCTAGGATTACAGGAACTCGGAAGCGTATAGACTCTGGAGCCAGTGATGGCAGAGAGATCCCCAAACACAACACCAGAGCTATCCCTACACCTGAGGAACTTGTGATTATGGCCTTCCCCTACCCAGCAGGGAGGTCCCAGCTAGCTCTGCAGACCTGAGATCCTATCACTTCTACCTCCTTCTCTGACCCCTAAGTGCCCTGAGGTCAAGTTCTGATATCCTGGACTCCCTGCAAGGTAGCTAAGCCACTGGGACTGTCACTGCCCTGGCTGCCATCAAAGGCAGTTCACACATAGCATGGCTGTGGGAATCAACCCTTCTTATTGGCCCTGGCCCGCATATGAATTTTATCTTGGGCCCTGGAAGGGAGAGCTCACCAGGGACAATGCTCTTGGCCTTGTTTCACTGCTTGAGGCCAACAGAGATAGAAATGTGTGACATAACCCTCTGAGAAGAGCTTGGGGCCTGCATTTTATGCACTAGTAACCCTAGTTACCCACTCGATGCAGTCCAGTGGCCTTCCTCCATACATCCTCCAACTTCGTGCCACCTCAACCCAATACCACTCCAGGGAAGTCCCGCAAACCACTCAGGCAGGCCCGTCTACCAATGGGATACTCTGAAGTGACATCCAAAACCAGAGTCTGGGCTGGCTTCCCTCCTGCCCCTGCCATACATAGCTACTGCCCACCCCAGGCATCTTGGGTCGTTCATCTTTCACTCATCTAAGACCCTGGGATTGCAAGAGCCCTGACCCCTGCCTGGCCCATTCTGCTGAGTCCCCCTGATTACTCCCTGTGCCTTCTTGAACCACCCAATGATAGGAGCTGGATCCCAGTACTATAGAAGACCGTTCTAGGCTGTAGTGGGAAGAGGAAGGCTTAAAGATCATGGGAGGGAGTCCCAGTCCTCCCTTGAACAGGACCCAGAACTTCCCAGAGCCTTCTCCCCGAGGACCTGGAGCAACCAGTCTTCAGATGACCAGGCACCAGCCCGGTCCCCTTTGGCAGTGCCGACTTCAGCTCTGTTTCTGGGTTCTGCCCTCACAGCCACTGTGTTCTACTGTCTCTCAGCCTTCCAACTCTCTCCTTTCCATCTTCTGCTGACCCCACGACCTGGCTGAGACCACAGTCTTCCTTGTACCCCTTCACCTCCGATCCTGGAGGTGTTCCTGATGCATGCTCTGGGTCCTCAGCCAGAAACAGATGAAAGTCAGAGGAGGAAAGAGAGAAAAAGGGACCCATGCAGAGCCCAAGAAGTCAAGACACAGCTGGTGTGTCTGGCTGCCGTGTTCTATTTTACAGCCTTGGGGCTGTGTCCCAGCACTCCAGAGCTATTCCGTCTACACTGTCATTTCTCTCCCTTACATGGTCTAGTCCAAAAAAACCTCATATCTGGTGTGGGTCGAAGCGGAGGAACAGTGAAGTCGCCAACCATGTGCTGATAGAGGAATACAGGAAACTGGGGTCCATGTCCTACGCCGAGTACAACGTGCTCTTCTGCTTCCTCCTGCTCATCTTCCTGTGGTTCTCCCGTGACCCTGGCTTCATGCCTGGCTGGCTGTCCATTGCCTGGATTGAAGGAAAGACCAAGTAAGTTGATCATGTGGAAGAAATCCTTGCCGTTGGACAGTGTGTCTGAACGTCACTGTTCTCAGCAATAGGTGAGAAAGGAGGCTATAAACTGGGCCCTGTGTTCTGCAGCTAGGCCTTAGAGAACACTCTGTGGCCTTCAGGGGCTCATTCGTTGCCTGTCAGTCTCCATCCTGAAACAGCAGGTGCATTTGTTTCTGCAGTTTTCTCTTCTCTTGCAGAGAGCTGAACAAAAAATGGTTGGTAAACAGGGTGGCCAGAGCCCTGGTACAGTTCATTGGGCTGAGAGTGGGTCCCTTAGAGCTCTGGACTCTGTCATCTTCCTTGCTTATCTTTCTTCAGAACCCATTCAAGATGCATCACAGTTTCTTAGAAACTTGGTTGGGGGCGGGAAATAATATGTAGTTTCTTTCCTGGCTCTGATGTAGTCGTCATGGAAGAAAGGTTGAGGAGCCTGTCTGTCCTAAAAAAAGGCAGGATGTAGGTGGGGAGGTGGCTGCCTACAGCCAGCTACTCTGTTTTGGTCTATCTGGCTTAGCATCAGAGTCCTTGGAGGTCCAGTGAGTCCAGAATTCTAAAGAACCCAAATAAGTCACCAGGTTCACCTATGGAACAGTTCAGGAAGAAGTGGACTGCTGAAGGTCACCCAAAGTTGGTAGCCAAGAATGTCAGGGTCTTAATTATAATCAAGACTGATCTTGACCTTGGCTTTGAGGCCTCTAGTTTTTGCATAACAGATCCTATTTCTTCCTGATGGAGCATGTGGGAAGGTAGGGACAAGTTTGTTGACTGACAGTCACTAAGTTCCTATGTGCTCATCCCTGTATAGATATGCCACTGATGCCACCGTGGCCATCTTTGTGTCCATCTTGCTTTTCATTGTACCTTCACAGAAGCCCAAGTTCAACTTCCGCAACCAAACTGAGGAAGGTAAGGCTTCTGTCATGGCTTTCCAGCCATCAAGGCATCCCCATGGGATGGATGGTCCCTAAGTCTAGCAGACAGAGAATCTTGTTCTACTGAACATGACTGGCTACATTACAAAGTCTAGGAAAACAGATTTTTAAACTTCCAGTGTCTGGAGCAAAGTCTTTTCTCTCTTCCTCTTTAAATATTTGAAATTGTATTTATAATTCACAACAGGGGTAGGAACTCTGCAACCCCACCGACAGTGGGTAAGTGTTCCCCTCTCCCCACATCCTTGCCAGCATTTGGTGCCATGTTTTCTCTAAATTTATTTTTTGAACAGCTTTTACTTTGAAGGTGTTTCTTCTTTAGCAGTGTTGTTGCCATGGTAAGAGGAATAAGGGTGTCTTAAAATATCTTAGTAGTTTTAAAAGTGTATGACCAGGGCCGGAGAGATGGCTTGGTGGTTAAGAGCACTTGATTATTCTTGCAGAGAATATGGGTTCGGTTCCCAGTACCCACATGGCAACTAACAACTGTCTATAACTCCAGTTCTGGGGAATCTGACCTCCAAGGGTACTGTATGACGTGGGTGCACTTAACATGCATGCAGGCGATACACTCATACACATTAAAAAGTAATAAATAAAATATTAAAACGTAGGACCAAACTATTTTTCAAAAAGATGGTTCTAATTTATAATGCCATCAGCCGAAGAGGTAACCAAATCCTCCATAGTGATGGGCACAGTAATTCTTGTAAATTTTAGCTAATACACAGGTATGGACAGGCATCTCATTTTCTTTATTGACTTTATATCCCCAATCGTGTATCTTGCTTTCTAATGTTATGTATGCACGCGTGTGCATGTATGTGCTTTTTCGTTACAGAACTGAAAGCCCCATTCTATCCCCCAGCACTACTGAATTGGAAGGAAACCCAGCAAAAAGTGCCTTGGGGCGTCGTGATACTCCTGGGGGGCGGATTTGCTGTGGCAAAAGGTTGCGAGGTAAATTCTCCAGCTGTAGGTGGCCCTTGGATTCTGCCAAGAGGTGGTGAATGTCACTGTAGCCAGCCCCTCTTCCACTGGGTTGTATGTCTCCACCACACACTATTCAAAGACAGAACTCTGTCCTGTCATTACCGACAATATCCTGAGAAGGGGAGGCAGGGACGAGCGGCCAAGCCACATGAATGGGCCACAGAGGCTGAGGATGCTGCAGCTCTCTTGAGGTCTGCTTCGGTTAATCCTAGTGAAGTATTTCTTGTGAATCCTTGTGAGTGTTTTCACCGTGTATTTTGGTTCGTCTACTTGCTGACCACGTTGTTGATGTGGTTTTCTCTAGCTAAGTGTATGGCAGCACTGGAGACGAGCAGCTTTTAAGGGAAAATGCAACTTTTGCTATCCCCTGGGGTGGGATGAGCTAGCTTGCTCCTACTGTCCTCCATTTGTCCACTCTACCCCTCCCTTCCCCCCTTCCTCCTTCCTGTCCATTCCATTCCACTCACACAGCCTTTCTTCCCATCTTCTTTCCAACCTCCCTCCCTTTTTCCTTCCCTTCCTTCCTATTTCCTTTTCTCCTTCATTCCTTCTTCCTTCTCCCCTTCCTTCCTCTTCCTTCCTTCTTGTCCATTCTATCCATCAATCCAACACATCCATTCATCTTTCCATCCATCCAAGAATGGTAGGTGACAGATAGACTTGGCTGTACTGTGTTTGCTGCTTACTCTGAATCTAGGACAAAGCCCGGTACATAGTGGATGCATGCATACTATTTCTTTAGTGCTGGGGATCAAGCCCAGAGCCTTATGCACATGAAGCACCCAGCCACTGAACTATATCTCGAGCCTAACATATATATTTCCAGATTGAAAAAATACACCCATCTAATCACCTCTCCACCATTCATCTGTTCACTAATTTATTTGTTCATCTACTTTTTTTTTAATCATTCTTAGCATATCTCTATGATAGGCCAGGCACAGAGGTTATAGAGGACACTGAGACCTGGTGTCTGATTTTTGAGGACTTGGTAGCAGAGGGACAGAGATGTGTCTGGGAGAGCCTTTTGGAAAGAAGTGACACGCGAGCAAGAGAAAGCAGGGGCACCTGGCTGAAGCAGGGAGGCTGGAAAGGCTAGTGCGGATGGGTTCAGGAAAGCAGGCATGGCCCTGATTCTGAAGGCAGTGAGGAACAGCCTGATGGTGGAAGCCAGGGAGTGGCTTGGTCAGATGCGCACTTGAGAGCAGCCATCCTGATGTTGAGAGTGGAGCCTGCCGCTGGAAGGGCTAGATAAGAATCAGTGGGTGATCTGTAGTCTTCATCCAGTTCCATCTCTGAACTTGGCTATCTCTCCTTGACACCTGCCCTACCATTTTGGCCCTCAAGATGCCCCTTTATCTTACCTTCCTCTTCTGTTATCCCTGTTTGGCCTTTCTCTGCTGGGTCTTCTTTTGCTTTCCCATAAATATGATTGTACTCCGTGGCTCTACCCTTGGCCTCTTTTCTGTACACTTTTTATTCCCTGGACAGCCTCTTGTCATCCTGTCCCTGAGCTCCAAGGCTAAATCCTCAAGGCTAAATATTTCTCTCAAACTTCAGGAACTCCGGGGGAACTAAGGGGAGAAGACGGATGACATCTGGGGATGAATGGCTGGGTGTCAAGGGTGAGCAGGACAGAGGCCCTCCCTCCAGATTAGTCTCAGCAGCAGTGGAGGGTAAAGCCATTCGCTCTGGGGACCCCAGATTCTGGGCTGAAGAAGGGGAACTCAGATTGGAAAATGTTAATACTGATATGCTCATGGGGCATTTGAGTGGAATTTCCAGATGATGTATTTTTAAATCTGGGCATTAATTAGCAGAGCCATGAGATTTAGGAGCCAGAAGAGTAAGGATGAAAATGAAAATTGTAGGGATGGACATATGGAATATGTGCAAAAGAGAGAGTTGGAAGAGAGACTGGAGAGCTGAGCGCCTCCAATCCTGGAGGAACTGTAAGCTATGAACTTTGAAATGATGGTCTTCTGTGCTTTGCAGACCTCGGGGCTCTCTGAGTGGATGGCGAGGCAAATGGAGCCCTTAAGATCAGTAAGCCCAGCTATCATCTCCTTAATCTTATCCTGTCTTGTTGCTGCGGCCACTGAGTGCACAAGTAACGTGGCCACCACCACCCTGTTCCTGCCCATCTTCGCCTCCATGGTAAGTAACTTGGCTAGGGAAGGGAGGAGCATCTTGTGGGAAGCTGTGAGCCCATGCTAGTGTCCCTGGGTCTCTAGAGAGGCAGGAAAGGACTGAAGTCCCAGATCTGGCCCTGGCTCTCATGTGGACTTGTGTACCCTATTTGATCCTGACCCTGAAGCCCTCCCTCACTGTTTTGTCAGCTCTTTGTATCCCCATCATTTACTAAAGCACACCAAACATGGACCAGGTGCTCAAAGTGTATTGCTTCAGTGGGCTGAATGGTGCAGGATGCTGAGGACGGACTGTTGCAGGTTCAAGATCTGACTAAGCTACAGAGTGAGTTCGAGGTTAGCTAGGGCAACTTAGTGAGACCCTGTCTCAACATTTAAAAGTAAAAAGAGTACTGAGAATATAGAACAGTGGTAGGATGCTTGTTTGGTATGTGTGAGGTCCAGGGTTCCATGCCCAGTAACACACACTAACATACACACACACATACATACACATACACATACAAACTATTGTATTGGTTTAAGTAACTGGATTCTTTTTCAAACTGGGGAGAGAGGATGTAGATCACTAACAGACTCCAGAAAGAAGCCTGAGGATGTGGGGCTTGGGAATAGGAGGACTGAACAGGACTTTCTGGCAAGATGGGCAGCAGACATAGCTGAAAACTCCCAGGAGCCCAGGGAAGAGGCAGGGCTCACTGGGATCCGAGCCAGAGCGTGAGTACGTGGCAGAGGAGGGGCTACTGAGCGACAGCTCCAGCACTTGTTTCCCTGGCAAACTCAGATGTGTTCTGGGACTGAAGAGAAAGGAGAGTCTGTAGGAAAACTGGCTGTTACCTGTTATGTTTCCTTGTCTTCACCAAAAGTAGAACCAGCCTCAGGAGGCTCAGGAGAACCTGGGCTTGGAGTCAGAAGACCTAGGATCTCCTCACAGAGGTTTTCTGAGGGTCTCTAAAACTGATGAGGGCAACAGAGAGTCTCCATAAGAGGTTTTCCACAGCCTGTCCTGGAGAGGAACTAGGAAAAAGACTGTGGCTGTTCTGAGCTTAGGAAACAGATTCACAAAGGACCTAAGGGCCAGTGACGAAATTTCCATCTGGGTAGCCTGGGCATCTAGTGAAAAGAAAGCAAACTCCGGTGGTTTTTCCTTCTGTTCCTGGGGAAGATGAAAGTTAAAAATAGCAAGGTGACTGTCTCCTCCTCCCCTAAGCAGGTTGCCCAGGCAGAGGCTGAGGAAGAAGAGGAGGAAGAGGAGAAGAGACAAGGAGGAGAAGGAGAAATACAGGGCAGGAGGGAGGAGGAAAAAGAAGACAGGAGAGGAAGGGAGGAGAGGGAGCAGGAGTCTTTTGGTGCTAGACATGTATCAGGGATGCTCCTCTCCTAAGCAAAAGCTTTGTCATGTCCTGTGAGCCCTGTGAGCATCAACAGCAAACAGTCAGGCAAACAGATGTAGGCCTTAACCAAAGAGGGTGACGGGGTTCTTTGAAAATAAGCTCTTTTAGGACCAAAACTTATCAATACAATTGCCCAGAACCACCTTCAGGGCCCCTCATGCGCCTGCCTTGGCACCCATTTGTGAAGTGAAAGATGGTGGGCATTCTGCTGGGTCACACATCAAGTGATATGCCAAAACAGGGAGAATAAGGATGGAGAGGCCAAGGAACAGCATGGCTGTGCCTGGGACCTCTCAGCTGCTTCTAGAGGGTGTGGACCTGGCTGCAGCTTTTTCACAGGGCTGTGTACCTTAAGCCTGTTCATATCCTTGGTCTTGGAAGTTTCATGTCTGAGACTGTATCCAAGGAAAATAGCCAGAGATGCCTATAGCACATATTATAATGGTATACAGATAGAAGTTTTTATTATAAAGATATAACCATAATAATAATGGGTAAAATAAATGCTTTTAATTCATAAAATGTAATGCTGTCAGGTGATTAAAAATAACTGGTTTGCAGAATATTTAATAGAACAGGAACATTCTCATGCTATGATTATTTTAAATTGAAGCAATAACTATACATGGCTAAAAAATATCAAATGATACAGAGACATATACAAATCCTAATCTTCTAGCCTCCTCCCTAGGAACAACTTCTGCTATTAATTTCTTAGGCATCTTTCTACATAGAGTACACACACATGCACACACAGAGACTCCTTTCAGACACATGGGATGATTCCATATGGGCATGTTATACATCTTATTTTTTTTTCTTTTCCATCTCATCACAAGTTTTGGAAACTTTTTTATATTGGCCCATAAAACCAGTCATTCTTCACAACTGTGTACCATTTCATGGTGTGTGTACCATCCTGGTGCTGATGGCATGAGTCAGTTTCCTATGTTTTGATATATCATTGAACTGAGATCTCTGTATATCTGTTTGCACATGTAAATATACATGATTAAGATTCTTTTTTCTCTTTTCTTTGATTGACAGGTTCTCCCTAGCCCCAGTCCACCTGGAACTCATATAGATCAGGCTGGCTTCAATCTCACAGAGATCCACCTGCCTCTGCCTACCAAGTGCTGGGATTAAAAGTGTGTGCCATCAGCCCAGTTAAGATTCCTTTTGATAGTAAAATTACATCATTTGTTCCATTCATTAAATATTTAGCAAGTGCCGACTCTATGCTAGCAGATGTAGTTACATTTTTAAATGTAGAATGAAAAAGGTAAATATCAGATTCCAGATGCAAAATGATCCCAAATGTATATTAAAACACATATATCCGGCACTTGAGAGGCAGAGGCAGATATATCTCTGAGAGCTCAAGGTCAGTCTAGTTTACTCAGCAAATTCCACACCAGCCAGGGCTGTGTAGTGAGACCCTGTCTCAAAAAAAGAAAAGAGAGAGAGAGAGAGAGAGAGAGAGAGAGAGAGAGAGAGAGAGAGAGAGAAACCTATCAAAAATATATCCATAGAAATAGAAACGTGTACAGGTAAGAAGATGTGGCTCCTGCCCCAGTTCAGGCTCTGGCACATAGTAAGTGTCCAAGAAATCTATGTGGACTAAATTGAGGGGATCCAGAAAGACCTCCCAGGGGAAGTGACATCTGAGCTCAGCCTTCCAAACTCAGTAGTTATCATCAGCAAAAGGCAGAGGGACTAGCCAGACTTGGGTGCAGGTTGGAATGTATCCTGGCTGCAGGAGATGCTTCTGAATGATTGCCTGGGAGCCTTAGTGTTTTCTGTGCCATGAGCTACAGTGCTCTGTTCCCTCCCCAGTCTCGCTCCATTGGCATCCATCCACTGTACGTCATGATCCCCTGTACTCTGTGTGCATCCCTTGCCTTCATGTTGCCTGTGGCCACTCCGCCTAACGCCATCGTGTTTGCCTATGGACACCTCAAGGTTTCTGACATGGTAACAGTCCTTTTTATTTACTTCTATCAGGTTATGATACTCTTGGTGTGGGGGATGTTCCATTTCTAAAGGACATGTGAGTTTCAAGAGGATGTCATATTGGGCTGGGGTGGTGGCCTAGTGGGTAAAGTGCTTGCTGTGCAAGCAGGGGGACTTGAGTGTGGACCCTCAGAACCCACATAAAAGTCAGGCGTGGTGATAAATGCCTGTAAGCCCATTTTCACTAAGCATTTGGATCCCAGAAATCACATGATAGAAATTTGAAGCTGATCACCAGCAAAATGTCTGTGCTGGGGTGATGAATTAGGAAAGAATGCAGAGCAGGCAGCAGAAGGGAGCTACCCTAAGGGAGGGTCACACAACGTGACTGCTGCCTCACATCCCTCAGATTACTTTCCCATCTGTGCGGACTCCTTCCTGAGGACTCTTCCTGATGATGACACTGAATGGGCGTGAATTGCTTCATTTGGGGGCAGGGGAACCTAGAGCACAGGGACATAAAGCCCAACCAACTGGTCTTCTGTCCACCTCTCCAAGAGGACTGGCCCATCTGCCCTGTTCAAAGCATGGCAGACTCATGGTCGCTGACTGATCCTGTTTTTATTTTCTAGATGAAGGCGGGACTCATGATGAATGTCATTGGAGTCATCTGTGTGTTTCTGTCGGTCAACACCTGGGGACGATCCATGTTTGACTTGGATACTTTTCCTGACTGGGCTAATTCGACCGTTGTTAAAACTTAGGAAGAGCCACGAGACTATCTATACACATGGCCTTCTACCCTTCTGAGGACCATGAACCTTCTGACACATTTACTCAAAGCATCAGGGCTCACACTCCAGTGTATCCCAATAATACCAATACCCCAAGAAGACCCAGCCAACTAGCCACCTCTTCCTTCAGGCTCAGATCCAGAGATAGTGACGGGTGACTGGAAGGTAGGCTCCGAAGTGAAAGGAGTCTCTTTCAGAGGCTGTAAGGCCTATTTTTCCATGGCCCTATCATCTCCTCTGGGACAGGCAGGAAACAGAGGGACTAGCAACCAGGATTCTGTACCATCTGACTTTGAAAGGCCACTCTGCTGGCCCCATGCTGGACTCTGGACTCACCTGCTTAGTACTAAGATGTCCACATGAGGATCAGATTCCTAGGATGGGAGCTGAGAAAACAGCTTGCCAGCCCCTGTACCTCTTCTGGCTGCCCCATCTCATCTCTGTCACTCTGAAGGGGACAGAATGTCTGATCTTGGGCAACTTCCCACCACTGGAGTGAGAGGAGAAGTCAGGGCCTCCCCAAGACCCGGACCCTTGTATGGCACCACCAAAGGCAGAGCAACGTGAGGTGCTGATATCACGTCCCTGCCTTCCTCCTGTATCTCACCCTTGCCTAGCCTGTCCCCTCTGTGCCCTCATTTCATATTAATTAACAATTTAGACCCCTTTCCCAGCTCTCCAGTGAGCTTTCATCAGTTCTTAGGTTCCTTTGTTGTCTGGGTCATCCCTGTTCAGTCCTCTGGATGGGACTCCTAGGATATCCTCTGTTTTCCTAGGGAGCTCAGTTTGGCTCTTCTGGGAGAAACTTTTCCTGCTGGTCTCATATGGCTGGGATCATACTCGAAGGATGGGCAGTGATGTCTTTTTGGGGGTAGTGGGCTATCTAGGTGCTCCCTCAGTGTGACCCAGAGTAGACTCAGCAGCTTATCTCCAATGGCCAGGCCACGACAAAAAGTGTCTGTCCTGCTGGAGTTTGTGCTCCTCTGGAATGCCTTCCCCTGGTGGACTGTGCATTGCAGCCAGGCCTGGGAGCAACAAAGCATCACTGAGAATGAGTGGGCTTATTGGTCCTGAGCACCTGTCAGAGTAAATCCACCTGGAGGTACAGGGAATGATGTCAGAGTGGCCATGGGAACCCACAAGACCTTCCACATGAGAGGGAGATGGGAAAGGAAGCTCTCCCTTGTTCTTCCGTGACACTATGCCCCTGTTTGTATTGCTTTGGAGACAAGCAGTGATAGGTAGATGAGGTCCATGGATGGTGTTTTTCTGTGCAGGAGAGAGTATGAGGACCAAAGGAATCCCCATCCAAGACCAAGTATGTGTCTGGTTCGTTGGGAGGGATGACTTCTGGCCACGCTGTTACTTGCTCTTGTCAAATACTGTCTGTTATGGAAAGTTCCGGTATGTTAACTGGTCTCTGATTTTATCCCTTGTGGGGGAAAAATGGGGAGTTAGATAAATAAACAGTTAGTCTGTTCACCTCCTGGATACCTGGTCTTCCCAGACCTGCTGGATCTATCAGTGTTTTAATCCATATTAGAAGCAACCAATATGGGCAGTGTCAGGATCCTCACTTGTCCATGAAGAAAAACAAGGCTCAGAGTGACAGAGGGATGAGTCTTAAGTCCCACATCCAATTAGGGGCCCTTCTGGTACCAGTAAAGAGATGTCTCTAGCTTCTAACTCTCTCCTCCTTCATCTAGTCTCGAAGAGCCTTGGCCCTCCCTGTATGACATAGGGAAAGGAGGATGGCTGAGAGCCTGCTCACCCCGAGGCCCTGCGTACCAGGGAAGATCACCAAGCATAAGGCCTTTTTCTCTTCTTCCTAGATGGGCTCGGGGCAGTACTAAAGCAGACAGAGCTGATCTTTTCCCTGACTTAACACAGTTTCTAGGGAGGGTGTCATAGAAATGGTGACCTCCCCCCTCCCCCAGCACCACACAGACGGCCTCCTTCTTCCTCACCCATCTTACTGCTCTCCAAAGCCCTACTGTGACTGACATCCTTGACTGCTGCTGGGTCTGGAGCTGGCCGTCATGAGTGTGCCTGATTAGTCAATTATTCATCTGTGTAGAGTGGGCACATGCTTGATGCAGTGGGCAAGGACAGGGTAGCAGAGAGCATCCCAAGTGGGCACTGAAGATGTCTAGGTTGGCTAGTGAGAATGGAAAGGTTTGGTGGGGTGGTGGAGGGCTCCAGTAGACACCATCTGGTTAAAGTCTGAAAAGAAACTTCTGGAGAACAGGACCCACCTCAGAAGAGGCTAAACTAAGGCTGTCTCTGAGTGACATTTCTTTTCAGCTAAGGGGAATTGCACTAACATGCATGGCTTGTGTTCACCCAGAACACTTTGGACTGCAAATAACAAAAACCCCAGAAGACAATGTGTCCGCCGCAGGGCCCTTTAATGCTTACCTAATGGAGATGTGGAGCTCAGATGGTCCAGCAGCTCACTGAGTCCATCAGAGGCTTGGGCTCCACAGTCTATTCTGTCACCCTCAGGGAATAACACTTTTGCCCTCCCACTGAGTCTCAGGTCACATACACATCTGTATCCCTGAAGGGACAAAGGGTGCAGGGTGGGGGCCTGATGGTGCCAAAGTGCATCTTTCTCTTTCATTAGGAAAAACATACCCTTCCTTTCTTAGGGTCCTCATGGAGACTGCACCCTATGTGTTTTATTAGACAGTTCTCAGTTATATACCTTTTTTAGACCCATCACTGGCAGAGGAGACTGGGGATTCCATTGTAAAATACCATGAAACATTAAGGGCTCATGACCTCCTGGGGTTGGGAATTGGCCCGTTTTCTGAGATCAAGAGATTTTCATACACACACACACACACACACACACACACACACACACACACATACACACAAAGGTCTGGGTTCCAGCAGGAGAAAAAAGCAGGGTGTTGCGAGTGGGGCCGGGTAACTGCTGCTGGATACCAGTGACGAGCGTCTGGTGCCATCTCTCCATCTCTCCAGGCCATCTGACTGGTTCCATCTCCATGAAATTCAGTGGGAACATGTCGCTAAGGAGCAAGAAAGCAGGTGGCTGTCTGGTCAAAGAGTTTCCATAAAGTCTCCATTTCCCAAGGGCGAGGCCTCCTTTAAGGACCCACTGGACCCAGGGGTATAGAGTATGAGCCATGGACCCAACTGGGTCTTAGCATCTGATTGGCAGGTTAGGCCTCAGTTTCTACTGTGAAAGGGCCAGGCTAGACAGTCTGTAAGGGCCTGTCCTAGAGTCGGGGTGACCATCTCTCTGCTTGTAGCAGATGTATCTTCTCAGCATCCCTTTCTCCAGCCTCATGTAGTTTCAGAGCTTGTTCCACAGGCTCACTCCCTGCTCCCATCTGGGGCTTACCCAATTGTGGAATTGTGTTCACCCAGAATACTGGACTACAAATAACAGAAAAATACGACAGCCGCAGGGCCCTTTAATGTTTACTTAGTGGAAGTGCGGAAGTAAGGTGATCCAGCAGCTCACTGAGGCCACCAAAGGCTTGGACTCCACAGTGTATTCTGTCATCTTCAGGGAATCACACTTTTGTCATCTTGGTCCTTTCCCCAGAATATATTTGCCTCCAACATTTCATATTGAGTTTCATTTTCTTAATAAGCAGACCAGACATTTAGGCTCAGATTTTTTTTTACCAGAATTGCCATATTTGTCAAAGACTTAGGATTCCATAGGAATCCTGTCATTCCAAAGGCCAAGGTCCTCTGATTCCAGAATTAGGACCTCCCAAGGGTAGGCCATGGGACAGGTAAACTCTCTCCTCCCAACACCTCTTGCCTGAGCTAGACAGGCTTTGGCTCTAGACTTCAAATGGAACATCAGCTCACTAACATAGGGTTGTCCTAGAAATGGATAAAGATGTCCTTGGTAAGACTTTTGGGCATGTTCTTGTTTGTAGAAATAAAGGCCAACTACTAGATTGTCTTGGTGAAAAGCGACCCCTGGCTGTTCCACCTTAGTGCATGGTCACTTCATCCTGTTCTCCCCAGTCCCACAGCATCTTAAAAGTTTCATCTCCGGCCCTGTTAGGTCTCACTCTCGTCGCATTAAAAATCATCTCACCCAGATAAATCTTCCACATCACAGGAAGGGACTTTTACATTCCTCAACCAGAAGCGTGTCATGCCAGACTAAAATCTTTGCAGATTTTCAGTTAATTTCACCTCATGTCCCAAGCCAGACAGGACTCAAGTGTTCAAGAGCTTAGAAGAAGGAGTTTCCCTGATCTCCCTGCCCAAATGTCACTCTGACCTTGGAGCCCTAGGCTGCCCCCTGCTTCCTGCTCTCAAGGGTAGAAAGAGGTGAGAATTCAACCTCATAGGATCTTATTATCTAATCCAGACTTTAAATGAGGCTTCACAGTAACAAAACAATATGAACATACAATAAAAAATTCCAACGAACAAAAGATGTACTTGATGTGTGTCCTACTTCAGACCTGGAGTCTCCCACATCCCCTCTCCAAAGGCAAACATCTGTCAACATATTCTAACATAGCCTTCTAGAAGCACCGCACATACACAAGACTTTGTTAAAAATTGTATTCCCTCTGTAGTGCAGAGGGAAGCCTACAACAAGTGTATTCTGCCCTTGTTTCTACTCTTCCACCCACATGATCAAATGTTTGAAGGTCGTTTAATTTCAAGATATTTTAACCTTGGCTAGTATTTTTTTATTCAATAGTTAATTTTGTTTTTGAATGGAGACAAAACTAAATTCTTTGGGTGGCACCGATGTTAAGTGTGCAGTCTAGTGGTTTTGAGAAAGGCATTTAGCCTGTAAAGCCACACCTAATTCTATCACCCTCTTCTCGAATTTTTCTAGCTCTTCTGGTAATCTGCTCCTCAGATAGACAGGCAGGTTGATTTTCATTGGTCTGGATTGTTTTGGGTGAGTGAACTTCATAGGAATGGAGTTATACAGTTTATACTCTTGAATCTGATTTATTTTGCTTAACAAAATATTTTTGAAATTCGTATCTATTGCTGTGTGTGTCTGTTCATTATTTTACTGTTGCTAACAAGTGTTCCAGTGTATGAATTTATCATGATTTTTCTGTTCTGTTAGTGGACATTGGGTCATTCCAGTTTGGGGCTATTATGAATAAAGCAATTATAAAGGTCTCTGTAAGAGTCCTTTCTGTGGACATATGTTCGCACTTCTTTTGGATATGTGCCAGAGAGTGAGTCTTGGTCTTTTAAAAACTGCTCATATTCCACTGTGTGTACTATAGAATAAACAAGTCCCTTTTGATGGGCACTTAGGTTACTTCCAGTGTATGGCTAGTGCTACCCAAAAGAAATTTGTGCATAAGTTTTTGTCCACATAAGCAAGAATGTTTTCCTAGGGGCTGGAGAGATGGCTCAGCAGTTAAGAGAACTGACTGCTCTTACAGAAGACCTGGGTTCAGGTCCCAGTACCCAAATGACAACTAACCATCATCTGAAACTCCAGTACCAGGGGATCTGATACCCTCTTCTGGCTTCTGTGGGCATTGCACACATGAGTGCACTTACATACATGCAGGCATAACACTAATATACATAAAATAAAAATTTTAAGATTAAAAGAAAGAGAATATTTTCTGAGAATGACATGCTGGCTCAAGGGATTTGTAGGACAGACATTACCAATTTGAAGCAATTTGCTAAGAGGCTGTGGCAATGTATCATCTTAAGAGTTGTGCTTTCCAACATGCCTTGACAGCTCTGTGTACAGTCACCCTTAATCATTGCGTTTTTATCTTTGAAAAAATGCTATTTCGTTCATTCATTCATTCATTCATTCGGTGTTAGGGCTTCATGAATGCTCAGTTCTACCACTGAAATCTATCTCTGTGTTGTACTTCTATTGTTGTTATACTTCTTTAAAGTGTGAATAATGTGGTGCAATTTCCTCATGTTTATAATCCATTTGTCTTTCCCTGTAACCTCTCTGTCTCTTGCTCATTTCTTCAAAGAGCTCTTTTAAACAATCTCTATTAATTTGTTAAGAACTCTATATGTTGAAGAAACTAGCCATTTTTATAAGGTTTTGATAAAAGATCTGAGGCTACATGTATTTATTCCTTCTTTTCATGTTTCTCCCAAGATAGTCTCACATATTTTTCTATAAGCATTTCTGAATTAGTTTCTTTAGTTCCAAAAAATCTCTGGCTCTCAAGTTGGCATCTACCTCTCTGGCTCTCTCTCTCTCTCTTTCTTGTGTTCCTCAGTCACTCCAGGATGCCGTGACCTCAGCTCTGTGGACATTTCAGAAGGCCTAACTCTGTTGTAAGGGGCTTCCCTGTGCGCTGTAGGATCCTGGCTTCGTACTGCAACTCTCTCTCCCCTTCCAGCTGTAACAACGAAAAATGTCTCCAGACATCGTCAGACGTCCCAGTGGTCACCCACTCCCTCTCATCTAGCTGCATTGGCTTCTGCACCTTCTTTGCTTCAGTCTTAACCCACTTCAGATGGCATCTCTCCCAGCTGCCCACTGGGCATTCTTCCTGCCACCACTTCCTGCTTTTTCCCATTGTATTTTTTACCTTCAGACATTCTCCGTGATTTATCAAGTTACTTCTATATTTTATCTGTCTCTCCTCTGTCTCTAAGAACATAAACCCCATGAGCACACGTTCACCTGTGCATCTTCCTGTGTGTAGAAAACCCCTGACACACTGGAGATGCACAATAAATATAGAATAAGTGAACGTACCCGAATGGATTTAGAGCTTGTTAGGTGAAAAATGGTGTCTTTACAATATAATGTTCTAGGAGGAAAGGGACAGTTCTCCTCATGTTAAGTTTGGTTTCATTGCCTCACTTAAAAGTTCATTTTAAAATATTTTACAAAATCTCTTGCAGGGACCATGGAGATGGCTGGGGTGGGAGGGTTGCTTGCTGCACATGCCTGGCAACTTGAATTCGATCCAAATAAAAAGTCAGGTGTGACAACTTGCACCTGTAATCCAAGCACACCTCAGCTGGATGCTCAAGGGCCAGCTAGCCTGGAGTACACAACACAGCGGGAGAAATGAGAGAGACTTTGCCTCAAAAACGAGCTGAGAAGGCTGAAGAGATGGCTTAGCACTCCCTACTCTTGCAAAGAACCTGAGTTTGGGTTCCAGCAAGTCCCTGGGGATTGTCCTGTCTCCGTTTCCTCCGCACTAGGATTACAGATACCCATCACAGTGTCTAGCTGTTTATGTGAGTGCTTATGATCTGAGATCAGGTCCTCATGCTTTCATAACAAGCACTTTACCAAAACAAGCCATCTCCCCGGCCCTTGATTTTAATTACTCCTATTAGTAGATTTGAGACACAAATGCTTAATTCATAGGGGTAGAGATGGGCTACCACCGTGGGGACAGGCCTCTGTGACTTCCCTAGCCTGGTTATCCTCAGGCCTGGTGTCTAGAGGCCCTGCCCACATTTTCCCCTCCATCACCCAGCCCAGAGCTTTTCATGCACAACCTGGTTCTGCTATGGAGCATCCTAGGTATCCATCTCCTCCTCCCTGAATAACCCCACCAAGGGTCACTGAAAGACACTATTGCCTGGGAGTGTCCCTCTGAGAGGTCCTTCCTGGAGACCAAAGGGTGTGACCCCAGCAGGCCAGTCTCTGGAAAAGGGCTTCTCAAGACACCTTTGAGCAAGTTTCCTTATCCAGCAGGCGGTGATTAACACAGACACCCACAATTAGCCAAATGTGCAGAGAACAAGAGGCTGCAGAGTGCTTGTCCCTGGCAGGAAACCTATATCAACCTCTGGCCCCCAAGGCTCAAGGATCATTGAGGAAGAGGGGGCAGAAAGACAGCAAGAGCCAAAGGTGGTGGAGGACCATAAGGAAACAGAGTTTTCCAGACAGTTGGTCTTGTACTCATATGAACTCACAGCAATGCTGACAGCACACACAAGCCCCACATGAGCTCAAGCCAGACAAAAATCTCAGCACAGGTGTGGGAAAATGAGTAAGAAATCCCAGCCGAACCGAAGGAAATTTTGGTACCTAATAGGCTGCTGGGTAGGAAAGCGACAGTCTCTTTCCATGTTGAGACTCAGTAGGTTGATCAGGCTTCTGTGGATGGACCCACACTGAAGGACATCTGAGGACACAAAGTAGACTCTGTGGGCCTTCAGATAGATAGATGATAGATAGATAGATAGATAGATAGATAGATAGATAGATAGATAGATAGAACGAACAATAGAACATTTATATATACATATATAATAGAGTACATTAAATGGGGGGGCATTAAAGGGAGATGCAGATAAGGGAGGGGACCTAAATATCATCAAATTACATTGCTTGAAAATCACCAAAAACATTTTTTTAAAAAAATCAATCAATCAAATTTCTTATTAAAAAAAGACAACTCTGGGTGCCTTCCTGTAGGATATGACGCTCATCTGAGTTCCTCAAGCCAGGTGACAAATGGACTGAGGTGATGTTATTTCTCTCAGCCAGCTTCCTGGGTGGCCCCTCCTACCCCCATATCTTAACCAGGGGTCTAGTGGAGTAGGGAACTGGAGAGAGAACTTGCTCCTGACAGGCTCTGAGAGGACAGGGCAGAAGGGTCCTTTTTTCTTCTCCTCCTCCAGATCCTTCCTGCCTGGGCCTGAAGTGGAGTGGCTGGGAATCCAGAGGCCCAGCTGGCTCTGGCCGTTCCTCTCTGGGACACAACTCTTCCAGACTCTGAGAGCTCATTCCTGGCCACTGTTCGCTTCAGTCCTGATGAGGATGTGCACTAAGACCATGTGAGTCCCAGACCCACACCAAGGCAACCCTGACTGTGCCCAAGGAACCCTGCAGAGGGCTGAAGCAGTGGCCTGGTTTCCAAAACACTGTGCTGGTTGGCCCTTCCTACTAGGTGGGTGAATAGAAAACAAAAAGACTAGGCTTATGTGGTGAGCCCAGGCCACTGTGTCTGTGTGGAGAGTGTTGTGCAGTGGCCTCTGCCCTGCCCCCAGTGGCACTGCTCTGAGCAGGGAGATGGGGGTCCTGATAGGCATAGGCGGTTTCAGGGGCTTGGCAGGCCAGGCCTGTAGCCTGCAGGATGACTGGGAGCAGGCTCCTGCCCACTACTGGGCTGTGGCAATGTCCTGTGGCTGGCTGTCTCACATTTATAGTTACAGGGCTTCTCAATTTACTGTCCCTGTGGTGGGAAACCACAACTGTGGTCTGCTTGGAACCTGTCTAAGTGCTGTGACAGCAAAGTCCAGTGCCCAGCCTTGGGCTCATTCTGGCCTCTTTGTAGCACCTCACCAGGGTGCATCTGGAGAGTCCCCAGGCACCCTCTTTCAACCAGTGTTCTGCTGGGAGCTGGAACCCAGTCAGGGAGTGGGGTGCCCCTTGTGTCCCAGGGGGACCCTGATGACAAGGCTGTGCATGGAGAGGAGGATGAAGGAGAGGGGCAGTTGGTGACACAGGACCTCCTGGCCCCTTCGTACCATGGTCAATGCTGTTTTCTGAGCCACTGGTTCCTTTTCTGACACCTGGAGCCAACAAGGGCTCATCTGGCAGCTCGAGGAACCAGTGCTAGGCTACCCGATGGCTGAGTTTTGACAAGTGCTCAAAGTGATTTTGAGGAAAACCAGGAAGCATCTCGACAGGTTCTAAGCTACAAAGCTGTGGCCCTTCAAACCCTCTTTCTTTGTTGCTGCTGTGTTTCATAACACCCTGCACCTCCCCTACCTCAAAGTGAGACTCTCTGACCCTCACAGCAAGTGGCACTCCCTAGACCGTGGAGGAGTTGGGCTCAGCACTGTGGACAGGGAGGTGAGTCTTATAAATGGTAACTACAGTGAAGGCAGGGCCAAGACTGGAACCCTGGTTCCAACACCCTCTACTTGTGCATTTTAACCCCTGCTGTCTGCACTGGGGAGTGGGGTCCTCTGTCTTGACAGGACCTGGCTCCTCCCATGCACCTGGCCAGTAGGCTGCCTTGCTTTGGGTCAGTCAAGGGACAGTTGTCCTCACAGATTGATGCCCTGCCTGTTGTCCCTCTGCCCTGGAGTCCCAGGCCTGGCTCTTACCTGGTCCTCACTAACTCCTGGGTTAAGGAGGGAGGAAAGGAGTCTGGGCCCAGTCTGAGTCAGGCCCCTGAGCTGTCTGGAAATTCACACCCTGCAATCGAGGGAAACCCTGTGGGGAAAATGGGAGGGGAGGGAGGGCAGGTAGGCCCTGATTACTGGGTAGGGTACAGAAGGGACCTGTGGGAGGGCAGGGTCCACCTTGAGGAGGCTGTGACCTAAAAATGGAGCAAAGTGTTATATAAATAAAATACCTTTGGGGTGTGTTTCTTGAAGTTACGATTTATTTCCATGCTCTCTTTTTTGGCAGATAGCCCTGGCATGCAGGTCCTGGTGATTTCAGTCCAATGACAACAGGCAAGCTGGCTGGTTCAGGTCATGGTGCCCTTAATCTGGGTCTGTGTGTGCAACTGTAAAGAGCAGTTCAGCCCTACTTTTACTGACCCTGCCAGGTGCCAGACCACAGAGGAAAGCGGGGCTCTGTCCTTGCTCTAGAGGACACACCCCAAGGCTGAGGGTAGCTGGATCCACGTGAACCATAGTGGGCCTCATAGGATGGACTCTACGAAAAGCTTAAAAGACAAATGACTCTTCAGACTCTGTTCTTTTTTTCCTTGTAAGCAACAGAAGCATCTGCAGTGGGTCGTGTATTGGCCTAGTCACAGAGAGACAAGATTTGGGCCATGTCTTGAGAAGTCTGGCTATGTGGATGGTGACTATACAATGTCTCTGGGCAAAAGATAGCTCAGTGCAAGAAACACTGAGACAGGAAGAGGGAGCCATCACTCTGTGTGGGGGGCATAAGAACAAGGGCCTAGGGGAGCTGGCTTGTCTGGTGACTTGATGGGGCCTGGAGAACAGTGCGCTCGGAAAGTCATGCTAAGACGCAGATCCTAGATTGGGCCCTTAGGCCCAGGTGCTTAGTAAGAGTGGCTGAGCTGAGGCAGGCCTGGAAGCTTCAAGCCAGTTGTACAGGGATGACCTGTGTAGTCGAGGGTATTCGAACAACTGGGTTCTAAATCTCTCTCCTTCATCTGTGAGGCGGGAGGCCTTGAGCTTCTCTGAGCTCCACGTCCCCGTGTCTCAGGTGGAGTAGAGTTGTGATGAACTGGCCACAGCTACCTGGCTGAGTGGTGGGAAAAGTAAATGAGAAGTCTCTGCGACACACCTTAGAACCGGGTTCCATAGCTATGGGTGGATGGTGCTGTTCAGCGTTCTCCACGGCTGCCAGGAGGCTGGACAGAGCCTCGGAGGACTCTCCTGACCACCACTGATACTCCAGGTTCATTAGCAGAGACCCAATCCCACCCTTGCTCTGTCTGGTATACCACTGTGGTACTGAGAGGTGGTGCTCTCTGGTGACCCACTGGGAGGGGAATCTTAATGGGCCAGGCATGGTTGGTGACAGAGGCCATCCATGGAAGGCCTGCTGCTTCATGCTCTTCTGATCCTTCTGTCTCCTTCCTAACTCCCTCCCTCTCTCCTTTCCTTCTCTCTCTTCCTTTTTTCTTTCCTCTCTTCTTTTCTGAAGTTGGCCCTTTTGGGTAAAACGAGCATGCCTGTGGCAACTATGCCAAACAGCCAGGCCTTGGCCCATCTAT
Source organism: Eospalax fontanierii (assembly GCA_035773235.1). NCBI lineage: Eukaryota > Metazoa > Chordata > Mammalia > Rodentia > Spalacidae > Eospalax > Eospalax fontanierii. The sequence continues at coordinate 47,504,888 of CM069531.1, read as the reverse complement.
CCATGGGACCCAGATCAGAGCTGAAGTTGAACAGCATTCTGTAATCTTCCAGAGGGCAGAGGCCTGACCCAGGCCTTCTCCCAGGTTCACCTTGATGCTTCAGGCCCTTCAGGGCTGGGCTTGGGTAACACCACAGCAACCCAGATCCTCACCACCACCGGCTGTCTTCTCAGAAACCTGTGCTGACTTGGTCTTTGAGCAGGCTGCCTGGGAGGGGCTCCAACAAGACGGGCCTTGTGAAAGGCTTGTTACCTGCCAGTGTCGGGCATCCAAAATAGACTCTCAAAGAGCTGCAAACCCTTTAATTCAATGTGTGGGTCTATGTGGGGATAACTATGATCTGACTGGCCCTGAACTATAATTACGAAGTCAGAATAAAAAATTACAGGCATTGTGTGGGCTTGTTTTAAATATAATGTAATCCATATCGTCTTCTCTCTTATTTTCCAGATTTGAGGTGAAGTCTTTGGCAGTTGGTATAGGTTTTGCGTGATGTGTAGTCGATAAAAATGGCTCCTTCCCAGTGAAGAGGGCTTTGTGGGGGGCGTCCCCAGATCCTTAATGTTCCCAAGCAGCTCTGTGCACAACCACACATGTGTGTGCATCCATGCCAGTGATCTTTGCTGTTCACGTTTTCTGTCTACGGTCTCTCCCCAGTTGGCCTCCCTGTCTTGGTTTTCCCCAAGACAGCATACCAGAAACGTCTTTTAAAAAGTTGACCTTGATGCTAAAGAATCTGTTAATGGTGGCCCTCTAACAAAGTAGACTCAAATCAAGTTTCTCAATGACTTAACAGAAGCTAGAAAGTAGAGGTAAAGGATGAAGGCCCTGGATTCTGTCAGCATAGAAGCACACTCCAGCTGCTCCTCGTGTGAGCTCTGTGGGCCCAGACAGCTACTTACTTGTGTTTCATTCACCTCTTCACCTGGAGAGCACAGCAGCCCCTCACTGTTGACAGACTCCAAAGTGAGGATGAGACGACTGACTCCTGGAATGGCCTAGGTATGCCCCTGAGGTATTTCCTTATCCAGTCCTCCATTGACCCATCATTAAAGGAAGGCAGTAGACTTATTGGCTTCCAATTCACAGACGTCTCTTAGATGGTATTTCTTGGTATAGTTGATAGTGTGTTGAGGGGTTGAATATGTGTGTAGGTTTAAGAAAGCAAATTAGAAATATGCAGTCTTACAACATATTTATACCTCATAAGTAGAACACTAAACTAAGGGAGAAACAATTTGTGAGCAAAAATATGTCTTATGAAGATATTTACCATAGTGTTCTTATACTTCTGAAACATAATTGTTCCACATTTAGGGAACAGTAAATAATTTAAGGTGTGTCCTTTCAAAATAACTGTTGTGCAGGGCTGGAGAGATGGCTCAGCAGTTAAGAGCACTGGCTGCTCTGGCAGAGGACCCAGGTTTGACTCCCAGCATCCACATAGTGGCTAGCAACTGTTCGTAACTCCAGTTCCAGGGGATCCAACACCCTCTTCTGACCTCCACAGGCATTGCACGACACAGGTTCACTTACATCCATGTAGGCATAACGCTTATAAAATAAAAATAAATGAGCAAAAATTCAAAATAACTGTTGTGTGGTCACTGAACGTGTTCATGAAGAATGTTTCACCAGCCAGTGTTTGTAATCTGAAGCAAGCAAAACAGACAGAAAACTACATGCTAGATGATATTTAGCACAAGTGGGAATATGAAAGCAGTCACCTTTGATGAGTAGATAAGGTTGATGTTTTCTTTATAGTTTTCAATATTTTACAAAATCCAAGAAATGAGCATGTATTTCTTGTATAATAATTTTTTAAGCTGTTAGAAGTTAAAGTGAGGTAGACAAACTTGAGGTCTGAGCTCCTTTCTGGTTCCTGAGTCTGTGGTTCTTGTGCTTTGGAACACTCACAGGCCTAGGAGGTCACTGCAGAGACCAGAACTCTGCAGATTCACTAGCTGTAAGGGGCAGGTCTGCTACCAGAAGTCAGCGATTTGCCCTCCACGGCCATTCACCATGTGCACTGCACAGACGTCCCTCAAAGTCAGCTGCCTTTCTGGAAACTTCCTGAAATCTTCCCAGTGCCACTGAAAGGTGGGCAGTACAAGAGCCTGGCTCTGGCCCTGCTGTCTCGTAGGGCACTGGAGGCCCTCTGGACCTAGTGGGGCTTCTACTTGAGAGCTGAGCTCCTTCTGCAACTTTAGATGGGTGCTGGTTGGAGTGGCAGAGCCACTATCACCTCTTTGCTGTCCGTACATCTGGACTCTAGGACTCTGCTCACTGACTCTTTTAGACCATACATTCCCAACAGCCAGGCCATGAGGTGGGGCACTGAGGACAGTTCATTGGAGGGGGGTCACTGAGGGACAGCCTGGTCACTCCCAGCTATTTCTTAGATCCCACTGGATCTGACCTAAAAGTTCAACTCGGGTGAAACTTTCTAGACAGATGAATAGAGGACTTGTTGAGGCCCTGGTGGAAAAATGAGCATCAGAGATATAGCTCCCCAGGGAGGGAGGCCTCAAGGCCTGGAACCTTATGCCCAGGGACTGGCTGGTAACTGAGGAGGGCTGGACTGGGGTCTCCATGGAGTAGTCACATGCTGGCTAGTTAAAACCCAGAGAAGAAGCTGAGGAGTAGAAGCAGGAAGACCTAAGAGAGTAAGAATGACAGTGCTGTGGAGAGACACAGACCGGAATAGCGGCTGAGGCTGCTGGGAACCCATCACCAAGACACTTACATTAGCACCTACAACAGGTGCAGCCTCACTCTAATGAGGCAAATTAGAGGAATCCTGATGTGCCAATTTACACCTTCTAAATTAACAAACGTTAGCAAAATTATAACAGTTCATGCTGTTTATATGGTAAAACCAGCCTAGAGAGACGACCAATGCAGAGTGAATTAGCACAGCCTTTTAAGAAAGAACTTGGACAATAGGGTTCCAGAGCTATTAAGCTGTTCATCCCCTCTTCCAGGCTAATTCCACTCCTGAGAATGTGCTGTAAGGAGTGACCCAGCACAATGTAAATGGTTTGTGCATGAAGTTGACTGGCCCAGGGCTCTCTATTTGCTGCATCCAATGGGCTAAAGTACAGTGCTATACATTCCTTTTGTTTTGAAAGAGGGTGTTTCACTATGTAACTTAGGCTGTCCTTGAACTTGGGATCTTTCTGAGCATTAGGATTACAGATACAAGCTGCCACATCCAGCACAAGTACTTTTTAAAATTAGAGAATATAAGAATGATAAGATCTTCAGAATTATTAGATAAAAGCACCTGTATTTTAGAGCTGGGTGTGGTGGTGCATGCCTTTAATGCCAGCACTTAGAAAGCAGAAGCAGGTACATCTCTGTGAGTTCAAGACCAGTCTAGTCTATAAAGTGAGTCTCTGTCTCAAACAAACAAACAACAAACAAACAAACAAAAAACAAAAAAGCATACGTGTATATTAAAATTAATAATTTCATAAACCAGCTGCCTGGAAGTTCTAGGTAGCCCCACCCTGCTGGGAAACTGAGTGAGCCTTCATTCCTGCTGCCCACCCAGTGGCCACAGTCTTAACACCCTGCCGCTCCTGTCTGGAGCCTAGCAGATCTGAGGTCTAATCCGCAGACCTCAGTCTGTGGAGGATGGGAGAGTGTCTCAGCAGAATCTGCCCACCTAGCGGGCTCATGCGGTGGCTCTAGGGATTTGGAGAGGGGCTCTGTGAGTCATACCCATGAGTGTGTAACTCTGACAGCATATCCAGAGAGGCCACACTGGAAAAGATGAGGAACGGTCTTCATTTAAGAAAAGCAATAAAGTGGTTCTGCAGGTTCTGAGGCATCTTGCTATTTGCAAGCACAGTGGTCTGTTTAAGTTGACTGATATCTGGATTCTTAACGGAAACATCCTTGGGTAAAAGCAGCTTACAGACTGAAGATAAAGGAAGAGGGAATCTCAACCTGTCCCGAATTAACAGTAGACACAATCTGAATGAACTGGAGTTATGAGCTCTGGGTCTGCTCCCTGTCCTTGGTGCCCATCACAGAAGCTGGCAGTCAGTGAGAATTCTGTAAACTTTGGATGCATGAAAAGGCAAGAGAAACAAGAGCACACAGTGTGTGTGTGAATGAGCATGTCATTAGACAATATCCTCTTTGTTCAAAGCCCATCTAGCCTTCCACATGAGCCCTAATCACGTTCAGAGGATGCTGCACCCCTTATGTATGGCCTGCTTTCTGTCAGGGGATGCCCTGCTGCACAGAGGCCAGGAACAGTAAGTGACCATGCCCAGGTCCAGACAAGCCAACCTTGTTCATTCAGTTCACGGGTAGCTACTGAATACAAAGAGGCTTTATGACAACTTCTGCTCTTGATGTTTTCAATCTCGTGGGTGAGACGGGAATAAACAAGGAGGAAAAACCGTGGAGCAGTCACATGGAGCCTGTCAACAGAAGTGGCAGGGGAGGGAAAACCCTGACAAGTGGACTTGGGGTAGAGAACTGGGCCCGGCTCCCCGGGGAAATGGAACCGGAGCAGGACCTGGAGAACAGGCTGTCAGCCTCACACAAAATACATTAAAGGTCTGGGAAAAGTATAAGACCACTTTTGCCTTCCTTGGCTTCTTACTCTTGAACCCACCAGTGGCTTTGGCTCAGTGCAGCCAGACTGGCCTTGGATGGAGCAGAGTCCAGTAGCAGTTTGGGACTGTGTTCAAATTCCTCGGGTCTAAATTTCACCCTGGCCGTTCATTCATTCACTCATTTTTCATTTCTCAAGCACTCACTGCATACCTGTTCTGTGCCAGGTACAGAGCTTGGGGCTACATCTTGGACAAGTCAAAGGCCATGCCCTCTACTGGGGAATGAAGGGCAGTAATGATTGCTCAGTAAGTGATGTAACTACATGCTGGGATACACGCTATGGAGAAACACAAGAGTTGGTAGGTAAGTGATGAAAGTCAGTCGGGAGATACTTCAGCAGCACTCTTTCTGATGTGACATCTGAGTGATGTGAAGAAGTGGAACACAAAAATCCGGGGAAGACAGACTGGATAGATGACTCAGTGGTTAAGAGCACTGACTGCTCTTGCACAGGACCTGGGTTCGATTCCCAGTGTCCACATGGCAGTTAACAACTGTTCATAACTCCAGTTCCAGAGGATCCAACAACCTCTTCTGACATCTGAGGGCACTGCATGACACAGGTACACTTACATACATGCAGACAGTACACTCATACATGTAAAAAATAAAAATAATAAAATATGTTTTTTAAATCTAGGGAACAGCAAAGGCCTCAAGGCAGGAATAAACTTCCCTAGCATTATGGATTAGTATATAGGTTAACATCATAGGTATTGTTAGCCTTCTGACACTTTAACAAAATATCTGAAATAATCAACTTATAAAGAAAAAAGGTTTGTGTTAGAGGTTTTAGGCCATGCTCCTGCAGACCATTACTTGTAGGCTTCGGGTTAGAGTGCCTGAGGGCAATCCCAGGGAGTGCATAGGAAAGCAAACTGGCCCGGAGGCAAAACAGGATGAGGGAGGGGCCAGGCTTCACAAGGGCACACCCCCAGTGGCCTGAGGACCTCCCAGTAGGCCCTGCCTTTTAAAAGTTCCACAACCTCCCAACTGTGCCTCAGCTCTCATTGGACCAAGCCTTTACCATGTTGTTCTTGGGGTATCACTTAAAATCCAAGTTATGGCAGTGGGCATGGGGAAGGAGGGAAGGTGGCAGGAGAAAGAACAGAGGCAGCTGGAAACCAGGCTTGGCCACAGCACTGTTCCCAAGTTCCCAGGAATCCAGAATCTCCTGCATCATATCCTAGTTCCTGCCAGATTTCAGCTGGGGTTCCATTCAGGCTGTGTGCACAAATGTACTTGACTGGGTGCTGGTATGGGTCACACACTCATACAGAGGTGCCCACTGGCTCAGACAAGACAGTACGCAAGCCTTGCCTGCTCTGTTGCCCTCACAGGGCACAGAGTTCTGTAGGGAGTGACACTGGAGACCCAGCATAGACAAAACCAGGCCACACCAAGTGTGCCCTTTAGGAATGAGCTCCAGGCATGTAGTTCAGAGGGACCTAGTGGTCCTAATGTCAATGAATTGAAGGCCAGGTTAGGTACATTGTTGGAGGAAGGGAGGGCCTGAAGTGTTTGAAGAAGGGAGTGAAGGAAGGCTTGACGTGCCTTAAAGCCATTATTTAGGAAGCATTTTAGAGATGGGTCAAAGAGAGGAAAGGAAAACAGGCAAAGTGATGGCAGAACTCTAAGCCAGGGCAGTGGCTCCGGCTAGCCTCAAGAGACAGACTGGTGACCTGGGCCAGCTTACATATGGAGTGGGGTACATGTGAGAGGGAAGTTAGAGGAACAGATTTCTCCACAGTAACAATGCCACTGAGGAAAGTCAGACAGATGTGAATCTGGCCAAGTACGGCAGGGATCTAGGTACAAGAGGCATCTTGGTGACTTCTGACTACAAGATGACTCTAGATTCTGCAGGACAAGGCCACAAAGGTCTGGTGCTCCAGAGAGAGGTCTGGGCAGGAGGGACATTAGCAGCCAGACAGTGAGGGGCACTGTGAGTGCTGGACAGAGTGCCAGCTGAGAGTCAAAGGCCCAGGAAAGAATTCTGGGGTCATCTGCAAGACTCATGCAGGGAGGAAGAGGGTGTAGTACGAGATGGGGTAGCGTCCAGATTCCGGAAACCCGTGGGAGAGAAGAAATTTCAAATGATACAGGGAGGTCAGGGAAGATGGAGACTAAGCAGACGCCCAGAAGAGATTTGGAGAAAGATTATTGGGATGGGGAAGCCCGAGCAGAGTGCAGACAGCGCTTCAAAGTCTGGAAGAGAACAGCTCAAGCTAGGGTGGGTTTGGGTGGGCAAAGGATACAGAAAAGGGTATTCAGCTTGGGCAGAAGGGAGGGGAAACACTTGTGCGGGCCTGTGTGAGGGAGAGAAACAGCAAAGACTGGAAAGAGAGATGTGATCCACGGAACTCCTGGCTTCCTCTCCTTCCCCTTGGTGGTGTTAGCTTGCATCTCTATTGTTAGGATAAAACACTAGCCAAAACGAACTTGGGGAGGAGAGTGTTTATTTCATCCTGCTCTTCTAAGACATAGTCCATCTTTATGGAGGACTATGGTAGGAGCTTATGAGGAACTTAAAAGCAGAAGCTGAAGCAGAGACCATGAAGGAATGCTGCTTACTGGTTTGCTCTTCTGATCTGTGCTCAGCCTTCTTTGTTATACAACCCAGCTCTAACCACCCAGGGGCTGGAGAGATGACTCAGTGGTTAAGAGCACTGGCTACTCTTACAGAGGACACAGGTTCAGTTCCCAGTACCCCAATGGCAGCTATCAATCATTAGTAACTTCAGTTCCAGATGATCTGATGCCCTCTGGCCTTTTTGGGCATTGCATGCATGTGCCTATATCCACATAGGCAAAATACTCATACATAGACATATAAAAATTTTTAAATAAAAAAAAAATGACTCTTCCCTTTTTTTCTGAGCTCAAATGTGTCTTCTTTAGTTTTTCACTTTGATTCTGGGCTTACTCTGCTTCTGATGAAGAAAACCCTTCCCAAAGTGAAATAAAGTGGTACCTATCTGCTGTTTCTATCTTAGGAATGACTGACCCCTACTCTTCCGATGACCTCAAGGGTTTCTCCTGAGTGCACTGAGGAGAACTGGGCATCTGCGTTTCAGCTGCAGCAGCTGGTTATTAAGAATACAAAGCCCAGAGAAGCCTGTCTGCATCTGGATTCTGGTTCTGTTTCTTCCTGACCAGAAATGCTGGACAAGGCACTCAGCCTCTCGACTCCTGGTATCCTGGCCTACCTCACCCAGACACAAAAGAATATGTGCTTTCAGCTGGGTGGTGGGGGGTGGGGGAAGCAGGTGCTCAGTGCTCACTGCTCTTCGAAGCCAAGCTTCTGGAAGGAAATATCGGAATGTCTCTCCAGAATCAGGAAGGACAAGAGAGTCCACATTGGCATGTCTCATGAAGATGCTTTAATTTCCCAAGCTGAACACGACTGCCTGAGCCCAAATCACAGGACTTTGTATGACAACAACTATATACTTGAAGCATCAGAAAGAGGTCTAGAAAAATCTAGAGACAAGAACCAAACCCTCAGGAAGGAGAGTGTCTGCAGCAATACCACACAGAGTGCCATGATGTCCTACGGAGAGGCTGCTACCCCAGTGGGCAAGCAGGCTGGTTTGTTAACCACCTCAGGCTTCCAGCCTGCGTGGCACTCCTTGGTTTCTGCCTTTCCGAAGTGATTGGCTGACCTCTGCTGTCCATTGTCAGTTACGGCACCAAATCCTCCTGCCTTGAACTCAGGGAGACCTCAGAGATGCACTTTTCCCCACTATCTTTGACTCAATAGAAATGTATTTTACCCTATGGTTCACAAAACAGTTTCTATTTTTGCCATACTAAGCACGCTCATGCATTTATTTTTTCCTTTTTAAAAAGTTTATTTTTATGACAGTGTTTTGTATGCATGTATGTAAGTGTGTCTGTGTGTGCAATGCTGGTGGACAGAAGAAGGCATTGGATCCCCTGGAACTGGAGTTAAAGATGGCTGTTGGCTGCCACATGGGTGCTGGAATCTAAGCTTGAGTCCTCTGCAAGAGCAGCCGGTGCTCTTAACCACTGAGCCGTCTCACCAGGCCCTGCTGTTTTGTTTCGTTTTATAACAGGGGCTCACTACTTAGCCCTCACTGGTCCAGAACTCTCTATGTAGACCACGCTGGCTTGGAACTCACAGAGATTAACCCGTTTGTGCCTTTGGAGTGCTGGAATTAAAGGTGATCACCACCATACCCTGCCTTATGGTATTATTCTACTTTTAGTTCACAAACAAGAACATGCCTGTTGTGACCCGCTGAACTGACATCACAATTCTCTGTTTTCTGGAATTTGAAAATATTGACTCAGTCTACCAAATGAGTAAGTAGTTTTGCAAACTTTTAGTCACATCCAAGGCTAACCACTTATGCAATCAGATTACCTTTCAGTGAGCTTAAACATTTTTAAAGCTGTGGTCTATGTAAAATATTGGTGAAATTATAACTTTGAGGGCAAGTTGAATTTTTCCCCAGGGCACACTAGAATAAAAGCTATCAAATGACACAAAATTGTTCATTTCTATACCTTCTAAAATCACACTTCAGTTCATGTCTCTGCTGGGGAGCCACTGACCTAGGGATCTTATCCAAACACTTCACTTTACAGTGGGGGAGGTGGGCCACCTATAGGTAAATTCAGTATCTGATGTCACTTGGCTGCCCAAATGTCTCAGGCCAGGGGAAGAAAGGTGGTTTCTTAAGCAGCCCTTCAGCAAATGCTGTGTCAGTCTTACCGCTTTGGGAGAGAATTTTCCGCAGGACCCAGAATCAGTGAGTAGATATTTTGTAAAGCCACTTAAAGGTTCTATGCATTGTCACTTTTTAGAGGTGATGCATAATAGAATCACACTGGAACTTATTCCAATTTTAGTTTTTTGTATTTTGAAGTCAAGAAGCTTTTCAGGGCTCAGTCATTTCTTAGGCTCCAGATGTTTGGTGAATTAAAATTCACAAGCCCCAGGTTTACAGGCTGTCTTAATTAATGGATGAAGTGGCCTTGGATTTGGACAAAGACTCTCACCAACGAATGCATATTAAGGAGCTTTAAGCCCCTTCTCATGGACATTTTAAAAGACAATATGGATAGAACACTGACATTAAACAGGAGAACTTCCATTGGTGAACTCTGCTATTCTGGCAGATGGCTGGAGATAATGTCTTAGATGCTGGTGGCCCAAGTGCTATGTGACTGGAAACTCTGTTTCCTTATTTAGAACAAAGGAATCCAAGCAGCTTGATGGTTTTCAAGTATTCTATTTTAGCCCTGGGTTCCTTTTGTACATTAAATCAGGAAGCACAGAACAGACCTGACAGTCTCACAGATATGCAAGTAAGTCCGTGAAGGCATCCAGAGGAATCTCCCCAGGTGCCTGCAAAAATGGAGGGGCTTCTGACAAAGGCAGGTGTCAGTATCTATGGAATTCAGGAACTCTCAGACAGAGCTCAGCTCTAAAGAATGGCATAGTGGCCAGGGGTGGTGGCACAGGCCTTTAATCTCAGTGCTTGGGAGTCAAGGCAGAAGCAGGCAGATCTCTCTGAGGTTGAGACCATCCTAGTCTACACAGAAAAGGCTGAGGCTACAGGGAGACCCTGTCTCGACATCCCCCCTTCAAAAAACTGGTGAAGTGGTTTTCAATTGTCCTTGGCTGTGATACACAGTAAAAAAAAAAAAAATTGTTTCAAGAAGTGACACATGTATTCTGAAACACAAGTTTTTATGAAACATGTCTCTATGCTGTAAAACAAAAATTCTCTCACACATGAACTGGGTCAGGGATGTTTTATAAATATGAGTCACAGACCTGTTCTTGGAAATCAGCTATCTTTCTAATAAAACACGTGAACAATTTTCTGCTGAATTTTTGATGGTGTTAACACCTCTTCTGAGAAACCAATTTATGCACTTAGCTCATGTCAACCTTGTGTCCTTAATGCATTTTAAAGTCTTTCAGCAATCTACTAATACTAAACTAGACTTTTTGTTCAGATTTTTATTCAGATTATTAATGAATGCATCATTGTTCTCTTGTCTGATAAAGTGCCCTATCATAGACACTTGTTAGAATGGCTTAGTAGCTAGTTATTCCCTTGCTGCAATATTGTAATAAAAACTCTCACACTGGGTCATACCTAAACTGTCTAGACCCCTCTCCCTTTCCTCTTTTTCCTTCTTTTTGCCCTCCCCTCCTCTTTAAACGGTGTGATTTACCCTTACTCTTTCTTCTATTTCATTTAAAAGAACTTTATATTGTTTACTGCTATTACTGTGGGTATGATAACTAAGTGTGGGTGTGTGTGCCACAGTGTGTATGTATGTGGAGTCAGGGGACGACTTTTGGGAGTTGGGTTTCCTCTGCACTGTGGGCTGTCAAGCTAGCTCAGCAAGCACTTTTACCTTCTGAGTCATCTTGCCAGCCATGTTTTACTTTTTCTATTTCTGTGTAGGTGTGCATAAATGCGCATGTGCACTGGTGCCTGAGAAGGCAGGAAAGGAGCAATGGATCCTAAGGACTTAAAGGCAATTGTGAGGTGCCTGGTGTGGGTGCTGGAAACCAAACTCTGGTCTTCTCCAAGAACAGCAAGCATTCTTAACTGCTAAGCCATCTATCAAGCTCTCTCATTAAAAATATATATTTTATTTATTTTTGGTCTTTTTGAGACAGGGTCTCCCCATAGCCCCAGTTGACCTGGAACCCGCTATGTAGACCAGGCTGGACTTGAACTCACAGAGATCCATCTGCCTCTGCCTCCTGAGTGCTGGGATTAAAGGCTTGTGACACCATGCTGAGCTTAAGTTCCTAATTTTTTTAAATGTTGACTATAGCCCAGTAAATTGATTCCTCCAGACTTTAATAGTTTTGACTAGAAGTTTAAAAACTAGTGAGATAGAACTCTTGCCTGGTATGTCAGCTTCAGAAGATAAAAACACTTCTGCTATTTATGAAATGAAGTCAGAGAAGGAAACTAGGTAGGTTAAAGGCACATGGTAGGAAATAAGAAACTGTCTTTTTGGTGCTGGAGAGATGATTCAGCAGTTAAGAGCACTGGCTGCTCTTGCAAAAGACCCAGGTTCAATTCCCAGGACCCACATGGCAGCTAACAACTGTCTATAACTCTAGTTCCATGGGAATCCAACGTCTCCTTCTGATCTCCAAGGGCGTTACGCCATATGGGTGTAATTACACACATACAGGCAACACACTCATACACATAAAATAAAAATAATAAATTTTAAAAACATATTTTTAAAAAGAAATTATCTTTTAGTTTTGTTTGAGACAGGATCTCCCTGTAGCCCCAACTAGCTTAGAACTTGCTATGTAGACCAGGCTAGCTTCCATCTCAGGGAGATACCTGCCTCTGCCTCCCAAGTGCTAGGATTAAAGGTGTGTGTCACTGTGTTTGGCAGAAACTGTCTTTGAGATTTTTTTTTGAAAAAAGATTAAAAACTGAAAGGGAAATGAACCTTAAAATTTAAGAACATGCATGCAAATAAATAAAAATCCAGACTCAAAATATTTAATACTCAAAAAATCAGTAAGAAAAAATAAGAAAGAAAAATGGGCAAAGGATATGAATTGACAATTCAGGAAGGAAGGAAAGAAGAAAGGAGGGAAGGAGGGAGGAAGCCTGTATGACAGTGATAACCCTATGGAAAGATGATCTCAGTGGCAGACAGGCAGACAGGGAAGAGTGGAGACTGGAATGACTAAAACTTAGAGTCTTAGAGGAGAGACCCCATGGAGATGAAACACAGACTTTTGAGAAGGGGTGGTTGGCTGGTATTCTGAAGCTGGGTGCAATGAAATGGGTTCTTCAAACAAAAAACTGCCAGGTGCATTTGGCTGTTTCTAAGAGCAGGGACTACAGTCACCAGGGTGAAGTGCTGTTGGCTTGTGCTCCCAGGAAGCATAGGGAGGCCGACTATAGAGAGCAGACAGGAAGAGCTGTCTCATCTTCCAGACTAGAATGCTTCCTACAGCGCCCCCTGTTGACATATCTCAACAGAGCCCCTAATAGCAAAGCTGAAACCTAGTCTTAGCCACAATGCTGAGTAAAGAAGGGGTTGAAAGCCTGGCATGGTGGTACACATCTTTAATACCAGCACTAGGGAGGCCGAGGCAGGCAGATCTCTGTGAGTCTGAGGCCAGCCTGAGCAACATAGTGAGTTCCAGTGCTACGTACAGAGACCCTGTTTTTTAAAAAAAAAAAAGGTTTAATGCTAAAGAGCAAAATCTAAGTGGCTAAATGGCAGACAACTGAATTGGCTAATCAGCAATTATATTTAAACTTCTATACCTGCCTAATCTTTTTATCTTTTTTTACCTAACACAATACAGCTATTCCTCACAGAATTAAAGCTACTGTTAGGTATGTTAGGTGCTGGCTCCCCCTGGCTGACTCATCTCAAAGCCATGCTCAAAGCATGGCTACATTCCCCAGTTTTCTTTAGACCTGCTGGGGGCATCCAGATCTGGCAAGGTGGGTGGAATTATCCACTTGCCCAGGAGACCGATGTCTTGCAACCCCCTACCCTGTCACCAGCTTAGTTAACTCCCTCCTTCCTTGTTGTTTCCTTGTGCTAAAATCTTTAAAAACCCCATCCAGACACTGTCTTGTTACTACTGCTTTTCTCCCATATGGAGCTCCAGTCCCAGCATGCCCTGAATAAAGCCTGCAATCCGGAGTGCCTCTGCCTGGACTAATATCAAAATTGAGTCGCGATGCTTTTCCCCACAGCAACCACTACCATCTTCTCAAAAAAGAGATACCGGTCACTCCAGCACTCAGATGGTGGAGGCAGGGAGATCAAGAGGTCAAGGCCAGCAAGGGCTACCTAGTGTGGCCCTGTTTTGAAAAAGAGAGCCAATCAATATAGCCATAATATCATCCTCAGAGACAGAGACACTACCATCTCTGAGCTATGACAATTACTACAAAAAAATCTGTTCACAATCCCACCTGGATATTCTGCTACTCAGAAACCAAACTGTAAAGTTAACCTCCAATAAAACTGGTATTAAATCATGAAAAGGAGGCTTCTAGGCAGAGTGAAGTAACAAGGCTTACCTCTTGCCAGGGATTTCTGAGGAAACAAAGTTGAACTCTGATTGCCCCAGCTCACTGCCTGGAGAATTTCAAGGGCTTTGGCAGAGCTTTTCACTTCCAGAGTTGAAGAGGTTGATCTGAATTCACAAGGCAGCACACTGAAAAGGAGAAATCTGCACAGACCCAGAACTCAGGAGATTGGTGTAATACCAGGAATGCCACACAGAGATAGTCAAATTAAGAGTCCTTTAATAATTAGCCTGTGGTCAGAGAGGGGGCTGATGCTCAAAAGAACTCTTGACCCCAAGGAGAAGCAGAACAGGGTTTATAAAGCTTAAAACCACAATTATATCATGCCGGGGCAAAGCCAATAATCATAGTTATACCACATGAGGGGCAGGTCAGTTAACAAAGACATTTTCGGTTGACAAAAAGTTTCTAAGTTTCTGTTAGGAAAACAAGTTTCTCAGAGTTGCAGAAACAATGGACTCCATGGAGCTGCAGGTATAGCTGGATGAGAGGATGTTTTGCTTAGCTAGTTGTAGTTTCCCAGTATTGTAGAAACAATGGACTCCCTGAAATGCAGGTGTAGCCTTAAGGGTGATTCTGGCTAGCTGGCTGCTGTTAGCATGAGCAGGGCAGTGGGAGTGGGAAGGGAGGATGCGCAGAAACACAGGGTAAAAGGAAGAGTCAGCTAGAATAAAATGGAGTCATTTTAGCCATTTCATAAGCAGAGCTCCATCAAGTACTCAGCTGGGTCCTGATTGTTGCATGTATGAGGAAACTACTCAACAACAGGACAAGACCCACCTGAGGCCAGGAACACTGTCAAAGCTCTGGTATTCCAAGAACAGAGTTTGTTCCCACCAACCTGCGATGGCCTGAGTTCCTCCATCTTGTATAAGGCTGCCACCTTAATGAGCTGTCCCTAACTCTGGCAGGTAGTTCCAGGAAAAGTTTGACCAGAGGGCTATTCCAGAAAAAACTAACCACAAAAAAATATCCCCACAGAATCTGGAAGGTGTCTCAGTTAATGTCTTACAGATTTTGCAGCTGCTTGCTTAATGCTTATCTTGCTTGATGCTTATCTGGCTTGCTTAATGTTTAACTGGCTTCCAAAATCACTTGCTTGCCCACTGCAGGAGACAATTATGTCATGCCTACTGCAGGAACAAACATGTCATGCCTGTGTAATCTTGCATAACCACTTGGTCCATCAGGATGCTTTATAAGCTCCGTTCTCCTTTGAGTCAGCACTGTGCTCGCTAGATCCCAGCCTAGAGAGCACAGGCACTGGCCAACTAAGAAATTTGGCTGATTTGGAACATCTGGAGACTGAGTGGTCCTTCCCAGAGGTCTTGGCATCATAACAAGCCAAGGTAGAAAATTGCCCAACTTGGGAGAGAAGACTTTAGAAAGCTTTTGCCTCAGAAAGTATTAATCATGCATTTAAACCTACCCTGGACTCAAAAAAGAGCTTAAAATTAAACACAAAGAAGCTCAAATCGTTTGCAAATAACTTAAAGATTACAAGAAGTAATTTAAAAGTTGCTACAGCTGGGTGTGGTATTGAACATCTTTAATCCCAGCATTTGGGAGGCAGAGGCAGACTCACTCTCTGTGAATCTACATAGTGAGTTCCAGGCCAGTTGTGGCTACAGGAAGACCCTGTCTCAATAAGACTGCCCCCCAATAAAATTTACTAGAATAGGGGCTGGAGAGATGGCTCAGAGGTTAAGAGCACGGGTTTGGCTCCCAGCACCTACATGGTGGCTAACAACCATCCATAACTCCAGTTCCAGGGAATCTGATGCCCTCTTCTGACGCTTGAGGTCAGTACACAACACAGGTGCACTTATATACATCTAGGCAATACATTCATATACATAAAATAATAAAAAAATTTTTAAGTTGCTAGGACAAAGTTCAAGAATTTAAGAATGCAAAAACCACTGAATACTCAGTTAAAATTCATAATGCCTGGCACACAAACAAAAATAACAGGGCATGGAAAGCAACAACAAAATACAACAAGGAGAAAAACAGGCCAACAGAAACTGTCCCAGAGATGACAGAATTAAGCAAGGACAAAACATACTATTAAAGCAAACTGTCTATGTCTTAAAAGGCTCAAGTTGAGCTATGAGATAAAAACAATAAAAAAATTTTAACTTCCTTCACTAGATGACATTTATGATGACATTATAATGTCATTTATGATGACACTAGATGACATTGCAGAAAAATAATTAGTGAGCTTGAAGACAAAAGCAATAAAAATATCCAGTGAAATACATGTATGCAATCTAGACTATGGGGTATAAAAAGAGAAATGAGGAGAGACTCAGTGAGAAGCGGATTGGTTTCCACCAGAGAGAGTAAGACTGGGAAAACATTTGGAGAAATAATGGCCTCCAAATTTCTGAATTTGATTATAACCATAAAGCCAAAGATTTAGAAACGGTAACCAACCTCAACATAGGACACAAGAAGAAAAGTACACTAAGGCACATTATAAAGTACTCAGGCCAAGACAAAGAGCAAATCTTAAAAGAAGCCACAGAGAAGCCCTTGTATGGCGGAACACAAGAGGATAGAGTGGACTTTACTGCTGTTCTTGTTGGAAGCAGTATAAATCAGAAGACAGTGAAGCAATGTGCAACGTTCTAAATGTTCTGGGGGGAAAAAAAAAGAATGACTAACCCTATAAAAATGTGCTTCTTGCTAAGCGTGGTGGCACACGCCGTTAATTCCAGCACTCAGGAGGCAGAGGCAGACAGATCTCTGTGAGTTCCAGGCCAGCTGGGGCTACAAGAAGACCCGGTCTCAAAAAGACAAAAAAACTGTGTTTTACATGTTCTGTTCCGTAGCACCAATAAGAGAAAAAGGCCCTATGTAGTGCTTTCTGACAGCCTGGTCAATCATGCACTGAAGGTAAAAACAAACAACAAAACAGTCACTGGTGAAGGCTCAAAGGAACTGTGAAGAGCACCTGTGAAACATGGGAGCTGGAGAGCTGACTCAGCAGTTAAGAGCACTGGCTACTCTTGCAGAGGACCTGGGTTGTTCCCAGCACCCACACGGCAGCTTACAGCTGCCTGTAACTCCACTTGCCAGTAACTCCTGATGCCCTCTTCTGGCCTTGTAGGGCCTCCTTGAGCACTGCACGCAAAATACTCATACATATAAAATTTTAAAAAGGTAAAGTGTGGCAGGCATATAGATGGGCTCACTCAATACCAGATCCCAGTCTTTCAGCTTTGCCTCATCTTCGATTAAGGCTAGAAGCTAAATACTTCATTCCCCAGCCTCTCTTGCAGCTCAAGATAACCGTTTATGATTCAGTTTTGGTCAGTGAGAAACAATCCGAAGTCGTTTGTAAAGGTTTCTCTTCCCAAGTAGTAAGGCAAAATCCTGGCAGGAAAAAACCTCCACTGTACTGTGTCCTGTCTTCTTCATCTGACTGCAGGTAGCACTCCCACATAAGTAACTAGTAACCACAAGGCGGCAAGCGAGAGTGCAAAGCTAATGTACTAAAGATGATGAAGCAGTTAACCGAACGGTCTTTGGATAGTATTACTGCATGACAGTCTGATTTACTGGATAAGGCAAACTGCTACTTGTTTCTGCCACCTCGGGGCAGGTTTTCTGTTATTTACAGCCAAACAATTTTAATCATACAGATTACTTTGAGTGGAAAGGACTCCAGATGTTGGTAGGAGAAGCAGAGGTAAAGATTATTTAACCCACTAGAGTCTGGGCCAAGTGTCCAGGGCTTGGATACTTGTACTAGCTTTTCCAGGATGGGAGCAATAAGAAGAACAGAGGAACAGGAATTCTGAAAGGTCTAGATGAAGATGTGAAAAGTATCTTCAATGGCTGCCCGGCTCTTCCCATGGCCTGTGCAGTTGGAGGAAGGCAGTATCCTGTCAATGGCAATTTTTTTCTTCCAATTACCATTTTCCTAAAAAATAAAAAATTTTTAAATTGTGTGTGGGGAGAGGGAAGTGGGCTTATGTGTGCCAAGGTATGTGTGTAGGTCACATGACCACTTGTGTAGTCTGCTCTCTAGTTTCACCATGTGGGCCTTGGGAATCAAACTCAGGTCCTGAGGTTGGTGGCAGGAGCCTTTACCCTCGGAGCCATTTCGTGGCCCTATTCTTTCTTTTTCCTTTTCAACAGGATCTTGCTGTGTAGCTTTGGCTGGTCTGGTACTCAGTAGGTAGTCTGGACTGACCCTGAACTCACAGCAATCCTCTTACATCAGCCTCCCTAGTGCTGTGATTACAGGTGTGCACTGCCAGACCCTGCCATTTTAAGCATTTTCACATAATGATATGTGATTACGATTATTTTGTGTATCTTTCACAAGATTTGCATTTATTTCATTGTCCAAACTAATCAGGGTGCTACAACTGAAGGTAAGTCATGACTTTTACCTAGTGCCATGAATCCCATGGGTTGTTAGATATGCCAATGAAGACTCTCTTGGCTGGAAGGAGGGACAGCATGCTGTTCATTCATGACTGCTACACACTGTGGTGTAACTACCCTAACACTATAGTTATACCTCAATAAAAAAAGTCTGACTCTTAAGTTAGTTTCTAAGTGTTGGCCCAAACTCTGAGGACACTTGTTTCTCCAGATATCTCTTGGAGTTGTCTGTGCCTTGGAACTGTCTGGAACTCTCTCTGGAACTGTGCCCTTCAGTTAGGCTCCACCCATAATTTTTATTCAAACAGGCTTCTCCAGCTTCAACTGGGGAAGTATAACCTAGAAGCTACCCTTCTCAACAGAGGGTCCTGCCTTTTCACCCTTAGTTCCAGAATATCCCATGCACCCGAGGTCAAACATCCTTCCCAGTCTTCACAGTTTAATGAAGTAGGGCTCTCTATCTTTTAGCACTTTGATATGTTAATTCTCAAGCAGACTCATATTCATTCATTATCTTTTAAGGCTGAGTACCAAATTGAGGTTGCCAAGGTTAATTAAAAGTCATCAGTCCAGATTCTGTCCATTTTATAACAGTCATTCTTGGGGCTGGAGAAATGGCTCAGTGGTTAAGAGCACTGACTACTCTTGCAGAGGACTGAGGTTCGAATTCCAGCACCAAATGACAGCTAACATCCATCTATAACTCCAGTTCCAGGGGCATTCAAGATTCTCTGCTGACCTCTACAGGCATTGTATGAGACAGGTGCACTTACATACATGCAGGCAATACACTTGTACACATAAAATAAAAACAGTAAAATATTTTAAAATGTCATTCCTACAACACACATTGTCTTTATTATTTTATAACATGTCACACTGTTTCCAACAGTGTGAGGGTGATGTGCAGGGTGGGTAACATCAACACACATCTATAATCTATAAAATGCAGCAGGTATATTAAACATTTCTTTCTTCACACACACTGTCATCTTTAAGTACAGAATCTTCAAAACAGTATTATAGTAAATACTTGCCTTTTCATGTACTGTGACACTTTCTTGCTCCATGTTTTTCTCTCTACAGTTTAGCTTTGAAATACAAATCAACAAAACATGTAGGAAAAAACCTTCTTTTATGAAAGAAGGACAACAGGAAGAGTCTACCACAATTCTACATTCTGTACACTTCTCAAAGCACCAATGATCCAGGAACCAAGTGTCTGGCTTTTTCAGTCTCATTCTGCCAGTCTTCCAGATGCTATAAAAAGAGGAAACCAAAGCAGTTAAGTGAACGGAGAAAAGTCTGGAAGGATGTACAAATTTCTGACATTACTGCCAGGACAGAAATGAAAAGGAATGGTAACACATTATTGTTTCCTCAAAACTCTTTATTTCATTTTTTATTACGCATAGATTACTTTCGTAATAAAAGACTAATAAGGAAAGTTGTTAAAGGGAAGCCAACCATTTTGTTCATTTCAAAAGCACAGCCAGGCATGGTAACACATGCCTTTAATCCGCATTCAGGAGGCAGAGGTAGGTGGATCTCTGGGAGTTCAAGACCAGCCTAGTCTACAGAGTGAGTTCCAGGACAGTCAGGCATACATAGTGAGACTCTATCACAAAATAAAACAAAACAACATAACACGAAGAGAACTGGCACAGTAAGGCATGCTAAGAAGAATTAGTGAACTCAAAACGACTGACATTCCAAAGGCGAATTATCTGTTGATAGCTGTTTTATAGACAGAGGCATTAGGGTAGCCTCAGAGGTTTTAAAACATTTTTCTGTGCCCCTCTGCTTCATGGGGACAGTCCAGTACACTCCTCTGGGATTAAATGAATGCCAGTAAGTAGCAAGTGCTCTAACTCATGAGCAGATTCCACATAACTGGGGCCATTTACATACAGCCTTCTGTTCTTCTGGGGTAAATAGCATATGTCACTGAGGCAGGGAGGGAAAGTCCATTAAAGAGCAACAGACCCTTTCCCTTTGAGAGTTTCTGCTCTGCTATTCACCAGAAGACCAGATCTTTATGCTTCTACCGCTGCTTTTAGGCTTCCTACAATCCTGCACTAGAGAGAGGTGCCTGCCCTGGACCACACTTCAGCTAAACTGGCACTGTGACATTCCCAGCAAAGCAATTTGTTGGTGGAGGAATGGGGTTCTAATGTGCAAGGTGGGGTGCCATTAGCATCCCTTGCCTCTAAGAACTAGAAGTCGGTAGTACCTGTGCTGCCCCCAAACACACACATACCTGGGCCAAGTGTCCCCCTCAGACTGGACCATTTGCCCTACATCCTTCACACAGACGACAAAGAGGTAATTTTTAAGATGTAAATTGCAGGTTGGGCATGGTGCAGCACACCTTTAATCTACGCATTTGGGAGGCAAACGTAGGCAGATCTCTATGAGTTCAAGACCAGCCTGGTCTACATAGCGAGTTCCAGGCCAGCTGGGGCTACAGGGAGACCCTGTCTCAAAAAGACCAGAAGAAAAAAAAAAGTAAATCACCTTATTTCCCTGCTGAAAATCCTCCAGCTTTGTACTGGGATCTCAGATTAAAGTGCAAGCTCTTTGAATACCGCACTTTCATATACTACTTTCCAGCCTCACGAGTCTTTCGGTTCCATAAACACCTTCAGTTTGTTCCCACCCACTTTTTAGACCTGCTTTTCCTTCTGCCTAGAAGGCACTCCTTCTAGATCTTGGTATGAATCACTGTTCACTCACACATATCTCAGATCAACAAGATCAGTAAGAAGTTCCCTGATCCTATTATGTAAAGAATCTACTTCCTTCCTGCTCTTCCACACTACACAACTTCCTTGATAGTGTTAATCACAACAGAACACAGCCTTGCTTTCTCACTGGTGTCTGCTCTTCACTAGAGAAGAAACTTGGTCTTCTCCACTGCTAGAGCAGAAGCCTAGTTTCCACAGTGTAGGTTCTCAATAACCATTTCTCTCCTCTACTCCCCTCTAAGGTTATTTTTATTAATGATTCACTTTTTAAAATGTTATCTATTATTTTTATTTTATGTGTATGAGTGTACTGCCTGTATGTGTGTAAGTGCACCTGTGTCATGCAATGCCCACAGAAGTCAGAAGGGAGTGTCAGATCCCCTGTCCCAATTTACCTTTAAAAAAAACCTCCTCTGATCTGTGTTTGAAAAAAAGTGGGAGTGGGGGCTGGAGAGATGGCTTGGCTGTTAAGAGCACTGGCTGCTCTTACAGAGGACCCAGGTTTGGTTCCCAGCACCCACATGGTGGCTAACAACCATCTGTAACTCCAGTTCCAGGGGAACCTGACGCCCTCTTCTGGGCTCTGTGAGCACTGCATGAACGTGGTACACTTACATAGAAATTCAGGCAAAATGTTCACACACATTAAAAATAAAAATAAATTTAAAAAACAGCGTGTGAGTGGGGTATCATGCATAAACACAGCATAAAAAAGCTATAAAACATAAATGAAAGGCAATTAATTTAGCTCCTCTTTTTAAATTTTATGGCGGAGGTCTTTTGGGGAGAATAAGAACCCAAAACTCACCTGGCACAGACTCAAACAGTCTCTTTGTCTATCCGCCCAGTTTATATAGTACCACGGGTCTGAAAACCTTTTGTGCTGGCTTCAAGTTAAATAGTTCACTGGGTCAAAAGGAGGATTGGTATAAGGTGCCACAAGGTCAATAAATGTTGACAGGGCTCCAGAAACCGCAGCTTGGTTGTTTCTCACATTGATTTCTGGGCTGTTTCCATGAAACCAAAGCTGATGGGCTCTCCTGGCAGCCGACTGGCTGCAAGCTGGAAGTAGTCCTGCCCTGGCTATCGGCCAGGCCCTGCGGAAGCCTTTCATCGGGCCATCTTTGCGCTCTGGCGCCCGGCCTGCTTTTCCCTGCGCGCCGGGCTCTCCACGCGGTGCACAGTCGCCTCCACCCGGAGGGATGACGACGACGTGACGTGGCGGGAGGACATTTCCGAGTGCTGCGAGGAGGTTTCTACGCGCTGGGAGGACACCTCGAGGACACGACGCTTTCCAGAGGGGGTGAGGGAGGGTCCCTCGTGGTGGCACTGGGAGGTCTCCACCTGCCGGGAAGACGTTCGTACCTGCCGAGAGGATGTCTCCACGCGGTGGGATGACGTCTCCACGCGGAGGGATGACGTCTCCACGCGGACCGACGACCTCTCCTTGTGGTGGGTGGTTTCCACCCGTGGGGCCGAAGGTTTCCTGCCCATGGACGAGGCCATCCTACGGGGATACCGAAATCAAGAGGGGCAGAAAGGCAGAGGGAGGCCCCATAACCTGAGGGTCATGCTAGGTCACACCTCTGCGCCCCGTCATAAGGTCAGAAATGACGTCGTGATGGCATGTTACGTCACAGCGGGTACAAGGATGGAAAACTAGTCTATAGAGTGCCAGAACACACGGGCGTGAAAGCACCAAGGTCCAGGGGGACTTAAGTGGTTAGGACGCTCCCACGGCTGCGGCCCCGCCCCCTCGCCATCCACCAAGGGCGGCAGGGATGGGCGGAGCCGAAGCCTCCTAGCGGGGCTGGTTCGGATCCGCGTATCCCATATTGCCCCGCGACCGGAAAGGAGAGCCGCGACTTCCGGAAGCTTCCTCGCCAGTCAGGGCCGCTCTTCGGTCGGGGCGGTGGCGTTTGCTAGTCTCCGCTGGCTATGGCCACTGCCGTCGCTATGGAGACAGGTTTGTAGCGCCCCGCGCCGCTGGTCCTCGCGGGAGGCGCTGGGCCCGCCCGGCCTGTTCTCCCGCTGCCCCGGTGGGTCTGGTCTCTCAACCCCACCAACTCCGCGGGGTCGGAGTGGTTCCCGCGGGCGACAAGGCAGTTTTGCCCTTTTCAGAACTCGGCTTCTGTGAACATCTTTCCTCACGTGCTGTGTAAACACCTACTCCAGCGGCTCCCCGGCCCTGCGGGCCAGAAGGCTGAGGCCCACACCGCCCACCGTCCGCCTCTTCGGAGCTTCCCGCCTAAGCTAGCCGAAGTTTGAAATGTCGATAACTGTATCATTCTGCCATGGATAATTCTCACGGCCTTTCAGGCCCCGCATTTAATCAGCTTCTGTTCTGTACTTTTTCTTGGTGCATTTAGCACTTTGTTTCTGCTTAATGTTATTAGTTGTGGCTTATTAATGTATTAGTAAGATAGGCAAAGGCACAGCTATTACAGCCGTTCTTAGTCATCTCCGCTAACGTCTTTACATGATGGTCCACAAATGATAGCCTACCCCTTTTGTTTGCGTTAATGATTTAATTTTTAACTCTAGAGAATTTAGTTATCTTTTTTTTTTTTTAAATTCAGGACTTAAGTATTCTATTTCTAAGGAAGTTTCTCCTACACTTTGTTTAGAAAGACCACCACATGTTGTATCTCAGCATTACTCGTTTCTTGTTCTTTTCTTTCTTTTCATTTCGTGGTGTTTGTTTATGAGGGACGCGGTGCTTGCGATTAGCCTGAGTCTCTTCTCTCCTTCAACCCTGTGGGTCCCAGGGATCAAACTCAGGCCCTCAGACGCCCAAACAAGTGTTTTTACCTACCGAGCTACCTCACTGGCCCTTTATTACTGTTTCTACAAATCGATATTCTATGTAGTGACTTTTAATTTGCATAATTTTTACTGTCTTTTCTCTTAGATGATGCTGGAAATCGACTTCGATTTCAGTTGGAGCTGGAATTTGTACAGTGTTTAGCCAACCCAAATTACCTTAATTGTAAGTTGTTGATGTTAATGATTTCTGACCGAAGACATGTCATTCATAATGGTTTTTATTTTAATGTTTTCAGTTGAATGGGATTTTAATTAGGCTGGTTTGTAGATAATAACTGAGCAAAACAGGACTTGTGTTTTGTAATTAATCCGTGATGGTGGCCAGGATGTTAAAGATTGCTGCTTTATTTTAGAGATTATAAGTCAGCAGTCCAAGGATTGTTTGACCTACAGATTGTTTCTTTGTGCCTTTCAGTTCTTGCCCAAAGAGGTTACTTCAAAGACAAGGCTTTTGTTAATTATCTTAAGTACTTGCTTTACTGGAAAGAACCAGACTATGCCAAGTATCTAAAGTAAGTTTTTAATTTTTATAATCCTAAATTATGTATATTCTTTTATATAATCAAAGTACTGATGTTTTGTTTTCTTAGTGTCACACTGGAAAATATATTTTGAATCTTTCGCACTTTTAGTTATACCAACACATCATCGTTTCTAATTTGAATTATTGCAGTAATTTACTTGCTTATTTCTGCTCATTCTTCCCTCACTCCCTAAAGGAAAGCAAAGAATTCTCCACACAGCAGCCAGCTTGGTCTCTTAAAAATGTACATCAGAACATGTCACTTTCTTGCTTGAAACCTTTTAGTGGCTTTCTATTCCACGTAGGATAAAATCCAGTCCCTGTTTTTAGACTACAGCCCTTATGTGATATGGTCTGACTTGTCTTCTACTCTCCCTGTCTCACTGGGTTTCTGATACCCTTGAACCCATAATCTATGAAAATGCAGTGACATAGCCATACGATGAAACTGAAAACAAACAAACAAACAAAAAAAACCCCACAGAGAAAGTGATGCTGAAATGGAAAGAGGGGGTGGCCTTACATGATCTTAGAACTATTTTTTTTTTAAAGATTTGTTTTTATTTAATTGTATGTGTCTGTGGGGGTATGTGCATGTGAATGCAGGTGCCCACAGAAGCTAGAGGTGTTGGATCTCCCTTGATCTGGAGCTAAGGGCAGTTGTGAGCTTCCCAGTATAGGTGCCGGGAAGAACTCAGGCCCTTGGGTTCTCTATAAGGGCATACTCCTAACCACTGGGTCATCCCTCCCAGCCTTTTTCTTCAGTATATCCTGTGTGCCAAGCAGTGTGCTAAATGCTTCACATACATTAAACTTACTTTAGAAAACATACACATACTATAAGTTTTCAGTTGATACTTTCATTATAAGATTTATTAAATTGAAAGAAGCATATTATAACAACAAACCTTTTAGTGATAAAACAAAATCTTGAACTCAGACTGCTGCTTTCTCTTACCAAGTAATCAGAAAGCAATAATGAAACCTATAAAAACAGAAGTTTTAGAGAAAAATATTTAAAACTTGCTCATTCACATAATTCTTCTGAACTGATTCTTGGGTGCCTGTAGGACTATTTGCACCCTGACTCCTGACTGATACAACTGTTGATTTGCTTAATAACTCAGAGGAAGACTTTTTCATACTAGACTAATGTGTGTGGGCAGACTTACAAACTCAATGTTGGAAGTCTTAGCAACCTTCAAATTCAGTCTCAACTACAGTGTTGCTGTAAGCTGGTTATCTACACTGATTGGAAGCTTCTGTTGAACATATTTGACTCGGTTAGGCTCTGCTTACACTACTGTTAGTAGATGTTAGGATGTTAGGCAGTTCTTCATGTATCATGATAAAATAAACCTTGTAGCATTAACCCATTTCTAGAATTTTTTTTTTTAATTGTGCCCCCTTGAAGGGAACAGAGCAGCCATATAGATGTTCAAATCTAAGAAAGATCACAAATTAAGCTCTGTTGGGCATTTTAAGTCTCCACATGGTTTTAAATTTTTAAAATAGTTGCTCAAATTTAAAGATGGCAAGGTTTTATATAATAGTCCAGATTTCCAGCTATTCTTTAAAATTGCAAGAGTTGAGGTCTTTATTTTCCCAAGTCAATAATGGGGCTGCTGCTGGTGAGGAGAGCTTTCTCTTTAGACATTTTCCGTACTTGCCCTCTTCACTAACACTTAACACATGCAACCAGTGTATTTCTTTACAGTGCTTTTCTTAATGGCCTTCCAAACAGAAACTAAACATAGATCCTCAGGTATGGTCAGGGTACTGCAGACCAAATGGCCTTTCCTTTCTCTATGTGTAATAATTCAGTATGGATTGACTTTACTGTTTTGAGTAGAGGAGGGTAGGGAGTTGACTTGTTGGGAACTTCATGCCAACTAAAATCTATCTTTTGGTTATTTCCATGAATTGAATGTTGTTACTTGAGTTCCGTCTTGTTTTTTTAAAAATTTAAATGCAAGACTTTTTGTACCTCTTCTAGTTCATCTTGTTGACTTGTAAGAGAATATGGTAGCCTTTTGGAATATTTATAATTCCTTAATCTGCAGTCTGATTTATTATGAGCATTGTTTTCTACAACTTTGATAAGATTAATGATCACTGTCTGAATTCTGGTTTCTGACTGCTACTTGCAGGTCACATTATTTTCATAGGAAGAAAGAGGTTTAAGTACCTTGTTCAAGGTACCTGATATTCAGAGCCAGATCTTTTAAACTTCTGATGTGTCATAAAAGCGGATTAGCCAGTAATGTGGGAATAGAGCATTCTGGCCTGAGCTATCAACAATTACAGGTTATTTTGTGAGTACAAATAGTAAGCCTTTATTATCTCGAATGGATAGCTTAGTATTGGACTTGCAATGGCATCTTCTTATTTTGAAGCCCGAGTACAATTTTATTAGTTTAATTATGCACTTAAAAAAAAAAATATAGGGTCTCACTATGTAGCCCTAGAACTCGATATAGACCACACCATCATACCATGCTGACCTTAGACTCACAGAGATCCTCCTGCTTCTGCCTCACCAGTGCGTGGATTAAAGGCAGGTGCCCACACCTGGCTAATTTTATTAGCATTTAAAAGAAAAACACCCTAGGACAGGCAAGCTATAAATCTCAGCAGCTGCCCAGAAGAGGCGAATGGAGAAGTAAAGGGGAAGAAGCTACCCCACTTGAGTCAAGCCGGCATGGAGGGAGTTATGTGATGGCTGGCAGCTGCAGGGCAGGGAAGGGGACTTCCGAGAAAGGAGTCAGGAAGCCCAAAGTGTTGAGAACAGAGATAGGAGAAATGGAAAGCTGAATAATCCAGAAGAGTGGGTGGATTTAGGAGCAGTATGGCTTGTGCTCTGTAAGGGCCTGCTGATGTCTTCATTTTAATAAGAATGTTAACATTAATCTGATTGCCTGACTGGTGTCCTGTGGGTAGTCTAGGCTTATATGTTACATTTTGTCACTGTCTGTTTTTTGAGTTCCTTGGTGTTCTCCCTCCCTTTGTGTCTGTCTTTCATTCTCACTCTGACCAAATGCAGAATTGTTTAATTTCTCTACATCAAGTTACTATTGTTCCTTTTGTATTTAGTAAGTATCTTATAGGGGAAATACTTGAGACTCTGTAGACATCTTGTTACATAAAATTTGCCCACTAATTTTAGCATTTTTTTCTAGATAATATTTTAGGTTAGCTTGCAAAGTAATGTGTTTCATATGTGTCATTATACTTTGTTTTCATTTGTTCCTGTCCCCTAATTTTAGCATTATTGAAGATACTTGCCTCAAACAGTTTTTACTGTGGGATTTTCTCATTCCATCATTCTGCATTTATTAGTTGAATTCAGTAGCAAAGAAAATAACGTTCCCTTGTTATTTATTCACTAAAACATGCCAATATCATCTTTCAGGATCTTATTTTTAGTCTGTGGATTACAATAGACTTTTCTTGCTGTAATTACTCCAGAATTGGCTCTTTTGTCTTTGAATACTGCTCTCCATGTCCAGCACTCTCTTTTTGGTACTGTGCCATGGTGTACTTTCCCCAACCTAGGCCTGGAATGAGCTATTTCAAAGAACTTTGGGAAATGTTTGAAAACCCAAGATCCGGCAACTGTGTTCCTTGATACCAGTGTTCTTGTTTTTCCTGTTGCTTATAAAGCTAGGGACTATATGCATGTGTTTATATGTGACTTCTGTGTCTGTCTATTAAAATCGATGTGTGCATACTGTTTGCATTTCCCGCTCAGTAACACAGTGTTCATCCTGCCCTTTCTACTTTCCTAATCTCTTTCATATAATGAAACATTTGGCTCTTTTTATCCCTAGTATACTTATTTGTTCATTCTGAGTATACATACTTCAGAATTGCTAACCTTTGTGGAAAATTGCAGTATGTGTACATAGTTTATTTTGGAGAAAGGATCTTGCAGTATAACCCACACTGGCCCCAAATGCACAATCTACTCAGCCTCCAGAGTGCTGGTATTGTAGGTGTATAAACTCAGCTATGTATATAGTTCTTTTTTAAGATCGACTCACTTAAGTAAAGATTGCCTTTACTTTTTATTGTTCCAGATTGAATACCAATAGCTACTGATTGAACACATTAAAAAATTTTTTAATTGAATCATTGTGTTTCATACAGAACATCTCAGTCAGTCTTAATCTTTGTAGCCTCTTAACCACCTGTACCCCCCAATTTTTATAAATAGCATTCAGGGCCAGTGAAATGGGTAAAGGTGTTTTGCTCCCAAGCCTGATGACCTGAATTTGATACTCAGTCCCCCCATGGTAGTAGGAGAGAATGAACTCCTGCAAATTGTCCTCTGACCATTACACTCATGCTATGGCATGTGTGTGTGGTCCTTTGCACATACACATACATTAATGAAATATTTTAAATTAAAAGTTGTGGGCTGGAGAGGTGATTCACTGATTAAGAGCATAAGCTGCTCTTGCAGAGTACCTGGGTTCGATTCCCAGCACCCACATGATGGCTAACAGCTGAAGTCCATAACTTCAGGTCCAAGGGGATCTTATGCTCTGTACTGACCTCCAAGAGCACTGCACAACATGGGTGCACTTACATATATGAAGGCAGTACACATAAGAAAAATATTGTGTTAATGTTCCTCACTTTGAAAACCACTAAAATATGATTTATCCCCAAATTTTGACCCGGTTAACTAGGTTGTACACCCTTGGGAAAGTTTTTTAATATTTCTGAACTTAAATTTTCTCACTTGGAAGTGTATATAACATTGAGTTTTGATGAGTAACTTTTCTACATGAACAGGTGGGAGAAGCCTGTATTATCAAAGGGTACTAGGTTAATAGAAATGGTAGGTTAAGGGAGTAACTGAATTAGAATATGGGAAATTATGTTGATAATTAACTGATGAACTTAAACCCAGGTATCCTCAGTGTTTGCATATGTTAGAACTGCTCCAATATGAACACTTTCGAAAGGAGCTGGTGAATGCTCAGTGCGCAAAATTCATCGATGAACAGCAGATTCTACACTGGCAGCACTACTCTCGGAAGCGGATGCGCCTTCAGCAAGCCCTGGCAGAACAGCAACAGCAGAATAACACATCGGGAAAATGAAGAGCTGGAAACAGACTAAGCTCTTAAGACGTGTATATAATGTATTTCTATTGTACAGTACAAAGACTCCTCCTACCTACTTTCATTGTGGTAGTACTCAGAACCTTTAGTGTGCTTTTTAGTTGGCAAGCTTTTTACTGTTAATAGATTATTTCTGTTAAACCAGGATTGTTCTACTTTGATTTCTCTGGGGATTTGTAAGTTTGTGTTCACATTTAACAGAGAGAGCCAAAAGAGTAAGAATGGAAATGCTAGGTCCTTTAGAGCAATTTAAGGACATAGTGTCACAGACTGTAGTGCCTTGGGCCCACCATCTGTAAGCTGTCTGATGATCCATCCCTCTTGTGTACAGAATGAGAGGACTAGAGTCAAGGAACCCTTCACATCACCCAGAAGGAGTTGTATAAAGGTTCTTTTGGCAGGAGAGGACATCCTGGATTGATCCCTATTTTGCAGAGTTTTAAGAATGAATCACCAACTAGTGAGGACAGAGAAAAGATTGGTAATTAATGACTTATTGGACTTAGAACAAAGGTGAGGAGGCTCAAGTTCTTGTGCTCACTTGGGAAAGTTAGCATTTGTTTGACAGGTACCATAAACTAGGCACTGTGATAAAATACTTCCTTGAATTCTCATGGCCTGAACCATATTCTATATTATTTGCAGAGCAGTTTTTTGTTTGACACAAGTCTGGCCTCAAACTTATGATCTTGCTTTAGCCTCTATAATGCTAGGATTACAGGCTTACTTATGTGTTGTGGCTTTCCTGAGTGATTTCGTTAAGTTGTACAGAGAGGCAGAAAGGGCTTTAATAGTCTTCATGGCTTTGCACATATATGAAATTTAAGGTAAAAGATTCTAATCTCTGGAGACATTTGGAAGTTACTCGTCTTTTGGTTATCTTCAGTGTATTCCTTTGAGCTACTGCTGCCATATTGAGGGTTTCTTTTACTCATGTCTTTAAGATATTCACATGTTACAAGGAAATTGAAGGTTTGTATTTTAATTCTTTATTATTTAGACATACACTGATTTTTAACACCATCATTTACTTACATTTAATATGAATTCAAAGCAAGTACACAGTTTTTTTTATACTAGAGCAAAGCAGAAAATCAAGACAGTTGCCATCATCAAATCTTAATCTTCAGAGAATATCATCTCCACAAGGTTGGCCTGAAGGCACTCAGATTCTACCAGTTTTTGAGGCTGTAAGAAAAGGAGTTAAGTTTTAACCACTGCGAGGAAATGGTACTAGGAATTACAAATCTTTGAACATAGAAATTATGCTATTCAGAAACAACTAGTTAGAACAAGTTTTATGCACTAGTTAAGATATTTGATGAATCATTTAAAGTTCTTGGCCTCAGGAGCCTTAATTTCCAATACCAGGAAGCTCTATAGACTGAAACAAGAGACAGCAAGCCCAGTGCCACCTCTTTCCCCTCAACTCTTTTTTAATTTAGGATTCCAGGGCAGGACTGGAATAGAGCCCTTTCTCTTTAAACCTAATGAAGTTAGAAAACTTGACATTAGTGCTTTCAGTAATTAGGAATCCACTTTTTGAACACAAAATCTTAAAAGTGGCTGAAAAACACACCAAACCCCTCATTTGCATTATTAATAGTTCTTTGGGGTTGGTAGACAGATGATGGACACCTAGTTTATGTTTCTAATGCTCTCTGCAAAGCAATATACATTGGAGATTAAACATCAAGATCTTTTCAAATGACTCCAAATCAAGAATTTTAACTGTTATAGCCCCCACTGTGGCTAAAGATACTCACTGTTCCATATTTAAGTAGTGTAGGCACCGCAGTTAATTTCAGTTTTTGTCTGAAGTCATTATTTGGGTCTTTCCAACTATTCCAAGAGGAAAAAAGGTGATCATGAAAAATACCACTTAACATTTTACCTACTTATATATTTAGTAATCATTGTTCTTGTATAACTTTTGTAAAGTGTGACTAAGATAAAACAAACATTAAGAGTTCTGAACTTAAAGGCCAAACTCACTGATACTTAAGTGGCTGAACATTAGCGTTTTAAATTTCTATTTAACAGTTTCTGATTGATTTATCAGAATTTACCTTAAAACACAGAATCTGAGCAATTATCTGAGTCCTTTCCACCCAAGTTTGCAAAAATCTTCGTCTGGAAATACGATATCCATTATCACTTACTAAGACCTGTCTCCCACTTGGCAGTAGATGAACACGCATTCTTCAGTAACATGCTTCAGCCCCTCTCGAACGACTGGCTCAGCTTTTTAAAAAAGTTAATATGAAATAGTTACACATCAACTCTAAGATACTCTCCCTTGGCGCCCCTCCCCCCTCCGTCTTAGTAAGTACTCAGACTTTAACCTGCAGGATTCTTTCTGAGGAGGCACAAATCAGTTTTTTTCTTCTGGACTCTAGAATCACTTAAGTCCGAGTCCTGACTGACCTTAAGGCATACACACCCAGAACAACGAAAAACATACGTGCTTTGCTAACGGAAATTAGACCAACGCACACGTCCTGTAAGACACTAATCTTTGGGGAAGTGCGAGGTTTTAAAAAACTAGGTTTCAAAATCTGGGTCCTATGTATGAGAACCACTCTTGGTGCAGGTAAGGATCTAGACTGCCAATTCTTCAATCCCACTTTCTGGCCTTGGCAGGGGCCTTCCCACCACTTTTGGGCAGCAGCTTCCAGTTCCGGCCTCACCTTGCACGCAGTCGGGACACCAGCTCTTTCCTTCGCCGTCCTTGGAACCGCTAAAGTAGGCGAAAATGGTCTTGCCATGGTGCTCCTTCACAGCCTGGTCGAACTCTTCGAAGCCCGACACGCTCACCTCCTGAAAGGTAGCCATGGGGACTGCGCCGAGTTGAGCGCAGGAGAAGGTCTAGGGTCCCGCCCGCCGCAAGGCGGGGCCCATGAAGGGTGGGGACAAGTGTCCAGGTAGGCGGTGCTGCTGAAACACGCCGCCGTGCCGTGCTACGGGAGCCTCGGAAGGCCATATCTCGCTATTGCCTCTTTTGCTCTCAGGGCTTTTTTTTTTTTTTTTTTTGTGCCAGCTCCCTCCGACACCCACACTTCTGCCCTGATCTGGTCCCCACCTCGGCCTCGTGGACAGTGACTACAAAACCCACCGTGGTACAACACTTGAACGCTCACATGGCTCAGGAAGCTCAACGGCTCCCAAGCTGCCCTGCGCCTGTTTCCATGGCGACTGGGCCAGAGGCCGGAAGCGAGGCCTAGTAGGGGTCTCCTGCCCGCCTCCTGGTAGCGGCGCCTCGCCCCAGGCCAGGTGGGCTCGGGCCGCAGCTAGGGGGAATTCTGGGAAGCTGCGCCTATTGCGGAGTTGGGGAGGCGATCGCAGACTTTGCTTGGGGCAGCCTCGCTGCTCCGCTCCTCCAGTTCTCTTGCCTTTTGCCAGGCTTTAGTGGGGCGGGGGCTGGGGAACGGGCGTCCAGGACTGGGCGGGGGTACGGGGGCTGTGGAGGTGGAAGCTGGGAGGGAGGAAAGGCTGCGGGGGCTGAATGACGGTGTGAGCTTTTGCAGAACATGCCGTCTAGGGGAACAGGTGCCGACGCCGACAGTGTCGGGAGCTGCATGGGGACAAGGAATTGTTCCGGAGCTGCGAGCCGGGCGCGCCGCCGGGCCTGGCCCAAGCTGCGCGGGCGTTCGCTGGCAGCAAAGATGCGGGCTCGCTGCGTGGGGCCTGGCAGGTCGCGGCGCGGCATTCGGCGTCCGCGGGCGAGGAGATGGGGTGCACGGCCACCCCAGGGCTATGGAACAAGGCGCCGGGCGAGGGGCGAGGGGCGCGGGGCGCGCTGTGCCAGTGCAGCCAGGCTACTGGGCGGTCGGCAGCCACAGGGGAGAAGAGCCGCGGAGCCTGCTGCTTTCCGTGGGGCGAACGAAGCCTTGGGGACACCTGGGAATGCTGGCTGGACTGAGGCAGCAAGGGACCCCAGGGCAGTGTGGGTGAACGGGGCTGTAGGGGAGCCCGAGGTAGTGGGGCCCGCTGGGTCTGTGTGGGTGACTAGATCTGGAGAGGAGGAGGCAGAGGATGTGAGTCCTCGCCGCTGTCAAAGAAAAGGTCGTCCAGGAACTCTGGGCCACGACAGCATTCTGGAACTGTGGTTGAAGGTGCAAGCTATGAGGGTAGCTTCAGGATGCTGGGAAGGAAGCGGAGTGGAACTCCATCCGATGCCTGCGGGAGAGGGACCAGTTGAAAAGGGTGTTCCCGGACGGGCTTCCTGGGTAGAGACCAGCCGAGCTGGTGTCACGGGACCCTGGGTGAGGGGACATGTTAGGGCATTCTCCCGGGCCTCAGGACTGCCTACAGCCAGAGGGTTACGGGCAAGGTGTGTGAGAGCCTTGGGCTTCTGTAGTTCGGGACAAACTGGGAGGGCGTCTCTTCCTGTGGACGGACCTGGGACTGTGGAGAAGATAGGCTGTACAGTTGCCTCGGGCTCTTGGGAAAGAACACAGGCTGAGGGGATGACTGAGGCCACGGCGTGGCCAGAAGCTGTGGGAAGGGCCCAAGCCAGAGAGGTGGGAAAGGGATGTGGGGGTGCTCCAGGTCCGAATGGGGCAAGGCAGCCGGTACAGAATTCTGGGGCTCTCGTACAAGATGCTGTCTATGGGGATACCTCGGGCTTATGGGGAAGGGGACAAGCAGCAAGAGCCCCCGATGCTTTACTGGTACCCAGGGCTCTGGAAGAGGAAACACCCCCTTTAGGGCCTCCTGAAATGTTGCAAAGGAGACAAAAGGTAGAAGATAGAGACTCTGGCGGTATTCCTGGCTTGTGGGTCACAGGACAGTCTGTAGGCCTGCCTTGTGCTAGTGAAGAGGGGTCTAGATGTGGAGGCAACCCAGGGTCATGGGTGACTGCACAGACTATAGAGCTGTCTGGTTCTGGGGAACAAGAGGCAGAGTCTCCAGGTGTCCAGGGCCTGTGGGATACAGAACAGGCAATAGCAGCACCCCAGGCTTTGGGGAAGGAGGTAGACAATGCAGGTGTCCCAAGATTGTGGGGAACAGGACAGCTGCCAGGAATGTCTCAGCTTGTGGCATTATCAGGAGGTAGGGGAGCTGAGACCAGCTGTGATGGTATCCCAGGCCTGTGGGGGAGAGAGCAGACTCTGGGGACACCTCTGGCTGAGGCAGCTCCAGGACTGGCCTTGGAGGAGACACACAATGGGAATGTCAGCCTGTGGGAAAGGAGGCAGGTCATTAGGGAGCAGGAGGGGCCTGCAGCTTTAGGGGCAGCGGAACCTGTAGATCAGGATGCCAGCTGTGGCGCTCTCTCATGTCTATGTGGGAGAAGGCAGGCTGTGGGGGTGTTTGAGACAGTGGTGATGCCCAAGCACAGGTGTGTCCCAGAAGGGGTACCCATGTCTCTGGGTATGCCTGCTGCCATGTGGGTGTCTGGCCCTGTGTGCCAGGAAAGCAACTCTAGAGATGGTTTGAGCCTACAGGAAAGGGCTCATGTTGCTCAAATGTCTGTGGTTTCTAGGAGGCCCATGGCTTCTGAGGAGTGCTCATCTGTGGTAGAGGATACTGGTTCTGAGGCTCTCCTAGGTTCATGGGGAAGGAGGCCAGCAGTTGAGGTTTCTGTGGCTCCTGAGGTACCCGATTCTCTGGAGGTAGAGACTGGCTCTAGAGATTTTTCAGGCTTGTCAGGAAGGAGACAAACCTCAGATATGCCTGTGAGTGCAGGGGTCTCCTCAGCTCTGGAACCTATGGCTCCCAGGGCACCTAGTTCTCTGTTGGAGCAAACTGGCTCTGGAAGAGTCTCAGGCTTGGCAGGAGGCAAGCCATCTGTGGGCATGTCCATGGCTGTGGAGCTCCCTGAGTCCACAAGGGAGGAGACACTCTCTGAAAGCTTACACAGCAGACAGGCTGCTGGGATGCCCCTGACTGCTAGAGTTGCCATGTCTATGGAAGAGCCCCCTGCTTCTGGGCTCCTTGGGCTTCACAGAGTGGTGGATAGTGGCTGTGGAGAAGGCTTGGAGGTTTGGCAGAGGTCACAGGTGATGGAGGTGCCTACCGCTGCCAGGGTTCCCAGACTTGAGGAGGAGGCAGGCTCTGAAGGTGTCTCTGGTCTGTGGAGGAGACATAGTGGAACTGTTCCTGAGGTTGTGAGGGGGCCTTTGTCTCAGGGAATGCCTGCAGTTGTGGGAATTCCTATAGCTGGACATACACCTGCTGCATTTTTTGTTACTGGGTCCCCTGGAGAGGAAGCAGATAAGGGTGTCTCAGACCTGCCAGTGGTTAGGAGACAGTCCACTGAGGGAGCGGGGTCTTCAGGAGAGCAAATGGGGAGTAGAGGGATCCTGGAAGTTCTAGGGAGGAGCCACACAACTGGGGTGACTTACACCAATGAACGTGCCAGGCTGTGGGGCAGTCCCAGGTCTGTGGGGGAAGAAACAGCCTATGAGAGTGTTCATAGAATGTGTAGAACAAGAGCAGCTGTGCCCTTGGTTTCAAGGGAGGAAACGGGTGTTGGCCATTTCAGACATCACCTGCAGCAGAACGGGAGGAGACCTATGGGAGAAGTACCTGGAGTCAGAGGAAGGGGGAATGATTTGGGAGAGGATTATGTGGGGGAGGAGAGGATGAGGGTGTCCTTCCATTAGATGTGTAGAAAGCAAGTTGGGAGATGTCCTGGGGCTCTGGGAGGGAGGAGGTTGGGGGACAGTTTGTCTTAGGTTATGAGTGAAGGAACAGATTCAGGGTGATGTCACAGAGTATATAGGGTGACAAGTCAGAGAGCTCTGGAAACAGTCGGGGATACATTTCAAAGAGAGGGATGTCCCAGGACCTTTTTTAGGGGATCAGTGGGGTGTGTGTGTGTTTTCAATGACTTGAGGTGTGTGACTCCAATTCTGCAGGCCGTTCTGCAGCTCTAGCTCCAGCCCTGTGGTGATGGCAGGCCAGTTTGCATTGCCTCACTAGTTTGCCACTTCCCCTCCCATCTGCTTCTTGGGCCATAGTAGTCTTAGAAATAGGGAATCTTAGACAGCTGTTTTTATCTTCCTACAGATGCATCTACTTTTACCAGTCTGTAAACTTTGGATTTATTAAAAAACTTAAGCTAGGTTTTGCTTTGTTTTGTTTTTAACCTTGAATTTCCTAATTGAATTGATTCACTGTAGGATTATTTGAGAGAACAAATTCTCCAGTGTATTTAAAACTAGTTATTTCTCAGAAGATCAACTCAAATATTGAGTTAAATTGTCTACTATGTTCAAAGTACTATATTGTGGAAAATAAAAGAATAAGACAAGGCTCTTAACCCTCAAGGAACTTTGTCTAGCTGGCAAGCTGAGTCACAGACCCATGACATAGGTAAATAACTGCGATGACACTTGATCAACACCTACATAGCAGAGCTATTTCAAGTATGTTAACAGACCTTCAGAATAGAGACAAGTTATCATAGCTCCTTATAGTTTACTAGATACTTTAGTGTCTGCACTCTTACTGTGAATGCATATAGGGTGGAGGATGATAGGGGAGGGGAGCTGAAGACCCAGAGAGCCTGTTTAGCTAATTAAAATCCCGTATTTGTTTAGAGTCAGAATTTTGTGTATCTGAGCTAAAGAGAGGGAAACATTTTACTTTTTTGACAAATCATTAGGATTTATTGCTCTGTAAAATGGTTGTCTGTCATAATAGAATTAATGTTTTAGGGTAGGAACTTAAAATTTGAAATGAAAATGGCCCGGGAGATTGTCATTAAAATAGTCTCTCTCTTTCTTTCTTTTCTTTTTTTTTTTTTTTTTTTTGAGACAGGGCTTCCTTATACCCTGGCTGGCCTCAATCTCACAGAGATCTGCCTGCCTCTCTTGGGATCAAAGGCATGCACCACCATGCCTGACCTCTCTGTTTTGAAAATGAGAATTTCATAAGTGGTTGTTGCTTTTATAAATGCAAGAACTATATCTCTCTCTAAGCATGAGATTACTGCAGGTTCCTTCTAGAATACTGCTTTATTAACAAGGCATTGTGGTGTGTGTATTTGTTTTTTTTTAATTTGTTTTCTTATGTGATTGTTGGTATGGAAATGCAATATAATGTTAAGCATGTTTCATTTAAGGAAGACTTGCCTGTGACTCGGTGGTCAGTGTTGTTCTGCATCATCTGACATGATGGGACCAGACCAGCCAGCCTCTGCCTGTGTTCATCTTCTGTCCAGCACCCAGCTAGATGGAGTGAGTGACCCTAGAAATCTTCAGTCCCAGGTAACTTTGCTGTTTTCCTTCAGATGTTTATTATGAAACATTTCAAACATAAGAATAGATGGGGAAATAAAGAGGACATTGAACATTTTGAAACCATCTTATAGATTCAACAGTTGTTAACAGTTTGTCCTGTTTTCTGCCTACCAAACCATACAAAGCATACCAAAGTAAATTGCATTATGACTCTTCATTTTTAAATATTTAAGAATATGTTTTAAAAAATGATCTCTCCTACCTAATCGTCCCATTATCACACCTAAGAAAATAGCCTAAAAAATTCTATATGTGTCTATCTGGGTGAGTGTATGTATGTATGTGTTTTGGTGTGTGTGTGTGTGTGTGTGTGTGTGTGTGTGTGTGCGTGTGCACGTGTAGGGTGTGTTACCTGTGGAGGCCAGAAAAGAGTGTCTGATCCCTTGGAGCTGGAGTTAGAGGCATTGTGAACTGCCTGATGTGGGTGTTGGGGATTGAAACTCTAGTTTCCTAATTCCTAATATTATGTAATAACCAACTTTTGTTTGGGTTTTCTACGTTGTCCCACAAATGTCTTTCCCCCAATATTGTATTATGAAACTCTTAAGTCATTGAACAGAGTTGAATTTTACAGTTTGCATTGGTGTTTTGCTGTTTTATTTGTTTTATTGCACATGTTGTTTTTTGATCATCAGTGAGAGATCCATCCATCAGTCCATGTTATTAGAGGACCCTGTTCAAAGTCAGGTATGATGTGAGATTTTTGTTACCCTAGAAAGTTCTTATATGCCCCCAGACAACTTCTACTACTACTGCCCTTCAGAGGAAACCATAGTTTGATTTTTTTTTTTTTTCCTATCACGGGTAAGTTTTGCCTGCACTAGAAATTCTTATTAATGAAACCATATAATCCACAGTCTTGTGTGAAGTTTTCTTTCAGTAGGTTTTTGTGCTTTTTGTTTATTTTTGTTGTTGTAGTTTTGAGACAGGGTCTTCCTGCAGCCCCAGATGGCCTAGATCTCACTGTGTAGACCAGGCTGGCCTTGAACTCATAGAGTTCAGGTCTCCTGAGTACTGGAATTAAAGGCGTATGTTACCATGCCTAGTTGGTTTCTTTTTAAAAAAAGATTATTTATCTGTGTGTGTACCTGCATGAGTATATGTGCATGCAGTGTCTGGAGGCCAGAAAAGAAGCAGGAATTGGATCCCTTGGACCCGGAATTAAAGGTGGTTGTTAGCTGCCATGTATGTTCTGAGAACTGAACCCAGGTTCTCTGCAAGGGCAGTAGGTACTCTTAACTACTGAGCCATCTCTCTGCCCCTGATGGTTTCCTTGTAGACCTTAGTTGTTAAGATTTCTTCATACATAGGGAGCCCTTTATAGTTGCAAATAATATTTTTCTCTTAGTTTTTCAGTTCTTTGGACTTTGTTTATTGGGACATTTTGTTTACTTGCTTGCTTATACATTTGTTTATTGTAAACCAGGCAGAAAATTTTAAAAGAAATTTGTTTTAATGTAGTCAGGTTTATCACTCACATATCATTTCATTCTCTACATCAAAGAGGTTCTTTTATTAAACATGGATTCTCCCTATACTCACATTAAAGAGGACTTCATCAGCTTTCTCCCCTTAGTACTTCTATCAGATTCCTGGGCTATCTTTAGTTATTTTAAGTCTTTCCCCAAATAGAGTTATAAGTTTCAAATACTGTTTTTTAATTTGGGTACCTTCAGATAGGTATGTTATGCTACTTAGTAAGATTTTACCATGTTTTTCCCACACCCTAAAAAAGGGATACTTTGCTGAAGATTTACCACAGTAGGTCGCTTCCCATTGTTCTCCTATATCTTTTGTCATTTGAGCACAATTGTGAGGATTGGGGAGCTCTGCTGTCTTTCAGTGAAGGCATCATGAGATTGAGCCACAGAATTCAGAAACATGGCTTCCCCTCATATTTACCTTTAGTAGGGTCTTTTAAAATTTAAACTTATAATGTTATGGATTTTTCTTGGCCTAGTAATCCCAGAGATTACTTAGCCTAAGAAAATAACTTAAAATTTTTTTTTAATATTTATTTTATGTGTATAAGTGTTTTGCCTGCATGTATGTAAGTGTAGCACATGCATGCAATGCTCACAGAGGCCAGAACAGGGCAGTTGGATCTCTTAGAACTGGAATTGTGGACAGTTGTGAGTCACGATGTGGGTGATGGGACTACTCTGCAAGAGCAGTCAGTGCTCTTAACTGCTGAGTATTTCACCAGCACCCTAAGAAAATAATTTAAAAGCAGAAAAACAGAAACTCAATACATTCATATATTCATTGAAGTAATATTTCTATTAGTGGGAAAAAAAATCCAGAACAATCTATTTTATACAATTGTAGCTTAGCATGAAACACTGTTCTTTGAATTTTGGAAAAAAGTAGTCTTTAAAAACAGTAGGAATGTGAAAGCATGCTTAAGTTTAAATGCAAAGCATCATAGGATTTACCTGTTATAAAGAAAACCGATAAGAACCTAAGTCTGCATAAACCTGGGGGACTGGACTCTTTAGAACAAGGTGCATATAGATGCAGGGTAAAAGGTGTATTAATCACCAAATGAATATCTTGGGAAGACCTGAAGTATCATCAAATGGCTTAGGTCTGTGGTTGTTTATATGCATGTAGAACAAGTTAGATGGTGTTTGTCTTTTGCTAGACCTTTATATTTTGAACAGGTTAGAGATTCATAAGTGGGAGTTGAAAAACTTGCTGATTGGTGCTTGACCTTTAGAGAATGTCCCCAGTATGCTATTAGCAGATGGAAGGCTAGTTCTGTGGGACTAGGTGATTTAGTATAGAACTCTGGATTCCTAGTATATGCAAGTAGTGGGTGTAACGGAAAAATCTCTCTTCATACAAATAATCTTGTGGGTAAAATATTAGGAACTTGATTATATACAGATATCCACTATACAATACGTCATTTTTCTAATATGAGCTCACTTTTGTTTATTCTTTAAAGAACCAGCTGCAGTTTAATAGGAATGTTCCTGCACATCCGAGCAACTTGGCAGTCCAATACTCTTCCCCACATGCAATTAGAATCGAAAAACTGAAGCACTCATACAATGAATCGTATCACTGTAAAGACTTGGATTTTAGAGCTGGACATGACCTAAGCAGTTCTGTTTCATTTTCTGTTATATCAGAAGAGAGACTTAGCTATGCTGTCCACCTAGCCAAAAGGGATGTGAAACGAAGACAATTTGAAGAACACATAAAGGAACATCATCTCAGAAGTCAGCCCCACAGTACTCACAAATGTGCACATGCCAGGTGTAAAATATCTTCCCACAAGGTGGAAAGGAAAGACCCAAAGAGTCAGGAAGTCTGTCCTTGTATCCACCAACCATCCAAAGTAGGAATTTCCAGCTCAGGTGCCAAGGTGTATGTGTACACATCTCATCCAGGAGGGTCAGAGCTTGCTGTGCCAAATTCTCCACCTACCCGTGATCCAGGACTTCAGCCACAACCCAGGATCATGGACCACAAAAACCTGTCTGAACAGAAAAGCCTACTAGAAGTTCAGCGACTCCAAAAGGAGCTGAGCAGCTGTATCCATAAAATTGAAGAGGTAACTAAAAAAGGTGAGGGAAATCAGGTTATTCACTTTGATGAGATACCATGGGTGTGGGATAACTCACATGTATTGATTTAGGGTACTCCCTCCTCAACTCCCCACCACCACTGAATTCTGCCTCCTATGAGCAGGTTGGTTCACAAGAGCTGAACACATAGGACAAGAGAATTGGGCTTGGAATCTGACCTGAGTCTTTTTTTTTTTGATGAGTTTACCCTGTCATTTCCCCGGTCTGTAGGCTGTCTGTCAGAACCTTAGGTCTCCTAGCACCTGAGTGCAAAGTATCCTTTAATATATACCTTGTTTATCTAGAAGTCCTTCTGGCAAAAATTATTTTTAATTTCTTAAAGGTACCGTAATATATATATATTGTAGATAAATCCATTTCCTATCTGGGCAGTGCTAAGTGTGGCCACAGAGTACAAAGGAAGAAATATAATCACTATATACCAGTTTCTGCAATTTTTTTTTTTTTAATCTTTTTGAGTCAGGGTCTCCCCAGCTGGCCTGGAACTGCTATGTAGACCAGACTGGTCTCAAACTCACAGAGATTCACCTGATTCTGCCTCCCAAGTGCTGGGATTAACGGGGTGCACCGTACTCTGCAGTTCTTTAGTAATCTCAAGGTCCTTGCATTTTCTTGGGAGGTAGAAGTTTGAACCTGAATGGAGAATTTGGGGTTACTATAGTCAGCAGGTAGGAAATCAGGCCCAATTTTTAGGCAGTGAAGTATAAAGAGTTGAGAGGCAAAAGTAGGGTATTGCATTTGGGTAGTGTATAATCTAAAGTTATATTTTGCCTTTAAAGTTTAACCAAAATACATATACACATATACATTACAGAAAAAAATACCTTATAAAGTATCTGTTATTGAAACAAGATTAAAACTACATACCTGAGGATATGTGGCATAGTAAACATGAGCTTTGGAAAAGGCAGATTTACTAGGAATGATTTACAAATTCATTTAGGAGTTCCTCGAAGCCAGCTACAAAGAAAACTACAAGTTGTAGAACTGACAAAAATCTAAACAGAAAAGCACAGTTTTGTAAAGAAAATAATTTCCATATACCATAGCCAGAAAGAAGCCCCCCCCAATCAGTCTTCTTAGAGTATGCTGTGTAATACTTTAATATCATGAGTGCTTTTAACACATTTCCACAGAAACATTACCACAAGTATTGTGACTTGTTTCTCATGACATTTTTGTGTCAGTCTGTGGCAGGAATTCACAGATTCTATAGGTAGAAGCCATCTTGCCAGGGAATAAAGCTTCCAGGTCCCCTTCTCTGGTGATGTGGCCTAAGACCAGAACTTTTGGAACTCAATTTTTCAAACTCTGTGGGAAAAGATTGGATTGTTTTGTTTGTTGCCTTAAAAATTAAATCTATTACAAATCAATACTTTGTAACTATAATAAGGTCATGACCAAGGGAGAATTGCCATAAAAACATGTGAATATATGGTTTCAATTTCTGCATTTACCTTGTGGACTAATGACAGCTTGCAGACTGCTCTTTCAGCAACCCTGAAGTTTCCCTTTGTGCCTCTCAGATTGTGCTCTATAGACTGCTTGCGTTAGAATCACCTGACAAGGTGAGCAGCTAAAAATCCCTGCCTAAACCAGCTCCTATTTCAGTTCTTGAAGGTAGGTGTTCACCAACGTGCAGCCCAAATAAGAGGTGGAAATAATTAGGCCTAGGCTCCCATATGACTCTAACTTTGTGTTCAACTTCTGGCTTCAAAGTTTTGTTTTTCAAAGTAGCCTTATTGCCATACTCTTTATCTTTTTAACTAATTAATTAACAGTGGTGCTAGGAATCAAATCCAGTGGTAAGCAAGTACTGTACCACTGGACTGCACTCCTAGCCCCTCGTGTTTGACTTTTTAATGAGTAAATAATGAGAAAATTAAACTCAGAATATACTTACATTGGTAAAATATTGCATTTATCTGACTTGCTTATTGGAGTTTTGTGAGAGAATTTGATTGTATTTGGAAACTGTAGTCTAGAAGGAATAGATAGACTGGGCAATCTCCCCAAAACGGTCCTAACCAATCTTAAGACTGGAGATCCAGTGTATATGAGGATGTGCTTGACAAGTGGATGAAGACTTAAAGGTGTTGAAATAATTTTAGTACTTTCTATGTACTGTTTTAGAGAAACAATTTCTCATTTGGATTCAAGATAAGAAAGAAAAAAATTCACTAAGCATAAAATAGTCCAATAAAGAGTTTTTTTGAAAATAGAGAAAGCATACAGGTTTGGGCTCAGTATAAAAGAATTTTAAAATAATCAGAAATGCTTTGCAATGTAGTTGCTGTCCAGTGAGATTTGTTCTGGTGGAAGAGAGTTGTCAACCTCTTTTCCCTGCTGTCTCTGAGTTGGTACATTGCCCACTCATGCATTCTTAGTTTCTGGGCTGATGAAAATGAAAATTTCTGTTAAGACAGCCTCTTGTTTTCCTTTAAGTACTTGAAGGTTTTATGAGTTTCTTTGTGTGGTTTATAATCTACTTTTGGGGGAAAATACTTTCAGATAGACTAGAAGAAGCTTTGGATCCAGACGAAGAACGGCGAATCCGTGTGAGGAGACAGGAGCAAGGTGTGCGCTGTGCCCGGATGCTGTATGTCCTTC
This sequence comes from Eospalax fontanierii, assembly GCA_035773235.1. Taxonomy (NCBI): domain Eukaryota; kingdom Metazoa; phylum Chordata; class Mammalia; order Rodentia; family Spalacidae; genus Eospalax; species Eospalax fontanierii. The sequence continues at coordinate 47,461,077 of CM069531.1, read as the reverse complement.
AGCAGCAGGTTCGGAACACCCAGGGAAGGGTGGAGCAGTATGACTGTGCCTTCCTTTTTTAGGGACTTCTGTTTTCCTTTTGTCTCAGAAAGATTAGCACAAAGTACTGTGCATGAATTCTAATTCTAATTCAGGCTAAACATGTAAACAAGTGATTCCTTTTCTGTCATCTGCCTCTCAGTGTGTGTGTGTGTGTGTGTGTGTGTGTTTTGTATACATATGGCTAGGCTAAACAATTGCTCTTCATTTTTTGAGGTCATGGATTCTTAAATCTAGTAGAAGCCATCTTTTTCTCCAACAAAAATGCTTACACATATGAACTCAAGTCTTAGAGGAAGGGACTTTCCCATCTGTTTGGGTTTGTTACATACTAAATTATACTCTTTGTTAAATGGTAAAGAATGAAGACTATATAATCTTTCAAGAAACATTTAGTGGTTGATAAATAGGCATGCACATTAGATTGTGATGAATTTTTTAAAGTTTGTTTTAACTTTGATTCCTTATTTGTTAATAAACTTTTAATCTTTTCTGATCATTGAAATCACATGTTGGTTTTTATCATTTGAGCCAAAAACTATACTTTTTTGTTCAAAGGAAAATGCATCAGATTTTCTTCTGTATTCTTTGTGAGTTCTCTGTTGGTCCTTACTTTACATCACTGCCATAGAGATTCTTCTAGGCAAGTGTTGTACCCCTGAGCTCCATTCCCAGCTGATACTGTTCTGAAATGTGAATCTTACCATGTCACTTTCTGCTTAAAGAATCCAGTGGTTCCTGTAAATTGAGAGGATGAAAGCTAAACTTTGTTGTTGAGACAGGTTCTCATTATATAGCCCTGACTGGCCTGGAACTCAGAGATCTGTCTACCTCTGCCTTATGAGTGCTGGGATTAATGGCATGTTCTGTCATGTCCAGTTGAAAGCTAAACTCATTTTAAAAAATGCTTTATTATTTTTATGTGTATGAGTGTATTACCTGTATGTAGATAAGTGCACCTGTGTTGTGCAATGCTTGAGGATGTGAGAAGAGGGAGTGTTAGGTCCTCTGTAACTGGAGCTAAAAGCAGTTATTAGCCACCATGTGGGTGCTGTGGATCTAATCTTGGTCCTCTACAAAAGCAGTCAGTGCTGCTAACTGCTGAGCCATCGCTCTAACCCCTGAAAGCTAAACTCTTTGGTATGATGGCCCTTAAGACTTAATGAGCTGGTTCTCCTAACTTTCATTCATGTTAAGTTTCTCTTACACTGGGGACCTAGGGATGGCAGGCAAACTCTGCCCTATTCACCATTTTGAACTGGAAACCAGGTTGGGGAATGTATGAATAAGAGGTCTTTTCTCATTTTCAAGTGACTTGAGTTAACACTGGTAAGTTTGAACAAAACAGGGTGTGTATTTTTCTCTAAGGAAAGATCAATGACAGGTATAAAAATTTCATTCTTCTTCCTTTTATAAAACAGGTGAAAGAAATCCAGGAAGAACTGGATAAATTGAGTCCATTTAAAATTAAGCATACTAAGAAGGTATGATATAATTAAATTATGATCAGTGCTTATTTATAAAGTCCATTTTGCAGTGTTTTGTTAGTAGATATACTAACATTTTTGTCTGTGTTTATGTAAATCTGTTAGGGATTGGCTGCTAAGTATTCTAAATATGGAGTTACCTTCTAAAGAAAAGGATCTGCAAACAGTACTAGTATATAAACAGAATATGAAAGAAAATTTGTTACTAGAAAACTTGAAATTTTACAATTTCCTTCACTATGAAAATATTTTTTTCACAACAGGAAGCACTTTCTGTAGAAAGATAGACTACAAATATTCTTTTAAAAAAATATTTCTATTTTATATGTATGAGTGTATTGCCTGCATGTGTGTAAGTGCACCTGTGTTGTGCAGTGATCTTGGAGGTCAAAAGAGAACACTGGATCGCTTGGAACTGGCCTTACAGTTGATTATTAACCACCATGTGGGTGCTGGGAATTGAACCCGGGTCCTCTGCGAGAGCCATCTTAACCTCTGAGCCATCTTTCCAGCTCTGGCTACAATTATTCTTTATGCTTTGATGCTAGGAAGTTGAGAATGCCAAACTAATGCCTTGCTTCTTGTTTGTTTCAGACATGGGCAATGTCTAGGTTAGCGGCTGCTCACCGAGGAGCCATTCGAGCCTTACAGATGTTTGTCACTCAGTTTACTGACCGAGGGGAGCACCCAGTTCCTGCTCGATGTAGGGAACTGGGCACTCTCATCCGTCAGCTTTCACTGTGTTCTGCCCGGCTGGATGCTGATCCTTCTGTTCCTGATGTGGTTATAGATATCTTACATCAAATTGAGGTATGAAATGACTCTAGTTTTTGGAGACCATTTTTTTTCAAGAGTGTTGTTTCATGCAGGGGAATAATGCTGACCATCCTCCAGCTACGGTAGGTGAGACTAGCCATCTCTCTAACCCAACAGTACACTCTTAATTTTATGTTTTGTAAGTTTGTACAGTCTATTTCTTTTAAAATGTGTATGAGTGTTTTGCCTGCATGTATATAAGTGTACTGTGTGTGTGCATTGCCTGCAGGTACCAGAAGAGGGCATCAGAACCTGGGTCTTCTGCAAGAGCAGCCAGTACTCTTAACTTGAGCCACCTCTCCAACCCTCTTTGCAGAATCTTGCTACATAATGTGACTTTTCATCTTTACTGTAGCACTGTGATTTGTAATTAGTTTTATTACTATTTTATAGATTTAAGATTTTTTTTTAAAAGCAGGGGCTTTTTTAAAATTAAAAAGTAATAAATTTTTTAAAAATTTAAAGCAAAGATCAGAGAGATGATGCAGTTACTTCTCTTGAGAGTAGAAATGATTAGCTCACTTCCCCCCAAGCATCTATAATAGAAAAGGATAATCCTTTTATTAGTGCACTGTAGCAAGCAAACTGTTGACTATTGAGCAAGTGTAGTATAGTGGGAAGGAATTTTTTTTTTTTAATTGTGTGTGAGTGTTTTGCTTGCTTGTCTACCATTAACGAGCTCTGGCAGTCTCTCTAAAGCCTGTTCTTTACAGTCCCATCATCTAGCAAATATGTTTGTGATTTACTTTCATTACATCTTTATATACAGAGCTCTTTATACTGTCAAGTACAGATCTCGGAACTTTTGGCTGCATATTACTTCATGTTATGCTGTTTAAACTTAGCTGTCAGAAGAATTGTTTATTGAATAAAATGGTTTCATTTAGAGACCATTATTTTCATAATCCTAGAAGGGAGCCCATGAGATTATCCCAAATTCTGAGCAAGAGTACCTTTAACAATGTATCTTAAATGTAATATTGGTCTCCCATAGTTTTGAAAATATTCAGTAATGCAGGAAATTAATATTTTTTGTTGATACTTTTACCAACTTAATATCTTGTTGCTGTATTAAGTGAACTCAACCTCCCTGGTTGTGCTCAGTTAGCCTCCGTTTGTTTGTAGTAACCAAGTACTGCCTGGTAATGACTGGGTGAGTGTGTCTTAGCAGATAACCTTTCCAGAATGGGGACATAGACCTCCTGGCATTGCTGTGGTAGAGAAATGACTACAGCCTTTGGGCCCACTAAGTTCTCTTTAGTCTATGAAACTATATGTTAAAGATAATGTATTTTGGAACTGGAGAGCTGGCTCAGTGGTTAAGAATACTTTCTACACTAGCAGAGGACCTGGGGTCAGTTCCAAACACCCACATGGTAGCTAGCAGCTGTTTCAGGGGTTCCGATGCCCTCTTCTGTCCTCCATGTGTACCTTAATGTATTTGGTGCATGTATGTTCATGCAGGCAAAATATTCTCACAGATTTAAAAGAAACAAAACAATTCTTGAGGATAGAGCTTTTGAGATAAAATCTCCTTGTAACCCCAGCTGACCTGGAATTTGGTATATAGACCAGGCTGGCTTCGATCTTTCAGAAATTCGTCTGTTTCTACCTTTTGAGGACTTGGACTGAAGGCATGCAACAACACACTTGGCAAAACTGTTTTTTTAATTAAAAAAGATTTATTAAAAAATTGCTGGCAGCCTGGCATGACAGTGCATGCCTTTAAGTCTGGCACGCAGGCGGCAGAGGCAGGCACATCTCTGTGAGTCAGGGCCTGGTCTGCATAGCGAGTTGCAGGTCAGCTGGGGCTATAGGGAGACCCTGTCTCAAATAAATTATATATATAGTATTTGCCTACTAAAACACTACTCAAGTTTTTAAGTTTTCTTTTTGAGAATTAAAATTCTGTTAAAGCATATACATTTATATTCTGGACTAATTTCCAAAATGTTTAAAAAATTTTAAATTAGGATGCCTTTTGAAAATGGTCTTACTCATTATCTCTTTGCTGTTGGTTTTAGTTAGCTAAACTTGTGAAAGAACTTTTAGAAGTTATTTTTATTAATTAATCATGTGTTCTAAATAATACAAACTTTCAATGAAGTGTTTATTTTGTTAACTACTAGAGAGAGAGCCATTTAATGACATATTTCTCTGGAATGTGTTATTTTTCAGCTTTGTGACTAAAAGTCATTGTCTCATGAGATAAACTAAGGGAATAATGACTCTTTCATGACAGGCTTTAGAATCTCTCCTGGAAAAGAAACTGTCACCTAAAAAGGTGAAGAAATGTTTCACTGAAATTCGGAGATTTCCTGTTGGTAACCAAAGGATCTTAGAGAAGTGGCCAATGGAATTTCCCAGGAGTGAGAGGAGACCCTTTATTGCAAAGGAAACTTTTCCACAGACCAGTCAACCTCCAGTGGCAAAGAGGCTTCTTGATGGTATGTGTCTTAAAATGCTGCTGTGTGATATTTCTCTTTGTGAAATGCTGTAATAGTCACTGCACTGAGGGGAAGTCAGGATCTGTAACCCTGTTCACAGAGATGCACTGTAACGAGGAAGTAGCAGCCAGCATGCTTCCTATGACTAAGGCTAGAGTCTGCTTCTGTAGAAGAAGGGAAAAATAAATCCCCTTTTCCTTTACCACAGTGTTTATTATATTTTAGTGATCTGTGTGTATACACACATATGCATTTGGTAGATAAACATTTTTAATCCTTATTCTATAAAGTGGAATTTTATGTTGTATGGCATACACATTTAAGCAGTTACTACCAATTTACCTCTTAAAAGTACATACATAATTAGGTTTTGAGTAACAGTGACACTTTTCCATATAAGTAATAAAATTATTTCCAGTCTCTCAATGGAAGATGGCAACTTACTTTTTAATATTGAAATTCCTGGTTCCTATGAGGGTTCGGCTTTTGTATGTCTCTTAGCTGCCTTTATTTTTTTCTGATGTGATTTGCCTTTTTGTATTTTGATCCTTTTCTTTGTTGGATACCAAGTGTTCTACTTATGGATATATAGACATTCTATATATAATGTAGCTGTGGGGTTTTTGTTGTTGTTGTTGTTTATTTGTTTGTTTTTTTAACTTTTATTTTTTGAGACAGGGTCTCCCTGTAGCCCTAGCTAGCCTGGAACTCACTATGTAGATTTGGCTGGCCTTGATCTCACAGAGATCCACCTGTCTCTGCCTCCCTGGTGCTACCACAACCAGCAATAGTCTTAGTGCCTAATCTTTTTTGGCTTATGTGTATTATAAATATTTCCTCCTACTTAGTCTCTTTGTCTTTAAAATTGTTTATGACTTTTTGGTGTAGAAACTTTTACTTTGGTAAGCAGATCCATAGTCTTTCTCATATTGTAATATTTGATAAGACAATTGATTTTTCTTCGCTGTCTTTCAAAATTGAACCGATTATTGCCCACTTTGAGAATGAGCTTTTCAGGTGTCATAAAAAATGCTGTTGGCAGTTTGTGTTCCGTTGATGGAGAAAGGGTAGTTTTGCCAGTCTTTCTGCCTATTCATGCCCTTTTCTTGAATCTTCAGTTAAATATTAGGAATTTTCTATGTGTGGGTTTTATAAATTCCTTGTATTTCTAGTTTTATATTTTATAATTTTTAATATTTTATTTATTTTTGTTTTTAATGTGTTTTACGTGCATGTATATAAGTGCACCCATGTCATACAATGACCACTGAGGTCAGAAGAGGGCCTTGGATCCTCTGGAACTGTAGTCAGGGATGGTTGTTAGCTACCATGTAGGTGATGAGAATCGAACCTGGGTTCTCTGCAAGAGCAGTCAGTGCTCTTAACCACTGAGCCATCTCTCTAGCTCCATATTATAGTTTTTATTGTTATTGGGATTGGGATTTTTAGTGCATTATGAAATTGATTGTTGCTACTTAAAGGAGTCATTAGATTTGTATATTGCTTTATATTTGGTAATGTCTTAAAATCTCTTACTATGCCACTATTTTGTGGAGTCTACACAGTTAAAGGTCTCAGAATTGGAGAGCCTTTCTCTTTCAGTCCTGGAGATTCAACCTTTGTGCATGCTAGGCAAATGTAGTACCACTCATTTAGCTCTAGGTGAAGGGCACTGCTGGCCTAGAATTTGGCAAACTCTATGTCATAGCCTTTGGGTGCTGAAATTACTAGTTTAAGCCACAATATATTACTAAAAGGCATGCCAGATAATTAATTGTAACATTAAAATTTTATTTCATTATTTTTATTTTTATGTGTAGGAGTGTTTTGTGTGCAGGTATATAAGTTCACCTGTGCATACAATGCCACAGAGGCCAGAAAAGGGTGTCAGATCCCTTTGAACTAAAGTTTGGAAGAACTGTTAGCCACCATGTGGGTGCTGGGACCTGGGAACTGAACCCAGGTCCCTTGCAAGAGCAGCCAGTACTTTTAACTACTGAGCCATTTCTTCAGCTCCCATTTAAAATTCTTAATGACACATAAAGTAGTGATGTGTATTATACCTGATGTTTTAGATTTGATGAAATAAAAGATTTTATTCATTTATTCTTTTGTCTTTTTCCAGATAGATGAGATAACCTATAAATCTCTGTGGGCAAATACAGTAAACTAATTTTCCTTTTTCAAAAAATCATTTATTATTTGTATGTGAGAGAGAGAGAGAGATTGATTGACTGATTATCATGGTGTACATGTGGAGTGTGGAGATCAGAGAGCAACTTTTGGGAACCTGTTTTGTCCTTCTACCGTGGGTTCTAGGGATCCAACTCAAGTTGTCAGGGTTATTTCATTATTCTTTGGTTTTGAAATTCTTAATGTTCTTATAAATGGTGCCTCTTAAAAACATTTTTATTCATTATTTGTGTGTGTGCATGTGTTTATGCATGCATGTTTGCATATGTGGAGGTCAGAGGATGACTTTAGGGTAGTTGATTCTTTCTTTCCACCATGAATTCTGAGGATGGAATTAAGATTGGCAAGCTTGTATGGCAAGGGCATTTGCCTGCTGAGCCATCTTGCAAGCCCAAATGATACCTTTTGAATACTGAATTTCTAATCTGTGTTACATATATATTATATATACATATGTGTGTGTGTGTATATATATATATATATATATATATATATAGAGAGAGAGAGAGAGAGAGAGAGAGAGAGTACATATACAATTATTTTGTATATATTGACCTTGTATCCAGCAAACTTCCTGGCTAGTAATAGTAAGCTCATTTATTTACAGTAATTTATCTATAGGTTAGTTTTTGTTTTATCTTTCTTCAATAGTTTTGTGTTTTAGTTTATTTGTTTAATCTGTAAGTAACTTTTAGATAAGTTAAATCATTTTGTGAAGTGAGTTTTTAAATTTCTCATTGCATTTCTGTTCACTTTTTTCTTTGTATGTTGTGAAGTTTTGTTGTGGATGTATCAGTTCTTGACTATTAAAATCCTTTTGTGTGTATGTAGATATTATATGTTGATATTAACTATTTTCTTTATTTCTGTTGATAATTGTGTTTACTCTGGATTCTGTTGTGTCTGGCCCTTCATCTCCTTTACTTGTTTGCCATTTGTCAGGAATGAAATTTTCCATGTTTTTTTGTGGTTAGTCTTTATTGTTTTAAGAATATCTCCTATAAATAGTATTTTTTAATGGAAAGTATGTGTTATTTTTAAATTTATGTGTGCTTGCTCACCTGCATGCAGGTGCCCATGAAGTAACAGGCTGTTGTGAGCCTTCCTATGTAGATATTAGGAACCAAACTAGGGTCTTCTGGAAGAGCAGCAAGAGCTGTTAACTGACAAGTCATCACTCTGCCCCCTATTGCTGGTTTTTTGAATGCTGTTGTAGAACTTAATATTTAACCTACTTGGGGTTGCTGAGTTTAATGGCATGTTGAATTTCTTTTGACCTTGTTTTATGTTTTTCTGTTTGCCAAAGTTTGAGCTTTTTTCTTCATTGTAATTTACTATGTCAGTGTTTTCTTATTTGTTTTTTCTTCTGTTATGATTTGAAACTTAAGTGTGTGGTCTCGCTTTGGAATATTTTTTGATCTACTGCTCTTCTGTGACCTTTAACAGCTTAGTGCTCTACTTGTACCCTCAGTGGAACTCAGTGAGAGGACAAGCAGTTCATTCAGTAGTGTGAGCCCTAGAGTTCAACTCAGTTCTGGCAGTTGGAGTTAGAGCCCGGTTCCACAGGTTGAGGACTCAGTTTAGAAGATTGCTCCACTTCAGACCACAGTTGCAAGTTGTGGTTTGTAACTGGCCACTCTAAATCAAGGTTTGCTGGTATTGCTCACAGAACTCACATTTGCCATATACACTGGATATAGACAAATGACCAGATGGAAAGTGTTTAGCACCAGGCAAGTGGGAAAGAACTTGGGGCCTCCATTCCCTTTCTGGGCATACCAACTCCAAGAACCTCTACATATACAGCAAACAGAAACTCTGAAACCCACAGTATGGGGATTTTGTTGAAGCCTTCATCACATAGGTGTGATTGATTATAACTCAATTCTACCTATGCTCTACCTTTCTTACTCATGGGGGCTGGGACTGAAAGTTCTGAGATCAAGACTTCATGTTTCTGGTACCAGTCCCCATCTAGGAGCCCACAAGAGTCTCCTCACAGAGCAAAATATACTTTAATCTGGAAATTCTAGAAAGCAGAGTTAAAGACCAAATGTTATAACAAAAGCTACTCCTAGCTCCCCTGTTACTGAGGAACTTACAAGAAGTTTAGGAATTCTGTGTTAGGGACAGGAGCTGAGACCAAGTATAGATGTTTGTTGCACAGTATCACAGCTACAAAATCTAATTTACTCAGTATTATATAGTTATTCACTATAATAGGATATGCTCTTCTTTTAATTGGTAGGTGGTAGAACTGATATAGTGCTTTCTTTTCAGCTAGAATTCTGAATTGGCATCCTTTCCTGTGAGAATGAGTCTGTTTGTCCTTATGTCCTTCATGACTAGCCCAGCATCCAGTACATAGTTAGGCAGGTGTTTGTTGAAAACCTCTGAAGAAATTCAGTGCAATAAGAGAAGACTTTGAGTAGCAGATTGCAGTAATTTGAGTTCTAGGCACTGGGAAGCCGAGTTCTGGAGGAAGTGCAGAGAACATTCCAGGACCAGACTCAGAGATGCCTTTTCATAAATGAATTTGACATTAGAGGTGCTTGTCAAATATGAAAAGTAAGTAGTAAAAAGTAAGGATTGGCTTTAAGGAGAAATTGCAAATGCTGTTAATCTAAAACTCAAAACATATACAAGACCTAGATTCTAAACCTGGCTCTATCAGTTTGTGACCCTGAGTTGGTTTAATTATTGTGGACCTTAAAAGTGGGGAGAAGATCCTTTGTAGTGCAGATTTTGTAATAAATTAGGTAATTGCTGTAAAAATGTATTTCTTTTCAGTTTATAACAGTGCCCATTGTTATTAAAGGCTAGATTATGTTAGGCATGTTCAAAGTAAGAAAACAAAATCAAGTTCTGTGTGGCCATGAAGCAGTAAGCCTCAGTTGTCTGAAAAATGGATTTCTATCAAACTGCTCCCCCTGACAGGGCAGAATGAATGGGCTTTGGCCTGAAGGTGGAGTAGGAGGACTTGGCCTAGCCCATTTGTCTCCTTATGACCTTAAGCAAAAAACCCTACTACATTGTTATTTCATCACCTGAAGAGTCTTAGTAATCTTGTTACCTGCTCTGTAAGGTGTCATGATGAGGCTCAGGTGAGATGGTGGTGAATTATGTTATAATAGTGTAATACCAAATATAGTACCAATATAAGGGATGATAATGACCATCGTTACCACCATTGCTATGAATTAACGCATGGCTACAGATAACTAGTGCCCTAGTGCGTTTACTTATGGAGAAGAAGGTGATAACCTTTATTTTTGTTTTTCTTGTTCCTATGATCTTACAGAAGGTCACGATTTTCTCTTTCTGTTTTGGATACCACTTTTCCTAATTCTTCATTGTAATTTCCTAAGGTTCCTCCTCCCTGCCTAACCCCTATAAAATGTCATCGGGAGCTTCAAGGGAGGAAATTGTCTCTGTGCTGCCTTCTTTTGGGATTTATGATTGAGCCTGATTGGATCAGCTGCCTTGTGATTTGCATAATTGTTGGCTGGTATCATTTCTTAGTGACTCCTGATCCCTGCTGGCAGAGCTTGATTGCATTAGTGTACCATGCGAGCTGTAAGGATGGTAGCCGCCTCTCCACCACCAACAGTGTCCTCAGACTGAGCTCCCTATGAACAGTCTGAGTGATGTCATTCATAGTTGAAAAGGTGTCAGAACCAAAGAGAATTGCTTCATTGGGTGTAAACTGAGGAGTTAATAAGTTGCTGAAGAGGCTTCAGTCTCAGCCTTCTTTGTTCCTTTCCTTTCCTTGCTGTGTAACTTATGTAGCATTGAGGTGCATCTGTTGGAAGAAGTGATGCGGGGAATTCTGATTCTTGACTTACTGATGCTAAAGAAGGATCTGTGCATAGTTTACCTTTGGTTATTAAATACTCTAAACAGAAAGGAGTGAAAATAACAAATACTATTTCTCCACTATGGATTTAAATATTTTTGCTTTGTTTACTCTGGAATATTTTTTCAGAAATGAAATACGACAAGTACAGTTGAAGTCCCTTGAATATTTTCTCCTTGTTTCATTTCCCCTCTTCCTCTCTAGAGGTTTCCATTATGAGCCTGTTCTGTTTTTATATTTGTACTGCTTATGTATGTGCTCATAAAAAATATATTGTTTCATGCACATGATAGCTTTAATATGCACCAGCCTGCATTTGCTTCCTTTTTACTTAAATTTGTAAGACTTGTTCATATTAATAGATAAGTTCTAGGGTTTTTTTTTTTTTTTTTCCAGTGCTAGGGCTCAAACCTTGCATGTTGAGGAAGTTGTCTGCCTCTGAATTACATTCCCAGCTCAAAGGACTTTTCAAAAAAGGATTTATTTATTTCTATTTTATATGTATGAATGTTTTGTATGCATATATGTATGAATACCACATGTATCTGTAAAGAAGGGGGTGTCAAAGTCCCTGGAACTGGAGAGAGTTGTGAGCCATCATATGGGTTTTGGCAGCAAGTAGCAATGAGCTATGTCTTCAGCACCTTAGAGGATTTTTTAAAATTATTTTTAAAATTTTTATTTTATGTATACAATTGTTTTATCAGCATGTATGTAAGTGCACCACATGCATGCAGTTCCCGTGGAGGCCAGAAGAGGGTGTTGGATCCCTGGGACTGGATATATGGGCAGTTGGTAGCTGTCGTGTGGGTCCTGACAACAGAACCCAGGTCCTCTGCAAGAGTAGCCAGTGCTCTTAATTGCAGAGCCATCTCTCCAGTCCCCTCAGGAATTTTTAAAAACTGTTGTATGGGTCATCTTTCTATGAGTATACCATAGTTGTTTTTTTTTTGTTGTTTCTTTTTTTAGTTCTTATTAATGGACATTTGGGTTGTTCCCAGTTTTCTGCCTTATATCTGTGTGTGCAAAGTAAGGTCTCATTATGTTGACCAGGCTGACCCAGTACTACTGCAACCAAGCAATCTTTTTTTCCTCAGTCTCAAGTAGCTGATATACTTATGTCATTATGCTGGCTGGTTTCTGCTTTTATAAACAGTGGCAGGGTGAAATCAAAGCCCATACTCTTGTTTTTGTGTGTACATATATACAAGTTCCACTAGGCTGAGTGTATGCCTGTGATGCCGTTCTGCTGCTCTTCAAAGGAGTTTGGCTTATTCACTCCTACACTAGTGGTCTGTGAGTTTCCTCCCTTCTTGTTTGTTTTTTTAATTTATTTTTATTTATGGGTATGAGTGTTTTGCCTGCATGTGTGTAAGTGTGCCTGTGCTATGCAATGCCCACAGGCATTGGATCCCCTGGAACTGGATGGAGTTAAGGACAGTTGTTAGCTGCTATGTGTTAGCTGCCCATAACTTCAGTCCCAGGGATCCAGCACCCTCTCCTGACCTCCACAGGCACTACATGCATGTGGTGCACTTAACATACATGCTGACAAAACACTCATACACATAAAATAAAAATAAATCAAAAAGTAAAAAACAAAACCCAGGTTTTCTATAAGAATAACCAGATCTCTTAACCATTGAGCCATCTCTGCAGCCCCTCCCTCTTTGTTTTATGTTTGATATTATCATACTTAAAAATTTCCCACACTAATGGATGTGAAGTGCTATCTTATTGCTTGAATTTTCCTGATTACTAAGTAAAGTTGATTATCTTTTCATACTTTATTGACAGTTCATATTTTCTGTCTACATTATAGTTTCTATCCTTTTCTCATTTCTCTATTGTGCTATTTTTTTTTATAGATTTGCAAAAGTTCCTTATGTTATCTGGATGTTAACCCCAAGTTAATTATATGCATTGCAGGTATCTACTTCCAGATTTGGCTTATCTGTTAACTTTATGGTATCTTTTTATCAAAAGCTGTAGTTTAATGTAATTTATCTCCAATATGTCAGTATCTTATTTCAGTTTAAGAAAGTCTTTTCTGGGACTGGAGAAATGGCCCAGCAGTACTGGCTGCTCTTGCAGAGGACCAGGGTTTGGATCCGAGCACCAAATGGTGGCTAACAACTGAGCATAACTCCAGTTTCAGGGATCTAATGCTTTCTTCTGGCTTCTGCAGGCATTGCATATACACGGTATGCTTACATGCATGCAGGGAAAACATACAAACTAAAAGTCTTTTTTTAAAAAGGAAGTCTTTTATGTCTTGATGACATAATGTTTCCTGTCCTTTTTAAATAAGTTTTTTCATTAATTCCATAATTTCACACACTGTGTCTTGATCACATTCAGACCCCCTCCTCCCCTCTTCTGCCCACTACCCCTCTCAGATTTCATGTCCTCATTTTAATTTATCCTTTACGTTTTTTTAAGGCCTATAAATTCTAACCTGTGCCTCCTAAGTACTCCTAGGTGTGGGTCCATGCCCAGAGTACTAGTTATCCTACCAGGTGTCACACCAGTAAGGAAAACTGACTCTCCCCTTCCTATCATCTATCAGTTGGGAATAGATTCTCAGTCAGGGTTAGGGTTTCCTGCCCACCTCTCCCATCCATGCTGGGCCCCTGTCTGACTTGGGTTTGCACAGGTTTTGTGCATGCTGCCATACATCCTATGGGTTCATATGTACAACTACCTTGTGGTGTCTAGACAACAGTTTCTTTCCTTGTATTCATCTCCCACCTCTGGCTCTTATAATCTTTCTGCCCCTTCTTCCACAATGATTTCTGAGCTTTTGGAGGAGAAGGTATATAGATGTCCCATTTAGGTCTGAGCACTCTGCAGTCTCTGATTTTATGCATGTTGACTATTTGTGGGTCTCTGTGTTAATTTCCATCTGTTGTAAGAAGTACCTTCTCTGGTGAGAGTTGAGGGATGTACTAATCTGTGGATATAACAATAAATCATTGTAAGTCAGTTTAATATTATGTCTGTTTAGCAGAATGATAGTAGTAGGTTTTCCCACACGACCTATGAGTTGTCTAGGTACAGATTCTTGCCCTGATAGCAGTGTCAGGTATGGACTCCCTGTTGTGAAACAGGGCTTAAATCCAATTAGAAGGTGATTGCTTATTCCTTACAATATTCATGCCACAATTGTACATATTTTGCCAAGGCAGTTGCTATGTTGCTTGCAGGCTTCACAGTTGGGTAAGGTTGATGATTAGCTTTCTTTGTTGATAATATGCGTAGCCTCTTCTAGTACTATGAAAACTAGCCAGCCATCAAAGATACAGCTTCAGGGTTAGTACCAGCTTGATTTCTCTTTGTTCTGTGACTCAGATATGTAGTGTCCTCAGCAATAGGGTCTTACTGTCAGTTCTGATGGGTAACCAAGTGCTGTGGCAATAGCCAGTATTGTTTGAGAATCTGGCAGTCTCTGGCCAACAACTCCAAAAGAGGTAGTCTATTCCTGGCATTAGGTTTTTATTTGCTAGCCTACTAAGGTGTTTAAACCATTATAGGGTAACTCTCTTTAAACTCTTTTAGTATTGTATATGTTGAGAGACACTTCCTCAGTAGGTTTCCATATAACTCTTTCAAAAGATCTTTAGTGTTAGTTATCCCTTTTCTTAGTCTTTCTTCTGCCCTACTCTCCCATTCTCCATCCCATTAAATCCATCCTAACTATGCATAACTCCTCTTTCCCATTTATAGCAACACATTCTATCTCCCCTACTGTGACCACCCCCATGACACTTTATTAGTTTCCTAACCTCTAGGTATTTTCCAGTTGAAGCACACCTGTCTAAGGATTGAAAGCTAACATTCACTTATAAGAAAAAAACATGAGATGTTTGTCTTTCTGTGTCTGGGTCATCCCCACTTAAGATGAATGTTTCCAGTTCATCCATCTGTTTACCTGCAGATTTCTGATTTTGTTTTTCTTAACAGCTGAGTAATATTCCATTGTGTAAATGTACCATACTTTCATTATCCATTCATCAGTTGATGGGCATCTAGGTTATTTCCATTTCCTGGCTAAGGAGCAATGAATGTGGATGAATAGGTGTCTTTGTAGTAAGATAGAGTCCTTTGGGTATATGCAAGAGTGGTATGGCTAGATCTTGTGGGAGTTATATTTTTATTTTTTTATCTTTTTGAGGCAGTGTTTCCCTGTAGCCCCAGTTGGCCTGGAACTCACTATGTAGACCAGATTGGCCTTGAATTCACAGAGATCTGCCTTCTTCTGCCTTCCATGTGCTTAGATTAAAGGTGTGTCCCACCAGGCCCAACACCCAATTTACATATTAAAGATTACCTTTTTTAACATACTTCTCAGCTGTGTGTGTCTCATCATTTGGGAACTCTCTGTTTAGTTCTGTGCCCCAATTTTTAATTGGCTAATCTGTCTTTTTGATGTTTAGTTTCTGAGTTCTTTTATTAATACTCTGTCAGAAGTGTAGCTGGTAAAGATTTTTTTTTTTTCATTCTGTAGATTGCCTCTTGGCTCAAATGATAGTGTTCTTGGCTGTACAGACACTTTAGTTTCATGTGGTCCCATGTGTCAATTGTTGGACTTAATGCTTTCGTTATTAGAGTCCTATTCAGAAAGTTCTTTCCTGCGCCTGTAAATTCCATTGTATTTCTTACTTTCTCCTTGATCAGATTCAGATTCATGGTGTCAGGTCTTAAGTTGAGGTGCTTGATTCATTTTGAGTTGCATTTTGTGCACGGTGAGAGACAGGGGTCTATTTTCATTCTTCTATGTGCAGCTGTCCAATTCAGTGTGTGCTTTTGACTTCTTTGTAAAAAATTAGATGACTGTAAGTATGTGGACTTAAATCTAGGTCTTCAGTTCTATTTGTATCCAGTGCCATGCTGTTTTTATTACTATAGCTCTGTAGTATAATTTGAATTAAGGGATATTTTTGAATTTTCCAGTGTTTAGAATGATGTGAACCATGGACTTGTATATATGATATTTTCCTACTTTTTTTAAGAGTTGAGTTTTCCTTCCTTTTGGTCTGTTTGGAAGCAAAGTGCTGTTCAGTGTGGGGCATGGATTCTATTTTGCTTTTGACCGGTGGAAACTAATAGTTTTAGAGTATTCTCTGAACAGCCCAGTTGGTGTACACTGATTTGTCACACCCATCCTGTTACATTATTTCCTGCTTCTCTCTACACCAACTTGATCATTGTAGCTCATGCCAAGACTCCATCTCTGGTTAAGGAAGATTTCTGCCTCCTCCACTCTCCCCATTTTGGTTATTATTCAAAGTTAGTGACTAATTCTTAAGATCTGACTCTTCATAAGAAGTCTAAGATCAGTCTGTTTAGTTGTTTGATGGTGGTGGTGGTGATGGTTCTTTTTTTTTTTAAAGACAGGGTCTCATTATGTAGCCCTGGCTAGCTTGGAACTTGGTATATAGACCGGGCCTCCTGAATGCTGGGATGAAAGGCATGTGCCACTATGCCCAGCTAGTTCAGTCTGTTTAGATACACACACACACACACACACACACACACACACACACACATATTTTAATTTGATATACATTTGAAATTATAGATTACTTGGTAGACAACTGACATCTTTACAGTACTGTTTGTTTATTCTTGAAACTATTCAGATTTTTCTTTCATGTCCTTGGAAATTTTTATCTTTTAATGGCTAGAGATGTACCATCAGCACTGCAAAAATAAATAAAATATCTTAAAATTTT
Source organism: Eospalax fontanierii (assembly GCA_035773235.1). NCBI lineage: Eukaryota > Metazoa > Chordata > Mammalia > Rodentia > Spalacidae > Eospalax > Eospalax fontanierii. The sequence goes on along the minus strand of CM069531.1, from coordinate 47,444,504 downwards.
TTTCTGTGAAAGTCTTATAAACATCTTTCATTACATTTCCTCCTCCTTTTTTTGAGTTTTGTTTGTTTGCTATTGTTATTCCTAGTTCTAGGGATGGAACCCAGGGTCTCTTGCATGCTAGCATTTTACCACTGGGTCACATGCTCAGCCCCCTTAGAGTTTTTGTTGCCAATGTTAATGGGATATTTTTTCTATTGTATTTCCTAAGTAGTTACTTTGATACAGACTTTTGTATGTTGCTCTATTATTTAGAAACTTGTCTGAACCCTTTTAGTAGTAAGAGTTTGTCTTTACTCAGATTCTTCTGAATTGTCTATATTGACAATTGCAGATTGAATGCCATGTACGCAGAATATAGTTCATATTGTAGTCTGTCAAATTAGAGGCTCTTAAAGATGTTGAGTAGAAAAGCAATGTTGTAAATATTTCTGTTTTAGAAAAACAATGTGGTAACCTAGTAGAAATGTGACTAAGATCAGCACGGGGCCAGTTAGGGAACTCTCTGGAGGCCCTGAGAAGTCACCCTGGGTAGGAATAGAGGAGGGAAGGAATGTTTTAGGGTTAGGACCACAGACAGGCACCAAGACAATCAGTAAATGTGGGTGCTAAGATGCAGGGAATCGACTGGTGCTTGGAAGTATATAATTACAACTGTAGAGATGAAGGTAAGAGGTGCAGCAGGTTTGGTCACTTAAGCACTGTGCTTTTCACAGTGCTAGGCTAGTTGTTGTGTACATAGTTGTGCTGTATGTATACATATGTTGTGCTGTACATAGTCATTCTCACCTGTGTGGTGTGAGTAGACTCTCCCTCTGTTTCTTCTCTGAAATCTCTGTGTAGATATGTGTCAGCCTGATGCGGAGCTTCCAGTGACTCAGAGGCTGGAGAGTGAACTTGGTGTGTTAGATGTGGATACAGAAGAAGCTCCATTTATTTTGGGCCATAGTACAGGCTTCAAAGATGAAGCATTAACCCTAGCAAAATCAAGAGCAGTGAAAAAGAAGACTGTGATGGACAGCATGCCATTTAGGAAGAAAGATCCATTGGAGTCAGCCAGACTACAGCAAGTATGAAGTCTCTCCTTTTCGGGACCCATTCATATTAATCTGATATTGTCCAAGGTTAAACGCAAGCTAGTAAGGGTGGGACCAGCATTATCTTTTGGGCCGATAGAAGCCAGAGCCATGAGTCCAACAATCTAAGCTGACTTAGCTTAGTTCCAGATTTGTTTTAGATTTTAACAAAAACAAGTTTTCTGTTATGAGACACAGTATTCTATCCTGCCCTGGTTCAGTAAGATCCTAACTAATTTGATATCATGGTCCTAATTGAGCAGCTTGTTTTAAAATTCAAGAATTAAAAGTGTGAGATAATGTAAGATTCTGTTCCTGCTAAAGATAAATATTGAGCCATAATAGCCACTGAATATTAAAGGACCCCTTTAGTTGGGTGATTTTCAATATAACCTTTATAGTTAGTGGGTAGTTAGAACTTGTGGTCTGAAACTACTTTACACTTTAAACTTCTATCTAAAACTTCCATAAGGACTTACAGTAGAAAACTAACCAGATAAGCACCTCCTTCAATATAGTCATTACAAGGACTACTGTTCAGTGGTGCTGTTATACAGGGACCTTTGTAGCAAGCCTGGATATTGTCACATGACCCTGGAAAAAGGAGATTGACAGTTAACCAGTTTCTGACAGATCATGGGTTAGGGTCATCAAGTCTGTATTCTTTCCTAAATAAACTTTATAATGGGGCTGTTGGGAAGTCAGAATTGAGCCTGTAAGAATTCTGCTGCATGTGTGTCTCAAAACAAAGGGCTTCATGCCTGATGATACTTAAAATTTTGTGGTTCCTTGTAGTTGAACCTAAGGTTCAGAAAGGTTAAGTATCTTAACCAAGAATATTTTTCAGTTTACCTATAAACAACATCGAATTTTAAAAATTGGAGATTTAATTAAGGAAAAAAATTATATATATATATATATATATATATATATATATATATATATATATATATGTGGAAGAGCCAAGGACCCTGGGTCTAACCCTTTCCTGGGTTTGCTTCAGTGTGTGTAACTCCTCACATTCTCTCTCAGTACTTCTGTTAACTTTTAGAATGGATACATGAATAGCAGAGAGGCATTTCGAACTTCAGTGAGTCAGAGGTTGAAATCAGAGTGTCTTTGATATGTGTTTGACTTTGTAATTCATGTTTACAGGGACTCCACAGATCCGAAAGAAATAGACCAAGCCAACCTTACAGCAAAAGCAGGTTACAACAGACTACAGTGTCATCCAGGTTAAAAATGAACCAACAGCCTGTGAAAGATTATAGGGCTCCTTGGATACCTCCAAACCCTACATCCCCACCAGCATCTCCTAAGTGGTATGCAAAAATTCAAGAGTATGAGTTTGATTATGTGGTTGTATTTTTCTTTCACAAATTGAAGGTGATGTATACATTAGAGCAAATAAATTTGTAGGCTTAATTTTTCCCAATGAGCAGAAAAGCTTATTTGGGTAAGTAATAACTTGAAGTTTCTATCCAAAAGCCTATTGGTACCTTTTTATACCTACCTATGGATTGAGTTCCACAGTGCCCAGTGGTATGTATCATTATAGAATTATAGACTATGTTGTCTCTACCAACAGATTCTGGTTATTCTTAATGTACATTCCCTATATATAATAGATAATCACTGGGGTGAAGTTTGCACTGCTAATCAGATACACAATAAGTATGTGTAGTGGGTAGAGAAGCAGGCTTCCCGGATCACAGTGCTGTGCAAGACTGTACACGGACACCTACAGGAATGTAACCTGGAATATTTATTTGTGACTTAGATCCTTATAAAACATATTTTATGAAGTACATTTTGTATTCTGTGATAGGATTTGCCATTAAAATTGTGACTGCTTCTTTGAGGCAAAGGGTTCTTCCCCCTTTGACACTGAGCCTGAGAGCTGGAGGTGCTTTCAGGTTCCTCTCACATGCAGGCGCTGGGCACCAAGCCATAGATGAGTTTTACTGTGTGGCTCTTGGGAGGAATCCCAGGATGTGGAATGAATGATCACAAAAGGCACACTTTTCCATTTTGTGCAGTGCCGCGTGGCTCAAGGTGAAGTCCAGCCCTAGGGATACTGCAAAGGAACAGTCTCTCCAGCAAGAAAACACCCATGAGGGAAGTCAGCTGCAAGGTGCTACTGAGCAGGAAGCAGACAGGTTTGTACTGGCATGTTTCAAATTTCTGAAAATTAAAGGGCTCTATATAGACACTGGAGCAAACCCTTTCTTGTTCTTCTGTTTTAAAGGTGATTATTTAAAAGTAAGTTACTGAACTTTTCTGTTATACTGTGTAGCTTAAGCTTACCACAGGCCTGCCCCTCTTTTATTCCTTATTTCATTCATTCAGAAATTATATGTATGTCATTTGGTAGATTTGTATATGGCACGATTGTGTATGCTCTTTGCACTTTGTTTAAAAAGAGCAAATAAGACATAATCCCAGCCCCTCTAATTTTCAGGCAGCAGGGAATGTATGTAATTAACTGTAATTTAAGAAAGAATATGATATATACTCTTAAGACCTGAGTGAATTCAGAAGGGGGAGAGCTAACCTCTTGCTGCTGAGAATGAGGCTTCATGCAGGGAAGTGGAAATTAAACCAGGATTTGAACAGTCAGGATTTAATGTGGGGGATGTAATAAGAGTGTTCCAAGGGAAGAGAGCAGGGCAAACAGCTTGCTCTACATTTGTTTGGCTGAAATTATCCTTGAAATTATGGGAAAGCAAAAATGAAAGTGGGTATTAGGTCTGGGGGGTAGCTCAGTGGTAGAGCATGTGTCTAGTGTATGAGGCCCCAGTTCAGTCTTCAGTCCTTAAGAAAAAGGGGTCATTGGATAATTTGATAATAGTCATATATCATAAACCAAAAAAAAAATCAAAGCTCTTTCACATACGCATACGATAAAGTTGTTTAGAATTCTCTTTTGTTTTTTATTTACTTCATTATACCCACACTACAGTTCATTTCTTTGTCTAAACTCAAAGACAGCAAGGACTTTGTCTTAATCAAGTAAACAGTCCTGAAAGCAGTGATGGTTGGTTTCCTTATAGGCAGCTTCTTGTTGTTCTACATACTAACTTGAAGTTCATAAGAATGTATCTCTTTATAGGAGTGTGATGTGGAGGGTTTCTTGGGTATAGAGAGGATACATTACTTCTTGAGTTCTTTAATGGAACCAGGATTGGTGCTGGATTGGGGGGATGGCCCTTGCTTGTGCTGTATTTCTGTGGTAAAGATACCCCGTGGCTATGCAGCATGGTTGCCTTGACTCTTGTGCTTTCTATTAGGCTTGCTTGGCTAGATGCTGAGTCCTCCAAAAAACTGAAGGACCTAGAAGAACTGGAAGCCAAAGAAATGGACAGAATGCAAAAACAGAGGTGAATATTTGTGTCTGGGGTAGGAAAAGGTAGGCAGGCTTATTCTACATCCTCTCATTCCTTTGATGGTGAGTCAAGATTGTTGATGTCAGCTGTACTTCTTGTGTTTATTGGCTTTCTGCCTCTGTAAGACTGTGAAGCCACCCAGGAAGCTTATGGTGGAGCCAAAATAGAAGCCAAGGGAGTCCTGGCTGTGTTTTGAGGAGAGTTGGTCTTACTGTACTGTCCTTTAGGCTCAACTGGCTTGAGGCTGAGACTTCTAGAAGAACCAAGGAGTTGAATGAACTGAAAGCTGAAGAAAGGATTAGACTTCAGAAATTAAGGTATGTGTTTGCTTCTGAGGAGTAACAGGGAGTGAATACCCATTCTAATCAAACCAGATAGTTTTAGCAGCCAACCAGAACTGTTAGACCTCACCTCATATCAAGTGAAGTGAATGAAGAATGAATGAATGAATGAATGAGGGAGCACTTGCATGCCTGCACAGAGTGTGCAAAGGAGAATTGGAAAGCCATGTTTGCTTATTTGTTTGTGTCACATTCAAAGACACTTTTCTTGAGGCAGATGCTGATCCTCCTAAGGCCAGAAGGTGAGTGGACATATGTGGTCTGTGTCTATGAATGTATGGATGCTTTTGTTTCACATGTTAGTGGGAATGCAGTTTGAGACTTTTCTCCATTTATTCCCTAAGAGTGCTGCCAACTAACTAGGCATGAAGCAGTATGCTTAAGATGTAGTGGAGCTGCTGCCACTGCCACAGTTGACTTGTTTTTCTACCTTTGATAATTACTCATCCTACAGTCACCAAGCACCTGTTGAAACATCTGTACCTTTTATCACAATGATAGAGCATTCAACTCCACATCTAGGGCCGTGGTTCTATCATGACGGCCAAGGTATCTATGGTTGAGATTTCAGGTTTTACAATCACTGAATCTTAGGATTTGAAGAATCCTTGTATCTCTAATTGATGCTTCCAGCCTCTGTGCTGTGTCCAAGAAGTAGGTGGCCATCATGTGTGTGCTTACCTCTGTGATGAGGTGGTCTCTGTTGTTGGAGGGAGTCTGAGCCTTGGTCATCTCTGGCCATTGGAAGGTATAACCTTTGATTGGGCTAAAATCTGATTGCCTGTGACTCCTCTCTGCTTGTCCTTTCATGTCTCATTTATCCCTTTGTGTGTGTGTTCATTATGAGAGTTTAAATGTATCATATGTATAGGAAAACATACTAAGTACATGTGCTCAGTCTGGAATATTACAACATGAACACCTGTGCACCTAAGCCAAGTAATATTGCTGTAGAAGCTTCTGACATGTCCTCAGTTGGACCTCCCTTCCTGTTGAGGTACCTACTGTCCTGATTCTTCTGTTAATCTTTTTATTACCTTTGTTCACAAATCTACCAATGTTTGCATTTCTGCCAGTTACCTTCATTTTGGAAACAAGAGGTACAAGTTGAACTGAACTAAGGGAAAACTGTATTGATGATAATTAGATAAAGACTCAGGAAAATAGATTGTAGAGACTGGATCATAACCAAACTTTAGGCTTCCTTCGGAGTGTTCAGGAACCCTATCCCAGGAAATCATCAAGCAAGAGCATGTGTGAGTCCTGGCAGACATAAGGCTGACGACCTCAGAGGCGCTATAGATGAACTAGATCCACTGAACTAGTAGAAGAGAAAGAGAGTGGACTGCCCTGTCATGCTCTGCTTCCGCAGCTACTTCTGGTCAACCTTTGTGGGGGTGAGGTGAGGATCCTCAACTGACAGGTCACAGAGGATCAGGAACTTAGCTTCTGTGCAGGACAAAGTGAGCATCTATAGGCTCTTTTATGTGGATTTCCATATTGTGTTGTCTTTTTTCTGTTTATGTGCTTGTTTTGATGAACACATTCTAATTTAGCTTCTTAAGAAAGAATGAGGTAGACATGGTTGTGAATGTCTATAAGACCAGCACTTGGAAGACCAAGGCAGGAGTATTGCCATTAGATCAGCCTGAACTACAGCAAGAACTTATCTCAAAAAAAATAAATAAATAAAAATAAAAATAATAAATGGGGGTGGAGCTGGAGAGATGGCTCAATAAGAGCACTAACTACTCTTACAGAGGACCCAAGTTCGATTCCCAGCACCCACACTGCAGCTAGCAACCATCTGAAACTGCAGTTCCAGGAGATCCGATGCCCTTTTCTGACCTCCTTTTCTGACATTCATGGCAGGGGTACACCTGTTTACATGCAGGCAATACATTCATACACATAAAATAACAAAAACAAATAAATAAATGGGAAGGAAGGAAGGTAAGAAGTCTTTTCAGACATTTTAAGTCTAAACATGCCAATTCTACACTTGTATTTACTAATATCATATATGCATTATTAGCCATATTATAGAATTCTTATTTTGAAGTGATTTTTTTAGTGGAAAATTTATTATTTAACATTTTATTATTAGATAAGTATATATACACACTAAGTTATAATAATACCAAGAAAAATCTTGGCTACTCTTTACTCAGTTCCCTGACATAATATCCTAACAAACTCTTGAACTGCAGCTAGCATGTGGATATTTTCACAGAGAAGGTCCATTTGACTGACTGGCATTGATACAGTCAAACCCATACCCATCGCTGTTGCCCTGGTTGTAAGTATGTTGCCATACTTACTCTCTTCTGCCCCTCACACCTCTTGTCCTGGCACCCCTTGGTAGCCACTAATCTCTCATTTATAATTTTTTTGTTTTAAGATTGTTACTGAAGAGGAACATTGTATATAACCTTCTAGAGCTTTTTAGAATTACATTTATTTGGGGTGGGGGGGGATAGCATGCTACAGTGCACATGTTTGGAGTTCAGAGGACAATTTTCAGGAGTTTGTTGTCTCCTTCTACCACTGGGTTCCAGAGTTTGAACTCGTGGTGCCAGTCTTGGCAGCAAGTACCTTTAGCCATTGAGCCATCTCCCTGGTCCTAGAATTGGCTTTTATTCCTGACATAATTCTTTGAAATCCATCCAGGTCACTGCATATGTTATTTTGTGCATTCTTTTTCTTGTTAAATTGGATTCCATAATTTAGCCACTCATCATCTGGTTAAGCAGCTAAGGGACATACATCCAGGCTGTTTTCAGTTTGGCATTATTATGATTAAAGATTACATAAACATCTGTGTACAGGCATTTGTGTGAATGTGTTTTTATTTCTCTGTAGTAAATACCCAGAGTAAAATTGCTGGGTTGTACACATGTATATTTTGGTTTTCTACAAAACTGCCCACATATCTTCCAAAGTGGCTCTCTGTCTTCTTACTGGCAGTGTTTGAGAGCTCCATTTATCTCACATTTTTGCCAGCACTGAAGGTGTCACTGGGTTTGCTTTAGACATTGTGATAGGCATGTGGTAGTATTCTTCCCCACAGCTAATGACCTGCTTCCTTAAGAAGATGATGGAGAGCACTTTCCATGTGCTTGTTTGCTATCTGCTCTGTCTTGTGGCACAGGTTTCTTTGTAGTATTTTGGTGTGGTTAGGCAGTTATTTTCTAAAAACTTCCTTTTTTCTTGGCTACCCATTTCTTGTTCCTTTGACTTGGGAGAGTAAGATCTTATTTTATTTTTACTCCTATTGACAGTCCTAAGAGTTCTTTTCTAGTTGTTCCTCATCCTTGTTTATATTTGGTCTTGTCTGTCTTCTAATTTTGACCTTTCTGGTAAGAACATGGTAGTATCTCCTTGTTTGATTACCATGTCCTTGATGACTGGTGATCATGAACACTTTCTAATGCTACCTGCAAAATGTCCAAGTCTTTTGCCTATTTTTAACTCATTTTTAATTTTTTAAAATTTATTTTTATTTTATATGCATGAATATTTTGCCTGCATGTAAGTATATCTCATTCATGCAATGCCCATAGAGACTAGAAGAGGGCATTAGATTCCTGGGACTGGAGTTTCAGGTGGTTGGTTAGCTGCCGTGTGATGCTGGGAACAGGAACCAGGTCCTTTGTAAGAGCAATTAACTCCTGAGCCATCTCTCTGGCCTCTCATTTTTAATTTTTTGAAATCTTTTTTCATTTGAGTATGTACACAGGCACTCGTGTGCACGCCACAATGCATATATGGATACCAAATGACAACTTGTGGGCCCTGGTATCAAATTTAGGTTGTTAAGATTGGTGGGAAGAGCTTCTTACTCACTGAGCCATCTGGCTGGTCCTTTTTTTTTTTCTTAATTATTGGATTGAGGCCGGGTATGGTGACGCATTCCTTTAATCTCAGCACTCGAGAGGCAGAGGCAGGCCAATCTCTGTGAGTTCAAGGCTAGCCTGGTCTACATAGTGAGTTCCAGGGGACCCTGGTATTGAATTGAGGTCTTTATATTGTCTAGGTATCAGCTCCTTGCCAAATATGTGCAGCAAGTATTTTCTCCCAGTATTATATAGTTTGCCTATATATTTTCTTAACGTTATCTTTTAATGACTAGACATTTTAAATTCCAACTAACACCAATTTATTCTTTTAAAATTTTTTCATTATTAAATTTTTATGTTGGAGCATTTTGCCTGCATGTACTAAGTGCACCTGTGTCATGCAGTGATCTTGGAGGGCAGAAGAAGGCATCGAATCCCCTGAAACTGGAGTTAGGACTATTGTTAGCCACCATGTGGGTGCTGGGAATCAAACCCAGGTCCTCTGCAAGAGCACTGAGTGCTTTTAACCACCGAGCCATCTCTCCAGCCTCCAGAGAGGAGATTTCTGACCCTCTGCCCAGAGGTTGAGCATCTGGACATTGCTGACCTAGAAGCAGAGCTGGGAGGGCCTGGAAAGTCTTATCACTAAGCATTCAACTTGTGTATGTATACCCTCCTTCCAGTCCAGGAGTTGCAGCCCCATTTGTGATGGGTCATTGCTAGTCCAGAAACCTTCAGAGAATGAAGAGCTAGTCTTCCCTGGAGGTGGGGAAAGTAGCTGCCCGAAGCTGCACAGTAGGAAAAAGGAACTTTGGGTCTGGCTTCTTAAATACTCTGTGCTCCTGTGTCCCATGTTAGTTACCTCCTCCCCGCTTTTCAGGCCTAGACATGTCTGGTGCTACCAGTTGCATACCTAAGTTAGTGATCCAAATTGTGTGGGCTTTCAGTTTTCCCCATTACTGTCCTACAATTCAGCCTTTTCAGGTCAGCAAGTTACTTTGTCTTTTGTCTTCCAGCATTCCCTTTTTTCTCCTTGTCTTGTGAGTTTATAATTCTGTTTCGCTAGAGTTTTCAAAGGGAACAAAATTAGTTCCTTCTGTTCAGTCAGTCTGCTACCCTCTTCAGGTATTTAGAAGCAACCATGAGCTTTTTTGAGGTGTCTTCAGAGCCTAACACCCTTCTTCAGGTGTTGGTGAAACTCTCCTAGCAAAATGGGGTCAGGGACCAGCAGTGCTGTCTCACCTGGGAGCTTGTTGGAAACTTTAGTCTCCCTCAGACCACCTGAATCTAAATCTACTTTAAACAAGTCTCAGGGGCTGTGCGGTCATTAGGGTTAGAGGAGCACTGTGGGGTTTGTAATCACTGGGGTGGTTAGATGAATATGCAGAATAGGACATATTCTTGCATCTGACATGAATTTTCAATTTTACTTTAAATAGTGTTTCTGCCACCCAGTTAGCAGACAAGGTAGAGGAGGCAGTTGTGGAGCGTTTGAAACCCCTCTTGCTCAAGGCCCAGGTAATGAATTCATCTTATTTGCTTGCCTTTGGAAGTCCTGAAATGAAAAGAGTAGCTACAGAGGTCACACTGACCTTTTTAAAAGGGCCAAGTGTCTCTTTGGTGGTAGTAGGCTATGGGGCTGATGAGATTATAGTACAGATTCAGTGTTGTTTGGACCCTTTGCCACCCACACACTATACATGTGACCTGGGGAATAGAGGTGGGAGGGGGAGGGTGCAGCTCTTCAAGAAAGGTGACAATTTAACTTAGGAAAGGAGTTTAGCATGACTTCTATTGTTAGCAAGTTGATCTATGGCAATGGTAGTATTCACTTAATGATCTCCTGATTGCTGGTCTTGGTGACCTTAGTAGCTTAGAATGATTGGCTGTTTTACTATTGGAGAGAGAGATTTGGGTATCTGCACAGATGGAGATTTTCTCAATTACTTAACATCAGTACCAAGACGTTGTGTCACCCTCCTGTGAGCAGGAAGCTAGGTTCAGTGGCAAGACCCGGTCTATCCACCCTGGAAATAGAAGCTGTGGTGTTTGCATGCAATAAATTAAGCTACCAAAGAATATTATAACCTTAAATGGAATAAATGCCATTCTGGGTTTAAGTTTTGGAATAGCGCAGCCCCCTCATTTGACCATTGAGGCAACTGTGGAACAAAGAAGTTGAATGACTTGCATAAATGCACACAGCTACTCTAGCAGTATTTACAAAATTGAGGATTGAAAAAAATCCGGAGAGCCAAGAACAACACATGGCATTTATTTTCATGAAGACAAAGTGCTTTAATTGCTGCAAAAAGCCTAGTGCAGCCAGAACTGATGAATAGTTTCACACAGAAGTTATTCTGGCAACATGGTTCATTTGTACTAATATGAGTTGTGAATTTTTATAATCCATGAATGTATCTTTCCATTTTAATAGAGAGTTAATTCTTCTGTGGAAGCAAATAGTCATTTGAGAGATCGTCCTTCATTGAACACAGCGGCAGCCCAGCCTGCAGAGCAGGTGTGTGTTGTTGGTATTCTGGTATTATTACATGATAATGTCTCCAGTCAGAGGAAAATGATATGCAGATTACTTTGCAAACACTACATTATCCTACTCAAGGAGAGTGAAAATTATTTTTCCTATCTGGTATGTTAATTCTTACAATGCATATTTAGCATTTTGATTTGGCTTAGCCTTGCAAATAGCATACAGACATGTTTAAAGCCACAGGTTTTTGTCTGTGGCTCTTGTATCTCCCTAATGACAGAATGTGAATACTCTGTGACCCTGAGTGCTGATGGCCTGCAGCCGAAGAGTAGCTGCCCTCATTTCCTTTCATTCAGCCTAGTTTAGTTCATTACTGGCCTAATTTCCTTTATTTTTAAGGTCTCATATTTTTGTTAAGCAAGCAGGATTTTAGTACCTAGTATTGACCATTGTCTGGCTTAACAAAGAGAGAAAAAGAAGGTTCAAGAAAGAAATGAAAACATTGAAAAAGAAAAACTTGTTGTTGTGTACTCTGCTTCCTCTAAAGGATTTGTTTTTAATGTGTAGGGCATCCCTCCTGCCTTGCCTGGCCTTAGGGGCTTTGAAGTAGAAGGTGCATATTGCACACATTTAATTTTTCTGAAAATTGAAGAGATGCTTGTTGCTGTAATTGCTCAAAGCAAGTAACTGGCATATAAGGAAGGAAGTTAGAAGGAAGTTGAAGTTCCACCAGCTCAGTGACCTTAGGAACAGGAAGAGCGCAGATTTAAGATCCTAATTACCATGTCATTATTAAGCAATACTTTAGCTGTAGCTTATTTTTTTTGTTTGTTTTAAGAAAGGGTCTCCTTGTGGCCCCAGCTGGCCTGGAACCTGCTATATAGACTAGTCCCGGCTGGTCACCGTCTCATAGAGATCTGCCTGCTCCTGCTCCCAAAGGCTAGGATTAAAGGTGTGCACCACTCAGCCGACTCACACACATATTTTAATTAGACTTGTATTCTTGGTCAAGTTATTTCTAAATTTTTGTTTGTAATTTTATAATATTGGTCATTTAATTAGTTTTTATTTTAAGGTTGAACTTTTTTCATTTCTTTATATTTTCTTTTGTAAACTGTGAAAAAAAAATTTAATTGCTATAGCATTAACTTTTTACTAAGATGTCTTTTTGTGTCATACACTGTGCTAAGTGTCCCAATACAGGCTCTTAGGCAGTCCCTCTAACTCTGAAATAAGACTGTTATTGCCATAATACAAATAAGAAGACAGGCTCAAAGAGGCTGAGTAAACTTGCCCAAAATTGCAGGATTTTGAAGGGAAGAGCCAGACATTAATCCCAGGAATGTCTCATTCTTTACCCAGAAGACCTTTCTTTTAAAAAACTTTTTTATTTTTTATTTTATTTTATGTGTATGAGTGTTTTGCCTGCATGTAAGTGCACTCATGTGTGAAATGCCTGTGGAGGCTGGAAGAGGGCATCAGATCTCCTGGAACTTGAGTTACAGATGATTGTTAGCTGCCATGTGGGTGGCTAGGAACTGAACCCCGATCCTCTGTAAGAGCAGCCAGTGTTCTTAACCACTGAACTATCTCTCCATTCCTAGGGAGACATCCTTTGCAAAAGCCTCCTTCAGAGCAGATCATAGACATGTATTAGAATCAAGAAAAAACATAATGCGTGTAGAAATGCTTTATAAACTGTAGATTACTTTGTGAATTTAAAGCAAACTGGTAAATTTCTCTTAGATCACAAATCATTTAATGACTAATAAGAAATGTGCTGAAGTTAGTGCTTTATGTTATATACTTATTGAGAGGTTTACTCTAGCATAGACTCTCTGCCAGGTCACTGTACTGTTGGGTTCTTAGGATCAGCAGCAATCCTTGATTCTTTTGTTCTGTCTGTATCACATTTCCACTCTTCTTCCTTCATTTTGTAGGCTGCAGATGCCAGTTCTGAATCCAAAAATATTCATCAGTTGGATGACTTTTTGGAAGACACTGCTCATGAGCTCTGGGCTATGACTCATGCTAAGATCATGGACTCAGGAACCTTGACCACATTGGGGCACAGCAAAGACAGCCCAGATCTGGAGACCATGATGCTCCGGATGGAGGAGATGGAAGTAAGGTCTGGGGCAGCTGGCCGGTTTTGCCACTGGGTGCTCACCTCTGCCCTCCTCAAGCTGCTGACATTTAATGTGGCAGAGCATTGGGGTCCTGCTCTTAAGTCCCAGTTCTAATGCTAACTGAGTGTATAACCTTGGTGTAGTCACTTACCCTGTCTATTAAGTAGAGGTTTGGGGGATAGAATAAGATGTAAAATATTTAGCAAATGTCTGACACATAACCCAGTAAGTGGTTCATACTATTATCTTCCTGATAACAGTAATTTGTGATTTTAAAAGCACTGGACCAGCCTGGGCATGGTAGCTTATGCCTTTAATACCACTGCTCAAGGGGGGCAGAGGCAGGCAGACCTCTGTGAGTTCAAGGCCAGCCTGGTCTACAGAGTGAGTTCCATCCAGCCAGGGATACAGGGAGACCCTGTCTCAAAAATAAGAACAACAAAAACACTGGACCAGGGCTTGGTTTTATAGTTTGAGCTCTAGGGTCTCACATCAATCAGTTTACAGGCGTCACTCAGTTGCCTCTTCCTCCCTTTTGTGGCGTGATCCTACCAAGTCACAGATAAGTTAACCTTCAGTTTCCAAATACTTTTAAAACTCCTTTAATCCCAGCACTCAGGAGGCAGAGGCAGGTGGCTGTCTGTGAGATCAAGGCCAGCCTGGTTTATATAGCAAGTTCTAGGCCAGCTAGGGCTACAGGGAAACCCTGTTTCAAAAAGAAAAAAAAAAAAAAAAAAAAAAAAAGAGGGGGTGTTTCCTCTTACACTTTTAAATCTCAGATATGAACCATCCCATCCACTGAATCATCCAGCGTTCAGTAGCAGGAAATCTTGCCCCAGTAAGGAAGTGGTGTGGCTAAGGTCACAAAAAGATTACTGGTAGAGTTAGAAAGGCTGTCCAGGTCTGACCTCGTGCTCAGCATTTTCTTTTCCTTTTAGTTGCATCATGGTTCAATTTCATTCTTTTTGTTACTAAGTAGAAACATTATAAAGATAATTTTTGCTTGATTTTGAAAAGTTTAAGAAACACAGTTTATCTTAACTGCTTTTCTTTTCTGAGGAGAAAGACAAATGGAAATCAAAATACAGGTGGTCCATTGGTGGACAGGAGATGTAATGTGTCTGCCATCACAGCAAGCTCCAGGGACCTGCTGACTGAGCTTGTGGTGGTGCACATCATGCTGTAGATCCTAGGCTTCACCTCATGAGTCACTTGCTTCCTGGCCCAGCAGATGCCCATTCCAGCACTGTCTCTGTATTATTTGTGTCTGCTGAACTTTTTCCATCCTACTACCTTTGGTTTATAATGAAACATTTTTTTCTCATAAATTAAACTTTCTTTTTTAAAGAAATACCAGGAGACAGTTCGCCAAAGATATAATAAAATTGTATATGCTGACCCTCATTTATGGATGCACGAAGAAAGAAATGGTAGGTGTTTCCCCTGCCTTTGCTCCAGTGTTTTCTTCTAAAAAATTTGAAACATACTGAAAAGTTGGGGAAATTTGTGGTGGCTACTGAAATCCCCACCTTTAAGTTATGCAGTTAGTATTTAGCTCTGTTTACCCCTCTCCTCAGTTCATCTTATCTTTACATTTCAAATGACTTTATCCGTGTATCATAGTCAGTTGCCCAATACCAGTACACTTTTCCCCTAAACATACAGTATCAACTTGAGTTTCATATTTGTTTATGGTTTTGTTTTGTTTTTCTGAGATAAAATGTACATGTAAGGGCTGGGGAGATGGCCCAGTGGGTTTAGCGCTTGCTGGGTAATCCTATGACTTGAGTTTGGATCTCTAGAACCTATGTAAAAGCCAGGTGCAGTAGCATAGTATCTGTAATATGTAATCCTATCCTCGAGATTGGAGGCAGAGAGATGAGACACCAAAAGCTTGTGGTGCTAATGCAGCAGTGAACAAGAGAGATCTGTCTCAAATAGGGTAGAAGATGAGGACTGACAACCAAGTTGTCCTCTGACCTTCACACACACTGTTGCATGTGTTTGTGTGCCTGAGCTCATAAACACACATCACATACACAAATCAATTCATTAATTATAAAATTTACATATAATACACAGATCTTAGCTTCTTCATTTGAGGGGTTTTGTTGACAAATGGATCTATGTCTTATGAAAATGCCTCATCTAGACACAGCACACACTGTCAGCTCAGAAAGTTCTCATAGCCTTCCTAGTCAGTGCCCTACTTCCAGGCAACCACTGTGCTTTTTTAACCAGTGCTGACTAATCAAGGGCGACCTCTTGTTTAAATGTGTATTTTTGTCTGGACTCTTCACTCAGCACAGCATTTTATAGATTAGTCATTATTGTTGTTTTCCTATTGCTGTTGTAACAAATAAAAGCTATGACACTTGTAATCTATGAATTAGTGAGCTAGAACACAAATGTATTCTCTCACAGTTCTGGAGGTCAGAGGCCTGGGGATGTCTTGAAAGGCGGAAGTCAAGTGCTGACAGCCTGGTTTCTGCTGGAAGTTTCTGGCAGGATCTGTTCCTTAAGTTTCTTACAGTTTCTAAAACTGCTGCCATTCCCCCAGCATGTGGCCTCATTACTTCTAAGTCTATTTCTGTGATCAACTGCCTTTGCTCTTGTGGTCAGATCTTCCTCTGTTTGCCTATTGTAGAGATGCTTGTGATCATATATAGGGATACTCCCCCTATCTCAAGATCCTTAAAGTCTGTTTTACCATAGAGGTAGCACAGATTCCAGGGGTTAGGCTGTAAGCATCTTGGGGTCTATCATTTATGCTCTTAGTAGTTTCTTTCCTTTTTTTGTTGTTAGCTTTGTTGTTGTTGTTGTTGTTTTGAGACAGGTTCTCTCTGTAACCCCAGCCGGCCTGGAACTTGCTATGTAGACCAGGCTGGCCTCAATCTCACAAAGATCTGCCTGCTTCTGATTCCTAGTGCTGGGTTTAAAAGTGTACCACTATGCCTGGCTTAGTTCTTTTTTTTTTTTTTTTTTCTGAGTAGTACTCCTTGGTGTATGTATACCATATCTAATTTGCTTGTTGACCTGTGCATCCATATTTGGTTTCTTCTAATTTGGGACTATTAAAAATAAATCCAAGAGGCATGGCATGATTGATCCAACACCTTTTTCTGACCTCCAAAGGCTTTGTACAACATGGGTGCACTTAAATACATACAAATACATACTTAAATACATACATAAGTGAAAAACACTTATACACCAAAAATAAAAATAAAAACTTTTAAACCAGAAACCAGGCATGGTGGCACATTTCTGAAATCCCAGTGCTCAGAAAGCTGAAACAGGAGGATCAAGAGCTCTAGCCTGAAGACATGAGTATGAGGCCAGCTTTGCCTACACACAGAAACCATGTCTGTATTATAAATAAGTCTGCTGTGAATGCATCAGTATATATAGTTTTGTGTGGACCATTAAAGTTTTTGTATTTGTTTTTGAGACAGGATCTTATTGTTTAGTCCAACTGGCCTGAAACCCATTATGTAGGCCAGGCTGGCCGCAGTGTCATAGAGGTCACCTACCTCTGCCTCTGAGTGCTTGGATTAAAGGTGTGCAACACCACACCTGAGTAAGATCATCAGTTTTTATTTTTCTTGGATAAATACTTGAGTAAACTTTCAAGGTCATGTGCTAGGTGTACTTAACTTTTTAAAACCTGCCAGATCTTGGCCAGAGAGGCTGAAGGCTGAACCATCTTATGCTCCCATCTCCATTGAGCTCCACTTGCTTGACTTCCATGACAGCATTTGGTGGTGTCAGTCTTTTAAACTGTAACTGATGTATCAAGGATGTAGTAGTAACTTAACAGTATTTAATTTCACATTTTGATAAGTAATATTTAGAACCTTTTCAAGTGGTTATTAGCCATTGGTATATCATCTTTTATGATGTGTCCAAAATATTTTTATCCATTTTTTTTCATCAGGTTGCCCTTTTATTTTTCAATTGGATTATTTCTATGTTCTAGACATAAGTTCTTGTTAGACATGTTTTGGAACTTTTTTTGTTTTATATTTTGCATTACTGAGGATCCAACTCAGGACCTTCATATGCTGAGTGGCCACTTTACCACTGAGCCATTTTCCCAGTCCTGCTTTTTGTTTTTGAAAGTAGTAACCATATTTGCATAGTTGTCTGACCAACAGCCATTGCTGTGTTCTCAATTCCAGAACATTTTGTCACCATCCCCCTATGCCCTCCAAAATCTGTGTACCTTAGTGATGCCCATTCGATTCTGCCCTCCCCTGCTGGACAGCCACTGCTCTACTCAGGTTTTGCAGCTCTTTTCCTCACCTGTGGTTTGTTTACCTGCTTATTTTCTCAAAGGCATTAAATTTTAATTTTGATAACACCTAAATCAGTTTTTTGTATAATTTATTTGTATTTGTATTTTGGGTTTTTGTTGTTGTTGAGACAAGGTCTTACCACACAGACCAGGCTGAACTCAGACTCGTAGAGATCTGCCTGCTTCTGTCTCCTGAGTGTGGGGTTAAAGGCATAAGCCACCAAGTCCAGCCTATTTCTTTTTTGTGTGGTCTGAAGAAACTTTGCCTTCTATTGAGGTGAGAGGGTACTATATTTTCTTCTAGAAGCTTTTTTAAAAAATTTGTGTGTGTGTTTATGTATGTGTGTGTGTACATGAATACAGGTTCCTTTGAAGGCCAGACATGTTAGATTCCCCTGGAGCTGGAGTTATAGGCAGTTGTGAGCCACCTGATATAGATGCTGAGAACCGAACTCAGGTCCTCTGGAAAAGCAGTAAGTGTGCTCTTAACTACTGAGCCATCTCTATAGCCCCAAATCTTTTATTGCTTTTACTTATTTTGGGTGGGGGATGGTTTGAAACAGGGTCTTTCTGTAGCCCCTCTTCTCCTGAAACTTACTGTGTAGATAGGGCTAACCTTGATCTCACAGAGATCTGCCTTCTCCTGCTTCCCAAGTGCTGAGATTAGAGGCATGTGCCACCATGCCTAGCTTCTTCTAGAAGCTTTATTGTTTAAGTTTATGATCTTAGATAAAAGTTTGTGATTTGAAGAAGTTGAGACTTCTTTTCTCTCTGATGAATATCTATTTGTTCCACTTTTCTCTCACATCTCAAAATTCATACATTTACATATTTGGCTGCAGTTGCTAGGCTACTATCACAATTTCAGCTGGAAAGTGCTAATCAGATTCTATTTGATTCATGTTAGTCTTCCTCATGAGATAAAATGTGGCTAAGCATTACTCCTGAAGGTAAATTACTTAAGTACAGTGTGTACCACACTTACTAAGGAAATTGAAGGTAGAAGATTTACCACAGCATATGTGGAGTGAAATCATTCTAAAATATGAATTTGAAGTATTGTTTTAGAAAAAGTAGTCTCCATGTTAAGTTTTGACAGAAAGATGGGCCATGTAAACAAAATATGGGTATGTTCTGTGTTTACTGTAGTTGTCATGCATTTTGATGTTGTTCATGGTATTCTGTTATACATACACAGCCCCATCTTCCATCTAGTAGTACTCTAATAACCAAATGACTCTTCTGGGTCCAACTCATGTGATCGTACTTTTGTAGTACTCTTCCTTATATAGGCTAAACAGCTCTGAACCAAAATTCTGAGGTCCAAAGTGCTTCCCAATTCTTAAAGTTTTGAATTTTTCAGGTTGAAGATAGCCAACCAATGAAGTCTATGCACATGTTCCAAAATCTGAAACATTTCTGGTCCCAAGGAAGGGATACTCAACCTGTACTCGAGCTCTGCTGCCTTCCCCCATTTCTTGCATGTGAACCCACCTATATCTTTAGCAGGCTACAGCTGTTTGTCATAGGTGTCTTAACTCTTCCCAACTAAGACCCTTTGAGGCTTAGAGAGTTTGTCACAGTCAGTCATGCCCACCCCTGTGGCTACCAAAGGCACAGCAAGGGCCCTTTCAATGCTTGTATAGTCAGAAAATGGGCATTTTAGCATCTTCTGACATGGAAGCATAGGAAAGGACATGTTTTCTTGATGGTTTGGCCATGAGCCATAAAGTTAGGTTACATTGTGTAGAAGACAGTTTTAGGGGAGACTTAGTGTTTTCTCTTTTTCAGGACAACTTAAATTATTAGTTGCTATCTAGGTCTCTGAATAAAGGCTAGGTATACGTTTAAGAGGAACTCTTTAGAGGCTGCAAAGATGGCTCGGTGGTTAAGAATGCATACTGTTCTTGCAGAGGACCCGAGTCTGGTTTCTAGCATCTATGTTAGGCAGCTCTCAATTGCTTATAACTACAATTTCAGGGGATCCAGTGCCCTCCTCTCACCTTCTGAGGCACCTGCACTCACATGCACATACCCCCACACAGACACAGATATACACATAATTAAAACTTGTTTTAAAAAGAAGCTTGTGGTGGTGCATTCATTTAGTTCCAGAACTTATAAGGCAGAGGCAGGTAGAGCTCTGACTATAAGTCAACCAGGTTTATCTGGTGAGTTCCAGGCCAACTAGGGCTACACAGTTGAGACCAAAAAAGGGGCTGGAGAGATGGCTCAGCTGCTTTTGCAGAAGACATGGGTTTGGTTCCCAGAACCCCATGGTGGCTAACAACCATCTATAACTCCAGTTCCAGGGACTGATGCCCTCTTCTGACCTCCTTGGGCATTGCATGATGTAGGTGCAGGCAATACACTCATACACATAAAATAAAAGTAATAAAACATTTTTTTAAAAGGGGGGGAGCTCTTTAGAACCCTAAGGACTGAAATGAACTTCGGACACTTGTAATTCCAGCATCATGAGACCACAGTAGGAATTCCATACTTCCAGGTGTTCTGCTTGCTGCCTCAGGTACATCACAAAACCAAACTTTGATCTTCGGGTAGTGCATTGTCCAAGCCATGTATTCCAACTTCTCTGAACAACTGAAAATTGATAGTGTTTGGTAATATTTTTACAAAAGCTGACTTGGGCAGTCTTTATTCCCGACTGTGCATAGTCACAACAGGCATGTAAATGTGAGATAGAGATCTTGATATCTCAACACTCTACTTGAGTGGACAGATTTTCTTCTGCTTGAAGCACATTTAAAATTAGCAATCATCTGAAACTCAGGAGAGCTGTCAAGACTGCAGGTTGTGGTTAATAAATTAATGTTTTGACGATCATGCAGATTTTGCTCAGCAATGCCCAGAGACAAGTTAGATCAGCTAATTAAGTGTTCAGGTACTTGTAGCTTTTTCCTTCTCCAGAAATCAAAGCATTTAAAGGTTAAAAAACAAACTTCACTGCCTCAGACTCCTTGAATAGTGGCTAGATCCCATAGAACGGTGTCCTGGGGAGTCTCTTGTGGACTGAGGAGTACATTGTTTCTGAAGATTGACTCTTGAGTGATTTATCCTTGTAACTTTTAAATTTATCTTTGTCTTTGAAGCATGTTTTTTTTTCCTTCTTTTGCCCTGCTAGCTGTGCCTGTGACTTTCTCACAGCTCATTAGTCACTGTGACGCTCTTAAAAGTAACACCCTTTCCTCTACGCAGTAATTTTATGCCTGTCCTTTTCTAGACCAGAAAACCCCAGTAGTAAGTGAAAGGCCTCCAGCTCCTCATCCAATCAAGATCACCAAGATAGTGGCTTCCAAGGATCCAGTGGTGAACATCTTATTAGAAAGTCCCTGCAATGCCAAGTAAGTGATGGCGACACTATGCTTTTATGCTAGTTCATTGCATTTGACGTAGTTAAATTCTGGATTTCTTCAGTTCCCCCAAGACATAAGTTGTTTTGAGTAGGATCCTGCACACTGTGCAGTGGCTCAGTAAAGCAGTAGTTCTGAGGTGGACATCAAGCACTTGCGTCTTAAGGAGTCCACCAACACACAGCAGCATTCTGCTGGCTTTCACTTAGATACATACAGGTGGTACTGACACTATAAATTTACTTTCAGAATTATTTTATCTGTAGAGCTTACAGTGTTGAGAGTTGTGCAGTAGAGGCCAGGATAGTGATAAGTGGTGATGGCATGCTGAGTTTTATTCAGTGTAAGGAAGAGAAACCATCCAGGTAAATCAACAGTTCACCCTTACTTACTGACTTGAATGCCTTCATCCTTCTTCTGTATTCTCAGCTCCCTGGATGAAAGTGTGGCAACAGAAGAGGGATCAGAGAAAAGGGAGGTTCCCCTCTCCTCCCTCAAAGAAGGTCTGCAGCAGAGAGAAGGTGAAGCTCCCCTGTTTGTTCCACCAAGAATGCGGCACAGCATTGGAGATTACTGTAGCCGTTTTGAGCAATTCCTCAGGATCATATCTCATGAGGCTGTAGGCTCCTTCAACCCATGGCTGATAGCAGAAAGGTCAGTAAAACTGTATCTCTGTCAAACTTAAGACTTGCAGAAGAGCTGGAGAAAGGACTAGCCACGGTCTTGTTCTGGGCTCTGTAGTACAGTAGCTGCTCCTATGCTGGCAGGCAGCTTTCTCTGAGAACTGCTGCTCTTCATTTGCAGAAAACCTTGAAGCAGCATGGGTTTTGCCACCTGGAGGAATGCCTTGTGGCTGCTTCTTCTCAGGCAGACTGACAGGCCATAAAATACTGTAGACTAGGGTACTTAACAGGAATTTCTTTCTCACAGTCTGGAGGCTGGTAGAGATCTAAGATCGAAGTGACTGGTGAGTGTCTTCTTCCTGGCTGTCAGGCAGCTGCCCTCTTGGTCTGTCCTCTAGTGGCAGAGATCTCTCTTCTCCTTTCCCTCAGGACACTAATCCCATTCTAGGACTCCACCCTTATGACCTCATCTGAGCTTTATTACCTTCCAAAGGTCCATGCCATCACCTTGGGAATTAGGACTTCGGTGTGTGAATTTTGGTATGGGGACACAAATACTCAACTTCTAACAACAGAGTACAATATTTAGGAGTCAAAGCAGGGCTCATTTCTTGATACTATTATTAATGAGGCCCATACTCTATCAGAGAGCACACCCCAGCAGGAAGCACACCCTACCAGGGAGCGCTAGTATTGCTAGCCAGGAAATAGTTGTTATAAAATCCTCGCAGCTGAGACACACTGCCTCAACAAGCAGCCAGCCTCTGCCTCTGCTCATCTTCACTCACCTTCTCCTAGGGGTCATCCCTCCTAGGAAAGGTAGTTTCATAGAGTAATAAAACAGCATCCTATAGCTACTAGAGTTTGAAAGATGAACAGCCTTCTTTTATATGCACAGTATATAATTACGAGGTGTGTAAACCCATTCTTTTTAAAAAGGTCAAACTTATATTTCTCCAAGTATCACTTTCTTATTAAATAGGCAAGGTATTTTTCATAACTGAAAGTAGTAGACTTTTTGAGACCAGTTTGAAAGTGTCTACCTTCATACTTGATTGCTGATTTGGCTGAGTTTTAAATCACTGGTTTATGACTTCCAAAGAATATGCCTGCCTTCTTTTGTGAGAGTGGAGAGGGGTCTGTCAATCTCCTGCCAGGAGCAGTAGAGATCCAACAGTCTGCTTGTTCTGCTAAAAGGAACACTGTTTTCAGCCACTTGTGTTCTACTCATACCTCACTCCATTGTCTTGATTTCCAGCACTCTTCCTTCCTAGGCCCTTCTGACAGGACAGCTCAGCATGCCTTCCTTGGTGTCCTTCCATGGACTCTTGGCTCCCAGCATCCTCTGCATTTCCTTTGTGCTGCCAAGTCAGTCACGATCCTTTGTGTGATTTTTACCTTCTGAAAATTTTGGACATCTCTCATCTATGTTTGTCTCTTTTCCCTTGTAGATTTATGAATTATTTACTTATTTCCTTTTATTTTAGTTCGATTTACAGTGGACTCAGAGATGCTTCTGTTCAAGTTCTCAGGTTAACCTGAATTCTTGAGTCTTGTCTTTAATGCATAGAATCCTCCAAAGCATATGCAGCCCTTTGTTTGCATGAGATGCACATATGCTCTGAAGCATATTCTTGGTAAGGAGAAACAAGCTTGACCTGCTTAAATGTGTTAACACCCAGTCCCGTAGCCTATGTACTCATTTTCCTGTTATCTGTCTAGATCCATTAGCCTGACTGGCATATTAGGAAATCCAAAAGCAGGCCAAAGAAGATAGAGTTGCCTTGCATGTTCTTAACACCTTTGGTAAAGTGAGACATTTTGTTTGTAGTTCCTTGGTAGCTGTAGGGAAGAGTTCTGCCAGCAGCTCTTGATTGGTGAATGGCAAACTAGTAAGGAATGGCAGATTAAAATGTAAAAGTCAGAGCTGTTAAATATGTCTAGGTTTTACAGATGCTTTCTTCTGCCATTCTTTTGATCCCACTGGACAGTGCACCTGAAAATTACAATTGTTTCCTTTATTTGTTTTCAGTTCCCCCCTGCTTTTACTTCTTGTTTGTGTTTCTAAGATGAGAGATCTTGAAAAAGTATCTAAAGACAGTTCATTTTATCTAATAGCCTCTTGGGGTTTTTTTCTGTCTTAAATGTCTCAATTCCTCCTTTTACCTGAAGAAAGGCTCTGTTGCAGAGAGCAAATGATATGAACTAGGTGCGAATGAAAGACTGGCCGTGAAAGGGAAGATTCAAGGTAATAAAAACAAACAAACAAACAAACAAACAAAAAAACCCAACAAAAAATCTTAAAGATTCCTGGTTTTGAAAACAAAGATTTCTCTGTGAAAAGAATAGATTGAATATATGTATTTATTTCTGTTCCCTGTATCCCTGTCCTACCATATGTCACTAAAATAATATGATGAAAGGCATGAAACCATAAGTAACATCAAACAAGAATATCACTAAGAATTTAAAAGCTGTAAAACAAATGGTAAATACTTAGCAGACCACAAAAAAGCAAAGTGCCTGATGAGGTTGAAACCTGTGTAGAACAACTTGGGAAGACTCAGCAACTAGGAACATACTTGTGCAGACATGAATACAGGTGGGCCAGAAACCAGGAGGCTTAGTTGAAATTCACATTCTTGAAAATGACCAGAGAACTGAGATGACCAGACATTTGAAGAAAGCCAGAAAGACACATAGGCTGTTATGAACAGATGAAGAGAGCCCTTTGGGAGCAGAGACAATGCAGTAAACAAAATAAGACATTGTAAAGCAAAACCAAAAAATTAGAATGAATATTCTCAGAGAACTAAGTGAAACTATTATATCATAAATAGCATACAAAAATTTCTAAGATTTAATATTAAAATTTTTGTTTTGTTTTTTTCAGGCAGGGTCTCACTGTAGCTACAGTTGACCTGGAACTTGATCTCGTAGAGGTCTACCTGCCTCTGCCTCCTAAGTGCTGGGATTAAAGGTGTGCACCACTATGCCTGGGTAGTATTAAAAATTGTAATATTTAATATTAAAAAGATCTTTCAAATAATAAAAATGTCCTTAGAAATTAAAAACATGAGACTGGAAAGTTGGCTTAGTGGTTAAGAGCACTTGCTGTACTTGTAGAGGATCTGAGTTCCATTCCCAGCACCCATGTCAGGTGGCTTGCAACTACCTGTAACTCTTGCTCCAGGCTATCTGATGTCCTCTTCTGGCCTCCATAGGTGCAGACACACATGCATATATACACAGACACACATATGCAAGTAAAAATTTTAAGAATGAAAAAGAAAGACGTGATAGCTGAAATAAATTCCCTATACGGATTTTTCTTTAAAGGTCATAGCTCTCAGGTAGTAGGATTAAAAAAACAAGGAGCTAAAAATAGAAAGGATTTTTAAAAATTAGAAGGTTGTGCTAAGAGACCTAGAATCTGAATAATAGTGCTAGAAAATGAGAAATTATTAAAGAAGTACTATTGAAAATTTCCTAGAAACTTGTAGTCTTTAGGAATTTATCATTTATCCACTGTGAAGAATGGGATGAATGAACCATTGAAGGAACAGAACAATCCATGACACATCCCAGTATAAGGAGAAGATGACAAAAGATTCCAGAGAGTGAAAGATGTATGCTTTCAAATTATCATAAACAAGAATGGCATACTGTTCCCATTGCGCACTAGAGCTAAAGGATACTGGAGTGTACTTCCAAAATTAAACCTAGACTTTTGCACTTAGTAAATTATCATTTAAACACAAGTATAAAACAAAGGTAATTGTAGCTATGCAGTGTCAAAATTTAGTTTTCATGAACTGTCTCTCCATAAGTTACTGAAGGCCATGTACTGCCCTGTGCTAGGTGTATACAAAGAAAGGAAAAGACTTGAGATTTAGAAAACTTAGATTACAGCACACTACTTCCAGTAAAGTGGCAAACCACTTCCAGAGTAGTTTCTAATGAGCATAGAAAGCAGCTAGTCTAGACTAGAGTAGGGGGCCTAGGGCTTCAGGAGGGCTATTCCTTTGGAACAGAGAGAAGAAGGTGAAAGGAACTCTTTCTCATATTCCACCTGCTGAGTCAGAATGTGTCAGAAGTGCCGTTGTGATTCTCTCACTCTTTGACCTGAAACCCTATTAGGAACATAGTGAGTGAAGCAAACATAAAGACGAGGTAATCGCTTCTGCTTCTAGTAGTGATGGACTCAGTAATTTGGACCACTTCTCCCACTGAGGATAGCTCTTAATAGAAAAACTGGATTAAAAATAAAATGTATATACTCAAAGGCATCAAAACACTGACTGGGTAATGATGAATAACTGAGTCGTAATCCTGGAGAAGACAGGGAGCATGGCCTACTATGTGATGCAGGATAGTTGAGTCCTGAGGGCAGAAGAGCCTTTGACAGGCTTTTCAGTTCAGAAGACAGGTTGGAATCCAGGGGTGCCAAGGTGAGACGATTACCTGGTGAACTTTCTTCACTTTGTTGTTTGTGGGACTAGTATGGAACCTAGGACCTTGTATGTGCTAAGCTAGTCTCTGCTGCCAAGCTGTATCCCCATGCCTTGCTTTGCTTTTGATTGGCACCTTGGAAACACTGTACTCTGCAAGTTTAAGTGACCTGGATATAACTAGGTCTTCTCAGAGACTCCGCTCATCTCGTATTCTTTCAGTTCCTGACAGTGGACTAAAGTTACAGTAGATTATTATTGTCCCCCCCAACTTCATACAGAAACAGACACTTTTCTCTAGAGGAAAGTATCATCATGGGACTCAATTTATTTCTACAATTTTCATAAACAGCATCTGGTTTATGGTGAAAAATAACTAGGCAGCAGAGAGGCAACAATAACAAAAAACCCACAGCAGCTCCAAATATTGAAACTATTTACAGACAATAAAATTAACTGTGCCTGGTGTGTTCACAGCAATAAAAGATACAACTTCGAATTTTGCCAGAGGCCTGGGAGTGAAATATATGTCCAAAAATAAAAAATGTAATTTCTGAAATGAGAAAGTATATTGGATAGGCTCAACAGCCAATTAGACACAACAGAAGAGAAACTTGGAGACTTGGAACATGGGTCAGAAGAAATATCCAGTTATATATGGAAACAAATCAAAGATGAAAAGAAAAGACGAGGGAGGGTAAGAGATATAGACCAAGCAATATGGTCTGATATATGTAGGGTTAGTCGGGGAGAGTGAGAAAATGAATCAGAATATCCAGACAGGTAATGGCTGTCATCTCCAAAATAACAACAATCAGGAAGATATATTAATAGATTCAGGAAGCTCTAAAAACTCAAAAAAAATTTCAAGAGATCCATGCTTTGCTATATCATAGTATTGTTGAAAAATCAAAGACAGTCCTAAAATCAGCAGGAGGAAGAAAGAGAAAGAGAAACAAAAAAGCAGTTGAAGCTAGAAAGCCCTAGTGTATGTTTTCAAGTTCTAAAGGCAAAGAAACACCAATGCAGAGTTCTAAGCTCAGTGAAATACATATAAGAAGGAAGGTGAGAAGAGAGGCTCCAGAGGAACAAAGCCGAGACTTCTGTGACCGGTAGACCTTCACTGTAATGAGTGGTAAAGAGGTTATTTTTTCAGGCAGAAAGGAAACAGTCACAGGTGAACAGTCAGCAACATAGGAAGGCATGACTTGAAAGTTAAGCATGTAGATTAATGAATAAATTGTATGAAGCAAGATCACTGATGTTTTATTGGGATGGGAATACATATATTTCATGGAATCTGTTCCCCAAGTTTCTTGTATTATTTAGGAAAAAGGTAAGAATATTAAGCAGTGTTAGGTTAGACAGTAAGTCAAGAGTGCCATTAAATAATGAAAGTGCATAATATCTGAACTTGTTGACATATGGCACTTGGGAGTTGGAGGTAGAGGCGGAAGAATCATAAGTTCAAATCATCCTCAGCTACATAGTTTGAGGTCAGTCTTAGTTACATGAGACCCTGTCAAAATAAATAAAGACCAAAGACAGAAGACAAAAGATTATCAGATCTGCAGAAACCAGGGTAGGAATGTGATAGAAGGGGAGCAGATACAAAGGCATTTTCATTTACCTTTTTTGTATGACTGTGACTTTGGAGCCATGTTAATGTTTCTTCGTATGTCTCTTCCCTAATCAGCAAGTCATGCTGAAGAGATTGAGACAGTTAAGAACTCACTAAGTGTACTATGGGGTCTATATTACCCTCTGGTTAAAGAGAAATAGCTGTAAACACACTGAATTCTAGCCAGTAGATTTATTTTGCATGGTGGCATGGGTCTTTTATATTCTAAGAGAGATCAAGTAAGTAGTGTAGTTTGAACAATGAGAACAAGATTTCTGGGAGAAGGGTAAAGTGACTCCTGTGTTGATTTAGAGTTATATCTATCCCTAAGATCACTCTATTATGGGCTCCACAGATTGAATTCAGGTCATTTGGCTTATGGGCAAGCCCTTAGAACTTTTACCCATCGAGCCATCTCAC
The DNA here is from genome assembly GCA_035773235.1 of Eospalax fontanierii. Taxonomy (NCBI): domain Eukaryota; kingdom Metazoa; phylum Chordata; class Mammalia; order Rodentia; family Spalacidae; genus Eospalax; species Eospalax fontanierii. The sequence goes on along the minus strand of CM069531.1, from coordinate 47,416,459 downwards.
TGGTCCTGGAGTTAGAAACACAGTGTTTGAGAACCCTATAATAACTGCCTAGGGCAAGTTGGATTTGTCCATCATCTGAAAGTGTTTCCCTATAATGTATTAATTATGTAGAGAAAATAGCAATTTATGAGGAAGGAACCTGGCAATAGCACTGTGACCAAGTGTTCAGATAGAGACAAGCATACTCTTGAGATGCATTGAGGAGACACAGTATCCCTCTTTTGGTATTTATTCTAGAATCACGTAGCTGACAGTGATTATAAGGGAAAACCAGACAACCCCAAATATGGGGACAATATAATAAAAAGGTGTTTACTGTCTGAGAAATGTTAAAATAATGAAAGAGAAACTGTGAGGAACTTACTTTAAATGAAAATCTAAAGAGATGTGATACCTAAGCCTGGGTTAGATCCTGGAACAGAAAAAGTTTTCTTTTAAGGGCATTACTGAATTCTTTTAAGGGCGAAGTTTGAATAGAGTAACTACGTAAGATTAGATGATGGTCTTGCATTGATGTTGGGATTTTTATCCTTGTTCCATGGCTGTCTGAGGGATGTTCCTCTTTCTAGGATGTACTGAAGTGCTTGATGAATACCCGGTCTGCTCAAGCAGTTTGGATAAACAGAGTTGTATGTGTGCACATTGCATATGTTTACACAGAAAGATCACAGATTGGGAGCACCCAGCCCCTTTCCCATAGAGAAACACATACCCTTTCCTACAAGTATCTTAGCTGGGACTGGGCGATGGCCAGTTAGTTTCCAGTTCCCTGTAATGTCAACCATCTCAAGAGTGAAGTTGGTTTTGTCTGTGTTACAGGCCTCTTGCAGGACTTGGGAATTCCAGTGCTGCCATTCTAATGTGTAGGAGAGCCAGTCCTCTCACCTGATCTTTCTTTGGCAGAAGTATCTTGGCTCTTCTGGGCCTTCTGAATCTCTGCATAATTTCAGAGTAGACTTACTAGGTTTTTGGCTGGATGAAAAAAAAACAAAACAAAAAAACAACTCAGTGTTTGGCTGCCCACGTCTTCAGCTGTGTCCTCTGTCTTCCAGCTTTTCAGATGAGCTGGTAGATGAAGCCCTGGGGGCCGTGGCTGCAGAACTGCAGGATGTGTGTGAAGACTATGCAGAAGCCGTGTTCACCTCAGAGTTCCTAGAGGCTGCTGCATAAGGCTTTCCAGGCGGGGCCCTCGTGTCACTGGAGGAGGGATGGCTCCACCCTGTGTTAGCCCACAGGGAGCCTTTGTCCTCAGCTGCCTACCTAGGCCCAGAAGGTGCTGTCCACTGAAGGGAAATGCCAGTGAGGTCATCCTTGCTCTGCGTTCTCATTGTCATGGTTGTGGGTCTGGAAGATGATGGTGGATGGGTTACATTTATCAGTTCCTAAGAAACATAAGATGACTATGGTGATAGAATATTTTCAGAATGTATAATTTTCCTATTGAAATAGCGTGTTCATTCCTCTGGCTCAGTTTAGAGATCAAAATGTTTTGAAAAGTATTGGATAAAGATACTTCACATGGAGATGCAAGCTGCTGTTGAACCCATGGGGGAGTGAGAGGAACTGGTGCTAGCCCAAGTGCAGTTACTGTCTGGTCCTGGATCCTGCCTCTAGTGTGTTCCCTTCACGGTTGATGAGGTTGATGATGGTGTCCTCCAGGACACCTGTCCCTTCTGGGTGGCAAACTCAACATGGCATGCAGAGTGTGGTGATGTTGCCAACCTCCACCTTGCAGCACTGGAAATGGGCAGCCCGGTACACAGACCTAAATACATCTTTCTCCAAGGCTTATTTCCTAGGGAATTTTTCATTTTCTGTACCTCAAAGTCTTTTTATTGCTGTGTTGATACATGCTGGTAAAAAGCATTTTCTGAATCCAGGGGAAGTTTGAGGACAGGAGGAGAGAACCAAGCCTCTCCTTGTGCCTACTCACTCTCCCAGGAGGGCAGAAGAGTCTCCTCTCCACACCACAGAGCAGGTGGCTTGGAGGAGGGAGTGGAGTAGGTGCTGGAAGAACTCTGGGCACCCCAGAGGATCAAAGATGCCTGTGAACCTAAACCATAAGGTGGCTCTCTGTAGTGTGACCCTCCGGAAGCTTATGGGTCCTGGTGCCAAGGTTTTTAGTAACTCTGAATTAGGAAAAGGAAATGGAATGTGCATAAAAAATAAGGCCCCTCCCTGAAAAAAGTTCATCTTAGTTATTTGCCTGCAGCTTGGTGAAATGTGAAGAACCAAGGGGAGAGGCAGACACACCCCAGCACTAATGTGAGCCCTGTGTAGCACGCACAAAGCGCTGCTGTCACCTGGGATTGTTGCTGTGGTGCTTGAAATCCAGGTGATTATTTGAGCTGCTTCGTCACACTTGTTTGTGCAAAAGTGATTTTTGGTTAATGTTTTCCTGCTTAATGTTATATAAACTCAGAGCGTAAAGAGTGTGTTCAGTCTGGAGAGTTAAATGTGTGCACTTGAGCCAGTAGAAGCACTTGTCATTGGTACTGTAAAATCATTTGTGTGTCAGTTTTTACTGTGATTAAAAAAAAATAAACTCGGTATTTTAAAATGTGAACATGTCTACTTGAAATAATTTACATCTCCTTTTCTCCCACAGGCAAAGTGAAATGTGATTTGCAGAAACCACTAAGAATACTTTTATATTTGATATAAGCATAGTGGACTATTTACCACCTCTGAGAAAAAAATAAATGACAATAAAAATTAACATTTCTTTAGCACATACTAGACCTTGCTCTAAAGGCGTTCCAGCTTACTAATGTTTACATCATGCTTATGTCACTTTATAGATGAGACTGGAAGCGGGGAGACTGGGCAGAGGAGCCTCTCTCTGCCTCTGTCTGCAAGGCCTGCGTGGTAACAGTCATGCTCTCACCTTTCTTTGTCCCCACTCCACATTCCTGTTCTGGAGGCTTTGCTGGTCTAGCCTCCTGACTGACCTCTGTACCAGATGGCCCCCTCTGGCTCATATTGGTGAACCTCATCCCTGACTCCTGTCCAGTGTCTGCTTCATAGCCCCAACCCTGGTGACCCTTGGCAACCACAACATTCTCGAGACACAAAGCAAACTGCCCAAAACTAAAAACCTTTATTTGAAATGGAAGCTGAATCCTTAGACTATAAAGATTCCTGTGTACAACCTTGTAGCTATCCCAAACGCTAAATTTTTGCTTCATGAACAAGGCTGAGCATGTGTGAGTCATTCTCTAATTTCCTTCAGTTTTCTCATGACCTATTCATGTCCTGTTTTCAGAGACCCATGCATGAGTTGAGTGTTTGTGTTGCATGGGCTCTGCAGTTCACAGCTGCTGAGATGCCTCTCTGCGCTCCTAGCACTCCCTCCCACAGTCCTGCTTTCATCACCATGCCAGACTGGGTTTTACTTGTTTGCTCCTTGAGGACAGGGACTCTGCCTAGCACATCACTGGTGCTCCACATATTAGTCTGAATTAATATATAGGGGCTTGATCGCAGAAGTCTGCTTATCCTTGTGCGACGCTGGTGGAAAACCAGCTAAGAGAATACAGATGGGTCCTCAGGGCTCCACTGCCACTGGGTTCCAGTTTGCTTCCTCTTACCCAGAACAAGAACAAGGGGTGTGTCTGCCTCAAGCTGCCCCTGGGCCTCAGTGGGCATGGGACAGGCCAAGGGACCCAGGAACCCAGGAAGGACCTCTTCCCCTTCTCTTTAGGTGCTGAGGGCGAAGCAAGGGTGGTGGATGTCCTTACTCTCCCCTCCCCTCGCTTCCGTTCCTTTCCCCTCTCTTACTAGTCCCCAGTCCCTAGTCCCTTGTCCCTGCTTCCCTGAATTAGACAGCTCCTAGGGGCATGGATAATGGAGGCAGTCCTGCGAGGAGGCATAGCAGCTGTAGGCTCCCAGATGAAATGTTTAATGTCAAGGAAAAGGCCACATCTGGAAGCTTCCTGTGCCCTCTGGGTACAGTGTTAGTGTCTGGGACACTGTCTTAGCAGCTTGAGACACTGGTAAAAATTCCCTGCAGCAACTGGAAACCAGGGCTTGCTATGGCTCCTGGTGCCCATGGAAGGGCCTTCTGGGAAGGCACTTCTGGTCTAGCCCTTGGTTCTTTGGGCCCATGCATAGCATCAGAAGGCAGTAGCCTGACTGCATGTTCTCATCAGAACTGGTCTCCCATCAGCTCTCAGGGAGAGCTGATTCTGATTAGTTTCAACACTGGAGTCTATCTCTCTTGCCAATGTGGGCCTGGGTTGGAAAGGCTCCTGCTAGCCGTACACTGTGCTTCTTCTCAGTCCTCTATAAGGGCTCCTCCAAAGCCAGACTACACTATACGCTGGCTCCTGTGAGCAGTCCATCTTCCCTCCCATGTGAGACCTGTGTCAAGTTCTCTATCTAGTCTCCTAGGCCCTTATTCTTGCACCCAGTAGTCTACTCACAGCCTCTAGTGTGACTTCAGCCCAGCCAGAGCCTGCTGCCAGATCTCCCAGAACCTACATATACCCTGCTGCCCCCCGCTCTTTCCCTTGCCTTTCCTGAGAGTGCTGTCTGTTCCCATTCCCTCTCAATGGCTTTGGGGGCCAGGCAAAGTCTCATGTATCCCAGCCTCTGGAGAAGGTCTTAGCATCTCCCCCTTCAGTGGCTCCTGATGTTGCTTCAGCCTCTTCTTAGGGTGCCTGTCCCCCAAGCCTCAACAAGGGCCAGCCTCTCCCTGATAGAGCTGTTCATTCCCTGGCCCTGGATCTTAGAGCTCCCTTCCCATTTCTAATACATTAGTTAAAGTCCCTCGTGGAGATCCTTCCAGGGTCCTTCCCTGTGATTTCTGAAGCACCCTTATACCATGTCCAGCACAGCTGTGAGGCACATTGGGAGCTTGTTAGAACTGAGATGTTGCCCACCTCTGCCTCTGAAAGCCCTTCTCTTTCACCACACCTCTGCTTCCAGGTGCTGTGGGCCCTTGGTTTCTACAGCATCCCTTCACCCCTGACTCTTTCTGTACTGGCTCTTAGGGCTTCACACCTACACTTGTGCTAGGCTTCCTCCATCTCTACCTTCTCTCTGCCTTCTTCCCCAGCCCAGTCATGCATTTCCCTCCCTCGGTCTCTGCTCTTCCATCCACACATCCACTCCTCTGCCCTCCCAGTCTTGGTGAGGTCTCCTAAGACCTCCCATTTGTGGGCTGCAGGTCACTGTGCCTATACTAAGAAGCCCACTGTATGTCCTGCCTCCAGCTGGGGTTTTTAGTACCCCCAGTCTGCCTCTCAGTGCTTCGGAACTCATGAGGTCATGGGAGAATTCCAAGGAGCTTCTGACTCAGAAATACGGTGGGAGAGGGGATGACAAGAACTTTTAAGTCCTGGCCATCTGGAGCCCTGCTATCAATCTCCAAACCCAGGTTCACGGAGACTAAGTTATATTTGACCTAGAAAGGCTCAGCAACCACTGATTCTTCAGGTGCGCACAGGAAGCAGGAGTCCAGGGAGCTTGGGGCAGCCAGCAGAGCATGTGCAGCCATCCTTTGGAACCCTCAGGACCTGACAGGAGATCCCAGCTCCAAGGCAGGCCAGGAGCTCAAGGGTTTTAACCATCACTGTCTGCTGGAGTTATCCAGAGGCCAAGAGAGGCTCCATACCTACTTGAGTTTAATACCCACATCTACCCAACATCTTATAATTCCAGGGGCCTACAAGTATGCTGGTCACACTACATGTCATAGAACCCTTCCTTTATATGCCATCAATAATTCCCATGTGACTTTCATGCCTTAGTTTCCTAACCTGAAATGGGAATGGAAATGGCCTGTGCCTAAGCTTAATGTGAGGATTAAAGGATATAGCCGTGAATGCACAGAATTCAGAACCTGGGCATAAGTGTCAATAAATGTTTACTCAGATTTCTTAGGGAGGACCTAGTAGGAGGCAGCCTTGCCACTCCCTGAGTTGCTGGGCCCTGGAATGCTCTTCTGGCCTCTTCTGTTGTTTTTCTCTGCTCACTATCCTGTATGAATCTTTGCTATGTCCTTCCATCTGGATACCTAGCAACGCTCTCCTGACCTTGCCTTTTGATGCCCTAGGCAGCACATCTATTTCCTATCTAGCTAGTCTGCTGGTTCTACCTCAGATCTATGTCCTTATCTTGAGCGTCAGGGCTACTAGAACTTTCTAAACTGGATCATGGCCTTATGTGGTAGACACAGCATCAGCCCCATCTTACAGCTGAGGAAGTTGATCTTAAGGAAGATTAAGAAAGCGAAGGGACTTGATCAGAACTCTCAATTTGCATCTTTCACCTCCAGATCCATTGTCCTTCCATTTTGTCACAGTTGTGGTCTTGGAGGAGCAAACTGGATGCCAGGGTTGAGGGAGGGCACTATAGTCCACTGGGAAGAACACAGCATTTGGAGCACTCAGTGACAACCACTTTATAGTTGGAAAATCTCTACCTCACTTGACTTGTTTCATCTGTAAAATGGATGGATAATCTCTGTATCAGTGAGCATGAGAATCAAATAAGATCATAAAAATTAAAGCACATAGCACCTAAATTGTGGCGTGATTGTCTCTCTTCTGAGGACAGACGGGGCTTCAAGTAGGGTCCAGCCTGAGCAAGACAGATTCAATCCCGAGCACCGAACAAATGGCATGGTGGTGCAGTTCTGTGATCCCAAAACTGGGCAGCTGGAGGCAGGGATGTCAGAAGTTCAGAGTCCCATATGGGACTACGTGGACACCAACAGCACCCATGGCACAAAGAACCTCCTCTTCCTAAGACAGCCAGCAGATGCCCCCGGGCTACAGTTCCTTGGCACTGATCGGTCTTTTTCCAATAATAAGCCCCACTCCCATCTAATCCCTAGGATCTGATTGGTTAAGTCAGAGTAACTTGTCCACCCTGGAACAGAGGACAACATGCCATCATCTCAGTGACATGAAATGAACAGTACCCGGGTAGGGAGCTCTCGATAGGGAAACAGAGGCTCTGTTTTCTGAGAAAGGAGGGATTGGTGCTAGAAAACACTGCCAGTAAACATACAAAAAGTGGCACACCTAGCCAAGGATGTGACGGGGGTAAAACGTACTTGTCATGCACGTGGTCCAGGGTTCAATCCCCTGACAAAACCAAAGCAAAACAGACATATCATCCATCTTAAGATGAGGTAATAGCATATTTCAGTTTGCATTAACATTAGCTTCACTGTGTGTACAGCAATGCAAAGTCAGACAGAGGGAAAAGAGCTGAAACAGAGGGATTCATATCTACTGAATGAGGATGATAGTTGGGATGGTCTTCTTGGAAGAGGCAGCATCTTGAATGATAGATATCTCAGACTGTATTCATAAGAGGAGAGAAGGGCCCTCCAGGCCAAAGGGACTGCATAGACAAGCCCCCAATCTTAAGGAGAGGAGACACAGGTTTGATCAAACAGCCTGGGTGCCAGAGGTTTGGAGCTGAGGCTTCTCCATGCCATTTCAGCAGAGAGCCTATGGCTGGAGGAGGCTGGCTGTGTGTGAGGTGACGGCAGCGGAGGCCCGGCTCATTTTTCCTCTTGGCAAGGAATTTCATCCAGCTTCAAGAAATTGCCCTTGAACCTGAGTAGGCAGCTTCCCCACCCCTCGTCCCTTCCTTCCCTTGAAAGCGTGCTTTGCCCTAGATTACCCTCTCTCGAGCTCTCTAATCTTTATTCCATGTCTAAATGGGGGCGTCTACTGGGAGCCCCTGGCTCTTGCCAAGTGCTCCATCTGTGTTAATCAATCCCTCTGAAACCTAATCCGGCATAAACTCCAGCCTCACAGTAAACGTACAGAGAGCCTGCAGTCAGGCGCTGGCTTTTATGGTGAATGAGAAACGATTGAATTGCGGACAATGGGAGCTGTGGGAAGGGTGTGCCGGAGGGCCTGCACCAAATGCCGAGTCAGGTGTCTGTCGTCGCCCCCCCCCCCCCAGCTCCGCGCCGTGCAGGTGAGCCTCACCTTGGGCTGCCAGCTGGTGTGCCTTCTCAGCTCTGTGGATGGCTTGTGCTTGGGTGTCTGCTCTGTGTAATGGAGGACACTTGGCAGTCCTGAGACCTGCAGAATCTCCTCCCAGCCCTCCAGCCTTTGTCACCCACGTAGGTGGCTCTCTAGCCAACATTTGCTTTAGTGTCAGAAATTCCAGGCATGTGTTCTACAAACACAGGGCTGCCTGGGCGGTCAGGTCTTCTTGTGAACAGTCTGTGCTGGGCCTTGAGACCCATGCTCCTTCTGTCAGTGTTTCCTTTTCTTCTTCCCATTCTGGGCTGGGCCTGAACTCACCAGGGGACTACTGTGCTCTATGACAGGCCACCTGAGCCTGGGGCACAGGGATGCTGGCTCAGCTCTCTAGTGCTTTTAATGAACTCATAACTATTGGCAGCTCTAGACAGAAACAAGTCCTAGGTTCCCTACTCAAAAATAAGAGGCCTGGTTCCCATCTGAACAAAGGGATCAAAACAGGGGTTACTTCTAATCTGAAATGTCAGGATCTTTTTAAAAACCTGACCAAGCTTGGTATGGTGTGTCGGGGGGATACCTGTAATCCAAGCTACCTGGGAGGCTGAGGCAGTAGGATCACAAATTTGAAGCAATCCCAGACAAAGCCAGTCTGGACAATTTAGGGAGACATTGTCTCAAAAGTAAAAGAGAACTAAGGATGTAGCTCAGCGGTAGAGCACTTACCATTCACAAGGTTTCTGGGCTGGATCTCCAGCAAACAAAACAACCCTGTCAAAGCTCTGAACCCTTCCAAAAAAACACAGGTAAATATATAAACATATATACAATTATACACACCACTTACATACATAAGTATGTACACACACAGGCACACAGCATATATACACTTGCATGTATGCCCACAAACGCATGTAGAAATCCACGTGCAACATGAATGCACGAGCGCCCCTTATCACATGTGCAAGTATATATGTGTGGCCTTGCACACACACACTCACAGCCACACACATTCACACAGCCACACTCACAGTTTTTTATCCAGTTTCAGGGCTCAGGATCTCCAGGTCCAGGCAGTCCAAGCCTCAGGTTAGGAGCCCAGCAGCAGTGATTCCAAGTCCTGACCCCACCCCTTCAGCACCCTGAAGTTGTTTATACAGTCTCCTCTACCCACAGCATGTTCCAGCACCGCATCCCACCCGGAGGCAGACAGAGAACATTACCCTCTTTTCTGCAGATGAGAACAAAAGCCTAGAGTGGGGTATGACTCCCAGGAGATCACAGCAAAGCCAGGATTAGCCCTTAGGCCTTCTTCCCTGCCTGTGGCTGGTTCCACCCCATCAACATTTCCTCGGACTAGTTAGCTATTGCTTGCTTTCCACATACAGAACAAAACATAAACCACCTCATCCCCCCACCCCAGGAATTTCTAATGGCTTTTCTCTGAAGGGAGGGGAGCAGAAATACATTTCCCAGTTGAGGTTCACTGGATCTTGGCCCAAGATGGCATTTTATCTCAGCTTGAAATAGAAATTGAACTCTGAAAATCCTAGATGTTCTTATTTCCCAAACAGGAAATATTACAATGCTGTGACCTTAAAAACTGTACATCCTGTAGGAGCCCCAACGTGAAATCCACAGCCCCTTTGCTGTGGTGATAGGAATAGTGCATCTGGAGGACTGGACCCCTGGGACACAGCAGTTTCCTGTGGAGGTACACTAGACTTCTCCTGCAGGCGGCAGTGCTGAGTGTCCACTGTAGGTTCAAAGTGCATGGTTCAGCTCACCATCAGCTCACCACCCCCTACAAGGTGGGTGGCTATGTTCCCTGATGGTTTCTGTAACCCTTAACAGAGGGAGTTTGGGGGAGTTTGGGGGGATTCTTGGGTCCTCATGATGACCCTTGCCTTCAGTGTCTTGGTTTGAAAAGTGTGATGCAAGTTCCCATGGGAATTGTTCAACTCTTGGAGCATATCACAATCTCTATGCCACAGCTGCTTGACTCAGCCTCCTGTTTCAACACTCCTGGTTCTCCACTTCTGTGCTCCAACATTGATCAATCAGACCTTGTCAGAATGAATGATGCAAAAACAATGTCCCTGTCTGATTCACTCAGTTTCTAATCTGCTCACTAGCCTGGTGTATGTGGTGGGGAGAGCTGCCATCAGTCAAGGTCTTTGTGAAAGAAATGGCTCCTGTGCCTCCTGGCTCCCAGCTCTCTGAAACTGCTTCGGTTCCTGTTTGCTTCCCAAGCCGATCCTTGGGGCTTCTTTTTACTCTTTGTGATCCTGACTAATAAACTCCCTTTGGGCTCCTGGGAGCCTGAGTCTGTTCCTTACAGTGGATACATACCTGTTATCTGGACCTCCTATGACTACTGCAAGCCACACAGCCTGCACACCAGCACACATCCAGGCTTCTCTAGGTAGCCACGGTAGAAAGGGAGACTTTCTGTTAGAGACAAAGAGGGGAGGAAGAATGGAAGGAGGGAGGGAGGAGAGGGAGGGAGGAGAGAGGGAGGAAGGAGAGAGGGAGGGAGGGAGGGAGGAGCAACAGAGAGACAGAGACAGAGAATGACCTCATCATCAGCCAGGGTTGGCTCCTACATCTATGGGTGTGAGCTAGGAACTGCCCTGGTTTTATGTGTGTGTGTTCATTTGTATGCACACGTGTGTGCCTGTGTGTGTACAGGAGTACATGTATATGCTTAGAAGCCAGAGACTGATGTCAAGTGCTTCTCCACCTTATTTTTTGTGTGTGTGTGTCGTGGGCATATGTGTGTGTGAATGTGTACATATGTATGCATTTGCATATGGGGATCTGAGGTTGGGTATCTTCCTCAATCACTAGCATACATATATATATATATATATATATATATATATATATAATTTAAAAATATTTAATTTATATGTGTGTGAGTGTCCTTTCTGCATATGCATGTAGGTGTACCCATGTCATGCAATGCCCTCGGAGGTCAGAAGAGGGTGTCAGATTCACCTGGAACTGGAGTTACAGATGGTTATTAGCTGCCATCTCTCCAGCCCTCCATCTTATATATTAAGGCAGGGTCTCTTAATGCTAGCTGGTGGTTCGACTAGTCCAGCTGGCCACCTTGTTCTGGGGAGTCTCCATGTACTAGGATTACTGACAGTCCCCACTGGCATTTATGTGAATGCTGTGGATCTAAACCCCAGTCCTCATGCTTTCAAAGTGAGTGCTTTGCCTGCTGAGCCCCTCCTCAACCCCCTACCTTACTTTTTGAGACAGTGTCTCACTGATCCTGGCGCTTACCAATTCAGCTATTTTACAGCCTCAGTGACCCTCTTTGTCTCTGCCAGCCCAGGGCTGAGATTACAGGGTACACTGCTGTGCCCTGGTGGATGGTGGAGGGTTGGAATTCATGCTTATACAGCAGCTGCTTTACCTGCTGAGCTGTCTACCCAGCCCCAGGTTTGTTTTGTTTTACATCCACCCCATTTCCCTGTCCTAACTTGCCCAGCTATCCAGTGTAGTGGCCTAGGGTAGGAAACTCAGTAGAGTCAGGTTACCCTTCCAACTATTCAGCTTCCTCATCAGTGTAAAGCAGGCCTCACCCACATAAGATTCACTCCCAGGTGCGCTGAACCTGTCCATTAACTCTAAACATACCGCCCCTCCCCTTCTCCCTGTGCCTTGCAAATTCCATGACTGAAAGTGAAATCTCCCATGCACACTTTCCTTTTAGCCTTTGCTTCCTGTCCTTAGAAATGGATTTACATAAAATAACCAGAGGGTATTTCTAGAACCACTTTTCTATTCCCCAGAAGCCTTTCTGGGCCAAGATGTTTCCTTGATGGACTGAGTTTCTTTAGCCTGTAATTTAATTGGCACCTGCTTGGTGAAATGTCCCCCACTGAGGTTTGTGGAGAACGGGATGTTTCAGTCTTCTAGATGCCAGGAGTCCCCGGGGTGTCCTTTGGCTCAGCGTGTAATCTAGTATATCTTTAATAAGTGGAGTCAATTCACTTTCAAAACCCTTGTAAAATTCAGCCTTTTAGTCATTCTGACCAGAAGCATTCAAATTGCTATCTGAATAGATAGCCCTGCAGCCCGGGAGATCTGCCCAGGAGACCATCTTGGCAACTGCACTGAGAATCCCAGGAGGCCTCCCAGACAAAGGCAGCTACATCTGTGCCCCAAGAATCCTGCTGACTCAGTGCCTTCCGGAGTCTCTCTTACCTGCCAGGACACCTCCCAGGAGGATTTGGAAAACCACAGCACCCAAGCTGCCAAATCTCCGAGACCATGGGACCAGCAGGCTCACTGTAGACAAGGAAGTGGCCAGATACAGTGGGCTAGTGAACAGCCAGGGTTATAGTGGATTTAGTGGCAGAGTCCCAGCTTCTTGGTTTCCTGTGTCTTGTGTGTGTGTGTGTGTGTGTGTGTGTGTGTGTGTGTGTGTGTGTGTGTGATATGTGGAGATCAGAGCACAACTTTTGGGAGTTGGTTCTCTTTCCACTGTGAGTTCTGGAATTGATAAGAGGAGCCATCTTGCTAGCCCTCTGTCTTCTTCCCTTCTGTGGTTAAAACAGGAGAATGGACACTGGAAGCTTCAAGTTTTAATGTTTGCTTTGCCATTTACATAAGCTGTGGAGCTTCAAGAAAGATATCAAATCTCTCTGAGCCTGGTTTTCTTATCTCTAAAATGGTCAAGGTGGAGTTGGAGAGATGGCTTAGTGGTTAAGAGCACTGGCTGTTCTTACAGAGGACCCAGATTTGGTTCCCATCACCCACATGGCAGCTAATAATCATCTGTGACTCCAGTTCCAGGAGATGTGATGCTCTTTTCTGGCCTCCATGGGCATTGCAAAATAGTTATACTTACATACATTCAGGCAAAACATTCATACACATAAAATAAAAATTTTAAATGTCACGGTTAGAATGCCTCCCTCGTTCTGTTGCTATGAAGATTAAAAGAGGTAATACACAGAAAGAAAATAAAACGAAACATTTCCAGGCACATGACAGTAACTTAGCAGACACCTGTTAATGTTATTGTCACTTTTATTAAATAAAAATATGTTGTTACAGTAGAGAACTGTAGAGCAAACATGCCCAAAAGTTTCCTAGCTGACAGAGAATCAGGGTGGTCTCCCTAACAGGGATTTCTTCCCTATAAGTTTTAAGAATCTCTCTCTCTCTCCCTTTCTCTCTCTCTCTCTCTCTCTCTCTGTCCCTCTCCCTCTCCCTCTCCCTCTCTCTCATATGCTAGGCCAGGACTCTGTCATGAGGTTTGTTTTTGGGTTTTGTTTTATGTTTACTTTGAGTCAGGGTTTATTTATATCTTGGGCAGGCTGGCTTTGAACTCACCATGTTGTGGAGGATGAACTTAAACTTCTAATCCTCTGCCTCCACCACAAAAATACTAGGATTATAGGTGTGTTGCACCATGCCTAGCTCATGTGATGGCAGAGATCAAACCATGGGCTTTTGGTATGCCAGGAAAGCACTCTACCAACTGTTTTCCATTTCTCTTGTTATATAAGACACTTTCCATTGTGACATCCACTTGAGTGCTGTGCTTTCTCCCTCTTCCCATGAAGGTTTGTGTTGAGCACTATGTACTCCAGCATAGAGGAGAGAGAAGGCATCTCTAGCCCAGGACTCAATGCAGCCCCTGGCTGGCTGTACAGAAGACTGGCTCCAGCGGGGAGGGGCTAGGGGTAGAGCCTTGGGCTACTTGTCAAAACATTTAGGTTCTAGAGCTGTGCCAAGTCCTCAGGCCTTGGTCTTGTGGTCTTACAAAGTGCAGACATTGTAGATCAACCTCTCCAGAGACAATGTGGTGATGAGTTACTTGAGGAAATGGAATGTGCATGTCTCAGCCCCTGACCAGCACTCATGGGGGAACAGGCGAAATGCGATGAGTGTCTGCTGCAGCATCATGTATGAGAGCGAGGTGATCATTGGTATCTCTGTGCCTCAGTTTCCTTACCTGTCCAATGGGAATGGTCATGAGTGTGTCTTCCTCATTATGTTGCCAAGGGGGAACCCCAAAGGTCATTTAGAGGGGATTCAAGAAAAAAAAAAAAGCAAGTGCGTCTTCCAATAAACTAGTATGCAGCCGTCACAAGGAATAAGGCAAATCATATATCCATGTGACTGTGTCCCACTGTACAGTATGGTGCCTATTAATGGTGCTGGCATATTTCAAAATAGGTACAAGAAATGTTGAAGATTCTCACTACAACAAATTGATACTTGTTTAAGGTGAAAAATATGCTAATTATGCTGATTTAATCACTGTACAAGTCACTGTATAATATATACATTTCTCAAAACGTTACATAAATGTCTGTCAAAAGTAAAATAAGCTGGGTGTGGTGGCATTCACCTTCAATCCCAGTGCCTGGGAGGCAGAGGCAAGTGGATCTCTGAGAGCTCAAGGCCAGCCTGAACTACATAGTGAATTCCAGGTCAGCTGGAGCTACAGAGAGACCCTATCTCAAAAACAAAACAAACAAAAAGCAAAAAGACCCCCAAACCTCCCCCCCAAAACAACGAATAAGTAAATAAAGTTTGAACAATAAGATTAAAAGGAGAACTAGAGAGATGACTTACTGAGTAAACGTGTTTGCTCAGAAGCTTTTTGACCTGAATTTCATCCTTGGAAGTCACATGGTAGAAGGAGAAAACCAATTTCTGAAAGTTGTCTTCTGATCTCCACACTCTCAATGTGGCATGCATGCACACACGTGCATGCACACACACACACATATGCACACACACAAGGTAAAAATGCAACAAAAATTAGTAATAATGTTAAAAGAAACAGTAGAGAGGCAGACACATACCACCCCTATGTAATGTCTTACATGCATATACTCAGTTGTATAGTGTCTGCATACACCTCTGTGGGGAAAAGCCTTTGAAGACAGTCTGGAACACTCACACATTTCAGAGAGGACCTCTGGAAGGAAGGAGAGGGTTTGGAGGCAAATAAGGGACAGTGCTTAGACTGATGGAAAGGCAGGCTGCTAGAAAGCAGAGCGACGGTCCCCACTAATCACTGGTCACGCTCATCTTGGGTGAAAATGAAATGACTAATGGTCCTTTGGGCACTGAGATGATCTCTCAGGTTCTTCCAGGGTTGCCACTGCACTTGACTAGCACAGCTGGAGCTGGGAGCAATGAAGGATCCCAGAGCAGAGCAACAAGAGAGGCAAGGCTTACCTGAGGCAAGGTGAACAGAAGCCGTAATAGGTGTAGATAGCGTAATACATGCTGTAAAGCCCATCTCTTATACAATCTATTTACATAATCTCATAGCAAATTCCTGCCCTAGCTGACAGTGCTGGGTTAGTAATCAGCCACTCCCCATTTATGTATTTTTTTTTTTAGTGCCTTATCATCTACAACTATGTTTGATTTCGTGTATTCTGCAATCTGTCATAAACAAACAATGTGTATGAGTGTGCATGTGCCTGCGTGTGTCTGTGTATGCACACAGTGGGGGGCGGTGAGATCAGAGCACCCGGAGGTGCTGGTTCTGACACCTGCAGAGCAGAAAGCCAAATGTGGGGGGAGGGTTTAGATTTTCACACAGCACCTGATTTTCATTGGGTCCAGGTATAATTTGAAAAAAGTAGGACTTGCCTGGGGCAAATTTTAAGTTTTGGCCTTAAACAAATGCAAGCATAGGGCCACCTACAGAGGAAGAGAAGCCGGTAAACTGTGGGTAGCATGTCCATGGGCAGGGAGGAGGTGTCCCGGCAGGGCCTATTGAACATTTACATTAAATTTTCCCTAAGGCATCTCAGCTTAAAACTGCTGCATCTCTTCCTACCGCTACCTGACACCCCCTTTCTCTGGAGCCCCTCTCTCCAAAATCTTACCTATGAGCACAGTCCCCTCAGTAAAACAGAAGCCCATTAAACTGCAATCAAGGGAAGGACATCTAGGCAGAACCTCAAGTCATCTCAATTTCTCAAGTCAAAACCCGAAAGAAGGGTTTACAAGATGATGATTCAGCAGATAAAGTGCTTACTTTGCAAACTGGACCTGAGTTTGATCCCCAGAACCCACATAAAGGTGGAAGGACAGAACTGACTCTACAAAGTTGTCCTCTGACCTCCACATGCTCACCATGGCATGAATGATTAATAATAATAATAATAATAATAACCCTGACAACATTCAGCTCAATAGATTCCTTCTTCCTTAATCCTTCCTTCCTTCTTTCTTTCCTTCCTTCCATCCCTGATACAAGGTCTCACTATGTAGCCTAGGCTTTCCTTAAATTCTCAAGATGATATCCACTACTTCTGGTCAATTCAACAGATTCTACAGGATGTCCCCAGGATCCTTTGAACACATTGAGGATCCACATGCATGTGTGGTTTTCAGTGTCCACAGCTCACTCTGGTGGACTGTGGGGGGGACGGTGTAGGGGAACATGCTCATGGGAAAGTATTGCTTTCAGCCTGGTCTAAAAGGTAGGGTTCTGTCTGCCTGGGGTCTTCACACATGGGCACCTAGGGTTTGGCACTATGGGAATTTTCCTGCTTCTTCAGGAGAACCCAGGTGCTGCAGAGCCTCTTTCATAACACCTGCCTTGAGGGCAAGGCCATTGATGTGGGCGTGATGGCGGGCAGGTCCTATCTCTTCTTGAGGTAAGGTGCACACATGTAAGATGAGGCCTGGCTGCAGGAAGGAGGGGAAGCCAGAACATCAAGGATGGAGCGTCATACTATATCATGTCTTGGATGCTGGGTAGAATTGGGGCAGCCTGGGGCAAGAAGGTGAAGCTGAGAATAGCTCAACCACTCTCAGAGCTGTTCTGAAAGCTCCAAAGAAGAACACCTCAGTCTGGGGCTGCTCTGTGGTTGGAGGTGGACCCTGTAGGCATAGATGGCAATTGATGGACTTGAAGTATGGGAACTAACAAGGAGGTGGCTGAAAGAGGCTTAAAGTCAGTCAGGAGACCACTCTGGAAGGGAGGGGGCTGATAGTGGTCCAGGTGCAGGATCATGACGTGCTAGCGGCAAGGACTCAGGAGAAAGAAGATGGAGAGGTGGAAACCTGAAAGTGGGATCACAGGCTGAGAGCTCAGGGGAGACCTGGAGAAAAAGTGTTGCACCGAGCCTGCACATGCTTGCTCATCCTGCTCATCTCACCCTCTCGGCCAAGGTCCGTGGTCCCAGCTGTGCAGGCCACGGTGAGTCATCGCGCACCTGCCAGATGACTGTTTGTGCAGTCTGCATAGACCACATCCTTCTTAAGCAGCTGTCTCTCTGTCATGAGAACTTTGGCTAACAGGCACGATGGGGCCCTAGGCCGCTCTTCCCAGGAGTCTGTCCCAAAGGATGCAGAGACACGTCTTGTGATGAGGTCATTATCTTAACCCCGGCTCATGTGTTGTTCACAAAGTCCCCATTGAAGGATTGAGCAGAAACTGTGCCCAGGCCCAGACAGTATGGTAATGCCCAACTCCACCAGTCATTGCAACTGTGACCAGAAAGGAAATAAGTCTGGCCTGGATGGCTTCCCATGAAGTCATGCTGTTACCTTTCTAAAGCCTAGAATACCATCTGTCCAGGACCCATATCCAGACGTGGGTCTGGCTGGTAGAGGAGTTATCCTGATACCAACTCTCACTGCCCGCCTTCCTGGAGTTCTGCAACCTTCCACGTCTGTGAGCAAGTCTTCCTGGAAAGTCCCTTTCCCCAGTTCTCCAGGTTTTAATACTTGCCTGCACTCCAGAGCAGCAGGCCACTGTGAAGGCAGAAGCACAGGCAACTGTGATTGGGCAAATGACCTGGGCACCAGGTCACAGAGAAAGAAGCCCTGCGACCAGTCTGCCACCAGGAACTGGAGGCCTGAGAGGCACAGCTAGATCAGGCTCCTCCCTTCTCCAGGCAGCTCAGTGAGGTCAGCTGCTGCAAATTGCTAGTTATTCCTTTCTTCAATTAAGGACGATTCTTCTGACGCAGGAAGTTAACTCCCACCAGTTAATCTAATGGCCTTGAGTCTCGATGTGTTTGCTCTGTCTGAAGGCAGGGCCAGAACTGTCTTGGCAGCTGTTCAGGTCTGTGCTCAGGAGCTGCCCAAGGGGCCAGGCCAGTGTAAGCCCTACCGGGCTCCACACCCACCTCTCAGTACCAAGTCACACCAAGCTGGGGCTTCAGGGAAGGCTTAGGAGGAAGTTAGGGAGTCCAGGTTCTCACGGGGGCCAGTCTGGTCCATTGTCTCGTCATCTGAGAAGTGGAGTGGAGAGGACAGACTGGTGAGATGACTCCAGAAGTTCCCATCTGCTTGGCGTTTCATTTGTATGGTCCCTCTGCCCCCAGCCAAGACCAGTAGTGCCCAGGCCATTTGTGATGACTAGACCAAGAGAGCGGAGGGTCTCAGTGGTCCCTACGGAGTATCATTTGTAAACAGATGTGTTTGCCTGGGTCTATGTGTGTGAATATGCACACATGTATTCATACACACATATACTCATGCACACACACACACCTACACACAGGAGAGGTGGTGCCAGGAAACAGCCACTGACAGCTTGTGGTCACTGTTGCGTCTGTGGGCCAGGAGCTGGGGTGGTGCCCAGGCCCAGCTGTGTCCCCTCTGTGTCAGGTTTGCTGCGTCTTCTGCAGTCTCCGGTCCCCACTGTGACCAGTCATGCACCCAGAGACCTGGTGGCCAAGTTGGGATATTATTCAGGCTGTCAGGTCTCTGAAACCCCCACAGCCCAACAGAGGGTGAGAACAAGGCCTAGTGGGACACAGCACAGCCCTGAAATGGAATCCTGTAGGCCCACAAGCAGCGAACTTTCTCAGTCTGTTCCTTCTATGTAAATGGGGTGGGGGTGGGTGTGAGAGGGTGGTGACACCCTACACCTCAGAAAGCATAGGAGGTAAACGAAAGGACGTCCAGTGGCTGGAGAGCTAGCTCAGCAGTCAAGAGCACTTGGGTGCAGAGGACTTGGGTTCTATTCCCAACACCCCCATGGGGGCTAGCAACCATCCGTAATCCCAGTTCTAGGGGATTTGATGCCCTCTTCTAACCTCCATGGACATTGCATGTCATGGGTGCACCTACCTACACGCAGGTAATTTTTTGTTTTTAAAAAGAGGACATACAGAAAGCCACACACATACTGTTTATGGAGAAGCATTGCTGTTCCTGTGCGGAGGCTCTGCAGAGGGACACCCAGCTCTCCCTGCCAGTGACCAATGGCCTGATCTGGTGACTTTGGAACTTCTGAGTGTCCATACTTGCAGGACTCTGTTGCTGTCTGACACTGGGATCCAGAGCTCTTGTGACTGAAGGTTTTCTGGGAAGTGAGACTTTCAGAACTAAAACTAGTACAATCCTTGTCAAGCACAGTTACTAGCTGCCCCAAGTGAAGCCACTCTTGGACGTCTATAGAGAAGGTCCTAGGAGGCCTTGGTTTTATTGGAGAGGCATCAGAAGGCAGAGGCACCCATGTGTGGGTCACGAAGGATGCAGACTTCTGCTCCAGTGAAGAAGTGAAGAACGAACATTCTTGATGCTAGCTCTATTGCAGAGGTGGAAGATCTTTTGCCCGAGATACTAAGCCCCCTGCATTTGGGTAGAATCCAGAGGGGTGCACTGGGAGGAATCAAAGCCCATGATGTGTGTGTGTGTGGCAGGGGCTGGGTTGAATGTCCACCCAGGCACATTGTGAGTGCTATTCCAGGGAGCAGTGGATGGGACACGAAAGACTGGCCCAATGGTATACCAGGTGGGTGGTGCAGGGCTTTTGTGAGGCCCTGCAGAACAGTCCTTTGGAGAGCAGTTATCTCCCCTCCTATCCAGCAGTATGGAGCCAGGCTGCTGGTTGGGGGGCATTCTGGAAGCTGCAGAAGGTTGGTCAGACATCCTCAGGACCCACAGAAGTAGTGTAGTCCCCAGCTAGAGAGAACACTGTACTCCCCTGAACCCTACCCTCTAGGTCCCATCAAAAATGACTGGCCATCTCCTGCCCTCTGTGGACAGTGGATCTCCTAGTGCCAGAGGACAGAACCTACAACTCAAATGTCTCCAGGAGGCCTGGGCGTTAGAGCGCCTGCACCCCCAAGTGGAAAGTGAGAGGGGCGCTGCTTCCTGCTAGCCCCCCCCCCCCAAACCTACCATGCTCTGCCTAGAATTCCAGGTGGGATTTGCAGGGTTATCTGGTCCTTTAAAAGCACAGAAGCCCTTCTCATCTGAGACCAGAGGAGATCCTTTAATGGACCCAGCCCCCCTGGAATGGGGGACTGGTGGAGGGGTCCCCATTACTTCTCTGCGCGATTTCGCTCTAGGTTTTCTGGTCTCTTGAGTCCCTCTCTCCTGCTCTTGCCTGCTCGGAATTTCCCTCTTTCCGCTGGGTGTTTCTGCCCCAGGGTTTCGCTCTCTTTGGCGCTGTGTCTCAGGGTCACCGCGCCCCGGTCTCCCGGTCTCTGTCTCCATCCTTGCCCGGCCCGCAGTGTCTCAGCTCTGATCCCAAGCCTGTCGCGCGGTCTGCCTGCGCACGAGTCAGGGTCTCCGTGGCCGCGGCTGCATCTCCCCGCGCGCTGCGGTGGCCCCGTGGCCCCGGGCGGGGGTTGCGGGCCCGCGGGGGCGGCGTCGGGCGCCTTCCGTCGTCAGTCCCTCCCCGGCGGCGCGGAGGGGGGCGGCGCGGCCGCCGCTCGGCGCCTTTAAGGGAGCGGGAGGGAGCGGCGAGGCGGCGGCGGCTGCGGTGGCGGCGGCCGCGGCGAGCGGGGCGGGGGCGCGGGGCGCGGCGCGCGGGGAGTCCGCTCGGGCCGGAGGCGCCGGGGCCGGGCCGGGAGCGGCGAGCAGCGCGGGCAGCGCAGCGGAGCCCGCCGCCCGGGACATGGCCAAGGCGGGCGGCGCAGGTGAGCGCGGCGCGGGGCGCGCGGCGGGCGGCGGGGAGGGACCGCGCGGCCCAGGTGAGCCCCTTGCCAAGTGGGCGGAGGCAAGGGGACCGAGGCCACCAGGCCGGACCCCCGCGTGTGCACAGGGGCTCCGCGCGCCCCGCGTCCTTTCCGCGCCCCAGTCACCTCGCGGGACGCTGCGTCCCCTTCGCTACTCCTCGCGGCAGAGGGTCAGGTCTGCGGCGCCCCTGTGCAGTCCCGGGGTTAGGAGCTGTCACCACCCTCCGGGAGACCCGGGAGTAGACCCCGGCGCTGGGAACGAAAGACGGTGTCCCGCAGCCGCTGATCGCATCCTACGCCCCGCCACGCAAACCGGGACGCGCCCCCTTGTCCTGTCACCCGGCATCCAGGACTCCTCAGCCCCTTGCCCCCGCCTCCGCTGCCAGCTCCGTCAGGAGACCCAGATTCCTGGTCCGGCGACAGGAGGGTGTCCTGACGACAGGAGGGGCGCTCGGTAGCACCGGCTGGGGAACCGCCCCCCACCCCCCAGGAGGCAGAGCCTCAGGTTCGGGGCTCTCTGCAGGCGGGGCCTCTGCTGGGGTCCCGTGGGCGCTGCCCTCCCGCAGGCTCGGCGGTGTAGCCCATGGCTCCAGAGGGAGTGGGTGTTAGTCATTCCTTCATTCATCCAGCCAGACGTTCATTCACCAGCATCTGCTCGGTGCCAGACCCTACGCTGGGTGCTGGGACCCGGAGGGGGACCAGATTCAGGCTTCCCGCGCCCCTATTTTGCACTCTGGGGCCCCACGGTGCATTGGGAGGCCAGACTGAGGAAAACCTGTGTCCACAGGGCTGGCCACACGCAGGCAAGGCTGGTGTCAGCAGTCCTGCTCTTGGGAGCTGGCGTGTGAGAATCTGCCATGAACTCACACCCAGCCTGTGACGCTGGCAGGTGCCATGCCATCCCGTGGGGCCTGGTGTGAACCCCAATTCTCAACCCATAAACCATGACAGCGATGGAATGAATGTGGTCACCTGTCCACCCTTTAGGTCTGAGTGCCACTCGGCGGCCTCTGATCCCCCAGCCAGGTCCCAGTCCCTGGGCTTGCACTGGCCCTGTGACTTGGGTGCCTGAGACTGCTCCGTTCTGTCCAGAGAAATTCTGTCAGGGAGGGGCTGGTTGTGTGAGATAGCACCAACCAAACACATCTAAACACCCCCTTTCCCACTTCCCTCCCTTCCCCTCCTGAGGGAGGCACAGTGGGATGACACCCGGAGGCTGGAAAAGGCTCTCTGCTCCCATCTCTCTCCTGCCTGGGTCCCTCCCCACTCCCACTCCTCAGGAAAGGAGGGTGTGTGTCTGAGCCTGCAGCCCAGTCTGCATGTGCTCATGTGTGGACCCGTGCCTGGGCACCCGGGTCCAGGTCTGCCAGGTCATGGTAGTAGCCGCAGCAGTTAGCAGTCCCTTCTTGCACTGTGCACGAGCAGTGTGCTAAAGCCCTTTATTGCCCAACGATCCCGGGAGGTAGGAAATGACACTCCCCTTTTTAAAATGTCCGGAAACAGGTACTCAGAGATACAGCTTCCTGGCAGTGGCTGGGAGGATCTGGCAGGATCTGGACCCAAGTTGGTTAGACCTTAAGAATTTTCTCCACTCCCCTCCTCATTCTGGGAGGAGAGGAGCCCCAGGTCCTATATCTAGTCCTGTGGTCCCTGGGCTGAGATCTCTGGGAACTGGTGCCTGTGACAGGTGAAGAAAATGTCTTCCTCAGGGCCCTGCTGCCTAGTGTTGTTCTAACACTTGCTTTTCCTGTTGTAGTTTCACACTCTGTCCTTTCTCTCAGGGCAAGCCAGACTCTCTGCCTCTGTGACCCACCTGCCTGGCCCCTCTCTCCCTTATTCAGCTGCCACCCCCAGGAGCTCTGCAGATGACCTGGCAGGATCTGACTATCTTCCCCTCTCAGTTCTTCCAGGCAACTTGGCAACTTGCGGGTGTCCCTTCTCTTTCGTGCCTAAACCTCGTAACTTGAAAATACACGGTAGTATGTGTGGACGGGGATCCTGTCTCTCTCACCAACCACACCTCTGTTGAATTACATAAGTAAGCTTTAGAACAGAGGGAACCAAGTCCTATTTACAGCTGGGGAAACTGAGGCCCAAGAAAGGGATGTCAAAGGGAGAAAGGTTAGTGTTAGCAGATCAAAAGTCAGAATGATCAGTCCTTCACTCCAAGGGCTGAGAGTAGAATAAAGGGAAGTTGAAGGCCTGCAGTGGAGACTGTGGGGACTTGGCCTGTGAGTGAGAAGAAACTTCCTGACCTGTGTGGCCTTTCCTCTAAAAACTGTTTGGTAGCACAGCTACTGAGGGAAGAGATGGGGCTCTGGGTCCTGAGGCTGCTGTGGTACCGACTCTAGGTCATCACATTGTGGTGAGTGGCACTACTACAGTGTGCAGTGCATAGCCTGAGCAGCCAGCCATAGTTATGCCAGCTGTGCCAGGAGCTGAAGGGAGGCAGTTCAAGGACTTTTATGTAGCTGGGAGAATCCAGGTACATGAAAAAATGTAATCAGATCCCAGAAAGGATGAGATAAATCTGCAGAGGGTGAATTCAACTGGATTATTACCTACTCCCAACCTCTGGGGAGACTTCAGTCACACAGGAATCATTATGGCTGTCCTCTTATGCTTGGTCTTGCTCTATGGACAAAAGAGAAGGAGGTGAAAGCCAGTTATAGGGGACAGGAGTCAGGGGTGGGGAACAGGTAGGGGAAGACTCAAGACTCACCCTGTACAGGAAATAATTCCCAGTACAGTGCCATCCATAGCAGAGGAGGCTGAAATAGAGAATGTTGGGTTCCTCTAGATGGATCTTCAAGGATAGAAGTTTGGACAGAGAGGAGGCAGGAGCCAGGCTTCCTGGTTCTCTATAAGGCTTGAGCAAAGGCTGGAAGGCTGGATGAAAGGGAAATGCGAGTGTGCAGGGACTGCTACAGAGACATCCATCTTGCTGGGGTGCCAGGTTCTTAGAGGCCTGGTACAGAGGGCAAGAGGAGCTCCAGAGAGTACTGGGGCCAGTGGTGAGGGGATAAGTCTTGGGGGTTTAGACATTAGCTCTGGCACTACATGAAGGCTCTGGAGGCTGGAGGACTGCCAGCATGGGAGCTGCCTCTGTTGCGAAGGGCTTGCTCTGGCTCCTGCCAAGAGTCCTGCCCCTCCCTTCCTCTGCACCTCAGCTGGCTGGCACGGTTGCTCTGTGCCTAGGACAGTGTAAGTAGGAGACCTGGGTCTCCTGGCCAGGCAGGAACAAAGCAGGTATCCAAGAGGGTCTGTGAAGCTCTAGGACAAGGGCAGGAATGTTTGCAGAGCCCACAGCCCATGGCAGAGGGCTAGGCAGGCATTCCAGGCTGGAGGAACAAGTTTATGTAGTCTCAGGTGTTGGTCTCTAAGGGGAGGAGCTGGCTGATGGAGGGCAGTAACTACCTCTGACAGCATCAGGGGAGGAGCTGTTGTGGATAATTGGTTCAAAGCCCTGGTTAACCATGCCTAGGTATATGTCCAGGCTCATAGGAAAAAGTCATGGCAAACTGAGTTCAAGAATGCTGTGGGAAGTGGGTGTGTGTCCTTATACCTGCTTCCTGGGACAGGCACTAGGGGCCAGTGTCCCAAAGCGGGAAACAGCTGGAAGCTTGAGGAAGGGAGCAGGGCTGGGATTCTCTGTGTTTTGGGAAGACGGTAGGGGAACTAGGGCATGTTTGAGAAATTCTCAGGCTTAGGGGACTAGGGTAATGTGCCCGTGTATCTTGGGAAGAATGTCACCTCTGCAAGGGGACTGCAGATCCCCTGTGCAGTGTCTGACTGCAAGCCTTCCTGAAACTCTGACTCCAGGAAGACTTCCTGGATCTGCCTGGTCAGGCAGCACTTATACCCCATGTGAAAATGTGCTCCCTGTAAAATCACTTATCACAGCAGCCAGCACACGGGTCCCGCTTTAAGACCCTTCATAACCTCTGAGTCCTGATGTTGTTCATTGTGTGAGCAAAGATGTTGTGGCCCAAACAGAGGTTCTGCTCCTTGCAAATGATACTGGGCTGGTATCCCTCACTGCCATTGGAAAACCCTGTGCCTTGGCCTGTGTTTGGGCATGTAGTGTTGGGATACAGAGTGAAGACATAGTTAGATGCTCTCCCCACTGCTCTCTGGGGCTTGCCTGGGGTTGGTAGGTCAGGTGAATCCTGTGACATTCTGTGATAGTTCCTAGCCAGAAGAAGTTGGATACTTCCAGCCCACCTATTAAAAGTTCAAGAAGAGAGACAGTCCAGAGAGACAAACAATCCTCTGAGGTCAAGGACAGGAACCTGAACTCCAGAGATAGAGGTTTCTGAGAAGGAAACAGCAGCTTCCCATTATCTCTTTGAGATGCCAGCTTTCAAGAGCAAGGACAGAGCCAGGGATTTACATCCTGCCACACATCTGGCTCCTTTCTATGAATACCTTCAGTATACTTTCCCATAGACTGATGGTATCTCTTTGCAAGGGGCAGGGATGGATGACATAGGACCACAATGTTGTTCCCATTTAACAGATGAGAAAACTGAACCCTGGAAAGGCTAAGTATCTGGTTCTAAACTCATACATGATATTGGAGGCTGAGTTGAAATTAGCATTCAGGTCTCTTCTATTCTTTCATCTAACATTCCTGGGAGTTCAATTGTCTAACTTGGCATGGGTTAACCTTGAATCATCCCCTCTGAACCTCAGCTTTTGCATCTGTACAAGGGGAAGAAGAAGAGGAGAAGGAGGAAGAGGAGGAGGAGGAGGAGGAGCAGGAGGAGCAGGAGGAGGGGTCCAGGAGGAGCTGGAAGTTCTTTCCAGTGCAGCCCTGTTTTCTTCCCTCCCCTGCCCTCTCCAGGAAGGAGCCTCACAGCTTAACTCACATGGTTGGGTTCAGGGAAGTTGAGGGTTGGGGATCCCTGGGGAGCTGAGGATGGGAATGTGGAGAATACAGCTTATGCCTTCTAGAGGTGCAGGGCTCTAGCCCATCCCTAGACCTGTAGCCAGGAACCTCATGGAAGGAGGTGTCCAGAGCCACCTGGTGGGAGGAGGCCTGCGTGTGGGAATGGGGGAGGAGAGAATGCATAACAAATAAGTTTGGAAATCAAATGAGATCTGAGCTCCCCACCCACTCCCTCAAATCTCTTTACTCTCTCTCTCTTTTAAAATTCTTGTTTTCTAAAGAGAAAGAAAATGCTAAACTGCACCCCCTGTCTCAAGGAATGGGAGTCTTAGTGAGTCACTCCGGAGGTAAATGCCACCTCCAGGGTGTGCTTGCCGAGGCCTGCACAGCTGTGTGGCCACAGCCTCCACTGGGGTATGCGTATGAGGAGGATGGCAGGGGACCTCCTGTTTGTCTTGGCATGGGGTGGGAACTGGATTCCAGCAGGGAGACCTGGGCAGCTGGTCTGCTTCTTCTGGCATCTCTCAGATGCCACCAGGCTTTGAATCTCTGTGTCCATTAGCATTTGGTTTGAAGCTGGGGTGGTGTGTGGGATGGCATGGCTGGATAGTCTGTGACCAGAGTGGGTCATAGCCTGAGGACATCTGAGGCTTTAAGGAGAGGTTAGTTTCTGTATCTGGCTGTGGGAGGCTGGTGGGGGGTCCCTTGGTATTAAACCTTGTTGGGTGTACTGTTGAGGCCCTTCTTCATGGTGCACATAAGAACTGGGGGGCTAGGAGCCCACCCCCCATTTCTCTGGGGAGGCTCTGCCTGTTTCTTCACAGCCTAGGGCAGGCAAGGCCAGTGAGGACGTGTTCTACCTTCCCCTGACCCATTATTCTGGAGGGAGGGAAAGTAGCCCCGTCTGTTGGCTGGGGATGCCAAACAAGGGTTGAAAGCAAAAATAGAAACTCACTGGGCTCCGTCTGGGAGGGGCGCTGGGTTCTGGTGGATGGAGAAGCCTCTTCTGAGCTGCCTGCTGCTGACGCTGTGTTTGTTTGGCTCTGGGTATTTGCAGAGCTCGTCACATCCTGCCCTCTTGCACTCCTCGGAGACAGATTTGGGTGTTCAGGATTTGTGACCATGAGCTCAAGGTGGGCTGGCAGCTGAAAGGCTCTGAGCGTGTTCTAGAAGTGAGTGCCCCTGGCCACTGCATACATCATTCGTGCACCTTTGACCTTTCCTGGATTGTTCTGGATCAGTCCAGAGTGCCATCCACCATGATCAGAACTCCCTTTGGCCTGACTGTGGCCTTGGTAGCTCCCACTCCCTTCTCCTTCAAGAGGCTGGTCCCAGCTAAGCAACTCCAGAGTCATCCCTGGCAGAAAGGGAGCTATTTTGAGCCTCCCACTATGGCCGGTGGGGAGAATGTGTTTACCCTTCACTGCTTTTTGTTTCTTGTATAGTATAATCTAGGACAACAATGAGAGCATTATCCGACCCACTTCTGGGACCTCACTGGCAATTTCTGGCACTGGGATTTGGTGCTGAATGGACGGGTCTTGGGGCAGAGATAACCTTAAGCCTCATACTTGCGATGTGGGAGTCCCTGGTGGAATGGGATGTCTATGTGGGATTGCGTTGGCCATTGCTGGAGCGAAGGAAGGGGGTGCTCTCTGCTGTTCATTTCATGCTGGTGGTGCCCTTCAGTACCCTTACCAAAAGCTGGGTGTCTCACTGAGATGGTGGTCCCTGCAAGAACTTGCAGCCTCCTCCAAGCCCCTGATTCTCCCCTGGCCTCTTCATCCCCTGGGTTGGTAAATAGATCCCAAGCCCTTATTCTCTATCTCTTGCAGTGGTCCTCTGTCTGTTTCCTGGGCTACTCCAGGTGGCACAGTGGCAGGTGCTATGGGGAGCTCCCTGGGAAAGGGAGACAGAGCCTCTGCCTTCTGGAACAAGAGCCTGGTGGGACATAGGGGGGACATCTGGGCCTTGGGAAAATTGTTCCAAAGAACTCAGAACTGTTGGGAGCCTAATTGGCAGAGCAAATGAAGTACAATAGATAGCCAAAGCTATTAATCACTCATTATCTCCTAAATAAGGTAATTAAGGGTATTTAAATGGCATATTTATAAGATACCAGCAGGTCTTCAAAAGCACATCTTTTGCAAAGCAGTGTTGGCTTGGCCAACTGGGGCAGGCCCAGAGACCAGGTTCTAGTCCTCACCTCCCACTCAGCCTTCCTCTTCCCCCTAGGAGAAGGCATATGTCTGGTTAAACTTTGGAGATCCTAAGTCCTCCTTTAGGGACATCCTTGCACTGTTGGAGGGTGACATACCACATAAATCCCTGCAATGTATAAAATGCTCTACAGCATCTAGAGTGTGCTGCAAAAATATCCTTTAGGTGTGTCCAACCTTTTGACGGTGTGACAGGAAATCATCATCTACAAAGTTCATGTTTAAGAACTGAATGATGGAATTACAAAAACGTCACACACATACACCAGTCTCAAAATGTTTTAAGTAAGTTTCCAGTTCTGTGTTGGGTCGCACTCATAGGTGTCTTGCGCCCACAGGACACAGGTTGAACATACCTTCAAGTTTTTTGTGGTGCTGGGTCTGGGCTAGGTACCATGTGTGATCAAGGCTGGGCTCCTCCTGTGCCCACTCTTGGGTCTGTGGTCAGATTCATAGCTTGGTTTGAGGTCAGTAGGCATCCATGGTTGAGCTATTGGTTGAAATCAAGGTTCCAGCCATGGTCGGGTTAAGGACATGAATTGCTGTCAGGATGATTCTGCAGCGGGAAGACTCAGCCTCAGTCCTTACTGTTCCCTGTGGACTGGATCTGCTTGATTGTTCTGAAAGCTGATCCTTGGAGCCTCCAGGTTCCTGAGGCTGGGTAATACAGCAGATAGTCCCTGTGGGGCTCCTGACAGTCCCCTGAAAGAGCCCAGCCCGGCTCATCAGAGGCACGTCTAGCATTTTAGGAGATAGTTAGGACTGTTTCTATAGCAACCAACCCTTAACCATCACTGGTTTCCTTCAATAGTGCCTTTTTCTGGAAGCTGCCTCTCATCCCTCCCTGGGTGGCCGCATAGCCTCTTCAAGACTGAGCATGGGTTGGTTTGCTCTGTGTGGTCTGGTTTGAACACTAATGCTGACGCATTGAGGGGGCCTGAGGATACACCCTGGGGATTGCTCTCCATTGAACAACCTTCCTGCAGTCTTCCCTGTGCTAGGCCACCCTGAGCTGAACAAGAGCTTTCTTTGCCCACTGCTGGGCTTGGAGAGGCTATGGGCCTGGGAAGGGTTTGTACCAGGCGTCTGCCCAGGGGAGCCCCTGGTCTAGTGGGGCAGGCTAGTGGAGATGCAGATATGGGATGTGGTAGGACACTGAGGAAGCAGGAACTAGTCTAGTGCAGTCTGAGGCCAGAGAAGACATCTCCTGCTTTTTCCAGCAGGAATAAGAATGCATGTGTGGGGCAGGGGGAGATCAAGGCTCCTAGCAAAGGCCTGGAGAGGAAGAGGGGCAAGCATGGAAGGTTCCCAGTACTTGGTGTTGCTGGGGCCAGGAGAGACTGGGAGAGAGTTAAAGAAGGGGAGGAGAGAGATCAGTCCCATGAGTATTGGGGGGTTGGAGGGACTCCCATCCCAGGGGTCCCAAGAGAGTGACCTGTGTCTTTTTTTACATTTGTGTGTGTGTGTGTTTATGTGTGTGTGTGGTGTATGTGTGTGTACGTGCATGTAATGGCATACCTGTGGAGGTCAAAGAACAATATGCAGAAGAGAACATTGGTTCATCAGCTTGCACAGCAAGTGCCTCTACCCACTGAGTCATTCTGCCAGCCCCATACAAGGAGCAATGGAGACTGGGTGCTACACTGAACATTTCTCAAATATTCATTCATTTAAGCACCCCATTACTTCTGATATAATTATGACCATTATCTCTGTTTTTCAGAGGAGAAACTGAGGCACAGAATAATTGCTAGTTATTGGAGCTGGGAACTAGGCCAGTGGAAATGAGCAGGTTCCCTGGAGGGAGGAGGAAGGCAATTCTGTGGATAAAAAGAACGAGAAGGAGGAGAAGGAGGAGGAGGAAGAGGAGGAGGAGGAGGAGGAGGAGGAGGAGGAAAAGGAGGAGGAAAAGGAGGAGGAGGAGGCAGGAAGGCAGGTCCCTTGAGTCACCTGTCTGTGGAGCCTCCCCCAGGGTCCATAAAGTACCACACTGTGCATGCTGCCTCTAGAATCTTGAGGTTCCAGGGCAGCTGTGAGGAGCAGTGATGTGTTTCTGTGTGTGTATGCATGTGCAACCTTGCCTGGACAGATTCTGCTTGTATGAAATCTAGGCCAAGGGTCAGGCTCTCTACCTGCTTTTCTGTGGGCCAGCATTCCCAAGGGCAGGGACAGTTTCAGTTTCTTTCTCTGCTCCCCTCCCCCCAAGCACCATCTGGCTCAAGGTCTGGCCCAAGAAGCATTGGCCAATGCCTCTGCCTTGTTTTCCTGTACCCAGCCTCCTCCCTGTGAGGTATCTTCCCCTCTGGACAGGGTTTCTAAACACAGGGCAGTGTCTCCTTAAGGGGGGCATTTTGCCTTCAGTCTTGGCTGCCCTAGGGTCCTTGGGCCAGACCAGAAGGTTTCTCTCTGGCTCTGTGTCTGCATTTCTGACTGTTGTTGGGGGTGAAGTCTGAGATGGAGGCTCTGATCTGAGCCAGTATCTGGCTGTGCTCATGTGGAGGAAACTCAGCGCATGACAAGTTCTAGACCACAGTGAGGCCGACGTAGAAGGGTGACGGGTCCAGAGGCAGAACAGCTGTGCTTTGAGCAGCCCTGTCCTGCAGGCCCAGCTTGGGGCCGGAGAGTAGGTGGTGTTTTCTCCCGGCAGGACTGGAGTATTCCCTTGACTTTGACGCAGGTTGTACGTTTAAGGTCATTGTGGTCCTCAGGTAGAGGTAGACTGAGCCTTGGAGGATATATAGTTGGAGCTATGGCTTTGGGGAGGTTCCTGGAGGCAGCTGGTCTTCCCCTGCCTCAAGCCCTGGTTCTTTAGATGACAAGGACCACCACCTCTTTAGTGCCAGGCAGTGAGCTGGACATTCTGGTGATTGATCTTATTTAAATTTTCTAATAGTGAGGTAAGGCTCAGGATACCCATTTTAGAGACTGAGAACTGAGTCTCAGGCTAATTTGCTTTTTATCATAGAGTAGTGAGTGAATCTAGGCTTTGTCACTCAAAAGCCCACGTTCTAAGCTCTGTGCTGAACTTTCACCTGTGCTTGGCAACTGGTTGGGTGTGACTTAGGAACAGTCCTAGGAAGGGAAAGTGGTGGGTTGGGAGCTCATACCCCTCAGGGAATGTAAATTCACACACACACACACACACACACACACACACACACAGCCCTGCAGATCCAGTGATAGATACTTATGTCATTCTATACACTTTTCCATAGGGAAGTAGACATCTGACTAGATTTTCCCACTGATGCAAGGATACCCATACATTAATATGTAGTCTTGCTGGGCAGATGTATGTACTTCTAGAAGTATTAGCTCCTAGCTGAGTCCTAAGAATCAGGTCCCCTAAGAAGAGCCAGAGGCTGACCTTTAACTTCCTTATCCTGCTGGTGGACAACAGCAGGTGCCCAGTTATCACTGGCCAAGAGAGTCGGCAGTGGAGAGAAGAAATTGTGTGCCCTGGGCTAACATGGAGCCACCTAGCATAGCCCTCTGAGCACAGACCCCAGAGTCAGCAGATCTTTGTTTGAATCCTGCCTCCACTGTTTACTAGCTTTGGGTCCCATGTCTGAGTCTGCTCCCTCCTGTAAGGTGGGGTTTTGTCATGTCCGCCCACCCCAAAGTGCTTGGCTAGGAAACTTTAGATAATATGGGAAGCAGCTGGCACTCTGCACACCCTCAGTGGGTCCTTGATATTCCCTTACTATTTAGTCAACCACTTCTTGACTCTCATCTGCATGGGATACTATATTAGACCCAGAAAATGCAGAGAAGCATACTTCAAGGACATGCTTGGAGGAGATTGGGCTTCTGGGTCTCTGGCCTTGCTGTGCTGGGGTTATCATGACCTCCTGTCCCAACTTGAAGACCTTCTGCAGCCTCTGACATACCTCCTTGGAAGTCTGTCCTCTGGGAGATTTTCTGACTCTCTTAGGCATCTGTATTCCTTTCTTCTTGAAGCATGTAGGTGATAGACCCTGGAGGAGGCGGGAACCAAAAACTCACCTGTTTCAAGCTTCCATCTTGATAGGTTCCACCTGACTGTCCCCCATCAGCTCTAGTCAGGAGGAATTTTTTCCTGCCCTTCAGACATGCCAGACTTGTGTATAAATTGCTTGATCCAGAAAGGCTTTTATCTACGTACTCTTTGTCCGTATATCCCATACACATGTCACATGAGCAAACATGCACACATGCACAAGAGCATGCTTAGCTTGTCTGGGCCTTTCTCATTATTCAAGGTTCAGCTCACTTGACACTGTTTCTAAACAGTTTCCTTCTCAGCCTTCTCTCCTGCTCTTTTCTTCTTTGCAATATGACCTGTACCATTTGTTAAAAATCAGCATATTGGAGGAAAATTCAGAAGACTGTTTTTTTCCTATCCAGAAGCCAGTTGACAGCTGCTTCTTTTTAAAATTTTATTTTAATATTATGTACATACGTGTATACACACATGTATCGGCGTATGTGCCACAGAGGGGTGTGGAGGTCAGAGGACAACTTGTAGGAGTAAGTTCTCTCCTTTCACCTTGTGGGTACCGGGAATTGAACTCAGGTCATTGAGCTTGGCAACAAGCACCCTTACCCACTGAGCCATCTCATTGGCCCTCACAGCTGCTTCTTAATGTACTTTTCTTTCTAGGTTTTTTTTTAATATTAGGTATGTAACTGGGATCCCCAGCACCTTTCCAGATGGCGTTCTGGACAGTTTTAGCCTCAGGGGAGGGAGGACCTTATATCTTCTTTAAACAAAGTTATAGTACACATTAACAAACAAACAAACAAACAAACAAACCCAAAACTCCTTGCTGAGCATGGTGATGCATGCCTTCATCCCAGCACTGTGGAGGCAGCAACAGGTGGATCTCTGTGAGTTTGAGGCCACCCTGGTCTACGTAGCAAGTTCCAGGCCTGCTGGAGCTATAGGGAGACCCTGTCACAAAACCAACCAAACCACTAAACTGAACCACCAAAAAACCCTCATGTAAGCATGCAGTTTGAGAGCAAGGAAGGTAATCATAAGATAAAATATACAATTGAAAACAAATTCAAAGCTCTATTTCAATGATAGAGGAGATGGCGATTCATGAAAGAGAAGGGTCTTGTGGACTGTGGGACA
The DNA here is from genome assembly GCA_035773235.1 of Eospalax fontanierii. Taxonomy (NCBI): domain Eukaryota; kingdom Metazoa; phylum Chordata; class Mammalia; order Rodentia; family Spalacidae; genus Eospalax; species Eospalax fontanierii. Next base: position 47,383,355 of record CM069531.1, on the reverse strand, counting down.
GGGGGAACTGCCTGGTTAGTCCAGCATATATAACTAGCCACTTGACCAGTGCTTTTGATGAGCCACCCTCATTTTCTCTCAGCAGATACACAGACCCTGCATGCACTTGTCTAGTTTCCAGGTGGTGATGCCACCATCAGAGACACTTGTGGAAGGAGGGGGTTGAAAGGGACAGGTCTCTCACTGAGGTGAGTGAGCTCTGTCAGTGGACTTTCCTTAGTTCCTGCAGAGTGTAAACTTGTCCCACCCTGTCCCACTTACTCACCCCAGTGTCTCCAGCAGTCCTCACAGTGCTTGTTGCCCAGCAGGCCTTTCTTTCTCTGCTGACTTCCAGCTGAGAGAACTTGCTCCCTCCAACAGAGCCTCCCTGCCCCCTCAGTGCTCCCCTAAAACCCCCAGAGTGTTGCTGTGACCCCAGATGTGGCCAGGACAAAGGAGGCTGTGAACATGGTGAGTGAGCATTCTAGAGCCTTCCTCCCCTCTTTCTCCAGGCTCTAGCACACTGTAAGTAGGAAGTTGGCAGGAATGCCTGTGCCTTCGTACTTGGGTGGAGTATATACTGTCTGTGTATGACACCTCCATGCACAGAGGCCTGTCACTCAACCCTGGCTGTTCAAACAAGGAGCTAGAGACACTACAGTGGATTTTTAGAGGATTCCATAGCCACATAAACCCTTGTATAGTTAAGGATGATAAAACTTACTACCCAAATTCTTATTTCTTAGGAATGGAATAGATATGGATAGCAAGGGATATTTACCTATTAATATAGTTTGTTAGTATAGTAGGTATTAATATGGGGTGTATGATTATTTTTAATAACTTGGATATCTGTTTCATTTTAAATTTTGTTTACTTATTTGTATTTTTTGTGTGTATGAGTGTTTTGCCTGCATGTATGTGAGTACACCATGTGCATGCAATACCTGCAGAGGCCAGAGGTGGGCATTGGAACCCCCTGGGACTGGAGTTACAGATGGTTGTTAGCTGCCATTTGGGTGTTGGGAACGAAATCCAGGTCCCTCTGCAAGAGCAATCAGTGCTCTTAACCATTTCTCCAGCTCTGGATATCTGTTTTATTTAGAAATTATATTAAGTTAATGGAAATTTGGGAAGAATTTTAAGTGATTATGTTTTTGAGTCACAGAGTATTTTTTTTTTCAGTATGATACCGCCCTCTTTCACATTCTAGATATTCATCATCAGTGTGTAAGAATGCAGTTAACTCTTGCATATTGATTCTGATTTCTGCCATGTTGGGGTACTCAGTTTTTATAGTTCCAGTAGGTTTTGGTTATGTGTAGAGTTTCAGTTCTCTATGTAGACAGTCATGTGATCTGAGAATAAACACAAGGTTGTTTCTTGCTTTCTAAAATATATTTTTCATTTCTTTTTCTTGTCTTATTGCTCTACCTCAAACTTCCTCCATATATATTTGAAAAACACTCCCATGTGCATGGCAGAAAGACACAGTCGTGGTGTGTCCATGTTCTCAGGTCTCCTGGTTATAAATCCAGGGCCTAAGGGTGGGCAACTGAGCTCATCTGTTCTGGTGCTCACGTTGGTTAGGGCTTAGGCATTTCAGGGGCTCCATGGGGAGTGTTGGACAGAAATGACTGCCTCTAGAGGTGACTCCACTTTGGTGCTCCTTGTGACTTTTTCCCTTTTGGTGTCCCAGAATGAACGCTGTCTCTTGGCACCAAACCATAGAGCACAACCTGGGTATGTGTCTAGGAGTTTGTGTTGGGCATTACAGGAGAACTAGGCAGAAGGGCTCTAGGACACTTGGCCTGGTCTCTGCAAGAATTGCTCATGCGCATGTCAGGGGTAGTGCCAATGTCCTGCAGGGAGTTGGAGTGAGCTGGGTTCGCCACAGACTACATCATAACATCTGGGGAGGTGCCTACTTCTCAGTGCCCAACACCCACTGTGTGTGGGAGTATCAGAGTTACATTTTCATGGTGGGTCTCTGTCAGGTTTTGTTGTACAGATGGGGAAATGAAGGCAAGGACATCATTGCTGTTACAAACACCCAGGCCTCTGTAGGGACAGGAGCTGTGTGTCTGGTGGCCAAGGCCTCTGCCCTAGGGAAGATATATTCCATGTGCATGGTGATTTTACTGTTTTTCATTGAAAATGCAGTGATTGCAAGATGCAACCTTATTGTATAGACCTTTGAGGGCAAGGAATAAACAGTGCTACTTACATCATGAAGTACCCTCACTTAAGTCATGATCCAATTCCAAAGATGAGGCGAAAGGCGCCTCTTGGAATATTCAAATGAGATTAAAATCTTGATAGTCACATTAAATTACATACACAGTATCAAAACTGTGTTCCTTCTGCCTCTTCTTAGCAAATTCCACTCCATAGAGGTAATGTTTATAAATGACATTTTGGTGAATGTCTTTAAATATTTTAACACCTCTTAAGTACATTTATATAATAATTTACTGTTTTTTTTTGCTGTTATTTGCTGTGTGCCAGGCATGGTGCTGAGGATTTCATGAAGCTTATAAGGCCTATGGGCTAGCCCCACAGAATAGATGAGGAGAAGCAACTCACCTGACATCACACAGCCTCTAAAGGCAAGGCCTGGGTGTGTATCCAGGTCTCTTAAACTTCAGAGCCAACATGCACATAGCCTCAGTATGCACAGGTCAAAAGAGTGTTCTGGAACTTCCTTGTGTTTTTTTTTCTCCCAATCAATCTATCTGTGCGTGTAAAGGGCTTCTTCATATTAATGGTGGTCCCATGTGAGCCTCAAAGTGCTGAGTGGAGAGGACTAGAGAATGTGGGGGCAGCTGTGTCCCTGGACTGCCTCCCTTTGGTCCCAGGGCAGGAAGTAAGAGCAGAGTTCAGGACAAGGGGCCACTCTCCCAGTGTGTCCTTGTCCCTGCCTGCTCTGGAGGACCCTTAGCCCTGCATCCTGGTCTCTGTGGATATTAATAACAGCAGCTGCTATTTCTGAGCCTCTTGAGACTCAGACACTAAATACATAATGTTTCTTATCCACCCAACAGGAAACTGTTCTCTTTGTTTTATAAAGGGGGAAACTGAGGGAGAAAGGTTGCTAACGTCAGAGACGGGGCATGTCCTCACTCATCTCTCCCTTCACTTGATTCTCTTCTGGGGACTGAGTCCTGCCCTTATCTGTATGTGTTGTGTGTGACTGACATCTCTGATGGTCACTAAGATGCCTGTTCTCCCCTCCTCCACATAGGCAAGGCCATGTGACTTGCCTTGGCCAATGAAATGTGAACAAAGCGTGTCATTTCTGGGCAGAAGAATTTAAGGCTGGTCAGGATTTTCTGTGCTCCCTTGCTTCATTAGACATTGAAGTCTCGTTCTGAGACAGTGACATCAGAAGGTGGCAGCCCCTCCATGGGAATAGAGGTGAACCTCTGTTACTGTAAGCAGCTGAGATAATTTGTTAATGTTGCTTAACTTATGCTGTCGGATGCACTGTCTCCTTGGCTAAGATTCTTAGCCACCTCCAACTTCCTCAGAGACAGTTTTTGGTCTTAAATGAAAGCACTAATAAGAGGAAGAGAGGACTAATGTGACTGGAGGCTGCGGAGGGGAGGGCTCAGACATGGAGGCTGTGGCACTGCCTCTATCATATTGGGACATTCAGTCTTGACTAACACACGTGCTCTCTTTGGCAGGTGGCCCTTCCCCGGGTGGCGGTGCCTCCTGGCACCTTCGGAATGTCCTCAACGACTCAGTGGAGAGCTCGGATGACGAATTCTTTGATGCTAGAGGTGAGCAGCTCCACTGGCTGGGTGATCTTTTTGGAATTCTAAAAAGGACTGTCTTTGCTGAGAATTAGCTCATTCGCCATCCACACTTGCAGTTTCACATGCCAGTTGGTAGAAGCAGGGCCTCAGTAACCCCTCTTCCAAGCTGGGTCAGGTGCTGGGGACACTATGGAATGCAGTGAGTGTGGTCTCTGCCCTCATCAGATTATGGTCTAGCTTGAGAGGCAAACACTAAAAGACGATACAAAGGAAAACACAGTTATTGGTAGTGAGTGATGCCATCAGGTGAAAAGTACCAGCTGATGTGAGAGAGAACAGGACCAGAGCACCTGCTTTGGTGTGGGTAGCGTATCCTTCCCGCAGAGTTAAGAAGTAGATGTTGGCCAGGTGAAGAACAGAAGAATGAGCCTTCCAGACAGATGAGATAGCAGATAAGGTAGCTCTGGATCAGGAAAGACTAAAGAGCCTTCTGGACTCTGAAGGGAGGTCCATGGTGCATATGGGTTGGTGCACCGGGGATGAGGAGCAAGAGATGAGGCTGTATGGATGCCTATGGCCCATATGTAATGTCTAAGATGTTGAGAGAGCCATCAGTGAATAGTGGATATCCAGATGGGACCCAAAGTGGCACAACATGGCATTTCAGGTACAGAGTGTACCAATCCAGGCACAGAGGTGTGAGCATACCAGGCAGTTGCTGGCAGAAGAGGGAGGCACAGGGGATGAGTCAACCTGGAATTAGGAGAGAAGACACAGCAACCATGCCAAGCTGGGCAGGGTATGGGTGGGTTAGAAGCCTCACCAGACTATTCCCCAGCCCAGGAGGCTTCCTGGCTCCCTCTGGCCTTCCTGCTTCCACTCTATGAAGCCACCAAGGTTAGAGAATTGACTTATTCCTCAGACAGGGTCACTTTTAAATACTTGGCAAACATGGTCTTGAAGACAGATGGTACTGGACAGCATCTGGACCTGGAGCAGGACAGTGGGGGCTGTTCTCAACATGCCCTTCACTTGTTCTTTGGCCTTAGGCAGATCTTTCCCCTTCCCTGGGCCTCAGTTTCCCTATCAGCTCTGTACATCCCAAATTGAAGAATATTCAGTTCTGGTGATTTTTCAGGATGAGGGGCACTGTCCGCACTTAACTCTTCCCCGTCCTTGGCTCTGGGCAGAGAAGCCCCTTGCCAACGTGGTCCCTAAACCAGCCCACTGGGGGCTCATTTCCCATCTCTCCTTGGTGTCTGATTGGAGTGCCTGACAGGGCTGAGTTTCTCCATAGCAACTAGCCCATAGTGTGACAACACAGCTTCAATAGTTTGATGCATAGAAGAATTTCATTTCAATATTTCTGCAGTTCATCAGGGCTCCGTGTCCCTAGCTGAGAGAATGAGGCGATGCAGGAGGCAGGCAACCGTGGCAGAGTCAGATCTGTCTCTTGGGTCCTGCTTACCTGTCTTCCCTGCCAGCAACTATGGATCGTCTCTGCTCCCCTCCCTGGGGACCACTGACTGTCTTACCATCCTTCAGCTGTGTCTGTCCTACCCTTCCCAGTCTCAGTGAAGGTGGCCTCACTGCTTGCTCCCCTGTCTCTGTGGCCCCACCTGCTCCTCCCTTCCTTTGCTCTGTCACATCCTTGTTGTCATCCTTCTTTTATCTCAGGATCTAAGAGACTCTTTCTCAGGATGTGGTGTCACACCCACACCATGTTAGAGTTGGAATGCTCCTCAAGATCTTTGTGTATATGTGTGCGTCTCTGTACATGTATGTGGTATATATTATATATGTGTGCATATTCATGCCAGAAGTCCACCTAGAGTATCATTTCTCAGTGATATTCACCTTGCTTTAGAAGACAGGACCTCTCATTGGCCTTGGGCTCATCAATTTGGTTAGACAGGTTAGCCAGTGAGCCCCAGGGACCTATTTGTCTCTACCTCCACATCCCTGGGATTATAAGCATGTACCAAATTTCTAGCCTTTTACATGGGTGTTGGGGATCAAACCTGAGTCCTCATGCTCACATAAGCAAGCATTTTACTGGCTGAGCTATCTCCCTAGCCCCAACTTCCAAGACCTTTGAATCTAGCACTCCTGTCCTATTTTATGAGCTGAGGAACTGAGGCTGAGGAATCCTGTTTAAGGCCACACACAGTCACAGAGTAGGGGCTATGATTCCACTTCATTTGTCCCCTCCTTCAAAAGTGCTTACTATCTGCCCCAACAATGCCAGCCCCATCCTCAATGTAGCAACCAGAGACAGACCAGTCCCAGCCCTGGTGGAGTTTACAGCCTAGTGGTGGTGACAGACAGGTAGGGGCAAGACAATATACAAGCAAAGAAATTAAATTGAGAATTCCCATAAATAGAATAACACAAAGGAACAGATACCTTCACTGAACAAGATACGCGAATGGCAAACCAGTATACAGAAAGTTGTTTCACATCAGTGGTCATTGCAGAAATGCAAATCAAAACTGCAGAGAGGACTGGAAGGATGGGTTGGCTGGAAAATGCTTTTCTAATAAGTACAGTGGCCCGAGTTCAGTTCCCAGAACTCACATAAAAGCCCAGGCATTGTTGTAATCCCAGCACTGGGGATATGGTCACAAAAGGATCCTTGGTACTCATTGGCTAGCTAATATGGCCTACTTGATGATCCCTGGCTCTGGTCTCAAAGGAGGTGGGTAGTGTCCCTCAGGATAACACCTGAGATTGTCCTCCCATCTTCACATGCACATGAACATAACTGCAGACACATATGCATAAAAATTGCAAAGATGGGCTGGTGAGACGACGTCATGGGTAAGGGCACCTGCCACCAAGCCTGATGACCTAAGTTCTAGCCATAGGACCCACATGGCAGAAGGAGAGGAACAACAAGTTGTCCTCTGACTTCCATATGCATGCCGTGGCACATATGTGCCACACACATACACACATATGCACATGAAAAATAAATAAGTTAAAATGTGATAAGAATTAAAAGACAATCTACACACCTATTAGAATGGCATATTAAAATGACTAAGATGTGGAGGAACTGGACCTTCCTAACTGTTCTGGAGGGGAAGGTATACAGTTTAGAAAATGGATGGCAGATGCTATAGAATGGTGCGGGATGTAGTTCAGTGCAGAGACGAGCCTGGTATGCATAAGGCTCCAGGTTGGATCCTCAGTACCAAACCCTTCTACTCCTAGGTTTTTACTAAGGAAAGATGAAAGACATCAAGATCAAAATAAAAATTGTTAGGAATTGCTCTTCAAGTTCACTTCCAGATATGTTTCTTCTTGTGATCGGTAATACTGTTGAAAATATGGTTTTCTGTTTTTGCACATGTCAACATGCTTAACCATTTCTACTGAGTTTCATTTCACATTGTGCATTTTAAATAAGTATAATTTATTGAATGTCAAGAATACATCAGTAATGTTGTTTAAAAGTGGAAGCTTTAATGCTGGATGTGGTGGTGCGTGCCTTCAATCCCAGCACTCAGGAGGCAGAGGCAGGTGGATCTCTGTGAGTTAAAGGCCAGCCTGGTCTACATAGTGAGTTTCAGGACAGCTGTGGCTACAGGGAGACCCTGCCTTCAAAAAAAGAAAAAAATGGAAACTTTGCGTTGAGTTGGCTTAGTAGGTAAAGGAGCTTGCTGGGCGAGCTTGGTGACTTGAGTTTAATCCCTGGAACCCACCATGGAAGGCAGAGAATCAGCTCCTGAAATTGTCCTCTGACTTCCACACACGTACTGTGGCATACACATGCCCGTACTCATACACACTCATTATACACACACATCATATACATGCAATAATAAATAAAATAAACTTTTCAGTAAAGGGAAGCTCATTTTACATAAAACAGAGTGACCAGCTAACTAAAGGATTCTCCCAGAGGATGAGACATGAACTGCCATAAATGACTAGCTAGAAGGGAATCATGTGTGGAGCTGTGGGTCCACAGGAACAGCAGGAATGAACTTGGCATCTCTGGGCAGTAGTGGGGAGGCTGGTGTGGCAGGAGAGCCAGTTGGTGCTGCTACTCCACTCTGCTCCCGGGGACTCGGCCAAGGAGCTGGGGCTGTAGAAGGCTGCTAGCATCTTCCAGATCTGCTTTCCCTGCTGCTTCAGGTTGGCCCTGGGACCCCTGTCCCTGCATCTCAGGAGAGCAGAGATAGAACTATGTAGTACAAGATAGACCTGCCAAATAGAAGCAGGTCTGGACCTTGAGTGACCTAGCTGCTCATTATGGGTAGTGGCAGCTTCTGGCTGATAGGCAGCTTGGTTGGAAAGCAAGAGGTCAGCAGGCCAAGCAGGTCTGAGAGCAGTGAAGATGTCCTTGAGGCTCTCCACCCCTGAAAGGACACAAAATTGGAGCCAGAGTGACATCCATAGTACCCAATGAATCCCTCTGGGGCATGGTGGGATATGTTGAGCATGGTTCACTTTATCCTGTTTCTATGGCACACATAATGTCTTCCCTTTGAAAAGGTGCACCCTGAGCTTTAACCTTCCACTTAGATGTGAGGAATACTCCCATTAGAGTCTTAAGCCAACAAGTATCTAGGTATAAACAAGCACGTTTACCTAGGAAATGCCTGAAATGAGCCAGCAGGAGATCTGAAGTCTTGACCCCACCCTGCCTGTGAGGTTTTGTTTGACCATGGGCCAGTTGTTCTACCACACATCTGCAAAATGAGGCTGGACTTCATCCTGAAGTCTCTTTACAGTTCTGAATACTTCATGGGGGACCCGAGTGGCCTTGCAAGGCCCTGTTGATCATAATGTTCAGGCCCATTCCCTCGTTGAGATGGAAAGTACTGTTTCCTTTTGATTCTAAGCATCTAAGTGTTGACTCCTTCCTCCATGAATATGCATTAAAATGCTGGGCTTGGCCTTTGCAGGCCCGGCCACCAGAGATGAGGGGTCTGGAGCTAGGTTATATTTAGGCACATTTGGCTGTGGGAAGCTTAACCAAGAGCAAAGGAGGAGAAAGCCTCCCTCACAGAGAGGGGAATTCTCCAGATTCGGAAGCTTCTGTCCTGGATCCACCTTGGCTATCCTAACTCTCTTTTTCTTCATGCTCAGGCTCAGGCTGGCCCCTCTATCTCTGCTTGGTTTGAAGCTGAAGCCTGTGGAACTGGATGTTGAGATGTACAGCTCGCTCAAGGCTCTAGCTTCCTGCTTTCCATAGCAATCCAGAGGGGAAGAGTGTGCTGGGGTGAATGATCCCATTTTACAGGAGACTGTAAGGCAAGGTCAAGTTTCATAGCTTATGAGAGGCTCCATCCAGGTTTTCCCTCCTGGGGTGGGCTTTTGCTATGATCACACTGCCTCTAAGAATTCCCAGTAGGGACAAGAGAGGAGGAGGAGAGGAGTCGGGGGATCCAGGTCCCCTGATCATGCCGTTGGCTGGCTGCCATCTGAGCTCAGGCAAGTCTCCAATCTTTGGCCTAAGTCCTTCTTAGAAAACTGTGGGAATGGAGCTATTTAGTTCATGGGTGGAGAGTGGGGAATGGACGGGTGGGACCAAACAAGGGACATCATTCAGGTTCTTGGAAAGGTTGGTGCTGTGAGCCTGATACAGATGATATAGGTGGACCAGCTGCTGGACAGGGTGACTGAACCCTCTTCCTAAGAGCTGGAGGCAAAATCTTCCAGGACAGGATGGGATTCCCTGAATCTTGGGGAGGAGGAAGGGCTTAAGCCCTGGAGACTGGGCATAAAGGGCACACCCTGGCTATGTCTAGAGGTGGAATCAGGCTGGGGTCAAGGTCAGGGTTATACTAATGTGGGTGAGGGTCAGCCTAATGCTCAGTCTGGGCAGATTTCAGGGCTCCATGATGTGAGAGAGATGCCACAACCATCTCTACATCAAGGGTCACTTGGGTATGAGAATTAGAATGCAGGGAACAGTCACTACCCAAGACTGTTTTCCAGATGCATCCCCCTCTGTGTCTCTATGGGTGCTGTGGGAAAGCAGTTCCATTGAAAGAGAAAATAGAGCAAAGCTACAGCTGAGCCGCGTGGCCCCTCTGTGGAAACCACTCCAAAAGGAACTATTTCACGCGTACATGGTGCATGTGTGTGTGTGCGTGCGTGTGTGTGTGTGTGTGTGTGTGTGTGTGTGTGTTTTCCATGCCTCTCAAGGGACAAGCCCATTGTTTCCAGAGTGAATATCTGAAGGCTGAATGTGGAGAATAGGGACAGGCAAGAGGTCCAGATGGAGGGAGAGGAGAAAGACAAAGCATATTGAAGGAATGCGGCTTGGAGCAACTAGAAAGCTGAGGGGCAGGGCAGAGGGACAGGACGAGAGAACAACCCAGGAAAGATTTGAGAGAGCAGAGGGAGCGAGAGTGATACAGACACAGACACGGACTCTGACAGAAACACAGACAGAGACACAGACATAGACCAGACACACAGACACACACAGAGACAGACAGACATACACACACACACATACACACACAGAGCAAGAGCAATGGTAAAGCAAACTGACAGTGATCCAGAGGAGGGGGCCAAGCCCAGGGAAGGGGAAAGCCTTGTGTATGGGGTGAGGACCCCGAGAAGGAGATAAGACCCTGAAGAGGAAAGAGAACCCTAAAGGGACAGAGGAGGGTACAAAAGGAAGATCTTCTATCCAGAGAAAACAAGAGACCCAGAGGAGATGAGAGGACAGATACTGGGATGCAGGTGGAGCAAGGGAGGGATAGAGGTCATCCAGAGAGAGCACAGAGAATCTGAGGACAGGAGAGACAGAGACCCTTGGGGAGATAGAGAGAGAGAGAGAGAGAGAGAGAGAGGAGAGAGAGAGAATGATTTGTGAAGACTGGGGTGGGCACTGGGTAGGAGGGAATCATACTGAATCCTTGAGAGGTTGAGAGGTGTTTGATGGAGGAGGCCAAGAGCAAAGGAAGTAAAATCACACATAGTATTAGAGTGAGGAAGAGCCAGGGCCACACAGAAATCAGCATGCTTAGAGCTCTGGAGCCCTGGCAGGCTCCACAGGACCCAGACAGCCTTGCACATACCTCTAGGGAACTTCCTGTATTGTAGGAGACATCAACTAGCATGTGCTGAGCACCTACTACATACCTGGCACTGAACCTGGTGCCCCACTCTTTTTCCATGTCAAAGTTCTTTACGGTGGTATCCCCCACACCACTGGCTTTCTGTGGGACAGCAGTCTAGTCTCAAAGGCACAGAGCAGCTTCTCGAGTCTGTTTGCTGCAGGATCAATGTTAGAATGGGCAAAGGAATAATTGCTTGCTTAGGTAACTAACTGAGCCATGAAACAGACAACCCAAGATAGGTTGCTGACTGATCCTAAACTACCCTGCTGTGGGGCAAGGGCAGGTGTCATAGGGGATTAAAGCATGTTGTAACCACATGCTGGCCACTGGCATGATGACAGGATACAGGAACATTTTCCTGCTGTGTGCTCAGTACCTTTGTGAACACATGACCTGCCTCATCTCACTCATCCTCACAGCCACCCTACAATAAGCCATGACCCTGGCACCATTTTGTAGACAAGGAAACAGAGACTTATAAGTCAGAAGGTCATTTCACTGGGAGAGAGTGGGCCCAGGATTGAAAGTAGTCCATCTAACACTGCCAGAATTGAGTGTTAACCTCTTTATCATTCTGCTTCCCTAAGAAAAACACTGTCTTATATTTCTGCATGTTTTAGCTTGCATAATTCTTTCAGACCTTTCATATGATTTGTCCCTGTAGCATCTTGCTAGAGTTAGAGAGCTAGAGGTTTCATTGCCCTTTAAGGGGCAAACAAATAGAAATAGTGGTTGACAGGGACTGCACAAAAACACAAAGGTCCCAGGTTGCAGAACCTGCCCTGGAACCTAGTCAGAGCTCTGCCCAGTATCTGGTGCCATTCACAGGTGTAAATTCATCCCCAAAGGGAGCACACCTGGATGAGGAAGCTGTCTGTGTGTGTGTATGTGTGGGGGCAGTCAACACAGAATGTCCAGGGCAGAGTTTCAAGAGGAATACCCGGATTTTCTTCACTTTTTCAGAGATGTGTACTTGGATATATTTATGTTTTGGTATATGTACTTGTTACTGTGGGTATGTATATAAGTGTGTGCATGTAGCCAGAGGCTGGCACTGCGTGTCTTCCTCTACTGGTTGCCACATTTACTTTTTGAGACAAGGTTTCTTACTAAACCTGGAGCTTGAGTTGGCAGGGCAGGTTAGCCAGTGAGCTTCAGAAATCTGCCTGCTTCCTCCTCCTCCTCAACCCTCAATGCAGTTATAGGCATGTGCTTCCATACCCAGCTTTTTACTTGGATTCTGGGAATCTGAGCTCAGGTCCTCATGTTTGTCCAGCAGATTCTTTACTGACAGAGCCATTCCAGCCCCATTTGTTAGTCTTTTTATGAGAATAGAATTTTTAGGTTTTGAGAGAGCGCCTCATGGAGCTGGGGCTGGCTTTGAGTTCATTATGTAGCCGAGGTTGATCTTGAATTTCTGATCTCCTTCCTCCATCTACTGACTGCTTGGATTGCAGGCATGCACACCATGCCTGGTTTATGCGTTAATATTTGTAAATCATTTATACCAATCTCACTAGCAAGAGTTCCATAAGGGCTATTAAGTCAATCAAATAAATACTACAAAAAGGCAGGAGGCATCCCAGGCAGAAATGGGATCTGGATTACTGTGTGTCAGTGTGAATCAGAACGCTGGACAGCTCCCAAAGCTTGGGCGCCACCATATTGGTTGCATCTGCTGGGTGAAGCTCTCTGCCAGCAAGGCAGGAGCTCCTTTATTCTTAATTATCTTGAGCTTGGGAATTCTCACCACCTTGCTGTCTGTGCTATGAGGGAGGGCATGAAGCTCTTCATTAGGAAGACTCATCTTGGGGTGGGCAGGCAGAGAGGACAGCACCTGTTCCTATGGGTGTGTCCTTGTAGAAATGTTCCTTCAAAGGATGAGGAATGTGTTTGTTGTCTGTTGTTGAAGACTGGAAACCCAGAGGCTTGTGTGCAGTGTGGAGAGGGACTATGACCCCACTGCTTTACCCCAGAATAATCATGAAGGATTGTCTTAGTTACTGTTCTGTTGGTGTGCTAAAATATCATGACCAAAGGAACCTGGGGAGGAAAGGGTTTATTTCATCTTACACCTCCAAGACAGGGTCCATCTTTGAGGGAAGTCAGGCAGAAACTCAAGATAGAAATCTGGAGCAGGAACTGAAGCACAGACCATTGAGGAATTACTTACTGATTTATTTCCCCTGGCTTGCTCAGTTACTTTTCTTATATAGCCCAGGTCCACCTTCCCAGGGATGGTACTGACCACAGTGGGCTAGGCCCTCCTACATCAACCAGCAATCAAGAAAAGGCCCCACAGACATGTCTATAATCCAATCTGATGGGGATAATTACTCAATTGAGGTTCCCTTTTCCTGGGTGTCTCTAGTTTGTATCAACTTGAAAAAAAAACAGCACAAGAATAAAGACAGGGCTGAGGCAGGGGAGTGGATGGGGAATGAAGACATTAAAAGGTTCCTGCAGTTCGTATGGGAGTCAAGGGCTCCGTGCAACTCATACAACTCGGAACCTTCAGGCTTCTATTCTGCACTTACCCCAGAGCTGCCCTGTACCCCTCAAACCCTGACCACCTCAAACGCTTGCTGGTGAGTTATTTCTCCTGTGAAGAAATGAACACAAGGGCCTCATCTCCAGGTACCTCCTACACACCAAGACCTTGACACTATTTATCTCATCTGATTTTCCTGGGAACTCTGTGAATTGGACATTTCCAGTTTCATTTTGCTGGTGGGAAAATCAGAGTTCAGAGAAATTAAATCATATTCCTGAAGAAAAACTACTGACAGATAATGAGTTTTTTATCCTTTCTTCCCAAGAAATGCTAACTCAGCATTAGCATCGCATGGTTACTAGTCAGTCCTGGCTCCTTCCTTCTCCTCCAGCACTAGGCACTTGGTGGCTCCCAAGTGCTTCATTCCGCTTACAACAGCTGCTTCCAGTAGTTGAACCCTTGGGCTTGGGATGGAGCTTAGTGGTAGAGCACTTGTCTGGCGTGTGCAAGGGTTCCATTTCTAGCACTTCTGGTCTATCTCAACTTATAGATGAAATGAGTGCCCCTTGGACACCTGCTCTGGTTCAGGCTACCTCTACACAGCCCTGTCTGCTCACATCTGTCTCTCCCCTTCCCACAGAGGAGGTGGCTGAAGGGAAGAATGCTATCCTCATTGGGATGAGCCAGTGGAACTCCAATGACCTGGTGGAGCAGATCGAGACTATGGGGAAGCTGGACGAGACTCAAGGTGAGCTTCTGCCTCTCCCAAGACTCAGCTGTGCATGTCTGTGTTGCCAGGTTGTGGTGGGCCTGTCCTTCCATGAACAGTCATCCATCTGGGTATCTTCCCTCACAGCATCCTGAATTCTGTTACCTGTTAGAACTCTCTGGGGACATCTGTGGGGCTGTCTGGATCAAAACAACTCCAGGGCATTTTATTCTTTTGTTCATCAAATGAGCACTCAGGAGCATGGGTAATTAAGGACAGAGTCTAGGTCGAATTCCTTGGAGTGCCAGGCCTGTGGGGTTGAGATCCAATAGATTAGATATACTGGCAACTGGAAGGGCCTTTGAGCAGGGCCAGAAGCTGAGGTATTGGGGTGAAGCACAATGGGGATGAGAATTTCCTCTGGTGGGGATCCATGCTGGAAACTTTTCATGAAAGGGAGCTTTGGCCAGCTTGATCAGCTGTCAGAGCAGGCTTATTCTTTCAAGCCACCCATCTATTTTCTATCTGACCACTTGTCATCACTAGCAGAAAGTTGATTGTGCTCTTTTCATGGAGAAGTGCCTGGGTGAGAGACCACAGGTGATTTAACTGAGGCCTTGCCTTGTGATGTGGGACAGCATAGTCAAGGGATAGTCAGGCTCAAGATGAGGGCTCCTGGTTCAAAGGGAAGAGGAGGTATAAAGGGATCCAGGGAGGACTGGCAGTGAGCCTGTGGGCCAGGCTTTCAAATTTAACTGGTGGATATAGCTGACAAAGGCATAGAACCTGAGTTGGCATATGAGAAAACTGAGGGTCAACTGGGTGCTGTATGTGAGCAGTGCTGTGTGGAATGAGAAGCAGAATCAGGCCTAGAGCCCCAGCTGAGAGTTCCTCATACCTGCAAGACAACTTCCTAACTTCCTTCCTTCCTTCCTTCCTTCCTTCCTTCCCTTCTCCCTCCTTTCTTCCTTCTTTCCTTCTTTCCTTCTTGTATTAGTCCTTTATGTGCTTCTATAACAAAGCACCTGGCACTGGGGATGTATAAAATAAGGAGCTTGTCTTGCCTCATTGTTCTGGTGACTGGAAAGTCCAAACAGTGTGATGCTGGCGTCTGGGAAGAGCTCCCGGCTGCATCCCAGCAAGGTGACTAGTATCGTAGGGTAGGAGTATGTGTGAGAGAAAGACAGGCAGTGTGAGCAGGAGCGATTGCATGGCAAGAGAACAACAAGAAACCAGAGACGGTTCAGGCACCTTCTGTGATAACAACCTGTTCTTGAAGGAACTAGCCTGCCCACATGTCCAGCAGGAATCCCTTCCCAAGGCAGTCATGGTCCTGTCACTTTACTAGTCTCTGTCTCTTAGAGACTCCACTGTCTGAATGCCATTACACCGGGGACTAAGCTGCCAGCTTAGGACAGACGTGACACACCCAATCCCTAGCATGCACTCCCTCTTTCCCATCTTCCTTGGCCTTAACATTCTGCAGCTGTGATCTCTGCCAGAGTTGTTGAGTGGATAGGGCTCGTAAATCAGGAGCTGTCCATCGAGATGGCCTTGGCCTAGCCTAAGAGAATAATGATCTTGTCTCAGCATCTTCTCCTTCCTTCATTCCCCATCCTTTCCTTTGGGTCAGAGTTTGTCCCATGTCAAAGTGCCCATCCTGATAGATGGGCAGGCTCAAGACATTGATCCCATATTATGAATGAAGAAGCTACGGGAAGCTGGGTCTGGGTCTTACTCAAGGTCTTTCCAGGCTGGGACATTATCTCTTGAATGATCTTGGGGGCCAGATGCAGAGTGGACCCCTCCTTGAATGTGACAGTAGCAAGGGAATGTTTCCATTTAAAGACTTTGGGTTCTACTGGTCCGACTTTGTGAGGCCCCAAACCATGCAAGGCCTCAGTCCAGTCTGGGAGACGGTGCCCAGTCTTACAGCCATGTGTTTGCAGAAGGGGCCTCAGCCTGCTCTTTGTTTCAGCCCAGGAGCTCAAACGGGACCCAGAACAGGCCATGTATTCTGGATTCTGCTCTCTAACCATGCTTGGTAACCACAAAAAGACAAGCCAGGTTTGTACTTCACCACTTGGCTGGTTCCCACTCCTCGCTCCCACACCCACCTGTCTGCTGTGACTCAGACCCAATGTGTGCTCAGCACGGGTGAGGGAGAGGCAGTGTGAGTTGGGAGGGAGGAAGGGCTAGGGGAGAAGGAAGAAGGAGGGTGGGCCATTTGAGAGGCAGACCCCTTCAGAGTATAAGGTCTAGACTTGAGGCTCAGTCTTGCCACTCCAGCTTTGAAGCCAGAGAAAACCACATCACCTCTCTGAGTCTCTGTTTCTCCATTTGCAGTGTGGAGTACAAGTAATAAAGTTGTGAGAATTAAATGAGATGATACTTGCAAAAATGGTCAGTTACAAGTCATTATAATGATGGGCGTGGGGCAAGCAGTCTTGCACAAGCATAGATGCAGCAAGTGCTTTGCCTCTCAGTGCTGAGTTTAAGAACTGGTGCTGTGTCCTTCCAGCATGGAACCAGGAGCAGGAGGGAGGGAAGGGAGAAGGGACATGGAAGAACAAGCCAACTGCATTTCCAGCTCCTTCTGAGCGCCCCTCTCCAGTGAGTTCCTGTAACACAGCAGGACAAACACACGTGCTAGATGTGGGGGAAACAGAGATGATCAGGATCACAGTGTAACTCTCGGGCCTACAGCACAGTGACAGGTTGCTGCCTGAGGCAGGCTGAGCAAAGGGCTGAAGAGGAGGCTCTGGGGACTCTTCCGGGAGAGGGATTTCTGAGCATGCCTGTTGGAAAGAGCTACCATCAGAACTGGTGGTCTAAATGGGGGGATGCTCCTGCTTCCTTCAAGCTTCCTGCCTTTCCACACAGGACTTATCCCAGCAACCCCTTCTTACAGGAATGCCCTGGCCAGTCGCCTTTCCTCCAGGGGTGTCCTCACTTCCCTCCCTGACTCCATCTACTTCCAGTCAGGACCTCTCAGGAGCTCTAGACTCCTGTTTCTTGGTCGCATCCTGTCTGGATGACTCAGACTCCTTGTGCTCCTCCAGTCCCAAATGGAGCTGACCTTCCCCTGACCTTTGAATTATGTTCTGTTCCTTCTTTTCTCTCCATCGCCCCTTCTATCATGTGATATGGGCACCTTCTGGTCATTCTAGTGTCCTGTTCTCGAGGGTGCTAAGTGGGGAGAGTGTGTCTGTGTGCACATGCTTCTGGATTTTGCTCATTCATTTTGTATTGTGAACTCATCTTGGTCATTCCGATTTCTTTTTCATGGGTTTCTGCATGCCCAAGATCATGCCCATGTTCTCATAGAGACTGGTCTTGTGCTTCTTTCTGCTGATCTTGAGTATTTCACTCACCTTGAATGGTTTTTATATTCAACTTACACTTGAAGGTTTCTATTCTCCAAGGGTGGTATAAATTTAGACCCTACACTCATGTGTGGCACAGGCTTAGGGTGTTAACTACCCATGTGTGACTTTTTTCTTTCTCACTCTTGTCTGTGAATGGTTTCTTTGCTGCTGCCCCAAAGGAATGGTGTGTATTTGTGTGTATATGTATGTGCTTGTGAGTACAACTATGTGTTTTTGTATCTGTGTGCATGTGTTTATGTGTATGTGTATATATTCATGAGAACTTGTATGCATGTATGCTTATGTGCTTATGTGTATGTGTATATATGTGCTTGTGTTTGTGTGTATACATGTGCATGTGTTTCTGTGTATATGTGTATTTATGTGTGCTTGTGTACATTCATGTGTTTATATGTGTGTGTGCATATGTGTGTCTGTATATGTGTTCCTTTATAGGTGGGACATCTCTTTAAGGATTCCTATTGAAAAAGGACCTCCAGTATAGCTCCTGGCCATTCATAGGCTGGAGTCAAGTTTATAGTTAACAGTTTGTCCTCACCCCCTAGCTCAGGAGCCTCCACTCATGGGATTTGGGCATACTGATTCTCTTCTATTTCAGCTTCTGCTTCCTCTCCAGTGCATTTCCATCTTTGCTTCTGGTCTTTGCCTATCATACACTCTCTATGGTAAGCCTGCTTATATATGCACATTTTGATGATGTATGTGTTTCAGGAGAATGGTCTTTCAGTATCAGCCCAGTGCCCTTTGTTATTATTTGATGATTACTTGTCTTATTTTTACTTAACCTTTTTTGATTATGTTAAGAGCCACATAACAAAATTTACTTTTTAAACATGTTGACTGTCTGGTTCTGTAGCATTAAGTGACATTGATGTACAGTTACCACTCACCTCTCAAAACTTTGTTATTATCCCAGATTGACATGCTATACCAATGTGCACTAACCCCCCAGCCTTCTCCCACTCAGCCAGCTCCTGAGGACCATGGTCCTATCTTCCATCTCTATGACCCTGACTCCTTTAGATACCTTGTTAAGTGGGACCATACAGCATTTGTCCCTTTGTGCTGGCTTTCTTCATTAGCATAATATTTTTGTGACTCATCCATGTTATAGCATGATTTTGTACTTTATTCTGTTTTGTGGCTGAATAATTTTCCATTGTATAAACCTCATTGTGTTTATCCATTCATCTGTTGATGGACATTTGGGTTGTTTCCATTTTTTATCTATTGTGACTAGTGCTGCTGTGAACATTAGTGTACAAATATCCACCTTCTATCTTAAATACATTCTTGTTGGAAGAAAATCAAACAATACAAACCAAAATCTTCCTTCGTTAACCTTCCACTGCAGACCTCACCACACAACTCATCAATGTGCATAGTTCAATGGCTTAAATTAGGCATTAATGTTGCAAACTACTTTTTAAAAATCCTTAACAGTGGTCTTAGGGAGCTTTTCATATGGGAAATGCAGATTCACCCCATTCTTTTTGTCTGTACTATTGTGTTCTGTACAATAGACACACCAGGATTTATATAACCATTCTGTACTGATAGGCATTGACATTTTCATTATTCAAAGAATGTCACATAAGTTTAAAACTATAGGCACTGAAAATAACAAGACTTTCTGTCAAATGGTTTTCCGAAAAGACTATACAAATCTGTAACTTCACATTTGCTGTGGGTTAGGTTAATGATTTCCTTATAACGTTGCCAGATTTGATCTTATCAAGATTTGAAATTTTACCTCATTTATGAGTGAAATAATTTACTTAATTGTTTTATTTGATTTCTAATGGGATTGGGCATCTTTTTAGGTATTGGCCAGCACTATTTTCTTTCTTCTGTTTTTTTTTTTTAAGATTTACTATTTGTTTTTTTTTGATTTACTTATTTTTATTTTATGTGAACGAGTGCTTTGCTTCTATGTACGTAAATGCACCTGTGTTGTGCAGTGTCCATGGGGGGCAGAAGAGGATGTTGAATCCCCTGAAACTGGAGCTACAGATAGTTGTTAGCTGCCATGTAGGTCCTGAAAACCAAAACTGGGTCCTCTGCAAGAGCAGTGAGTGCTCTTAACTGCTGAGCCATCTCTCCATTCCCTTAAGATTCATTTTTATTTTTAATTATGTGTATATATGTGTGTCTGTGTGTATGTGCACATGAATGCAGGTGCCCAGAGGCCAGAGGCATTGGATTCTCCTGGAGCTGGAGTCATAGGCAGGTGTGAGCTGCCTGACATGGGTGCTGGGACTCAAACTCAGGTCCCATGGAAGAACAGAATGTGCTCTTAACCTCTGACCCATGACCTTTAGCCCCTGATTTTCTTAAACAATTTTTGCCCATCTTCTACTAGATTGTTTGTCCTTTTCTTATTTCTCTGGGAAAGTTCTTCTGCATTTTGCATGTAAACTGTCTGCTGTTGTAGTAGTTGCTGTTCTCATTGCTGTGATCTGAGACCTGACAGGAAGCAGCTTCAAGAAGGAGAGTTTATTTTGGCTCATGATTCAGGGAACATGGTCTATCGTGCTCTGGAAGGTATCACATCTCTTTGGATCAGGAAACAGAAAGGGAAATGCCTGAATATAGCTGCCTTTCTCCTTTTGCCCTTTTTGTGTGTGTGTGTGTCTGTGTGTGTATGCATGTGTGCACATACATGTGGGAGCCAGAGGTTGATATTGAGGCAGGGTCTCTCACTTGAATCCAGAAATCATGCATTGCGTGGATCTGGCTCCACTCATCAAACACTGGGATTATAGGCTGGCGGCTACACTCACTCCATTTATGTGAGTGTTGAGGCTCTGGACTCTGGTCTTCAGACTTGTATAGCAAGTGCTTTACCCACTGAGCCATCACTCCACACTCTCCTTTCCCCTTTATTCAGTCTGGGACCCCAACCCATAGATGCTGTTGTCCACATTCGGAATGGTTCTTCCCCCTCAGTAACTCTCTCTGGTAGCACCTCATAGAGACTCTCACAGTTCAAAAAGATGCCTCACAAATGCTCTAGGCTTTTGTTTTTTAAAGGTTCTTTTGATTTATGTATTTTAATTTTATGTATATGAGTGTTTTGCCTGCATGTATATAAGTATACCACATGTTAGGCAGTGTAAGTGGCAGTCAGAAGAGGGTGTCACATCCCCTGGAGCTAGAGTTGTAGATGATTGTGAGCTGCTATGTGGGTGCTAGGAACTGAACCCAGGTCCTCAGCCGGAGCAGTAAGTGCACTTGACCACTGAGCCAGGTCTCTAGCCCCTCCTAGGCTTTTTCAATTCGGTGAAATTGACAATAAAATAATTATCACAGCTGAGTGTTTGAAATTTTGATGTTTTGCTGAAATCGTTTATCATCAACCGTAACAGTTTGTCAGTTGATTCTCTTGAGTTTTTAGGTGCCATATCATTTAAAAATCTTAACAGCTAGATTCTTGCCAATATTTATACTGCTTATTTTTCTTCTTAAATTGCATTGCATAGCTGGCTTAAAAGAATATTGTCTCCACATCTATTTCCATCAGCATAACAGGGTGATCCATTTTCTTTTTAAAGATTCATTTACTTATTTTTATTTATTTGTATGCATGTGTGTCTGTGTGAGTTTATGTGTACCATGTGTACAGATGCTGGTGGAGGCCAGAAGAGGGTGTTGGATCCCTTAGAGCTGGAG
This sequence comes from Eospalax fontanierii, assembly GCA_035773235.1. NCBI lineage: Eukaryota > Metazoa > Chordata > Mammalia > Rodentia > Spalacidae > Eospalax > Eospalax fontanierii. The sequence continues at coordinate 47,362,263 of CM069531.1, read as the reverse complement.
TTCCAGCCACCATCCTCTCTGCTGCTGCCTCCTGATGTGGAAAGTCCACACACTTAGGCATTTACTTTATAGAGAAGATATTTTTATTGTGAGTTATGGTTTTGAGCATTGCAAGTGGATCACCAAGGCTGTAGAGATGGCCCAAAGGTAAGGACCACTTGTTGCTCTTGCATAAGACTCACTTTAATTTCCCAGCACTCGCATGGCAGCTCACAACTGCCTGTTACTCTAGCCCTAGGGGATCCGAAACCCTCTTCTGGCCTCCACCAGCACCTGAACATGGTACACATAAACTCACACAGACACACATGTATACAAATAAATAAAAATAAGTAAATAAAAGTCTAAAAAGAAGATGAATCACCCTGCTATGGTGATGGGAGTAAAAACGTGGAGACAATATTCTTCTAACGACATGGTGGAAACATGAGCATTTTCACCAGTAAATATCACCATTGCCCTTCCTCAAGTTGAAATAAAATATATCATCTGGAAATTACGCCTTTTCTTATTTTCCCTGTTAATTGTACCTGTCCCTCCTCATCATTCTTGATCCTTATTGCCAAAGACTTACCAATTTTGAATTGTTTTTCAAAGAACTACCTCATAATTTTATTAATCAGTTTTATTGTCAACTTCTTTATTCTATTTAATTTATGTAAATTAATACTGCTTTTATTTAATTATTCTTCCATTCTATTTTCCATGCAAAACAATTTAAAGAGAAAGGAAGTAGAAGATTCTCCCAGAGCCCCTCTGAGGCCTCAGGGGTCCTAGCAAGGTTTACCTACTTAATTTTTGGGAGAGGGGGGTTGGTTATCAAAAGTCAAACATTGGATAAACATTTCCTTAAAGACAACCCCTAAATTATACAAGCTTCATCACCACAAAACCTATATGCAGCCCCTTGGGCCACCCACACGGTCTGAATGAGGCGTCTTCTCACTCAGCCATGTGTGTCTCTTGTTTGAATGCAAGATCACCAGCGTCCATGATCATGCTCTCATCTGTCCCTGGAGATCTTTGCCTGTGGCCTTGCACACAGTGCTGCTGGTGAACAGTGTGGGGTGACTGTGGTCCTCATTCCTGCGTGGGTTCCTGGGGTTTTCTCTTCTCAGAGCCTTTAGTGTTTCTTTGCATTCTGCTCACAGTGTTTCTGAGGGAGATTAGCTGGTGTTTGTGGTTCTGGGAAGTTTCCTTTTCATTGTTCCTTCAAAGTCTTCCTTTCCTGTCTGTCCGTCTACTGCATACACTAGACAGATCCTCGGATCTTCTTAGCCGTCTCAACTTGTCCATCATGTCTTATTTCCTTCCTCAGCCCTAAACAACAGCTTGTCTATTTCCTCCTCATTGGCTTTTTCCATTCTGCTGGTCAGCATCTGTAGGGTTTAGCTCTTCCCTCTCAGCAACCATCTTTTCATTTTCATATGCTCTGGATGGGTTCTTTTGCCTAACAACCTGGCATTGATTCATACAGACTGGATCCATTCTGTTTTTTGAAGTTCTCTTCAGTCTGTTCTATTAAGTTTCTGAGTTTTCTGTCTGTTGGAGATTGGCAAGAACAGAGTACATACTTAAGGCTGGATTAATTAGCCAAAGATCACAAGTGAGATTATAGCACAGGACAGTGGCTATCTGATTCCAAATATCTAAGGATGCATGCAGCTGCTGTGAACACTGTCCAAGCGAAATAGCTCTTGCCAAAATTCTATTTTTGAATTGAGATATAACTCACATGCCATAGAGCTCACTCTTTCAAAGTTTACAATAAGTTGGCTGTGGTATGTTTGTGTGGTTATGTAGTCATCACTACAGCATTTTATCATTCCCCCAAAGAAACCCCATATGGAGCAGCAGTCACTCCTAGTCATGAGAACGGAGTCAAACCACCTGTGGCCCTTTGTGTCTGTCTTCTCTATGCATAATGTTTTTGAGCTGCAGAATCTAAACTGCAGCATCCATCAGAGCCTCCTTGCATTAAGGCTGCTTGCCACTCTGTTGTGTGGATAGATCACATTTTGTTTATCCATTCATCAGATGATGGGTATTTTAATTGTTTCTACTTTTTGGTCATTGTGTATAATGTTTCTGTAAGTAGCCAGTGTGTGTGTGTGTGTGTGTGTGTGTGTGTGTGTGTGTGTGTGTGCGTGTGTGTATGTGATCAGCCCTCCTGGTACATAGCTAAAAGAGTTAGAATTTCTGTATAACATGGTAGTTTTGTTTAACTTTTTAAAGATTTAAAGAACTGCGAGGCTTTTCCAAAGCAGCTGCCCCTTTTTACATTCCCACCAGGAGCACGAAAAGGTTCCAGTTCTCCAGATCCTCACCCATGTCTGTATCCTCTGCCTTTTTGGTTATAGTCTCCTGGTGGGTGGGAAGTGATAGCTCATTGTGGCTTGACTTCTCATTTCCCTGATGACTAATTATGTTAAGCATCTTTTCATTTGCTTTTCTTTCTGGAGAAATTTCTACTCAAATTCTCTGCCCAGTGGTTTGTCCTTCTATTGTTGAGTTGTTAAAAAAAGCTCATTATACACCCTCAACACTAGAACTTTATCAGTGAAATGAGTTACAAAGATCTCTCCAATCTTGTAGGTTGTTGCTTCATTTTCCTGACAATGTCTTTTGAAACACAAATATTTAAAATTTTGTTGAAGTCCCATATATCTATATTTTTAATTGTTTGTGCTTTTGGTCCCATTTCTAAGAAACTGTTGTCTCATCTAAGATCATGAAGATTTACATGTTTTGTTTTTAGCATTTCATAGTTTTATCTCTAATATTTAAGTTTTTGGTACACTTGGCGGTTATTTTTATGTATGGTGTGAGGTAGGGATTCAACTTTATTCTTTTGTATATGAGTAACCAGTTGACCCAACATCATTTATTGAAAGGAGTTTCTTCCATATTGAATTGCTTGGGAGTGCTTGTCAAAAGTTAATGGTCATAGGCATATAGGTTTATTTATTTCTAGACACTCTTCTTATTTTGCATATATATATACCAGTATTCCAGAAAGCCTTGATTCTTACATACTTGTAGTAAGTTTGAAATTGGGAAGTGAAAGTCCAAAAACCGCTCTTCTTTTGCAATATTGCTTTGACTGCTCTGTATTTCCTATATTTCCATATGAAGTTGTATTAGTTACCTTTCTGTTGCTGTGATGAAATACCTTGATCGAGAGAAACTTATAGAAGAAAGAGGCTGTTTTGGCTTATGTTTTCAGAGAGAGAGAGAGAGAGAGAGAGAGAGGGAGAGTCCATATGGTGGGGAAGGCATGGCAGCAGGCAGCTTGAGTAGGAAGCTGAGAGATCACATCTCAACCTCAAATATGAAACCGAAAGGGAACCGAAAGTAGGGTGGAGCTAGGACCGCTCAAAGTCTTCCCTAGTGGTGCACTTCCTCCAGCGAGGATCCCACCTCCTAAGGATCCCAATGACTCCCCCAAACAGCACCACCGACTCCAGACCAAGTGTTCAAATAGCTGAGCCTATGGGGGTTATTTCTCATTCAAACCACCACAAAAGTTTAAGGTCAGGTTGTTCATTTCTGCAAAGCAGCAAGTTGGGATTGCAAACCTGTAGATCAGTTTGGGGACTCTTCCTATTAGGGCACCATCCTAATCCACAAACGTGAGATGTCTCTATATTCACTTAGATCTTCTTTAATTACAGAATCCCCTAATTTGTATGTGAGAGACAGAGAGAGAAAGAGAGAGTGTATAGGAGTGTGGTGTATGAACACATGTCTGCACAGAGATCAGAAGAGGATGTTACATATCTTGCTGTCACTCTCTGCCTTGAGACAGGGTCTGTCACTGAACCTGGAGCTAGTCTGGTAGCCAGCAAGCCTCAGTGATCCTCCCATCTCCATCCCCCACAACACTAGTGTACAGGTACATGTGGTCACATCCAACTTTTTACATGGGTGCTAGGATCTGAATTCTGGTCCTCACACTTGGGTATTATGTATTAAGTGCTCTTACCCACTGAGCTATTTCTCCAGCTCCCTTTAATCTTTTAAAGGATATCTTACAGTTTTTAATGAATAAATCTTAATACTTGTTTTTATTAAATTTTCACCTAAATATTTACTACTTTCTCATTTTATTGTTACTAGAATTTTTTTCTCTTAATTTCATTTTCAGACTGTTCATTACAAATGTGTGGAAATACAGTTTATTTTATATGTTGATCTTGTATCCTACAGCCCTGTTGGATTCATTTGTTAGTTTTTTGAGGGGAGACAGGTCAAGGGATTCCTTAGGATTTTCTATACGTAAGATCATGTCATCTCCAAATTGAGGTTTTTCTTCTTTTTTTCCCAGATTGGTTATATTTATTTTTCTTTGCTGCCTGATTTCCCTGAGTAGGTCCTCAGGAATAATGTTGAATAGAAGTATTGAGAGCAGTCTTGTCTTGTTCTGACCACATGAGGGATGCTTTTGGTCTTTTACCATTACATATGTTCACTGCAAGTTTTTTGAAGGTGTTCTTCATCTGATTAAGGAAGTTCCTTCTATTCCTAGCTTGTTGGGGTTTGTTATTATTATTATTATTATTTTTTTATCATCACTATAATTAAAAGGTATTAGATCTTATCAAATGCCTTTTTATGCATATCTATTGAGATATTTATGTACTTTTCATCTTTGATTCTATCAGTATGGTTTATCAAATTTTTTTATATGTTGAGTAATCTTGTTGAGTTTCCTGGCAGGTCTTGCCACATTGCTAATCTTTTGTTCTTAGGGTTTATATCTTCCAGAATAATTTATATGAATAGTCTATGAGCTATCCCTTAAGCAGCTGTCTATGATCAGGGGTCTTGTTCCTAAACAAGCATAGGGACATTCTCCCTGATGGGATGGAAGCAGTTAGCATGTAGGTATTCCCTGATCAATTTCTTTGCTACCAGCTTTGCAAAGAATGCTGCTCCCCAGCTCTTCACCTCAACTCTGGTTTACGTTCCTATGTCTAAATAGGTGGCTTCCAAAGAGTCATCACTGAACCAGTAGCATCAGCATCACCTGGGGACTTGTCAGAAATGTGAGGGATGGAATCCCACCCAGACTTACCAGACCAGCCAAATTTTGGAAGTGCTTAGGAGCTGTCTTAACTAGTCCTCTAAGGGCTTCCGATGCATGTTCGGATTTCAGAGAGATTAAAAATCATGATGCTAAGCTGGTCCCCCGGACTCACAGCCCCACTTCCCTCCTCTCTCTCGGCTTCAGCCTTTGAGTTTGATGTCTTTCTTGCAGAGTTGGTTTTCCTTTCATTTGGCAGTATTTGGCTCTAAGCTCCATGTTGTGTTTGTATTGCCTGATAGTCTGAGTGATGGGATCGGTCTGTTGACTGCAACCTGCTGTCGTGTAATTATCAGGGCGAGTTAGGCAACACTGCTGGGCAAGTTGAACAGCTCTTGATTTATTCCTCTTGGGTATTTTCAGCCTCTCCGGGTGTCCTATTCTTCAGATGTCCATCCATTCTCACATTCCGGGACAGATGTCTTTGCTCAGCACAAGCAGGGGTCAGGAATGGAGCACTGCACTGGCTCATCTACTGTGGAAATCCACATATTTGCAAAATTCCATGGCTCTGGTGTTTCCTGCCCTTGAGTCTGCTGTGCCCTCTCAGTTACCTCCACAGGCCCCAGAGCTTCCTTGAAGAACTGGGGTAAGGCTTTCCTTTCTCCTGAGCTGGCTTTCTGGGCATTTGGCCTCTTCAATCACACAAAACTTCATGCTAAGAAGGGTCCACAGTTGATTTCATGTTCTGCTGTCACCGTCTTGAAATCCTTAATGGTTCTGAATAAGACACTCCACACTTTCATTTATACTGGCCTCATCGATTTGTAGCCACCTGCACCTCCCTCCCTTAGAACTAACTGCCTTCTACCTTTTGTGGGTTCAGTAGTTTTGGTTTTTACAGGGTATCCCTTCTTATTTTACATTGCTGCTGAAGATTAATTCATATGAAAGTTATTAATGTCTTTGTAGAGATTTGGGGTGGAGGAGAAGTCTGAATCATGTAGTCAGTTTACCATCTTTCTGCAACCCTACTGAGATGCTTCCAAAATAAAGTGCAATGATATTATTCTGCTATGGAATTGGGAACTAGGTCTTTGCTGCCTGAAGAATAAAGCAGAAAGCCCCCCAGCCTGACACATAAGGTCATCCACAATCTGGTCCTAGCCTTGCTCCTCACAATTATAATTTTCCAGGGTTAGTAAGCTATCTGTTACTATAACAGTCAAACATTTTTAGGCAGCTACCATGAGGGACATTGTAAAGGGGCATCAAACCACTGCTAAGGCCTGAAATCCCAAGGCCACCTTTGACTCTGTATTCATGACTCGAAGGCTGTTTCTCCCCTCCTCTTCAGTTTCTTTGTGTTCTAGTCCAGTGGCTAGGGGTAGGCTTGCTGATACCCAAGCCCATTGGGAGCTCTTCAGCTTTTCTCATGATTCTCTCCCGCTTCATCTCTAGTTCTCCCTCTTCTGGGCTCTTTCTCCAGGAAGCTGTCCTGAGAGCCCAGCCTCTTTCTGTTCCTCTTGCCCAGTGAAACTTACCTACCTCACACCCACCCATCTGTTAGCAGCTGTGCTATTCTGGGGGTGGACTTTACTTCTGCGGCCTGTCATGGAAGGCCATTCTAACCCCAAGGCAGTCTACCAGAAATCTTTATCCACACAGTCCCTCACTCACACGTTTCTCTGACAGACCCTATGTTGGTCAGTGCTGAGGATGTGTAGATGACTCAGGAGAAGCCTCAGATTTGGCTGATTGCCCTGACTCGGGCTCATTTGGGGCAGTTACAGTTACTCACTGATGAGAGGGAAGTAAGAGGGGGTCAAGAGGACGCTGAGCTTGGAGCTGAGGCTTGAGGGGTTAAGGTGGCTTTCCTGGGTCAGGCCAGACCCAGGACAGCAGCAGGCAGATGGAACAGCAAGTGAAAATGTAGAGAGCAAGGTATGAGAGGCAGGGAGATTTGGGAAACACAGAGTTCAAATTTTTATCCTTCCGTTTTTTTTTTTTTTTTTTTTTTTGAGATAGGGTCTTACTATGTAGCCCAGGCTAGCTGTGGACTGTGGATCCTCCTGCCTCCATTTCAGAGTGCTGAGGTTAGAGGTGTGCACTGCCATGCCTGGCCTACTCAGTGCATCCTCACTGAGGCTGGCAGGGGTGAGTTATTAGGTGGGGAGTGAAAAGGGTTGGGGAGGACCTTGGAAGGAGGTGGGCGAAGAAAGTTGAAGATGGAGGTGTTTAATGTGGTGGTGAGTAAGTGGCCCTGGGTCTGCGAAATGGTTTAAGCAGGGCGGAGATGGGTCACTTTGGGAGAGAGAGCTCGTTCCAGACGTCAATGAGGAGGATTGAAGGGGGAACCCAAGACCTAGTGTAGTCAGCACAGGCTGGGGGATGGGAGGTAATGAACTTCAGTCTTGACCTGCAGCCCAGCGGAAGCACAGTGTTTGGGAACAGCCTGAACAGGAAGAATGAGTGGCCTTTTTCCTGCCAGCTCCCTTCCTGAGCTGAGCTACCAGCTTGGCTGAATCTGCTTAGGGCTCACAAGTCCTAGGCACAGGACAGTGTAGGGTGAACACAGGCCTTAGCTGCCCCTGGGACTGCCCAAACATGCCCTGGCAGGACAGCGGGCGAAGTCCCAGGTCCTTCTTCTGGTGTCTGAACCCCTTCCCCAGCCTCCACCCAACCTCCCCCAATGCAGGCAGAGACTTCTTTGTTTCACATGTTTGTTGAAAGCGATGGTTTTGCTTCCCTTGCTGGAAGGAGCTCATGGTTTGGTTTACTGGAAGAGAAATAGGAAGAGGAAGTAGAAGATCACTTAGGAAGCCATCAATAAAAGTCAGAAATGTCTTTTCTGGGGAGATGCACTGGTCAGACTCCTAGGGCTGTGTGAATGTGGGAAAGATAAAATTCATGGGGCTACAGCCTGGGGTATTGGTGACCCTAGTCCAGCCCTCTATGCATAGGCATCCTGCTTGTAGGAACTTCTGTCAGCTCCTGTGCCAGAAACATGTTCCAGATGAGGCAGGTGGTTGGGTCCAGGGGGCCTGAAAAGCACCAGGACAAGTGGGGTCTCATTTAGGTAGTGGCTGAACCAGCTGCACATTTGGTTAATGGCTGTTGTCCTGGGAGCCTGTGAATCAGGAAGCTGCGGTTTCATGGCTCAGCTGATTCTTCTGTCACTGGTGGCAGCTTTGAGGGAAGATGGACTGGGCCTGGGCTGAGCAGGCAAGGCCAGCCTGCTGCTGTTGGACAACCCCCGCTCCCATAATATTGTAAATAGAAAGCATGCCATGGTGACACACATCTGTAATCCCAGCACACTGGAGGTGGGGTGGGATAGAATGCTGAGGCAGGAGGATATGCGTTCCAGGCCAGCTTGGGCTACATAGTGAGACTCTCAAGAAACAAAACAGGGGTCCGGGGAAGACAGGTGGTTTGAGGAGATGAGAATAATCAATATGCATTGCATGTGTGTATAAAATGTCAAAGAACAAAACGAATAAAGAAAAATACAACGAAACCCCCCAAACAAAACCAAAAGCAGACTCATCCCGCCTACCTGGGTGCTTTCATCACTCATCAGTCGCATCGGATTCCTGGCCTGGGCTTTGCTGCAGGGGAGCCAGTCTCAGCACCCCTTGCAAACAGTCCCTTCTCTGCTCACCTCCTGCCCACCCTTTGCCTCCTCTGCCTCAGTGACTACCCTGCGCTGCCTGAGCCCTCCCAGGAAGCCCCAGCCAAGAGACCCCAACAGGGAGGGGTAGGAGCGAGCCTTCATCAGAACTGGGGGTCAGCACTGGTCAAGTGGTTGAGCCCTTCTGAGCCTCCATCTCCGATCTGGGGCCGGGGCTGTTTTGCACAAGTGTAAATTGTATTGATTTCATGTGTGGGAAACATTGAGTTTAAAGCATCTGTACCCCCAGGTGCAGCCTGCCCAGTTTACACAGCCATGGCCATGATCCTGGCTGGCTATGAGATCCCAGAGCTTGGTTCTGAACCCCTTTACTAACACTCCTTTCTTCTAATCCGTGAACAGCCTGTCCATTAGTATCTCAAGGTCATGAGCCTCCTGGCTCCCCTTGCCGGGCAGCCTGGCTCTCAAGCCATTAAGCTACTCCCCCACTGGATAATCTTGCCCGTGGAAATCCTGCCCTCAGTTCAAAGCACCAGAAACTCCTAAATGGTCTAGACATAGAGTTGCTGTGGCCTGGGGCAAAGACAAGTTGGTAAAGCAGACATAGTCTGTCCCCTATCTGGCTGCCTTTCCTCCTCAGGCTCTGTTATGTAGTAGGTACCCAAGAAATGACATGGTATTTTTGTTGTAGTCAGAACTGTGACCAGTATTCCAAAGGACCCTAAGTTTGGACTTAATTAACTGTTTTCAGTTTATGAATTGTTTTATCTCCAAGTTTGTAGTTTGTGACTGAAATCCGACAGATCATGTGCCTGGGACTGGGGCTTTGTCACATGTGGGCCTGCTCTACAGTGCCTCCCAAGATGGGTGCTTGCTTTCCTCAGCACCGCCTGAGTACTCTGTCCTACCCCGCCTTCCTTCCAACAGGAGCCCTGGGAAGAGGCAGGACCGGGGGCAGGTTCTTCCTCCCTGCGTGTCTCCCTGGGCTGGCAGTGCCACAGTGTATTCTGAAGGTGACTTAGGGAGCAAGCCATTTCCCATGCTATCTAGGAAGCCAGTGTCCCCTTCCAGAGGGTGAGAACTGTCGTCTGTCCTGGATGGAGGCGGCAGGTGCATGGGAGGGCCAGTGCACCACTCTCCTTCTCAGCCCTCCATTACGACATAGTGTGAAGCCCGGTGGCTGATGGGCCCACAGTTTGTGTGTTAAGTCAGGAAACGAGGCGTCTTAGGCCCCTGAGAGTCAGTACTCAAGCATCCTGGGGTAAAAGGGAGCACACATTTACATTTGGTAGCTCCAGGCTGGGAAAGTCCTGAGAGAAAAGGCAGTACTAAAGCAGCATTTCCTGCTCTCTGGACAAGGCTTCAGCCTTTCCCTTTGCATTGACCCAGCTAATCATGTAGCTAGCTGGATTGGGATATACTAGAAAGAGCAGGAGCTTGGGATTTGGGAGACATTGTAAGTCACTGCCACACCAAGATTTTGCTTTTCTGTTATACCTACTATATTACTATAAATGGGCTTCCTGCCCAGGGCCACCTACTTCTACACCTTGCCTTCCCTGGACTTGATATGTGTAACTTGCTCCCAGGGACATAGTAAGTGAAGGACCATCATCTGAGCAGGTGTCTAGTTATATACCTCTGGTACTTGAGGGATTCTAGAGAGCATGGAGCCTACAGTGTCCTGCAGCAATGAAGCCCAGAGGGACAGGGAGGTGCCTCAGGTCACACAGTGGGTTGGTGGGAGCCTAGAACCAAATTCCATCCTTCAAACTCCAGCTAGATGTTCCTCCCACTCTGAGGAGGATCCATCCAGGTGACATGAACCACAGACGCAACTGTGTCAGGAAGAGGACTGTGGAGATGGCTCTGGGCTCAGATGAATGGTGTCTTAGAATACAAATGTGGAGTCAGTTGGGGAGACAGGCATTTCCTGGATGGCACTGGCCTAGAGTCCTGTGGGTGGGGAGGAGAACATGGAGGTGGCCTCCCCTGGTGCCCTGGAGTCCTTCTTCAGGGGACTGGGATTACTACAGACACATTTAGGGGCAACTCAGAGTCACTGGTCGTGGAGAGTGTGAGGAGGTGTCTGGGAAGCATCCACAGGAGCGGGGGAGGGGTGCTGGGGATGGTGGCAGCAGGAAGCGCAAATCAGGAACTGAGGAGAAAGCCAGGCCAGGCGTGGTGGCATATGCCTTTAATTCTAGCACTGGGAGGCAGAAGCAGGTGGATCTTTGTGAGATCTAGGCCAGTCAGGTCTACATGGTGAGTTCCAGGCCTATTGGAGAGAGGTTTGGCTGCTGTTGCCTGAACACAATGTCAAATGTTGACTCTTATAAGACAGGGTGGGGAGGGATGGAATTCAGCACCTGTCACCAGCTGTCTCACAAAGTGGGAGAAGAGAGTCGCCAACAGAGAAGGTCAAGGGCATTGCTGAGAAGCCAGCCCAGCACTCATCACTGGTGTCATGTGGGCTCAGGCCTGGGTGTCACACAAAGGTCAAGAGCTAACTGGTAGATGGGGCAAGGTAGGAAACGTGGGTGGGACCTCTCTCACCCCTGGCTCTGTTGGGATAGAGGCAGCTACCAGCAGCTACTCCAGGGGGCACAGAGTCATAGGAGAAGAGCAGAGATCCAGTTGCTCACCTCTGTCTTATTTCTACAGGAGAAGGAGCCACAGCATGCACATCCAGCATCCTGCAGGAGAAACAACGTGAGTTTACCTGGCCCCGGAGAGGCTTTCCTTTCTTTAGATGGCAGAAGACCCCTGGACCTGGTCCCCTCTCATCCTCTCCTCCCAGAGCCCAGAGGGTGGTAGGATCTTCCCATCTCCCCTTCCCCTGTAGCCCCTGGGCAGAGGCAGAGGGCCTGGGGTCACTCAGATTGGGATGGGGTTCCAAAATCTCCCACACTGGACAGTTCCTATGTCAGAGCCAGAATGAGAATGTGAAGCTGATGGTCCTGGTAGGGGATGGAGCAGAACAGACAGGACCACTGAAAGTCTGGTGCCTTTGTCTTCACATGGACAAGGAAGAGGAGGGATGGGGAATCAGCCTTCTTGTACCTTTGAGACCCTCACATTTGGATGCCTGCTTGTAGGAGGTCCTATGGTGGCCAAGGTCAGAGTCATTCTAGGATGTGCCCCAGAACACAGTCCTTTTTAAAAAACTATTTTTGCTTTCCATTTACTATTATTGTGTATGTGATGTGTGAGTGTGGGCATACTGTGGAGGTCAGAGGACAACCTTCTGGAGTTGGTTCTGTCCTTCCGCTATGAGTTCTAGGCATTCAACTCATGTTCAGTCATGGCTTGTATGGCAAGTGCTTTTACCCACTGAGCCATGTCATTGGTCCTGGACATGGTCTTTAAAATCACCTCACAAAGAGGCCACCTCTGCAGTCTGGAGCCCTGGGGTTGGCTTCTGGGATTTACTGCCTTTGTCATTTATTTGTGTGTCATACTAGCCTCCCAGGATTCCTTATGCCAGTTTTCTTAGCAAGACAGGCATAAAATTGGACCCAGGAAATATGTGCTAAGGTTCCTCCAATGCACTGGTCATACCTTTCAGACACACTGGGTGGTGGGCTATGTCTGTGACAGGTCTTGTCTTTGCTGAGGGTAGTGCTGGCTTCCACATGAGGCTGGGGCTGCGGAGAAGGCTCAGAACTCCCCTTCCTCCTCCTACCTGCTGTTCAGATCATGGCTGCAGCTTTGGGGGCTCAGACTACCCTGGCTACCAGCTCTCTAGGCCCCAGCTGCAGGCCTCCTTCAAGCCCTCTCCTCCTCTTCTACTAAGCTTTGGTGGAGGGTGCAACGACCCCTTCACCCATGACCTGTGGTGTAGCCTGAGCAACTGTACAGGCCTTCAGCATGGCTTTCCCTGTTCCTGACCGGAGTCAGAGGCAATGCTGTGCGAGAGGAGGGGCAGGGGCAAGGAGAGAGGGGAGTCTGAATTGTACCTGTAGCATTTTAATTTCTACTTTATGGAGATGACTGAGTGAGAAAGGAGAGGCTAAGGCCATTAACAGAAAAAAATGGTTACCAAGTGTTTGTAGGTTCTACAGGGAAGGAGGGGAGGGGACCAGTTCAGGACTGGTGGTTTGAATGACGTCAGAGGGCTCCGGCCCTTCTGGTCTCCAGTTGTCTGGCACCTGGCCTCTTAGCCACAATAGGTAGGCTGGGTTGGATTGGAGTAGGGTTGGTTGACTTCAAAAGGTATGTTCATGGGTAAGTTTGGTTTCTATAGGAAGCAGCTAGCCTCTTCCTGGCCAGGAAGGCCCCCGACATAATCAACCATCAGAGGTTAAAAAGCAATATAAATACTCAGGGAAGGAAAAGAGCCCATCCATGTTAGGCTTTCTCATTGTTATTTGTTTATTCCGGAAACAGAGTCTCATAGTATAGACCAGGCTGGCCCCTAACCTTTGGCAGTCCTTCTGCCTCAGCCTCCCAAGTACTGGGATTACAGGTACATGTCACTATGCCTTGCTATTGCTGGGTCTTTATCAGCAGCTTGGAAATGAAAGCTAGCCACCTGCCACAGGCTGTCTCTGGGAGGCTAACCACAGCTGCCTTTCTCATCTTCCCCTACATACAATTGAATTGACAGGATGCTAAGTGTCTCCTGTGCCTTGCTGAAAAAAAATTGCATTTGAGTAGCAGCAAAGTCCCTTTTATATCGTGGTTATAGATTTTGGTCAAAATTATATTGCTGAAAGCTGTCATTGTATCCTGCTCCTTGAGGATATTTTTATGTAGGAAAAAATAACAGTTGATGTGTAGAAGAATTTTAGAGTCATAAACACTGTGTCTTGGAGGCTGTCTGGGCCAAGGCTACCCAAGTCTAAACCTGGCAGGGAGGAAACCTACCCTTTTTGATGGTGAATGGCTTCAAATGAGAGTACTTCTTTTCCTATAATTCTATAATGATGCTCCTGCCTACAATTTTTGGCGTTAAAATCATTTTTCTTTTATGAAATGATGGTGGTAATTGATGGTAATGTCTTTGTTTACTTTTAATCCACAATTGGGAAAATAAAAGTTTGTTGCCTGAATTTAAAAAGCTTACTCACACCTTAATTTAGAACGTGCTTCCCACTGACAGTACACATCTATGCATTTTTTAATTGACTTATTTCCACTGGATATTTGAAAACAAGGTATTAACCTGGGCCAGAAGTCAGACCTTCATCCCCTGGGACTGGGACTGTAAAGTGTGGGCCTTCAAGGAAGAAGGTCTAGGTGTGAAGCTCAGTGTTTCTATTTAGTTACTGAGATTCTTTGGGTAAGATACTCGGCATCTCTGAGAGTTTGTATGTAGTCTGTGGGAGGAAGGCTGCATGCTCTGCTTTGCAGAACTGCTGAAGGCACTGGAGATCGTTCTCAGGGTCCTGTAGCCGGTGCACAGGAAGGGTCATGGCTCTCACTTATAACTGGCATATAGGTAAGCCTTGACAACTGAAACTCCTGGGGCAGATGTGAGGGGTGCACCTTGTCATTTTGTAGAGTGGATCTTGTGACTACTGCGGTTACCATGGTGAAGTACCATACCATGTTACGTGTCCTTCCCAGGGTCATGTGAAGAAGGCTTGGTCTCCAGCTGGACGGTCCAGTCACTGAGAAGTGTTAGATTAATAATTTGATGATTTTATAGTCATAATTAGACATGGGGAGGTGGGGCCTGGTGGAGGGAGTAGGTTACTGGGGTCGTGCTCTTGGGGTGGGGGTGATGTATCTTGTCCCTGTCTCCTTTCTTTGCCTCTCTATTTCCTGGATGCTTCGAAGTGAACAGCCTTGCTCCTTTACACCCTTCCGCCATGAGGTCTGCCTTACCACATCCCACACATAACCGAGCCTACCAAATGCAGAATGAAACCTGAGCCAAAATGAATCTTTCTGCCTTTACATGGTTTCTCTGAGGAATTTGGTCATAGTGGTGAAAGAACTAACTGCTGTGAGGTTGCTGAGTCCTCTTCTTTCTGGCTCTGGGGCTCATGGGTTCAGTACTCCCTTCTCCTTTGTTGCTTCCATACAGCCCCACCTTCACCTGCCATTGGACAGATGGCCTGGAGCCCTGTGGCCGCTTGTGTCATTTGTAACTAGGTGGGAAGAAGCAGAGGAATCAACTTGGGATCTCAGACTTGGGAACAGGAGCCCTGGGGTGCTTCCTTCCAGCTTCCTGTGCAGTCTAGGCCTCCGTCTGGGGCCTAGGCTTCTGCCTGTTTGTATGTGAAGTCCCTCAGGACTAGTCATTCTAGGTTCTTCTATTACTGCCTCTTTGTCTCCTGTCTCCTGGCTTCCTTTGTCCATCTCTTTGTGTTTCTGCCTGTTCACACTGCCCCCCATGACAGAGACATTTGGAGATACTTTCCACATGCCTGAGAGGGGCCCCTGGATGTGGGTCCTGGGGGACTGAGCCATTTCCTTACCCAAGCTCACTTCTCTGTCCTCTGTAGAGAGCAAGGTACCATTCTTCATAAATCTAAGCCTGAAATCTAGGCTCCTTTTAGACTTCCTCTCTCCTCACCACTGTCCTGCCAGCTCTGACCCCAGGACACCATACTGCCTCTTGCAGACCTCAGGCTTTCCCCCTTTCTCAGTCCCCATCTCTTATGGAAAGCCACAGCCCTTTTCTTGCATAGCCTGCCCGGCTTCCCTGATGGCCTTTAGGCCTCCAGTATTTCCTCTACCCCTGTCATTCTTAGAAGTGGTAGGGGAGCCTTTGCAGGAAGTCTGGGCCTCCTAGCCATGTCTGCCTTGCTCATTCACTGTCTCGTGCCTCCCACCCCTGTTGGCCCACCTTCCCTTCCACCAGTGTTTCCCCTCTGTTATGATCGGGATATAAATTGTGCATGTGTGTGCACGCAATTCGCCTTCTTTTCTAGAGTATGATCTCTGAAGCACACATAGCTAATGGGGGAGTCTGAGATTCCACCAATCCCTGCAGAGGGACAGAGGCAGCTTCTTGTCTGGCAGATGGCAGCAAGGATGTAGATCCCTTGGACTCTCCCCTCAATCCCCCCTTGGAGGCCGCTGAGACTGGGCAGCATGCTAAATGCAGGGAGCCAGCCTCTCCTTGCTGTGAGCAACCTGTGCTCTCAGAGAGGCTAGGCCAGGGCTGTTAGTTTTGTGGAGAAGGACGTCCCCTTTGTCTACTCACATGCCACAAAAGTGTCATGGGAGGAGATGGAACATGCTCCCCGGAGATCTACTCCATCACTCTGGCCTCAGTAGTTGCTTAGTGTGTTGGAAACTGCTCAGGCCCTTCCCTCTGATGTCCATTAATCCTGGGGCTCAGAAGGGCTTCAAACATGACCACTGGGTCACAATGAGAAAACAAAGATGGCCCAGAACAGATGGCCTCTAAGGAGGTGGTAGTTCAGCTCTCTCTATTACACCAGAACTTGCCAGTTTGGAGCCAAGTTTCCTCTTTTTCTGCAGTTTCTCCTCAGTTGTCCCAGATACCTGGGGAAGTCCCTACCCTTCTGCCACACAGGCACTTTCTCAAGGGTTAGTTTTATTGTAACTCATCAACCCTCTAAAAGACTCCTTTGGGTCCGGTCTGTGAATAGGAAAGAGACACATAAGGACATCTGAAGTGTTCTCTACCTGGCAGGGGCCAAGTCTACCATGGGAAAGCTTACCTGCCGAGGCCCTCAGGTTTGAACCTGGCTCACGTGGCACACAAAAACATGCTCGCTTTCCCAAGCACTGACATCAGTTACACCTGTCCAGGTGTGGGAAGCCTGCCTACAGCCAGGTCTGTACATTAGAGTCATGTAGGACTCTGAATCTTCCCTGGTTCCCAGAACCTGGCTGTGGTCCCTATTGAACCCTAGACCGACCTGTATCTTCATCTTTATCCTAGTCTCCATCAGAGCCACCTATAGAGGTCAATGTATCCCTGGCTGGATCTGAACTTCAGCTCCTGGCTCTGGCCTGAGTTTAGACCCTCAGCTCAGACAGGGAAGATGAGGACAGCTTGTCATCACCCTACCCACTAGACAAGGTTGATTGCTCACACTACTGTCTAGGGTCAGGGACCAGTGGGCAGTTTCCTTCCTTGCATACCCCCAGACTGAGGTTCCCCCTGGTATGAAGTGTGACACACAAGGCCCCTTGCCCACAGCTGGCCTCCCCTCCTCCGCCTGGTTACTGGTATCTTTTCCTGGCCTGTGTGGGCAGCTTGCTGAGCACAGCTGCAGACAGGCTATATTTAGCTGGCTTTAATGAGCTCAGGGTGGCAGACGTCCGCCTTGGGAGCACTTTCCTCGCATGTGTGTGTATGTTTGTGCCTGGCATGCTTCCTTTAGTGTGCATGCATGAGGGTGTGTCCCTGCCCCTTTGAGTGTGCATGTGGTAATGCACTGACATGTTCATTTACCTGGGGATAGCATGTGCTATGTGCATGGATGCAAGCCTATCTGTATAACTTCTGTATTGAGCTGGGGACAAATGCAGTTTCTGATGCTTGTGGTGCAGGATGGGAATAAATCATTAGTTCATTCCCTTGTTTGTTGGAAAAAATATTTAATCAGCACCTTTATTAGTCAGGGCCATGACAGTCTCTGGGGATAAAACAAAGCAGAGCCAAATGAACACAGTCTACCTTTTAAGGATTTTATAGTCTGGGAGATGGAGGAGACAGTCGTAAAATAACTATAAAGCTACAGTTGTAGTCTGGAGGAATGGCTGATGGCCTGAGTCTGGTCCCTGAAATCAATGTGGTAGAAGGAGAGCACCAACTCCAACAAGTTGTGCTTTGATCTCTACATGTGCAACACACACACACAGGCACGCACACTACAATCGTAATGATTTGTCTCAGGAAAGTGGTCAAATGCTTTGTGTGAGAGCGAGAGAGGGAGAAGAGACATTGTCCCCTTCCCCAAGGAGGAAGGAATATGGATGTTGCTATGGCAAAATTTGGGCACAGGGGGCAATACGAAAAGTCCAGGTGCAGGGATCAAGACAGGGTACAAGGGAGGCTGGGGAGGTGGCTCAGAGATTGAGAGCACTGGCTGTTCTCACAGAGGACCTGGGTTTGAATCCTAGCACCCACATGGTAGCTAACAACCATTCATAACTCCAGTTTCAGGGGATCTGATGGTCTCTTCTGTCCTCTGAGGGCACTGCACAACATGGGTGCACTTATAACATGCAGACATAACACTCATACACGTGGATAAATAGATAAATAAATAAATAAGTAAATAAATAAATAAATAAATAATATACAAGGGCCCTGTGGTGAGAGAGAAAGGGGGATATTTGCTAACGGTCTGGAGGGTAGGGTCACAAGGAGAGAGATGGGCAGAACTGGGGCTGAGGGTAGACTGTGGTTAACCAGGAATTGTGAAGTCAGAAGAACTGGACTGCAGGATGTGGTATGTTTCCTGAAGAGCTACAGACTGTAGCCTGGGACTCATTCAAAGGTCTAGTAAAGGGAAGGCTCATACAGGCCCCACAGCAGAGGGAAGACTCACAGGCCACACAGCTGGAGGGCCTTGTAAGGGGCCCAGTTTACAGGTGAGTCAGTTAGCACCCATGCGGCTTCCTGCAGAGATCCTGCAAAGAAAGGAGCCCCTCCTCAGTTCTCCTATAATGCCTTCCATGGTCCAACTCCATTGGAAATCAGGGGCCCTCCACTTCAGGGGCAAGGCTAAGGGGCATGTGACTCGGAGGGGTAATGGTGGCCACCCAGTGCAGACCACTGACTCAGTGTGGAAGAACCTCGCTGTCTTGTTCTCTGTAGGCCGGCTTGACTTTGACCTTGGGTCAAAGGATCCATCTCTGTGACTGTGGGGGCAGCTCTTTTTCCTGTTCCCCTGCCTGTCTCCGAGGCTCTGAGTCTTCCCCAATTTTGTTTGGTACATGTGGCCTTGTACCATCCATATGTGTGCGGGAGCTCTGTGCCCACACTGGCGGGCACACAGGGACCATGAGCCCAGCCCCTGCTCCCTTTGTCTCTATCTGTAGCTCTTCACAGAGGGCCTAGTTTCCCAGTGCTCAATATGGCCAGGCACTGTGAGCTCTCCTTCCTCCTGGGCTTATAAGGGGCTCGGTCTGGTCTTCTTCCTCCCTTCAACTCGAGATGGTGGGGAGGTGAGAACCTCTTTTTGACTTAAAGGAATCTCTTGTTTCTTCAAAATCCTCTTCTCCTGTGAACAAAGGGGCTTTGAAAACAAAAGCCAAGAAGCTCTGCCACAAACCTCAAGGCAAAGGAATTGGAGCAGGCAAAAATATAAATTTGCATCTCGGAAAAGAAAAAAATCAGCCTGTTATATGCACTTTGAAAATATCCTTATTTTTGATCTGGTTTTTTAGTAGGTCGTGCATGAACAAGGTATAAACTCAAAAGGCATGAAAGATGACGTGTGTACCTCCTTCTTTGCCTCCCACCCTCCCTGCCTCCCACCCTCCTTCTCATCCTCTCTCCCTCCTTCTGCCCAGCTCAGCTCACGGGGCCCCTTTTCCCCAGAAGTGGAGAAGATGAAGTGTCTTGTATCCCACTCAAGACAGTCTCTGCAAACATGAGCATATCCATAAATATTCACTTCCATATATATTTTTATATATACCCCCACGCAGATGGGAGCGCTCAGAGTGTTCTGTTTGGTACCTTGCTTTCTGTAGATGATAAACCATGATCCTCTTGCTGTCTCAGAACATTGATCTTGGCCATGAATGTGTGTTAGATCTCTATGGTGTACCTTAACATGTCCACTGTAGGCTGCTTCTCATCTTATAAACAATGTGTGATGGTTAGTGTGGTATAGGTAATATGTCATTCCACACATGGACTTGGCATTGCTGGGTCAAGGGAGCTTTGAATTTTGAGTGGTATTCCTAGATGGCTCTCCATAGGAATTGTATTGTTTTTTGCTTCCACCAGCAAGGAACCAGAAAGGCTGTTTTCCCACTGCATGTTGCTAGTGGCTGATCTGAGAGGTGAAAGCAAGGTGTCCTGGGATGATTCCAGTAAGCTTAGGGTTCTTAGGTTGAGCTCCTTTCCCTGTGCAAGAGCATTGCCCTGTCCCTTGACTAGAAGCCACTACATTTGGAAGGGAGGACTGAGGCGGGGTGAGCCAGATGGGGCAGCTGCATTCTTTTGTGAGAATTTGGACTTTTAGGCCAAGGATGTGGGATCCTTACAGAGTCACGTCTCACTGTCCCAGCAAGTTCCCATGCCTAATTGTTATTAGGCACAGGAACTTGTCACTCCCTGCGTTGCCTCTCAGTCCTGGCTCTCTGAGGGACAAAGCTGTGGCAGAGGCACCTCAAGAGTGAAGTATGCTTTTCCTACCCAGGCCTCAGATTCAGGGAGAAAGAACCCTGGCCTGGCGACCTGGGTTCAAGTACCCATTTATATCAGTTAGTCTTTTTCATTGCTGTGACAAAATATCTGACAGGAACATAAAGGAGGAAAGATTTGTTTTGGCTCAGTCCGTGATGGCAGGGAAGGCGTGACAGTGGGAGCTTATGGACTGGCTCATTCACATCTTGGAGATCAGGAAGCAGAGTAGAATTGGAAGCAAGGCCAGGCTATACCCCTCAAAGCCCTGCCCTTAGTGCCGTGTATCTACCAGCTACCCTCTGTGTTCTACAGAAGAACACGACCAGCTGGGGACCGGCTGTTCAAACACAGAAGCCTGTGAGGGACATTCCATATTCAAGCCACGATACCATCTTCCTACTTCCATCCTGAGAAAAGTCCCTTAACCCTTCTGAGCCTTGGTTTTCTCATCTCTAATTGGGGTGAAAGGGTAGGATCTGAACTTCTCAGAACAGAAGATTGCCTGAGACACAGGGTAAGAACCAGACACTTGACACACAGCTGAAGAGTTCTGTGTTTTGTACAGAGGGGCCTGTGGGGACACCAGGGTTGAGATGCCATACCCCTGTGGTTCTGCTGAGTAGTAGGCACATGTATCTGGTGACCTCACCAGGCCTGATTCAAGATGGTTCCTTCTGGGTTTACAGTGGTTTCCTCAGCTGAGTTACTCCTCAGAGATGTTCCCATGCTCACTTGGGGTACTTTATAGCATGTTTTTAAGAGTCAGGGTTTAGGGTGCAGAACCTACCTAGGGTCAAAGGCTTTATCTCTGAAAGGTCACTGGTTCATTGAATGTCTCCACACAGGATCTGATCCTTGCTAACCAGGCAAAGTCAAGTGGACACAATCAGATTCTGACCTTGAGAGGGTTAAGAAAGCACAGGACTGACCTCTCAGTTCCTAGATCCCCCTAACTCTGGATGAAAATCCCTCCCTAGCATCCCTGCTAAGTGACTGCTTGCATAACTCGCTTGTGTAACCTCAGAGAATGAGAACACCCTGCCTTCAGGGCAGCACAGGGCACCATGGAACAGCTGTAAACATTCCCTAAGTGCACTGACCTGAACCTGGAGACTCTCCAGAAGCCTCCCCATCCTGCCACATTGTCATCATGCCCTCTGTTTTCTTTGCTCAAGCATGGTTCAGCATGGATCTCTAATACAGATCTCCAGTGTGGTCGGTGGTGTGGATGTGTGGTATGGGTCTATACCATGAACTAGTGGCATGCATCTGTGCTGTGGATCTGCAGAGAGAGCTGCTTAATGGATCTGTACTGCAAATGTGTAGCATGAATCTCAGATGTGGATCTGTGGTGTTTGATCTTCAGTGTCTATAGAGTGAGTGTGTCTGTAGTAGGGAACATGTGGCATGGTTCTACAGTGTGAGTTGGTATCATTGATCTGTGATATGGATCTGCAGTGGGAATCAGAATGGATTCTTCAGTGTGGACTCTCCAGTGTGGATTCATCGGCATGGATTCCTCAGTGTGGATCCATAGCACAGATCTTCAGTGTGGCTTCTGCAGGAAGAATTCGCAGCAAAGTTCTGCAACATGGATCTGCAATATGATGTGTGGTATGGATCTTTAGTGTGGATTTTCAGCCTGAGCATGCAATGTGAATCTGCAAGATGTGCATTGTGGCTTTGCAGTGCAGATTTGCAGGCAACCACCAGGTCCCGTTGAGTTCACTCTTCTCCAGGCTGGGCTTCTAGTTCTGTGACTCATTTTCTATGGCTTTCTTGACAGAGTATTTGGCTCCAGCTACTACCTCAACGCGACTTGAGCTGTAGAACTGGGCCAGGATATTCCATCCTCATTTTGAACTGTGATTCTGGTTTGTGTAGTCTTAGTATCCTGACTCAGGCCCTTTGCAGCCTTGGATCATGGGGCAAGACTTGGTCACATAACTAGGTAGGTCTTAGACATGTGACTTGACCTTAATCACATGACATGGTTTTGATCACATGTTCCTACAAGGTATAGATCCTTGAAGTCTGGTGATGGATTTGTTTGGGTGTTTTCAGCCCTTATATAAGTTAGGTAATACCCAGTGGAGTAAGAATCGCAAAGGGATGTTGAATTAGGCTTTAAATCCAAATGAAGGATCTGCTTGTGACCAGCCTATAAATGCTCTTGGTATAAACTGACACATGCTTATAGTGCCCATCCAATAGGCATATTCATAAATACTTTTAAACTGAAAGAAAAATGGGCTAATTAGAGAAATATTGGAAAATAAAGAAATATAGAAAATGGATGGAAATTAGCCTCTGTTCTCAACATTTAGGTGGATTTTCTTTGAATACAAGGTTCAAGAACCCGCCCCCCTCCCCCCTCCATAACTAGATTGTTGTTTTCACAAGGCTGGAGACTGGGCACTTTCAGGGGAGGGTGACTGGGGTCTGGCTGATAATTGAGACTAGGGGCTTTGAAGTCCTGCTCTGTGGAGTCCTCAGGGACTACCTAGCAGCAAGACTGGGCTGGAGTAAGGAAGTGGGCCCATGTTAATCAGATTTCTGTTACTGTAACAAAATACATGAGTCAATTATTTTTAATGAAACATTGGTTTGATATTCAAAAGAATTCAACCAGACCTGGTCCATTTTATTTTCAAACTGAACCCCTAAGGGAAAAAAATTGACTTATTTATTCTTATTTTATGTATATGAGTGTTTTTCATGCATGTATGTAAGTGCACTCCTGTGTGCAATGCCCTCAAAGGTCAGAAGAGAGTGTCAAATTCCCCCCTGGGGTCCTCTGCAAGATCAGTCAGTTTTCTTAACAACTGAGCCATCTCTCTGGCTCTGAGCCCCTACAGAAAATTCCACTGGATAGGAAATTTTATGAAAGTTTAGGAATCTTCTGAGAAGGCCTGTTTCTTCCCTGCTTTTGCCAATCAGTTCCCACTTAACTATTTTGGCTCAGAGTTTCAGAGGTTTTAGTCTGTGGTTGCCTGACTTTGTTGCTTTGACCTGGGTGGCACAGTATACCATGGTGAGAACACGTGGTGGAGGGGAGCTGTTCATCTCAGGTGACCAGGAAACAAAAGAAATGAGGCAGGAAGGGGCTGGGCAGGAAGGGGCTGGGCGCATGATAGGCTCTTCAAGGCCACCCCCTTTCTCTAGACCCCATTTCTTAAGAGTTCCACGGTCTCCCAATAGTGTACAGCATGCTAAGATCAAGCCTTCAACTCTTGGGCACTAGCAGATCTTTTAGACCATTCAGAGCAAAAGAGCAAAGCCCTCGAGGTGGTGCAAAGCTGTTTCTAACCATACATGGAATTCCACGTCTTCCAGATGACTAAATCCCTTTCTAGGTCCTTCTTAGAATATGCTACATGTTCAGGCTGGGCCAGCTCTGCTCAGTTCACCCCAAGGGGATGAACAGCCACTGCCAGGGGACTGGTAGAACAAAGAGTGAAACTGGTGGACATTTGCAGCTGCCTGGAACTAGCAGTGGGTGGTGGACTTGGAACAGTTGGGCTCTCCTGCCAAGCTGGGGTGGTATTTTGTTTAGGGCACCGAGCACATGGGTGCCGACCTTGGCTTTTGTCTCTGCAGCAGTGTGGTGCATGATAATTAGAGGGGCTGATCGGGATCTGTGCTTTCCAAGGCTGTGATTAAGCAAAAATAGCCTCTATTCTTCAGCAGGCAAGAGGAGCCATGGTGAGCGGGGTGGGCCAGTGTCCCGGAGCTGGGACTGGCAGGGTGCTCGGAGCAGGCACTGAACTAGCTGGCTTGCTTCAAAGCCTATCAGTAAACATTGTCACAAAACCCTACAGTCCCCCTCCATCACCCCATGCCAGCTTGGGCCCAGCATGGACTCAGCTGGAACAGGGCCATGCAAGCAGAAATGAACAGGAAGTAGAAAGAAGCAGGTGGCTTGATGACAGGTCCCGTGACCCCTTACAGGTGGTTCTTCTCTTGTCACCAGAAGCACTAGAGAATCCTCTTGAGGTAAGACCAAAGAGCTCAAGCCAGGAGACTCTGGAATTCCCAGAGGATCTTAGATACTAGCTGCTCTGAAGACTTGTTTTGAGAGGTATGCTTGGGGAGAGGGAGGTTGGCATTGACTTCCCTGAACCTGGTGGTTCAGGGAAAAACCTCCTGGGGTTTTAGCAGCTCTAAGATGGCTTATAGCGTGAGCAACCTGCGACCATCACTTGCAGTTTTCACAAAAATGCCAGGTCCTGAAAGCTGATAAGCTGCTTTCAAAGCGTCCCTAGTTTGATGGGAAAATAAAATAACCTTACAGTAGTCAGCTAGGTCCTGTTCAGCATGCTGGGAGATAACCATATTCATCTAAGTAGATATGAGGGAGGCTTTACAGAGAGTGTGGCCATTAAGCAAGGTTTTGTAGGAGTTTTCTGATTTGTAAAGGGAGGAAGGGCTCACAAGCAGAAAACTCAGCATGAGCACAGGCTAGGAGGTATGGAAGTGATTTGTGGGAAAATCACAGTCGGTGACTTTGATTATTATGGGAGGATACCTGGTTCTTAAAAGGCAAAGCCTTGCTGGGTGTGGTGGTGTATGCCTGTAATCCCAGCACTCAGAAGGCTGAGGGTAGAAGATCTCTTGAGAACTGGAAGCTAACTTGGAATACATAGTAAAATCTTGTCAAAAAGTTTAAAAAAAAAAAAGAAAGAATCACACACACACACACACACACAAAAACCCCAAAAACCCCACAAAGCCTTGTGACTCATGTATAGACAGACAGGACAGCCTTGAGGCTACTTTCCTGCGTGTCCTTGGCCTCTGGTAAGACTGGAGATGTCCAGTCCTCTGGTCCTAGCAGACAACTCCCTAAGGGTCAGAGCTGGCATCTGCCAGGTGAGGTCTCCCCACCTTCCTGGTTCAGAGTGCAGAATCCATGGCTCTGTGCATTGAAGGAAGCAAAGCTCTGCCCCCAAAATGTGGAGGGAATAAGATGATCCCTTCTGAAGGTGGGAAGTGTGCTGTGGCTACCCTTCCCAGTTTCCGGCCTGCATCTCCCAATCCCTCTGAGCCGGGAACCGCCTTAACATCATCTGTGACCGAGATGCAGCGTGCGTCCACCAGTTCCATGTATGGAGCATTGTGTGGGCCCCAGGGAACTGACGTTAGGTAGATGGAAGCCGAGGGAGCTCCTTGGTCTGTGTCACCAGTGAGGACACAGGATCCAGCCCTCACCTGACAGAGGGCATAGTGCCCGGGAGACAGCAGGACCCTCATGTCTTCCCTGCAAGGTATTTATAGCCTCACAATGGTAATTTGTGGCAATCACATCATTTAATCCTGTAATAACACTGCAAGCAGGCACCCAGCCCAGCAAGGCTAGTGAGACTGCCAGGGCTCAGGGAAGGACTTGGAGGCAGGGCAGGGAGTGTGGAGGTGGTGATGTCCGGATCAGCCTCCATCCCATCTTGTCAGCTATGCCCTGCCCCTTGGTTAATACAAATAATAGCAGCTAACACATATCACAGGCTTCATATTCCATGTTCTACAGCCCTTCACATGTGAGAACTTAGTTATCTTCACCCCCACTCCATAAGGGAGTTACTATTGCTATAGCATTCTCATATTCCAGATGTGGAAACTGAGTCATGGGTCAGATAGCTGATAAAAGTGATAGTTTTGAAGTGAGGTTCATTGGTTCTAGCCAGGGTGTTGGAGGCCATGGCTAGAAGGGGTGGAGGTGTCCCAGGCTCCCTGCCATGACCTTACCCCTGCCCACACTCTCGGTTCCTCCCCTCACACCTGCACAAGAGCTGCACAAATGCACAAGAGGCCATGTGGCCACAAAGCCTGCTTTTTACTTTGTGTTGGCTTTCTTCCCGGATACTCTTTACCTGCTGACAAATGGTTCACTTCTTAGAAAGAGGTCTTGGGCAGCAGACCTGGACTTTAATCATTGCCATGCTTTTCTTGCTTCTGCAGAGAGGGACAGCTTGAATTTGCTGCTTAGAAGGCAGGGGTGCTTGCTGAGCTCATGCTCTGTGGTGGTAGGATCCTTGGGTCTTGTTATATGGCTGTAGCAAGTGACCTGAGTGCTTTGAACCACAGTTTACTCATCTGTAAAATGGGACTCAGTATAAGAGCCATCTAAACTCAGAGGCAATTGTGGGGACCAGATGAAATGACACAAATCAACTCATAATACCTGGAGACTCAATGAAGTGAGCCCATTCCTATCATCTTCAATCATCATCCTGTTCTAAACGCAGAGCCCAGGCCTCCTCTAGTGAGGCCTAGGACTAAGTCTTGTATAGTTTAGAAACAGGCAGGAAAGCTGTGGTTGGGTGGCACATACCTTCAATACCAGCACCCAGGATGCAGGTGTAGAAGGATGGCGAATTCCAGGTCAGCCTGGGCCACCGAGGGAGACCTTGTCTCAATAAACAAAAACCAGAAGCAGGGTTTGGGAAGATGACTCAGTGGGTAAAGCACTTATCATGCAAGTGTCAGGACCCGAGTTCCAATCTTGAGAACCCACATAAAGCTGGGCATAGTATCATGCATGTCTGTAAGCCCTGGTATTCCTACTTTGGGATGGGAGATAGAGATAGGGGAATTCCTGGAAACTTGCAGGCAACCTTGTCTCAGATGAGGTGGAGGCGGAGGACCAACACTTGGGGTTGTCCTGATTTACACATAACTGCCGTGGCATGTGTGCATGTGTACATACATATGTCCTACACACACACACACACACACACACACACACACACACACACACACACAGAACCCATAAAAACAATCAGGCCTAAGCAACTGGCAGGAGAATTAGAAAGTGGTAGGAAGAGCCAGGCCTCAGGGAAGTTTGTCCTTGTCATAAAAGTCAAATTGCCCCATCACCTAGGAAACAATTTCAATATGTGCAGGAGCAACTCACAGCTCATAAAGGAGTTGCCCCTGCCCAGGGTTGCATCTGTGAGGACTGGGATGTTTCAGAACTCCACTTCCCTGCTGGAACAGGTTCTTGTCTGGAATTCTTTGCAGATCATTCTCCATGAACCAAGCTGAAGAGAGCTGGGGAATGTTGACCTAGACCTAGGTTAGCTAGGGATGCCCACAGATAAATGGCAAGGACTCTCATAAGCTCTCCAGGGGTAAGAGGGGGAACATTTGTCTTCATTTAGAAAGGGCTTCTAGGAGAGAAATAAGCTCCCCAACTACAGAGGTAAATAAGTGCTTCACAGTTGAACTGTGGGTTTCAGCCACACACGGGCAATGGTATCTATCTCTTGGGGGAGGAGAAGAGAAAAGGCAAGGTAGGGTGATGAAGAAAAGACTCTTGGGTGGCAGACATTATTTAAGTAGAGGGTAGCCATGCAGTGTCCGAGGTGTCCATATGAGGTCCATATGAGAGTCTGGTTCAGTCTGATACAATGC
This sequence comes from Eospalax fontanierii, assembly GCA_035773235.1. Taxonomy (NCBI): domain Eukaryota; kingdom Metazoa; phylum Chordata; class Mammalia; order Rodentia; family Spalacidae; genus Eospalax; species Eospalax fontanierii. The sequence continues at coordinate 47,334,894 of CM069531.1, read as the reverse complement.
AGAACTTGGGTGTAAGATCAGGGGTTGGGACATTATTCTGGAAAAGTTCAGTTAATACTTCAGACTTTGAAGGCTATATTGAGCACTGTGGTGTGAAAGCAGTCATTGACCTTATGTAAATGGATGAGCTGGCCATGTTCCAATAAAACTTTATTTATAAAAACAATTGGTGGATTCTATTCTGTTATAGACTGTTGTGTTAGAGAAAAGAGATCCCAGGGGTAGTGGAAGAGGTATTGGGTTAGGCAGCTAGCCAGAGTGAGGAGAGCATTTCTGAGTGATCCCAAAGCTCATAGGTGATTCTGAGTATCATCTCAGATGCTGGCCACTCTCTTGAGTGGCCACCTTCCACTGGACCATGGACTTATAGTTCAAATCCTTGATATCTAAAAATTTCGACCAGATTTGATTTGATTATTTTATTTGTGGTGCTGGGGATGGAATTCAGGGCCTTGTGCATACAGCAAGCACACTGTACTGCTGAGCAATGTTCTCAGTCCCAATCAGGTATTTAAAAAATATTATTAAAAAAAAAGAAGATTGGAGAAATGGGTCAGCAGGTAAAGGCACTTGCCATTAAACCTGACAATGTGGGTTGATCCTGGGACCCATAGAGTTTAAGGAGAGAACTGACTCCAATGAGTTGTTCCCTGACCATCATATGGGTGAACACACACACACACACACACACACACACATACACACACACACACACACACACACACACACACACAAGCAGCAACAACACTAAACAAAGAAGAAAAACAAGAATGAGATTTTCTCATGTAGGCTGGGCTTGCCCAATGATAAAGGCTTAGAAGTCCCGTGATCTGCCTGCCAGCCAAGGCACACGAAAGCCAGTGGTATAGTTTCTGTCCCAGCCCAGCAGCCTGAGTACCAGCGTAGGAGTACCAGGAGAGCCATGGGTCTAAGCTCTATCCCAGCCAGAAGGTGGCGACCCAGAAACACAATGTCCCAGGGATGAAACCATGGCAATTCCAACCCTTTTGTTCAGTTCTGTCTCTCAGCTGATTTGATGGTGCACACCTACCCCAGAGCCTGAGTCTTTCCAACTGAGCTTCCCACACATCAGGGCTAACCCTCCTGGAAGACTCTCACAGGCACACCAGGAGTCTCAGGGCATCCCTTAACTTGGTCATACTAATAAGTCAGGGCTTCTACTATGTGTGCCCAGCTGCACCTACAGGGTGCCCCATGCAGTAGAAACCTGCTACATTCTTCCTCTTCCCCTCTGCAGGAGAACTGTACCGGGTGTCCTTGAGAAGACAGAGGTTTCCAGCCCAGGGAAGCATCGAGATTCATGAAGATGGAGAGGTGTGCTGAGTTTCTGAGGCATCTGGCTTGTCTGTGGCTGGCATCTTAGGAAGAGCCCTAAGACAGAAGACAGGCTGCCTAGCTTTCATTTTGTTCTTCATTCAACTTACTGTGTCACCTCAGGTCCCTATCATTCTCTGGGCTTCATGTTCCCATAGGTACAAGAAGGCTCTCTAGACTCATCTTTGGAGTATGGCCATCCTCACAGCCTGTTCTCCCTCTGAATGCACCAGAGGCCTTAGAGGGACTGTAGAACTAGCCACCAAACTTGGAGCTTTGGCCACAGCCCCTTTGTTTGCGTCTTTGTATGTCCCTGGCTCCTGTTGCCAATCTCTACCCCTGCCCTGTCCCTCTCAGGAAGGCTGCTCACAGCGCTCCTGCAAGACACACGTTCTCCTGCTGGTGCTGCATGGGGGCAACGTGCTGGACACTGGCTCTGGTGACCCTTCCTGCAAGGCGGCCGACATCCACACCTTCAGCTCTGTGCTGGAGAAGGTCACACGTGCCCACTTCCCCGCTGCCCTGGGCCACATCCTCATCAAGCTCGTCCCCTGCCCTGCTATCTGCTCAGAGGCTTTCTCGCTTGTCTCTAAGTGAGTCATTTTGGTGTGTTTTAATGGTCTGGGGTTGCTGTGGGAGGTAAGAGGAGGGGCTGCCCCTGCTACGGGGCACCTACCCAGGCCTCTCTCTGGTGTTAGGTTGGAATTGCTGAGAGTCCCTGTTGGGAGCTTTTCAACACGAGTCCTCTGCTTGGAACCTGTGCTGGCTCAGACCCACTTCCTGTGCTTCAGTTGGCACACAACAGTAAACTAAGGCCTTGAGGGGTTCAACAACATCCCCCAGTTACCCAGAGAATGGAACCAGAAGTCACACAAGGCAGCCTCATTCTGGAGTATAGCACTGTAGGAATAGGTGATCTAATGGAGGGGTCCTGGGCACTGCAGGCACTCAAAGCTGAGGAAGGTGCCCTAGAGGAGGTGATTTGATCAATAATATGGCTAAATGTGTGGCCTCTTGGATCAGCCTGGACTTGAACTCTGACTGTGTGGCATTGGGGAATTGTTTCACTTCTCTGCCTCAGTTTCCCCATCTGTACAGGGGATGGTAATGGTATCAATTTCTTTTTGGAGGTTGAGGATGGTGGTGTATAGGGAGCTATAAACTCAGTGCAGCACATGGGAAGTGATCATATAGGAGCAGACTGCTGGCTGCTGGCACTGAAATCCTAGGGGCAGGGGTGTGCTCTCAGCTTGTCTCTGGTTGGTGGAGAGTAGGCTAAGGAGGGTGCTTTTCTATCTCCTAGCAGAGACCCAGGCTGGTGGAAGTGAGGAGGGGAGGTACAGGGCGGGTGACAGCACATACTGAGCACTGGGGTACTCCCTCCCTGCAAGTGCTAGCAAGTCCCTCTTACTCTGGTAAGTGGGGGCCACTAAGAGACCAGTGGCCCTGGGGTATCTGGGTCTTATGAAGGAGGTGTTCTACCCATTGTTCCAGGGCCTGAGGGCAACAGTGCCCCCAGATGTCCTTGTTGAACCAGCTGGAGGTAGATGACTAGAGCCAGGTGCCCAGACACCTGCTTTCTTATCAATCATCTGAAAAAGAAAAAGACTTTGTGCACCTGCAGAGCCCGGAGACTGAAGCTGGAGGTGGGAGCTTCCAGCAGGTGTGGTCATTGCCTCCTCCCCTTCTCTCCTACCACTGGTTCTTCTCACATGATGGCCAGAGGCCCCTCCTCCAAGTCCTTTCCCCAGGCCCTCTCCCATTTGTGGGGCACACCCAAGGCTCCAAGGGAAAGGGAACTTTTGTGTTCAGTCTCAGCTAAATGTGGCTCTGAGCCCAGGGGCTCCAGTGTGGGATGGGCCTAAGGCTCAGGAGACAGCATAGGCCAGACCCTTCCTCTCTCCACCCCCTCAATGGGGTGCAGAAACTGATTCCCCATGTTCCCAAGATGCCCTCACGTAGCTCTCCATCAGAAATAGAAGGCAGGAAGCAGATTAGGTCTGTGGCTCCCAAGCCTAGTTAATCACCCCAAACACTGATATGACCTGTGCCAAACCACAAGATATACAGGCTCCCCTGGAGCAACTGAGCAGGCTGGGCTCTGGATCTGATGTATTAGACAAGGCCTTGCTATTGCTGCCTATTCTGCAGCAGGATTTGGGAGCCACTGAGATGATGGCAAGGTTATGGTCCCTCATAAGTCCAACAGTACTGGAGTTAATCTTGCTGGTTCACAATCCATCTCAGGACCCCCACTTCTCACCTGCCCCCAGGACAGCTGACCTCCAGAGCTGAGTCATCCCTACCTCCAGGAAGACGGATGGCCAGGCCATTTGAGGGGACAGCGGGAAGGAGCTTACCTCTCCCCCAGGCAGCTCTTGCCAGTGCCATTAATCACCCATAATCACTGCTGGGAGGGAGCTCCTTCTCGGCTAATTAAAATTTCTCCGGCTGTAATCGAGGCCTGTTTCCTCTAATTTGTGTTCTTTGGAGATGAGGAATGGCTGATGGGACCTGCTTTGCACACCACTAGGAATCTGCCACCTGCCATGGGTGCCTGAGCCCTGTCACCTGCCCTAGATTCTGTTGGTCCTCAGTCTGATCTACACGGAACCCTAGTCAGCTGAAGCTTGGCCTATAAGGGAAGGGTAGATGCTGGGAAGGGCTGGAGAGTTCCTAAATTCCCTGTGTCCCTCCTAACCACTCATCAGGGTTGTGTATGCCAGGAAACAGAGGTCATCTACGTAGGGATGGCAAGGCTTCTGGAAGGCTGGTATCAGGTGGGTCTGAGCTGTGCAGAGAGGGAGAGGTGGAGGGATGCAATGTATTCTGGGAGTGTGGCACTATAAGGCAGGCTCTCAGCCCTCTCTGTAAAGCCCACAAAACACAGGGTCCATCCCCTGCATGAAGAATGCAGCGTAATACATGCAGCTGGATGCCACCTGCATAGTGTACCCTTGCCCCTCCCTTTTCAGTTCCTCAAAGCTTCCCTTGTTCAGGCTCCTTCCTTCTCCAGGAAGCTTGCCATGATAGCTCCATATTAGTTCTTACCTGATTTCTTTCAGAACTGGGGTGTCTTTGGAACCGTGCAGAAGAGGGCAAAATAATACAACTGTGCCACACCACAGGCTGGCACTGGCCGGGCACGTGGGGGAATCAGCACAACCTTGAGTCCCCATCCTCATTTCCCCTGCCCCATTGCTGTGCTTTGTCTCATGGGGCCTCATCTGGGTCCTTAAGAATCCCTGGAGCTGGGTGTGATGCCTGGACTTTGTGTGTACTCTTCTGAAGAGCACTCAGCTCCACAATACCCACTGCTTGGTCCTGGCTGGACTGACCTTGAACCCCTTGTCTGCAGCCTGAACCCCTACAGCTTTGATGAGGGCTGCCTCAGCACCAGCCAGGACCATGTGCCCCTGGCCGCCCTTCCCCTGCTGGCCATCTCCTCCCCACAGTACCAGGATGCTGTTGCCGCTGTCATTGAGCGAGCCAACCATATCTATGGCGAGTTCCTCAAGTCCTCTGAAGGGATTGGCTTCAGTGGGCAGGTAAGACAGCCTGATCTTCCCCATCCTCTGCTGGCTGCTGCCTGGAAGACAGCATGGAGTCTGCTGCAAAGACTGAAGCAGGCTGTTCTAGAACTGTAGCACCTGAGATTGAAGGAAGCTGTTGATTGGTGGGTGGGTACGCTCATTTTACAGACAGGAAAACCAAGTCTGGCCAGACCAGTTCTGATTTTGGAGTCTATGCTGATCCTTAGCCAGGCTGACTGCTAAGCATGGCTTCACCTTTGACCCCAGACTGACCCTCAAAGGAATCTGCCATCAAGATGAGCCCTGTGCCCCCATTTGGACTCTGAGCATCTCTTTAGGACAGGATCCTTATTCTCCAATAGGAACACACTCCTGCTCTGATTGGGTGTAGGGTAAGAGTCCGGCGGCAGGCAGGCCTGCAGCCCAGCTGTGCCTCTGCAGGTGTGTCTCATCGGGGACTGTGTGGGCGGCCTCCTGGCTTTCGATGCCATCTGCTACAGTGCGGGGCCCTCAGGGGACAGCCCTGGCAGCAGCAGCCGGAAGGGGAGCATCAGCAGTACCCAGGTGTGGCCAGGTGGAAGGACAAGGGAGGGTGTGTCCCGGGAGCCCTCCCCTAGGACCAGGGGAGCAGATGCTTCTCCCAGCGGGAGGTAGTGCTGGGCCTTCGTGTTGGCACTGTGACATCCATGGTACAAAGACTTATATGGGAATAAAAAAAAAAAAACCTGTTAGCCTAGACCAGGACACAGGATCTGGGGTTGGGGAAAAAGACTGGGGCTTAGCTCCATAGACTGCTGTCCAGTGTCCTGACTGGGTGATCCATTCCTGTGGCTGCAGGAATGTGTCTTTGGAAGCATAGCTCCCACATGGTAAAAAGAAGGGGTTCACTGTGCCCAGGGGAGCAGGTGGGGCTGGGTCCCCTGTGACGGCTGTGCTTTCTGCTCAAGGATGCCCCCATGGTGGTGGAGGAGGACTGTAGTCTGGCTGGTAGCAAGCGGCTCAGCAAGAGCAACATTGATGTCTCCAGTGGGGTGGAGGATGAGGAGCCCAAGAGGCCAATGCCACGGAAACAGAGTGACTGCTCTACCTATGACTGCGAGGCCATCACCCAACATCATGCCTTCCTTTCAAGGTAACCCCTCCCTGTGGCACCATGGCATCCAGAAGAATGAGGATCTTAGCTCAGAGTTACCAAGGAGGCCCCTGATCAGCCACCCACCCCAGACCCTTCCATCAGGGCCCATAGAGAGCATGGAAATACTCGGATCAGAGCCACATGTCACTGACCCTGCATCCAGACCAAGGAATCTGTTCCTTGTCTGCTTTGCTCAAACATGCAGAATCTGAGGATGATCTGCTCCATCGCTCTAGGTCTCAGCTTTCTCTTCTGCAGAAGGGTAGAGCTTCATAGTCACTCTCCCACCCCTGGGATACCTTGGAGAATCTAGTGAGGTTACGGCCAGGGGTAGGCTTGGTGAGCCACTCCAGGGTTGCCTTTCTGTTGTTTCTCAGAGAACCAGAAATGTTGGGATTTCACCCTGCAACCCTCTTTTGCCACCACATGGGGGCTGGGAACCAAACCCATGTCCTCTGCAAGAGCAGACAGTGCTCTTAACCACTGACCCTTAGTTGTTTTCTTGCTGTATACATTAAGTTTCACCCCAAGTATGTTAAGTATAGGAAAAAGCTTTATATACACAGGGCTTGGCACTTTCCATCGAGGTCTTGGGATGTGTCTTTTGGGTGAATGGGAGCCCCTGTATTCGCTACAGATAGTTCCTAGAGGTGTTGGGTAATAGGCCATAGACTCTGCATGTTTAAGCTTGGACTATCAGTGCTTGTTTGTCAGAACAGTAGGCACATGCAAGAGAGTGTTGCAAGGTGAAATCTCAACATTTCTGGTTCATTCTTGAAAATTTCTTTAGAAAAGCCCAGATATAGAGAGCAACCAGATATCAGAGGCTTTCAATAGCAAGCCCCACACAGAAGCTTTTCGTTCTGGTACAGGGACAGATGGCTGTTTCTTTGACAATTAAGTAATTGGCACATGTTTAGGGACCACGCTGTACATGAAATATACATGGTTAAGCATCATGGTCATCAACTCAGACAGCTGAAGGCAGAGTGAAAATGGGGTGCTCTCTGCATGCTGACTTACTCCTGAGGGTGGAACCCTCACACACAGTGTTTCAACTGTGACTTTGAAAAGTTTTTCTCCTCTAACTCAAATATTTTAGCCGAATTTGCTTTAATGAGTTGCCTGACGTATCATGCCATCCCTCTCTGGTGTGCTTTCCTCTCTAAGCTGTTCTGGGGCTCTCAGGAAGGGCAGGGAGGTGGCCATTGCTCTGCTGACCCTCATTGCCCAGCCCTGAGTTGGTGGCAAAACACAACCCGGACTCTTTGAGATGGAGATGTGGGATCTTTGCAGCAACTGCTAAAGATCTGGGGTGTCTCTGGACTGGAGGGGAGTGGGGAACCAAGGCTGCTGGCACCATGTCTGCGGCTTGGCTGGGACACAAGTTATGACAAAAACCCTGATGCTGGTGGCACGGGTACCAGGCAGCTGGTCTGCATATTGGCCAGGCTGGGCTTCTGTAAAAGGTGTGGGAATTCAGAGTGGCTGTTGTAGGCAGTGTGACAGAGCAAGCCTACCTGCAGAGGATGCTTGGTTGCTCTCAGGTGCTCAGCTTGGTTTTATAAGAAAATTGTAGCAGATCCTAGCTACACAGATTGCTTAAGACCGTCTGTGGCTGTTCTCCTGTTTCCATGGCAGAATCCAGTCCATGTGATGGACGCAGATGTCCCACAAAGGCTGAAGCACTTACCATCTGGCCCTATGCAGAAAGCTTGCTGACCTCTTCTCTAGCTAAATGTTAGCCAGGCCTAGGTGGCCAGTGTCTCATGTCATGTCACCAGCTCATATGGATGGTGTTGGCAACTGGTCTCTGCAATGGAGAGCTGGGCACACTCTGCTCTCAGAACGCATCTGTGCTGCAGAGTGGACACTCCCGTGGTTCTGGTTCCTTCCCTGATCTGCTCTTTCCTCCCGCCTCTCTTCACTCTGGCAGCATCCACTCCAGCGTGCTGAAGGATGAAGCTGAGGTCCCTGCAGCTGGCACACCCCAGGTCCCTGAGGTCAGCCTGGGCCGCTTTGACTTCGATGTTTCTGACTTCTTCCTCTTCGGCTCACCCCTGGGTCTGGTCCTGGCCATGCGAAGGACAGTTCTGCCTGTAGATGGTAGGTATGGCATGGACCAAGGTCCAAGATCCTGCAACAGCTCAGGGACTCAAAGTAAAGGGGGTGGGAATGTAGGAAGAGTGATGGAGAGAAATGAGAGGAGGAGAGGAGGAAGAGGCACCTTCCCCAGGTGGGCAAAGCGAGGCAGCTTGATAAACTTCAGTCCTTGCCATGTGTCCCTGGGCGACTTGCCGCCCCCCACCGTCCTATAGTCATGCTGCTTGGGAACAAAGGCCACAAACATTCATCCTGTCACGCCTTCCTGTGCCTAGCAGGCCTCCTGCAGCCAGATGGGTCTTACCACCTCCCTACCCCAACCAGCATCCCTGCCTTTGCCCACACAGAGCCTCTAACCTAAAGCTCTTTCCATTTTCTCCAAAACACACACGTGAAGACATTTGACCAGCAGGGGCTTTTGTGGAGACTCTAAGGACAGCAGAGGCTCTGGCTGAAGTGAGGAGAAGAGAAGGCACTGTTGCTACTGTCAGAGTGGCAGAGGAGTCCCTGTGGCTGTCGCCCGGGATGGTACTGCACCGTTCAGGCCTCTGGCACGGGACAGTCGGCCACCGGGGAGGCAGGGTTCTCAGTGGACATACCTGCTGGTCAGTGAGAGAAGTGCTCTGCTCTCTGCTAAATCTAGTAGTAGATGGTAGAACCCAGTGTTATTTGTGGGTTTCCTAGAGGTCTGAGCAAGGGGCCGCAGGCCTGACTGGAGGAACTTGGATTGACTTAATAGATCGGGGAGCAACTAAGTGCAAGCTGAAGGAACTGAAAGAATCCAGGCAGCAGGAATAGTGGAGGGAGGGCCTTCGAGTCTGAAGAAAGGAACACTTGAACAGAGCACGGGGGAAGGAAAGCAGCAGGCATGCAGATGCAAGGGCTGCAGTGCTGGGTGTCTGCAGTGCTGGGTGTCTGCAGTGCTGGGTGTCTGCAGTGCTGGGTGTCTGCAGTGCTGGGTATCGCAGTGCTGGGTGTCTGCAGTGCTGGGTGTCTGCAGTGCTGGGTGTCTGCAGTGCTGGGTGTCTGCAGTGCTGGGTGTCTGCAGTGCTGGGTATCGCAGTGCTGGGTGTCTGCAGTGCTGGGTATCGCAGTGCTGGGTGTCTGCAGTGCTGGGTATCGCAGTGCTGGGTGTCTGCAGTGCTGGGTGTCTGCAGTGCTGGGTGTCTGCAGTGCTGGGTGTCTGCAGTGCTGGGTATCTGCAGTGCTGGGTGTCTGCAGTGCTGGGTGTCTGCAGAGCTGGGTATTGCAGTGCTGGGTATCTGCAGTGCTGGGTGTCTGCAGTGCTGGGTGTCTGCAGTGCTGGGTGTCTGCAGTGCTGGGTATCGCAGTGCTGGGTGTCTGCAGTGCTGGGTATCGCAGTGCTGGGTATCTGCAGTGCTGGGTGTCTGCAGTGCTGGGTGTCTGCAGTGCTGGGTATCGCAGTGCTGGGTATCTGCAGTGCTGGGTGTCTGCAGTGCTGGGTGTCTGCAGTGCTGGGTGTCTGCAGTGCTGGGTATCGCAGTGCTGGGTGTCCGCAGTGCTGGGTGTCCGCAGTGCTGGGTGTCCGCAGTGCTGGGTGTCTGCAGTGCTGGGTGTCTGCAGTGCTGGGTGTCTGCAGTGCTGGGTATCGCAGTGCTGGGTGTCTGCAGTGCTGGGTATCGCAGTGCTGGGTGTCTGCAGTGCTGGGTGTCTGCAGTGCTGGGTATCTGCAGTGACGCCCCTAGTGGGGCAGATTGGTAAGGCCTTGAATGCCAAGCTGGGCGTTTGTTTCTGTTGGCAGCGAGGAGTCAGGGGAGGTTCTTGAGCAGGAGAGAATGCTACTCTAAGCTGCATTCCACAAAGCCTTTTAGGGTCAAGGAGGCAGACCCTAGAAAGGAACTTCTGCATATGTCTTTCCGTTCCAGGTTTCCAGGTACGTCCTGCCTGCAGCCAGGTCTACAGTTTCTTCCACTGTGCTGACCCCTCTGCCTCACGACTTGAGCCACTGCTGGAGCCCAAGTTCCACCTAGTGCCTCCCGTCAGCGTGCCCCGCTACCAGAGGTTCCCCCTGGGGGATGGACAGTCCCTCCTGCTCGGTAGGTCCTGGGACTGTGTGTGCTGAGCTGGAGGCTGGTAGGTTCTGGGCTGCTCTTTCTGACCCAGCCTTTCAAACTGTTGGCTGTGGAGTACCTCATGTGAGCAGGGTTATACTCTTAGAGGAGTACACAGGAAGCCATTCATGCTAAGTGTGCCAAGCATCTTGGTGTCAGAGCTTTGCCCTCCAGCAGGTTCTCAGTTGAGTTTCTGGTGCTGAGACTGGCATAACAGTGGGGTCCTTGGCCCTGAGGGCAAGTGCAGGGACCCATGCCCAGTGCTGTTCCCCAGTACCCAATCCCGGTCCCTGCTAAAACACAGCATGGAGTGCGTCATTCCGATGGGATTCATAGAAGGGGTAGCCTTTAGCCAGGAGAAGCAGTGTATGTGGACATGTGGAGAGGCACTAGAGAGACAATAGGAGCAGGGCAGGTGGCCTCCGGGCTCAAAGAGGGTGACTGGGGATGTGGCTAAGGACAAGCCTGGAGTGGACAGTTGGTGCTTGGCAGTCAGAGAGACTTGGTTCCAGATCACCACTGAGGAACCCTAGCCTAAGCCTCTCAAAGGTTCAGGACAGAGATGAGGGGATGGCTCATTCCAGGGTTAAAACTTGCTCCTCATTTCAAACAGATATACTTTCCAAAGCTCCACTTTGTATGGAGCTTTGATAGGGGAGCAAGGCTCTAAAGCCCTCTTTGGTCAGGGGATTCTCTTAGCCTTACTTAGAGTTCCCAGGCTGAAATTACTTTTGTTCACGTTCACCTCAGCCTCATACCTCTGTGGTTCAGGGGAGGAATGTGATGAGAGAAGAGATGGTTAGGAATTGTGTCCTGGTGCAGCTGGGTGTTGGGTACCAGCTCCCAGGCTCCCCTGTAGCTTTTGGGAGGGAGGTGATGTGAGACCTCAACTCTTGTCTGCATCATTCACAACTTTAGAAGTGAAACTCAGCAATGTACCATGCTGGCTCCGCGTGTGTGTGTGTGTGTGTGTTGTGCAGATGGCCTGCTATGCCTGGGCTGGCTTCTCTGCATTTCTAGCATCTTGCCTAACACAGGGTTGGCACCAAGTGGGCCGTTCTGTTGGAGACCCACTGCCTGCCCTGACCTTGCAATTCCCCCTCCAGCTGATGCTCTGCACACTCACAGCCCCCTATTCCTGGAGGGCAGCTCCCAGGAAAGCCCCCTGCTTCTGGACGCCCCTGCCTCGCCCCCTCAGGCCCCAAGGTTCCAGCGCCCAGGACGGAGGCTGAGTGAGGGCAGCTCCCACAGTGACAGCTCGGAGTCCTCCGACAGCCTGGCACCCGCGGGTGCCTCCCGCAGTGAGTGAGGTCTTTTGGGGGCCTGCCTGCACTGGAGAGAGAAGGACCTTCCCTGGGTGGTGGTGGGTCCACAGCTGGGCTACTGTTGGTGGGATCCTCAGGTTGAGAGGAATTATGAAGGAAGTCATGGGCAGCATTCCTGTCTTTGGGGAACTGAGGGTCTGTTGGTGGTGACCTCACTTCCTACTGAGTCCTTACTGAATCCCTAGACTGAGCTCTGACCTTGGAGAGAACTTTGATCTCTGATCCTGGACAGAGCTGTGGTGCTGAATATTAGGCCCAACGCCTTGTAAATACCAGGCAAACACTGTACCAGCTGAGCAGTATCTCCAGCCTTGACTGAAACCTTGACCTCTGACCCTGACCTGGGACTGAGTGTTGACCTCAGAGTCCCTACCAACCTATGACCCTGCATAGGGCACTGATCTCTTACCATGGACAATGCCCTGACCCCTGCAGGCACAGGCTGATTCCTGACCTTGGACAGAGCTCCTGGGGAATTACTGTGGAGCACTCTGGGGTGGTATGCCCCTGACTGTCTCCATGGGCGTGGCTCTCCTTCCTGGAATCAGTTTGGAACACATTCATATCTTAGAGGAGGCAGGGCAGAGGGGCTGGTGAGTAGTGAGAAGCAGGAAGTTTCCTTCATCCCAGCTCATTCAGGGCAGATGCTGTGGCCCAAGCTTGTTTGCACGTCCATACTGGGTCTGTGCAGTGGGAGGCTCATGCTGCCCTTTGGCCATTCTATTCTTCACCTTCTCTTGGCCCCACAGTCACTGCTAAGTGGTGGGGCACCAAGAGGATTGACTACGCCCTGTACTGCCCCGATGTCCTCACCGCCTTCCCCACTGTGGCCCTGCCCCACCTCTTCCATGCCAGCTACTGGGAGTCTACTGATGTGGTTGCCTTCATTCTAAGACAGGTACTGTGGCCCCTTTTAAGACCAGCCTGCAGGTAGGTCCCTTTAGGAGAGGAGGCTTGAGGTCCCTGTGAGGACAGCATAGTGTAGGAGCTCCAGGGAGAGATGACAGCTTGGATTAGGTATTGTGGGCTAGTGACACACTGATTCTGGTGGCAGCACTCACTGAGGTCTGAGCTGAGGGCAGGAGCCAGGCCAGCAGTTCTGCCTTCCCACTGGGTGACCATGGGTACCATTTCCTAGAACTTTTGCAGAGTCCTTTGGCTGGGTCACACTTCTCAGAGGTGAGATGCCTGGCAAGTGCTGGAGCAGTGAATAGCTGAGCCTGGAGCTTGGGGAAGATGTCAGGACTGCAGATGAAAATGTGGGTGTCATCAGAGCTTGGCTGGCCTTGAAAGTCCACGAGGGTACCAAGGGAGCTACCACAGAAAGCAGTTTAGGGATGAGTTGTAGAGCTCCTTGTGAAGACATGGGAGGACCCAACCAAAAGGACAGAAGAGGACATCCCATGAGTCGGGGAGAATACAGAGTACACAGTCAAGATGGCAGTCCTGGGGGCAGGGCAGGAGCGGTGTGTCAGTGGAGTTCTGGGAACAGACGGCGTTGGGGTAGACAGGCTGGCGAGGAAGTGGAAACGGGGTGCAGAGGTCTTGTGGAGAACGGGGATGCCGTGGAAACTAAGAGGCGTGGGGGTTTCCTGGGGAGGACAAACATTTATGTGAAATGAGCAGCAATGAGGCATTGAGAATGACCTAGTGAAGAGGCTCTGGTCAGCGACACATCTCGAGAAGGGAGAGCTGCTGAAACAATGGCTTGAGAAGGGGTTAGGGTTGGGTCGGGGCTCCTGCTGGCCTTAGGCAAGGGTCACCTGTCATGTAGGAGGGAAGACAGAGAACAAACAGGTGCGAGTCAGGGAGCTGAAGGATTCAAGTATGAAGGTCAGAGGCTGCTCCCCAAACGTAGCCACAAAGGAGACAGTGCTCTGGCTCCAGTTGTCCAGATGCGGGGAGGTAGGATGACAGGTCCTAGGGCCCCAGCAGGTCCAGGCAGGGTGGTCAGGAGCAGGGCCTGGCTGGGTATAGCTGGTGGGAGCTGCCTCCCTGGGAGAGACAGAGGGGTTGAGAGCATGTGACCAGGCCCTCCTTACTGTTGGCCAGGTGATGCGTTATGAGAATGCGAGTATCAAGGAGAGCGCGGGCCTGGACCCCACAGCCCTGAGCCCCACCAACCCCCGTGAGAAGTGGCTGCGCAAGCGGACCCAGGTCAAGTTGCGGGTAAGTGCTTGCTGCTGTTGTGTATTTTGGGCTGCTGACCTTGAGAGCTGCGGCAGCCACATAGCAGATAAGAGCTTTGGTTTGCCTTGAAGAGCTCAGTACCTATTCAAGCTGTGCTCAGTACTGGGATGAGACTGTGGGTGCCTCAGTAGGGAGCAGGTGTGAGTGAGCTCCCCAGGGCCTGGATTCCCCAGGAGGATCAGGGCTCTGCTGGCAAAGTTAGGCCAGTTTTTGCAATGATTGTTTCATGTCAGGCTTCCAAAGATGTGGACTTGACCCGGACAGATTTGACTGTGTCCAGGTCCTACATGACCATTGAGAATTGGCGTGGTGTGATCTATGCAATAACAGGAAGGTGCAGATTAAGATGAAGATAGAAAGGGTCATCCAAGGCTTTTCTGAAGAGGGCTCTCTGTAGGGTATTGAGGGGTGAATAGGAGTTTGGGATGCATACACCCATTTATCACTCAGCAAACTCATCAGTGCCTACTCTTTTGCAGTCCATCTGTTGGGACAATGTGCAGTCTGAGACTGTCTGAACTCAGTGGTTGCTCTGGTGGGCAGTTGCAGTTTGGTGAGACACGCCTCCAAAGAACAGTCCTAAAAGGCAGAGAGTGATCAGTGCTTCATGAATCAACTTTATTTTCATGTGAACACATTTATTGAGAAATAATCCGCCCATCATATAATTCTCCCATTTACCTGTATGAGTCAATGGATTTTCATTTCTTCACAGGTGTATGTGACCCCTCTTCGCATCAATTTTAGAACATTTTCATCACTTCATAAAGGGAATCCCTTTCTCTGCGGCTCTCTGCTCCGGGTCTCCTCCCTAAGCAGCCAGTAGTCTAGTGTCAGTCTCTGTCAGTTCACCTCTTCTCGACATTCATCTGGATGATGTCACATATGTGTTCCTTTGTGTCTGGCCTCTTTCACTTAGCGTGATTCGGAGCTTCACCCAGGTTGCATCATGTGTTAGAACCTGTCTCCTTTCCCTGATTGATGCTATTCCAGTTCATGGATAGCTTGTATTCTTTCACTAATCTTGTGTCATATAGCAGAACTTGTCTCGTTTCCATACTAGATGCTATATACTGTATTCTGTTCATCTAGTCATCAGCAGATGGACATTTGGGTTGTTTCTGCCTTTTGGTTATCATACATAACAGTGTTCTGCATTCTTATCTACACATTTTATGGACATGTGATTTTATTTTCCTTGGGGACAGTCACAGGAATGGAATTTTGGGGTCTGGTAACTCTGCTTAATCTCTTGAGGAACTGCCCCTTTTCCACAGCGGCTGCCTCATTTTGCTCCCACCAGCAGTGTTTGAGGGTTCTGCACCCATTACTGTCTGTCTCTTTGACTTTGGCCATCCTACTGAATGTGACAAATGTACTCACTGTGGCTGGTTGCCCACACACCCACTGTAGGGAGCCCGCATTCCACCCGCACTCCAGGGCAGGGCTCTCGACCGGTTCCTCTTAGGAACTGGTGTGGACAGGTGATTCAGCTTGCTGGGCCGAATCACACAGTTCCAGAGGAGGTGGAGGGCACATCTTGGGGGAACCCATGGGTGAGGTGGGAGGGGTGGAGTTGAGTCTGGTGCTAGAGGATGGGTTGGAGTTGGAGAATGGGGTTGGGGGGCTGCTGGGGATGACACAAAGAGTGGAGCTCAGTGGGAGCAAAGGCCTAGAACCTGACCTGAAAGGACAAGAGGGAGGAATTCGGGGAGGTGAGCAGCAGGAGAACAGAGTGCAGAGGCTTCTTCAACAAGGCTTGGAAAGCCAACATGCTCAGGGTCTGGCTTCACTGGAAGGTGTGGGGACCTTGGCCAGGCAGGGACAGATCTGTGCCTTGAGGAGATGGGGAAATTTGTTAACAGGACTGCTTTTGAACAAGGTGCTCCATTTGGAAGTTTCTAGCAGAGTCCAGGTGAGAGGGAAGTGGGTGTGACCAGCACCATGAAGGAAGGGTAACAAGATTGAGAGACTGGGGTCTCAAAGACCAGCCCCGGAGTGATGGGCGGTTAGAGCCAGTGCAGGATTGAGAGTTGGAGAATGAGTAGAAGGCAGAAGTGAAGGATGAGGATGCTGAGACATCCTGCCTAGCAGGGTCCCAAGTATCCAGCACAAGGCTTGAGCTGGGGATGAGGGAGACCTGGAGGGTAGGCAGCCGATCAGTGCAGGTGCCCTGGCCAGGCTCACAAGCGTGTCTATATTATTCTCTCTATCGTGTGTTCGAAATTTTCCACTAAAGAGGACGTATGGTAAGTGGCTGTTGGATGTGAGCCATGATGCAGGGGAAAGAAGCCAGGGTGAGAGGACAGTTTCCAGCCCAGGAATCTAGAAATGAATGGCGGCCCATGAGGGCCAGTTGTCACTTCCTAGGGTGCACAGAGTCAGAAGCAGTGAGTGCACGTTTGTGGGCAACACAGGAAGTAGTTTTGGCATCTTACAGTGTGTTCCCTCAAGTTCTGTGGGAACATGTTTCTAGAACCCTAACAGAAGCTCAAAAGAGACGTGATTGAGTCATGGCACACACCTGCAGCTATCCTTGAACTGCTTTAATGATAAAGCAAGGGTAAGCCTTACTTGCAAAGGCTGAGCTGACTTCTTTCCGTCCTTGCAGAATGTCACTGCTAACCACCGAGCCAATGATGTAATTGCTGCTGAAGATGGCCCCCAGGTCCTGGTGGGGCGGTTTATGTATGGCCCTCTTGACATGGTGGCTCTGACTGGAGAGAAGGTACCAAGAGCTGGGCATCCCTCCTTGGCTCACCTGTCCCGTGTGACTCAGTACCACAGGGAAGGGATGAGGGTGCCAGGAAGCTGAGCTACTGTGTTGGGAATACAAAGCAGGGAGACCTTGCCGTGCCAGGCAGATCAGCAAGGGATAAAGGGGCTGTGATTCCTCTGAGGAGGTGGGGAGGACAGAATGCTACCATAGAGGTGGTGGGGGGGCGATAGGATTCAGCAGGCAAGAGCTGTGTCCAGGGTCTGCTGTCTTGGCTGTCATCTGTAGTCCCTCAGCCTCAGTGGATCTGCCCCCTTCACTGGCTGTAGGTAGACATCCTGGTAATGACAGAGCCATCTTCAGGCCGCTGGGTTCACCTGGACACGGAGCTCACCAACAACAGCGGCCGAATCACATACAGTGTGCCCCGGCCCCGGCGCCTGGGGGTTGGTGTCTACCCTGTGAAGATGGTGGTCAGGTAGGACCAGGATGTGCATGGGGAAATTCTCACAGTGGACTCTCCTCCTTCTGTGGCTCTCCCAGCCCGACTTGGCTGGGGGACAGAGTTCACTGTTGCTTATATGGAGAGAGGAAAATGGAAGAGGCCACCGGCTGTGGCACTGGGAGGTGCCACCCGAGCCCTGGCCCCAGCCCAACTGATTCCAACTGCAGGCTGACCCCAGCCTGGTACCTTTCAGGGGTGACCAGACCTGTGCAATGAGCTACCTCACAGTGCTGCCCCGAGGCATGGAGTGTGTTGTGTTCAGCATCGACGGGTCCTTTGCGGCTAGTGTATCTATCATGGGAAGTGACCCCAAGGTCCGGCCAGGTGCAGTGGATGTTGTTCGGTGAGTGTTACTTCCCCCAGGAGAAGTTTGCTGTCCTGGGGGAAATGCGTTTCATTTCCTGGCTTCCCTGTGGAATTCCTGTGGGTCTTTGGGCCCAGGAGCTGCAAAGTTCTGGTTTAACCTCCAATAGTAATTCACTGAGGGTCCTTGGGGAGAAACCTTAGCTCGTTTATTTATCCCTTCCTCTCCCATCCCTCCGCATCCCTCCTCCTTTTCCAGAGGCAAACTCCAGACCAGGCTCTGGATTGAGCTTGTAGCTAGTGGGAGAAAACTGAGTCCAGTGGGAAAAGATGTCACAAAAATGAGAAACTGTAACTGGGGACACTAAGAACTAAAATCCCATGAGGGGACATGAGTGAGATACTGGAAGTTTGTAGCAGTTGGGCTGAGTTATGGAGATGGCCTGGGGAGAAAAATGAGCTGGCTTCTGGGCTCCTGAGAGACAGCTGCCCTCTAGTGCTATGTAAGAGAGGCCGGCTGGTTTATCCCACAGCAGGGTGAGAGGCTGTGCCTTCCTCAAAGCTCCTGCCTCTTTCACTACGACACTGCCACACCTACAGTGTGCTAGTTGCCAGAAGCTGCTTTTTGTCAGGGAGGCCCGGACTCAGGAGCTCAGCAGGAACTCCCAGCATTCCTGTGGGTAACACCTGTACTGTGCATCTTCACAGTTTCCTAGATGGTCAGATCACTGTCTGGCTTTAGAAAGCCAAATCTGTGGTAGCCAGTTGGTGGTTAGTGCCACAAAGTATTTTCACATGTCTGGGCTCTTCTGTATCTTATAACATCTGTGGAAAACAGAGAAAAGAGCTGATCCTGCCTGGGAAGCACAGGTTTCCTGGAAGAGAGGCACTGAAAGATAGATGTGGACAGCAGAAAGACAGATGACGCCACGGAGGCTGTCTAGAGCAGGTGCTGCAGCCAAGAACACAGGGCTTGTCCAGGGTCAGCAGAGTGGCCTTGTGTAGTTGGGGAGATCGCACTAACCAGGGCAGAGTCCAAGAGCAGAGAGGCCTTGAAAAGTTACCTCCACCGCACTAGAGAGCCAGGCACATGTTTAAGCAAAGGAGCAATGGGGTTGGGTTTGTGGTTTATGGAAATCACCACAGAAACAACACCAACAATAATAATAATGCCAACTATACCCCATATACCATACCCAGCAGGTTTGGGACTAATTCCTTTATCCTTGTGATAACCCCATGGAGTTGTTCTGATGCTTACCCCCATTTTACAGACAGGGAAACTGAAATCCTGGGAGTGTGTATTTGTGTGAGAATGCCTCTGTGTGTGTGTGTGTGTGTGTGTGTGTGTGTGTGTGTGTGTGTGTGTGTATAGGGGTGACCTGTTTAGCGTTGTACAAAGTCAGATTTGGATGGGAGGACTAGAGGGAAAGAGGCCACTAAGGGCTTTTGTAGTGGCCCAGGGGAGGGATGGGACCTGAGCTGTGGACCAGGGCTGAAGGGAGGAGCCAGCTCCTGGCCTGGCAGAGCTGGGAGCTTTCTGGCTGGTGGAGGAGGCTGGTGGCTGTCAGTGGGAAAGGGGAGGAAATGAAGATGCCTGTCTCTGTTCCAGAAGAGTAGGGGTGAGGGGAGGAACTCTGGGGGAGTGGTAGAGCTGTGGCTCAGTGCTTGACTTGTGGACAGAGGCAGTGCCCTGGACTCATCGGGAGTGTGGACTTGGGGACCTTCTTGCCATCCCCTCTGGCTTCTCCGGGAGGGCAGCAGTGGGCAGAGGTTAGCCAGAGGGCTGCAGGGGGGCAGCTTGCAGAGGGTGGAGCTGGACTCTGTGATGCCATCTCACCAGGCACTGGCAGGACCTGGGCTACATGATCCTTTACATCACGGGGCGGCCGGACATGCAGAAGCAGCGGGTGGTGTCGTGGCTGTCCCAGCACAACTTCCCACAGGGCATGATCTTCTTCTCGGATGGACTGGTGCACGACCCACTGAGGCAGAAGGCCATCTTCCTCCGTAACCTTATGCAGGAGGTGAGTGCAAACTGGGTGGGGCTGTGGCCACCCCCAGGAGACCGGGCCTCCCTCATTGGCCAAGGGAGGGGTTAAACTAGGATCCTCCTCCATGCTCCTACCCCGGGCCAGCCCCTGTGGGCTGTGCATCCAACCTTCTGCTCAGGGGAGGGAAAAGTGGTTGGCCAAGCATACCTGTCTCACTGGGCCTTTTAAACAGCCTCAGGAGGCAGGCATTATCTTCACTGACAGATCTTCATCCCTTATCATCTGACTCCAAGGCCCAAACTCTTGTCTCAACATCTGGTTATTCATTCAACAGACATCCCAGTGCGGATTGAGATGTTTCTGGGCCAACTGTGTTCCTCACTGTCTGATGCTGGGCCTGCTAGAGACAAACAGAACCTGGCCTGCTTTCTTGAGCCTGTCGCCAGAGCTGTGGTTCTTGCAGCTGCACCTGGGTATCATTGAAAGGCAAATTCCTGGACTCATAGGCATGGGAAACAATGGGAGGAGGCTAGGACATCTTTGTGCAAGCCCTCCTGGGTATTCACATGTGACAGCGAGCAAGAGAGTGAGAGGGAGGGAGGGAGGGAGGAAAAGAGGGAGGAAAAGAGATCAAATTTCAATGCCCATAAATAAAGTTTTATTGGCATGCAGCCGAGCTCATCTGTTTATGTATTGTCTGTGGCTGCCTTTGCGCCGCAGTGGAAGAGCCGAGTAGCAGAGCTCAAAGGCTAAAATATTTACTATTTAGCTTTTCACAGAAAAAGTCTGCCAATCCCTGATCTAGAGAAAGAAAGGCATGTAAATTGACAATTACTGGTGTGTGGTGGAAAAAAGGGTGCTATTGGCAAACAGTGAGAAAGGACTTGGGTTTGCCTTGGGAGGCCAGTGTAGCTTCTAAGTACGTAGGAACTTCTGAGCCTAGCCATGAAGCATGAGTGTGAGTTGTTGGGTAGACAGTGCACCAGTATGTGGTGGGCCTGGAGAAGCACAAAGAGGTGAAGATGGAAGTGAACGCAAGCTTTCCTGGGGCACAGCAGTGCCATGGTAGCTGGTGAGAGTTTTCAAAGAGGTTGAGGTAAGGGATCCTTTTCAAAGGTAAAAAGGAAGACTGCAAAAGATATCCCAAGCCAGTTCTGTTTGGTTGCTAAGCAGATGTCCTTGAAGAAGTACTTCCTGTGTGAGAGTAATGAAGCCTTTTGTGTAAGGGTGTGGTCCTGCTGGAGTTTTTTGTGTGTGTGACAGATACTATCAGGGTGTTTCAGTTTGCCTCTCTGTTGCTTTGATAAACAGTTACCCAAACAAATTTTGAGGAGGAAAGGGTTTATTTCCTCCTATAATTCCAGATAACAGCTTATTTATGAGGGAAGTCAGGGCAAGAACTCAAGGCAGGACCGGAAGCAGAGACCATGAGTGGCTGACTGGCTTGCTTCCCCTGGCTTGCTCAGCTACCTTTCTGATGCAGCCCAGGTCCACCTGCCTTAGGAATGGCATCACCCACAGTGGGCTGGGCACTCCCACATTGATTAGCAACCAAGAAAATTCCCACAGTCATACCCACAACAATCTGGTGGGGGAGATTCCTCAGTTGAGATTCCCTCTCCCCAGGTGCGTCTAAGTTTGTGTCAAGTTGACAGAAATGGTGACAAAGGCCTTCATGAGTGAGAACACATCCTTCATAATCTCCTGGCTTTATGGTTATGATAGGGTTGACCCAAGTGACTCCATTTTGATTTTGACAAGTTCCATCATGTACAAAGGTACAGGGACAAGAAAGGGCCTGAATGTTGCAGGAATGGAGGGTGGAGGCAGGGTTAACCAAGGACAAGTGGGAGCTGAGTCCCCAGACTTCACAAGGCACCCACGCTTCATAGGTTGTGAAAATCTTGGATACCAAACCAAAATCTTGGGCTCTCTGCTGAGGGAAGTGGGGACTCCACGGGAGAGGCTGAACTATGGGAGTGACAGTGTCGAATGTGGGTTGTAGAAAGACCCCTTTGGTGGAACAGTCTGGAGAACAGACTGGCAAGGGAAAGGAGAGGCAGGGAGGCTATTTAGGAGGCTGTTCTCCCAACAAGAAAAAGATGACCAGAATCTCTGGGGTAAGCATGAGGTAGAGAGGAAGGCATGCAGAGCTGAGAACCAGGAGGTGGAGCTGTCTGGACTTGGGAATGGCTGGGTATGGGGAGGAACTCTCAGGTATCCTATTGCATGCCAGGGGGTTCAGGTGCTATTGACTCTGTGTTTATGCTGCTCAAGATCCTTCTCCAGGATTTGGGGCAACGATGGAACATGGTAGAATACACTAGGTGCTCAATAAAAGCTGGCTAAGCAACTGGGAGGAGAGTTTAAATGGAGGAGAGCCAGCCCAGAAGGGCTCAAGGTGTCATGGGAGGGAGGGTTTCAAGCAGACAGTGACAAGTGCCCACTAGCTGAAGACTGGCTAGTGGATGACCCTGGGCAAAGCAGCAGTGTGCAAAGTGAACGTGGGTGTCAGTCTGGAGTGGGTTTTGAGGGTTGGAGGCAGCAGGCTCTCCATGTGGACAGTGTTAGTCACTTTCCCATCCTGGCAACAAATATCTGAGAAATCAACTTAAAGGGGAAAACCTTCCCTTGGTTTGTGGTTCAGAGGTTTGGGTCTGTGGTTGACTGGCTCCATTGCCATGGGCCTGAGGTGGAGGCAGAACACAGTGGTGGGAGTGTCTGGCAGAAGAAAGCTGCTCATGTAGTGGTGGCCAGAAAGCAGAGCCTACCAAAGGAAGGGTCTGGAGACGAGATGTGCTCTTCAAAGATGAGCTCCTCGTGACTTATTTCCTCCAGCTAGGCGTTACCTAAGTTCATTTAGTTATGAACTCATCAGAGGATCAACCCCACTGATGAAGTTAGCAGTCCCTGGTCAGTTACCTCTCAGTGACACCACCAACTGAAGACCAGGCTGTCTGTGGAGTACACTTTGTATTAGTCATCCTAGTGATGAGGTGTACTTAAAAGAAGGAAACTGTCTCTCAGGCTGAAGTCTCCAGTGCACTTGGGAGGTCAGAGGTGACAAGGATGGTAGGCACAGAGTGAGAGCAACTCGGTGGTGAGCATCACGAGCTTCACCCAGTGGGATGGGTGGAAGAGTAGGATGATGAGCTAAAAGCACTCTTGGGGCAAGGAAGATCCTTCTCTAAATTGGATTGGCACTTCTGGGGAGCTCATCAGACCAGCCCGCAGGAGGGAGGAGGTGCATGGGGGTCCCAGAACTAGCCTTCCGTTTCAGACCTCCTATGCATAAACCTGAAACTGAACTTCCTTATCCACAAAGGGTCACTTGGCCCCACTGTCACATAACCTGTGTAGAGTACTGCCTTAGGTGGGGCCAGTGAGTAATGTGGCCATTCCTAGGTAGAGCCCCAGACACCTGTCTCAGACCTGGGATGAGGAACCAGCAGAGAGCTGGGGTTCCCAGCAGCCCAAGGTCGATTGGTAGCTAGGAGTCTGAGTGCAGATGAAGGGTCCCCCAGCAGGGGTTGCCCGGATGCCTTCTGGCCAGGGAGCTGGGGCCTCCTCCCCTTCCACCAGCTGCTTTGTGTTTCAGTGCTTCATCAAAATCAGTGCTGCGTACGGCTCCTCGAAGGACATCTCCGTATACAGTGTGCTGGGCCTGCCGGCCTCTCAGATCTTCATTGTGGGCCGGCCAACCAAGAAGTACCAAACCCAGTGCCAGGTGTGTGGGGGCTAGGGAAGGGGGTGAGGTGGGGGAGTAGGCACCTCATTTAATCATCCAGTCACTTGCCGCTGCTCATCCCTCCATTTGTTAATTCCTTCCTCCTTTACTCCCGCTCTTTCACACCCCCCACCCCGCCTTTCCTCCCGTCCTCTTTCCCTCCCTCCCCCCCTCCCTTTTCTTTCTCTCCATCTCTCCATTGAGCAACTGCCTCAGGCCAGGCCCCCTGCTGGACGTGGGAGGAAATCCCCAGTGGAGGCAGATGCAATGGCATCTAGTCTATTATGGGAATGTGAAAATTTGCTGGCAATGACTATGCAGTGTAGCAGGTGTCATGCTGAGTGACAGAATTGTGGAGCCCTGGAGAGGAGATACAAACCTAGACTCCAGGCCAAGGATGGCTTCTGGGAGAGGAAGGAACAGTCAGGAAGGGCCTGGGGTTGTGGCAGCAGCAGAATGCTTAGGGTACAGGAAGATGTGCTCAGCTGCTTACAGGGACCTGGGAGAGGCTGCAGACTCCATAGGGTGTTGGGGGTCAGGATCAGGTACTAGCCTGACGCCTGTCCCCCTCTCCCTCATCTCACCCCAACAGTTCCTGAGTGAAGGCTATGCCGCACACCTGGCCGCGCTGGAGGCCAGCCACCGCTCTCGCCCCAAGAAGAACAACTCCCGGATGATCCTGCGCAAGGGCAGCTTTGGGCTGCACGCGCAGCCAGAGTTCCTGCGCAAGCGCAACCACCTGCGCAGGACCATGTCAGTGCAGCAGCCGGACCCGCCGGCCGCCAACCCCAAGCCGGAACGGGCGCAGAGCCAGCCTGAGTCGGACAAGGACCACGAGCGGCCGCTGCCCGCGCTCAGCTGGGCGCGTGGGCCCCCCAAATTTGAGTCTGTGCCCTGAGGGATGGGCAGTGCTCAGAACAGGGGGCGCGGCCAGGCGGCCTGCAGGGACGGGAGAGGCTGCTTTCTCCCCGACACAGGCGTTTTCCTGCTTTCTCCCTCCTGTGTCTGTCCAGCAGTGTCCGATCAGAGCAGGGAGGGTCCTTGCCCTGACTTTGGGGGTCTCCCTAAGCTGAGATAGGGTGAAATCCGGGAGTTCCTGTGCAGCTGCTGCCACCTCCCAGCGCCTGTGCCCGCAAGCCCGAGTCAGGGGTGGTGTGTGTGTGTGTGTGTGTGTGTGTGTGTGTGTGTGTGTGTGTGTGTGAAGAGAGAGAGAGACCTTGGGGCAAAGTTGACAGTCTTTCTGAGTCCTGAGGCTTCCGTAGCTATTCTAGGCGGGCTCTAACCAGAGACGCTCCCAGCGCTGGGCAGATAGCGGCCGGCAGATGCAGCAACTTGTCTGTGGAGGACTAAGTGTATTTGTGCCTGCTCTCCCTGTGACATACGGGGCACCACGTTGGGGCTGGCTCGCTTATGACAGAATGACCACTTTTTAAGAGTGAGAGGATGTCCGTGGGCTCAGTCTCATGTCTGGAGTCTGTCCACAACCCTGGGAACTGGGTCGGGTGCTGGCGGCCTGTCTGTGTCCCTCACTTCTTGTGCTCAGTATCCTATTCAACTGTGGCCCTTGAAGACAGGTGCTCTTCCTTGAGCCTTGTCTTGTGCCATCCCCGGGAGGTTGCAGCCACGGGCTCTGGCCCAGTTGGGCTGGCAGTGTACCTTTAGTCTGTAGCATACCCTCTCTGGGTCCTGCTTGCTTTTCTCCTGTAACTGGAGGGTCCCCGCCCCAGCTGAGATGGGTACAAGATTTGATTCCTAGTCCAACTTACTCCCCTCTCCCAAGCAGCTTTTCAGAATGCCTACTAGGCTCATTCACTCTCCCCAAGCTGGGAGAGGGGTTGTAGGAGAGAGGAACCCAACACTTCAGAGAGGCAACTATTTGACAGGTAACAAACCAGCTGGTTTGTGTTGCACTGTGAGAAAAACAGAAAATGCCTCCTCCCACTTATAAAGGAGGGGTACCTAGCATTTCCTCCCCATAGGTCTGCTCAGGCTGACTTCTCTCTTTGGGTTTCTGGAAAGCATAGAGCTGAGATTCCAGGGTTCTGGGGGTTCGAGAAATGTTGACTCCCATTACTGTATTCTCTTTCCCTCCCTTGCCACTCAGCTTGGTTAGGAGCCTAGAACCTCCTCTGGGGTAGTCAGACCCCTTAGGGTGGCAGGACCATGCTCTCTTGGGCCCCACAATGTTTGTCTGGGTCTCCTTGCTGCAGAGCCCCTGGTCTTGGCGCAGGTCTCCTCTTGCTCCCTGGCCCAGGCCACACCTGTTGTGGGCCACCTGGGAGCCTCCTGGGCTGTCTGAGGCCGGGGCTGGGATACTTGTGTACACAGCAGGCACCCGTGTCAGCTGTGTTGCTTCTTCAATGTCTACCTCTTGCAGCTCCATGCAGCCTGTGGTGGCTGCTGGTGGGGGTGGCTGGCACTGTGTTGTGAGATGCCTGGCAAACTGGGTGCCTCACTGGAGCTGGAGGGGGTGTGGGCTCCCGATACCCACCCTGCTCCCTCTACTCAGATGTCTTCTCCAGCCTGCCAGCTCCTGCCCCCTCTACCCACCCAGTCCCTGTCCTGCCTGGCAGTTCTGCTGCATCTGCACTGGGCACCGAAGCCCAGGGCTGCCAGGGATGTTAGAGTGAAGGTGGGACCAGCCTCAACTTCCTTATGTCCTGCCTCCCTACCTTGACATGTCATCATTCTTGGCTGTCTTTTGGTACCAGCTCATGTGGTAGCCACCTCAATCCTAATTCTTCTCCCAAATGCTGTGATTTAAGTGTGGACAGACATGGTCTGACTCTCCAGTCTATTATTTCTCCATAGGAGCCACTGAGTCTGACTTGCAAATGATAAAATATTTATCTTTTTTCCGTTCTCAGAACCCCAGGCTGAGGGTGTATGTGTGTGCATGCACACCCTTTTGAGTGGGAACCTCCAGGGAGATGGAAGCCAGTGACAGGGCTCTATGGATCAGAGCAGTGGGGCAGGGGGTCACCTCTTCTTTGCTAGAGCCCCTGTATTGGGGCTTGGATAATCCCCTTCGTGAGATCTGACAGTATACAGGAGGTCTTGTGCACACTGTGGAAGCTGTAGCTGGCGTGTGAACATGTGAGCCTGCGGCTGTGTTTAGTGACCAGCTCCTGTTTCGGGACTGCTTCTGCAACAACTGTACTCCGCGCGCACTTTCTCTACTAGTGCTTTGCTCAGTTACACTCCTCCACTGCAGCAGGAGACAAAAAGAGCTGAATCCTGGTGTTTTCCCGAGGGGGCGCTGCTGCCTCCCGCGGTAGTTCTGTGACACTGCCCTTCCCCCGGCTGTTTTCTAGACTCCCATCTAGCTCCTGGTGTGCCTGCTCTCCAGCAGCTGGAAACAGATCTTCCTGCTTGACCAAAGCTCCCCGTTTCTGAGTGGCATGTTTGTTCTATGTGGTGGCTGTCCTGGCCTGGCTGAGGGATGCCTGGCACCTTCCTTTACCACTTACCCTGTTGGGGGTTCAGGGTATACTCTTTGCCAGAGTCTGCTCTTCCAGCCTCATTTCCCCCACCCCCAAAGACCCTGATCCCTTCCTGAAATACAAAATATTTTTTAAAGAGTAAATTATTTTCATGCATTCAGATGAACAGCCTTCCTGCCTGGGTGCTGGGCTACAACAAATGTATCTGAACCCCAGGTTTCTTGAGACTACTGGGGTAGTTCTCTGAAGGAGGGGAGGCTGGATCTGATACTTTCAAAACTGTACTTTGAGCACTTTGGAGCCCAGAGCAGTGCCCCGGAAGTGTCCTGCAGACAAAACATGGTACCTATCTTTAATTGAAGACTGGGCCCTGCCAGACCTGTGGGCCCAGGTCTGGAGGAGGTGCCAGGCTTGCAGCACACTCCCTCAATCCAGTTTAGGTGCAGCCCTGCCCGGGAGGGATGCCCTGACTGAAGGAGCCTCGCAGTGGACCCCGCCTTAAACAACCAACTTCCCAGCGGAATCCCCGGGGTTCCGGTGCCAAGTGCTCTGGAAAAAAAAAAAAAAAGTTCGCCTTCCTTTCCTTCTGGACATGGGAGAAATTTCTTAAACACCCAAGTTAGGCTTCAGTTCAAGTAGCAAAGCCCAGCTGGGTACTGTACTCCTTGCTGAGAGACCAACAGGCTAGTCAGGAGGAGAATCAGAGCTTGACTCCACCCTCTGGGACAAGGGAGAGGTGGGGACGTCAAGAGGGGCAGGCCATGGGGGGGCTAGTGCAGGACTTCCCACAACCTGAGATTCAGACCCACTGTCCTTTCCTTTGTCTACTCAGTGGTGGCAGCCAGGCTGACCTTGTCTGTGGTCTGCCCGTCCCTGTGTATAACTTCAGTACTCTGTGATGGATGGTTCTGTGCTGATAAAGGTTTATTGTACTCCTTATGGCTGCCTTGTACAAAATCCGTTAGAAAAGAAAATGTAAAATATCTGATTTCTAACAAGACAAAAACAGCATTATGGAGTTAAAAGATTTTTACAATTGGTCTTGATTTTGATGTGAGCTGTTTCTAACTCTCAAACATTGTCACTTAAATAAAAAACCTTAATTGCCTTTAAAGTGTGCTTTGCTTTAGGCTGAGAAAAAATCTCTTTACTCAGTTTCCCCCTGAGCTAGGAGTGGGAGCAGAGAGGATGGAGGATCCAAAGCTGGGCCGCAGACTTATGGCCCTGGCACTCAATGTGGTGTCAGAAAGTGTGTGTGGCAGGGGCGTACGAGTGAAAGGGGGAGAAGTGCCAAGTGTGGAAAGCAAGTTTTTATTGTGAAAAAGCAACGTGATCTAGGAAACTGACACATTGGTTTCTTTCTAATAAAATGACAAAGCACATTTCTTAAATAATTTACAAAGGGCAGAAACTGCTCTTGAACAACGTTCTCCTCCCTGCACGCCCACAGTGCCCCACACTTAGCTTATAAAAATAGGCTCTACAAGCCCCAGCCTGTACAGCCTGTAAATATCTTCTCTTTCCTCCTCTGGGGCGCTGGTAGTGGGAAGAAGGGATCAAAATGAATCCCTAAGAAACTCTGCATTGGGAACAAGGGGGAAGGATTTCATGGATGACCTCTGTAGGGCCCCGTTCCTAGTTACAAGGGTTAGAACTCTCCAGCATCTTCTGGATACAGATGGGCAACTATGAGGATGGAGTGGGTAATGAAGGCCTACGCCCAAGAGTCCCCCGGGGGAGCATGGGCATTCCTCTCACCTCTCCAAAGTTCTCCCCGAGTCACTCTTAGGGTGTAGTCAGTGGTCACTGATGGGCCCAGAGGTGGCCGAAGCAAAAGCACTCTGGACCCCATGTTAGTCAAGTTCTTGTTAGCAGCGCTGAGGGCTGCTGGTGATGCCATTGTCTCCTCCCAGAAGTTCATGGGTTGGGTGGCACAGACATCCTGGTGGCTTGGTGACTAAAGAGGGCTTGCTTCCTGCAAGACAGAGCTTTCTTTTTGTTCCTCTCTCTTCTCAAGGCAGAGGATATGGAGGCACCACGGATTGCCTCTCAAGGTGGGGGTTTGGAAGGTAGCTTTCAGTCCTCGGACATCACAGTGTGCTCAGGAAGTCACAAGATCAGTGAGCTCAGAGGCTTTGGTTAGCTGCTCTGCCCACCCACCCTGTGGGTTTTCCCATTCATTCACTGCAATGTGCCTGCAAATATGCACACACTTTGATGCATAGGAAGGAGCAGGGGAGGGGGGATTGATTGAGAAAGTGGGAGGGGGCATTACCTGCAGGGCGCTGTCCTCAGTCACGAATAAGGGAGACAGCCATGTCACCACTGGGGATAGAGAAGGAGGGTCAGATGGTGGGATCTACAGGCTCTGAAGGCCTCTGAGTTTGGACTAGACAAAACTAAAACGTGGAGGGTAGATCAAACATGAACATGTAGGCACTGCCTAAGAACCCACTGTGGCCATTATACAAATGGGAAAACAGCTCCCAAGATAGGGCAGATCCAGAGCCAAGGCCCTGTGGATAGACCAGAGACTCCACAGCAGCCATGTCGCTTTTATGAAGTCCATGGGTGGACAGAGCTTGAGGAGCCATAGACTGTATTAGAGGAAGAAGGACAGGTCTTTCAGGAGATGGGTACCCAGCCACATGTGAGAGTCAAGCCACATGTGGGTGCCCAAGGCCTGGAGGACCATGAATATCCTTCTGAAACCCAAGAAGGCAGGGACTGGCCTGGGTTACATGGCAGGTTGGCAATAGAACCAGCAACCTCTCTACAAAGATGGTGTGGTTCAAGGGGCCCATAGCCATTTCACCCTGACTCTGGGATGCAGCTCACCTCTCTTCAGCCACGATGGCCTCATCCAGCTGTTGAGATAGCTTCTGGAGATGATGGATTCCTGCCCCTACAGGCTCTAGGTCACTGTCCGACTCACTGAGCACAAAGAAAAGGCACAGCATGGAACTTGTAAGAACCCTGAGGTAGGAGACCCTTCCCACCCCAAACTGGGTCCTAGGTGACCCTGGGGAGCTGGGAAAGTCTCACTACAGATCCCCACCCTGAGGGAGTGACAGCAAGTCCTAAGAGGCTGAGGTCATGGCAAGTGGTTTCACAGTCAGATGAGATGAGTGTTGCTGTTGCCCTTGAACCTGAGCCTCAGTCTCCCAGATGTCCTCCAGGGATGCTCGGAAGAGACTCCTTTTATAGGTAGAGAAGGGATTTTCCCAGGTCCTCACTACCTCTGGGGCAGATCTGGTCCAGAACATGAATGTGACAGCTCAGGGTGCCCTGGCTCCAGGTAGTTGTAAGGAACCCCAGGTCCCATTAAGTGTTTGGGAGTCAGGGAAGGGCAGTCATGCCTGGGACCACTTGCCTAGGAGAGCAGAGGGGCTCTTTGGAAGAGCAGGGGCTCTGAAAGGAGGCCTCTCTCCTCAGTCGCTGACGTCGGTGGGCATGTGGACCTATCTGGCCAGAAAGTCGAGGATGACCCTCCTCCTTGGGGTCCATCCTGCATAGCCGAGTGCTCTTCTGGCTCAGGTTTGGTGGTGGAGAACCTCTATCCTTCTGCGCTCCTCTCTTCCTCCTCCTCGCTTTCTCCTGTGTTTCCATCAGCCACTTGGTGCCACTTTGGCAGGACTCTTGGATCCTCTGTGATGGGTGCATGTGGGAAGGTTGGCATAGACAGACCAAGGTGAACTATCACTCTCTGGCCACTCTCGAGCCCAGGGCCTATCCTAAAAAGCCTGCTGCTAGTCTCAAGAGTGACAGTATGAGTTCATGTAAGATAGAGCTCTCCTTCCGGAACATACTCAGGGAGCCAGGACAGGAACACAGCAGTCAGAAGCAAAAGAGCTACCCCAAGCCCAAACCCTTAGGCAGAGGCTAAACCCAGAGAGTGAAGGTGGCCAGTTTCCCAGGCACCAGCTCACTTCCTGCTCTGGTCTCATTTATTCTCTTTCTCCTCCACCTTAGTCCATACACATTTTTCACTAGTAGTTCTGATTATGACACTCAACTGTTCTAACCCCTTCTATGGCTCCCTGTTGGTCCATGTGGCCAAGTCTCAACTCTTGGACCTTCTGTATGTGACTGGATCAAACGATTCTGCTAGATTATCTTTTCCTTGGCAAACCAGAGCCCAGCATTTGGAGCAAGGCCCAAGGTAAGTCTGACAAATTGGGTGACCTTAAAGAACATGTTGTATTTCATTTCTCTGAGCTATAGATGCTGAAAGCAGTCTTAGGGCTCTTCCAGGTCAGAGCTAGCCTTTGGCTGGGAGACTTATCCACAGTTGCCAGAAGCTGCTACTGTCTCTGTACTAGGTCAAAATGCCCAGTAAGATGCCAAGGAGACCCACTCCCTTCTCTCCTTGGTTGTCTATTCACTCTTAAGGCTTGGTCGTTTTCAAGTGATACCTGCCCACATCTCCAGCTCCATGTTGAAAGACATAACTGGGGCCAACAAGATGGCTCAGTGAGGAGGGGTGCCAAATTTGATGACCCGAGTTTGAAGTTTGATGATCAGAATCCACATGGTAGAAGGAGAGAACCCCCACCTTGCAGGTTGTCCTCTGACCTCCACCATGGCACAAATGCCCCACCCATAAGTAAATTTAAAGTTTAAAAAAAATTTTTAAAAAACACATAGGGCTGGAGAGATGGCTCAGCAGTTAAAGGCACTGACTGCTCTTGCAGAAGACCTGGGTTTGAGTCCCTGTACCCATATGGTGGCTAACAATCATCCATAACTCCAGTTCCAGGAGATCTGACGCCTCCTTCTGGCCTCCTCAAGCATTGTATGACACGGGTATACTCAGGCACATATAGGCAATACGCTCATACACATAAAATAAAAATAATAAATAAAATAAAATAAAAAGACTATCTATTTGGAAGGCCTCTTGTACCCAACATAATCCCTCTGATCCACTTTCTGAGTTGTTTGGGAAGTTGTACTCTTCTGCAGGCCCAGCCCTACAAAAGCAGTCTGCACTCTGCCTTCCCACCACATAGCTCACAGCAAAGTTCTGCTTGGGATTGGTATCTCCATAGTTGGCTATTTTCATTTCTTTCCTTTTCCTTTTAAAATATATTTATTTATTATTATTTTATCTGATGCGTATGAGTGTATTGCCTGCATGTATTTAAGTGCACTTATGTCATGCAATGCCCAACGAGATCAGAAGAGGGCATCAGATCCCCTGGAACTGGAGTTACAGATGGTTGTTCGCCACCATGTGGGTGCTGGGAAATGAACTTGCAAGAGCAGCTAGTGCTCTTAGCCCCTGAGCTATCTCTCCAACCCAGTTGGCCATTTTCTATCACAGCAAATGGCATGTCACCTTACATGATGAGCATCAATTCCTCCATGATCTTTCTCATTCACTCACTCAACTACTTATTGAACATCACGTTCCAGGACTACAGGGTGCTGGGGAAAATAGCAATGAAGTAGTCAGATGCCAGGTCCCCACGGAGCCTATATTTTGGGGGCTCTCTGAGGGTAGGAACTGCTGGCACCAAAGAACACCCCCTGTAAACGGATAGTTAGTGGTGTCATTATTACCTGGGACACAGCACCCAAGGTGCTCTTGGCTGAGCGAGCTGCAGCCTGGAGGCCCTGCTGTTCTGGCCCTGGGGTTTCCAGGCGTTTCCAGGAGGGGCCGGCCCGGAGGTTGAGGCTGACAGCCCTCAGTGGCAGCCTCTTTTGGAACTGTCTGCACAGGGATCCCAGGGGTCCAGTCTCCGGATGACTTGTAGCAGACAGGGTCACCTCCTTCTCCAGCTGCTCCTCCTTGAGGAGTGATCGCCTGCGCACAGAGGCCGTCAAGCCTTGCCACTGAGACGCCATGTGCCTGGCCGGGTCTCTGCCCACTAGATCCTGAGAAGGTCAAAAGGTCATCAAGGACTAGTCTTAAGATTCCAGAGATCCTGGGCACTGAGGGCGAGATGGAGTGGAGCTCCTCGGGGCAGTCACAGCTACTGGAGGGGTCGTGGTCAGTAACTCCCTCAGCTGCGAGGTACCAAACCTGTCTTTCTCCAGTCTTAGAGGTCGGACCTTGTGAGCCTCTGCGCTTACCCTGGGCACGATCTGGGCTCTTCCACAGATTCGCCTGACCAGACGTTCCCCAGGGCAGACCCTGGCCGCCCCACGAAGGCTTCGGATCCCGTGAGGCGCTTGCAATTCCCAGACACACTCTGTGCCTGCAGGTCCTACCCAGAGGCCCCTGGCCCACCTCCAGCTCTGCGCTTCCCGGAGCCCCCTCCCCTCTGAACCCACCTCCTCCCAGAGGCCCCTTTCCCCTAGGGCCCTCCTCCCATCCCCCGCCCCGGGAGCCCCTTCCCAGGCTCCTCCGCGACCTTGCACGCTCACCTCGCTGCCCACTAGCCAGGAATCCTGCACCCGTTCCTCGCCCACCGAGGCCGATTTGAAACTCCGCGCGGCCCCGCCCCGCTCCTGTGCCAGTAGCTCATTGGTCCCGTTTCCGCAGCTTCTGGGATCCGATTGGCCCCTTTCTCTCGCGACCGTAAATCCTGCTCTGGGATTGGCCCTGCCGCCCCCATTCATCACTCCGACCCCCGCCCCGCCCACCTGCTGTGGTCCAGCCGCCGCCCGTGGGACCTCAGTCTTCCGCCCGGCCCCGCGCCACCTCCGGGTCGCTCTGCCTCCATCCAGCCCGACCCTGTGTGCCCGCTCGCCGGGGCCCCTCCATTCAGCCCGCGCCGCAGCAGGATGCTCCGCGGGATGCGGCAGGGATGGGGGTCCGTGGCATCCGGGGACCCCCTCCCAGCCGGCCACTCGGCTGGTCTTCGCTCTGGCTTTTGTCAGAGCCACCGGTCCGGGCCTTCGGTTCTCTGGGAAGTTTTGTTTCAAAGTCCCCGCTAGACCCTCCTCCTTCCTGAAAGAAAGTCCTGCCCCTCTTTGTGTTCTTCAAACTCACCATCCAGTTCTTGCTCTAGAAAGCGTATCTTGGAGGAGGGGACCGACAGAGAGTGCCACCCCACCCTCTGCCTGTCCAGGAGGAATCCTTAACCACCCACCCAGCCTTCCTTAGACTCCCAGTAAGAAAAAAATGTCCTCCTGATAGCTCTCCCCAGTGCACCTGCTTTTATTTGACTTTATTGTTTAATCAAGATTTTTATTCTTAATTATGTGTATACGCGTGTGTTAAAGGAAGCCAGAGTGAGTGCAGTGCTGGGGAAGCCGGAAAAGGGAGTGGGATCCCCTGGAATTGGAGTTACAGGCAGTTGTCAGCCACTCAACATGGGAGCCGGGGAATGAAATCCCCTCTACAAGCAGAGCAGTGCCCACTCTTAACGCCTGAGCCATCTCTTTAGCTCCTGGTCTTGTTTTTCTGTTGCCTTGTGTAGCCCAGGATGGACTGGAACTTACCATCCTCCTGCGTCAGCCTCCCCAGTGCTAGACCTGTGCCTCTACACTGGGTCTCTCTTATCAGCCTCTCAAAGCAGCAAACCCCTCCTTTCTCTTCCCTTGCCTAGGCCTGGTGTGGGGAGGGGCCCCCTAGAGAGTCCTCAGGCCTCTTCGTGGTGTCTGGACTGTCTGACAGTCTTCCAGCCTCCCCCAGTCACCACGCCCAATCTGCGGTGGCGATGAATTTGTAGATGATAGTACTTCCAAGCACTCCATGTATATCCACGAACCCATTTCACCCCCACGGCTGCCTCTAGCTGGGTGAGGAAGCTGAGGTGTACAAAGGTTAGACTGGGTACAAATTTCACTCAGTGTATCTGGCAGGGCAAAGGACCTGCATGCCACCAGCCTAGGAACAGAGCTCATGTGAACCTGGGTCTGCCCCACATTGCCATTCCTTGACCCTCATGTGCCCAGCCTGAACTTTTCCCCTGAGTCCTATAATCCACGATCTCCCAGATCCCATCATATCCTGTGTACTGCAGGCCCCTTAAACCAACAAGCCCCAGTGGAAGCCACCCTGGTCTCCTGGACATCATTCCCCATGTTCCCTCGATCAGGTGTCCCCAAACCTTACCAGTGGGAGTTTATAATTGATTAAGCACTGTGCTAAAAGTAGGTTGGAGGGATCAACAAAATGGATGCATCTTGAACTGTGGGGCTTAAGGTCAGTGTGTGTAGAGAGATGAGCATTACCGGATCAAGTTTCCAATAATCAGTAATCAGTTAATCGCATGTTATCTAAAACTGAGCCCTAGAGATGAGCTAGCCGGGCAGCACGTATGCTTGTACTGTGTCTGTGTTTGTGTGATAGGCATCTGTACAATTGTATGTTTGTGGTCTTCTTGGCTCAGGGCAGCTCGTGTTCAAGGCCACTGGCATGCTTTGGAAGAAACCTGACGCGCGCGCACACACACACACGTGCGATCTCAAACAACTCTTCATGAAATGGTTTGTGATTGTGTGATGTGCTGAGACTTGTTTTCAATTTCATTTTGAAAGACTAGACTCGCCATTCTCACTGTATGTGCCTTGATGAGCAATGAGTGTGGACTCTGCTCTGAAACCACTGTTCTCACTACCTTGTTCACTTTGCTCCCCAGTCTCACCCTGGGGAGAGGGGGTCACAAGTACTGGCCAGGGGTCACAAGTACTGGCTCCCAAACCTGCTTGTGCCAGTTGCATTTATGATCATATTCAGGAAATACATGCAAGGATTCAGAAGGAAGAAGAGAGAACAGAGTTCAAAGTGTGGGAATGATTCAATGAGGACGAAACACTCTGAAACGAAAGTCTCAAATAGAAACGCTTCGCCACAGTCATCTGCACAGTGCCTACTGCAGTGCCTGGCATGTCACAGGCATCCATAATAATAGCTTATATTTTTTGAGCCTTTATCACGTGTCAGGCACTCAGCTGAGTGCGTTGACTTTCTTCCTCTTTCATTCTCATGGCAGCACTAGGAAGTAGGGGCTATTTTTATTCCTATTACTGATGACAGAACTGGAGATTCAGACAGGGGAAGTATTTTGTCCAAGATTTCATGAAACATCTGGACTGGATGGATCTCAGATCCTGGGTCTCTGAGTCTAAACCCTGCATTCATCACTTTGGGTCATGCATCCTTGTTAAGCATGTGCAGTGTGAGCATGCATGCACAGGGTCTCAGCGAATTCATGGTGCATGCAGGTCTCTACCCGTTTGCCACTCAGAAATGTAGGTGGTAGGCCAGGTTAATGAAGAGCAGTCTCCATAGCAACCAAAGAAGGCAGAAGTATTTTCTTCTGAA
Organism: Eospalax fontanierii; assembly: GCA_035773235.1. NCBI lineage: Eukaryota > Metazoa > Chordata > Mammalia > Rodentia > Spalacidae > Eospalax > Eospalax fontanierii. Next base: position 47,299,293 of record CM069531.1, on the reverse strand, counting down.
TGGGGAGCTGTTCTTCAGCCTTGAAGGAAGTTGGTTCGAGGGTGGGAGGGAGGCTCCATGCCAGCGGAGCTCCAAGATGAGGGGCAGGGGCTGGGCTTCCCTCTTCTTTCGGTGAGGAAAACACAGCCAGTAGCCCTGATAGGCTCATCTCTACCCCTGCTGGGGAGGGAGACAAAGAAGGCGAGCTCTAGCCCCTCCCCATCCTCCCCCACCCTGCTTCCTTACCAACCACAAAGCTTTTCCCACTCCTGGAACTAACACATCCCATAGAAGAACTTGACAACCAACAAACTGTTGCTATGTGCAAAATGCCATGAACCTGAAGTGCCAGAGGCTGTTCGAAGTGTAAGGGACACTGCGACCTCACCTGGGCAGGAGGGTGGACAGTTTTCCCAAGTATGTGGCATTCTGGCCCAGGTGCTGGAGGGCTGATGTCAGGAACATTCCAGGACAAAAGCTAAGAAAACCAGGGAATGTGTGTGTGTGTGTGTGTGTGTGTGTGTGTATGTTTGTGTATGTGTATGTGTGTATATGTGTATGTATGTGTGTATGTGTGTATATATGTGTATGTGTATGTGTATGTTTGTGTATGTGTGTATGTGTATGTATGTGTGTATGTGCGTATGTGTATGTTTGTGTATGTGTATGTGTGCGTATGTGTATGTATGTGTATGTTTGTGAATGTGTATGTGTGTGCATGTGTATGTTTGTGTATGTGTATATGTGTGTATGTGTATTTATGTGTGTATGTGTGTGTATATATGTGTATGTGTATGTTTGTATATGTGTATGTGTGTGTATGTGTATGTATGTGTGTGTACGTGTATGTTTGTGTATGTGTATGTATGTGTGTATGTGTATGTGTGTGCATGTGTGTGTGTGTGTGTGTGTGTGTGTGTGTTGGGGAAGCGGAAGGAGACAGGGTAGAGGCTTGCAGGCCAGAGTAGGAGGTAAGAACAGATCTGAAGGTGGTGGAAGTCAGTTTGATTTAAGAGAGGGACATGTAATTGGAGTTGCATTTCAATAAAGTCCTTGTGTAGATAGTTTGGGGGCCACAGAGTGCCTGGGATCAGTCTGGGGGTTGTGTCGGAAGGGCGCTCAAACAGCAGTGAAACCCAACCTCTGGCATCTGCTAGTACAAACCCTTCCACTTTCTGTGTGCCTTTTGACCCCAGGCATGGCTATGCCCGCAGTGGGCTGGGCCCTTCTAAATCAGTTAGTGATTAAGTCTGCTAGAGGAAATTCCTCAGTTGAGGTTCCTCCTTCCCCAGTGACTCCTGTTTCTGTCAAGTTGACAAAAAACCAACAGAGTCCTTATGAGACAACCTCCATGTGACCATTGCCCAGGTCAGGGAGAACACTGCAGTTCAAAAGCAGCTCCTGGCCTTGGCGGTGTGTTCTTCCCCCACTATACAGTCATGGCAAATACTTGGATTTTCCTTTGAGATCTCCACGCTACCCATTTTTTCCCTCCTAGGCACACATACCCCTCTAGGCTGCTGTGTGGCTGGAGAAAGACAGACAAGAAGAGAGTCTTTACACTATTATTATCACTACTGGTCCAAGACTGCGGTGGACCCAGGCTCTGGGGGAACCAGGGTACTACTTAGGGGGGGCTTCCTGGAGGACCGAGCTGAGTTCTCTGCCTCTGACCAGTTGGCCTAGGATTGTGGTCTTTCAAGAAAAGGCCTCTTCTTGGAGTCTTTCCAGGGTGCTGGGTATCAGGGTCCCACCTGATGCTCCCAGCTTCTGACTTTCCTGGAGAAGGAAAATTGAGGAGGGATGGATTTTCCCACTTCAGCGGGAAAACGGAGTTGAGAGGATGGGACACACTCCAGGCCACGAGGCCATTAGATTTCAGGTGGGCAGCTCCTAGCTCAGTTCTTATGTCTTCCTGTGGCAAGTTCAGTGTTCCTTCTCTGGGTCACAAGTCAGCATCCTTAAGGGACAGTTCTGGGAGAAGGCATGGGAACTTGAACTGGCCACAAGGTGGCGCCAAACACCACAACTTCACATATTTTCTCCTTTAGCCCCCAGAGATGATCCCTGAGGCTCGCGCTAAGCTCTTCCTGGGTCCCTGGGCCCAGGGTTGAGGCCCTCCAAAGGACTGTGGACAGTCTCACTCCCGAGCCAGACCTTAGCGTCAAGGCAGGAGCCCAGTGCCGAGGATGCCTCTCCTCAGAACTGTCCCGATCTCCTTTTCTCTTAGTTTTCCCAAAGCCAGAAACCTGCTGCTGCCCTCCGACCACTTCTCCCAGACTCCAGGGTCAGATGCTGGGGAAACAAGGAGGATGAAACTTGGGAAGAGGGAGCTGCTTAGAGACAGAGGCTGGGCCCCTTGTTTTCCCGCTGGGTGGCCCCCAGGCTTCTTCTGCCAATCTTCTTTCCCGCTCCTCCAAAGAAATCTCTGCTGACCTCTTTTCTTGGAGTGGCACAAAAGCCAACCCTGATGACACAGTGAGTGTCAGGCAGGGGCTGTGTGTGAGCAAGAGGGTTCCTGGGTTGGGTGGAAGGCAAAACTGCCGGTGAGGCCAGAGTGGTCTGGATGGGCTACACGGCCCTCCACCCATCACCCCTTGTTGTTGGGAAATCTTCTTGAGTGTCAGTCACCTGACTGCCCTCCCCCCTTCTGGAGGGATTATCTAGTCCTGGGCAGGCTTTTCCTGGATGTCAGTCACATGACTATCCTCACTCTGCCAGGGACTAAGCCTTGCCAGCCTCTCTTCCACCTGCATTATGGACACTGCTCTGCTCCTTAATGTGGAGGGTGTCAAGAAGACCATTCTGCATGGGGGCACAGGGGAGCTCCCCAACTTCGTCACTGGCTCCAGAGTGAGTGTTTTTCCCACCAGATAGGGCCCTATAGTCCCCTTCTGCATTCCAGCTGTGCCCAGGAGCACTGCACACAGCTTTTGGCTCTGCCAAAACCCAGCCAGGCAGGCCCCATCTCGGGCTGCCTGTAGTTGGGACCCATTCTTGGCCCTTTTGGTAATTTGTAGGCTGAGAGGAGGGGCTTCGGAGAATTTCCCAGAGGCCCCAAACATCAAGTGAGCAAGGAGGGACCCCAGGAGTCACTGTGTCTGTCCCTTCATGTCTAGTGGGTGGACAGGGAGCTGAGTGGGTGGACACATTTCCAGTCATATGGAGCTTATTAAAGAAAGACTTCCTGACACTTGACTGTGAGAATGGGCATAGGGTCCTTTGGAAGGGGGTGGGCTCCTCATGGGCTGTGCAGGTACAGGTGTCCCCCGGGGGTCTGAGGCATCTTATCTTATCAGGTGTGGGTGAGCTGACCCTAAGGACAGCCCCAGGAGAGCCTGTAACAGTTGGGAGGCTTCTGCTTGAACTTGGTAGAGGTGTCTACAACAGGGCCCTCTGTCTTGGGGACCAGGTGACTTTTCATTTCCGCACCATGAAGTGTGATGAGGAACGCACGGTGATCGATGACAGCAGGCAGGTGGGCCAGCCCATGAGCATCGTCATTGGGAACATGTTCAAGCTGGAGGTGTGGGAGACGCTGCTGTCATCCATGCGGCTTGGGGAGGTGGCGGAGTTCTGGTGTGACACCATCGTAAGTAGGCTGAGGCCCCTTTCCCAAATCCATTCAGAGCTGCAGGTGAATTCTGAATCCTTAGTTTGCTGTTATGAACTCTGGGGCGGCCCATCCGAAAGAACTGACCTTAAAGTGGCATGGAGTAGCTAAAAGACCGTGGGAGCATGTGGCCTTGCCCAGTAGGAAAAAGCCTGCCCCTCACTGCCCTCACTTTTTGCTCAGCACTGTGGATCCTGGAGACCTGTGGCCATTGGCCATATTTTATCTTTCCTTACTCCCACCAACTCTGACTTAGTTCATATTTATGGCACCCGTAAACTATCCTGCTAAGTTACACTCCCTTGTTCTGTAGTTCAGATAGACAGGCATTTCTCAAAGACACTTCAAACACACTAAAGTCAACACAAAGTATAATGAATTTCAAATTCCTGCCATCCCAGGCCATCTGCCATCAACTCACAACCGTCTTGTGTCATCTTCGCTGAAGACTCTTCCCTTCCTTTCCTGTCCCATATGGTGTGGGCCAGTGCCAGACACTCTGCCAGTTCATCTGGAAATGCTAGGATTTATGACTCCAAAATGAGAGGACATTTAAAAAACACAACCACAATATCATTATTAAATCTTCAAAAATCTCAATCCCTCATGCCCTCTAATCACCCACCATAATTATGATTAGCTGATAATCTCATCTATTTTTTAGTTATTTTTATTTTTTTTTGGATCTATTTATTTTTATTTTATGTGCTTGAATGTTTTACCTGCAAGTAAGTGCACCTGTGTGGTGCAATGCCAGAAGAGGCCGGAAGAGGGAGCCAGATCCCCTGGAACTGGAAGTAGTTGTTAGCCACCATGTGGGCCCTGGGGACCAAACCTGGGTCCTCTGGAAAAGCAGCCACTGCTCTTAACTGCTAAGTCATCTCTCCACCCCCTAGGTGGTTGTGAGCCACCTAGGTGTTGGAATAGAACTCCAGTCCTCTGAGAGACAGTTGAGCCATCTTTCTGGGCCTATCATTTTATTCTTTATAAACAATCAGGTTGGTGTGTTCAGGCAGGATCCAAAGTCAATGGATTTGATTTTATCAGTGTAGTTCTGGGTCTTCTTTTCTCCCTGGGGTTTCCTGCTTATTTTGGGGTGTGGAGTTGTTGAGGGAACTGGGCTAGCTGTGCCAGAGAGCTGTGCATTTGGATTCTTTGGATTCTGTGGGATTCAGCGTGCAAATGCCCAATATGTTTTTTTTTTTTTAGTCCCCATATTTTAAAAAGATTTAATTTATTATTTTTAATCTATGTGTATTGCTTGCATGTATGTTAAGTTCACCCACATTGTGCAATGCCTATGGGGGTCAGAAGAGGGCATCAGATTTCCCGGAGCGGATGTTTGTTAGCTGCCATACGGGGCTGGGAATCAAACCTGGGTCCTCTGGAAGAGAGGCCAGTGCTCTTAACCACTGAGCCATCTCTCTAGCCCATATTCCCATACTTTTGATAAGTGGGAATTTGGTTTAGAGGACTTGAAAAGATACAGATTTTTTTTCTTCCATCTTGTCCCCATCTTTTTTTTTTTTTTTTCAAGAGGCAGGATTTCATCTGTCTAAAGTAGCCTCAAACTCATTATATAGGTAAGGAAGACCTTGAATTTTTGATCCTTCTGCCTCCACCTCCAAGATGTTAGGAAAACAGGCAGGCAGCACTACCTCCAGTTTATGCTGCACTGGGCATCAAACCCAGGGCTTCATGTGTGCTAGGCAAGTACTCTACCCACTGAGCCACATTGCCAGTCTTTGTTTTAGTGTCATGGATGGCACTGTGCACGTCTCATTGGCAGGTATGCCATAACCACTTGTCTTAGGTGAGATTTAGATTGATGAGTGGGTTCAGGTGTTGACAAACTGAGCCGCTCATCACAAAGCTCTTGTGGATTTTCACTAGGAATGGTGGATACATCTCTATTCCATGGGCTTTTGAAAGAGCATTTGAAAGAGAGAGACCTGTGTTTGAGCTGTTCTGTCCATGGAGTGGCCTCCGGAGGCCCTTTCTCCTTTTGCCCATGTCCAGGCCTGTGTGAGGCTCATAGGCTATGATATAAATGAGGATAAGTCATAGTACATAGAAGGCCACTGAAACGTAGGCTCTATTACTCTGAGCTAGAAGAACGTTAAAGATTAACTCCATCTCACTAATGAACCTTACTCAGAGAGAGAAAGCAACTTGCCCTGGGTCTAACAAGTTGAAGGACAAGATCCAAGTGCGACCCCACGGTCCTCTCTCCTTACTGGGTGCTTGTTTCTTATTAACAGTCTAATAGAGTCGGACTGCAGTACCACCTTCTACCACCAGGGAATGCCATCGAACTCATTACACAGCAAACAGGAGCTGAGTATCTTTTCTTTGTATCAGTTCCTGTATTAGTCATACCGTTCCTCTTTAGCTCTAAAACATGCATTTTCATCAGTCCAGGACATCATTGGGTTGGCTCGTTCTGTCATTTCAGTTGGTTAAGAACCATCTCTAATGCCTTTGCACTCAATGAGGTGTCTCTGAGTTCCCGAGGCCTGTTTGAACCTTTACTGTAGGGCTCATGTTTGACAAGACTTTGTCACCAGCAAGAAACCCCCTCCCTTCCCCAGGGTACATATTTGCTTACACAGGAAGGCTATGTACACAGAAGGCTGTCAACACACTCTTGATTAGTTGATTGATTTGTTGTTTGTGAACCCACAAGCTGCTGAGGCTTCCAGGAGGTGGGCATAGCTCTGCACCCCGTGGCTCTGTGTTCTTTTGGCAACATCAGTAGCTATGAATGTGCTGCCCCATCACAGGCTGGTAACTTTTAGAACATAGTGACTGTTGATTTTCCCAATGCCCATGGCTGCCATGTACAAGTGTGGGCACACGCATGTGCGGACATATGCACATGCACAAACTGCTCATCCACCTACACAGCCGCACTTTATCACCTGTATATCCACTCACCTATCTTCCCAGGTTTCAGTTCAACCAACGTTCATTCGCAATCAAGTTTACTTTATGTGTCTGTCTATATGTGTGTGTATATGTGTGTATGTGTGAGTGTGGGTACATATGTGCCATGGTGCACATGTGGAGGTCAGAGGCCAACCTCAGGTATCTATCCTCACCTTCCACCTTATTTGAGACCGGATCTCTTGTTGTTCCCTGCTGAATATACCAGTCTGGCTGGCCAATGAGCTCCTGGGGGTTCTCTTGGTTTTGCTTCCCATCTCACGGTACAGTTCTGTGATTACAGATGTGCTACAACATCCAGATTTATGTGGGTTCTGGGGACTCAAACTCAGGTCCTCACACTTGTGCAGCAAATACTTTATCCACTGAGCCATCTCCCCACTCCTCATAATCCAATTTTTCATCACAATGCATCTATGTATGTATGTATCTATGTGTCTATCTATGAATCTATGTATGTATCTATCATCTACCTATGTTATCTATGTATCTATGTATGTATGTATCTATCAATCATCTACTGTTTATTCATCCATCCGTCTACTATCATGTTGTCATCTATCATCTGACTATGGTCTCTCTGCCTTTCTCTCCCTCCTTTGTCCTCTCCCTTCCTCACATTATCAAGCCTTCCCTGGGCTCCTGATTTGGCCTGTTGTGGCTATAGAAATAACATAATTGGTCTTCAACCCTGGAGGACCTGATTTCTAGAAGAAGAGCCAACATTTAACTGTAGTTCAGGGTGGCCAGGGCACAGTGTGAATGAACAAAGACAGACTATTGTGCATGAGGGCTTTGCCTGCAGTATGATGTGCACCTATTATGTGGGTGCTGGAAACTAAACTTAGGTCCTCTGAAAGAGAAGTAAGTGTTCTTAACTACTGAAACATATCTCCATCCCCTTGGGAAAAACTTCTTTAAGAAGGTGACATTGAGTTGAGTCTTGAAGGATAATCTGGACCTAGAAAGTCAGTCTCTCTCTGTCTCTCTCTCTGTCTCTCTGTCTCTCTGTCTCTCTGTCTCTCTGTCTCTCTCTCTCTCTCTCTCTCTCTCTCTGTGTGTGTGTGTGTGTGCGTGTGTGTGGTGTGTTGCATCCAGGCCAGGACATGTGAAAAGGCTTTCAATGCTACATTTTGTTAGCCCATTCTCTGTGGCTTGACTCCACTCAGGAACCAGCATTCTACACAGACTTAGCCATCAGGTGGACAGAGGCTTCCACTAGCAGTCACCGTGTGTGACTCCCTGGACAGCTCTCTGCCTAGACAGTCCTTGCTGGGCCGCCTAACACAGGAACAGGGACTGTGTCCTCCCTTCTCCTCTCTCTCCCACCTCCTAATACAGAGGGACAGAGTGGATGAGGACTTCTGTGGGTTTCTGGCCTTAGTGTGGCTCTCCTTCTGCCCTCAGTGGACACTGGTCTCCACACAGAGCCTGTTGCTGGCGCCTGGTCTTGTGATGTCAGGAAAGCAAATTCTTATTCTACAATGGCCCGGGCTCCGATTGCTCCATGGGCAGGGCAACGACTTCTCACTCGAGGGACCAGGTCGGGAGCGCCCGGGACTCCAGTGCAGCTCTGCGCCCTCCTGTTCATGTTCCTGGTGTTTAAACACTGTCAGCTAACTTCAAAACAAAGCCCAGAAACAAGCATACCATGAAGGACAGGCAGAGTCAAGCTGGAAGTCAGATATGGCTCGCGACATCACAGGCAGCAGCCATTAGTACAGACAGGGCTTCAGGCAGCACCGGACTCTGGCCTCTGAGCAAAGAGGGAAATGTGGTGCTGGGCTTCCCAAGTGGGTGCAGCTGCAGCTGAGGTCTCAGATGTCTCGGGGCCCATGGGTGACTGTGGCTGTCCCTGCGGCCTAGCAGGTGGGCTCGAGGGTGGTACCGGCCTGGGATTCACACCTCCTGTCTGGAAGGTGCTTCTGGGGGACTGAAGACTTGTCCTGCCTCCAGCCCTGGCTCCTTCTGATTTCATCCTGCTCCCGGTGTTATCCTGCAGTCTGTGGTGTGGACTGGGGTCCTGAGCCTGCCAGGGTGGCAGGTGTGTAGTAGAGTATAGCTTTGTCTAGGGGTCTGCCTAAACAGCTGCCTGGCCTGGGTCCACATCTCTACTCACTTACTGGAAACAGGGGGCTGCTGAGTCAGAAGCAAGCTGTTGGTGTGAATGTTCCCTCCTTTAGTCCAACCTTAATACCATAGGTTCCTGCCATCTGGTCTTGTCTTTTAGAAGGCAGCTCAGGGCATCCAGGCTAATCCAGGCCCCAGTGGGTGGGGAGAATGACCTTCAGCCCTCAGCTTCTGTCCTCTCTGCGGGCACCAGGCAGGATTGGAGCTGCTTGATGGGGAGTGAGATGGACCACTTCACCTCTGGGAAGAGGGGGTCTAAAGTGCTAGACCAGGGAGGGTCAGTTCCCAGTACTGTCTGTGGCTATGATTGGCCAGATCATATCTATACTGTCTTATTTGCTCCCACAACAGCCCCATCTCTGGACAGACAGAGTTCTGGACAGAACAGCCCAGGGACTGCAGTGAGCTAGGCTCACTGTTAATTAGCATAGTGGGTTATTTCAGAAATAAGACTCTGCTCCCTCCACTGTTGGATGCTGGGAGTCTTGGGCTTGTGGGGCTCAAGAGTTCCTTGGGGGATGGATGTGTTATGCTGACCAGCAAGAGGCACCATGTGGCTAAAAGCATAGCCTGGGGAGTTGAGTTTGAATCCTGCCTGTGCCATAGCTAGCTGTGCAGCCTTGCACAAGCTTCTACCTCTCTGGGCTCCAGTTTCCTCACCTGTAACACAGGGATAACTGGAGGTGCTGATGGATGTAAAACGGTTGGTAGAACACCGTGGAGAACAGTTGTCCCTGGTGAGTGTTTTTGGACAGTAAGACTCAGCTATGAAGGGCAGAGTGGATTGTATGTGGCTTAGCTAGCTCTGAACAGACAACCTGGACACTGGCCTTCTTCTCCCATAGCACACTGGAGTCTATCCCATGCTGTCTCGAAGCCTACGGCAGGTGGCCGAGGGCAAGGACCCCACAGACTGGCATGTGCACACATGTGGGCTGGCCAACATGTTTGCATATCACACTCTGGGCTACGAGGATCTGGACGAACTCCAGAAGGAGCCGCAGCCACTGATCTTTCTGATAGAACTTCTGCAGGTGGGTCCCTGGGGCAGGAGAGAAAGAACCCCACAGGGCTCTTTACCCCTTCCCACTGCATGTGGCCCTGTTTCTCTCTAGCAAACAAGAAGGTATCCAGAAACTGCAGCAGAACTGGAAATGGCAAAAAAAAATTTTTCCCGCAAGGAAAACGCGTGTCTGGAACCAGTGTTTGAAAAGTGATTGTTTTCATTTTGGAGGTGTTTTTATCCCATCGGTCATCTGCTTCCGTTTCTTCTTTTAAAGATGGAGGGTTGCGGGTCCTTGGTCCCTGTGGTTTGTGAGTTTACACTGTTCTGGAACAGTGGGAGAGTCTGCATAGAGCTAGCTATACCCTCCCACCCAGACCCCAAAGTGGTTAGTCACTCTCTGATTTTGTAGGGAGGAGCCAGGCCAGGATACAGGCCAGGTTAGGACTCGGCTTATGGACAAGGCTGAGGCTTAACCTGGAGTTGTGTGTTCTGTGCACTGCACAAGAGTAGCCCTCAAGGACATTACACATTTGTGTTTTTATAATGACAAATTTCCAGCAGAGGGCAATACAAGTGTCTTGTTCCAACAAAGTGAGTATTCATGACAATTTTCTTACTATTGGAAGTAAACTATCTCAAAGAAAGGGTTCCTTTTTGGAACTTATTCAAAGGCACTGACTTGGAGCAAGGTTGGGCCTTGTCCCCTTTCTCTTTCTACATGTACTTGGCCCACAAGTCTGACTCTCCGGTGGAGCCTCACTGTGGGACTTTAGGGAGATGCTGGCACCACCTTGCCTGGTCCCCCACCTGGCTGACTCACAGCTCCTGGGCCAGGTGGAGGCTCCGAGCGAGTACCAGAGGGAGACATGGAACATGAACAGCGAGGAGAAGATGCAGGCTGTACCCATCCTCCACGGAGAAGGAAACCGACTGTTCAAGCTGGGCCGCTATGACCAGGCCACCTCCAAGTATCAGGAGGCCATCGTGTGCCTGAGGAACCTGCAGACCAAGGTTTGGGGGGCTGCCTCTGCCTGGGTGCTCAGGAGTGGGGGGGGGGGAGAGCTGGGCAGCTGTGGCTGAGTGTCTGCCATGCAGGAGAAGCCCTGGGAGGTGCAGTGGCTGAAGCTAGAGAAGATGATCAACACTCTGATTCTTAACTACTGCCAGTGCCTGCTGAAGAAAGAGGAGTACTATGAGGTGCTGGAGCATACAAGCGACATTCTGCGCCACCACCCAGGTGTGCAGGATGTGGAGGGTGTGCGGGAAGTGGGGGTGGACAGCGGGGCCACAGCTACCTCGATCTCAGTGAACTTTTCCCATCGGTCAGACACTAAGGCAAAGCTTGTCTCCACTCAGAGAGGCTTCCTCAAGCTTGCAGAGGCCTCTTAGGGGCGGTGCTTGTGTGGTGGGCCGTGCTTATTGTGGGAGATGTTTATTTTTAGTCAGGGTCTGGCCATGTTGCCCAGGCTGACCTGGAACTTGTGATCCTCCAGCTTCAGCCTCTGTGACACAGAAATTCACAGGCGTGTGCCACCATACCTGGCTTTGGGGAAGCACTTTTAAATTTGCTTATTTTTTTTTCAAATGTGCATGTGGTCTCCTGTTCCATAGCTTTGTGGACTGTCAGCCAGGCTTATTTAAAGGAGGCCAGCAATGTAGAGAAAAGTATGGGGTCTACATTGGTCCTGGGCCCATGGCAGTGCTTGTGAAGGTGGTTCACTGATGCTAACAGTAACAGCTCTCACACTGGCTGCAGGCAGCAAGGCCTCCACTTTACTAACTGAGCCACCCAACTGGGCAGGTGCAGGGACAAAGCCTGATGATCCTCATTCGGAACAGAATAGAATACCAAGTTCTTGAGTTCAGTCACAAGGCCTGGAGCTGTCTCAAGAGGGTCGGGGGAGCAGGTGCGGTTATTATCTCCCTCACTTCCGTGGCACAGCTGACGAAATTGAAGCCCAGAGAGGTTGATGATCACGGGCTGGGTTCCGGTTTGTCAACCCTGGACTTGGGCAGTGGGTTCAGCACACTCCTCCGCACAGGGACGGTGAAGGCCTACTATTTGCGAGCACGTGCTCATGCCGAGGTGTGGAACGCGGCAGAGGCCAAGGCTGACCTGGAGAAAGTTCTGGAGCTGGAGCCTTCCATGCGCAGGGCAGTGTTCAGGGAACTACAGCTGCTGGAGAACCGCCTGGCAGACCAGCAGGAGGAGGAGCGGCTGCGATGCAGAAGCATGCTGCGTTAGGGAGCCGGGCTGGGCGGGCCTCCTCTACCTGATGTGGGGGGGTCTCTGGGTCACTGAGCATCCCCCACTCCTCTATCCCTTTGCAGTCTCTTAGCCTGGGGGCCACTCAGGGTGCTAGCATATAGCCTAGGCATTTCTGGTTCAGTTAACCAGGATTTTGTTGTCACTTTTAAACATTTTAAATGATTTACTTTTGAGGACTGATAATATAGCTTGGTGGTAGAGTGCCTGTTCAGCAAACCTGGAGCCCTTGTGTTTGATCCCCAGTATCAGTCAATCAATCAGTCAATCAGTTGTTTTGAGATCAAAGTCATACATGCCTGTGGAAAAGCAAAAGCAATCACAAACATCCTCTCCCCCTCAAAACCAAAGGGCATAGAAGAGTTCCCATTCCTTTAAGTTGAAAATGTTTTATAAAGATTTATTTTTATTTGTGTGTCTGTGTGTATGCCATATGCGTGCATGTGCTGGAGAAGGCCAGAAGAGGACATCAGAGCCCCTGCAGCTGCAGTTACTGGTGGCTATGAATGTGAATCCCAGAGTATGAACTCTGGTCCTCTGCAAGAGCAGCCTGTGTTCTTAACTGCTGAACCATCTCTCCAGCCCCCAAATAAAAATATTTTAAATTAGCATCCATAATATTAGTTTCGTTGTGATGTTTTCAAGCAAAGTTAGTTTTTGTTGATTCGTCTCTCCTTCTCTTCTCCATCATCATCCTATTTTTATTCTTTTGGTAGTTTTTCTCTGTCTCATATGGTTTGTCTGCACCACAGCCTTTCAAGGTGTAGGCACATTTGCCCCATGCCATTTGCCCGTGTGGATGACAAAGGATGGATGCATTTGATGTGTGTTCTTTCCAGTCCCTCCCTTTCTCCTGAGTTTGAATAGCTGCATTTTGGGTGTGCCCCCCATTCTCTTAGTTCTTTTTGCCACTTTGTACAGTGGACATAGAACTTACTCTAGTGTCATTGACCTCAGTGCCTCAGGACTACTTTTGTGTTGGAGGCAGGTGGCAGTGCTCAGATCCAGAGACCCGCCCACCTGCCGCCTTCCCCTCTTCCAGTGAGCCTTCTTTCTCATCATCCCAGTTGTTCCCATCAACCTTGTGCTTGGTAAGCAAAATCAGCAAACAACATTTACATGATTGTGGCTGAGCTGTGACGTTCCCCTGCAGGGCTCTGATTGCAGTTCTTCCTTGGTTCCATTCTGTGACCCAGGCCACCGGATGAGGGTGCTCCTGGTGTCTGGGGGTTCCAGTGTGGGCCCTCCCAGCCTCAGAGAAAGGACGCCTCATCTTTGATCATCTCAGGTCTGACTCTGGACCTGACACTGGACCATCTGTGTCCATGGTGTGGGGAGTGGGGTGGGGAAGGGGTATTTCAGGGGAGGACAGAAGAAGGTACTTCCTGACCTGCAGAAGCAACAAGGGAGAGTGTCCGCAGGCCCCAGATTCCTGAGCTGGGGAGGGAGGAGCAGAGAGGGGGGACAGTGAGGGGATCTTCACCCATCTTTAAGCAGAGCTACTCTAGGGCATGCCAGGAAGGTCCTCACAGCCCAGGCACCTGTGTGACTGAGAAGCAGATGAAGAGTCTGACAAGGGCATATCTGAGGGCCAAGAATGAGGGCCCCAGACTTCTCTTTCATTCTCTCCCTTCTTTTCCCTTCCTCTCCTCGCTTCTCTCCTCCTCTCTCGTCCCTTCCTGGTGTTTTTGAGACAAGGTCACACTGCATAGCCCAGACTGGCCTGGAATCCTGCAATCCTCTTGCTTCTGCTTTCCAAGTGCTGGGATTGCAGGTGTGCATCACCGTCCCGGACATGACCATTTCCATGTGCAGTGTTCTCATCACTGCCATTTCCTCTGGGCACAGCAAGGATCCGAACTCATTTGTCAGTGTATAGCCCAAATCCCCAGCAGAAATAATACCCCAAGGCATCCCAGGACCCTGCTTGGTTCTGTCTGACTCTCCTGTGTGGGCATCTCCCTTCTGATGTCTCAGGACATTTGCAAGCCCCAGGGAGGCCTGGGGGCTGGGACAACTGCAGAGGAGGGGAGGTATGCTGGGAGAGAGAGTACAGGGAACGCTTGTCCTTTTGTTACCTTCACCCAAAGGCAGTGAGTGACTATAAACACACCTTCCGGAAGTGCCTGTCTCACTAGGGCAGAGGGTGGAATGTGGAAGTGGTGGAGACACAGGCTGCTCTCCACCCAGGGTGTTGGTGCCTATTTGGACATTCTTCCGTGCCTTGGAAACAGTCTCAGTTTAGGTCCTGACTGGTGGAATCTGGGTAAATGTCTGCAGGAAGTCCCAGAGTAGTCTTTAGAGGGCTCCTTTGCCACAATGTGGCTGGAGGGTGCTGTTTCTGAAAGGCCAGCAGGGGGCAGCAGAGAACAAGCAGCCAGCGTGTACATGATTGCTGCTCTTTCCAGGCCTGGACGGCCCCTGTTGCCTGTAGGGCAGCTGGGTCCTGAGGACTGGTGCCAGTCAAGAAGGCACTTAGAACCAGGGAACAAGATCACTAGAAGACATAGTCTCAGAGATAGCCCAATTCCCAGCCCCATGTACAGTTTGGGAAATTGAGGCTCAGGTGATTCCATGAGGTCTTTGAGTGGAAGGAAAGCATTGTGGGCACTTATTTCTCTGAGCTTTTCCTTACCGGTTATGGATGTGCAGTGGCTATGATCTTTGGTTTGTAGTCCTAAAAACTGCTTGGCCCCAAGTCCTGTTGTCCCTGGAGCCGCATGGCCCCTCAAGTCTGCACGTGGCTGTGGCCCCCTCTCTTCAGGCTCCTCATGCCCAACATTCTATGTTTCTTCCAGTCTTCCTCCCAACCCTCTGTTCTGCACTCACAGCGCCTTCGAGTGTCTCCTGACACTACCTGGTCAGATAGCTGTCCAGTGTCCTCTGGGCAGGAGGGAGGGCAGTGTTGGGGCTGAGAGAGGCCAGCAACATGCTCAGGTGGCACAGACAGTCAGGGGACAAGGCTAAGATTTGAGTTCAGCCTCAGAGGAACAAAAGGGGACCAGAAATGACATTTTCCTGTCTTACCCCTACCTTGCCCTCATCCCCTGCAGAGACCCTCTCACTTGACACTGGCTGATGCTCTTAAGTGTGAGCTACATGCCCTGGGAAGGACGCCACCAGGAATGCCGTCTAAGGCTCTGCAGCCACTGAAGCGGAACCTGGAAGCTGGACAAGCTCCTTGCAAGGCCAAGGCATCTTTTTCTCTGAGAAATGGGTGGGCAACTTCAGTCATGTTTAACTGAGCAAACAGCTATGTATTCTGTAGAGGGTCCCAGAGTGTAACTAAGCACATTTCAGAGCACCTTCTCCCCACCCAAAGGTGGGCCTCATAGCTCCACTTGGCAGAGAAGCCTCCACTCAGGGAGGCAGGCAGCCCTCCTGTGTCACAGTCATAAATAGCAGAGGCCAGAGTGATGCACAGTGTTAAAGCCCAGCCTTGGAGACTTTACCAACATGTCTGATGATCATGGATGTGGGTGAGCAGAGGGTAACTTTTTTATTTTCCTGTAATAGGATCCTACATGTCCCAGGCTGGTCTTGAACTCTGGATTCTCCTGCCTCCACCTCCCAGGTACTGGAATTACAGGAATGCGCCATTGACATTTAATGTTCTATAAAGCCTTTGTTCTTGGCAGTGCTTTAAAGTAGGAGGACCTTTAGAGTAAAGGGCTACCTGCTACCTGTGCCTTACCTTTTGTAACTATTATGGTCACATGACCTTCCCCAGACTCTATAAATAAATGTCTGTTCACCCCAGATAGAGAGGACACCAGCAGACTAATGGTAGGGTTACATCCAAGCCCAGCTTACCTAATCAGCAAGTTTGTTGGGGTTACTTAGGGAGGATGCGGGACTCAAAGGCAAGCTTGGGTGGGTCTGCTGGGCAACTGACAGACAGCTTCACCACTAAGAGTGCCACCCCAGTCAACTGTTTATCTCAGGAAATGTTAGAAATAAAATCTGAGGTGCAAGGACTCCACGGATACTGCACAAAGAGCAGGTGGACAGAGGGAAAATAATCCGGCAGGCTGCTTTTACTTTTGCAAAAGAGTGCATTGCCTCATATAGACTGAGGATGCATACCCAAGATGAAGTTTGATGTGTTTTATCCCTAACACAAGAGTACTTTGTCTTCTGTGCATTGGCTGGGGTCTAACCTCACAGTCTTTTGCTGTTGGCTGGTTAAAGAGGAACCAAACCAAAGGAAATGAAAGAGAAAGGGGAAGAGGGTCAGCCAGAGGTCCCAACCGTCCCGGACCATCGGTTTTGAGATACAGCAGGGGCTTTTGCATAAACAAGTTCTAGGTGGGTGAAGGGGATTTAAATTCCTTGTCCTAAACCAAAGTTTAGGACTGATATTTACTGTTTCTTACAGAAGGAAGGGGCCCTTTGATCTCAGGGAGCCTGTGAGATCCACTCTAGTGGGAACGCTGACAGGCCCAATCTCATGAGGGTCTCATGAGAGCTGTTACAGCTGCTCTGACTCAAGACGACACTGGTCCCATCTAGTGTGGAGGCAGCTGTTACTTCATGTGGCCACAGGTCTGGGGCTGAGGATGTGAGTGCTTGGTTTCTCCCCTGAGTAGTAGTTCCTCCCCATGGGAAGTCAGGGAGTCAGGCTTCTTTGCCTGTGCAAGGCTGGTGCAGATTTGCTTTCTCTGACATCTAACATCTGAACGCTCCCTCCCTGGACTTGCCAGATTTTGTAGCTGGAGGTGCCATCTTGAATTTCAACCTTGATCCGCTGGTTGGTGAGTGGCAGGATGGTACTGGCTGCTTGGGGAGAGCCTGTATATTTTTTGGCTCTGCCTTCTTCTCTCTCCTTCTCCCTTCCCACTTCTTCCTTCAAGGTAAGCCTCATGCTTGTTTTGGGTACTGTGAGTCTGCGCAGCTCCTGGCCTAATTTCCTTTGCTGTATTCCTTCAGCTGTTCTCATTAGTGAGAGACGATGAACAAAGAATCTTACCTGTCTCTTGCCACCAATAAAAATATCATTTGAAGATGTGCCGGAGCCTTGTGTTTCCTCAGTGGTCTCGGGTCTGGGGGCTGCCTCCATCAGTACTGCTGTGGGCAGGGCGTCCCTGGTTTTGTCACTGCTGTGTCCCTGATGGGAAAGCCACGTCCACCCTGACATGTGTGGGCTCAGAAACCTTAGCAGAACCAGCCCCTTCCTCCTAGAAAGCTGGTCTCCACGCTGCTCACTGCAGAGACCTCAGAAGCCGTCTAGAACACGCTGCTGTGCAGATGGGGAGACGGGCCCAGCCCGAACAGGCCAGGCCAGGGTCATAGCCGGGGCCGGGACTCGGTGAAATCCTGGCTTCTGTTCTGCTGTCTTCTCTGCCAACCGGCTCATGACTTTTAGCTCTGTTTTCTTTCTTTTAAAAATAACATTTTATTCAGTTTCTGGATTTTGTTGTCATTGTTTTGTTTTCACAGGGATGGGTATGCACAGCCGGCCTTCGCCTATGCTGGGCAAGTGGTCTACCACGGAGCAGCTGTGTCCTTTCCATGACAATTTCTGCTGAATCCCTTTTCCGTCTGCCCTGTGGCATCAGAGGACTTCCTCGTCTTTTATTACTATTACTTTTTGTTTGTGTGCACAACGTGTGTGTGTGTGTGTGTGTGTGTGTGTGTGTGTAGGTCAGAAGATAACTTTTGGCAGTCAGTTCTCTCCTAGCACGTGAGTCCTGGGGATCAAGCTTAGGTTGTTAGGCTTGATGTCAAGCACCTCTACCTGCTCAGCCATCTCGCTGGCCTAGATTTCTTCCCATTTTAAAACTTTCCTGTTCTCTTCCCCCTCATTTCTCTCTATTTTGTTTAAAAATATTTTTTAATTTTTAATTTTTATTTTATGTGTACGAGTGTTTTGTCTGTCTGTATGTAAGTGCACCTTGCATAACACTTTTGGAGCTCAGAAGAGGGGACTTCCTTGAATAACTTGAAACTGGAGGCACAGATAGCTGTTAGTCACCATGTGAGTGCTGGGAACCAAATCCTGGTCCTCTGCAAGGGCAGGTGCTCTTAACCACTGACCCATCTCTCTAGCCCCTGATTAAAAAGTACTTCTTATTCTTAGTACACTGATCATATCCGTCCACCGCTGCCTCCCTCCAACTGCCCCCATCTCCCTCCTCCAACCCCCTCCCAACTTCATGTCCTTTTTCTTTGTTTGTTTATCTTTTTGGATAAAGGGTTTCCCTGTAACTCCAGCTAATCTGGAACTCACTATGTAGACCAAGTTGGCCTTGAACTCACAGAGATCCACTTGCCTCTATCTTCCAAGTGCTGGGATTGAAGGCATGTGCCACCATACCTGTCTGTACATGTTCTCTTTTTATTTACTGTTTCGTTATTAATAACCCTCTGAGTTCAGTTGGTACTGCCTGTATGCACTGGCAGGCGTGTCTGTCCACTGGGGCATGAGCATCCTACTAGCAGCCCAAGTCTCCAGACTCTTCCTCCTCATTTCTTACGAGTGGCTTGTGGCCACTCAGCACAGGTTGTCTGGTAGTCAAGTGCCAGCTCCCGTCCTCCTTAGGAAGGGAGAACAAGATGGTGGCCCTACTAGGCTGGAGCCATGACCTCCTTTTTCTGGGGGAGCTGTCCAGCGTCTAGGTGAGGAGTGGGGAGGTGGAGGAGGGATTGCTGTGTAACTGAGGGGAGAGGATCTCTCCAGCACCCTCCTGCTGTAGCTGGCTGTCAGTGTCGTTTCTGCAGCTGGACAGCCCCCCCTGGGACTGTGGCTCCGCAGACGGAGATGTGTTCTCTCTCTAGGAAAGAAAATGCTGTGGATTTAAGCACCTCCCACTATCCTTGGAAGGACACAGGCAGAGGCAGACAGGCACTTTACTTGCTCGGTTCTAATCCATATCAAGCTGGGTTCTGAGATGTAGAGCTGGAGATGTCCCTCCGCAAGGCTTTGTTGTAGGCTGGGATGCAGGCAATCTGAGGCAGAGGCTGAGACGAAGCCACACTCCTTTTCTGACCATCCAAGGTACCCTCTTCCCAGCCTTTGTTTTGTCACCAGAGAAAGGAGAACTGAGTTTGGTGATGTCCAAGTGTCTAAGGTCCCTCTTCGTGTTAAAGTACACAAGCTTGAGATGCAAGAGAGCCAAGGGTATAGCTGTAGTTGAAGTTTGAAGGCCCAGAAGCCAGGAGAGCAGACGGGTAAGTTCTGTGAGTTGTAGTAAAAGACTTGGTAGGGCTTCATTCCCTCTGAGGCTCTCAGGGGTCCTTCCCTGAGAAGCATCCCCAGGGGAGGATCACTGCATGATCAGATTAGTGTTCTAGAGAGATTTCTGTGGCAAGTTTGAGGTTGTACTGAAAAGGGGTGACCAGTTTTAAGAGTACTGCAAGAGTCCAAGCAAGAAGCAGTGTTGGAAGGAGAGAGGGGGCTCACGGAAGATGATGATACTGTGGATGCATCTAACGTGGCAGAGAAGCGTGGGAAGGGCTGTCGCCTTTGCATGCTGTTCCAGCCTCCCACCCTTGACCCAATTGTCATCTACCTTAGATACATGCAGTTCTTACCCTGCCCCAGTAGGTGGCAGGAAAGAGTTTGAAGAAGAGGCTCTATAATTTACAGGGTTGCTACACTGGCCAGCCCAGAGACCGTGTGTCAGAGCTCTCTGTTGGCCTGTGAATTTTAGTTTCCTTGGAGGCTTGAAAATGTCCAGTTCTGATTCTGGACAGTATCATCAGGTCAGAGTGCAAATTGGGCCAGACAGCTGATGCTTGAACCCAGGGCCTTTCAGACTATCATCTATGAAGGCAGCTTATGAGAGATGGGTGACTGGGGATGGGGGACCATGGGTAAGACAGGATGAGGAGCAGGGGCCTCTGGGCTGGCTACACTGAGGATTTGTAGGGATTTTCATTTTCTGTGTGCTAGATGGTCTTCTGGGGGCTCTGCCCTGAAGGCAGAGGTGAGCCTCACCTCTCAACATGAGCACAGATTCCTGTACCTACAAGGACTCAGTGCTCCCATGCGAATCCTTAATCTTTTCGTTCTTGAGACAAAGTCTCATGTATCCGAGGCTGGCCTGGAGCTCTGATGTAGCAGAGACTGGCCTTAAACTCTCGGGCCTCCTGTCTCCACCTGCTGAGTACATCACCACCACTTTCATGTGACATCTTAGCAAGCACAGAGTCTGGCCGAGCCCCCCACATCCTGCCTGTCCCTTGCTTGTCTGTCAATGTACCCTCTGCCCACACCATACCCGCTGTCCTGGGTGCCCACATCCATGACTCCCCCGGCTTCCACCTGGATTCTTCAATGGAGAAGCCTAGGGCAGCTTGCTTTCTGGGTGTGACAGGTCTTTCTGTGCAGCCCTCTGCCTCTAGCTCATACTGAACTTGCTTCTTTCTGCCATTGTAACAAAGCACTGCTAATAGGGTGGTGTCACACAGAACTGACCACCAGCTCTGCAGTTCAGACGTGACCACGACACCAGCTCTGCGGCTCGGACGTGACCACGAGCCCAGGAATGCAGGCAGCCTCTAGAAGCCCCACTCCTCAGCTTTACGCAGAAGTGGACATTTGCAGCTTCCCTGCTCCTGCCAGCTCCAGAGTGAGGGGTCCACGGCCACTCGCCGCCTGCTCTGTGTCGGTGCATACGGTGGCCTTTCCCAGTCAGCCCCTTTTTGTGTGTGATGAGTATTCCAAGCAATGGGCGCCACCAAGACTTCAGTTCTCTCATAGCCTCTTCTCAGGGTCCTTCTGAGGAGCCCGAAGCAAGACCGGTGACAGGGACTCCAGCTAGGTGTTTAGCTTTCCTCCTGGGGACTTTGCATAGGACTGTTAGAAACCCAGTTTCCTGACTGGGAGGTTTTCTATCTGGCTGAACCCTCAGGGCTGCCCAGGCTGGTGTCAGAAGCCCCTGTCCCTGGGTGTGCCAATGACCAGGGTTCACTTATGTTGGAGGAACATGAAAGACATCCTCTGCCCTGCAGGAGGAGGAGGCCTGCCTGGTGGAGGGGTGGCAGAGGCAGTGGGAGCTTTCTTCACGTCCTCTGCAATTGCTGCTTCCCTCCCAGCCTTGCTGTGGTTAGTTTAAGAAGCCAGGCCCTGTGTCTGAATGAGGGTAGAAGTAGGCTATGGGAAGGTGCCACAGTCAAGTTACCATGAGGAGGGATGGATTTATAGTGGTTGTATTGTGAAGTCCTCCTCCTCCTCCTCCTTCTCCTTCTCCTCCTCCTCCTCCTCCCCCTCTTCCTCCTCCTTCTTCTTCTCTTACTTGTCAGTCTCATGTAGCTTGGGCTGGCCTCAAATGTGCTATGTGGCTAAGGACAGGTCAGGGGATCAAATCCAAAGCTTTTGGCATGCTAGGCAAGTGCTCTAACCACAGAACTATATTCCCCAGTCTCTGTGTCAGATAGTATTCTGGTCTAGGTACTGAGGTTTGAGTGAGAGGAAAGAAGATTGTCTCTTGATCTCTGTGGGATTGTGGGATCCTTTAGGGAACTGACCCAGGTGAATGGTCCAACAGGATCTCAAACCTTGTACAAAGTCAAACACATGGAATAGTTAGTGAGACAGTCAGACATGGTGTTCCGTGTCTCTTATCCTGGCCACAGGGAGGCTGAGACAGGAAGACAGGCTGGGCTACATAGCAAAACCAAAAGCAGAAACAAAACACAAATCCAGGGAGAATGAGACCCACCAGAGTCCCAGGGACTAGGGCAGGTGAGCGATCTGCAGCCCAGTGTCAGAGTGGTGGTGAGTTTAGAAGACAGAGAACAAATACCGATCAGCTCAGGAGAAGGCAGGGTTGGGGAATGGAGGCAGTGGGCATGGAGAGATCTGTCCATGGAGAAGGGGACCTCTGGTCAAAGAAAACTGCCTTCAGGGGCCCTCAGGCTTGCTTTCAGATGGAGGGAAGGGATGCCGAGGAGTGGGGAAAGATGAGGGTGTAGGGAGAGCAGCGCACTCATGAACATTTGACCAAAGAGACACACTGACCATGAAGCAGCTCCTCTCCCCACCCACAGTTGTCTCCCAACCCAGGACAGTGTCCTGTGAGGTGGAGACCATTAGCCTCTCCAGTTTTCAGATGATGTGACAACTGAGGCCACCACGGCACACGTGTGGAGGTTAAGTTCTCACCGTCCCCCTTGTTTTCAGGTAAGCGCTCTGTTGTTTCTGCTGCGCTGTGGCCTCCAAGGTAGCTGGTCCCTGAGCTTCTGGGTGATTCTCTTGTCTTTGTCTCCCATCTTGCCGTAGAAGACTGGTGTTACAATATGTGCTGCTCTCACACGGGTTCTGGAGATCCAAACTCAGGCTGTCAGACTTGTGCAGCAAGTTCTTTTACCTGCTGAGCCCTAGCCCCAGCCTGTCTTGACATTTTGTGACGCCTCTAGTCTTTGCTGCGGTGAGTCTTTTTGGAGCCCCTGAATGATTCCCCCTGTGCTGGAAACATCCTTCATATCTGCCGGCAGCAGCCTTCTCTCTTCTCAGCATCTGGGTTAACTACGCTGGGGTGCCATTACTGAGGACTGGTGAACCTCTTCATGATGGGCATGAGTGATGGCCCGGATAACATCCATCTTCTAATCCTCAGTTCCTGTGAATGAGGGTGGTCATGGGGCAAAGGGAATGAAGGCTGCTAATCAGATTGTTTTAAAATGGGAATATCACCCTGAGTCACCTGGGTGGACCCTGGCTCACCTGGGTGGACCCAACATCCATTGAGAGTCCTTAAAATGGAAGAAAGAAGATAGAGGCACAGCTTCAGTGGCCTGGGAAGAACTTGGCTTTGATGATGGAGAAGGGGTGTGGCCAGATACCTGTCACTCAAGGAAATGATTCACTCCTAGAGCTGCCAACAGGAATGGAGCTCTACCAACACTTGGGCTTAGCCCAGTGAGTCCCACTTTGGGGTTTTGAACCCTAGAACTGTAAGATAATGAGTGTGTGTTGTTGTGAGCCACTGATCATAGGCAGTTGTTATATCAACCAATGCAGAGCTAAACCAATGCAGCTCAACAGTACACTTAAAGTTATGGTTTGGGGGAAAGGGTTTCTGGTAACAAGAAGGGAATTCAGATGGGGAGGACCATTGCTGAGCCTGGAGGATGTTGGCTCTTAGTTCAGCTGGTGTTTAGTGGTCAGCAGCATCCAGGGCCTAGGCAAGGAAAAAGGTTTGTCCCAAGTTTCATTCTATGGTGAATTCCTATCTGGCTTCCTTCATGGACCACAGAAAAAGGACATTTCCATTTACTTGACAGGTCTGCCTTTTTCCCTCTCCTCTTCTCCCCGCTCCTTCTCTTCCCTTCCTCCTTTTGCGACAGAATTGAGTTTAAGCCTAGCCTCTCACTGTGTAGCCCAGGCCGACCTCAAACTATCATCCTCGTCTCAGCTGACCAGGTGCTGGAATCACAGGCCTGCACTCCCACACCAGCTTTGTATCTCCATTCTCATCTTTCTTAGTTGTGTTCTGCAAAACGTTTTACACTCTCAGCATGAGTTTCCTGACTTTCAGGCTATTCAAGACTGACATTTTCTGGGGCATCCTTACATGCGTATCTTCACTGCCCAAAATCAGATCTACAAAGCCAGTCAAATGCAAGGATCAACTTATTCAGCGAGAGTGAGGATGTGCGTGGACCATGGTCACAGATAGGCTGCTACAGCACTGCCCCCAAATGCTCTTCTAGGTACCCTCATTAGTGTAAAAACATAATTCCCGCTTACCATTGAGCCATCTAGGGCATTTGAAATGAAGAAACAGAAAGCCATTAGCATTCCTCAGGGAACCCCACTGCATTCCGGCCTGCTGGTCTACTTGGGAGGTGGGAACAGGGACCCCGTCCAACATCTCTGACTTCATGCTATCCAGGGCTTGCCCTTGCAGTCAACCACAAAACAAACAGAACTCCACAGCAGTAATCAAATCCATCAGTTAGAACTTCTTCCCATTAAAGCAAATCTGAACCTAGGGAATGCATCTAATTAGAATCATAATGACTCCACCCAGCCTGCTTCCCTCCTTTGTACTGAATTGTTCTGACCAATTTTATTCCTCAAATTGCCAGTTTTAAAATACATCCATTTGAAAGATACATACAGATTATTAGCCCTCAATTTTTGATCTCAACTTCAACCTCACCGTATTAGAGCAGTCATCACTAGTGGGGCTTTCCTCACAGTCAGCTGTGCAGCTGTGTTAAAAATCTACTCGGGGAAGAAACCCACATTTTGATTTTGTGTGAAGAAAAACTGAGATGTCCAAATGTAACACAGACTACTGAGAGATGGAGTTGGGGACAGAAACTGGTTACTGCTGTTCTATGCCTGGAGGATCACAGGTCTGTGCTGCATACAAAAATTTCTGCAAGCCACACCCGCGCGTCCCCCTCTCCCCCCGCACTGAATGAGGGTTTGAGTCACAACAAAATGGCTTTGTATTAGGTAGTATTAAAGTTTGCTTATTTAAAACCAGTTGTAGCTTTGGGGGCTAGGTAGATAGCTCAGCAGTTGTGTTGGCTATGAAAACTTGAGTAATGTTTCCCAAAACCCACTTCAAAGGTCAGCATGGCAGCGTGTATCCATAACCCCAGTGTTGGGGAGGTAGAGACAGGGAGATCCCTGTAGTTTGCTGGCCAGCCAGTCTAGCTTAATTGGTAACTTCTGGGTTCAAAGAGAGACACTTAATTGGTAACTTCTGGGTTCAAAGAGAGACACTGTCTCAAAAAACAAGGGGGAGGATCTGGAGAGAGCTCAGTAGTTAAGAGCACTGGCTGCTCTTCCTGAGGACCTGGGTTCAGTTCCCAGCACCTGCATGGCAGTTAACAATGGTCCGTAGCTCCAGTTCCAGGGAATCCGCACCCTCTTCTGATCTCCGTGAGCATTGCACGACATGGGTGCACAGCACTTAAAAAGTGCAGGATTACAGCGAAAAACCCTATTTCTTTCTGGGATAACCTATCTAGCAATTAGTATGTAATGGAGGAAAGGATGTATTTAAAACTAAAGGATCTCTATAAACAGATACTCAAACATTCATTCCAATTTAATTGCTTCATTGTGGGTTCAGCAGAGATATCAGGCCATAGAACAAGCTCACCGTCTCTCATTTAGCTGAATAGCACTGCCAACAGTTGCCGCGGATGAGTGATTCCTGCACCGCCAACCTACTTGCAGAAATGTACCACTTGCCAGGTTCAAGCTCCCTGCCCTCCTCCTGGGGTTTTGTGTAAAAAACAGATGCTCTGAGCAGAGAACCTTTTACTCGGTGTAGAAGTGCAGATTTCAGGCCTGTCTGTTCCTGTCCTGCTATAAGCCCAGGCTTTCAAACATCAGATTCCTCCTTCCAGTTCTTTCTCTCCTCTCCCATTCCTCCGGCATAGCTAAAATAAGGACTCTGATCAAGTCAGTACGCTGTGTTTATGCAGTCACGACCCACCGCCGAGCCACAGGTACAGGATGCCGCATCTTTGCCTGCTCTTGTTGGGGGCTTTTCGGAGCCTGATGGGGCTGCTCTTGCTCCCTTTTCCTCGCACCCACAACCAGCCTCTGCAAATGACACCCCCCCACCTCTCTGTCAACACCTCTCTTTGCTGCCACCTCAGCTCATGTCCCACGGGCTACCCCCCGACTGTCTAGTGTGCCCGGTAACTGGCCTCCCTCCCTCTGCCACAGTTCCCTGACAGCTGTTTGAACACAGCAACTGAAAAGTTCTCTCAGATGATGAATTTAAGCATGCTGCTCCTCTAGCCCACTCCATGGTCAGTTCTGAGTCTCCACACCACCACACAAGCTTGGTGGGGGTGGGGGTGCGTGCCTCCTGGCCTGTGGGTATCCTGTCGTCACAGAAGCTCTGTATTCCCTCTGCTTCTGCTGCCCTCACACGCCCACGTGGCTTCCTTGTCTTGTCTTTGCGGATTGTTCCTTCTTTGTGGTTTTCTCTTGGTACCTCTCCTGACCACTCTATCTGAGTCCAGCCTCCATTATCACCCTGGCAGGTTTCCCCCCATACATAGCTTTCAACTAACACTAAACTAACACTCAGCTTTTTAAACTGCAGGTCACGCAATGTGAGGGTCCATAACTGAATGTGGGAGTTGGAAAAATTTGGCAACCGTGAAAGGTTTCTGAATACTTCATGGTCAAAATTTAGTTCCAATCCAATGGCTACTGAAACCGTGCTGTTTCTGGCAGCATTCGCCGTGTTGCACTGTGCGACTTCACTGGAGTTGTGGCTTGTGTGCATTCTGAATGCTGTCCTGTCACACAACACCAACCAATGCTACTTGAAACACCTCAGCTCAGATTTGAGGCTACTGTTTGTTATGAATTGCAGTATGTGAATTATGAATTTTAATCGTACATACAAAGTTTTCTGTTCTTATAGAATAGATCACTTACAGAAAAAAGACAATATTTTCCTGTCATCGTTCTTCTGCATGGGTCAAATTAGTACATGTGCTGAATAGCTTTAGTTTCCTCCTAGGTTGAGGGAGCCTCGATTTGGGGAATTGTCTCCATTGAATTGGCCTGTAGCCACGTCTGAGAGGCATTTTCTTGATTGTTGAATGATGTGGGAGGTCCCAGCCTTCTGTGGGCAGTGCCCTGGCTGGGCAGGTGGTCTTGTATAAGAAGACAGACTGAGCACAGGCTAAAGGAGCAAGCCAGTAAAGCAACATTCCTCTGTGGTCTGTGCTTCAGGGTCCCGCCTTGACCTTCCTTGATGAAGGACTGTACTTGTAAGCCAAATAAGCCTTTTTCCTCCTCAAATTGGTTTTGGTCAGTGTTTTTATCACAGCAATAGAAAGTGACTAGAGCAGTGTATCTTCGGATTATATTGAATTAGAATGTTTGACTTTAAAAATTGCTGTTTGAAGACTGGGCATGGTGGTGCACACCTCCGCAGCACTCAGGAGGCAGAGGCAGTCAGGTCTCTGTAAAATTGAGGATAACCATCTTGATCTACATAGACAGTTCTAGGCCAGCCAGGGCCACATAGTGAGACCCTGTCTCAAAAAACAAAAAATAAAACCAAATTGCTGTTTGAGTGGTTGATTTAATTTTCATTAAAAAAATTGTCAAGTGAAGGATTTGGTTTTGGATTAGGACAAAATTTCTAACAATTTCTGAGATGGCCCTGAACACACTTTTGCCATTTTGTATTACGCGTTTATGAAAAGAGACAGTTCCAGCATTGACTACAAATCAAAGTATTGACCAACTCTGAAAAACGTTGAAGATGCTCTATGTCCTGCCATATCAAATATTCAGTCAAGATTTCTTCATGCAGAAATAAAGAAACAAGGGGGCCAGAGAGGTAGCTCAGCAGTTAAGAGCACTGGATGCTCTTGCAGAGGTCCTGGCTTCAGTTCCCAGCACCCATACAGATCACAACCACCTGTAACTCCAGTCTTAGGGGATCCAATGCCCTCTTCTGGCCTCTGTGGGCATGGCATGCCCATGTACCATATACACATGCAGGCAAAACTCACACACATAAAATAAAAATAAATCTTTAAAAAGCACATGCATCATGAGGATGCAGGTTTTTCTTTAGTTTTAAATAAATGATAAAATTATATATCAAAGCATTGTCTAAAAATAAAATTATTTATAATTTATTATCATTAAATGCCTGATTTGCATACTTAATTTTTATACCTATATATCTGCGGTCATGTCAGAATTTCCTGGGTGAAAAGGAGTCACAAGTAGAAAGAGTTTAAGAAGCTGTGCTTGGATGCTTGCTCCATTGCTGTCTGATTTTCCCCACCAGAATACACAGTGCATGAAGGTAGAGATGCTTTTTGTTTTATTTGCTACTACATTACTAGTGTTTCCAAGGGGGTCTGGCTCCTAAAAGGTGCTCAGAAAATAATGCCCAAGAATGGATTCCCTGAACTTTCTCCATCTCTGTCGGCAATTCCTCCCAAACACCTCCACCTCTTCTATACTAGAAATCTCTCTCACTGTTATTTCCTACATATTCAGCAGTTAAGTAATCTGTCCATTTTCTCCCTCTGGTGACAGTTCTTCTGCATCCTACTGTTTAAGTCTGGGCTGGCTGTTCTTCAGGATAGCTGCGTGGAACTCCCTGGGGCTTCCCTACACCTTTCATGTGTGATTGTTGTTGAACTCCATGTCTTACTTTCTGATTTACTCCTTGATGTACCACATTCTCCAGCAACTTTCTGAGAATACTTCATGGGCAATGGTTTTATCCTCTGAAGTCATACATGACTGAAAATATCTTCACCACCACATCTGACTGGATGCAGGGCTGGTTATAGAATTCTAGATTAGAAATCCTTTTCAGAAGTTTGAACTCATATTTCCTCCATCTTTTAACTTCCATTACTGGTGTGGTATGTCGGGTTCCTATGGCTGTCATGACAGAGTGCCTCACAAACAGGAATACATCATCTCACAGTTCTGACAGCTGTAGTCTGAGGTTGACGTGTCAGCAGAGTTTTTTGCATCCATTTTTTCAGTCAGCTTTTAAAAATATATTAAATTTTGAAGTGCTTCCTGCATTATGAAGGAAAACATTAATCAAATTTTGGTAGTCACACTTGCTGAAACAGCATACCACAATACAGAACATCCTAAGTTTGCAAAATATGTACATAATACAAACACAAAGAAATAAAGACAAATGCAAGATGGAGGCTACACCTGATGAGAAGGGCAGGCATATCAGTTCCTCTTCTGTTGCTGTGATAAAACACTGTGAGCAAGGCAACTTAGAGGAGGAAGAGTTTATTTGGGTTTACAGCTCCAGAGGAAGAATCCGTAATGGTGGGGGACGAATGGCAGGAGGCAGCTGGAGCAGAAAGCTAAGAGCTCACGTCTCCAATGACAAACGGGAAGCAGAGAGAGCAAGCTGGAAGTGGGCAGCCATGTAAACTCAACGCCTGTCCCCATGGCCTGCTTCCTCCAGCAAGGCTGCACCTCCTAAACCTCTGCAAATAGTGCCACCAGCTGGGATTAAGTGTCCAAATATTTGAACCTATGGAGGACATTCTCATTCAAACCACCACAGTCGGGTATGTTTGAGTAGGCCGGTTTTACTGGTAAATTTTTACTTAAATTCTGTGATGGACTTTGGGGATTCAGCTCAGTGTTAGTGTTTGCCTAGCATGCGCAGAGCACTGGGTTTGATCTCTAGCACCACACACACATAAAGTTAGGTGATGGGTTTATGGAAGCTTGTGTTTGTGGCATTATTCATTATATCTTTTTCTAAGGGAGTAAATATTTCATACTATAATCTTAATACGTTTTCTACATGAATTTATTGTGTGTATGTGTGTGTGTGTGCACATGTATGTGGTACATATAAGTCTTGGTATATATACTTATGTGTTCATGTAGAGGTCAGAGTACAGTTTGTATGAGTCAGTTTTCTTCTTGCACCGTGTGTGTCCTGGGAACTGAACTCCGGTTGCCAAGTTTGGTGGCAGGAACCTTTACCTGATGAGTCATCCTGTTGGCCCATTCTTAATACTATAAAGTATTGATTTTAGTTTAAGATTACTCAGTGCCAAAGTATTCAAATGGCAAGCTTTCCAAATGCTCTGGCAGTAGTGGATGATGGGAAGTCATTTGAATATTAGCTGAATCAATCAGTTATAACCTCATCTCAACTCTTTACATCTGTGAAGACCCTGTTTCTAAATGAGGTCATGTTCTGAGGTTAGAACGTCAACATAGGGATTTGGTTGTGGTTGTGGTGACAACATTCAATCCATAACATGCTGAAGTCATTTTCATTCTTGGTCTTTTATATAGGATTGCTTTTTTTTTTTTTTCTTGGAATCTTTTAGGGTCTTTTCGCTATTCTTGTCCTTCTCAACGTTTGTGGTCATATGCTTGGGAGGTTTTTAGTTTCTTTCTTTGGGCCCTCAGTAAGTTCATTTACTCTGAAAACACTTGTCATTTGGTTGGAATCAAATGTCTTGTGTAGTTTATTGTTTTTGCATCTGTTTTCCTGCATGCTCTATATCTGGAATTCCTATCAGCTGAATACTAGGCCTTATGTACTGATATTCTGATTTCTCAATTCTTTATTTCTTCCTGGACATCTCTTTCTTTGAGTCCATTTAAAAATATTTATCATTTATTATTTCTGTTTTATGCATACGAGTGTATTGCCTGCATGTGTGTAAGT
The DNA here is from genome assembly GCA_035773235.1 of Eospalax fontanierii. Classification (NCBI taxonomy): domain Eukaryota; kingdom Metazoa; phylum Chordata; class Mammalia; order Rodentia; family Spalacidae; genus Eospalax; species Eospalax fontanierii. Next base: position 47,269,216 of record CM069531.1, on the reverse strand, counting down.
ACACCTGTGTTGTGCAATGCCTGCAGAGGTCAGAAGAGGGCTTTGAATCCCCTGGAACTGAGTTATGGATGGTTGTTAGTTGCCATGTTAGTTGCTGGGCATAGAACCCTGGGCCTCTGTGCAAGAGCCGTCAGTGCTCTTAACTGCTGAGCCGTTTCCCCAGACCCCGTGTCCATTTTTTTGAGTGGTCACTTAGCCAACTTTATTTCTAACTCCTTCTACAGAACCTTACATTACTGCTGAATCTTTAACTTGCAGGAGCTCCTGTCTTCTGCTTGTGCTTTGTGAGATCCTAGTCTTGTTTCATGGGAAGAGTATCCTCTTCCCTTCCTGAGCATATAATTATAAAGCTTTTGAGGTCTTCTTTGGCTCCCTGTTTTGGTTTCATTTTATCAGAGTTCCTTTTTTCCTTTCAGTTTCTCTTGTAATAAGGATTTTCCCACAGCTGTCTAGAAAACTCCCCTAGGTATTATTGAGACCGAGATCTGATTTGTCAATTTTGTGGATATGTGTATGTGTCTATGTTGGATATGTGCATGTATATACGAGAGCCTGCAGAGGCCAGAAGAGGACACTGGATGGCCCAGAGCTAGAGTTACAGGCAGTTGAGAGTTGCTCAATGTAGGTGCTGGGAACTGAACCCAGGTTCTCTAAAAGAGCACTGCATGCTCTTAACTGCTGATCATCTCTCCAACTAGAGATATAAAAGGCAACTAAATCTCTGCACTCGTGGGGGGCTCATGGTGGTTAGAGAATCAGGAATAGAGTACCATAGTGATGGCTTAGTGATAGAATAAGGTTAGGGATGCTAAATTTAGCATCTCGTAGGCCTCTTCTCCTAGGTCTTTCAGGTTATACGGAGCCCTGTTGATAGGGATGTGTCTGGCTGGCAGACAAGTAGAGTACTGGGGCTGAGGTCTTACTTGTCACTTAGCAAATAGACTTCTACTCTTGATCCTCTGTTGTGCTTGGTGTCCTTGAGTCAGGAGGCCCTTTGTGTGCATCTCTCTAACCAACCACCTCTACCTGCAGCTGGAGCATGTATTGCTGCTGGGAATGAAGGATCATCCTGGTTCCAAGCTACCTCTGTGAGCCCGGGGAGAGGTCTTCCTTATCTTGGCCATCACTGGTGCCCAGTCCTGGGTGGTTCTAATGATCAAAGTTCCCCAGAGTGTCCAATTGTTGAAACGTTTGTGCTGCAGGCATGGTGTTGAGCCCCCTCGTTCCTTGGTGCTGGGTCTCCCTGCTGCCGTCATCGAGGTGCCATCAGCACCCTTCCTGGGCTATTTATAACCACCTCACTGCTTCAAACTGACTTCCCTCTCAGGAGCATCCTTCTCTTTCCTCATTTGCTGTCTGCTGGTTTTAGGGCACAATGGGGTGATTCTCTGGGCTCAGTCTGTCCTCCACCTCAGGGTCGGATGTGTCTCCTTTTGTCCCTTTCCCATTGCTTCATCTGTGCCCTGAGACACTGCCTGTATCTGGTCAAGAGCATTATGTACTCTCTGGCTTCGAGTTTTGCCAGAGGGAGGCCTTGGTCAGAGGTGGCTAGGCGGAAAGAGCAAGGCGGGGGTTTGTGCTCGGGCTTCTCCTGCCCATCGCCTTGGGCTGGCTGGGTCTCTTGGCTTAGGCTGCAGCCCTGACTCCCTGTGTTCTCTCTGCACATGTTCTTCCTCTTCCAGGAGCAGGAGAGCAAGGGCAGCCCTCTGGGACTGCACTGGCCCCCTGACTTCCTGGAACCCTTCCCGTATCTCGTAACAGCGTGCTTATCAAAGGTTGTCCTGTCCCCTCACTGGCTTTGGCCATTTGTTTCCGAGGCAGACGTCTGATGATAACCCTTTCTTTTCCACTTAGAGCCTCCTCGCCCCCTTCTCAGTCCTGGTGTTACTCCCAAGGTCAGTTTCATTGTTTTGTGTCCCCAGCCCTCTTACCTCCCGAACACTCCCCCGCACCCCGACCCCAGGGGGAGGGTAATTCGGAGGCTATGTTTAATCATTTACTGTCTTCTGGGCCAGACTGGCTTTTAGGCGGCAGGGACCCACCTTCCTATCCTTAGCCACTTACAGTGTTGCTGGTTCTTAGTAAGGTTCCTCCTCTGAGCAGGTGATGGAAAGGCTTGTGCCTGAAGCCTTCTAGGATCTCTAAAAAGGAAGCCACAGCCCCTAGGTCTCAGCATCAGTGGCCCAGCACACAATAGGTGTTCAATAAATAACTGAAAGGCAAACAATGCCAAGCTGCCTGAGTTTAGAGACTGGCTTTGTTTATCTGGGGCTCGAGACCAGATGCTCTGTGTGGCTTGTTTAATCATCATTTCCCAGTGAATTCTTCGTTATTTTATTTCAGTGTTGTTTTTCCAAAGGTCTGCTCCTCCCTGGGCTTACAGAGGTGGCTTTGAACTAGGGTTGATCAAACACTGAACAGCTGTGTGAGGTGAGAACGCACCACTCCTGGGAGAAAAGAAGCTGGAGTCAGGAAAAGCAGGTGCCCCAGAAGGAAGAAAACCTGAGAATACGACAGTAACTATACCACTTTGCAGATCACAGGCAAACAAGGGAGCTGAGCCTCCAGCCAGGACTTTAGCTCCTCTGGGGAAGGAGAGGGGGCTGGCAGAGAACAGTTCTGTCAGGACCAGGTGTCAACTGCCCAGCTGTCTCCCAACTTTCCTTTCTTACTGTGCCACCTCTGCCAGCCACCTGTTTCCACATTCTGATTCCTTCCTCCAGGGCAGAGTGGCTGGGTTTGTACCTTCTAGCCTATGACCTTAACCTCAGTCTCTCCAAGCTGCAGTCCTCTTACTCGCAAAGCAGAAAGGCAGAGGTTGTGAGTTTAGAGGAGCCTAAACAGAGATTAGTATGCATGTGACATAAGGGAATTCTTTACTGAAGATGATGAGCTCTCTGTTGCTGGAGGTATTCAAGGATGACTTTGTGTTGTACTTTATGACCTGGGTGTAGAAAGCAAGGGCTGGTGGTAAGCCTGGATTAGCGCCAGCAGTGACGGAGGGGAGGTTTTGATTTTGTTAAACAGACCCTGGGATTTCACGTGTCAGTGTGCTGCCTGGCAATTAAAATCGGGAGAGTTTAATCTGAAGAGAGTTCCAGCTCCGTTGTTTGCCCTTTTAATCTTGTCTGTTACCATGGGAACAGCGAGTGATTGCAATCACCACTGTTTGTATTGTGAGCTTGCTCCCATCAATGTGGCTTTTGAGAAACAAGAAATAAAAATCTTGACTTCGGCACGCCACTCATTACTATTCAGAATGAAGCAAGAAGTTCTGTCAAATGCGTCCTTCCCAGCACGTGCACTGAAATTCCCACCGGCCCGCTTCTGACTTGCTTTGTTTCCTGCCCCTTCAGCCAGGTGGCTCTGTGTGTTATACATAGAGCACCACCAGGCAGGGGGGATGCTGGGTGAGCTGGGGACCCAGTGCTCAGTGCTGGTGGGAAACTGGCTGCTTAGCTTCCTTCATGAAGTAATGGTGGATGTACAAAGGGTTCCTTGGGTCCTTCCATTCGTTGGAAGTTTTATTTGTTTGTTTGAGACAAGGTCTCACTGTAGCCCCAGCTAGCCTGGAACTTGTTACGTAAACTGTCCCAGGTTGGCCTAGACCTCACAGAGATTTGCCTGCCTCTGCCTCCCAAGTGCTGGGTTAAAGGTGTGTTTCACCATGTGCAGCTGAAGTTATGTATTTTAGAAATATTTATTTATTTATGTGTATGTATGTGTGTCTCTGTATACCACATGTATGTAGATGTTGGAGAGGAGACCAGAAGAGGGATTTGGCTCACCTGGATCTGGAGTTACAGGCAGTTGTGTGCTGCCTGATGTGGATGCTGGGACATGAACTCAGGCCCCCTGCAAAAATAGCAAGTGCTCTTAAAAGCTGAGCCATCTCTCTTGCCCTGGATGATTTATTTATTTATATTTACTTTTGTGTATGATTTGTGTATGTGAGTTTGGGTGCACACTTGCTAAAAGCTTGAGTGTGGAGGTTGGAGGATAACTGTGGATGCTGCTCTTTGCCTTCTACCTTGTTTGAATCAGGGTCTCTTCTGTTGTTTGCTGCTGTGTACACAAGGCTAACTGGCCCGCAGGCTTCTAGGGATTCTCTTGTCTGTGATTCCGTCTTGTGTTAGGAGCACTGGGGTTATAGACATGTGCTTCTGCTCCTGGCTTTTATGGGTTCTGGGGATTCAAACTCTGGTCTTCATACGTGCATGGCAAGCACTTTGCATAATGAGCTATCTCCCCTGCTCCCCATGGACGTGATTATGTTTGTTGCTCATTATCTCAACTCTAGTCACTTCCTGAAAATAGGGGAGAGAGATGTCGTCCAGGGCCAGAGCCCTTGTGAAATGATGAGTTGGAACCCATCATCCCCTGTGTGTAGGTTTGAGAAGTGAGCTGTTAGACTGATGGCCACCCGCAGAGTATCAGTGGTGACCTGCCCATCTTCTAGTTCATGCTGACCTCAGGGTCCAGAGACCATGTTGCCTAAAGAGAGATCGCCCCAGCCTCCTTTGAGTGGGCCCCAAATGCCTCGCTTCTGTTTTCAGGCTACAGAATGGTTTATGGAGAGAATGTGAAAATGTTGGCCTAATGCCCAGACGTAATTGATTAAAGCATTTTTCTTTAAGTAGAGAGAGACTCCAGTGAGCATTGATTCCACTCCCATGTGTAACAGCTGAGAATAAACTGTTGGGTGAGGAAAGGACTTGCCAGAGGTCAGCGGATAAGAAATCGTCTCTCAGCCCCTGTCGACTGGTTTTGTGTAAATCCAGTCTCATTGTGAGACATGCCTCAGGCTGCTTCATTTCATAAACTTTACAAAATTGAAGCTACTTTTTATTTGAAATACATACATGCCTCACATCATGTCTTTTTAGAGAAGATAGAAGTTGGTATGAGAATTTAATATGTGCTAAGTACTAGGAAACCATATTTAGTGACTATGTTCTCTAGTTAGAGCCACAGGCCAGGAGTAGTTCTAAATGAGCCTTGATTTCTAGGTCTGGTTCTTGCATCTTCTAGTTGTGACGTCTTGAGGAATCCACTTCAATCTCAGGCCTTCAGTATCCTGTTCTGTAAAATGGGTGTTGTGGTTTAAATGTGAAATGTCCCCAGATGCTCATAGGTGTGGACACTTGTTCTTCCTGGTGTTGTTTTGGGAGGTTGTAGAATCTTTGGGACATGGGACCTTGCTGGAAGAACTAGACCATTAAGGGGAAGGTCCTTGATGATCCTCGGCTTCTGCTTCCACTCTGCATTCTCTCTTTGTCATCTCTACCCTGTGAGGAGTCTTAACCCCACACTCGCACTGCCATGAATTCCACCATGCCTGTCTCAGCAGGATGAACTTAAGCTCCTCTGAAATCGTGAGCCGAAATACACATTTCCTCCCTTAAGTTGTTTCTGTCAGATGTGTTGGTTGTAGAAACCCAAAAGGAATGGACATAATGCTTGTCTACCTCACGTCGTCCATCAGGTTTCATGTGAGCTTGTGACCGATTGATAAGGCAGTGCATATAGTTTCCCTGTGGCTATTGCGTTCCTGGATTCTTAGAGTTGAGTCTTCCAGCTCCAGAAGGGCAAGGATTCTCCAGGCAGACCAGGTGTCTACATGATGGACATGCTTCATTCTCGTTAGGGTAAATTGTTCCTGTTCTGGTGTTTTGATATTACATGGGTCTAAGTCAGGTTTCATCAGTCTCTTTCACATCTGGAATCTCATCATGAAACCCAGAGTGGCATCCTTTCCAGATACAAACCTGTTCATGCTATCCCTGTCTCAAAGCTCACCCTGGCAGGGACAAAACTTCTTCTCCCATGGCCAGGAGCCCCGTATTCCTCTCTGGCTATGTTTTTGAGCTTTCCTTCCTCAGAGCAATCTGTTTTTTTTTTTGTTGTTGTTTGTTTTGTTTTGTTTGTTTTGTTTTAAACAGGGTCTTACCTTGTTGCCCAGGCTAGTCTCTAACTCTTGGACTCAAGTCATCCTCTTGCTTTAGCATCCTGAATGCTGGGTCCTTCGCTGAGCACTTGGGCCAACATACACACTACTGTACCTGGCTAACTGTTCATTTAAATAAAGAACGCTTTGTTTTTTGTAAATAAAGTTTTGCTAGGACATGGCCCCTTCCTCTCATCGCCATCTTGTCTATGACTGAATTCACAGAACAATGGTGGAGTTGAGTCATTGCAACAGACACTGTGTGGTCCTTTCAGCACAATGTGGAAGCATCTGGCTGGGTACAGGAAAGGTTTACCTCTGGAGGTTTGTCCCCTGCCAAACAGCAGCTGCCTCAATTTGAAGTTACTTTGCCCACAGCCAGTGAACAACCACAGCAGGGATCTGAGAGTCCTTACACTGTCCTGTCTCTGTGGGACCGACACTGGAGTGTTGTCCACGCTGCGGAGCTCCTACAAGGCCAGGCCAGTGCTGGGATCTGCTGTCACTCATCTGCCGAGCCTTCTACTGCCCTGTCCTGCCTGCCTGTTTCTCTCCCATGTGAGTATCTTGTGATAAACCACGGGCACCAGAAATACTCTCTTAGGCCCTGTATCTAAAGCCTTTGACTTTTTGTTTGTTTTTGATGATGCTGGGGAATCAGACCTAGGGCCTTGTCCGTGGTAGCCAAGTACTCTATCAGCAAGTCACACTCACACCCTCTGACTTTTAAAAAAGCCACTGGAATGAACTTTTCCAACAATCTCTAGAGTGGAAACCCAGTTTTCAAAGAGATGGAGCCAAGTGTGTGTGAGAGGGGTGTGGGGGGTTCCAGGTGTTTGGTGTAGTCCATCCTCTTCAGCAGTCCTGTTACATACCCCTAGATACCAAGCGTCCACAGCACATTGGTAAACCAATGCCTGACCAGGTGCTTTGGAGACTGGAGTGCTGGGAACCGTTAATGCCCTCAACTCCAGTTTTCCAGAGGATTCAGGAGAATGTGAAGAGCACCCACCTTCATCAACTGAATGTGAAGCTTGTGTATCAGATTCTAGAAAGTCCAAGTCCTGCCAGCTGAGGTGTGTGTGTGTGTGTGTGTGTGTGTGTGTGTGTGTGTGTGGTGTGTGTTTGTCTGCTGTGCAAGCTCGTGGTGGGTATATGTGTCTCATGTTTTCCTAAGGTGACAGGCACGTGGCAAGGTAGATTGAAGTGGAGGATGTCTCCAACACGAGCTGGGAAATGAGGACACAGAGAGGACAAGCTGAGGCCCTGCCCCACCCCGACTCTGACAGTCTAGGCACCCTTGGATGGTACGGGAAAAAGGATGAGGGTATCTGGGAAGAGGGTGCCTCAAAACTGTCACCCATGCTGACTTCAGCCCTCTCCTTCCAAGACAGTGAAGCACCCTCCTCTCTGCTAATCTCAGAATTATACACGCCAAGAAGACAGCCAGGGAGATGGTTTGTTGTCAAAATGACCAAGTTCACTTGGGGCACATTGAAGAGAAAAAAAAAAAGCTATTTCCTAGTGTCTAAATCTCATTAAAAAAGCAATTTTGCAATCAATTACAATGCAATTTAGCCACTAACTGTTTAATTATATATTTTAAAAAAGCAGAAGCAGCGGCTGGAGTGAGTTGGTTCTTCCCGTCCTCGTATTTATGAGCCAGGCGGAGAGAGGCCGTCCTTGGACCAGCTCTCTGCAGCAGGACAAGTGGCCAGCTTGGCCCCATTACAGTCCAAGTTAAACTTTCCAAGTCAATATATTATATTAGTCTGTGGAGGTAGTTGTACTTGGAGTACACTAGAGTGGGAGAGATTCATTTTTCTATAAGAGCGTAGACCTTTCTTATTCCGTCATGCACTATAAAAATTGCATAATTTTGTGTGGCTTTTATTAAAGGAACATTATTTCTATAAATTATTTTTTAATGCCATGAAAGAATTTGCCTTATGGAACCATCTTTGTAAAAGAATTGGGAGATGAAATAGAGACCCAGGTCTATGGAGTGCTACAGACACCAAGGCCTGGGAGAGAGCAATGGGCAGGAAGGCAGGCTTTGGGCAGGTCTGTTCGCTGTCAGGGAAAGAGGGCATGGGATATGTTTGGACTGGGACACATCTGGAGCTGCTTGTGGGGAGGACTGACATAGCCATTCATCCCTGCTTTGCAGGTGAGGGGAACTGGCCCTGTGGGGGTTCTGTGCAATGGTCCTTCTATCCCGGCTTCCATCCTTTGCAAAGAGTGGGGTGCACTAGACACACCCCTGCCACATCTTCTCAGAGGCATTCTCGCCCACAGGCCCTTTGACTCTTTTCTTCTGTTCTCTGGTCCCTCTTCAACTTGGAGAATGACATACTCTGGATAGCTGTCCAGTTACAGACAGCAAACTCCTGTGTATGTGTGTGTTTGTTCTTGTATGCGCATGTGCGCTGTGTGTGTATGTTATGCATGTGGAAGCCAGAGGACCGCTTCAGGTGTCATTTCTCAGGAGCCATTCACTTTGTTTTTTGAGAAATCATCTCTCATTGGCTTGTGCTCTCCATGATGCAAGACTGGCTGACCTACAGCCCCCCGAGATCTGTTTCTGCGCTTGGGATTAGGAGTGCACACCACCACTTCTGGCTTTGTTATGTGGGTTCTGGGAAATGAACTCAGGTCCTAGTGTTAGTAAGGACAGCATCAACCGAGCCACCTTCCTGGGCTCTCCTTCTTGCTTGGGTGGAGTGTGCAGGCATTTAAGGGAGGTCAATTTTTGTTTTTCTTCTGTCTGTTGCAATCTTAGGAAATAGATATGACTGTTGAGGGTGCCTTTTTTTTTTGGTAGTAAGTGGCAGAAAACATGTTATTTGCAGAAGATGATTGACTAATGTCAGTCCTGTTTCTAGAACTGCATCTCCGCTGCAGGGGGGCTGGCAGAGGCAGCTCTGCCACTCAGAGAAATCGTGCATTTCAGTCATAGCTCAGCTATACCTAGAGGCCCAAGGAGCCTCTGCCATGGGCATGTTCACAGAAGTCTTTTAACCCAGGAAGCTCCCCATTAAGAAACTCTGTTTCCTGTCCCCAGCTGAGACTCAGCAGTGGCCCCAGGGGGCTGTGATTCTGGTTGCAGTTTGAGAACTCATCCCAATCATGGTCCAAGTTTTGACCTCCTGTTGTGTGATGTTGTATCCGGGGAGATGTGAACATCATTCCCAACAGGGAACAGACCAAAGGAAACCAAAGTCTAACTTGGTGAACCAGTGAGTTTTATTGGGGTCACTTAGAAAAATATGAGTGAGGGTTACTTACAGGGTTACAGCTGTGGAACCAAAATCCCACCCCAGCATGGGTGACGACTCATAAAGGCAGGGCACTTGGGGCACACTGCACAACCTCAGGCATCTCAGCAGGCTGGAGAGGGTCCTTTCCAGACAGCTCAGTCAGTCTGACTCTCTTCCAGGCAGCTCAGATGGTTTCAGTTTCTCCTAGGCAGAGGGGCTGGTCTCTGGTTCTTCTAAATCACTCCACTGGTCTGAGCCTCTTCTAGGCAGCTCAGCTGGTCTGAGCATCTCTCAGCAGGCTCTAGGGCTCATGTATGTTTGGGGAAGGAGGGGCCTAGTGGATATGATGTTTCAGGGACTTCCTGAAACTACTGAATTGTTTACTTCTCAAGTTTAAGGGTTTCCCTGCAGGATGGGATGTTTTACCTTCCTTTAGGACATCCTGTGTCTTAAGGAGCTTCCCTCCAAGATGGAAGGCTGTATCTTATAAGAAATTGCTACACAATACCCCTCCCCTTTCCAGAGTGAGTTCTGGTCTTGGACAAAATACTGGCCCCAGACTGAGTTTGAGTTTTTGCATAATTTGAGCCTCAGCCAAGCTGAGCCACTCCATCTCCCAAGCACCTGCCACCATCGTGCCCCCAAATGACATGGCTTGCCTCTCACCTGGGATGTGACTTGCACCCAGGTTCTGGGTCCATGAAGCCTGAAGCTTCTGCGAGTGAAGAGAAGTCTATAGAGGCTCTTGTATCCTGAGTGCTGCTCTGGAGAATGTGTGAAGGAAGCCTGAGGAGGGGGCGGTGCTGGTTTCTGAAGCTGTAAATTATGATAACGGTAAAAGCTGGAGAGAAGGCTGCTAGTTATTCAGTGCTTTTAGTGTGCCAGGTCTGGGAGGAAGTGTTTAGCACACACTGCTTTATAGAACTCTTACTTGTAGTGCTGGCGTGTCAGGATTCTTACTTTTTCCATTTCATAGAGGATCTGGAGACTGGGCTGCTGTCTTACAGTGGCCCAGGCTAGTCAAACTTGGGCCTTTGTGACTTTGTGCAAGATGCTTTAAACCTTGTGCCAAGAATGACTTTCAGCAGACAATGATGTGGTCCTATTTGTATTTGGGGAGGATGGTTTGAGTGACGAATGCCCAGGTGGAGTAGAGTAGAACAGAATTTAGAGATGGAAGTCAGGTGGGACGCTACTGCAGATCCAGCTGTGAACCCTTCCAAGGAGAAGTCAAGCAGTAAGTCTTCCTGACTCTACCTGTTTGAACTTGTCCCAAGAAGCTGTTGTGTCAAGTGGAGCTGATCACTGCAGAGACGTGCAGTTGGCTGGTCCTCAGCCCCGGCTGCTTTCATTCAGCCCCAGTGCACCTGCTGGGCCAGCCTTGGCCGCTCTATTTTCCCTCTTGCTAATTCCACATCAGCCTGGCTCTGAGCTGCATGGCACAGACAGAACACATAATTATGTATTGATTTCCTTCCAAAGATGCATGGCCTTGAGTGAATGTGGAGCTTTTGTGGCCCTGCATAAACACAACCTGCCTGAGGAATAAGAGGGTTTGATTGGTGTGTGTGTGTGTGTGTGTGTGTGTGTGTGTGTGTGTGTGCTGGGAGAGCATCAGAGGATCCTGACTTCAAGGTAAGTGGGGAAAGGGCCTGTCAGTGCAGGAGTGAGAACTACTTGCTGGCTGGAGCAGAAGGGTAGGTGGCCTCCTGGGGACTCAGGAGGCTGGCTGGGGTTGGGGTGGGGTGTGAGGCCATGCAGGTACAGGTAGAAGCCAGGTCCCAGCCTCCATTATTGGCCAGATGAAAGAAACTGTGTCCGTTTGTCCAGCTGCCCATCCATCCTCTTCCGGTGTGGCTTTCTTGGGCCTCCCCCAGGTGATCAGCTTTGTGGTTCTTTGCCAGATGGCGCGTTCCCTCATTTCCGCAGGCCTCCAGGGACTGTCTGAAACACAGGCCAAGCGCTCTCACCTCAAAATCATATCAAGGAGTTTAATTAACAGAAATGACTCTACAACTCATAGATCACATTCTGGGTGCACACACCACGTGCAGATACTGGCAGGGCCTTGGCGGTCTCCCTGTGACTGCAGGGACCTGATAACATCACCGGAAGTCATCAGATCATTCTGAGTGGAATGGAAAGCACAGAGCACTTACTCCAGGGCTCTGCCACAGAGCACAGCTGTTTTTCATGGCCTCTTTCCACCACCTCTTGGTACTTCCTTTTCTTTCCAGAACCTCACTGCTGCTTCTCCTGAGTCGATGCATCTTCTCTGATGTCGTGGGACCTTTCCACAGCTTGCATTTGTGGTCCATTGCCTTGTAACACTTCCACTGTAGATTGTCTTCAGCTCACTAGTGCCCCATAGAGACCGCTGCAATCTTCAGTGTGCAGTTAAGATGGAGAATGCCTAGATGTTCTGTGACGTACTCAAAAAACTGTTCCTTGGCCTGCTGGCCTTCAAATATAAGTGCCAAACTTGCTGACAGTTATGTGAATCTGGAACCCAAGATGTTAAGCTTAGCTTTTAGTCTGTGCTGACTAGTTCAGGGACACAACTGGGTAAATTGAGGAAATTTTTAGTTTTTGCTTTGTTCTGAATGGTTCCAACAGTTGCTCCCCATGTTGGAATCATTACTGATGGCAATGATGCCCACAATATCTGCAACCCTCCTGTGCCGCCCCACACATGCTGCTCTGCATATAAATACAGGAAGCTGATTACTTCATGGTGTCCCCCACTGTAATTAGGCCCAAGCATTTGCATACCTGAAGGCATATTGTTTTATTATAAAGTTCTTCTCTTTGCTATCTCTCTTATATGATGTGTAATGAATTTACTCTGGGTTTTTAAACATTTGTCCATAGGCTCACTCTGTTTTCTGTGCTCTCATTTTAAAGATAGCAAAGGGTGCCATGGAAGAGAGTGTAATGACTGTGAACTTGCACTGAAGGACATATGGGCACACTAACTTGACATGATAGGCCTTAACACAAATGACAGAATGTATGAATTCCACTGGGGGCGCTATGGGAGGGTGCTGATGGGGAAGGAGGTATAAAGATGATTAGGATGCTCTGTGTGAAATGTACAAAAATTCGATAAAAAGTTACACACAAAAAAATCCCACCTTCCTGGTATGAATTCACACTGATGTGTAGGCAGGTCAATCTCTTTTAGTCTAGTTAGATCTTCACTTGATAAAATGAGGCCCACTCACTTAGGAGAGGGAGTTATTTGCTTTATTCAGTGGGCCAATTAAATGTTAAGCCCATTCAAACACACTATGATAAAAGCATCCAGATGAGTACTTGACCAAATGTCTAGGCACCAGGTAGTCCAGTCAACATGATGGGACAAATTAACTGTCTAAGGGGATATAGGACATTCTCAGCACTTCTGTATTCACCCTCCTGGAATACCATCTTGGGACTGCCCATCAGGCAAACAAACTGGTCCAGTTTTCAGGATCAAGGGGATTTGAGGAACACCTGCTGACAGCCAGACCAACTGCCAGGCATTTGAACAAAACTACTGTGGACATCCCATTCTAGACAACCTTTAGGCTTCTATAGGTGCATGAGGGAGCTCAGTCGAGCCAGCCTAGAGAAGCATGAAAAATAATAAACTATTTTTATGTAGAGGCACTTAGCTTTGGAGTGGTTTAATATATACCAATAGTTAACTGATACAGGAAGCTTACAAAACTGTTTGGCTGGTGAAAAGGGTTGAAAGTCACTGGTCAAGTCAAATCAATATGTATTGAACCCCTGCTGGATGCTGGACAGAACATTATGTGGCAGAGATTATCAGATGTATTTTTAAGGCTAGAGTTTGGGTCCAAGGGAAGAAGATTGAGTCCTTTTGCCAGAACTGATGGTTTTGAAAGGAATTGGGCTTTGGGATAAGGCAGAGGCTGTCACAGCAACTAGGATATAAGATCAAAGCTTGCCAGTAGCAGAGGGACCTCAGGGATGAGGACCAGGGAGAGACAGAGACACCCTCAATCAAGTCATCTACACCATCAGCTATCCAGCTTGCTAACTCTAGACCTCAGAGCCTGGAAGACTTGAGTTGACGAGTGAAGGGTAGAGTAAAACTTCATTTATTAGGCTGTGTATTTGCGACTTTCCTGTCACTATGAGAAAAATACCCAACAGAAATAATTTAAGGGGTAAAAGGTTTGTTTTGGATCATGGTTTCAGGGAATTAATCTGTCATGGCGGAGAAGGCAAGGCAGAGTCACTCTGGCATTGAAAGTACCAGGCAGTGGCTTGTTCATGTGGTGACAGAGGTGAAGCAGAGGGTTTGGGGCTGGAACTAGGGTCAGGTATCACTGTCAGAGACCTGCTCATAATGGCCTGAGTCCACCCGCTGACTCCACATCCTACAGGATACACAGTCTTCAAATTTGCACTGTAAGCTAAGGACTGAAGTTTCTAAACAAGCCTGTGGGGGAGCATTCCAGATTAAATTCATAACAAGTTGCCAAAAGCATGACAAATTTACAATAAAATAACAGGGAAACCTGATATATATCTGAGCTGGTCCCATGAAGTCCCGACTTTCCTTATGACAATTTCTTTACTTTTTTTTGTAAATAGATAGACGATCACTTATAAAAGAAAACGACTTTTACTTCCAGTTCTGATAGTTTACATCAGCACATGTTTTCAAAAACGATAATTATGAACTTGGAACAAAAAGTGGAAGGCAGCTATTTGAAGATACTGCAGAGTATCCTGGAGTGGACAATGAGAGGCTTTCTGTCCTTGAAAGAAAGGACTACACTGGATGAGATGCCCCTTTAGATAATGCACACTGAGACCAGGATTTCAACTGAGGGCTTCAGTCTTACTGGCTTAGTGTTCAAGGCTTCCAGAGTGGACAGAGGTTGGCAGTACGAAGTCTATGAGGAAAAGATGCCATGGGGGCCACCAAATCAATAAAAGTACTTCCCTCAAATCTCTGAAATGCACACATGGAGGGGAGGGACCAAGGAGCCTGAAAACAAGTAGCCGATAGGCCAAAGGAATCAAACGCAGAGTTTCAGAGAAGTAGAATATGGAGTATGAATTCAGTCAGGCTAGAATGGCTTAGTGGATTCTTGGGCTCTCCTTCCCTTAGAGTCCCTGAGGATCCACCTTGTAGGAGGGAAGTTATGTGCCAAGTCTAGAAACTTGATCTACGGCTGAGGGAAAAATTGAAGCAGATCTTCTCCCATGTGTACAATGGGCTCTTAGAAGCACAAGGTGATCATCTGGCAACTTAACCTTCTGTTAGAACAAAAACCAGCCATCATCTTGGAGCAAACACAGGACTGAGACGCTCTCTAATGTATATTACCCACTGTGGTCAGTAGACAATTAAAACTTGCTAAATACAAAGAAGCAGGAGAATGTGACCATCAAAAGAAAAAAGAAACCAATAGAAACAGACTTCAAAATGACCCAAATTAGAATTAGCTGATAAAATCTTTTAAAAGAGGCTATTAAAATGGACATGTATTCAATCACCATGATAAACAGACAGGAGGAGAGGAACCATAGGAGACAAGTGGAAATTCCAGAATTTAAAGCAAAGTAGGAAATGAAAAGTCCGCTTACTAATGGGCGAGATAATTGGTGGTGGCGGGTGAGTGAAATTGAAGCTAGACCCAGAGAAATTATTTGATTTGTAAAGAGGAAAAAAAGTGGACCATGGCCTCAGTGATGTGTGAGACAAGAAGAGGTCTGTTACGTGTGAAACTAGAGACTAGAAGAGAAGAAATAGAGCTGGGCTGCACAGAAAAAACAATGTCCCAAATTTCTCCCAATTTTGTGAAAACATACATTTATAGATCCCAGAAACTCAGGAAACTCCACAGTTAGATAACTACAAAAGAGACTGTACTTAGGCGTATCAATGTCAAGCTACCAAAAAGCAGGAGAAAGGAGACTTGAAAACAGAGACAAGAATACTTTACATACAGGGGAATACTGATACAAATGATAACGGATTTCTCATCCAAACAATAGAGAGTATGAGATGATGGAATGATGTCGCCAACCTACTGAAATATGAAACAAACAGCCCAACCAGCTAACTCAAAATTCTACATCCAGTGAAAAAATATTCCTTTCATATCAAAATGAAGGTGCTATCAAGCCATTTTCAGATGGGCAAAAGCTGAGCTGTCACACCAACACAAAATGCTGGAGGAAATGCTCCAAGATGAGTAGGAACTTCGCCAGATCACAACCCAGACAGGAAAGAATGAAGGACAACTGTAAGATGAGACTAAATATAGAAACAGGGCATTTCCCCCTTTAATATTTCTTAGGGAAAATGGCTGGGTCAAGGAAAGAATTCAGTATTGTGTCGTCAGCTTTACAAAGCAGACAATGGAAAAAGTGACCAGAGCAGCATAGAGGACAGGGGTGGCTCGTGGAGTTACACTTGTCCCCAGTGTCACTGATGTCCCAGGACAGGCATTAGGAAGCCTCTACAGCAGGGGCTCCAGTGGGGACTAAGGCGGACCTTGAGTGTGAGTAGACCACTGGGGTCATTAAGAGCTGGAGCAGGAACCATGTGACTGCAGAGAGAAGCTGACCTTCATGGCCCTGTAGAGCTGAAAGTAAGCTTTGAGTTGATCATTTTTTCCCTTCCTTACATCTTACAGATGAAGATGGAGGTTCAGAGGGGAATCAGTTCTCTGTGGAAGTCAGCTAGTTTGATGGCACCCAGGCGTTGGGCCTCCAGGTCCTGAGCCGGTGCCCTTTTCGGCATATCTACTTCTTTATGCTCCCCCCAGGGCCTAGTGGAAAGGGTTGGCTCCTCATCCACATGGAGATTATCTCACTTAAAAGTAAGATTACAACACTGCTCGTCTTCTATGGCCCCAGGCAGCAAAGAATGAGTTACTTTTTACTGGAGGGGAGCATTTCCCAGGACTCCTGATATAAGTAAGCATCCAGCTTGTATCTTGTTTCCATCAGCATAATCTGTTTGGAACACGAGATTGGGCTTCTTATCGCTAATAGGATCGGGTCATTTCCGTAGGGTATGGGGAGCTGTGGTGCGCATGCTCAGTGGGCCTGGGAAGCTGCTCTCTCTAAGGCTGAAGCGGCTTACTGCCTATGTACAGCCAGAAGCTTCTCATTTAAGAGAGGAGAATCCTACAGACCCTCTTTGCTCAAACCCTTCCAGAGGTCTTGGGTTTCCCAGAGTATGACTCCCCGTTCTCGGCCTCTCATGGTCGGCCTCAGGGATCTTTGTTTCTGTCACCTACCGCTCTTCGCCAGCCTTGCAGAACTTCTCACCAGCATGTTTTTCCTATTCTTATGCTTTTGTGGCTTCCACTTTTCTCTTGCTTTATCCTTTTAGGAGCGGGACATGTGTTGGACATGAGTGGTCATGTTTTATTCCCCAAAGGTTCATGTGCTAGAGGCTTGTTCTCCAGTGTGGTGGTGTTGAAGTGGAACCTTTAGGTGGGGCCTGAGGTGATTAGGCTATGGAGCATCACCCTTGGAGGGGATAACTGGTGGAGTTTTAAAATAAACCTTTCTTTTTTAGAAAGTACCTAGCATCAGACATTCTGTAGAAACAATGTGATGAACTAATACACCTACTTTATCTGCCTGAGAAGGGGTGTTCATAATTGCGTAGTAGCTGATTGTGACTGCAGTATTGTTGAGTGTAATAGCTACTTTTTTCATTGTTGTAATAATACTCAATAAAAAATTTACTCAGTAATTACTCAATGTAACAATGCTCAGTAAAAGCAACTAAAGGAATAAAGGACTTACTCTGACTCACGGTTTGAGGGGATACAGTCCTTCACAGTGGGCAAAGCATGGCGAGAGGAGCACCAGGTGGCTGGTCCCTTTGTCCCAGGAAGCGCGGAGAGAAGCACTGGTGCTCACGCTTCTTTGTTTTCTCTCTCAGTTAAGTCTGAGACCCCATCTCATGGGATGGTACCACCCACATCCAGGCATGCATCTTCAACCCTTGGTTCAAGCCCTCTGGAAATACCTTCCTAGGCACTCCAAGCACTGTGTCTCCTGGGTGCTTCCAAATATGGTCTATTTGACAGTGAAGATTTGCCAACTTTACCCAAACTAGTTTTCATTTTCTTCTTGGTGGCACAGCTAAACTTTTCTTCCTCGGTGTTCTTCAAGGTGGACTGATCTTATGATAGCTTGTTCTAACAATCATAAAAGAAAAGAAGAGGCTGGGCATGGGGCATACACCTTTAATCCCAGCACTCATGAGACAGAGGCAGGCAGATCTCTGTGAATTCAAGGCCAGCCTGGTCTACATCGTGAGTTCCAGGACAGCTGGGACTACAGGGAGACCCTGTCTGAAAAAAGACCAAGAAACAAAAAAAAAAAAAGAAACCAGTTATGCATATACTTTCTAGGTTAAGATTAATATCTTTAAATAAAAAGCCCTGGTGTTACTGAGATATAACTTTTCTAAAATGAGATGTACCCTTTAAAGTATACAGGGTGATACATATCCTCAGTACCAGTTTGTGTAGATCACTACATCCCCCTGTAGAATGTTTGAATCACTCTAAAGCATTTTCTCATGATTTTTGTAATAAACCTCTCATATCCCCACTTGGGATAGGTGGAAACTGATGAATCCTGGGATGTCATATATGTGGAATCATGTGATATGCAGTCATAATAGGAAAGGTGCCTGGGACCAAATCACTGCATGAAGAGTCACCAGCCAGCCCCACTTCTTTGGTTTGGGGCCATGAGGCAGGAATGGATCCCAACTGTATTTGAGCCATTAGCTTTTAAAAAATATTTTGTTTATTATTTTTATTTTATGTGTAATGTATGTATGTAAGTGCATTCATGCTGTGCAATGCCCATGGAAATCAGAAGAGGGTGTTGGATCCCCTGGGACTGGTGATATGGACAGTTGTTAGCCACTATGTAGGTATTGGGAACCAAATTTGGATCCTTTGCAAGGAGCCATCTCTCCAGTCCTCTTTTCTTTTTTCCTTTTATAACAGGAATCCAATGTTTTGACTGTAACGTTTTTTTCTTTATTCAATTCAATCAGTATTTTGAAATACACTGATTTCCTCCTTTATTCTATTAATTTTGTGAATGGCACAGATTACATTTTTTCTCTTGATTTTTTTCAAGCAGACACTTCCAAATGTTCAGTCCATCAGCTCTGCACTCTTGTTGCATTCTTGACACTTGGTCAAGACTTGTGCTTCTGGGGGCGGACAGATAGCTGAGTAGCTAAGAGCACTGGCTGCTCTTGCAGAGGCCCAGGTTCCATTCTCAGCACCCACATGGCATCTAACAACCGTCCGCAACTCCAGTTCCAGGGGATTTGATACCCTCTTCCAACCTGTATGGGCCTGGCATGACATGAGTGCACTTATATGCATGTAAGCACTATACTCATGCACATAAAATAAAAATAATAAATAAAAATGAAAAAAAAAAAGACTTGTACTCCTGTGTTCTACTCCATTTAATTGTCAGTATTTTGGTGGGATTTTTATCTCTTTAATCTTTGCCAGTTTTGCCGTACAGGTTCTTCTGGTTCCATTAACTGAGTTTAGAAATTGATTTTTCAACCAGATTTTCCAGGAGTCTGTTTAATATTGGCATTAACAAAATCCATCAGTTCTCATGGATTTGATGTTTTCTTTGTAGAAAATTTTTGCTGTTGCAAATTAAAAATGAACAGACGTAAGGTAATTTAGAGTTACAGTTTCATGGACGTTAGCTTTGGTCTTTAGCTGTCAACTTCATGACCTAAAGTTGTTCACAATATTTCCTGTTTAAAATAAATAACTTTTCTCAGTTTATTTTTATTTTTAATTGTGTGTATCTGTATGTGGGTATGAGACCCTGAGTGCAGGTGCCCACAGAAGCCACAGATGGTTGTGAGCTGCCTGGTGTGATGTTAACTGATTTTCCCCTGTTTGTCCAATGTTTTGATTGCTGTTTTCTCTCCTGTCAGCTCCCATTTCATTGGGATTTATTTGCACCTCTCTTTTGCATGTGCAGGTGGAGGTTTAGATAATTGGTTTTGTGTTTTTCTTTATTAATTTAGGCGTTTACAGTTCTAACCCTTCCAGTCCCCTCTCTAGCTGCATCTTTCAGATTTTAATATGTGTTGCTTTCATTATCATTTAGTTTGAAATATTTTAAGTCCCCTTGTGATTTCCTGATTGATCTGTGGGCTATTTAAATACATTTTGTTTAATTTCCTGAATCGTGGTGATTTTCTCGCTGTCTTGCCATTCACTATGCCTTTTTTATTTAATTCCATGTGACCAGAGACTATAACTTGGATGATTTTAATCTTTGAAAAATTTTGAGACATGCTTTATTGCCAAGTATATGGCCTGCGTTGGTATTTCTTGTGCACCTGACAGGAATGCGAATTCTATTGCTAGGTGGAGTGATCTATAAATGTCAGTTAGGTAAAGTTGGTGGATGGTGTCGTTCAAAAATTCTGCATTCTTATAGCTAAGATGAGTTTATGGACGTGTTAGGAGTGCTCTGTTTTCGGGGCACTGACCAGTGAAGGTATAACATTAAATGAAGGCCCACATCTGCTACAATCATTTCTATCTAAACCAGCAGACGAATAGAAGGAGCTGATTCTAAAATTGCTGGAAACATTTAATTCTCTTAGTCCTTGTTGGCCTACTGTGTGCTGTCCTATCTTGGGGGATCTCAAGGTAAGAAGATCAGCTTTCACCGGGAGGCAGACTTTCATGGCCCCATGCTCAGTGACACAGGGTCTACTCTGGGGCCTTGAATGTGGGATGTGGTTGCCTTGCTACCAAGTATGCTCCATGGGCAGTGTGCCTGGGACTGAGCATGCACAGTCATCTGACCTAGAATTGAGCATGCTTGGGGTGTAACTCATCTGGTGACTGCGCAAATTCAATATGTAACTCACCTGGAGATCAGGTGTGCTCAGTGTATGCACCTGGGGACTGAGCAGAGGCAGAGGTAACTCACTTCGGAACTGAGAATTCTCAGCAGGGCCGGAGCATGCCCAGTGGATTGCTCATTTGGCTATTGGGTATGTACAGGGAGTAATTCGCCTTGAGACTGAGCAGAGTTAGCCTGTACCTCACTTGGGGGCTGAGCATGCTTACTAGGCAAGTGATGCGGGGTGGGGGAGGTGCTTTTCTTTTCTTTCTTTTTTTTTTTTTACTATGTAGCTCTAATTCTTGATGCTCCTGTCCTTTTAATTGCAGAATGGCCGAGACTAGATTTATCATGGCGGGGACGTGTACCTGAAGCCCAGGAAGCTAAGGAATTGGTCATGGTCACAGGGCGAGTCAGTATCAGAGTAGGAGTAAGTCATCTGCCTTGTCTCCCGGCAGCATACCTCACTCGCTCTCCAGAACCTCAGACAATCGGTGGCAGCTGATTTTTTTCACAGAGATCAAATAGAAAGGATGAAGATGAAGAGATGGCCTGTTGGTTTCTCCTTTCAGGAAATCTCTCTTCTCAAGGTGCCTATCAGAAGAGCAGCCAGGAGGTGGGCTTGCTGCTTATGGCCCATCTTGCTGTTTTTTGGTGGCCCTGAGTCCCTCATGGCTTGTTTTCTCCAAGGACTGATCTACTGAAGACTGAGGTCAGAGCTTCTAACAGGAGCACAGGGGATTTGTGGCTTAATTGCCCTGAGCAATTGGGAAGGCAAGGAGGAGAGGAAAGCCCTTCAGGGGGAACGGTAATTATTTGTGTACAGAAATCATAGTGCTTGTTGAGAAATGTTTGCAAATTGTTGTGTATCAGTGAGTGAGCATGCGGACGTGTGTGTTTTAGTTAAAGCAATTTATTCAGCCTATCTCTCAATCTGTCAGAAAATGGTGTTGCCACAAGAGCCTGACGGTTTATTTTTTCTGTTTAAGCAAAATGTAAATTATCTGGCCCATTAATATCTGGGCGCTCTAATCCATTATTAAGGAGAAAAGTAAAAACCTCACATCAAGATGAATGTTTGCTTTTAAGGTGATTAATAACACCAAGCCCCTGGCACATTCGTCACTCTGCTGCTGGCCTCAGGATGGAAAAAGGACAGAAACAGACTGGCAATGTCGTGGGCTGGGGTTCAGTGTTCACCCACATGACCCTTCTGTCATCTCTCCTCTTCCAGAGCCTTTACTAAGTCCCTAGTGCCATTGTCATCAAGGACGGAGTTCCAGCTCTCAGTGAACTGGCTGGAGCTGCCTGCCCCTTGGAGCAGCCACCATGTGCCTAGCCCCATG
Source organism: Eospalax fontanierii (assembly GCA_035773235.1). NCBI lineage: Eukaryota > Metazoa > Chordata > Mammalia > Rodentia > Spalacidae > Eospalax > Eospalax fontanierii. Next base: position 47,247,752 of record CM069531.1, on the reverse strand, counting down.
CCACCAGGGAAGCAGGAGAAGGAAAAGAAAGCTTTTATGCTCTTGGATAATTTTCTTGCATGGGGAGAGATGAGGACAGAGATGAGAGATGAAGACAGAGAGATTTCTGTGCCCAACACAGTGAGGCGTTAGCTGGCGCAGCTGCCAGCTGTCAGAGTCAAGAGCAGGTGAGGTTGACATGTTGACTGGTCGGATAGAGAATGCTGTCTGGAGGAGGTGGGCACTGGAGGAATGAGAAGCCTGCAGATGGCCCCAGTCATAGGTACTGACTCCTGAGCACTAACATTTGGCAAGGCGTTAAGCTTTATGGATAGTCTTGTTATTACTGCTGTGTCACAGCCCTGCGAGGTAGGGACTATTCTCTTTTCTTTTCACTTTGTGAGTGAGGCAGTGAGGCCTGGCAAGGTGAAGCCACCTACCCAGTGTCACACAGTGAATGAAGGCGGGAGCCAGGATGAGCACTCGGTACTGGGAGGCTCTGAGGGACTGGAAGCCTGAGTCCAGTGCTCGCTCTTCCCATACCTGTGTGTGCCCACAGTACTATGTGGGCAAGGGATTCACTGCCTGGCAGTAGGAAACCTGTAAGATGAGAGAGTCTCAAGAGGCTGTGGGTTCACATCTGGGAACAATGTCAGTGCTGGGTCCCAGCTGGACTTCAGCAGGTGACACTGTGTCCCCTGAGTGTGGGGCTTTCTCCTTGCAAGTGGAGAAGACTGTGACCTGGAATCTTCTTTCACATAGCCTCACTCTTGGGCTCTGGCCACACTATATCACAGTTGGTAACTGTAGCAACCCCCAAGCTTGTTGCCTCCAGTGACATCTGTCCACAGTGGCCACCACATTGTGCAGCACAAGTCTGACCCAGACATTGTGATCCCTGTGCACCAGCAGCTCCCCTTTGGCAGGAGGCTCTGAGGATGCTCCAGCCCCTCCCACTTAGTCAGGCCTATCCACTTCTCCTGTCCCTCTCTGCTTTCTCCACCTCCGGGTTGGAAGTCCATTGCTTCTCCTTTTTCCCATCCAAGGACTTCCTATGATCCAGGAACACATCTGCTCAGGAGAGAATCCCTCGGTGCACTTCTCAAAGGGTCCCCTCTTTGTCCAGCTGCCTGTGACCCTCACCCATCCCTCCAGGCATGCTGGTGTGTGCCATCTCCCCCAGTCCCAGGGGAACTGGATGGAGACAGGAATAGGTCAGCCTCTCCTGAACGTCAGGGGTAGAGCAGAAGGCAGACAGGGAGCTGTGGCCAGACCTGCGAGCATCATCTCATCCAGTCCTTTAACAGAGGTGAACTGAGCGTCCATTTGGGCCTGTCCTTGAGGCAGCCTGGGCTCTGCCTTCACAGAGTGCACAGGCCACAGGGTTAGACCCTCTACAAACCACAGCTGCTCTGCGGGGGAAATAATTGAGCTGAGCAGGGAGAGTGTAGAGAACAGGTGTGACTGAGCCCAGGGTTTATCTTTGCACCCCATGATGCCGGAAGTAGGGTGCGTGGGTATGGTGAGGTAGCCACAGCCTTCCCCAGTTTGCCCGGCTCCCGACTGCTAGTTGTCCCTGCCCTGAAAAGTGGCAGCCGGCATCCAAAGGCTGATTCTGTCTTTCCTGTTTGTTAGGCTATACTGTTTCTAGAGGTCAGAGCGTCACCCTCCACTCCCAACGTGGGCCCCTCTACTGTTGCTGAGAAGGGGTGTGTGTGGGGGATGCTGTTTCAGCTCCTAGTTTTGAGTGGCTCCGTGGAGCCTCCCAGTGGCTGAAGGAAGTAGGTCTTGGAGTCATTGCCCACAGCACTGCAGGGGCTTCTGCCCGAGGCAGGCATTGTTTATTATGGACAGACTGTGGGTTGCATGTTTTTATAATTTCCCAGAGAGCTCATTTTACGCTCTGCTAAGAGCTCAATGAGCTGGTGTAAATGCTCACAGGCCCTCCCGCCTGTGTACGTGTGTGTGTGTGTGTGTGTGTGTGTGTGTCTGACAAGGCACTCTGCTGGGGACCAGTCCATGAGACTCTTGAAATCCTCGGAGGCCCTTGGTTAGCGTGTCTCTGTGGGGAATGAACACTTTGGGGGCCTCTGAGCTGTTGGAGACTTCTGGATATGACCTAGATCCATCCCATCGCCCTGGCGGGGATGGGGGTGAGGGTCCATCCTGAGTGACAGAGATGAACCAGTGGCGGTCTGGAAGTGTCCTATGGTGGGAGGAGGATGTGGTGACCAAGTGACTGTCCCAGCCTCTTCCCAGGCACCTTGAATGTAGTCCAGGGGATTTTTCAATTCCTCGGTTTAATTTCTTTTACATTTATTTTTGTGTATGGGACACAGAAGTCAGAGAACAACTCACAGGAATTGGTTTTTTTCCTTTGACTATGTGGATTCCAGAGATCAAACGCAGGTCTCCAGGCTTGGCAGCAAGTGTCTTTACCGGAGGAGCTGTCTCCTCTCTGTTTTTTTATTCTCTTTCTGTGGTGCTCAGGGTGGAATTCAGGCCTCTCTTGTGTTAGGTGTGTGAACTACTCTGTCCGCTCTATTGCAGTTTTTTGAATCTTAAAAGTAATATATTTATGCTGGAAAACTGAAATTTCACAAACATATAAGACAGTAGGAAATCAGTAGCTGGGAATTCTACCGTCTGGAAACCCCCTTGTTGCTGGCAGTATAATGCTTCTCTTGTCTTATTTTCTATACACTGTATTCTTCCTTTTATACATAGACAATTTTTTATGCGTTAAAATATTTATTTTAATTTTAGTGATGTGTATATATGTCTGTGATGAGTGCAGGTGACCTTGGAGACCAGAGGAAGGACTCAGATCCCTGGAGTTACAGGCTGTTGTGTGGGTGCTGGGAACTGAACTTTGTTCCACTGCAGGAGCAGCAAGTGTGCTTAACCACTGAGCCATTTCTCCAGCCCCATGGTGCCTTTTAATACTTAAATGCGCTGTCTTTCCCCATACTGTAGCTAGCTTACTTTTTCTCCAACTGTGTGCCTCAGGACATGGCCTCCATGCCTGAGATTCCTCCCCCTGGCTTCCTCTCTTAGACAGTGGCTCCTACCTGCAGCTGCATGTTAGAATCATCTCGGCAACTTTAAAAGTTCCTGAGGCTCTGGCATGGGACCCAGGTGCCAATATTTACAGATTCCGGAGGAGACCATTGAGTTGGACTGAAACCGTCTTTCCCGTGCCTGCCCCTGGTGGCTGGGGAAGTTCCTCTCCTGTTGTGTGGTGGAGCTTATCAGACTTGCAATGACTGGACCGGCTCAGCACTGTCAAGAACATTGAATACCTGGGGATCTAGTGGCAGAGAAAGGGAGAGACAGAAAAACAGTCTTCCTAAGATCACTATGGCCACAGTCACCATCTCTTAGTCAGTCCCGGTGTGGTGAATGTCTCTGGTTTTTGTCTAAGACAGGTTGGCATGGCTTAGAATGAGTTTTTCTCACTTCCCTAAGCTTATGAGTCACGGCTGAGTATTTGAATTCTAGGCGGCATTTCACTTCAGTGTCCGGTGATTGTTTTCCACAAGTGTTGCTTAGGCTTTGCCGGCTGTTTAACGGTATCTCCCTCATCACTCCACCTTGCATTTTAGAGCTTTTGTTTGGTACAATTTTTCTTCTGCACAAAGACCAAGTTTTAAAATTCCCCTTAGCAGGGGTCTTATAGTTATTAATTTTCTGTATTTGTTGTCTCAAAATGCCTTCTCCCCACGATACTTGTTATTGCCCAAGACCTTCTGGATATGATGGAACTGGAATTTGGGATTAGACGGTCTCACTGGTAACTGTAGCTGAAACAGACCAGGCTGGCCTTGAACTCACAGAGATCCTCCTCCTTTTGCCTTCCAGTGGTTTGCTGGGATTAAAGATGTGTACCATTGTGATCAGTCCTTGGATGTGGTATTTTAGAGCAATGACTCTTTGAACACATTGAAAATACCTTCCAGTATTTTCTGTCTTCCATTGTTGTGTTTGAGAAGCTAGCAGTTACTTTAATTGTGATCTTTTTCTTTACTGTTTTATAATTTCATTGTGATAAGCCTAGGTGTGAGATTCCTTTTAATTTACTGGAAATTCATGGATTTTTCCCAAACCAAACCTTACAGTAGTTCTAGAAAAATTTTGGCCACTATCTTCTACTATCATCTACTATCTTCTTTTCCCCATTTTTCTTCTTGTTCTCTCTCCTGTTTTTTTGGGGAACTCTGATGATCATTAAACTTTCTCAGTGTATTTTCTTTACTTAACCCATCTTTCATATTGCATCTTTTTACCCTGGGCTGCATGTAGATCACGTCTTTATGTATTTGGTTTACCACTTCTCTTTTCATAGATGTTTAATCTGCTAATTAAGATGTTAATGAATTTTTAATCTAAATTACTGTAGTTTTATTTTTGATAAGTTTTATCTGATGTTTGTTTTCGTATGTGTGTGTGTCTAGAAACCAGATGATAACCTAGGGTGCCATTCCTCAGGTACTGTCTACCTTGTGTAAAAAACGTTTTTATTTATTTATTTTGTTTAATGTGTATGAGTATACTATCCCCATGTATGTAAGTGCACCCGTGTCATGCAATGCCCAGTGGGGGTCAGAAGAAGGCATCAGATTCCGTTGGAACTGGAGTTATGGATGGTTATCAGCCATCATGTGAGTTCTGGGAATCGAACTTGGGTCCTTTGCAAGAGCAGTCAGTGCTCTTCATTGCTGAGCCATCTCTCCAGCCCCATTTAAAAGTTTTTATTATTTGTTGTTTTAATTTCATGTGTGTGAGTGTATTGCATGTAGGTAAGTGTACTCGTGTTGTGCAATGCCTGTGGGGGTCAGAAGGCATTGAATTCCCTTAGAATTAGAGTTAAGGGTGGCTGCCAGCCACTGTGTGGATGCTGAGTATCCAACCTGGATCCTCTGCAAGAGCAGTCAGTGCTCTTAACTGCTGAGCCATCTCTCCAGTGCCTACCTTGTTTTTTAAGACAGGATGTCTTATTAGACTGGAACTTGAAAAATAGGCCAGACTGGCTGGCTAGCAAGCCCCAGGATCTTCCTGTTTCCATCTCCCTAAGTGCTGGGATTACAAGCATGTGTTATGCCACTCATCTTTTTCATGTGGGTTCTGAGGCTCAAATGCATGTCCTTGTGCTTCCAAAGCAAATACTTGATTGATTAAATTATCTCCCCAGATCTTTTATCTGGTATATACAGTTCCAACTAGTCTATGTTGGAAAATTCCAATATCTGAAATTGTTGTGAGTCTACATTTTTTCCTAAAAACTCATACATGTAATTTTATATTTCTTTGTGTGTTTCATAAATTTGGGCTGTAAGCTACTAATGCTTTTGAGCTCTTCTTGTGAGGATTCTTGGGGCCTTGCTTGGGACTGAGTTTGTAAGAGAGATTTCTACTTGCTTCTGCAGTGACTGAGGGCAATACCTAAGGTTCATCACTGAAGGTTTTCATGGACCTCATAATGAGTCTAATTTCGGATCTCAAAGCTATGTAAGAGGCAGACACTGTCTAATGCAAGTTTTTCCCCATTCGGCCAATGTTAGGGTCAAGACAGGTACCATTCCTCTGCTGTTTGTGGGGAGCCAGGTGAATTTTGGGGTTTCACCAAGCATTCATGGCTCTTCTGAACTTCAGCTTTGGGTGAGGATTTCACATCCGGTCTCCAGCCTTGGGACACTGGGCTGAGATAAATTTATCCTTCTACTCCCATACCAGGTGGTCTCAGAAAAGGACGTAGAAGACTGGAGGGTCTACCAGAAACCCCTGGGGACAAAGCAGTTTTCCCACTCATTTTCTTTTGAGAATTCTTGGAGCACTTCGTTTTAGGGCTTTGCAGATTTCCTTTTTGCACTAGCTCAATAATGCATTCAAGCAGATTTAAAGCATATTTTATACAACTACTTAGTAATTTTACCCGGGAAAGTCCCGCAGGGGAATCAAATCATATCAACCCCAACTCTGTGGTTGGAAACAAGCCATTATGTCATTCTTTATCACTCAAGTTAATTCTTAATAAAATCACCAAGGAGTCTGTGTCTATTTAGGATTTTTCTTCTTTTCCCTCGTCGGTGGAGGGAATGACAGCTTTGTAATGCTAGGGAGTCTTGTGCACTGGATCATGGTGACATCTCTGCACACAGGCACAGGTGGTAATGGTCCATCCGCTTGTCACAGGATGTTCTCACATCCGGGGCTTCTCAGTGGTTTATTCTCCTCTTGGGAGCTGCATCACCACCTTCTACAACATGGATCTCCAGCATCCTCCCTGATGTCCAGTGAAATACTGGGTGCGCTGCAGCACTGGACGCCTCCAGTGGCTCTGATGTGGGGCCTGATGTGGATCCCCTATATCCCGAGTAAGGTGGGGGGGGGCTTGGCTCGTAAGCTGCAGTGGAGTTGGGACAGCTTTGAGGGTTGTGACGGTACAGGAACCTGGTGAGCAGCAGGTCTGAAGGGCAGGGAGTACATTCTGGGGCCTGCAGTGAGAGGAAAAGGGCTGGACAGGAGAACCAGGCCTTGTTGCTTAGGAAAATAAGTAGTTTGCAGCCAGTGGGGTTTCTGTAGACCAGAGGGTTCCTTCTATATCTCTGGGTCTCTTGGGAGACGGACTCAAGACAAACTCATGGTGACCCCGTGCCTCCCCGTCTTCTCTCCCTTTTCTTCTCTCCACCCTTCCTTGTTTCTTTTGTCCCCGTCTCACGTTCCCTCTCCCGTCCTATCCTCCCCCATCTCTCTTTACGCAGCCTCAACTCATGATCCTCCTGCCTCAGCCTCGTGAGTGCTGAGCTCATAGGTGTGAAGGACCATGCCCAACTGTTTTTCTTTTTCTTAAAGCACCCATTAGAGATTTTATTTCTTTAAAAATAGTGTTCATTTTTCTTTTATTTACAAAAGTGATACAGGTTCATAATAGAAAACTCAGGACATGCAGAAACACAAGCCTGTCAACCAGTATTTAAAGTCACTGTTTATATTTTGCTGTCCATAGTTATCTATTTCATGTATGTAAAATAAGAAATATATAATTCAGTGATTTCTATTGTAAAATGTGTATGATTTCTGTGGCATTTTTTCATAGACTATTTTTTTCCACTTAATGATCGATTACAAAAAATTTTATTGCTCTAAGTATTTTTTGAAAAGATTCATTATAATGACTTCTAGAGTCTATTACATATATGGAATTTAGGCATTCAATTGTATCACAAATTTGAATATTTTCCAGGTGTCCAGCTTTATAAATAACTCTTTGATAAATACCACTGTGCATAATTTTTGTGTGTACCTCTGATTCTTTTTCCTATGTGTGAATTGCTATAAATGGATTTGTTGCCTCATATTTTAGGTTTTTGATAATCAAAGAAATGTATCCTATGGCAATATGATATAAATGTATATATGCCATATAAAATGGTAACATATTATGTTCTGAAAGACTGTACAGTACAAATAACATAACTTATAAGGAAAATAGTTTTGAGGTAGATCACTGAAAATTTATGCTACGGCCACAGCACAAATAAAAAAAATAACAATCCTAATAAAATCGCTATTTAAAAATTAATCATATTCTTCATAAATAGAGGAACCACACTGTTAAATGTTGGACTTTTACCTTTGAAAGTGACTTATGGGAAAGCAATACAAGGAGGGTGGTGACGAGATTCTGCATTCCAGACCATGAGACGGAAAACAAGGACAAGATACACAGGGTGGTGCGCAGCAGGCACTTGCAAGGCACTGAGAGTAATGTGCCTTTTCAGGTGGCTGCACCTCACCCAGGGCCGGAAGATGGTGAGAGCAGGCCGCTGGCAGTGGACTTTGAACTCAGCTGCTCGTACCTGGTGGCTTAGAACAGCACTTCTTTTTTGGTTAAAGATTTACTTTTATTTTTGTTTCATGTACATGTGTGTGTATCTGTGTCTATGCATGTTGTGTATGTATATGAAAAGGCCAGAAGAGGGCACTAGATCCCCTAGAGGTGGAGTTACAGGTGGTTGTAAACTGACTGATGTGGGTGCAGGGAAATGAACTCTGGTCCATCCCCAGAACAGCACTTCTGAAACCTTTTATGCTCATGACTTTTTTTTTTAACCAGAGAAAAATTTTAAAAATTGTTACATTTATTTATTTATTTATTTATTTATTTATATGTGTTTGGGTACATGTGTGCCATAGTTGCACATGTGGAAGTCAGAGGACAGCTGACTTCCTCCTTCTGCCATGGGGCTCTTGGGACTTGAATTAGAGTTGTTAGGCTTGGCAGCAAGTGCTTTTACCTACAAAGTTATTTGCTGTCTCTTGCCAGAGAAATTTTATAAGCCCCTGGGTATATACATAAAGGAATCAAACATTTACTAGACTGATAAGTCATAAAGGAATTTATTTTAAAATGCTTCTTTGTAAGGATACTATTTTGCTGCTTACTAAAGACGAGAGAAAATTTATGTACTACGAGATAGATGTGTTTGTTTTTGTAATACAGTACAATCCAAAGATACTAATTGGGTACTTCATGCTAAGGAGTGGCAGCAGGAAAATAGTAAAAATTATTGTTTTCAGTAACTAAACCATTATGTTTCTTTGAGAGTGGAGACCATTGTACGTAGTGCAGACACACTGCACTTCATAAGATGTGACAGTCTCCAATCCAAGCCAAGGTGTTTTAGGCAGTGTCTGAGTTCCTAAACCTGACACCATGTCTGGGGGGAAGCATGTATGTTGTATGTTTGGGACCAGGACTATGGTAAAGTTGCAGATACAGCATAGTCAAGTACTGCTGAAAACACATCAAATTCATTATGCATTTGATTTTGAATTAGTTTTTGGTCATTGAGTGTTCAGAAACTTTATTGTTGCAAAGTTATGCGGCCCCATAGGACCAACACACAATTGAAGGTGCTTTGGCCCAGAGCACAACCTCCAAGAAGCATTGCATGTGAACAGTGGCCCTTTGGGCTCCATTGTATCTTTCTTTTCTCTGTCTGTTTCACACAGACAATCTCATTTTCCCATAGAGGCACATGCTGGAGACAGACAGAAGTTCATGCTGCACATGCTGCTGTGGACAGACAGCATGTCACACTGCTGTCCAGGGAGGCTGCTTTCACAGACTTCTGTTAGTGTGCAAAGTCCCTAGCAGTACTCGGCCCAACACAGTGATTAGACCATATAAAGTTTGCTAAATCAGGGGTACTTCAGTAAGTAAAGTGATTGTCTTGCAAGCATTAGGATCCAAGTTTGATTCTCCAGAACCCATGTGAAAATGCTGGGCATGGTAGTGTGTTTGTAATGTCAGCACCAGGGAGGCAGAGACAGGCAGATCCCCAAGGCTCACTGGCCAACCAGTCTAGCCTAATTGGTGAGCAGCAGACTGGTGAGAGACCCTGTCTAACAGGAGGTAGACAACATACTTAAGGAGGACACCTTTTAGCTTTCACATGCAAGGGGCACACATGTGTACACATGTACATATAGACACACAAACAAAAAGTTTGCCAACGCAATAGACTGATGCCATAGTGAATATTTCAAGATAGTTCAAAAGGGATTTTAAATGTTCTTATCACCATGAAATAGCAAATGGGGCAACGGACACATTAAATCCATGTTTGCGGAAACCACACCATGCCGTAAAATGTACGATTACTTGTCAATTTGAAGCAAAGCTTTATAAAACCTGAGAAAAAAGACCTGCCAACCACAATATCTCATTTTCGGATGTGTATTTTTGCTGTGAAGTTTGTTATTTCTTATGCATTCTGTCTTATCTGTGAGTTGTTGGGCTGTCTGCTGCTTATTTTTCTATTGGTCTATTAGTGTTTTCCTTATTGATCTCTTGTTATATATGATGGCTATCAATTCCTCCTCTGTCATCATTATGTTTCCCTCAGCTTGTCGCTCACCTCTCGGCTTGGTTTTTGGTTCTGAGGAGCAGGAGTGTGAAATGTTGTCATCAAATTTATGACTCCTTTACTGTTTCGCTAATCATTTTATGCTTGGACAACCCTTCCCTACTCATCTATCAGTTATATATTTACACATATTATCTTTAAGATTAAAAAAATATCATTTTTACATTTTTCAAATCAGCTCAGAATTTGTTCTGACATATGGTGTAATGTAATAATCTAATAATTCCTCCATATTCCAAATTTCCCCAATATTTAAAAAAATATTTGCTCTTAGAAACTTCTGATCCTTTCAATGTAATCAATTCCTTACCATTCTGAATTAGCCCACAAAAGAATGGCACATCTTGTTTTATTGATCTGCAATTGGTATTTCCTATTTTAACAATGTTAATTTTATATTTCAGCATTTCAGTGAAAGTCTCCTTTTTCCACCAAAGTTTTCATATCTAAAAAATTTGTCTATTTCTTCTTTCATTTTAGTTTAACTTCATCCATTGGATTAAAAAAGAAAACCCAAACAAACCAACAACCCAAGTCATATTAAACTGAGAGTGCCAGCAAATTTTGGTGGTGATTAAACAAGCAGTGAGTGGTTCAGGCTCTGGAGACAGAGTCCTTGTTCCTCCTCTTCTTTTCTCCCTTTTCCTTTTGCATATGCAAAATAGATAAAAAGCTTCTTGACTCACAGGTCATACAAAACCTGTAGCATGGACTTTGGACAAGTTACAGTCTGCTGGATGGAATGTCGGATGGATCTTGTTTGTGTCTGAGCTCTGCTGTGATAAAGTCTCACAGACAAGTCAGCCCAGAAGAGTCCAGAGTTATTCTCCTGCCATTCTGGAGGTGAGATGCCCAGAGACAAGAGTTGGCAGGACTGTGTTCACTTGGAACCACAGAGAGTCCTTCCTCCCCTCTGTTTAGCTTCTGACAGACTGCCTGCCTTCCATGATGGCCTTGGCTTGCAGCTGTGTCATGATGATCTCTGTGTCTGTCCTCATGTGGCCTTCTCCCCATGTCTGGGTCTTCAGGTGGTGACCTTCTTGTGAGATCACCAGCCACATTGAAGGGCCTGCCTTCCCCCTGGGTGACTTCATCTTAAGTCATTGTATCTGCAGCATTCCTGGCTACATTCTGAGTTCGACAGGGCAGAACTGTATCAGATATAGTTTTGTTTTGGGTTTGTTGTTTATGTTTCTTGAGTGGAGAAGGCAGGTCAAAGTTCAACCTGTAATGCCACTTAACAGGAGAAGAATAATAAAGGTCTTTTCAGTGTTTAATATTTCAAAGTAATTTATAATGTCAACCCATTCTCACAACTCTATAATAATCCTTATTTATCCAGTAATATAATTTTAATTTTGTTTTGCTACTTATGAAGTCATTTATGCCTGTGTTGGCCTGGAATTCATTACATAGACCAGGCTGGCCTTGGACTCACAAGCATCTGCCCGATTCTGCCTTCTGACTGCTGTGATTGAAGGCATGCACTACTACCCTTGGGTTATGTCTATTTTTTAAGTGAACTTGGTCTTTAGTCTCCTTCAGGACTCCCCCATAGAACGTGTAGGGTTCTGATTTGTCTATGTGTGGTAGCAGTTTTTGTCGTATGTTGCTGGGATCGCCGGCAGGTAGGGCGGTGGAGAAGCTGGTCCAGCCAGTCTCCTCCAGGGGCTGAGCGGGATGGTGAGTGTCGCGATCCGGCCCCTCTCCACTCCGGAGAAAAAACAACACGCCGAGTCGGGAGTCTGTCTAGCAGGATCTCGTTTATTAACCGTTACAAAATAACTTCTATAGGGTAGGGGTAGGGCTAAAAGGGAGTGAAGGACCAATTGATCTTTGTTACGTAATCTGCAGCCAGGCAAAGTCCATTCTGATAGGCTGTCAGACTCAGGTGAGGCTCTGACAGCTGCATTCTAAACGGTTGGTGACAGTTGGTTGTGACAGTTGGAAACCGTTAGATAATGCCCCAGCCCCCAGCTATTGTGTGGAGTGCTCTGAGCCACTGTGTGAGCCTGTGTGGAGGCCCAACAGTATATGAATTAATCTTCATGGGAAAAATCTAAAAGAAGTCGTCAGTAAACTACCAGGTCCTGTGGCCTTTTCCATTTTGTTTTTGAGATTTTTTTTTTCCCAGCCCCACATTTCCTGCTTGGTTACAGCTCTATGGGAACCGATAGCTCTGAATCATCGGAACAACTGCCTGGTGGTCTTGACACCTTCTCTTGTACCTGCATACATGGGACGTGGATAGGTACTCCAGACTCTGAACTCAAAATAAAACACACGTTTTGGTTATGAGTGGTTCCCTCTGTAGAATCAGTGAACTGATATACAGGGCATTAGGCATTTGCCTGCATGGACATGGGGCAGGCCATGGCCAACCGAGGCATGCCTGCATATACTGGAGTACATGTGTACTGATAGCATGCTCAGGGAGTGAACATGTTGATCCTCTGCTAGTGGATATGGTGCCACCACAAGCCACCTAGGAGGCAAACCGGGGCCCTCAGTTACCAGTGGCAGCCATCCCCTTAGCCTTCACAAGAGCCTGCTGACTCAGGCAAGTGCCAGCCCAGCACGCGGAGGGTTCACCTGCCACCCCACTGTGTTAACATGTCCCCCACAAGGCAACGACATACCTGCTCCTGTTAGACACCTACAGGCAATGCGGGGTGGAACAGCTCACTAGAGGATCTGCTTTCTGGCTTTTCTTTGGAGTTGTTAGATCCAACATGCTTTTCCGTAGTATGCTCAGACCTTTTTGCACTTCTTCCATCTGTTTCTGGGAAATGTGAAGGAATTTAATGATCTTTGCTAGGGTTATTAAACCGACAGCTGTTGTCATTAATAGAGTATATCCTTTACTGTTGTGAACAAACACTAGTCATAACTCCAGCCTGTCGAATGTACTGTTGGTAATGACTAGAGCATTTGTCTCAAGACTAGGGTTATGAACACCGGGGCTTCTGATGCCAGCTTTGAACATGATTCATCGTCAAAGTGTGGATGCCCTCACTTCTTTTTTGTACTCTAGGCAGCTTTAGAAGCAAAACTGTATAATTGGCAAAAAACAAAAATCCAATCATCAGCCATTGGCTTTCTTTGGAAGTGAAGAAGTCTGAATGCGAAAAAGCCAAAATTACATTTTACTGTGTGTTTAAAATTATGGTTCATTTTTGGGTAGAATGTTAGAGGCAGAGAAAAACCAACACTTACAGTTTGAATTGAAGGTTTTTTTCACTGTCATCCATTGGAAAGTCAGAGTCGGGTTGAGCTCACACAAGCAAACAGGGAGGAGGGTACTGGAAAGGCGACACCCTGGCTTGACCACCTCTGGCTTCATGAATAGAGTAAGTCTCACTGCCTTAAGGCTGACCTTCAGGGTTTAGACATTCCAATAGCAGGGAAAGTGAAGTGCTGTCTTGCTAGGAAGTGGTTCCATGATACGTTGGAGCAAGGAAGCCTGTGAGGTATCCGGGTGTCCTCTTCCTGGTATCCCCAGACAAGCCTGCCCTGAACACCAGGCAGTTGGGCTCCGACAGAGCTGGGCAGGAAGAGCTCTACACATCCTCCATTCTGATGAAAAGCTGGAGTGCGGGTAGCCAGTGATCAGAAGGAATAAAGAAGGCCACTTTACAAACATCCTCATGGCACTTGACAATGGACCTGGGCTCTGGTAACTTCCCTGCATTGTGGGCCATGTAAAGCTGAGGTGGAGATGGGAACTTAGAGGTTTGCTCTGGGTCCTGGCTTAGGCCAGTGTGAAGGATCTGGATTTGACCTGCGGCCTGACAGCTGAAGGACGAGGACCAAGGCTGGCTTCAGTGTGTCTTGTTCAAAGGTATGCAAAATCAAAACCCAGGGCTGGAGAGCTGGCTCAGCGGTTAAGAGACATGCTGCTCTTGCAGAGGACCTCATTCAGTTCCCAACAACCACTTTGGTCAGCTCACAGCTGCCTGTAGCTTCAGCTCCAGGGGATCTGAAGCCTTCTTCTGGCCTCCACCAGCACAGTGTTCAGGTTTATACCCATCCCCACACTCATAATTAAAAAGAAAAAGAAAATGATTCCAAAAAAAGTCACGAACCAGGGCAGAAAGTGAAGTGCTCAGCAGCTGGGGACAGAGGAGCAGGGAAGGGTGTGGACGGCTGACAGCACAGGTCACGGCCACATTCTCTCTGTAGTGACAAAGACTTCCATCACTCACTCAGAAGTACTCAGAATATCTGAGAACGTACAGGACACCATGCAGAGGCCTGGGGGCCTGAAGTTCTGCCCCCGTGGAATCTCTAGTCTAGAGGGGGAGCAAGCATTCAAATTATATAGCACCATTGACAAACGGGGCACTTTAGGCACAGATATTTTGCGGGGACTCTGTCCTGTGTGTTCCCTAGCCTTCATGTCCTTAGAATGATGAACCCGTGACGGTGGCCTCAGACCGTTTCCCCTCTTGAGTTTCTAGCAAGCATAGCTTCCACCCATTCGTTTTTGTCCCATTTATTCTTCTTGGGGGATTAAGAGAGCAACACCCGCCCCTCAGCACACTGTCATCACTGAATGGCCCATGGAGGAGCCTCCTGGGAAGATCCTAGGCAACATGGCCTGGGGTGTGGCTCAGCCATAGAGCCTTGCCTAGTATGCATGAGGCACTGGGTTCAGTTCTAAGAATGCAAAAAAAAAAAAAAAAAGGACAAAACAACAGTAGAACTATTAGAAAGAAGAAAAACCATGTGCACATTTCTCCTGGAGAAATCAGTGCAGCTGGGAGAAGCTCTTGACCCTGTCCTGGAAAACCTCACATCGTAGAAAATACTTCTCCAGCCTGAGTATACAGAGCCCCCTTTTAAAATAAAAATACTTTCAAGACTCTCTCCTCCCTGTTGACTCAGGCAATTTTTATGCCAGCGCTGTTTAAATATGTATCTGCAGGAAAGCTGGAGTAAATTCCTTCTACTGAGGGCTCTAAGAAGACTAGAAATGCAAAACACATGGGCAAAGTATAGAATGGTGAGCTACAAAATCAATAAAATTCAAATTAAAAGCATTAATTTAATGGGTTGTTGTTTTATCAAGCTGACATCAAGACTTTCCCCTCGTGTCCCAGGCTGACCATGACGGGAAGGTTCTGGGGGGCCTGGGGGTCGCGAGCTGCTCCCAGTCTCTCCCGCTGTCACCACCATGACAAGGCTGTCCATGGACAGAAGACACTCAGTTCTGTTCTGGTTTTTCTGAGCTTGCCATATTTAAGAAAAATAATTGAATTGAATGTGAGCCTCCAAAGCTCAGCCCCGCCTCTGGAACACATACACACGCACACACATGCACACACACACACACACACACACACACACACACACACACTCAGGGGTGCTTAAAGGCCACCAAGAAAGAGGCAGGTTCCTGGCCTTATGGAGCTAGTGAGAGAAATGGACCATGCCTGGAACAGCTAACCGATGCACAAAGTGGCACGGGTGTGATCCTGCCTGTGCATGTATTCCAGGTCTGAGAACGGACAGGGCAGAGTCATGACTAGCCAAGATTCCAACATGAGGGGCTGACCTGCAAAGACAAGCAGACCACAGCGCATTTGAGGGTGGGTGTCTAGAAAGGCAGGTCACCGGAAACAATTTCAGTAAGGGACAGCCTCAGGAAGGAGCATCAGCTCCCATTAGGCCTGCCTGGGTCCAAGGTGATGCTGCCCAGGACTCAAGCTCTGACTTCCAAGGGGAGCTGGGAGAAACAGTATCCAGGGACGGGTAGGCTGCCCTGCCCGAGTCCCTCTGTGCTCTTCTCCCTCACCTCCAGGTTCCTTGCTCAATGTGCAATGGGAGTTAGGCTGACCCACAGGGAAACAAATCCCAAGACAGCTGAACTGCACCAGCAGCACCACAGGCGAACCCCTAAGAGGTCTATCTAATCAAAAACACTTATTACACTCCTTTATGAGGGGCCTAGTCTCTGGATGCGGGATCAAGTTCCCGATGAGGGGCCGAGCAGGAAAAATATTGAGGAATCCAAGGAGGAAATAAATCACAAGTATAGATTGCGGTACAAGGTCAAAATGTGCTGTGTACATGAGAGAGAATAAAGTCTCAGAGTGCTTTTAAGACAAGGTGGGTGGCCGAAAGACGTTCTGAGCAGGTGGGGCTTGGTAGCTGGACCAAGATATTGAGACCAGGGTGGATAAGGAAGGCTCAATGGAGGGGAAACTGAACTGGGGGTGGGGATGAAGAGCCAGGCGGAGGAACTGAGCCTGTCTCTAGCAATAAAGCCAGAGCCTCTACAGTTTTCTAAGCAGAAGTAGCTTTAACCCCATCTGATCTACCCACTGATCCCATCAATGGGAGGACAGAGGTCAGAGACGATGCAGCTGTCTGAGGGAAGGCAGCCAAGGCCTTGGACCAGGGTGGAGGTGGAGACAAGGTCAAAGAGGCTTCATCCTGCCATGGACTCTCCCCACCATAGGCTTCTGGCCACTTGAGCGTACATGACAAAAAGCCTCTTCTTTCCTGGGCCTGAAGTACTGGGGTGCCCCCAGAAGCACAGCCTGCAAAATAGGTGAGGACTTGGAGGACACCTGTGACAATCATCATTTGTATCTCCAGTCTCATTGTCTACCCCCTATATTCTGCTGTATGCTGCTCACCCCGCCTCTGCTGCACTGAGCACCCCTGACCCGAGTCTGACACTGACATAAAGGTGCCTTTGACCAAAAGGCTGAGACTGATCCAAGCCCTGGATCTGCCCCATGATAGACTTTCCAGGTAGCACGCTCTGCGGTGTATTCCATTATGAGCCACATAGCAAAGGGTCCCCGTTCACGACGCCCTCATCCTCTGGGGTGAGACAGGGTGCCATGGATCTCAGGTGTCATTTGCCACGTGGCTGCCCTTCCTCTTTCCAGCATCCCACCTGGGCCATCTGAACCTGGCCTCGTGGTGCTGTGGCCTATGTTCTCCATCTCCCCACCTCCACTAGGCTGCAGAGGCTGAAACCAGGCATAGGCACCTCAGTGGTAGCTGCCAGCACCTGGCACAGAGTAGCTACCAAATGAATGTTCAGAGCTGAGCTGAACTGAGATTCTTAACATGCAGATGCTTTAAGTTCACATTCTGCTAAGGAGTCTGCACCAGCTCCATGTTCATGGCCCAGACTCTCTGCTCTGCACAGGGCAGCCCCAAGCACAGCCCCCATCCCCGAAGTCCTCTGCTTCAAAAGGCTCTACCATCCATATCACCCTGCGCCGTCCTCTTTCCCCTCTCAGTACTGTGGCCACTTCTGCAATCTTTGCCCACATCTTTCTCTTTGGGTCTGCATTTCTTTGACCTGAATTTTAGTGGTGATTGAAGGCACTTTTGCTGACCTGGTTTTCTAACTGAATCCACAATGAGTTAGGTAAGCCTCCTATCCTTTACAGGAACCAGCCTCTCCTAGCAAAGTCAGATGTTTGTGTGTGTACACACGTGTGTTGTGTGTTTGTGAATGTGTGTATGTATGTGTACTATGTGTTTGTGGGTGGTGCATGTGTGCTTATGTATGTGGTATGTGTGCATATGTGAATGTAGTATGTATGGTATGTGGTGTATATGGTTTGTGTGTGGAGTGTGTGGGGTATGTATATATGGTTTGTGTGTGATATATATGTGTGGTGTATTTGTGTGGTATGTGTGTGTTTGTGTTATATGTGTGATATATGAATGCGTATGTTGAGTGTGTGGTATATATGTATAGTGTGTGTGGTATATATGTGTGTGGCTTGTGTGTGGTGTGTGATATATGTATATATGTGGTATATGTATGTGTGTAGTATATGGTGGTATGTGTGTGTGATATATGTATGTAAGTGTGTGTATAGTGTGTGGTATATGTGTGTGGTGTGTGTGTGTGGTGTGTGCATAGAGGATATCTGTTCTGTCCACTGTTACCCTCTTGACTTTCTATACAAGAAGAATTTAGACATGCCAATCTGCTGAGAACCGCTTCTGAGACTTTATTTGCAGCACAAGCACCCTTTTTCTGTTTTACCTTAGTATATAGTTGAGATAAAGAGGAATTTTCA
Organism: Eospalax fontanierii; assembly: GCA_035773235.1. Classification (NCBI taxonomy): domain Eukaryota; kingdom Metazoa; phylum Chordata; class Mammalia; order Rodentia; family Spalacidae; genus Eospalax; species Eospalax fontanierii. The sequence continues at coordinate 47,229,784 of CM069531.1, read as the reverse complement.
AGTGTGCTTTGATTCCCAATTTGCATCTTATTGGGAAAACTTTAATCAGTCATCTTGAAAAATATGAGTACATGATTGTTATGCTGTGGCTGCTGGGAGAGCTATCATTACAGGAAGCAACTGAGCCCCATCCCAAGAAGTTTTCTTGGCTCCGCCCCTGTCTGCTGAGCTAGACCGATCCAACTCTGTGTCTGGGGGGTCGGGGGAATGAGCCTGTCTTCAGGAAACTGACCTGTTGGGCATTCAATGGAAAGGCCTGGGCTTGTTGGAATGCATCTCTGTCTGTCTGTCTGTCTGTCTGTCTCTCTCTCTCTCTCTTAGGCTGTGTGATTGGAGCTGCAGCCTCATTTAGTTTGATTCAGAAATTGCTAGGATTTTTTTTTTCTCTTTTAAGCTCATAGGAAGTCAGCGTTCAACCCTCCCTCCTCCCCTGCCCTGCACATCTGGGTGTTAGGAAGGGAAGCTCAAACCCTGTGAAGCTTACCCTTGTGTTAGATCATCCACCCTTTCGTCCTTCAAATACTTCTTGAGTACCTGTTGGGTGCCAGATGCCCTTCTGAGTTTGAGGGAAGCAGGCAGCCGAAGGAGGCAAGCAGAGACTTTGCTCTCTGGAGACTGACACTGAAGGGCTGAGGGAACTTCCGCAGGAAGTGTATTTTTCTGCACCCTGGTAAGTGCTTGCATTCCACAGGTGCTTAAATGTATCAAAACTTGTTGAATGGCATACTTAAGACTGTGCAGTACAAATCTTACCTCCAAACAGTAGAAGGGACTGGATGTAAACGCTGGAGTGATGGCAGATATACTTGCGAAGTGCTTGGCAGTGAAGCTCGCTGATATCTATAGCTGTTTTGAGTGCATCCAAGAAGGACGCAGCTGGGAGTTCAGACATACGGCTAGACATGAGATTAGAGTCAACGTAGCAAAAGGCTGGTGTGTGAGCATTCATTGTCTAATTCTTTTTTGTTGTTGTTGTTGGCATTTGTAATTGAATTTTTGCAATTTTCATACAATACAGTTTGATGGCATTTAGATCTGCTCCCCTCCCCACCCCACTCCCCAATTCGATGAACTCTCCTAACATGGCCTATGAGTATGATCTGTGTCCAATTCTTTTAACTTGTCTTACTTTGGAAAAATTTCTATGACATGATATTAGAAAAATGAAATAGAAATCAAATAAGCAGTAAGACAAAAAAGTTTAAAGTAATTTCTGCCCTACTTGGTTTGCATTCTAGTGGGAGGAGAAATATTTAGCATATACAAGGGTGATAATTGTTGAGTGCTTGTCAGGCTGGAGAAACTGTGTAGAGGCTATAGCCAGATCCCTAAGGGGCTCAGTGGGCTGGGAGGGAGACAGTGAAAGGCCTGAGGGGCATTTGGGCCTCCTAGGTACTTTCAAACCTTGGCTTTTATGCTGAATGAGATGGGAGCTACTGAAAGCCTTTTGAGAAGTGTTTATGAGTGAAATAATATACTTCTATTGTAAAAGACTCAGTCTAGCCTCTCCGTTTGGTACAAAGTGTGGGTGAGAGGTGGTCACAGGCTACTGTAAAAGACTGTGGTAGAAACCATAAAGTGTTGAGATGTGGTTGGATTCCTGATGCATTTTCAAGGATTTTGTTTACAATCATGAGGAAGGGGAGACAGAGAAGTCAAGGTGACCTCAAGGTTTGGGGTTTAGATGCCTGATTTCCTGGATAGTAGATTACAGTGCAAAGATGAGCAGAGGGAGGGTCCTATGGTTGTTCCCTGGAAATGGAGCTGGAGAGCAGAGCTGGAGGCTCCAGATGGAGCTGGAGCTGAGTAGAGATGAAAACAACCCCCAGACCCAGGAAGACAAAGGCCAACCTGGACTAGTTTTGCCAGTGTCTGATGATAAGCCAGGCCTGGGTCCTGAGCTGGGCTGTGAAGGGCTGGGCAATATGCCTTGTTAGCCTATCCTTAACCCCTCTGTGCACAGCTATATCAGCTAATAGCTGACGATGCCCCTGTATAGTGGGATTGCTGATATGCTTGTTAGAAAGTGCCCATCTTCTCAGCACCCCACACAGAGCCATGGTCAGGGTCTGACATCTAAGAGGAAGTCTGGGGAGCGCCAGAGAATAAGCACCTGGCCACCACCTTGAATAACAAGCGATCGTGCTCTGATCTCAACCAGAGAGAAAGGTTCTAAGTCCGGATGGTGGTTCCTCTACCCTCTGCTCGCCTGCTGGGCATGGCTGGCTGTCTGGTTCCTGCATCTTTTCTCTGATGTTTTTTTCCTCTGGACTCTGACCAGTTGCCATGTCAACCTGTGTAAACACCCCCTCCTTGAGAAAAGGTTTAAGTTAACTGACTGTTCCTCCCTATAAAACATCCCCCTCCCAGATTCTTCTGGACCCACTTTCTGGGGTCAGAGATAAAGAATCAGAGCCACTGAGTTCCCAAGACAGGGATAAGTTCTGCCCTATGTCTGAGTGCAACGGACACTAGATAAGCCAACCACCAGCTGGTGAGGCTCATGATCAACTGTCCATTGGCTCTGACAGTCCTGAAGGTCACAGAGTTTGGCACTGTTGAATCTGGAAGCAGAAAGAATACATTTAAAGAGCTTGGCTAGGACGGAGTGAGAGTCTCTGGAGAGGCCCAGTCAATTTGTAACTTTTTTTCTCTTTTTGATGGGTCATACGTCTCAGCTCAGATTAGACCCGGGATATTCTGCCTGAAAAATACCCAGAAAATTATATTGATTGCCAATGCTTAATCATAACTAAAATCTAATAATAAGATTGTTAATTAAGTGCAGAGGGGAAAAAGTCCCCACTGTAAATCTAGGTTCTAGGAGACAGAGGGAGGAATTACATTACAGCACGTGAAGATGCTAATTCGATGCCCAGGAGCTATAAATAGCACCACATCACGTCAGCCAGGGGTGCTGGATTGCTTTCCTCCACTAAATGGGCTTGGCTCTCTGCCTTCTGGTTGAGTGGAGATTCTAAGGGAGGACTAGAAATATGACCAGAAGGAAAGGTTTTTTTTCATCTGTTATTTCAAGATGGACAATAAAAACATGATTTTGTAAAGGGAACAGTGAAATATACAATTATCTGCATTTAGGAGACACACAGCAGGGGCGTCTTCATCCCGTGGTGCTTCTGAAAATAGCCCTTGAGGAAAAACTGAATCTTTAGTTGGATGGAACAAGGGGAGATTGGATGGGTAGTTCTCATCCACTCCCAAATCATCCTTTAAGTGGCTGATGCTCTGGGTCACTGCACATGGTGAAGGATCACAGTGGGCCTGCACCAGCCCTCAAAAGTTCTCTCTTCTCTCACGGAGACGGAGTGGTGAAATATATCTGTGATTGAAAATACTTAAGTGTGAGGCCTCCAGTGCTCTCCCCTTTCAAGGTGACAGTAATTGAAGGATGGCGGCATGCAATTCTGACATTTATAATCCGGCTACGGAAAAGGTCAACTTCCTTTTGAATCTGCAGTGCAGCCAGCAGGAAAAGAGTCCTGAGATGCCACAGTGCATTTCTGATATTTTCAGGGATGCTTTGAATAATAACATCTTCAGTTTGCAACATATAATTATAGCTGTCCCAACTCTCCATGGTATGAAATGACAGGACTCTAAAGAAATAAAGCCATCACTTCAACTGCAGAAAGGTTTGGATGGAGGGCCACCCGCGCCCGGGGCACATGTTCTACATGAGAAGTAAACCACTTTCCTCTTTAGGTGACAGCAGCTACCCTGGGGGCACTTTAGAGAAGACCATGAAAGGACTGGAATATGACCCCGGGGACCCAGCTTCATCTGCAGGCCAAGGGGAAGCCACAGGATGTGCTTGTATTTAATCTCCTGAGAATCTGTGAAGGCTTGGGGTGAAAGGATGAGACTGAGGGAAGAGAATCCCACCTGCAGCATCTCTTTTCCCCTCTGGGAATTTGAAACTGGAAAGAGTATCTAGCTAACGCAAGCCCAACCCAACTACAGAAACCACATGACCTATATGATTGACAGTTTGACTTGGCCCTGGAGCAGCTTTGTACCAAGGGAAGTTGGGATGAGGATGGAGAAGGGTTAGTAGACGTGCTAGGAAGCAGAATGGAAAACCAAGCACAGACAACCACAAGAAATGACTCTGAGTCTGTCCCAGTAACCAAGACCTATAACGCCCTTCTGTCAAAGATTCCAACCAGTGTTAGCTTAGGTTTTCTTGCAGAGACTGTGTGGGTCTGAGATGGGTCTGCAAATGTCAGGTTCCTTTGGTTAGACAACAGATGATAGCAGTTATGGGCCTTGGGTCTCACAGTGAGAGGTATGCTCTGGGTACAACTTCCCTTGTAGCATCTGGGGTGGACAGTTCCAGGGGCTGGCCGTCTTTGGTACTTAGGGAGGAAGCCTTGATCTGGCTTCTGTTAGGAGAAACTAGATGCACTCGGCCCCATCTTGTGGAGGGACACCATACCATGGAACAGCTGTGGCAGTAAAGCAAGTCCCGGAGATGTCCAGTCGGGAATCAGGGCTTGCCATGTTGCTGGGTTCAGAGTTCAGCTCTATGTAGTCTATGAAGTATGTCATGGCTTAGTTCTGTGGCTAGGCTCAAAGTTCCCCATCTGGCCCTGCCTGGCTGGGGCTGAAATCAAGGTCAGTGTGTGGCCAGGGTTGAAGCTTGGTAAAGGGTAGGATTGTAAATTTAAGGGACTGATTGCCTCAGAATTCACCAGTGGTAAGGAAATTCCTGGAGCTTGTCTGTCACAATAGGCTGAGCCATGTGGTTTCCATCACAGGGTGGAGCTTGCCTTAGCTAAGGATAATGTTTCACATTTCAGATTTCCAGAGGGGAGAGGTGATGCTGATTAGCTTGGCTTGGGTCAGCTGCTCAGACCTGTATCCGTCCATCATATGTGGTAGAGTGGGCCATCTCTGAAGGCCAAGAGAGTGCGTGCTAGTTACTTTCCTTGTTCCTATGACAAAATACTTGACAGAAGGAACTAAGGGGAGGGAGGATTTATTTACCACCTCAATCACCTATGCCTTCCATCCAAAGTTTCTACCATCTCCCCAAACAGCGCCACCAGCTGGAGTCCGAGAGTCCAAAATAGGAGCCTGTGGAGCAGACTTCAGATTCAAGTCTTACTGCTATGCACTGGACTGTGATCCTGTGGAAGCGGGTACCATATGAGCCAGGGAGCTGTCCCAGTCAGATGCACTTTCAGAAGCATTCTACCATCTTTGGGGTGTTGAAGGACCTCCAGTTCCCAATGTGATACACTGGAATTGACAGAGAGAAAGAAATGAAGTTCTTACGGAAATAGCAGTAAGATAATTTGCTGCCTGAAGATTATTATTTTTCCTACTGTCAGTTTCCTCTTGTGTAAAGTGAGCATAACACTGGAATCCAGCACAGGGTCATGGGAAATGTTCTTTGAGTAAAGGACTTGGTATAACTCAGTGTGTGGCAGAACTCAATGCAGCTATTCAGGTTTATATTGTAACTACCGTTATTGAAAGTACCAGAGAACCCAACACCCTGGATAGAAAATGCAGCAAGCCTCCGATAGAGCATAGACAAACTTCAGCACACCAGAGATAAAGAGAGAGTTTGCAAAATCTTTCAGAAAGAGCAAAGGAGAAACGAAGAAACAGATTCCTCATAAAATAGCAAGTATGAGCCACTCTGGGTTCAAGAACACGTGGAGTCCTATATCCCAAGCTCTAAGGGAAAATAATTTAGAGCTAGAATTACATACTGTGCCTAAAATGCCCTGGAGGTAAAGATATTTTCAGATAATTGAGGACCCAGAAAGCATGCCTTTTATAACCTCTCTGGAAAAATCACTAGAAACACAAAAGAAGAAGGCAAAACGACATTGAGATAGAAAATCAGTGACATGCGAAGCACTAGTAAACGTTAGCGTTAAAGATGAACGAAGCTTGACCACTAAATATAACTTGAATTACAATTCCAAAGGATGTAAGCATGGAGAGACAAGGGGCAGGGCAAAGCAAGAATAGTCTGAATTTGATTCTGTCCAGGGAGGAGATGCAAGCACGATTCTTATCTAGATGTTGCATGACAGTGTATACTTAAATAAGTCATATGGCATTTAAGAGTATTCTCTGGAAGACTAGAACATATTAGAGAAAGGAGCATTAGCTATTAGAAGGAAAATGGGATGAGATTCTGTGTTTGTGTCATCATTGGTAGGAGGTGGGGTGTGGATGTTGGGCAAAAAAAGAAGGGGCGGGAGAAGGAGGAGGAGGAGGAAGAGGTGGGGGAGAGGAGGGGGAGGAGGAGAAGGGGGATGAAAAGGAGGAGGGGGAGGAGGAGGGGGAGAGGAGGAGGGGAGGAAGAGGGGGAGGAGGAGAAGGGGGATGAAAAGGAGGAGGGGGAGGAGGAGGAGGGGGAGGAGGGGGAGGAGGAGGGGGGGTCGAAAAGGAGGAGGGGGAAGAGGAGAAGGAGGGGGAGGAGGAGGGGAAGGAGGAGGGGGAGGAGGAGGAGGAGAGAAGGTTGCTTTTTCCTTAATGATGAGTGGTTCTTTTTAAGTTTGGCTACAAGATTGCTCCTCACGGCCGTCTCTTACCCTTTCACTTTGGTCGCCCCCGCCTGCCTTGTCGCCTCTGTTTTCCCCTCCGTACTTAAACTCTTCCCCCTCTCTGTGTTTTTCCTCTCTTTTATTATGTATGATCTACCATTCCACTTCCATTATGGCATCCCCCCACCCCCAGTGGTCTCTTTCCAGATTTCTGATCTCTATGGGAATCCTAAGTTCAATACCCCAAATCAGGAATTTGAGCTAGCGTCCACTCATGAGAGCGAACATGGGGCATGTGTTCTTGTGGGCTGGGCTTACCTCACCCAATATATTTTTTTCCAGTTTTATCCATTTATCTGAAAATTTTATGATTTCGCTTTTCTTTATAGCTGAATGAAATTCCATTGTGTATAGGCACTTGTCTTAGGTACTTTTTATTGCTGTGATAAAACACTGACCAAAACCATCTTTATCTTCCAAATGTCAGTCATCACTAAAGGAACTCAGAGCAAGGTCTCAAGGCAGGAACCGGGAGGCAGGAGCTAAAGCAGAGATCACGGAGGAATGCTGCTTACTGGCTTGCCCCTCTGACCTGTGCTTCCCTGCTCCTTCCTTCCTTCCTTCCCTTCCTCCCTCCCTCCTTCCCTTCCTTCTTTCATCTATTTATTTACATTTTATGTGTATGAGTGTTCTGCTTGCAAGTATGCGAGTGTACCAGTGTCATGTAATACCCATAGAAGCCAGAAGAGGGTGTCAAATTCCTTGAAACTGGAGTTGTGGGTGATCATTAGGCACCATTTGGGTGCTAGGAACCAGACTTAGGTCCTCTGCAAGAGCAGCTGGTGCTCCTAACCACTGAGTTGTCTCTCTAGTCCCTCAGCTACCTTTCTTATATAGCTCAGGCTCACCTGCCTAAGGATGGCACTGCCTACAGTGGGATGAGCCCTCCCTTATTGATTTGCAATAAAAAAATGCCTCATAGACATGCCCACAGGCCAAGATGATGGAGATAACTCTTCAGTTATGGTTCTGTCAAACTGACAAGATTAACCACCACAAGCTCCAATGAAAATTCCAACAGAGTCCAATGGAGAGACCTGATACACAGCGCATCTCAACGAACACTGTGACCCCTCCCACTCTGAAAACAGCAATGGATGAAATATATAGCTTGTCCTTAAACAGGCTAGAAAGAATCCTGCCCACCTTAGTGTGACTGTTACCTACTCTGTCTATCCCTGTCTCCACTACCTTTTCTATCCTCTAGTGGCCACTACTCTGCTCTCTGTCTAGCTCAAAAAAATCAATCTTTTGTTTCCAAAAATGGAACCTTGTCCCATGACATGAGTCTGAAGTTCCAGCAACTTGGGAGGCTGAGGCAGGAGGACCTCAGGTTCAAGGCGAGCCTGGAGAATTTGGAGAAACTGCTCCTCAAAATAGAAACCAAACCAAGGCCTAGAGATAAAAGCTCAGTGATAGAATGTTTGCTTAGTGTGTGTAAGGCTGTGAGCTCAACTTCCAATACCATCCCCTCCCCCAAAATAATGGGAATGTATGTTGCACATTTGCCTGTCTGACTTATTCTACGTCCTCCAGTTTCATCTATGTTGCTATGGCAGTGATAATTTTATTAATGAATTAATCCACTCATGAGCTCATAGCTGAACAGGCTATTGGAAGATGGGGCTTGATTGGAGGACACAGGAAAGAATACTTGTTAGTGGCTGTGGGAGTGCTTATAAAAAAGTACGGATTTCTGAGTTCTGTTCCTAGAAACTCCGAAGTTTTCTTGGTTGGAAGTGGGACACAGTGGTTGGCTTTTTAAATAGTTGCCCTCAGTGGGTCTGATGAGAGTGGTCTTCAGTCTTGGCCCAAACCAGTGGTTCTGTACAGTGGAATCAACTGGGGACATTTTAAGATTTCTGATGCGTAGCCCACACTCCAGGCCTCTGAAATCTGAATACTTCAGGTGCCAGTCTTCCCATTATTATTCTTAAAAGGTCTCCAGGAGACTTAACTTTTCAGCAGATGTTGACAAACAATGTCCTAAACTGTGTGGTCCCTGGGAGCAATAGTTAGAGACTTCCGGGTGTTCCTCCCACTCCATCCATCCACATTCCCGTTTATCTGTTCATTTATCCATCCATTCACCCAACCAACAATCGAACGGATATTTATTGAATCTACTTTATGACACTCTCTGTTCTGGGTACTAGAGATGTAGAAACAAACAAAAAAAAGAAAATCCCTGACTATAAGTAACTTTAGTGCTTGAACAGGGTAAGACAGATATGAGAGAACAGTTCCATACCAAGTATTCATGATAGCATCATTTGTGAGCATCTGGAAGCTGGAGCAAGTGCAGATACCTGTCCAGGTACTTTTAGAGGTAAACCAAAGGGACCTGAATAAAGTGGAATCCTGTTCTGGTTTACCTGCAAAGTGCCCACCAAAGGTGACCTGTAGGCTTAGTTCCCCACCGACGGATCCAGTTACTGGAAGGTGATTGAAGCATGAGGGTGCTAACTCATCACTGGATTAATCTATTCATGAGTTCATAGTGGAATGTGCCATTATGAGGTGGGGCTTGGTTGCAGGATGCAAGCTACTATATGTCTGCCCTTGAAGGTTATACCTGGTTCCTGGTCCCTTTTTGCCCTCTCATCCATCTCTGCTTCCCATCTGCTACAAGATGAGCCACTGTGTGCTACCACATCCTTCTCCCATGATGCTCTGCCTCACCATGGCCTAAAACCAATGGAGCCAGCCCACTATGGGCTGACACCTCTGACACTGTGAGCCAAAATAAATCTTCCCTTAACCTGTTTCGCCCAGGTCACTGTGACAAAAACTGACTACCATGCCAGGGTGATATGTCTCTAGGCAAGTTACTTACTGACTTTCAGCTTCAGTTTCATCATCTGTAAAATGAAGATGACAATATTACTTTCCTTAAAAGTTATTTTATTTAAAGACTTTGTTTATGGAATTAAACGCGATAATACGTTGAAATGCTTAGCAGAGCGTATGATGGTGAAGAGTTGCTCAATAATGTCAGTGGCCATAGCTTTAGTTGTCGATGATGTGACTGTTAGTATCACAGTACAGGTTGTGGGCACTGGACACACCACAGTCCCTGCATCTACAGTAGAGAAAGTACCAACTACAGAAAGAAAAACCCAAGTTCATCCCTAATTACGCCACTCATAACCTGGGGTGTGGAACTCACAGAGCACGCCAGAATCTCATGACACTTCAGTGGTCATGGTTAATAACTCGTTTCCCGTCATTTAAGATTCTCCTCCTGGACTAGTCATGTTCCTCAATGATCTAAAAGAAATGAAGGCATTTTGTCTCCTACAACTTGCTTGCTTTTTTATTTCATTGTTCATCACAATTAGATCCTGGCTTCATGAGAAAGGCCTGTGATCTCACCCAGAGGGACAGCACAGCAGGAGACTAGAGCAGTGCCAGCCTGGAGGCTTTCCTTTTGCTCCTAACCCGTGGAATTTAGTAACTCACTGTAACCCCATTTTGTCACTTTATTTACAAGACAGGATTTGTATTGTAGTCCAGGTTGGCCTTGAACCTTGGTCTTCTTGTCTTAGTTATCTGAGTGCTGTTAAACCCATTAGATAGGTCTTTAAAAACTAAACCACTAGGGTAGCTCTCCAAAGAAAATGAACTCACCAAACAGAAGAGATTCCTGCACACGTATATTTATCACAATATTATTTAAAATATCCAAGATACGGGCTCAGTCTAGGGGCTCACCAAGAGAAAGGATTAAAAAAAAGTATTTATATACAACTAAGCACTAAGCATTATTCGGCTTTGAAGGGAAACAAGTCCCAGGGGTGGAATCCGGAGACACCACATTCAGTGAAATAAGCCAGGCACAGAAACACGAATAGTTCATGTTCTTTCTCATATGTAGAAATTTTAAAAAGTTAACCTGGAAATTAGAATAGTAATTGCTGGGAAGTGGGAGGGGAGCCAGGGTGGGGACGGGAGGGTGGGAGGAGGGTGGCCGATATGACCAGTACAGGCTAGGTACGCATGTATAGTATGCACGAAGTGAATTTCATGACTATGTAATTAATATGTGTTAATAAAACAAGGTAAGCCAATGAAAACACACATATATTGAACCACTGGGACCCACCATCCAATGTCAGCAGCTGCCAACTCAGGACCAATCCCCCTTCCTTCCTTCCTTCCTTCTTCTTTTCTTCAGTGCTGGAAGCTGAGCCCAGGGCCTTGACCATACTATGTAAACACTCTCCTACTTAGCTACATCCCCAGACATTTGCACAATAGTTCTATGCATGACCAATATTTCATAAGCTGGATTTTGGTTTAACTTGCATGCAGTAGGTGTGGTGTTTCAGGAGGCTTAGTATTCCCTGCAGTCCAGATGCTTGATTTGCCATACCAGCCTCCGCCCCAGCTTGATGCTGACAAGCAAAAGACCTCTCGCTCTGAAGAGCCACTTGTTATCTATACAGGAGGTGTGCCTCTTGAGAACCAGGGTCCAACCCTGGATGAAAAAAATGAACGGTGGTGGGTCTCAGTTAGTGATTCCTTACTCCACACTACAGACAGGGCAGTACTTAACACCCATTATGCTACTTATCCTTTATAAATACAGGTACAGATAGTTATTTGTATCATGTACAGATTGTGAAAAGGGTGCCCATACTACGAAGTCTGAAGAGTTGGTAAGCAGGATTTGAACCTGTGTCTTACACCAAAGACTGATGATTTTGGTCTGTCTGTCTCCTCTACCTTCTAGAGCTTTCTCAGGCAGGGAGGAAAAAAAGGTGTTCTTGAAAGCAGAGGTGGCATTTGCTGCCACTTGCCCACTGGTGGGTTTGGAAAAGCAGTGACTTATCACCTTTAGTGGTCTTAAAGTTTCACCTCCTAGAGGCCTGGGGCACCTCAGAATCAGCCAGAGTCTTGTTACGTTGGGAGTCAGGGTGACACAGGTGTCTTCCCAGGGCCCATGAGGCAGTCCAGTCTGTGGTTTGTCACTCAACCTTGCTTCCGTTGGCCTCTGTGCTTGCTTTCAGACTAGCTGAATCTAAACTGGACCCAATATTTCAATAAAAACCTCATTTAAGTTACAAAACTGTGGGAGGATTAATACAATGTTTATTGACCAAATCAGTTATCAAGTGAGTTCTGGGGTCCATATGCAACGATTTCAGCATTGTCCTTATTAATGGGTTTCCTCCCTAGGAATGGCTATTCAAGTTGGCTACCCCGTAGCAGCTCCTGGAATCTCAGCGACAGTCTCATTATTTGTGCATACTTCATGCTTCATTTTCTGTTGAAAATGATCCACATTAGCTAATTGAGGATGTGCTGTTCAGGTCATGGCTGTGAGGGGTGAACTCTGTATGGGAGTGATGAATCTCTTCTCCTCTGGCTCAGGAAAGGTGCCCCTGGGACAGGAGGTGGAGGCCATGGGAAAGAGGCAGCACCCAACGCCCAAACACCCAGCGAGTGGGAAGACAAGCTGTGCTTTAATTTGAGCCATACCAGCCCAGGCCCTGCAAGAGCGTGGACACATGCTTCAGAAAAATGGGGATGCCTGCTGCCTCTGCATTCGCCCCTCTCCCGGAAAGAACACAATTGCATTTCACCCTCGTGGGGCGTTTGAGGTTCTGGAAGGGCAGGACACTTTATCCTCCCATTCCATTTGAGAGATCTAAGAAGGGAAACAAAGCCACATGGAGACAGTGGCAAGCCAGTCAGATGCCAGCTGGTACTCTGTAGAGCTGGGGTTCCCCTTTTGGGCCTTACTACACCTGTTATTGAGTTAGTCTACACCTGCACATAATGTAGTGACTGTTAAACATCATGGTTCTGGGTAACTCTAACTATCTTTGCACCAGGGCTGAGCATGTGACCCATGCTAGCCAATCAGAGCATTCCATGAAGAGATACTTACCTTTATACCAATTTTTCAGACATGCACCTGTGTTGATGACTTTCAGATAGCTGTGTGCAAAATGCCTGACATAAAGAACTTGAAGGACAGACTTATTTTGGCTCCTGGTTTCAGAGGGTTCCCTCCGTGGTTGCTTGGTCACATGTGCTTGGACAGAACATCACGGTGGTGGTGATGTGTGTGTGTGTGTATGTGTGTGTGTGTGTGTATGTGTGTGTGGCTGAGGAGAGCTGTTCCCGTGATCGTGGTCAGGAAGCAGGGAGTCAGACAGAAACGGTCCATGGACAAGATGTGCTCAAGAACCTACCCCCAGTGACCACCTTTACCCAACTAGGTCTCATTTCTTCAAGTTTCCATGACCTTCCAAAACAGTTGCACCATTCAGGGACCAAGTGTTTAAGTCATGAGCCCATGCGAACCATTCATCTTCAAACTGCAATGGCATTCTATGCTACTTTCAAGAGCACACTTTTTAGTACCAGGCATGCTGGCACACATGTAATACTTAAGAGGCTAATGCAGGAGGATTACAAGTATCAGGTTAACCTGGGCTATGTAACAAGACCCTGACTTGAAGACCAAAAACTAGGGACTGGAGATGTAGCTCAGCTGGCAGAGTGCTTTCTTAGCATGCACAAATCCTTGGGCTTGGTCCTCTGCACAGCATAAGCCATACACGCCCGCAATCACAGTTCTTGTGAGCAGAGGCAGAAGGCTCAGAAATTCAGAGTCATTTTCAGCTATAGATCAAGTTGGAGGCCAGATTGGGCTGCATAAGACCCTTTTGCAAAGTAAAAAATAAACAAAATCACAACAGCAACAACCACCACCCAAAGAAAAACAGAATAATAAATGGCCATTTTCTATTCTGACTATTGTGAGATTTTGATTTTTTTCTGAATGAAATAATTCTTAAGGTGAAGGATAAGTAAAATGATGAAGAGAGAAAAGAAAACTCTACACAGAGAAAGAGCTTGTGCAAAGGCCCTGTGGTAGGAGAGGACAATGTTAGATCTGGGTTTTGAAGGCTTACTCTGGGTGTGCCATGAATGACAGGTAGGGTGGTTTTATGGTTAGGGTAGATGTAGAAGACCATTAGAAAAGACTAACCATAGTCCAGGTGAGGAACAATGCCTGACTGAGCTGCTGTTAAAAATGCTCAATGTGTATTATTGTTCTCAATGTGTATTGAGTTCACTAAGAACTCAAATTTCCTCAGAATGAAAACATGGCTCCCATTTTCCTATTCTGGTCAGAGTCAGTTGCTGGTAAATACATTTAAACCATCAATTGCTATGGCTCTTGTTACCACACACCCTGCAGCAAAATAGTGGACAGTGTCTTCTTGCTTAGAACATCACAGGCTCAGCTTCTCCATGTAATTTCAAAAAAATTAATCTAGTAAATTGCCTTCTCCTAGAGCACTGAACTAAACATTTCCTAATGAGTAGGACCTTAATTTATCTTCCTTCATGGTACTGTTGAATTTGGTGACAGCTATAATGTAAACTTGTATCATCTCACACTCTCAGGGGGAAATAATGAGAGAAAAAGTGGTTTTGACAAATAATTATGGGTTAGCCAATGTGAATACAGCAGAGTGACTACCTGGACATGGAGTATGGTGAATCTCGAGGTCCTTCTGGGGCATCTCCTGATGGGGACTGGCCCTTGGCACAGGTGGCATGCTTGTGAACTGTCTCCCGCTTGGTCAGTTCACACTCCCCATGCTTCTGTGGGGACAGGGTCTTGCTTCTGCCTTCTGTGTAGACTGGGCACTGGGCGGGGCTGGGACATGTTTAGAATCAGCTAGCCACATGCTCGGCTGGGGTGTCCTCAGGAGAGTGACATCAGCCTCAAGAGTCAGCTTGTTTGGGATGCTTGTCTGGGCAGAATGTATATGGATGGAGGATGGAGCCAGTCAAAGTCTCGGTTTGCATACGTCACCACCTTCTCTGTGACTCCCCAGCCTGTGGTTTCAGCCACAAATCATTCTCTGGGGTTTGAAAATCTTCAATGGATGATTACAGAAGGAATCAAGGTGAGCTGAGGTCTAAATAGCACTCTTTCTGAGTAGCCTGAGAAATCTTATCTCCTTACACTGTTCCAGCAGGGCTACCAATGCAATTCCTTCCTTCCTTCCTTCCTTCCTTCCTTCCTTCCTTCCTTCCTTCCTTCCTTCCTTCCTTCCTTCCTTCCTTCCCTCCCTCCCTCCCTCCCTCCCTTCCTCCTTCCTTCCTTCCTCCCTCCCTCCCTCCCTTCCTCCTTCCTTCCCTCCCTCCCTCCTTCCTTCCTTCCTTCCCTCCCTCCCTCTCTCCTTCCTTCCTTCCTTCCTTCCTTCCTTCCTTCCTTCCTTCCTTCCTTCCCTCCTTCCCTCCCTCCTTCCTTCCTTCCCTCCCTCTCTCCTTCCTTCCTTCCTTCCTTCCTTCCTTCCTTCCTTCCCTCCCTCCCTCCCTCCCTCCTTTCCTTCCTTCCTTCTTTCCCTCCTTCCTTCCTTTCTTCCTTCCTTCCTCTCTTTCTTCTTTCCTTCCTTTCTCTTTCTTTTTTTTGATAATTGAGACAGGGCCTTCCTGTAGCCCCAGCTGGCCTGAACTTGCTATGTTCACCAGTCTGGCCTCTCTCACAGAGATCTGCCTGCCTCTGCCTTCTGATTAAAGGCATGTACCACCATGCAAGGAATAACAGCCTCTTTTAAAATATAATTTCTTTTGATATATTTATTTTTATTTTATGCATGAATGTTTTGCCTGCATGTATGTGTGCTATGTGTTTGCAATACCTACAGAGGCCAGAAGAAGGTATTAGATACTCTGGAGCTGGAGTTATAATGGGATTAGTTTCCATGTGGGTGTTGGGAACCCAACCTTGGTCCTCTGAAAGAGCAGCCAGTGCTTTTAGCTGCTGAGCCATCTCTCCAGCTTGTTGCCACAGGTTCTTAAACTCAGGATTGTACTACATATAGGAAGGCTGGGGCTGCCAAAAATTTGGTGCCAGTAAAAGGTTTCTGACTGTGTGATAACCAAAAGTTAATTAAAAGTCAAACACATAATGAATCCAAGGTGTTTCTGGCAGTGCCCACATGTCTTGCATTCCACAACATCATTGCAGCCTTGATTCTGAACACCACATGCTGTACTGTCCTGACATGCCACCGTGCCAACCAGTCCCAACACACTGCCTGAAATACCTCAGTTCACATTCCAGCCTGTTGTGTGTTATGGATTGGGTGATTTTACTGTACGTGTAGTTTTCTGCTTTATAAAATATAATAGTTTACTTGCAGAAAGCAAAGATTTCTAATATTTGCATACCTCCATTCCTCAGCATGTAAATATCAAAATCATGTCTCTTCGGGTTGTATTGTGTTAAAATGTTTGATTTTAAAAACTGCTATCTAAGTTGCTGACTTGAGTTTCATAAAAAAATCGTTAAATGAATTTTGGCTTAGGATTAGAACTGAACTTCCAACAATTTCTGAAATGGCCTTAAACAGACTTCCGCCATTTCATACTGTGTATTTATGCAAAGCAATATGCTCAGCATTGATGACTGTAAAACCAAAATATCGATCAACTCTGAAAATGTTTAATATGCTCTATGTCCTGCAATATCAACTATTTAGCCAAGATTTAACTTTTAGATGTAAAATAACAAGCATATCCATCTTACTACTTAGGAAAATTTGCTTTAAATGTTACTAAATGATAAAATTATACATATACCAAAGAACTATTTTAAAATAAAATAAATTTCTTTATGATTTATTATCAGTAAATACTTATCTGGAATTATGTAAAAATTTCTCTGATAGGGGCCTTGAGGATGTAGCTCAGTTGATAGTGCTTACTTAGCAAGCATACAGCCCTCTGGGCTCCATCCCAAGCATAAACTGGGCATGTTAGTACATCTGTAATCATAGTCCTTGGGAGATGGAGGCAGGAGGATCAGAAGTTCAAAGTCACCCTTAGATACATAGTAAGGCCAGCCTGAGTTACATGAGAGCCTACCTCAAAAATAATTTTTCCAACTCTGGCAAGATAAAATTTAAGCCACATTGGTCTGTACAATCCTCCCTCCTGTTAGTCTTCTGGCAGATTCTGGGCCACGAATAGACCGTGGTACCATACTGCCTGTGTTTAGGCAGCCTTATTTTACCTAATGAAAGCTCTCATGCACAAGAGAAACAATGCTGGCCCTCTGAATATGCCAAATAGAGGCTGGAATGTGCTTCCTTTAAGAAAGAGTTTTCAGTTTAATAAGGAAGGAAAAATAATTCTGTGCCGAGGTTTTTGAGCCCTGTGATAAGAACAGATTTTCTGTCTGCGAGACTGGGAGGAAGGGAAATGTATTTCATGTTAATTTTGCTGTCCCCTCAGGCTGCGGAGGTTATAGTCACAGGGTGATAAGGGGCACAGAAAGGAAGAGAAGCAGAGTTGTCTAGGGCCTCCGCAGGCTTCCTCATGGCCCTTGGACCATGCCCTGCTGATGAGGAGGGGTGGCTGCTCTTTTCTGAAGATGGAAGAGGTAAGGCACTCTGGAGAATGAACAGTGGCCGTCCAGTGGCTCACAGTAGCCATGAACACTGGCCCACCACCAGCTTGTTCCTGCTGTTAACACTTGTAAGAGGTCTGAAGACAGTGTCCTGAAGACTGTGCCCCTCCTGGTTCCAGGCTGCTCATCACCTGGCCTCATAGTGTCCCGTCTTCTTCTAGGGTTGGGAAGGAAAATAGGTCTTGAATTCATCTACCTCTCTCTGCCTTGGCTGTTCTGTCTTAGATCGGACCACTGTCACCTGTCCCTCAGATCAGCACATATCTTGACGACCCAGTGACATGCTGAGTTTCCTTCTACCCTTTCCTTAGGGGATCCTATCTCTGTAGGACTGCACAGGAAAACCAATACCCCTATGAGGCAGGTCCATGAGGGCAGGCTTGCCCTGTGCCTGATTGGTTCCATGTCTGTCACCATTATCCCAAGAGACTGTGTTCAACGTGTCCCCTCCTTCCAAGCACTAGCCTGGTGCATGACACCAAGAGCTAGCCTAGAGTGTAGCCACCTAGCTAGAAGCTACAGCTCTAGGCATCCCCGTGGGTGGCCAGGGAAGCCAAGTAGCCACGGAGCCGATTTTGAGTCAATGGGTTGTGAGTGCAAGGGTCCCATCCACTTCTGGGGCATCGCTTTGAAGACAAAGCCACTAGGCCTTTCCTTCTGTATTGTTTATTTGTCGGGAAACAGCAACAATGGAGGCCGATACCTTGAGTGTGGATGCAGAAGTTCTGTGTGTGTGTTGGCTGGCAGCACCATCAGGTCTGCTCATCCCTGGTGACTATGTGCCAAGGGACCATTCACCCTAGATTCCCACTTGTCCTTGTGAGAGAAACGAGCCACCTTATATATACTGCTGCAGCTAGCAGTTCTCTCTTTCTATCAAGTGGATCCAGGGGATTGAACTCAGATTTTCAGGCTTGACAGCTGGTGCTTTTTCCTGCTGAACCATCTCGTCAGCCTAGCCACTGGACTTGTGAGTCTCTAACAGTTGTCAGTCTGTTTTCTAGGTAATACAGCATACTGACTTGACTTACTTGTCCAAAAGTCCAAGGCCAAGGCACCTTTGGAACTGTCATCCCCTCTGATCTTATGGTAATGTCTATGGGTCAGGTAGTGTATGTGGCATCCACTACATTCGACATGAAAACGAGGCTCAGAGAGGGCCTGGTTTTGTCCAAGGTCATAGATACAGAGCGGAGACAGCGTTGTGGTTTCCAGCCTCCAGTGTGATGCTTGTTCATGGTGCCAGGCTATCGCTTGTAACACTCGGAATCAAGTCCATAATGTTGTTATTAAAATATTTACTTGCATGAAAAATTTCTATTACCTGAAACTCATGTATTATAGATGGAATCAGTAGCTTAGAAGGAAATAAACAAGAAGAATCACTTTAATAACAAAAGCTATGCAGATAAATTCCTCATTTCAGCAAGCTCTTGGCGGTCCCAAATAAATATATCATTTTTATCAGGCAAGTGCTCCAAAAACAGCGTCTTTGAGAAATATGTCAAAATAATCTCCCTGACTGTGCTCTTTTCTGGAGAAGGAAATATGATCGTGACAGCAAAAAGAATGACTAAAAGGAGCTTCCTCACTACACTACAAGCCGACAAAAGAAGGTAACCAGAGGGCTGGACCACTGATCCCTTTCTTCAGCCTCTGTGTGGAGGCTGTCTGGTGTCAGAGGTCAGGGCTCCATCCTCTAGTCTCCTGGTTGTGAGACTTTAGGGAAATCCTTCATCTCCTCTGAGTCTCCATTGGTCTCCACTGGGTTGTTGAGGTGGAAATTTCTAAAATGTACAGTGGTGTGCAAAAATAGCACTGTATCCAATTAACATGGCTACCATTGCTATTGCCTAAGTCATGGATTGGAGATGGAGCCCAGGAGAATGGGTCTGAGAAGCCCATTGGCTAGTGGATGAAGGGTGTGTATGGATTCGCAGTCTCCCTGTGTAAGCACCGTTGTCCCAGGCCTCCATTCCTCTTTTCTGCTCTTCTTATAATCAGGCACTTCCACGCTTGGCAGTGCCTAGCCACCACCCCTCGCTATCCCTAGCTCTGTCTAGGTCCACCCTCACAGTGACCCCCTCAGATCAGGACGCCGGCTCTGACTGCTGCCCCGGTCTCCACGGGGGACTGGCTGCTCATCTGCCCACCTCCGTGGTTGCCCATCTGCGCTTCCCAGAGGACAAGCCTTGTGGGAAGGCTTTTCATTCCCTTCTCAACGTCCTATGAAGCTCCTTGCATTGACACCTGGAATCCTCTGCACCTTTGTAGCCCCCAAATGCCCACAGTGGGCAAATGACCCATCAGTCCCCACACAGGCCCCACCTCTGTGCCCCACACCTACTCAGGCTGCTGTCTGTCTGACCCAATATCTCCTTTCTTCTTCTGGGTAGTGGCTGGGGCTCTGGGGTCCAGCACAAATGCCTCCTTCATGAGGAGGGGTCAAGGCTTTCACTGCTTGACTCTCCCGGAATCCTGTCCCTACCTCCTGCCCAGGCCCTCTGTTCTGTAGCCCCACCCCACTTGTCCAAGTCTAGAGCAGAGAAGTGTAGTAAACGAAGAACCGAGGTCCTGTCCTTAGGTGAGGAACCTTTTCTGTTTATTATCACCATGCGTGGAAGGCTGAAGAGTGGGCAGGCAGAGACAGGGGAGTGAGGTGTGTGTGCATGTGTGCATGTAGTGCACATGTGTGTCTATGCATGTGTTTGTATGTGCACATGCGTGTTCGTGCACACACCTATGTTTCTCTGTATGTGTATACATGTATGGGTGCATGTGTGTGTATGTGTGTTTGTGTGTGTGTTTCTGTGCATGTGCATGTGAAAATGCCCCTCTCCTTTAGGAGTAACATCATATTTCAAGTCAACCAGGAAACAAACTTTCCATTTTTTCTCTCCCCTCAGTCACCTTCCTGGGCCTGCCTTCTCCTGGCTCATCCCTATAGCAATCCCCAGTCCTCTCCAAGCCCTCAGGGCCTATCCAGGAGGGAGAACATACACGCCCATGGTGTTTTGCTCTTGCAATCCTGTCTGGTGTCCTTCTGTTCTGGTAGATTTCTGGCACTTTGAGAGATTCAACAACTCACGATAAGTTGCAGACCAATTCTTCTGTGTCACGTCACCCAGGCACCAGCACAGTCAGTCTAAATATACACATGAATCCTCGCCTTGAAAGGAACCGGGCGGATGTGAGCTCTGACTGTATTATGTTACTGATCCTAAGAGGAGAATGCGGAAGGGTGGCAGATGCTGTCTTCAAGGAAGAAATTGCCCAGTAGGTGAGACTGGAGGTTCATAGATGGCTTCAAAGAGCCTAAAGCCTCTCCGCACGACACCTGCTTATTATGCATGTGCTTGTGTGTATGAGTAATGAACATGCATGTGTTTCACGTGCACATTTGTATGCATATATATGTGTTTGTGGACTTTCATGTAGAGGTTGCATGGTTAGTTCATGTTCATACACACCTCAGGTACAACTGATTTATCTTAATACTACTGGCGTACTTCAGAAATGAGCCTGAATGGACAGAAGTAAGTTTTCACTCCTTTCTCTCAATTCATGTCCTCGTCACAGAGGAGGGATGTGCTGAAATGAAACTGTCCTGTCCACACACTGACTGACTACATAAATGTACCAGGAATTAACCTTACAAACTCAGTTTTTGGATAGCCCTTGTCTACAAGTTCATTGACTGGGGGTCCACAGGACTGGGCCTGGAGAAGAGGTTGGTGTCTTTTCCTGGGTTTGCAGAGGTTCTACTAGTCAAGAAGCTTCAAGTTTTTCCTGGGAAATTAAGCTAGTTCTCCATTATCAGATTGTTTCTAAATGAGTAAAGGACTGGATTTTGACATCGTGGTCTCATTTCTGCAAGAAGGAGACAAACTGACAAGTTGTTCTGTCATACGCTTGTTTAAGCAGAACATTTTGAGGAATGTCTCCATGTGCAGAGAGGCTACTGGGTAGGAAAGATGCCTGCGGTAACCAAACATGACAGCTGTTTGCACGTAATCACCCCACGCTGGAGTGCAGGATGAGGGGGAAAGGTTTGCTCATTTTCTGAGTGGAACTGAGGATGCTCACTCAGGATGGAGATGCAGGTTGCAGCAGGTGAAATATTATGGCCATTCTGCACAGCTCTCGACATTAATGTACACAGATCTGAAATCAACCAGTTCTACTCTAGAACACATTACTCATCATCTGAGAGGCCATCTGACTCACATGCCTTGTCTTCCCTAGTTAACAGTGCTCGTGACTCAGAAGTCTTCCCAATCCTTCAGCACCCTCTAACCACAGCTGATTGGTACAAGGTGGTGGGACAGTCCACCTAAACTAGACCAATCAGATTCTTCCTACCCGAGACTGGGATTCTTCTAACAAGACATGAAGGACCAGGGAGGCCTTGACCTTGAGGTACTTGTCAAGGACAGTTTAACTGATGGCCCCTTGTCTTCTGAAGAAAAGAGGTAAAATCTCAGGGCCCAGTGGTAAAGTCGATTCCTGACTTCAAATCCTAACTTCTCTCCTGGCTGTGTGGCCCTGAGTGGGAGACTTATCCTCTCTGGCTTTCATTTCCTTATTTGCAAAATGACAATTAGATATAAGAGAACAAAAGTCATTAAAAAGAATGATCAGAAAGCAGGTCTTATTGGTAATGAAACTTTTCGATAAATAGACTTTGGTTAAAACTACTGATAGAGTTTTGGGTTTAGAAAATATAGGTCTGAGGATATCACTGAAACTGTAGAGACAAAGAGAGGGAATTAAAGTCATTTTGCAGAATTTCTAGAAGGAGGAGGAAGAAGCTGATGAAGGGAGTGAGGGATGAGGAGTCCCAGAAGATGGCAGATCCTGGGTGCTCTGGAGAATGGTGCACATTCCCTTCATTAGGGAATACACAGTCCAGAACCCAGATGCCAGCCAACCGTGCTGTGCCGCTCTGAGGAGTTACCGTGTCTGCTTCCCTCAACACTGCAGACAGGATGGCTCTGGGCTGGTCTGTGCAGTTCACCCCATGGGAGCTTTGCTGTCTTTGTTGTGTTAGTCAGCTTTGCATTCTTGTGGCCAAATACTAGAGAAAATTAGCTTAAAGATGTTTACTTTGATTCATCGTTTTAGAATTTTCAGTTCATGGTTATTCTGAACTTGTGGAAGTGCAGTTTGCCATGGTGGGGGCCCTTGGTAGAGAGGTTGTTCTACTTATGGGGGCACATCCCCAATGACCTAATTTTCCCCATCTAGGCCCTACCTCTTAAAGGTTCAACCACCTTCCAATAGCACCACAGACTGGGAAAAAAGCCTTTGGGGAAATTAATATTAAAGCATAGTAGTTGTCAAGCTAAGAGTTCCAAATGGGCCAAATGAGCTTCTGTTTAACCTTCTCTCTTAGGTTAATTTTCTCTAGGATTTGACCATAAGAATGCAAAGCTCCCATGGGGTGAACTGCACAGACAACCACCTTGAAAAGGTTGAAAGAAGCAGACACGGGAACTCCTCAGAGCAGTTCAGAATGGTTGACTGGTATCTGGGTTCTGGGCTGTGTGTTCCATAATGAAGGAAATGTGCACTGTTCTCCAGAGCACCCAGGATCTGCCATCTTCTGGGACTCCTCATCCCTCACTCCCATCATCAGCTTCCTCCTCCTCTTCTGGAAATTCTGCAGCATGACCTCATTCCCTTTCTTTGTCTCTGAGTCTTTTTAGCCCCAAACTCTGTTTTAAAAAATTTTTAATTAATGCATACATATAAAAATTAGTTAAACAAAGCTGGATATGGTGGCATACACCTTTAATCCTAGCACTTGGGAGGCAGAGGCAGGTAGATCTCTATAAGATCAAAGCCAGCCTGTTCTACACAGTAAGTTCCAGGTCACCTGGGGCTACAGAAAGACCTTCTCTCAAAAATCCAAAAAATCAAACAGTTATCAATTATTTTATATGTATCAATATTTTACCTGCATGTATGTAGGTGCACCAGTATGTGCAATGCTCATGGAGGCCAGAAGAAGGCATTGCATGCCGTATAACTGTACTTACAGATAGCCACCATGTATGTACTAGGAACTGAACTGCAAGAGCAGTCAGTGTTTTTAACTACTGAGTCATCTCTATAACTCCAAGTCCACCTTGTTTAGTGACTAGAAATGAGCTCTAGCTTCTGGTCTTTGTACTACCAAGCATTCCTTGTAGAAGAACATTCTAGACTCTGCCAGATATCACCTCTCTTGGGAAACGGATCTAGTAGTTAGTTCATAGTTCTGGGGTCTTGGTTCCTACTGCAGCAGACAAGTTAAAGGTGAAGGTCTCTTGTGGGCCCATTAGTTTCACAGACAGTAGTTGCTTTTATCCCCCATTACACCAACTCAAGTTTTTCCAAAGTCTAAAAGCCAGAATTCACTAGTTGTAATGCTTCTTCCTCCCACATTTCTGCCCTCTTGATTTATTCCCTAGAATGCTTTCAGGTACAGTGCACAGTGGTATGCACAGATGGTTAAACACGAATCCACTGAATCCCGGGTTTCTTCCTGCTTCTTGGCTTACTCCCTCATCTGCCTGAAGCACACCCTTAGAGAACTTCTCAAAAGGGTAAGCAGAAGGGCAATCTTGGGAGTCTTCTTACCTGCAATGCCTTTATGTTCTCCTGCCATTTGATACTTTGACTAAGTCCAGTGTTTTGGGATAAAAATAACTTTCCTCCAGCACCTCGATAACCTTTACCCATTGCCCCTAAAAGTGTTCACTGCAGCTGAGGGAAGGTTCCTGACGGCAGGTTCTTCTGAGGGAGAACTTTTGTTCTTTCTGGAAATCTCTCTTCAGAATGGGAGTCATCATGCTGTTGTTGACGTGGATTCTGTTATCACGGTTTCCCTCTGCTGCTGTCATGTAATGTGTGATCTGAGGGATATAGATGTGTTCTAATAAAGTTTTATTTGTAAAAACAAGTGGTGTGTCAGG
The DNA here is from genome assembly GCA_035773235.1 of Eospalax fontanierii. Lineage (NCBI taxonomy): Eukaryota > Metazoa > Chordata > Mammalia > Rodentia > Spalacidae > Eospalax > Eospalax fontanierii. The sequence continues at coordinate 47,205,791 of CM069531.1, read as the reverse complement.
TTTGGTACCTGCACTGTTGCTAACTAGGTTTTAGAAAGTCACAGCGAACTCTTGTCCTTGGTGCTTCAGAATTTCCCCAAACCTGTTAATTGACAGTTCTTTCTTTCGTTGATTGAATTTGAGCCCCTGGAGGACTTCCTAGTCTTGATAATCATGTCCTTAGCTTCTGTAAATTTTATAGTTTTTTTAAAAGTATATTTTCTTCCTCTGTTTCTGATAATCTATTAGGTATTTAATACTACCAAACCTCCCAGATTCAGTGAGTTTAGTATTTCTTTCTTTTTTTTATGCTATTGTTTTTGGCTGTGCAATTTGATATTTTCAAAAATTCTTTTACATGTTTAAAAATATTTTGAATTATCCTTAAGGATATTAGAGATTTTTACTTTAAAAAATTATATCTTATTTTCTGAATCATCTTTTGGGGACAGATTTTTTGTCATTATTATGGTATCTTTTTTGCTTATTGTCTTCAAGATCTGGTTTTTGCTGGGGAATATTGTTCACTGGTAGAGCTAGCATTCGTGTTCAATCCTCAGCACAGACACAGACACAGACACACACACACAGACACACACAAGAAAAAAATAGCATGGTGAATTGGTTAACAGTTTAGAGTAAAGCTGTATAGAGTTGCTGAGATAGTCTGTGACTACAAGGAGGATTTCCTAAATTGTGCAATTCGTTTTAAACTTGTCGGTCAAAGAGTCAGCTTAGAGCTGTAAGACTCCTAAATGTTGGAATAGAGAGGTCTGTTTTTATGGAATACGATCATTTTTAATGATACCTACAAACTTTGGGCATGCTTCCTTCAAGAGGCGGTGCTTTGTTACTCTCTGAGTGAGGGCTGGACCTAGTGATTTGATTTTAGTGGACAGAACATAACAAAATCAACTATGTTTCTCTTGTGACTCAGTCATAAAAGGCATATCAGTTTCTTCTTTCTTCTTGCTCTTGGGGAAAGCCAGATATCATATCACAAGATCATTTTAGCAACCTTAGGGGAGATCCATGTGGCAAGGGCTGAGACTTCCAGGCAATAAACCTGTTAGTACGTCATCTCAGAAGCTGATTCTTCACCCTCGGTTGGGCCTTCATATGACTGTGGCCTGAGGAGATATCTTGACTCAGCCTTGTGAATGACCCTGAGCCAGAACCACTGGCCAAGTTCCTGTCAACTCCTTACCCCATACAAACTATAAGAAAAGAAATATTTGTTGTTGTAATTGACTAACTCCAGGGGTAATTTGTTATGCAGCAACAGATAACTAATACATGGGCTATCAGTTTTCTTTGATATATTTTATCCCCATGGAAGCACATGGCTACTAAGAATTCAACAGGAGTAGGTTAAGATTTTCTATGTGCAGAGAATCAACTCAAGCACATTGTAGCACAAGTCTAGGGTTCTGGAGGTCAGGGTGTGTCTTGGGGGCTTTTCTGTTTCCCTGTATGTGTTTAGGGGTATCTTTGTGCTCCTTCACCCATCAAATGTCTACCCACTTCTTAGCTTTTAGAAATGTCTTTAGATCTCATGTCTCCTGATGCAGTCTCTGGTTGTCTTTCTTGATGTAGACCTGTAACTTATTTTACTTCATATTAATAGGATTTCAGGCAAAAAGGAAATAAACAAGTGTGATTAATCTACAGTTTTTTGATTCCACGTTTTTAGGATTGCCAAAGGTTCATACCTGGAATCTTATCAAGAAGACGAACTTGAAAGCACAAGGGACAGAGCTCCTGGCTGATGTTCACCCCACAGAGCACCAGTCAGCATGGTTAAACATGTGGTCCTTTCTAACCCCGATGCCCAGAGGCCTCAGTAAGAGGGCTGCTCCCAGTTCCCTCAGGAGGTGACACAGCTCACAGTCAGATGTACATTTTGCTTCTGCAAAGCCTTTCATTTCATACCCATGAGTCAGTCTCGTCAGTTCTTTGCACGTGACAAAGCCTCTGATGAAGGCTGGGAGCCTTAATGAACAAATAATTGGTTCTAAGAACATAACTCGACACAAAGCACAACTAATGCCTTTTTAATTGCGTTTGCTCTTGCATCTTTAGCAAGCTCATCTCCTTGCGCTCATGGAATCAGTTAACTGCAGCTGCAGCACCAGCTCCATGGGGAGACACAGACCCCAACCCCAGAACCGCATGGCAAAGGCCTCAGGTTTAGTCCACTGCCTGACCCTTAGCCCACTCTTGGACTTGTAGGGATAGAACAGCTAACCCATAGACTTTTGGGCTTGTTGTAAAAGTGGGGTTTTCTGGGTCAGAGCCTCAAACTCCCAAGGATCCAAAGTGTCCAGAATGTGTGAGGAGAAAATCTGGTGAGGGCAAAACAAGGACATGAGAGGACTTTTAGCTGAAAGAAAACACTGTCTCAGTCTCCAGTTTTAGTCACTGATTTTTATGATGTGAAGCACATTCTTATGTTCTTAAGTTTAGGTGTGAGGGTTGTGTTCTCCTGAGTTGATCCAGACAAGGATTCCGGAGAATCAAGTCATTCCATAGTGCGGTTTGTGCATCAAGTGACTGGATAGATGGATACTCAGGCAGAAAATCGTGTTGTGGCTTGGATTAGATGTGGCCCCTAATAGGCTCATGTGTTGGCAGCTTGGTTCCCAGAGGCAACTGGACTTGAGGATGCTGACCTCATTGATGGTTAATCCATTGACAAGTTCATACTGAACAGCCTGTCAGAAGGCAGGCCTGGTTGAAGGCAGTAGGCTGTTAGAGACGTGCCTTGGATGAAGTGTCTTACCTCAGGACCCTTCCCGTCACTCCTCTCTTGTGAGGCACCCCCTTTCTTCCCACCCTTGCAGGCTCCTCCCTCTGGCCCCTCCCTTTTGGAAACCTTTGTCTCATTTCTCTTTTTCAGACTCTTTCTCTGTTTCCTAGCTGCCATAAGGTAAGAGCTTTCCTCTCTCATTCCCTTCCACAGACCTGAAACTAATGGAGTCAGTGGTGAAAAGCTAATCAACCCAAGAAGGCAGGGCTGAGAGGTGAGCATTGCATCACAGGGTGAAGACGACTTCTAACGGAGTGACAGAGGAGGAGGGCTTTCATATTCTATACTTATATGGGGTTTTAACAAAGTCTTTCAAGACTGTTAATTTTGTAATAACTTTATTAGGAGTCACAGGAATCGTGTTCCAAAACTTGCTAACTTTGACCTACTCTATTTTTTGTTTGGTTGTTTTTGTTTGGTTTTGCTTTTGAGGCAGGGTCTCCCTATAGTCCAGCTGGTCTAGAACTCATTATGCTGACCAGGTTGGTCTCGATCTCACAGAGCTCTGCCTGCCTCTGCTTCCCAGGTGTTGGGGTTAAAGGCGTGCAGCACTAAGTCAGGCTCCACTGCTTTGCTCACTTATTTGAATGACATTCTGATGCGCCTGTCCTGAGCGCCTGTTCTTGCCCCACTTGTACATATGAGGAGATACAGAGCCAGTCCTTTGAGGCCTTGAAGATCTCATAATCAGGGAGGGGCCCAGAAAGAACCTGGCAAAGCACTCGGGAAGCAGCGTTTGAGGGAATGAATCCTGTCACATATGTGGTACAACTATTTAATCTACCTTTCCCATATCTGACATTGTAGCTATCTTCTATGTCAGTAACAAAGATTGTCCCTCAGGGGCTGTGGCTATAGCTCAATTGGTAGGGTACTTATATTTGTTAATTGTTAATTGTTAATTGTTGTGCCAGCAGGCACAAATACTCTGGGTTCAGTGCCCAATACTTCATAATCCAGGTGAGGAGATCTATGCCTGTAATCATAACACTTGGGAGATAGAGGCAAGAGAATCAGAAGTTCAAGGGTATCTTCACCTGCATGGTGAGTTCAAGGCCAGAATGAGCTATCTGAGACCCGTCTGAAAAAAATGTCCCTGAGCGCAGAGACTTTGCCTGTGTTCCAGAATCTAGAGCAGAGTCTGGCACACAGTGGTCCTCAGCGATGCTTATTGCCCAAATGAATGTGTTTAAACATCCTCATAGTAAGTCTTTGGCCAGAGAACAAGCTTGTCACTGGTCCTGCTGTGACATGGGCATGTCAAACTTCCTGAGTCTTAATTTCTTCAGCTCCAAATAGAGATAGCAACACATACCCCACAGAGCTGACAGGAGGATTAACTCCAGTGAAGCCTTTAAGCACTCTGTGTGTGCCTGGTACCCTGGGAATGGTAGGTAAATGCTCATGATGGACATTTATGCTGTCTTCAGTGGCTCACCCTCTGGTGTACATGCATACGCAGTTCCCAGCGATTCCCTTCAATGCATTTGTAGGCCCAGAGTTGCTGAGCCATGGGGCACGTGGATTTAAATTTCAGCACTGGCAACAGGTCGAATTTGGGAAGCTGGTACAGTTTATACCATGCCAGCGCTGGTTCTGCCAGCCCTGCATTCTGGTGGATCACACGGCTTTGCAATGTCTTGTTAATTCTCAGTCTTTGCTCTTGAGGGAGATTGAATGACTCGTTATCTGTGTAACCCAAGTCCAAGTCCCTCCCACCCCGTGACACATACAAGACAACTTCACCAGAGAAGCCCAGACAAGCTTCCCACAGTAACTACAAAGGCTTCAGCTGCATCTCCGAAGCATTACGAGGGCTCTGAGGGCTCTAACTCATAGCTTCAGGCGGTGCTTTTCCAAGCCTTTTATTTTCTCCTGAGTTCTCTCGCCCCTGCAGATGCAGCAGCCTCGGGACCGGGGTGGGGCATGGGGACCGATCACAAACTCACAAACTGTGTGCCTCACTTGCATGTGCTGTGGGTCCATGTCTTTGGTCCTTTCTTGTATTTCTCTTTGCTTCGCATCAAGTTCTTTTGTATATGCTGGAGCTGACCAGCGGTCAGGGTCTCCTCAGAGATTTGGGGTGAAGTTCCCTGTTGCCTGATGACCTCATGGTGAGGACCAGAAATTCCTGGAGCTCTGGGAGTACACAACTCCTGCAGATGCCTCCTTCGGATGCCTCCTCGCCTGCATTCCTGCACCTACCTTAGATCTTCAGAGTGCCTATGTAGGTATAGCGATGGCGTTACCATGGAAACCTAGGCTAAATTAAATCATGTTAGTGGGTTGTGGCCAGAATCTTTAGAAATGAAACAGACTAGACCAGAATATAAAATACAAGAGTGCACTACAAGTAGGAAGAGTAAATATTTTTTAATGAAACACATGCACACATACACACACAAACGCACACAAACACACACATTTGACTTTCGTTTTCTTTTTGCACACATATCTACACGCATGTGCACCTGTGGTGGTAAATACGTGTGTATGTGGACCCGTGTGTGAGCATGCAGAGGCCTGAGGTTGACTTTGGATACCTTCCCTTGTCACGGCCCATCTTAGTTTTTGAGACAGAATCACTCACTGAACTTGGAGCTCACTGATAGGCTAGATGGGCTCGTAAACGAGCTACAGGGATTCTTCTGTCTCTGTCTTTTAGTTGTGGGCCTGTGGGCAGGCTTCGCCATGCTCTGCTCTTTACCTGAATGCTGGGGGTCCAAACTCAGGCCCTGATGCTTGCACAGCAAACACTTTACCCACTGAATCATCTCCAATCTATGCTGAGATTTGAGGAACTGATGGACTGTCTCCCACAGGGCTGAACCACTTTACATTTCCACAGCATGGCACCAGGGAGCCCAGTCTAACTCTCTCATCAGTTCTCAGTGTTTTCTTCTTTGAAAACCTACTCTAGCCATCCTTGCTGTATACACTGGGGAGTCTCATTGTGGTCTGACTTTCATTCCTTAACAATTACTGATATTGGGCAACTTATGTGCTGAACTACTTGCATATCTGCTTTGGAAAAATGTCTATTGAATTTTTTCCATTTTGTTTATTATTATTATTGTCTGTAGTGCCGGGAATTGAACCCAGTGCCTTGTGCATATGCTAGTTGAGTGCTCAACCACTGTGCCACATACCCAGTCCCTTTGGCCTATTAATAAAAGAGTTATGTTTTTGTTGTTGGATTATGAGTTCTATTTATTATTCATACATTTATTATTACGTGTATATGATGTGTGTGTATTTCTTACACCTGTGCCACAATGTGAAAGTAGAGGTCAGAAGACAATCTTTTTAGAGTTGGTCCTTTCCTTTCACCTTTACATATGTTCCAGGCATGGAACTCAAGTGGTTGGGCTTACACACAAGAACTTTACCTGCTGATCCATCTCATTGACCCAAGAATTCTTTACCTATTGTGGATTTGAGACTTGGATTTGACTCTGTGTCAGTCGAGGTCCCTGCCTAGCTGTTTAGAAGAATGAGCTTATCCTGGGATGACTTGGAACTGGATGGTCCAGACTGAGATATCCTCTAGTTCTGTTCTAGTCAGCAATTTCACCAATGAATTCAGTGCTATCCTGACCCAAGTTTGGACAGTACTAGACTGGGAACATTGATGAACTCTGAAGGAGTTTGGAGAGGGGGAAGTCCACACTTCAGAGGACCTTAGTAACCCTGGGCTCTCACATTTGGGATTCTCAAATGTAGACTGCCCCTGGTGACAGGTGCCCTGATGATCTTCAGGGAAGGGGCACCCCACTACAGATGGGAAGACCAGAGGTGGAGCAGGGATGAAGCACATCATTAGGACTAAGGCCGAGGGAGCCTCCTGGGGTGTCTGGCGACCATGGGGGTGGCACACCCTGGGTCTGCGAGATTCTGAGTTCACTGTAGACTTCTCAGGTCATTGTTCTATTTGTTACTCCCTTACCATTGCTTCTCACCAGTTTTCACCAAGATCTCTAAAAAAACCAACGGTCTGTGTTTGCTTAAGGGCATCAAGGAACACCAGTGGAGGTCAGTTCTCCAGGCACAGCAGACTGAGGGAGACCTTGGAGGATCCGAGGGAACTTCTAGGTGGTGGTAGTAGGGGACACACTTTTGGCTGTTTGAGTCAGATTCCAAGGTGGCTTAGATGGATTTGAGAAAATGGGTTGAAATTAAATCAGAAAAGTAGGAGTTAAAAGACTGCATAGAGGAAGTCTAAACTGCATGAGGCCTTAAGCTCAATTGTGTATGTAGAGAGGGAGGGAAGAGAGGCTCAGAGCACTTCCTATGATAAGACTGAAGAGGCTAGGTAGGGCAGAGAGTTGAATCAATGCTTAAAAGTACTGGCTGCTCTTCCAGAGGATCCAGGTTCAATTCCCAGCACCCACATGGAGGCTAACAACCCTCTGAACTCCAGTTCCAGGGGAATCTGTTGTGCTCTTCTGACCATGACATGGGTGCACTTACACACTTGCGGACAATACACTCATACACCTAAAATAAAAATAATAAATAAAATATTTTTAAAAATCCTGAGGAGGCTGCAGACACTGACCGTAGAGTAGAAAGGAGCCTTCCTTGCTCAGGCCATGGGAGATCATGAGCTCAGTCCTTCCTGGGTTGAGCCAGTCTTGTCTACTGCGTGGGGCCCTGTGACTGGGTCCATTAGACTCAGGGCCTGTACTCTTTAGTGTTTGCCAACTTGACACAAACCAGAGACACCTGGGAAGAGAGAACTTCAGCTGAGGAATTTCCTCCATTGGATTGACCTGTTACCATGTCTGTGAGGTATTTCCTTGATTGTTAATTGATGCAGGGGGGTCAAGCCCATTGTGGGCAGTGTCATCACTGGTCAGGTGGGCCTGGGCTGTACAAGGAGTGTAACTGAGCAAACCAGGGGCTCCAAGCCAAGAAGCAGTATTTCTTCATGATCTCCACTTCAGCTCCTGTTTCCAGGTTCCTGCTTTGAGTTCCTGCCCTGACTTCCTTCAAGGTAAGAACTAAATCTCTCTTCTCCAAGTTGCTTTTGATTGTGGTGTTTATCATAATAACAGAGAAACCAAACTAGCACAGGGCACTGGGGCCTTTCAGAATAGGGTGACGAGGGTAGAAAGAACTTGGAAGCCATGTAGAATGAGGGGTAGTCGAAGTATCATTTTTTGTTTAGAAAAGAGAAACCCCAAACCTGGCTCTATCAAGGGTTACCACGATGATGAATTCCTTTCCTGTGGCACTGAGACAGGTGGCTGGAAACTTAGTGGTATATAACAACCTAAGGGTCTAAAGGTCAGAGGTCTAATTGGGCTAAAATCAAGGTGTAGATGCTCTGGGAGAACCTGTTCTGAGCCTTTGGTGGTTGCAGAGCATCTTGGCATATGGCTTCTCTCATCCATAAGGCACGTTTCACTTGGCCTTTTACTGCATCTCAGCTCCAGATCTTGCACCTTTCTCTTCTCTTTTGCAGGAGCCTTAGGATCACATGGGAACCAATGGAAAATCCAAAACAGTCTCCCCATGTCCAGACCCTTAACTTCATACCAAGTGATCGACCCACAGTGCTGCTATTAAGACATGAGCATCTGTAGGGTAGAGTTGTTATCCTGCTCGCTATAAATGCAGACGAGTTTCTGTTTTATTCTGCATGGCTCTAGAAGGCAGACCACACCAATGGCAGAGACAGCTGTAATTAAGACTTGGCAACTGTGGTGGTTTCAATGGTTCCCCATAGGCTCCAAGTATTTGGATACTTGGTCCCTAGATTATGGAACTGTTTGAGGAGAGTCATGAAACCTTAAGGAGGGGTGGGAAATGCTGAAAGAAGCGTGTCAGTGGGGGGCAGGCTTTGAGAGTATACAGCCATTGACAGCCTGTCTCTTTCTGCCTCCTGTGCCTGTTTGAAGATGTGAGCACACAGCTTTCTGGTCTAGCTACCTCTGCTGCCATGCAGCTCTGTGGCGATACTCATCCTCTGGAACTGTAAATCAAATACTTTCTTATAATTTGCCTTGGTCTTGATGTTTTGTCACAGCCACAGAAAAATAACTAATACAGTAATCCTTGCCTCAACTTCCTACAGAAGAGCTGGGCTCAGGAGGGAGCAGGCCTACTCTCTTGTGCCATTGAAGTAAGGAGGATTTTTGCTTGGAATGGTCCATCAGCAAGATTTCCTGTGTGTTTTGAGATGATGGACCGGCACTGAAGATCTTTTCCAATTTGAAGCCTATTATTTTTTACACAGACCTTTTAGGTAAGCCATTTTAGTTATCTGGTTCATAACTTAGGGTACAAAAGGCTTGTCACATGCAATGGGACAAAGCACAGGCATGCCTGGAGTGATAGGCCCTGGCAGCATCCTGTTTGCCAGGCCAGCACCCCTGCAGACCCCTAGAGAGGCTCTGCTCAGCCTGGGGACAGGCCAGTTGCGGTTTCCTGAGGTCAGCTGCACTTCCAGAAAGTTAATATCACCAGGAACAGTCAAAAAGAAACAGGTGGGTATGTGATCCATTTCCTCATTCTGCCAGTGGGGCTGGGGTTGCTCCATGCCTCTGTCCTGGGAAGGGGGAATGAGTGACCTGATCATTAGACCTGTTATCAGCACTCTCCCTTCCCGGACACACCAGTCCTCTACAGGCCTCTCTAAGATCATCTTCCAAGCAGAGCTCCTGATCTTGAGCTCTGACCTCCACCCAAGCACTCTTGGCATTCCCTGTGGGTGGTCCCATCCCTTAGCAAAGCATCTCTGTGCCAGTCCTAATTCCATCTTCCTCCCAAGACCTCTGAAACATAATCCCACCTTTCTCAGCTGCTGTTCTCAGAACTTTGTAATGAGAACTCTCTTATTGAGAGCAGTCACATGATCATGACTGACATTTGCATGCATCATAGGTTTGGAACTTTAATGGTCACAGAGCACACTGTTCTTTGTTTACAGAGTGGAACATATTTTCTGACTCACAGTATCCACCTTCTGAAGGGTGGCTAAGATGTCCTTCTACTCAGTAGAGGGAGTGAGATATTTTGGGTCAGAGGTTCAGTCAGAGCCCACCCAGGGCTGTTCTCTTCCAGTCCCAAGGGAAGTCAAGACCCATTTGTACAGTTGGCAGTGGTGATGGGGCTGTGTCTTTGATCGTGCCTGCTTTGTGAGATGAAACTTTAGCTGTGCCCACAGGGCCAGGCCTAGGTTCTTGAATAGCACCTGGTATTTGTGATGCCCTGGGTAGCTGGCCGCCCTCTTTCTTTGGGGGCACATTGTCTTTTTCTATGTATATTAATTACTTTAAAAGCCTGTAACCAGTGACATTTTTTCTTCTGCAAGCCTCCACCTCCTAAATATTCCATAACCTTCCCAAACATGTCACCAACTGGGGACCAAGTGTTCAAATATGTGCATCTTTGGGAGACATTTCTCATGCAAATGACCAGTCTGATGCCAGCATTATTAACCCCCAGAACCTCCCCACACTTAACTACTCTTTGAAGCTCTAGTAACTTACAGATGCTTGGACTTATCTCCTGCCACGTCTAGTATCTGGCACCTTCTCAGGCCAAGATAGATCCTACCAACTCGTCCATGAACCCTCAGTCTGGGTGGAGTTCTGTGGATTTCCAATCATCTCACCTTTCCGCAGCTCTCCCTCTGTCTTATGGTGCATGGTCCTTTTCTCTTGCACATTACAGGGCAAGAAGAGCAGGCAGATAAGTTCCACCAAGATCCATCCACCTTCAAATATCACAGCTTTGTCTATAGCTTAGGAGTTGAGAAACCAATGCCTTTATTCACTGATCCCAGCCGTTCACACTTAGGAGCAAACAATGACTCCAGTTCCCTGGTCTAAGTGGGGGGAGGGGAAGGTCATGGAATGGGAACCTAGAGCTGGTTGTCGGGCTGAGGCCCCTGGCTTCCCTCCACAGAAATCACTCTAGTCCTTGGTGGCTTGAAGCAGCAGGCAGGAACAGATGGCAGTGGCCTCTTAGCATCCCATGATGCTAGGGGCTAGTCCAGCAACAAAGGGAGAGCAGGTCAGAGTGGCTGCAGAGTAGCCATGAAAAGCCTGACTGGGGCCTGGCGGGAGGACATTCTCACTAGAGCCTATCCAGCCCCACAGCCTCCACCTTGGAATGAAAATCTGTTCCAAATCCACTTCTCTCACTGCTCCCTGGGGCTCCTTGCTGCTTGCTCGGCTTGGGGCCCATGGCAGATGGTGAGGTAGGCCCTCCAGTGGGTCTGCAGCGTGGGCTCCGAGAGTGCTAATGTTTCTCAGATCTCCTTTACAGAGCGCCAACTGTGACAACACTGGAGCTTGGGCCAGGAAATGAGAAGGTGCTGCCAGGTTGTGGGAGGGACTGTTTCTTAATTAAGGTGCCTCCCCAGCCTGCCGATGATGGCTGTGATCTGGAAATAGTTTAAGGACCTGCCATGACCAGGAGTCTGGGGATGCTCTTAGTCTGTGTCCAAGTGGAGGTCTAGCCCCTACACCAGAATAACAGGAGAAATGGCATCTTTTCATTATTGAATATTATCCAACACTGGATGCTATAGGCATATACTTTCTCATTTTCATCTCTCCTATTGGTTATGTATCTCTGAAGAGCCCTTGCTAATACACTTATGAGCTGGAGAATGTTTTCATAGTATGGGATTTTATCCATGTAGAATAATATACTGTACTTTAAAAGGAGAACTCAGATCTGTCTCCATCTCATTGGCCCCTTCTAACAATCTTATAGTAGATGCTTTTGTGAAGCCCATTTAACAGATGGGAAGTTGAGGCAAGAGACTGAGACATGTCATATTGCTGGTAACAGAGTGAGTCAAAACTCAAGCTTATCATTAGAAAGACAAACCTAGATCTTGATCCCTGGTGGATTATATACTGCAGGATAGGTCTAAGCACCTCACAGGATTACAGTGAAGACAAAAGGAAGCAATGTGGACCATGGCGTACAGACCCCTGCTCAGTGGCTTAAAGGCTTCACCTTCTGTTCTTTCTGGTACTGAGGTCTGGAGCTGGGCTAAGTTTAGTGGGCCATGCGGTATAGCTAGGGAAGCTAAAGCTTGTGCCCCATGGCTGCAGTGCACTAAACTAGAAGTCCTCTGTCCTGAAGCTCTGTGAAACGCCCACAAACTCTTTTGAGCTGCCTGTCGGGCATTCCGCTGTCCCAGGTGCTGAAAAGCAACCGTGGCTGAATTTTCATTCACCAAAAACTGTAACTAATGGTTGGTTGGCTAGGCAGGAGCCTTTTGTTCTGGAAGCTTAGGAGAACAGGATTTGGGTCAGAACACCCTGGCCTAAAACTGGGCAAACTTGATATCATCAGGGAAATGTCAGGCAGGTTGAACCTTTGACTTCGGTCCTTTCGCAGGGTCAGCTGCTCACAACTGGAATTGACTGTTGGCTTGACTGACTTAGCTGAATCAATGCACTGTTTGATGCTGTTGTCAAGGGCAATCTCCACCTGCTCTTCCAGAGGAGGACAGGGTCCTTCTCACGGGAGACCATGGAGGACGCCAAAAGGAAATGGGTAGCCTTAGCCCCTTCCCAGCCAGCCTCACTGGAATCCTTCCAGCCAAATGTTCACTCCCTGTCACCAGTTTCAGAGGAGGCTTGGATCTGATAAAAGGGTAGGCAGAGAGTCTTACACACAGCACAATGAAGGGGCTTTCCAAGGTTTACAATGCAGATTTCTGAGCTCAGACACCTGTATTCTTTTGAAAGTCAAAACTAAAAGTTCTGTGATAGTACTACTGTATGGGGACTCGTTCTCCAAGACTTTCCTTATGCTGAAATGTTTAATGCAAAGCCAGAATGAGGAGGGATGAGGCTGAGGTGCCCAGTCCTCTACAGGCTGCTACCATGGTACCCAGGAGGTGTCTCCTGTCAATATCCACACCTTGTCTGTGTCTTTGGAAAGACTGGTGTGAGATGATAACCAGGTCTCTGTAACCATCATCCCTGTGGAAGGTGAGTGTGAAATGTTCCCTATAGGTTCACATGTTTGGACACTGGAACCCCAACTGGTGATGCTGTTTTGGAAGATTGTTGTATTAGTTTAGTTTTCTGTCGCTGTGATAAAACACTGACCAAAACCAACTTGGGGAGCAAAGAGTTTATTTAGCCTACACTTCCATGTGGCAGTTCATCATCAAGGAAAGCCAAGACAGGAACTCAAGGCAGGGACCTGGAGGCAGAAACTGAAGTCTAGACCACAGAAGAATGCTGCTTACTGGCTTGCTTCCCTATCTTTTTTGTTGTTATTGTTTTGAGACAGAATCTCACTATGTAGCCCTAGATAACCTGGAAATCACCATGTATACCAAGCTGACCTTGAACTCACAGAGATCTGCCTGCCTCCGCCTCCTGAGTATTGGAATTAAAGGCATGTACCACTATGCCCAGCACCCCGCCCCGCCCCCCCCCCCCCCCCCAGTTTTCTTTCATTTTTGGAGGGTCAGGGTCTCCTGTAGCCCCAACCTACCTGGAAGTCACTATGTAGATCAGGCTGGCCTTGATCTTATAGAGATCTGCCTGCCTCTGTCTCTTGAGTACTGGGATTCAGGACCACTTGATGAGGGATGGCATTACTGGCAATGGACTGATCCCTGTTACATCGGTAGCAATCAAGAAAATACTCCACAGACATGTTGACAGGCCAACCTGATGGAGGAAATTCCTCAACTGAGAGTCTCTTTTCCCAGGTGACTAGTTTGTGTCAAGTTGACGTAAACTAACAAGAATAGTCATGGAACACTTAGGTGGTAGAGTCTTGCTGGAGGAAATGGGTCACTGGGTGTGGGCCTTGAGTTGGTTTTTTTAAAATTTTGTAGCTTGACTCACTTCTTGTGTGTTCTCCGCTTCCTGACTGTAGATGCAGTGTGACCAGCTGCCTCATCCTTTTGCAGCCATACCTTCCCCACCATGATGGACTACAGTCCCTTAAATCGCGAGCCCCAAAACCCTTCCTCCTTTAATTTTCTTCTTGTTAAGTATTTGATTACAGAAACAAAGTACTGACTAAGTCAACCTCATCCCAGGGAATGTGGAACATGCCTGGATAACAAGAGTTCTGGGTGGTGGCTGGGGACCCCCTTCAGGTTCTGACCCATTGTTCACCTTTGGGGTAATGCATGCTTTTCTAGACCTTCTCTCATCTTCAGTTGTGGAGTGGGGCCTGTTGATCAGATCCTAGCTGGAGCCTGTGGTGCTGACAGGGAGAGGGGCAGTGACGACTGTGTGTCAGGAGGGCAGTGACGTCTGGTCTGTGTGTCAGCCAAGAGGGTGGAGCGTCTGGCTTTGCCTCTGATACCATCTTAGTTCATTTTGTGCTGCTCTAATAGACTGGTCAGACAATTTCTAAAGAAGATGAATTTATTTCTCACAGTAAGTCCAAGGTCAAAGTGCCAGCAGGCCTACTGTCTGGAGAGAGCTGGCTTTCAGCTTCCAAGATGGTGCCTTGACACAGGTCCTCCAGAGAAGAATTCTGTTCTTCACATTGGAGAAATGTGCAGGAGAGAGGGAGACAGGAGTTTCATAGTGCCATTCAGGGGAGCAGAGCCCTCTGCCCAGCACCCCTGCTGCAGGGAGGGTGAAGATTTACTGTGAAGTGGGGAGGGCCGTGCATTCGAGCTTGAAGAATGGAGACTTGCTGTGAGGCTGGTTGGATGGCTGCTCCCACCACCCACCTCTGCTTCCACCTCCGCCTCCTGCAGAGCTTCCTCAGCCTCCTTCTGCTTGGATTGTTTATTGTGCTGTAACCTGCACACATCAAGATGCAGTGAGATAGAAGCCAGCCAGAGTGACAGCCAGAGTACACTTGCATTTCCATAAAGTCTCAGAGTACAAAATGAAGACCTGCTCATTATGGTCATTAGAATTATGCAGAATAGAAAATGGAGCCTTGCTCACAGTCCGGTTCTCCACAGCCTTGGCCACTCAAAGCGGGGCACCCTGTTCTCAGCCTTGGCTGTGCCATCTCTGTTTTATAAAAATTGTGAGCTTTACCGATGGGCCCAAAATTTCAATTTCAGAAGACCAGGTGGACTCTCAGCTCTGACTCAGAAACTGCCCACAGGGGTCTACAGTTGTTTGCAGATCTGGGTCCCAAGATAGAGTGAGCCATGGATGTCATCAGGAGCGGTGGTAGCAGGAGTCTTTGCCTTGGGTTGTGACTAAGACTCGGTGGTGGGTGGATCACCACATCCTTCCCAAAGGCACTGAATGCTGCGTCCATCAGGTTGGAAATGGCTCACAGAATTCCTTCTGCATCAGCTCTTCATGATCCAGATCCTGAGCTCTCCTGCCCGTGATGGCTCCACTTGTGATGGCTGAGTGCCCATGCACTTAGGTTCTGTTGGTGTTGTGCTGTGTGTATGAGTGCATGTGTGTGCATATTTGTGTGTGAGTGCATGCACACGTGTATGTGAATGTGTGTGTGTGCATGTGTGTGTATGTGTACGAGGGTGTGGGTGTGTGTGTCTGTGTGTATAGGTATATGTGTGTATGTGTGTGTACAGGTATATATATGTATTTGTATATGTGTGTCTGGGTATATGTGTATGTGTGTGAATGTGTGTATGGGTATGTATGCATATGTATGCTCCTGTGTATGTATACGGTATGTATGTGTGTATATTGTGTGTATATGGTATACATGTGTGTGCGTGTGTGTGTGTCTGACTGAGCTAGGTCTGTGGAGAAGGACTGCTTCTCTGTCTGCTGTGGGCTTTCACCCAATATGGCACCCAAGGTCATGTCCACGGAGTCTGAAGTGGACTTCAGGCAGTGCCGTAACCTGGAGAATACGAGAAAAGCCTTCCCTCCAAGGAGCCCTCTCTGCCTGTTTGGAGGGTGCCTGTGAGGTGAGTTGTAGACTGTGCTCTGGGAGTGGATGTTCCCTCATTCATGGAACCTGCCCCACTAGAGCCCAGAGGGGATGTGCACACAGTGGGGCCTGCACACAGCAGCCAGAGCCTCCCCAGGCACTGGGGAGCAAGGCAGCGGGTGGCCCTGACATGCTGTATTTGATCTTCGCTGTCAACTTGACTGGTCTGGTAAG
Organism: Eospalax fontanierii; assembly: GCA_035773235.1. Lineage (NCBI taxonomy): Eukaryota > Metazoa > Chordata > Mammalia > Rodentia > Spalacidae > Eospalax > Eospalax fontanierii. The sequence goes on along the minus strand of CM069531.1, from coordinate 47,189,947 downwards.
GCACTTCTGGGTGTCCATGAGAGCATCTGCAGATTACCTGAGGGCGAAAGAGTCACCCAGGCTAGAGGTCTAGATACCTAAAAGGAGAAAAGGAGAAAGGGAACCTGCGTACCCGTCTCTGTTTCCTTGTCTGAGCCAAGCGAACGAGCCGATGCCTCACACTGCTGCCCCTCAGGGTGGAACTGTACCTCCCTGCCACCATGGATTGAAACTTCTGAAAACACGAGACAGGATCTGTGTTTTCTTCCTTAAATTGTTTCTGTCAGATATTTTCAGTCACAGTGATAAAAACAATGTGACTACCACACAAAAGACCTCAGCTGTGAATTCCCATGTCTCTGGGCATGGCCAGATTCATGTAGCTCTGCTTAACTGTTTTTATAAAACAGAACTATGCCACAAATATTCTCTAGCTTTTACTTTCCCACTCCACATTCTGTCCATCTTTTTACAAGTTCTACTTCATTCTTTATAATAGCTGTGTAATATTCCACCAAAATGGCAAGTTTTCAGGTTCATTTTTGTAATTTTAGCAATTCTAGAAACATCCTTACTCGTACATCTTTTGGACTGGAACTTTTATTTTAGTTGGATTGGTTCCCAGAAGCAGCATTGCACTCGGGTCAAAGGGACTCCACATCTCTAACTTTAATAAATCCTTCTAGATTACCTTCTGAAATGGCTGAGATAAGTCACAGTTCTGCCACCGGGGCTGAAAGTGCCCCTTTGTTCGCACCCTTGCTGGGGCCAGGCACATCAATCTCTCTCAGTTTGGAGACTCACATTTTTGTTTTTATTTCTCTGAAAGCACAGGAGGTCTTGCCCCCGTGGTAACCTGTACTCTGGGCTAACCTGCATTCTGGGCACTGTCTCTGCAGGTCCATTGGGTTGGTTGCCTGTGAAAGTAGGTGAAGACCTTCTGGAAGGTCCAGGAGCTTGGAGAAGATGGGGGTGTGTCCTCCAGGTCATGGGGACTCTTGTGGGTCCAACGCATGGAAGCATAGGATCTTACAACACATACGGAGTCACCTTTTCCATAGTCAGTGTTGAATGTAAGATGGACTTTTTCAGAAGACAAGGAAGGATTTAAGCAGTTATCAGAATGTGTTCTTATTTATTTATGGAGGATGGAGTGAGGCTGTGAGAGCAGATAGGACTCTCTGACCAAAAGCAATGTGGCGAAGGAAAGGGTTTACCTCATCTTATGCTTCTGAGTCACAGACCATCACCAAGGGCAGTCAGGGCAGGAACTCAAGGAAGGAGCCTGAAGTCAGAACCATGGAGGAAGCTGCTTGCTGTCCTGTTCATGCTCAGCTAGCTTTCTTACACAGCCCAAGATCACCTGCCCAGGGAATGACACAGCCTGCAGTGGGATGGGCCCTCTTACATCATCAATTAACACTCAAGACTGATCCCTGCCCCACTCTGACATGTCCACGGGCCAGTCTGATCTGGGAAATCCTTCAGTTGAGACTCCCTCTTCAGGTGACTCTAGGCGAGATTGTGGTGGAGCAGATCTGAATGGCAGAGGGGGCTTTGAAAATCCACTCAGTCACATTGTGGAGAAGGATTGCCATCTAAGCTAACCTGGGCAGAGAGTGACGGGCCATTCTAGTTTGTCTGCGACTAAGGGATGATGTGGGCTCTGAAATTTCATTAATGCTATTAGTACAGTCTCTAGAGAGTTGGATGCAGCCTGACCTGGATGCAGCCTGACCTGGATGCAGCCTTGAAGGCAGCAGCTTCTTTGAAGCAATGCAAACTTCCTAGGCTAGACCAGCAAAGCAAATAATGGAGGCTCACTCCAGCCAGTCAAACTAAGGTGGCAAAGGAACTGGCCTGGCACAGTGAGGCTGTGGAAGTGACCTCTGTGGGCCACTAAACTGTGCAAATCTCTGAAGAGAGGTCCCAGCAGGCTGACCCCTCATGGGAACATCTGTGGCCATTTTCCCTTCAGCTCCTACAGAATTGGTATTGGGTTGTAGGGTGCCATCCCACAAAAATGGCTTGTCTTTTCAAAGTCTTTATTTTGGAATATGTGCCTTGTATAGCAAAGGATGTGACAGAGTTGAGAAGTGAGAGAGGGCCCTACTCAGAGAACTCTAAACACCTGTACAGGTACCCTTACAGAAAGGGACTTGGGGCATTATGCAGAAAAGCGCTGTGATGACGGAAGAGGAGTCCTGGTGGTGAAGTCACACGCCTGGGCTACTGTGGCAGTCCCCCGAAGCCAGAGTAACACATTGTCCTCCAGGGGCCAGTGAGGGAGTGCAGGCCAGCTGACTCCTTCTCAGGCTTCTGGCCCCACACCTGTGAGAGGACATATTCCTGAGGTTTGAAACCATCACACTATTGTTCCATGGTCACAGCAGCCCCAGGACCCAGATGTGATGCCGAAGACCCGAGGCTCCAGACAAGACTGTGTCAGGTGACAAGGAACCAGTTTTGTGTTGTGCTCAACAATAGCAGCCATGGGGTTGGAGAGATGGCTCAGAGGTTAAGAGCACTGACTGTTTTTGCACAAGACCTACGTTTGAATCCCAGCACCCACATGGTGGATAACAATGGTCAGGAACTCCAGTTCCAGGGGACCTGAAACCCTCTTCTGTCCCCCACAAGCTCTGCATGATGCAGGCACACTTACACATGCAGGTATAACACCCACATACGTAACATTTAAAAAATTAATTTAAAAAAGAGAGAAAGAAGCAATAGTGGCCATGTGCTCCCTACAGTCAAGTGCTGGACTCACCCAATAGCTGGTACTCAGGGGGATAAACCACAGGCACAGCTCTGGCAGTGGGATGGGACAGAAGCCAGTCGCAGACAAGGAAGGCAGGACAGGCTTGGCAGCTGAGTTGGTGTTAATTCATTCCAACAGCTTCTCCGATTGGCTCAGTCTTTTCCAGCTTGCTCGGTGTTCTCACAGCCCTTTTCCCGCCTGATCCTGGTGGGGTCCTGGGAGGGAGGTGGGAAGAGGTGTTGGTGTGTTGGGAAGACACAGCTATGGTGGCTGGAGGAGGTGTTAGGAGACCCTGGTGACCAGAGGAGGCAAGGCCTTCACCTCCCATCCAGAGCTTTCTCAGGGGGGCTCTGAGTGACTCAGACGGGGTCCACGGAAGCTTCTTCTACTGTGTGCCAGGGGAAGGCCTGCAATGCCAATATGTCTCAGGTTGGGCTCCCCAATAACAGATGCTCAGTGTGCAGATGTGTATTTCAGAGTATTCCAGGGACTTGGGTGTGGGGAAAGGACAGTAGGCTGACGGGGAGCTGAGCTATAGTGCCACCCTGCAAAGGCTCAGGGACCAGCAGGGTCACTGGTAGATGTTTCCAGTCAGAGCAAGAAGGCTGCATCTTCTGCAACTCTGTGTTTATTGATTTTTTTTTTTTTGATGTGGACTGCTCCCAAAACTGGGCATGATTTTGGGCAAGGGGCCTTCCTCAGCTCAGCACTCTGAGAGTCAAGAGGGTTGTCACTTTTCATCACTGTGACAAGATACCTGACATGAGCAGCTTGAGGCTGGAAGAGCTTAATCTAGCTCAGAGTTAGAGCCTCCAGCCCCTCATGGAGTGGAGGTCATGGAGAGGCAGAGCAGCTCACACCCCGGCGGCCAGGAAGCAGACTGTGAGCCTGGGATATGGGCTTTCTCCCTTCATTTTGCCTGTTTCTAGCTTTTAGGATGGTGCTGGCCATTCAGGGTGGGTCTCCTCCCCTTCTTTAATTCTCCCCTAAATTACACTTACAGATACTCAGAGGTGTGTCTCCTAAGCTCTGCTCAAGATCATCAAGTTGGCAGTCAAATAGAGCCAGTGCCAGTCAAGGGCCCTCTGTCTGCAACACTTCTGCAACTGGGTGGCGTCTCTCTTTTCTACAGGTCCAGGTGCAGCCCAGCATCCTGTGTGAGGAAATAAAGAAGGGAGGGGTGGGAGTCAGGCTCTTTCTGGGGCCATTGATGAGCTGAAGAAGACCCAGGGAGTGACCTTCCCCAGGGCTCCGTGTAGAGAAGATGCCTAGAGTACATGGATATTTCAGACACCTACAAAGAATACTCACAGCATGACACAGCAAGATATTCCAAGCAGAAGACTCGATATCCAGCTCCGGTTGTACAAACCTTGTTCAAACCACACCCCTTCCTGGGAGAGGCACCTGTCAGCTTAATTTGCCATTTTTTAATGGCTCTGAGCCAAGTTAGCTCAGGGCTCAGAGATACTAGTAAAGTGGCTCCTGTGTGTCTCTTCAGTGGGGAGGTGTGTGGCCTAGAGGCCACAGACTCAATTTGTTCGTTTTTTTTTTCCTTTAAGATTTATTTTATTTTTAAATGATGTACTTATGTATGTATATCTGTCTCTGTGGGTATGTGCATGTGAGTTCAGGTGCCTGTGGAGGCCAGAAGAAGGTGTCAGATTCCCTGGAGTTGTAGTTATGAGGGGATTGCAAACCACCCTACATGGGTTCTGGGAACTGAACTCAGATCCTCTGCTGAGCTATTGCTACAGCCTTTAACAGACTCAGTCTCAAGTTCTGTCTCTGCCACCTGCTAGCTGTGTGAACTTGGGCAATTTGCTTGATTTCTGTGAACTTTAGTTTCCTCCTTTCTGATAATAATATAATAATAATGTGTTAACTATAAGAAGTATGTGTGTGTGAGACAATGTGTGTGTGTGTGTATGTGTGTGTGTGTGTGTGACAATGTGTGTGTGTGAGACAATGTATGTGTGTGAGACAATGTATGGTGGGCACTTGCTGTCTTCTAGTTCTTTACTAAGAGCTCCTAGGGAGTGAAGATAAAGGAACTATTGAATCCATTCTCAAAGACTTTTCTGTCTAATGAAAGTAAAAATATACCTTTATGGGCTGAAGATACAGTTCAATGACAGAACTCTAGCTTAGCATGTGTAAGGCTCTGGGTTAAATCTCCAGTACTTCAAACAAACAAACACCCAACCAACTAATCAACAAAACAAACAGAATCCTTACCGTGTGAAGTAATCTCATCTTCTTTATCATTGTAATCATCTCATATTTATGATTTAATTTGCTTTCAAAGCAGAAAATATTTTAACCCCTTTTACAGATGGAAAAACTGAGACTCAGAGAAGGGAAGGGATTCATAAGAGGTCCTCAGGAAGGTCAGTAGTGATGGGAAAGGGAGTGGTGAAGTTCAGATCTCTAGAACCTCAAACCCCACCAGCAGCTCAGACCATCCAGGTGGCTGATGCTGCAAGACTTATCAATGTTCCTCTGTAAAGTGTGACAGTCATAGCCTAAAGAGAGACTGGATAGCCGGAGCTATGTAGGATCATCAGCTGCCTGGAGGGGTATTCTGGCCAGGGCCAGAGGAAGGAGGGCCCTGGAAGAGATCCTCAGGAGGCTTCGGGGGCCCCAGATCCACAGGAGCTGAGTACTACCAAGCAGCATGTGCTCGCCTGCCTCTGAGCCTGGGTTTTGTCATCCAATACAGAGAAGACGGTGTCTGAGGTTCCTTTCAGCTCCACCCTTCTGGAGTTCTGAGGTTGGAAATGACCTTTACCTGAAATCAGGGGCTAAGGTTCTGGGATGTGGCAAACTTGGATGACTTGACAACAAAGAAGTTGGAGCTAGGGTTTAGAAGGCAATGTGGGAAATTTTAACTTATTTTAATAGCCCTTTAAAGTGTCTGATTCAGTGAAAGAAATCATTTTTACAATGATATGCAACCTGTATCACTGTGTATATGGAAAGCCTGGGCATTGTCTGTAATAGAAATTCTGTAACACCTTAGCCATAATTCCTTCCCTTCTCTCCCCAGACCCTAGAGCCTCTCACCTATTTGTGTATACCAATCAACTTGTACGAGTGCGATCATACAATAATAGGGGACATTTAATATCAAATAAATCGTGGCATGTATCAGCACTGTTTTATGGCAGGGTATTGCTTTGGATGTGTATAGCACATTTTATTTGTCCATCCATCCCCTGAGGGACATGGGTCAGTTCCACCTGGTTGCTGTGAGTAATACTAAGAACACAGATGTACAAGGATGTGCCGAGTGCCTGTTTCAATTATTTGAGTGGAGTTGATGGGTCATATGATAATTCTATGTTTAACTTTTGTGTGTGTGTATGTGTTGTGCATGTGTATATGTGTGTTTGTTTGTGTGCACTTATATGTGCATGTGTACTTACATGTATGTGTACATGTGTGGGTGGAGGACAGAAGTCAACTCTGGGTGTCTTTCCCATCATTCTCCATCTTATATTTAGGCAGGGTCTCCAACTTGAACCCAGAACTCACCAGTTCAGCTAGCATAGCTAGCGAGCTTACTCTGGGGATCTCTTGTATCTGCTTCTTATGTATAAGGATTATGGGTGGGCCACCATGCTTGTCTGGCATTTACATGGGTGCTGGGGAATTTGAACTCTGGTCTTCAAGTTTAAGTGGCAAGTGCTTTATGCACTGAGCCATCTCTTCAGCTCTGTGTTTAGCTTTTTAAAGAACAGATGAATTGTTTTCTATACTACGTGCACCATTTTGTATTCCCACCAGCAGCGCATGAAACCTAAGCTCTCCAGTCCTAGCACTTGCTACTTTCTCCTTTTAAAAAAATTCATTATTTTTATTTTATCATATGAGTGTATTGCCTGCATCTATGTAAGTGCGTCCATGTTGTGCAATACCTGAGGAGGTGAAAAGAAAGTGTTGGAGTCTCCTGGAACTAGAGTTACAGACAGTTGTTAGTTGTCATGTGGGTGCTGGGAATCGAACCCTGGTCCTCTGTAAGAGCTTCCAGTGCTTTTAACCGCTGAGTCATCTCTCCAGTCCCTGTCTTCTCATTTTTTGTCACTGATTTTTTTAATGCATGAAGTTTAAATTCTTATAAAGACCAATTTATCCATCCTTCCTTTTTAAAAAGATCTGGAGTTTATTAAAATATATTTTAAAGCATTTTAAAGCATGAGCACAAAGAAAAAGAGGCGCTCAGGGAGAAAGTAAGATGCGCAGGCTCGGGAAGGGCTGTGGGCTCTCAGGGGAAGGGTACCTGCACCTCCTTCTCTTGCTTTAGGCTTGTACTTAAGAACCTGCTGCTAAATCAAGAGTCGTGATGATCCCCTCAGGTTTCCTCTTAAGAATTTTATCGTTTTAGTTCTTAAATTTGTTTTCCATTTTTCAGTTACTTTTTATATATGCTGTGAGGTAGCAGAAATTAGTTAAAGATCTTTTTGTTTAATGCTATTATTCTACTTTCTCAATAAAGAAAATCACATTATTTAGAAATTGAAAAAACCCAAACAGGGAAATCTGAGACAAAGCAAATAGAGTTAGCAGCATGCTGGCAGGCCCAGATGATGTAGAATTCAGTTCTCAGTGCCTGGGATAAGAGGTTTTGTAAGCTCTTTTGCTGTGCTAGCTGGGATGTAGGATGGGGTGTGGAGGCCTTTGAAATCAGCGCTTCTTAAATGATATGCTGCATGGCAATCACCTGGGAGCCTGTTGAAGTACAGACTCTGTTTGGCAGGTCTGAGATTCTGCTTTGTTTCTGTTTTATTATTGGAAGAAAACGTGACATGAGATTTACTCTCTGTGACAGTTAGCTTTAATTGTTAACCTGAAACAATCTAGAATTTCCTGGGAAGACAGTCTTGAAGAGGGACTGTCTGCATTGGGTTGGTCCGTGGGCATGTCAGTGGGGGATTGCCTTAAGTTAACTGAGATAGGAAAATCCAGCCCACTGTGAGTGGTGCCATTCTCTAGGTAGCAAGCGCTGAGTTATTTAAGAGAATCAAGCTGAGTACTAGGCATGCATGAATTCATCCTCCTTGCTCTTGATTGTGAATGTAACCAGTTCCCTCAAGTTCCTGCAGCCTTGAATTCCCCACGTGAGGGACGGTGACCTGAAACTGTGTGAGCTAAAGTAAACCCTTTCTCTCCCAAGTTGCTTTTTGTCAGGGAATTTTATCATAGCAACAGAAATGAAACTGGGATACAGTCTTACTGAGTTTGTATGCCTGCAACATAGTGTTGATTCATTTTGCTTAACAGACTGTGTCTCTCCTCCCCCAACCCCTGGCAGTCACCATTCCACTCTTTACGTCTACAAACTTGACTATTTCAGTTTCTTCACATACGTGGAATCATGCTGTAATTGCCTTATTTGGCTGGCTCCCTTCACTTAGCATAATGGCCTTCAACTTAGCCACTGGAGCACTGCACACCTGCCAGGATGCTAGAATCGAAGAGACAAGTGTTGCTGAGGATGCGGAGAAGCTGGAGCCCTGGCACGTTGCTGGTAGGAGCGCAAGACAGTGTGCACGCCATGAAAAGCAACTTGGGGGCTCCTCACACATTAAAAACAGGATGGCCACATGACCTAGAAATGCTCCTCCTGGGAATTTACCCAGTGTTGAAACTGGGATCCCAAGGAGTTATTAGCCCTCTCATGTGCACTGCAGCCCTATTCACTAACCAATGAATAGATACAAGCTAAATGTCCACACACAGTTGCATGAATAAGCAATGTGGCTTATATACAATGGGCTATTATCCAGCCTCAAAAGAGAAGCAGATTCTGCAATGTATGGGAGTCTGTACTTCTAGCCCATTCTCATGAGACACAGCGGGTTCAAGGAAGTCTTAGTGGTTGCAGGGGCTTGTTGGTGAAGCCTTTGCCAAACTCCTGCCTCCTTATGCCTCCTTTGTCCGGGGGAACAATGGTAAGGACTGGGGCACAGGAATGTAGGTGTATGAGATGAGTGAGCATCTGGGGTGTGGTTGGCAGACACTGCTTTATAGCGGTGAGTCAGCACTGTGACTAGGTAAGGTGGCAGGTACCCAGGGTACTCAAGTCTGAAAGGTGCTTACTGTTAGGGCCATGTACCTGCAGAGTTGGCCTGTGTGGCACAGACAGTGGAGGACTCATTCCATTTCAAGCCTTGGGCACCTCACTGACCTCATACTGGCCCCAGTGCTCATCTCAGAGTACTTGGGGGTCTCTGATGGTCCATGAGGGCCAGAAGAAACAGACCTAGCTTGGGGATGAGAAGGTGTGAGATCATGTATAGGATGCCCCAATGGTCAGCACAGCTACTTTTTGCCAAAATGAGGGCAAAATAAAAACTTGTTAAGAATTTCATTCTGGAAACAGAATATTTAACTCAACGAAGGTTCTTTTGGCTTCATGATCCTCAGGCTGTTGCCCCTGTTGGGGGGCCCTGAAACCCAACCTTGACAGACCTGTAGTAACACAGTGGGTGATTTGGTGAGGCAGTGCACTTCTTGACTGATGTGAAGGAGGCTTTAGCATCAGAATTGTGTGCTGTGCTGCGTATAGACGGAAGGCAGCTTCTCTGGGAGCTGAACTCGTCTTTTGGACTGAAGCCCTCAGGCTGACTGGGCCAGGCCTGGGAGGAGCCCTCAGTGGCTCTGTGCAGTAGAAACCAGGAGACAGTTTCATCCTTCTCCATCACAATGTGTAGGGCTTTACCTGGAAGTGCCATTTCCACACAGCTTCTCCGTGTTTAAAGATGCTCAGGCTGGAGGAAAGTATGGCAACGCTTCCTGCAGCGGGAGGCAGCAAAGATTTGCCTAGGAAGCCTGGGACTGAATTCTGCTGAGGCAAAGCCTTGCAGAAAGTCTGCTTGCAGGGCTCTGGTGCTGGCTGGTGGACTGTAAGCAACAGTCTTTTCTGGCCTGGTTCCCATAGGCTGGCCTCGTGTCCTGCTCACTCTTCCAAACTGCTGAATGTGTTTTGGATAATCCCAGGATTCAGGAAAAGCGTGGGTCAGGCCAGGTCCAGCCAGTTTGAGAGGGTGGCTGGAAGTCTGGTCCTTGGGCGGAGTCAGGAGCTGTGTGGCTCTGCCTTAGACTTCTCTCTTCCTCACCTCCTGAGTCTTCATGGAATTTAGACCTAGCTCTCCACTAGGGAGAGCTCTTGACTGGCCCTGTCCCAGCAGGCTCCACTCACATCAGGGTCCTGGGATGGCTGGGGACTTTCAGGTGCAGTTTGGTTCCAATAAGTTGTAGCTGCAGTCACCAGAGGGTTGCTGAGGGGTGGGGTAGAATGTGTGTGTATGTGTGTGTGTGTCTCTCTTTGTATCTGTGTATGTCTATGTATGTGTGTGTCTCTCTTTGTATCTGTGTATGTCTATGTATGTGTGTCTGGGTCTGTATGTGTGTCTCTGTATGTGTCTCTCTCTTTGTGTCTGTGTATGTGTCTCTTTGTGTATGTCTGTATATGTGTGTCTGTGTCTCTCTCTGCCTCTCTCTTTGTGTGTGTGTGTGTGTGTGTGTGTGTGTGTGTGTGTGTGTAGGCTTGTCACTTTGCCTCTCCCGTACCTACAAATCTTTCGGCGTCCTCAAGGCAGAAATGTTCTAGGGAAGTATGCTCCACAGGGCAGGGGATGAGGGCTGTGGCTGTTGGTGACATGGGACACAGAGGTGGGTGCCAAGCACTGTCACTGCCATGTTCTATTTGCTCTTTAATGAACCTTCAGAGCTAGATGGTGATCATCACGAAGCACAGAGACTCAAGTGCCACCCAGATCAGCCTAGAAAAGAGTCAGGCTAGCAAGTGAGTGAGTCTATCCATTCAGAACTGCAACTTATCCTGCAGTCTACACTCAAGCTTCTCCAGGATACTGTGCAGTAGTGGCACCCAAGGAAGTGACAACACAGCTAGTTGCAAAGGAGTCTTTGTCATTGCAGGGGTGTGTGAATGGGACCGCCAAGTTGGCTTTCTCACTGAGATTCTAAAAGCTGTGTGTGGTGTCCCACAGGGTAGGTAAGGAAGGACTAGCCCCAGCCAACCATGGAGTTCTCAGTAAGGGACAACCCTGTCCCCCAACATTTAGGATGTGTTGGGAGCTGGATCCAAATCCCTTACCAATTGGTGGGAACTAAACACTGCATTTGACCATGTATTTCTGGGCTCCTGTGACAGCCTGGTGGACTGCTTCTTGGTCATCGTATGTAACTTTTACAGTTTTATTCCTTGGAATCCAAGGGGAGGCCACATGCTTTCTACATAATGCTGGGGTCCATGGATTTGGATTGGATACTCTTAAGCTCCTCATCACCACTGGCCATCAGCAGTCTCATTGCTTTATGTAAATGCAAAGCTCATCTTCCTGTCATCTAGACGCACGGCAACCTTACTATTAGCGTTTTAGAAATAGGGAACTGAAACACAGAGGTCAAGTCACACCTCTAGTGACTGGCAGAGCTGAACTGATATTTGAGCTTGAGATGTTGCCTGTGTTATCTTCTCAGAGTGGTTCTAAGCCCTCTATGTGTTCATCAAATCCTCATAAATCCCATAAGTTCCACTTTACAAATGGAAATACTCACTCTTAGAATGAGTATTTCCCCCTCCCCTGACCCAGAGATAACAAGGGAAGCAGCAGACCTTTATTGTAAAGAGGCAGGGGTCTGAAATTGGATTGGCCAGGGTTCAAATCTTATAGCTACCATTGCTGTGAGATCCTGAGCATCTTACTTCACATCTCTGATCCTAAGTGAAGGAGAATGGTCCTGTCTTATTTGAGTACAGGGAGTAAACGATCATAGTATCTAACAGGTATCACAAACCACACTGTATTATCAGCATTTAATTTAACATTTAAAATGTTTTGTTATTCTGAGGCAGGGTCTCATGTAGCGCAAACTAGCTTTGAACTTGCTTTGTAGCCCAAAGATGCCCTTGAACTCCTGATCTGCCTGCCATCTGCAATTAAAGACATGTGCCACCACACCTGATTTATGTAGTGCTAGGGATCAAACCCAGGGTTTCATGCATGTTAGGAAGGCACTCTACCAAGGGAGATACAACCCAAGCCCCCATTCCTTATTATTTTGGTCTGTTACAGTAGCCTCATGATTCTATTACTAGAGCCCCTTTTATGTATGGATGGGGCCCAGAGAGGCTACACAATTTATCAGAATTCACACAGCTAAGCTGAACTGGGATTTGATCCTAGATCCTAGTTATCAGATTTGATAACTAGATTCCGGAATCTATGCTCTCAGTTAGTGGGCATTTTACTGCTATGCATCGAACCAGTTTCCAGAATGAACCGGAGTTGTTAGGCTGCAAGCAGAAAGTAATTTAAGGTTTAACTCTGCCCCATTAATTCACTTCCTTGACTAATTCTTTCCCGTTCCCAGATGGAACCTCAGCGGACTCTTAGCTTTCCTGCACACTCCTAGGGATTAATAAATAGCTCATTTTTCTCTAGTCATTAAGACACCCATCTTTTGTATAATTGAAGCTTTAATCTTACCTCTAATTCTAAGCAACTTTCTCCTCCCAGCTACCCTTGCCCTTGGGCCTCCCTCAGGCAGGGAACCGTCACTGTGGGCTTCTCAGTGATGAAGGAGGGAAGAGCTAGGGTGAGGGATCATGGCCCACGTGTCTGGTTTGGTGCCTCTGGCGGCGCCGGGGGTGGGGAGGTAATTCCAATCACTGT